>OX336884.1:6955000-9415000 GCA_946959425.1 Argyrosomus regius | reverse complement strand
TGCAAACGTCCTCGTTCCCTCGTGTCTGACTCGAGTTATAAAACTCACAGGATGCAGATACAACGAGCGATCAAATCATGTTGTCATCATCAGTGTGTGCGTGTGTCTCTGTCTGTACCAAGTAGTCTGAGATGTGTGTGTGTGTGTGTGTGTTGGGCAATGTCTTAAATATCCAGTCTTGTTTCTATTTTTACTCCTCTGCATCACTTTGTGGTGAATGTAGTGAATGTCCTCACTTCAGGCATCCTGAAGGTTGGTTTTCATTTGAAAATGAGCTTTAGCTCTTTCCGTCACGAGTCAACCAGATGAATCCAGATGAAAGTTGAACGTGAACCCTGACTCATTTCATTTGTTCAGCATGTTTGTGTTGTATCATGTACCTGTAGACAAAAAGAGAATCCTCTTAAAATTCATACAAACAATCTTAACTTGTACCCCAGTGTGCTTTTGGATTTTTTGTATTATGGCTTGGGATTGAGTTTTATCAGACCTTTGCGTTTAGATCCATACATTAAGTGTTGACAGAAATATGAAATTAATAATAATATGTTGATCCAAGGTTAATCTCATCGGGTCAAAGAAAATATCCCCACACTCCTCAGATGTCTCTAACAGACCACATGTCGCAGGAAGGAAACAGCTGAAGGCAATCACTGACTGACAGTCATAATCCAACTCATTAACCCAAAACTATGTCAGGTCCACAGCCAATATCATGTTAAAGACCGCAAAAATAACGTCACAGACTGAATTTTAGAATTAAGTCACGTTTGATGTGTGAATGTGGGATAATGAGATAGTGTGATGGGCAGTAAGAGAACAAATGTGCTCCCAGTATAATTTTATTTCAGATATGATGGATGGATGTGAAAAAATGTTGGGAGGTGAGTAAAAGACTTTGCTGGATCAGAGTTGCTGTGTCATGCAAAGAAAGTAATCTGTGTGTGTAACTAGTTAGAAGTGATTTGACTTGAGGCAACGTTCTATCACGCTACATTTCTGTGATGTTTTATTACTTTACACAGACACTTCAGTGCTTTGTAAATATTTGAAGCTTCGTGACAGAATATCACTTTAAATTTTCTCACCCATGCTGTCAGTGGGACACTGGCAACACCCGGTTTTATCAAACTGAGAGGGTGAAACTGAATCAGAGGGTACATGATGGTGTGGGTGAGGCAGTGGAAGGTATGCTGGACTCATCCCAGCAAAAAGTCCAGTTCCAGCAACACAAGAGCCGGTATCACATGACTTCAGTTTGATGCTGAATCTTGACTAATAAACGTTGCTGTGGCAACATGAGCGCACATTCATAAACAAAAACTCTCATCTCAGCGGGAGCACATATGAGGGTTATATAATATGTGCGGGGATATTATCGTGACACTAGTATTCATATGGGCATTTGTTACGAATCAGCTGCTCACATTTGACATTAAATGTAAAATCCATCTTTGATCCATCTCCATCTTTAAATATCTAAGACTGTGTCTGTTTTCCATCCAATTTAAGGTTGGAATCAGTCCACGCAAATCAGGTTTAACGAGAGGCTGAGGCTGATAAAAGTTGGAGTCTTAATAAAAGGAGCATGCTAACACTCTTAATCCTGCTGTATGATGCCAAGAGCATCGGAGCACAGTTCATAAAAACTATTTTGCTGTATCATGAAGTAGAGGTTAACCAAAAAAGCATCAAGAGTTAAAAAAATATATAAAACTGTACTGTAACTGTACATTACAAAGGTAAACAAAGTAGATAGATAAGATTCTTTTTTTTTAAATTTATTGACAAACGTTCAAATATTACACAGTAAATTTCTTTGAATCTGAAAACGTGTTGAAATAATAACAAAAAAAGTCAAACGTGATGTCTGATCCCACAAATCTTTAGACTTTCCCACACATTAACAATATATTACAGTACACATTATCTCAGCATCATTGGCTGAACCAGGCAGGTCTCTTCCTGGCTCTCTCCACGATCCTCTTGTCTTTGTCCTGCTGGCTTTGTGTCTCGCCCTCATACAGGACAACAGTCTCCACAGTCGGGGCCCTCAGCGGGCCACCTTCCATTTCTTTTATCTGTTGACGAATCAGAGCGGTCTCCCTGCACACCTTAGCGTAACAGAAGCCACACATGATATGTTTCTGCTTCAAGTGGCCACACTCTGGACACGGCTCAATGTTGGTCTGAAGGAGGGAGACAGAGAGTGAAGACTGTGGGTCAAACAATGGAATAATGACACTGTTTCTAAATCACTTCTAACATATCAAACTCTGCTTTCATGTCACTTATTGGCTGATACTGATATGTGTGCAATCAGCTAATATCAACCAGTAATATCTTCCACCTACACTGGAGATGTTAACATTTACTCATCTTGGTTCTGTTGCAAGCTGTAATTTCATTCCTAAAAATGACTGTAGTCAGATCGGTTTAAAATTGTGTCAATCAGTCTTGTACGATTGAAAATTATCATCAGTTGTTTCAGTTACAGTTATTTCCTTCTATGCTGACATGTGAAGTTCTCGAGCAACTTCACAACAAAGTTGACAGACGACAAGTACTCATTAATGGATCATCTAAGGCTGAGCATAATTATTTCTAAGCAATACTGAATTAGTCATTCCTTGTATTGAATATGAAGTGAATAGCATGAGAGTGTGCATGAGTCACATTAAACAACAAAGGATCCTAAATATCAGTTGTTAGAGGTCCTGTGTGTCAGATTTATGGGGCACTTACAGAATATGGCAGAAATATTATATAATATGCATAACTATTACTATAACTATTTTCATCAGTGTATAATCTCCTGAAAGAATTGTTATGTTCTTGTTACCTTAGAATAAGCCTTTTATATCTACAGAGTCCATCATGTTTCTACAACCAGCCTGCTAGATGCCACTAAATCCCACACACTGGTCCTTTGAGTTGCATTTAGATTTTTTTTTTTTGTCATCTTCTTTGTTGACCGTAAATAATCTCCAAATGTATTTATTTGTTGGTAAACTGGTGGTGCCGCATCTGTCCATCTTTCATGAAATATTTGATTATATTCTCAAAGAGATGTTGTGTTGAGTTTTGTAAGTGTAATTCTTAACGATATATGTGTCTCAAACCAAATGCCATTGAGCTTAAATGTACAGGGAACTTTTGCTCATCACTCCAAATCAATATGTGAGACAAAAATGTGTGTTGGTTGGATTTGTTAATTAGTGTACCTTGACTTTCAGGAGTTTGGTGTCAGCTCTCCTCCTGGTGCGGTTGACTTCTATAGTGCGTCTCTTCTTGGGTGCTGCCATCCACATGATGCTGTCTAAGAGGCCGGGGTGCTGTTGCTGCTCCTCCACCTCTTCCTCCTCCTTGTCGAGCTGAGGCAGGAGGCTGGGGCCATTCACTGCTAATGCTGGAGCTGCACACAGGACATTGACCAAGTCAGTCAGACATATGAGAGAAGATGGCAGACCAAAAACAACATGTTTAAACTGTGGGTGAACTAAAACAGAGACAGTGTGATGGACACAGCTTGTGGCATGATGATTAGCAGTGTGGTTAGCTGCCGAGCTGAGCTCCGGTCAGTAAACTCACCCAGCTGTCTGTCCAGTCCCGCCGCCTGCAGAAGTCTGCTTTCAATGTGAAGCAGAGATCGTCTGAGGCTGTGTACTAACGCGGATAAATTCATCATGTTTGCTGTCAGCGCGTGTCCTCTCCTCACAACATGCCACACAGCTCACGGTCACCGAGGATCTGCGCGTGATCAAACAGCGACAACCGTCTGTACTTCTTCTGTTTCATCTCCAGCAGACAAAGACGAGTTTAGCCGTCTTACTGCCATCTAGCGGTGAGCTCTGTGAACTGCACTCTTTAGATTAACAAAAAATATTTCACACATGTTCTCTATGAGCTGATGATCATGACAGTCTGAACTAACATTTATTTTATATATTTTTTAATTCTATATTTAATATATCTAAATATTGTTTGGTTTATAACCCTCAGTGACTGTTGTGGCAGCGGTTTAATGGAAGTGTGTATAGGTGGCGGTATACACCTTTAAGTGGATTTACGAGTCCGCAGCCAACACAGTAGAAGAAGAAGAAGAAGAAGATGGCGGAACGAGGCTACAGTTTCTCCCTCACCACATTTAGGTAAACTTTGTCAAAATGATCATGAAATTTGAAAAGGGCACACGAACGTGCAGCCTGTATAAGTGTTTGTTGAATAACAGTGTGTTACATTTTGTGCACGGCTGTCCGTGTGGACAGGAGGAGACGGTTTGTGGAGTCGTTGTAGCCGATGCACTGTCATTGCCGGGTATTAATGAACCGGCTAACTGTTAGCATGTCGGGTAACGTGTTGTTAAATGTACCAGACGAGACACATCTTTGCTCCTGATGTCGGTAATAAAAACTCGGCTGGTTGTTTTGTTTGTGTGATTAATACTGAAAAGATGAACACGGGTCAGTTACATGCGAATCATTTAGCCACTAGCTTAGCGAAATTAGCTCAGATGAGTCAGTTGTTTTAGCTTTTACTTTCAGTTTCGGCTTTGTTAAAAGTTTGACGCCAAATAAGATTTTCAATCCCACAAAAGGTGTTGTATTTTCTATAGTTTCATTCATTTCCCTCCGCCTCACATCATAGTAAAGCAGCATCATGTGCTTCTTCCTGCAGCCCCTCGGGTAAACTGGTCCAGATTGAATATGCGCTGGCAGCTGTAGCAGCCGGAGCTCCGTCAGTGGGCATCAAAGGTAAATAAATGCGTGGAGCATAAGTCAGACACGAGCCTTTGACCATTATTATACTGTTGATAAAATAAGTGAAAAGTGTATAATCTTAAATTGCATAAATTGCCATTCTTTAGGAGTATTTTTCCTGACTTTAATGTGGATATGTGGACAAGTGTGGATTTTTAAACTACATACAGTTTACTCAACCTGATGAAATGTGAAAAAGTGATACCACACTGTGATTTCCCCTCTTCATCTGCAGCACTTTGTCTTAATCGCGAAAGATGTGGTCCAACCAAACAGATGCTGGTGCAGCGACCTAAGCACTCCTTAACGGATTGGTGAAGATGCTAACTGTGATGTCCTCTTTGATTTTCAGCTTCCAATGGCGTTGTCCTGGCAACAGAGAAGAAACAAAAGTCCATCCTGTACGATGAGCAGAGTGTCCATAAAGTGGAGCCTATCACTAAACACATAGGCATGGTCTACAGCGGCATGGGGCCTGACTACAGGTGAGGATTTTCCAAAAATGTGTCAATAGCCTGCGCTTGGATTGTTCATTAGCAGCTTAAGAAACAAAATTAAATGGACGTATTGAAGGTTTTGGAGTATTTACATATCTTGTGTGCACTAGCAAAAAGTTTGTATGACTGCCGAACAAATAAATTAATGTGCTGTGTTGTTCTTGCAGGGTTTTAGTGCGACGAGCCCGGAAGTTGGCACAACAGTACTTCCTGGTTTACCAAGAGCCAATCCCTACAGGCCAGCTTGTCCAGAGAGTGGCCTCTGTAATGCAGGAGTACACACAGTCTGGGTGTGTGTGCACAAAGACGCACTAATACACACATTGCTTCTAGACGCATCATGTTTACATGTCAGCGATGAGATGTATTCAGTCAGTTTTTTTTAATCTAATCTGTCATGTTTTTCGTTCTCTAGTGGAGTGCGTCCATTTGGCGTTTCATTGCTGATAGCTGGATGGGATGAGGACCACCCCTACCTGTTCCAGTCAGACCCCTCTGTATGTTGTATTACTAACTTTAATATTTTCCTAAAGTGCTGTGTTTTTAAATGCTTAAAGTTTGATAACTGTTTCATTTTAAAGTTTTATTAAATTTGTTTGATGGCAGAGTAACTAATAATTTCATATTTGAGATGTCAGGACAGTTACATACAAGTATTGTATTTAGTTCTACACCGTGTCTGTCGGGACTGTGCTTACTGACACTTATGCCAGGCACTTTCAGTCTGCAGTGATTCTAACGTAAAGACTTTATAATGATATAAAAAAACGTTTTGCTGAATTATTCTTGTTTCTGTCTGGCAGGGTGCATATTTTGCATGGAAAGCCACAGCCATGGGAAAGAACTACGTTAATGGAAAAACATTCCTTGAAAAAAGGTAAGATTTTACAATTCAAAGCATTTCTATATAATGAATAGAATAACGTACATTAAAATTCCTTCATGTTTTTTAGCATAGTACAGAATCTTTCATTTCTAATAAACATAAAAAGTCATTTAGTTTGCATGAGACCCAGGAGGTAGAATGTGGCTCCAATGATTATTCTTCCCAGCAAATGATCTGAATGGAGTCAGTTTGGTGTCTCCATCATATTAGCACTAACAGTGCGTCTTGTATAAAAAATCGTTCAACAATAAGCCCCTGACCCAGTTTGGGACCTGGGACGTTTAATAGTTCACATCATAGCATACAGTCAACCATGAATGCACATGTTTGGTTGGATGAGCTCTCGCAACCTTTTAAAGTTCTTCTATGTGATGCACTCTACACAGACTGCATTGACCACATGTTGTTGTTTTTTTTCTCCAGGTATAACAATGATCTGGAATTGGAAGATGCCATCCACACAGCCATCTTGACATTGAAGGTATGTTCTTTGTTTAAAGGTATTAAATCTATCTTCACTGATACTGTAACTCTCCTTTTTTATCAGTCATTTTACGCAGCTGTGTCTTTGTGTTTCAGGAGAGCTTTGAGGGTCAGATGACAGAGGAGAACATTGAGGTGGGGATCTGTAATGAGGCCGGCTTCAAAAGACTCACCCCAGCGGAGGTGAAAGACTACCTGGCAGCCATCGCGTGAACACACCCTTCCTAATGACGGGGCTTTCAGGCCACATTTCAAAACAAAGGCATCACGGCACAGTAGCCAACTGTCTCATGGCACATTGTTGTAGACCACAGTTATTCAGATAGTTTGGCCTCATTGTGTTGCCAAACTGTTTTTGCCCTGGGAACATGAAAATATGCCTGCTATAACTTCATTACATTCAAGATTATTAACATGAGCTAGCAGAATCAGACAGCCTGTTGGGGATTATGCCCAGATCTATTTACTTAAAGTGACAGCCACTCACAAACTAAACTCCCACCTCAGTGGCTGTGAGGTGACAAGCTTATGATATCACATAACTAATTGGCTTTGTTGTCAAACAACTAGTTTTGTACTGTGACATGTGACAGTTGCCTACTGTGCATATGAAAAGGAATGTGTGCTCTGATGAGTAAAATCTCCAATCTTCCATTGAATCCTTCAGTTTTCATTTTTGTTATTTGTCATTACTGTTGCAAAGCCAGTGCTATCGGTTCACAGATGAAGCACGGTTGTTTATATGCATTTATTCAAAAGTTGATTGCGTGTCAGACAAATCAAGAAAATGTTAACAAGGTTATTAGAGACCAGAAAGAGCTTTGGTGCAACTTTGTGGGTGATTTATTCACCCCCAGAGACCAAGCTCTTGACTGCACTTCATTAATATCCCTCAGACATACTGGGAAGGGGGATCAGCAAAAGGGAGCATGTAGGGAGGATGCAATGGAAAGTTCAGAGGTTTTACAGTCAGGATCTTGTTGCCTGTACAGCGGTTTTACACAGTGTACTCTTTCTTTTTTCAGGCTAGAAACACTTCTAGAATTTGTATTTTCTCTTCTGGTATCTGTCACTTAAATAAAAGATGACGAGTTGATGTTGATTCAGTGACTTATTTAATATGCTGCTGTGTTATTGTTAAAATCATAATGTTAAAAGATGATGTCAGTACATGGTTTGTATACATAATAAGCGCGCGCTTGTACGCAGTTTGGAGTAGAGCGCGCTTTAGAGTCAACCGGAACACCTTTTCAAATTTCATACGTATCCCTCCGCTCGTGTTATGTTTAACAAATACTTTGACTGACATCGTAGTGACAACAACATTAGCTAGTAAAATGTGCTGCACCATCGCTGTGATGAAAGTAAAGTTACTTTTACAGCTCGTCTCCGTTTACATTTTTGCTAGGAGATCTATTTTTCTTGGCGGTAGCTCATTAGCTACTTACCTCATAACATCTGATGACGTTTATGGCGCCAGAAATCAAGGGTTTAGTGAGGAGCCCGTGTCTGTCAGCTGGCGGTTATTCACCGTTATCTGTGCTATGTTGGCGGTACCGTAAACGTTAGTCATTTTAAGGCAAAAACAGTGGCTGTTTATCCGTCATTCGTGCTAATATAAGGTCGCTTTGGAGTCAAGATGGTGATACTACGCAGCAGTGGCGGTGTCGGAGCTGAACCGGTGGCAACAACTCCGAAGAGGAGGTCTATGGAGTTGGATACAAGCTCCGAGTTTCTGTCGCTGCTTCCCGCGTCGCAGAGAAAGTCCGCCCGGTTGACCCGGTCCTCCCGGGCCCAGGATGACAGCTTCAGCAGTCCCGAAAACAACACGGCGAACGTAAGCATGCACACCCAGACATCTGCTCTTATAACTAGATCACCATTTATTATGTGTATTAATTATTTATGAACGCAACTTTCCTCTGCTAGTTTTTCTAGCATGCTAAGCTAACTAGCTACCTACTGGCAAATCCGAACGAGCACCCGTAGTCTCTCCTCACATTTTACTGAAACACGCATGTCTGTTGGACATTGGTTCATTCACATGTAACTCTAAACTCTACAGTCAGAATCACATTAAAAAAATGAGTTCAGTGTCATGTGTCATGGCCATTTACTACTTTAGGTTAATAGACCAGCAACAATGTCGCAGATATCCAAAGATTAGTGCCGAGCAAGATGGTGTGTTTTGGTCTGTGCTGTGCTGTGATGGAGGGAGGGGTGGTGGAGCTGTTCATTCATGAATTCATTCAGTTAATTACTCATTCATTAAACTTCATCTCAGACTTGTTTGTTACTAAATGTGCTTAATAGACCAAAACATATACACATATTTACTTACACATACAAACGTACTTTTTTTTTTTACAGAGGCACTGTCTTGTAAAGGTCACTTTGACTTTTTAAAAACACAAGCTTTATTAAGTCCATGCATGCATGATTAATATGGATTTTAAGTTATACTCTAGTGATCATTAACTACTTGTTAAAGTATGTTGTGAGTGAGAGTTACTTTTAGTATGTTTAGGACAGACAGTGGTTTACTGACTGAAAAACACTAAGGGATTGCCACATTTGCTCCAAGGACAAGCAAGTCTGTAGCTTTCCATTCATTGGACAGTCACTGTCGCCCAGCCCTCTTGACTTGGCAGTCATATGAAATTTGATTGTTTATTTATTCTAAATGAATAATCCACATAGGTAAAGTTCATGTTTGAGATGAGTGTATCTTATAAACTAGAACTTGTACTGAAGCTGGATCAAATTAACAGAAATAAATGAGGTTACTGATGATGTCACATGCGTTGCACAGTTTGTTTCACACTCTTTTTAACTCAGTAAATGTCGCAAAGTAGAGAGTCAAAGTGGTGATTCATTTGAATTTGTAATTCAGTCAAGCAGACACTCATTCCTTTCATACACGCTGTTAAACTCAAATAATGTGATCATGCCAGGGACATGCTGATATGAAGCAGAACGAGGGAAGTGGTCTCCATCACTCTCTGAGGACCCGGGGGCAGAGAGGTAAACTAGAGGTCTCTTTTTCTGACATGCAACCAAAGACCAGCTCCCCTGTGAATGACGACAAGGCTGGAGGATGCTGCACCAGGTAATACAGCCCGCTCACTTTAATGTTTGTGGTACAAACAAGTCACATTTTGCCACAGTGGGTCAAATGTTTGTTAGTTTGGAGCCTGAATATTATTAAATGCATGGAATATTTTTAATTCTGTATGTTGACTGAACATGTCCCATATTTTCTGATGCCCTAATACTGAGTAATGGTAAAATATAAAGTGTCAAGAAGAACTAATTTATAATTTTATGTGTGCTTCTTCTCTTCAGGAAATCTTCCAGGCTGCAGAGAGAGGGGAAAGCATGCAGTGGCAAGCAGCAAGCAGGTACAGTTTGCTACAGCATCATTACGAAGTGCACTGAAGCTCTTAAATAAAATAGCACACAACACATATTGAGCAGCATTTAGTTTTTTTTAGGAGGGACTATACTACTAAGAAGCTAACAAACACTCTTCATTGGTGCCCAAGATGTTCCAGATGAAGTGGAGGGGTCGTCCACTCCCAAGAGGAGCCGCTTTAATCTACAGAGCCGAGAAGTGGAGGAAGAAGAAGAGGAGGAAGAGGAAGATCGCTCCGTGCGACGTAGTTCCCGAATCACCAGATACAAACTGAATTCCCGCAACCAGTCCGTGCTCTACGACCGCCTCATCACCAAGTGAGTTCAGCAACATTCACTCCAGCTTGTTTTGCCTCCTAGCTCACTGCTTCAAAATAAATATGATCTTATCCCCTCAAGTAGTATTAACTGACACACAGTGGGTATGTAAATTAAGATGATGAGTAATTAGAGATGCACAATTTAAAATCTGATAAGTTTTTCCCCTGATTGTCGCTCAGCACTGCTGAAGCTGTTCTCCAGAAGATGGACGACATGCAGAAGATGAGACGCAGGCTGCGAGATAGAGACACTAAAGAGGAGGTAATAAACCCACACAGGAAACTTTTTTCCCATTTCATACTCCACATTGCATTGTGTACCCTGACAGCGGGTAATTTAACTGTTTGATCACGTGTAACAAGTTTCAAAACGGTGAATTAAAATAGCATTTGGCCTGTTTACTCTGCGCAGCTCGGCATGTACACCAGAGGCAGAATGAGAAGCTCTCTGAGGACGAATGTGGACAGTAAAGACACCGAGGAGGAGAACCAAGGTGAGATGAAGCAGGCTGGTCTGGGTCCAACCAGGTTTTGAGAAAATGAATTCACCATGTGAGGGCCTCAAGTTACGATATAGCTTTAATAAAGACGCCTGCATACACAAGCATGTTTTTTTTTTTTTTCATCTGAAGTTGGATCTACTCTCTTACACCGTTTTTAATTGAACGACTTGAACATGTATTGTAATATAATTGTTCAAACATTTTCTCTCCTAATTAACAGGGGGCGATGAAGATGGTCACGATGAAGAGGAGGAGGAAGATGGAGATGACGATGAGGAGGAGGAGGAGGAAGAAGAAGATGATGATGATGATGAAGATGGCGAGGATGAGGAAGAAGAAAATCAGAGACGTTATGACTTCAGACAGCGAAAGACTGTGGTTCGATACCAGGCCCCGCAGGATGGTACTGCGTTTGCTCAGCTTGATTCTATTGTTTAAAAGGCCGCCTACGTGACGCATGAAAATTAAAATGATCCTAAATGTAAATTTAGTCACTTTCACCAGTATTTTACCAATATTACAACTTATTACAACTTAAAACGGCCGGTAGTGATATAAAATACACCCACACAGAATCTGGGTGATTTGGGACAGGAGAAAAATTCAAATGACATTAGATCGCCTCCTTTGTCCCCCCTCAAAATTTTCAACTAGGTCAGATTTGTGACCTAGTTGAATATTTTATGAAAGCTGCAGGATCCTTGTTATAAGCCTATCCCACTAAATACTGTACATCTCAAGCCTTCTTTAGCCTTTTAGTGAATTTGATGGAGTTTGATGAGGTTTGTTATTGTTTTTCTTAGAACCCAGAGAGCCCAGGAAGCGCAGTTTGTACTTCAAGGACCACTCGTCTCCAACCAGACGCAGGTTTAGATTCAGCTCCACGGCCCCCAGGAGCCCCTACAACAGGAGAACCAGCAGGTTAGTATGACAGCACAGTCAGCAGCCATCACTCCGAAACTGAGAAATATAAACGTCTGTTATCGGGGGATGTGTTTTCCCACACAACACTTGATGCTCTCATTAATGCCTCATGAAATACTGTGAGAACTTGCTGTAGCAGTCAGCAAAAATGGTCTGACTAATGAGGTATCCAGAAATAGGATCACGCCTTATTCATACCTAAATTTGTACATATCTTTTTCTTTCTGATTCTCTTCATCCCACCCTCAGGAGTAGTTCTGATAGGTAAGACCTTCACTACTTGTCCTTGTGTTAATTGTTAGTCTGTAGCTTGTTTTTGGGGTGTTGTCTGTCTTCGCTTGCACTGTGGTTGTTTTGTAAGTGAGACACATTTGGGTGACACGGCGGTTGAAGTATTGAGACGATGAACCAGACTTCAGCAGAACTTCATCATTGTATAACTTTGTGACAAAGAAACACCCTTTGTTTGAAAGGTAGTTAGCCAATATTTTGTGTATTTTATTTGCATCTGGTTAGGAGCTTCCCACGCCGTTTGAAATACTGTTTACCGATTTATCACATTGTGCCTTAAAGGCAGACTCTGAGTGAAGCTCTCATTGTGTGTTCAGATGGAGTATTACTCGGGTGTCATTCACGGTGATGGGTGGTTGGAGACACCCTCATGTTATTGGTGTATAATCAAATACTTTTTTCTAAATTCCTGCATTATTACTGTTGAATCAATGTGTGTATATAAAAATGGTGCTGTGTGTTTGTTTTTGTTTTAACTGTGTGTGTGTGTGTGTGTGTGTTTGGTTAGTTTTTAATATAAAATGTCTTCACTCACTTGTGATTCCTGTTTTGTTGCTGAGGGAAACTTAATGATGCAGATGAGATTGTTTGTGAACCGTTGCGACTATCTGCTCATCTGCAGAAAAGGATTAGAGATAATGTTGCTTCATCTTTTGCCGTTGCAGGAGGAGGCACGCCATCCACAGTAGTGACTCCACTTCCTCCTCTTCAGATGACGAGCAGTTCCAGAGACGGAGAAGTAAGAACAGGAGCAGGTCGGTCAACAGGTAGGAGCCTTAGTAGCAGCTGTCACTACACAGCTGGAACACAGAGGTGTGTGACAGAAGGATTAATTAGTACCTATTGTACAATAATTCTGATACACCAACACATTTACTAACATCATATCATACATGATCATACTTGATTGCTCTTGGGTCCCTCAGTGTTAACACTGTATGTTTGCACTATCCATCATCCTGTAACTTAATGATCACATCTCATAATAATTTACATGGATGCAGGGGGATCAATTACAGAATATTATCGCAAGAAAATGAATCTGATGAGTGTTGTTTTTTCTGTTTTTTCCTGCAGATGTCTGCCTATGAACCTTGTGAAAGAAGACCTGCTGGGCATCCACAAAGACAGGATGAAGATCGGAGCCAGCCTCGCTGATGTGGACCCCATGCAGATAGACAGGACGGTAAGCTGTATGGATTGAGAAACTAGTCTGATGTATAGGGTACGGGTATGTGTTGGCATAATGGTAATAAATATTACTGCTTTGACCTACATATTGTATAAACTTTGTACTGCTGCTAAAACAGTAGTAATGAATGGATGGTTGGACATTAGTAGTATGCTGAGCGAACAATCTAAACATTACACTGCTTGTCATTCAGGTGCGTTTCGACAGCATTGGAGGCTTGAGCAGACACATCTCAGCACTGAAGGAGATGGTGGTCTTCCCTCTCCTCTACCCAGAAGTCTTTGAGAGGTTCAAGATACAGCCTCCCAGGTAAAGAAAGTGTGTTTGAAGATAAAATGTGATAATATAGTTTGGCTTCGATATTTATCTTTCTTTTAACTCCTTGTCCCTTTTGTCCGAGTTTCTCCACTCTCTCTTCTACCACTGCCACAGGCTTCGGTTGGATTGTAATGCCAGTTAAACCCTGATCATAAATCCTGGTCTTTATCATATTTTCTCTTTACTTTAGGGGCTGTCTATTTTACGGTCCTCCAGGCACAGGGAAAACCCTTGTAGCCAGAGCACTGGCCAATGAGTGCAGTCAGGAGGAAAGAAAGGTGTCTTTCTTCATGAGGAAAGGAGCTGACTGCCTCAGTAAGTGGGTTGGAGAATCTGAGAGACAACTACGACTGCTTTTTGATCAGGTAACATTTGGGTTGGATGGAGATTTTTTTTGTTGATGCCTGTACAGTGTCAAGTATCAGGTCTAAAGTTACATACAAACCTATCTCTCTATTGAATTGTTTCTAGGCGTACCAGATGCGTCCATCCATCATCTTCTTCGACGAGATTGATGGTTTGGCTCCAGTCAGGTCGAGCCGTCAGGACCAGATCCACAGGTGAGCGCTCCTGTTCTTCCTTTTTTTTTTTTAGTCAATGTGTGGTGATTGTACATTTTACACTAACCTCAGTACAAAGTCTAACACTGAAACGTACTGTCTGATCGTGTTGAGGGCTGCCACATATGGCTGCCAAGTTGCTCAATACTGGGATCTTAGTCAGCATTTAGCATTGACCATCATACGCCTAGTTCATGCTTCACATAAAGGCAGTCATAGTGAAGTGCATACACCAGAATGACTGGATGAAGCTGTCACAGGTTATGCTTAATGTGGTGCGCCACCTTAATTTTGAAACAACTTGGATGCAGCTGCAGCTACACAAACACATCTCATTCAGAAAACAAAGAAGGTACACAGCCGTTGAAAGTCTGTCTTGTTTGCTGCAACATTCTTGTGAGAACATCACACACACAAATTATGTAAGTCCTAACTATTGACATTTATTATAGTTGAATGTTTGAATCCTGATTTCCATATTAGATCTTCTATGCATCACGAAAAAGAAAGTAGCTACCACAGCTTTCAGTGAGACAGTAGGAGTCCACAATTTGTTTTCAAGGCTTTGAAAAAACAGTGACTAAATATTTGACCTAGATATAGAGATAGTCACTACAATTCAGCATAATTAATTTGGCTCAGTGCAATGCAGTTACACTCTGTTATTGAGGAATAGTATTAGAAAATGTAATCTAAGTCTTTTTCTGTCTCTATAGTTCAATTGTGTCGACCCTGTTGGCTCTCATGGATGGATTAGATGCCCGGGGAGAAGTTGTCGTCATTGGAGCTACAAACAGACTGGACTCCATCGACCCAGCTCTGAGAAGACCAGGACGCTTCGACAGAGAGTTCCTCTTCGGCCTGCCAGACAGAGAGGTTGGAAACCGTAGATGCCCTTTATTTCTTGGCAGGGATGTTAAAAGAGAAAATCGACACGTGGGCTGCAGTCGAATCTGAGCGCACACAAATTATTTTGGGCTGAAATAGTAGAGGGCTTTCAGAACTGCAACATGAACTGCTGTCATCTTGTTTTGTATGGCAGGCAAGAAAAGACATTCTGAAGATCCACACCAGACAGTGGACTCCACCACCTTCGGACACTTTTCTGGAAGAACTGGCAGATAAATGTGTCGGTATGTTTGCGTACGACAATGCAAAAATGGTGCTCGCCAGCAGCTTGAAACATAAACATCTTTCTAACTTATCCAGTTCATATAACAGTCGTGTCCTTTATGTCCATTCAGATAGTTTGCACAAAGTTTTGCCTACTACACGTTGTATATGTATTGTTATAATCATTAAAACAACGTGTCTCTCAGGTTATTGTGGAGCAGACATCAAGGCAGTTTGTTCAGAGGCTGCCCTGTGCGCACTCCGGCGTCGATACCCACAGATCTACTCCTCATCACAGAAACTTGTGCTTGATGTCAACTCCATCGCCATCACAAACAAAGACTTTATGTCTGCCATGTCCAAAATGGTGCCTGCTTCCCAGAGGTATAACCAAAACATCAAGTGTAGTCATTATTCTTACATGTCCAGTGCCTGGTTTTTGCAAATTGTTCTCAACTGAATATGATGCTGATTGTGATTCTTAGGGCCGTAGTGTCACCAGCCAAGGCCCTGATACCTGCCGTCCGTCCTCTGCTGAGCGCCGCCCTGCAGGATGTCCTCCACACAGTCAGCAGAGTGTTCCCACATGCTGAACAGGGCTTAAAAAGGAAAGGGGAGGAAGGTGAAGTCCTTCTTATTCTTTTTTTCTTGTCCTGTTTCACATTGATTTATTCTGACCCTCTTCTGTTCATGGCCATGCATTCTGTCATTGAATTTCACACATTAATTTCCCCCTTGTCCCTAAGCAATTACAGGAGAGAAACACCTAGACTGATTTCTCCTTTGCCAACTGCTGTGCTGTGTCTTTGTGTTTCTTTGTAGATCTGGCCTGTGGTGTGTTTGAGGATGATCTGATGTTCAGTGAGGATGAGGACTCAGAAGTCCTCTCCAATGGACCGACCTCTCAGTCCCAACTCAAAACACCTGCTGCTAAGGGACTTCTCAACCTCAACAGGTTGGTTAGACATTATTCAGCATTATGCAGGATGTTCATTTGTCTCCTTGTGTGTGAAAATGCTGCTGATGTATCTATGGAGTCGACACTCTGTTGTCTTGGGTCTTGTAGTCGTCCTTCCCGTTATCTTTGCTTTATTTTAGCTGTAAGCTGTCTGGTGTCCCAGTGACCCAAATCTTTTTCAGGATCTGTGAGGCAAATTAATGAGCCCACACCAGGCGATAGGAAAAAAAATCTGAACATTTCTACTACTTTTCCCATCTCAGTGTGTCTTTAATCTCTCCTTGTGTAGAAGTGTGCTGAGCCACCCGACCTCCTACCGTCCCAGGCTGCTGTTGGAGGGCAGACCAGGGTCAGGTCAGAGCTCCCACCTGGCTCCAGCTGTCCTCCACGCTCTGGAGAAATTCACAGTCTACACACTGGACATGGCTGTGCTGTTTGGAGCCAGCGCAACTGCCCCTGAAGAGGCTTGTGCTCAGGTAAATGGCAAAATAAAATGCCTATAAATGATTATTAGTGTACGTGTTTAGTAACATATAACAATTTATGAGATTAAATTGACCCAAGATCAATAAAGTCAGGCCTCACACAGAGGTATTCTCTACTCTTGCAGCCTTGTCAAATTCAGTGTGTTCTTTTCAGTGGACTTCACTGGCCAAAATGGCTGCCACAGAGACTGTAGTTCATGGGCCCCACCTCCTTACACCATGGGCAGTGGGGATAAATATGTACTACAGACAAACACTTCACTTAAAAAGATTTTTTTACTTTATTTTGTCAGAATTAGTTAAATGTCACTGTACTGTCTTCTGTCCGCTCTTTAATGTCCTTATCATGGCGTTGATTTATGCATTAAGCTTATATCATCCTGTCATATTGATCCCTGTCTTCTAAATCATATCCATACAAAATATGAATGCTTCCCTGTTCTGCAGATCTTTGTTGAAGCAAAGCGGACGTCTCCCAGTATTTTGTACATCCCTCACATCGGACAGTGGTGGGAAACTGTGGGTCCAGCCTTAAGAGCCACCTTCCTCAGCCTGCTCAGCTCCATCCCTGCCTTCGCTCCCATACTGCTTCTGGCTACCTGCAGCCTGCGATATGACCAGCTCAGTATGGAGGTATAAAGGAAGTGCAATACACTCTAGATTTTGAGAGAAGATATATTGGAGTACAGCGTTTCAAAAGATAGCTGAGCGAAAATAAGATGTAATTGTTTCTACATTTTTTTTAATGGATTCTCTCTGAGTGGATACTCATCTCCATGTCTTCTCCCACCTTTCATTTCTCAGGTGCAGGAGTTGTTTCGGGTGGAGTATGGAGAGGTTTTCCATATGAGAGTCCCCACCAGCAGAGAAAGAAGGAACTTCTTTGAGGATCTGATCCTCAATCAGGCTGCCAAGGGCCCCTCCTCGAAAAAGAAAGCTGGTGAGAAATAAATGAGTGTGGTAATAAAAAAAAAAAAAAAAAGATTAGCATAGCTTTGAACGACAGTGCCAGAAAGAAGATTCTGGTATTCGTCTTTACGGGTGTAGTACAATGTTAGCTATATTTACTGCTCACTCTGTGTGTATCTATCAACCCTCCACTTTTTTCAGTGCTCAATGCGTTGGAGGTGCTTCCCGTTGCCCCTCCGCCTCCCCGACGTCAGCTGACAGAGGAGGAGACCCAAAGATTGGAGGAGCAGGAGGAAGATACCCTCAGAGAGCTCCGTCTCTTCCTGCGCGATGTCACCAACCGCCTGTCCCAAGATAAACGCTTCAAGGCTTTTACAAAGCCTGTGGATTTAGAAGAGGTAGCTGTTCCATTACATGTCTCATTTCCTATTATCCCCTAATAAGCCTGACATGAAACTGACTCCCTGTTGGCGTAACTGAGAATAATGTGTGTTCCCTGGTGCTGTAACGGGTTTGTTGTGTTGCTGTCTTCTATTATTCCCATTGATCTCCACTCACAGCAGCCTCTTTGTCATGTGCTTTAGGTACCAGATTATGCTGAAGTTATCAAGAAGCCTATGGACCTGTCAACAGTTCTCTCTAAGGTCGACCTCCATCAGTATGGGACGGTCAAAGAGTTCCTCCAAGACGTGGATCTCATCTGGCAGAATGCCCTCGAATACAACCCAGACAGGGACCCCTCAGGTACACATAGCTAGACAGTGAGGGGAAAAAAAAAAATACTCACCACACTCACAGAAAACATTTCAAAGTATTTATACTTTGTAGTAACCGATAAAGATGTTGCAGCAGTTTGAACATAAAGTTTGCATTCTTTCTCATTTGTGTGTGTTTTTCCTCCAGACCGCCAGATCCGCCACAGAGCATGTGCGTTGAAAGACACCGTCCACGCTATCATCAGAGATGAACTGGATGAAGATTTTGAGAAGATTTGTGAGGAGATCAAAGTGTCACGCAGCACAAGAGGTGAATGCTGTGTGTACACGGTGTGAGCCCAGTGTAGATCATTTTAGTTACCCAAGGACTGACTTGGCCCGGTGACTAATATCTAGTGGCTAATTCTGCAGAGCTTCTTGTGAAGTATCTGGCACTAAGTTTTTGCTGTTCATTTGATACTGCTATATTCTTCATTGTCATTTAAGTCACTCACCTCTCACAGAAAATAACTTGGCATTTCTTTACCTCAGAATGCTCCACTGTCCGGTTCGCCCCATCCTACTACCACGTCCTTCCCAAACAGTCCAAACCTCCTGCTGAGGCCAAGATCGCTGACATGACCCCACAAAGAGAGCCGACTGGACCCACAGCTGCAGTTACTCCCAATACAAGTGCCCCAGCTGTTACTATATTTAAAAATTCAGGTAAAGACTACTGATGACTAAGCTGAAACTGTTTACTGAAAAGAGCCATCAATAAATAAAATTCTAATCTCCTTTTGTTCCTTCAGGCCAGAAGAAGAAAAGACGGAGGAGTCGGTGGTCCGCTGGCAACTATGCAAAGAGGAAGTCGTCCTCTTCTCCTCACATGTCCAGAGATGATGGACACTTGGGGTCTGATGAGGATGAGGAAGATGGGGACGATGAGGAGGAGAATGAGAAGGGAGGAGGAACAGAGTGTGATGAGGGGACTGGAGGGGAGGAGGAGCAGATGGTCGTTGAAGTGAAGTCAGGGTCTGCACCAGCTCAGGAAGGTAGTTCAGGGCCCACTGAGAAGGAGAAGGGCAGACCAGAGGAGATGAGTCAAGCTGCTGAAGACAAGATTATCCTGTGTGAAACAGGGAACGCAGAAAATGGTGGCAAAGAAAAGGTGGATAAGGATCAACAAGGACAGTCAGAGGAAAACAATAAAGTGTTGACAAAGGCAGGAAATGAGAACAGTGAAACAATTTCAGTGAACACTAACCAGGACAGTCACACTGAGACAGAGGCAGATACCGAGGGACAGTCCAATACAGAGGAGAGTGGTGAATCTGAGAGTGACAAATGTCAAATTGCAATAGAGGCAGACGACAAGGACAACAAGGTGGCAGAGCCAATGGAGGTGGAAGCAACACAAACCTCATCCACAGATGTCTCTGAAGCTGTTAGAGGAGAGGAGGACACAGGCGCAGGTTTGACATCTACATCTAATCTACATCTAACACTTAAGCACCATGACCATCCATTCACTAAATTCCTAGCTAAAGAAAGCCAGTGTAGTGTTTCCAGAGATGGGAAGGTGCAAATCAGTGTTTCAGAATGAATGTGTCAGCGGACTGTCAGCTATTCTCGTGGTCTAAACACTTTGTGCATGTTTTGTGTGTGTCAGAGAGGAGCGTGAGGCGAATAACTCGGGCTCTAAAAAACGCTGTGCAACAGCAGCAGATGATCGATGTGGACAAGGCCCTGCAGATCTTGAACCAGGAAACTCCTCCTCTGGTGGTGGACAGAGAGAAGTTAAAGGTGTGTGTGGATTTTCTGCGTCTTGACTTTACTCATAGAAGCTCTAAAACACTCAACTTAAATTGTAATCTCCATGCATTCCTCTTTTCTTGCCTGTCTTCCCTCAATTCTTCAGGAGCTGTTGGAGAGAGTAGTGACGAAGACTGAAGGCTACGAGGTGTACAAACTGGAGAAACTCTATGCTCTGCTCTGCCAGAGTATCTATAGACACAGGCGAGACTACAACAAAACTGCACTAATACAGGTTAGTGTTGTATCTGTACTTTTTGGCTGCAGATATTCTGACTTTTCATAGCAGAAGCAACTAACTAACAACCTTAGCGATGGCTGTCAGTGAGCCTGTGAAGTCCATCAGCAGGGTCCTGACTTACCTGTTAGTCACACCTCCGCTTTTCCTGCTATGACATGTCAAAACATCTGCTGTAAAGGAGGATTCTCATATCCTGCCAGGGTTATTCAATTTTAATTGAATCTATATTTAATGTTATTAACATATTCTTGTCCAAAATACTTTAATGTTTCTAATCTATTGTCCTTTCCCGGTTTTATCTTTTGATCAGGAGTTGGAACGAGAGATTGAAGACTTCTGTTGACTCTGCAAAAACAATGTGATCATTTTTATCATTATTTTTATCCTCGTCATCCTCTTAGCTGTGTAAATATACAAACACTGGTTCTATTTTCATAGAAACCTACAGACATTAGCAATAGCTAAATCTTTGTATTACCTCTGTTTATATTTAATTAAATGGATTTCCTGTAAATATCATTGTGTGGTTGTTTTTTGTGTGCTTTAATAATGTCATAGTTGTGAGCGTAACCCTGACTGTAATCCTTAAATGATTCACTTGGCCACATCCATGTGTGGGGTCATTTTTTACTTGAAAGGATAATGGTTTATTTCTATTTCTTTTTCCTCACTGCTACAAGATTCTTCCTCATATTTCTTTTGTTACATCTTCAGCTTGACTTAAAAAAACGCTTATAACTGAAATGTTGATTGTAGCCTGGACGGGCTGAGAAAACCATTGTCAAGAGGGAATTAACATTCATCCCTGTCTTGGCTCCCATAAATAATGATTTTTCTTAAAATCAAAATCTGTTTACAAAAAGGAGTTCAACACAAAGTGTCAAAACAGTTGAGTGTGACTTAAGTTATCTTGCTTGGTGCACAGGAACTACAGGTTTCTAAACTCATGTTTAGCCTCCTACAAACTGGCCATTTGGAAGATGTTTGCATTTACCTGCCAAAACTTTGGTGTTGAATCTAGAGTTTTTGATATCTGACCCATTTAAAGTCAGTTTATTTCTGCATCTGCTGAATCTTTTTTGAACATTTTATTATAATCTGTCTCTAACACTCCCGCCGGCCAACTTAAATGAAGTGCAATACTAAATAGCTGCAAGTTTCCCCTTTTAAAGTGCTCCGGGTCATCTTTTCTATACAATACAATGTGAAATAGATGTCATTTTATTTATCTCTGGTTGCTACTTAAAAATATTATACAACCTATTCAGTGTGTGTAAATCCCACAGTGATTTTCCAGCGTCCTTGTCTGAATCTGAAGTGTGCACTCACAGTAATAAACACAGATTTACTGTGAAATTACTATCTACCTACAGCCTGAGCTCGCATTTTACCGTCGTACAGGTATTAATATATAATAAGACGTCTGTACAGCAGCTTATAAACTAGTAGTTGAAATAATGAATAGAAAAGCCTGCACAGCAACACGAGATGGGATCAGGTGTAGTGAAAGGGAACTTTGCAATGTCAGTGTTGTCCTCAAGTAGCTCCTCATACTGCTCTGACAGGTCATGTAAGGACATATTGGCACGCAGCCGGCTCGGGAAGCGAACGAGTTCACAGCTCGCTTTAAACTCTATAATAACCGCATTTCTTTCAGGACGAGTCATGGCTAAATCCACCTAATAAAGAATATAACGCGGTGACAGAATATTATATGTTTTTTCTGCTAAGTTTACGAAATTGTGAGAGCACCGAGAGTCGCCGAGGAATGACGTCAGGACGTATCACATTGAATGATGACGCCGTTTGATCATTAAAAAAAATCAGCCGTTAAAAAATACCAGAGAATTAGGTCAGCAAACTGACACGGCACCAACGGCCACGTTTATGAATGTAACCGCCGTGTTTTTGATTATATAACTTTTACAAAGACGCGACCTGGCCATTAAAATAACCTGCTCCGACGAGGAGAGGAGATGTCCGGTGTTTCCAGCATCTGCAGACGGGGGCCGTAGCCGTTAGACCGGTCTGTCTGTCTGTTTGTCTGTCTGTCTGTCTGCCTCCCACCGCTGGGTTTGGGAGACCCGCAAGCCCAAATAACGTTCACGCTGCTCCAGTCCCGTCCAGGCTGGGGCTGAATGGTTAGCCGGGGGAAGGAGAGACACCGACAGATACCACCAGACAGAACCTGAAGGCTGCTCTGCAGAGACCCAGGAAATTACTTCTCGCCTCGTCTCGACAGCCTGGTAGCAACACAGTGCACATTTCAGTAGTTCCAGTAAGTTTACCGCCAGACATGATCAATAATAATGACCGCCCCGGCTAACACGAGCTAGTTGGCCCACCTCATATACATGCTAGATGCTATAGAGCTAAGTTAGATGTCCTATTATGTTAATTTATTGCTTTAACGTTACTTTAATATTAGCTAGCTCACACCTCCAAATTATTATTGAGGTGTTCATGTGAATTATCTCCCGATGGCAGGGCAGCACAGCATACTGTACATACAGTCAATGTTATTGTTCACACTGCAATCTTTACCAGCAGTAATTCATGAACACATTGCAGTGGATTTACATTACAGATACAGATTTTTGAAACACCTCTCTCTATCACAGTGAATGACCTTGTCGTAAATGAGGCTATAAAGCATCAAGTTTGAAATCATGACCTCAAAGGATCGTCAGAGACATTTTAAATCAAATATTTGCAGTACTCAGGAAATGTGTGGTTAAGAAAATTTGAATCTCATCCTGGAGGGAATGGCCGAATTGTTCTTGTGATATCATTTTCTATGTGGGTATATCTCAGTGAAGGTGTCATGGTAGGTTTTTACAAAATGCTGTGGTCACAATTAATGACTTTTAAGCAGGGCTGCGACTAATGATTCTAGTTACTCATAGTTTTTGACTTATGCATGAAATGCAAAAAAAAAAAAAGTGTGAAAAATGGCCAAATGGTAATTTCCTGGAGCCCAAGGACACATCTTCAAATAGCATCTTACGTCTGACCACCAGTTCAAAGATATTGTATTCAAATGTACAATATGATAGATATAAAATGGATAAAAGCAGCAAAAGCATCCATTCAAGATGATGGAACGAGCAAATGTTTGGTGTTTTTGTTTTATAAATGACTGTAAAATAAAAAAAAAAGCTAATTATTTTCAAGGTTTTCCAACAAATCGATTGCACTACATTGAAACACAGTTCATTATGTATTTATTGCAGTCTTTGGTGATAAATGGAAATCTCATCGAAAAACTACACTTGGTCAAGATGTTTACAGGCCCACATGAATCATGTTGTTAGTCATCATGTTGAATGGAGTGCAACATCATATTTCCTCCCCCTGAAATATGCGGTCCAGTCTCTCAGTGTTCAATTATTATCAGATTATTATGTTTAACTCTTATGTCATGTTTTTAGCAGAAGATGCAAGAAACATTCATTCTCTGTGAATTGAAAATGTGTGTTACTGTTTTTTAGCCTTGTAAAAGGTGTCTGTCATAAAGCATTTGATCTTAAAATTGCTTCTTTTGTTGAAGTAAGTCACAAATCCTGAAAGTATTCGGTTTCTGTTGATAGGCAGCAGAAAAAAAACAGCTGCGAAGCTGCTTTTTATACAACTTGTAACACAGAGGGAGCCATGAAATCGTCAAAAGAAGTACTTGAGAATGAACAACAAGTTTTTTTGTTTTTTTTTAGTTTACTCTTTTTGTGACAAATCATCCGTATTACATTTGTATATTTATGTTTTCTCCACCAGAAATACTTCATTCAGAGACTGTAGCATGTGAACACAACCACCACACAAGACATGTGAGCCTCCAAACTTCTGTCCCAGATCTTTTCTACCCTGCGCAGAAGTAAACAGAATTTGGTTTGACAATGTCGAGCCGCCGGAAGTCGACCACACCTTGCATGGTGCTGCCCTCTGATGTGGTGGAGCAGGAAGAGGTGGAGGAGAAGACAGACAAGACAAAAGAGGAAGAGGCAGAGGAGGAGGAGGGGAAAGTGAAGGAGGGAGCAGAGGAGGGGCCGACTGCAGAGGAGCTGGATCAGGCTGTAGTGGTTGTCCCCACCCCTCCAGAGACAGGTAAGCTCCTTCTTCACCAGTTCTCCCATGTATAGGTGATAATGGCACTTCTGAATTACAGGAACGACATGGGAAATATCTGTCACAATGTTGTGTTATTATTATCATAGATGAGCCCTGTGTCTCTACTGTAGAAGACAGCGAAGTCATCGGTCCCTCACTGAAGCGCAGTGCTACAAACCCTCCTGATGATCCAGGCAGCGATCAGCCGACCCAGGAGCAACAGTGTGATACACCCGAGGAGGGAGGAGCAGACACTGTTGCCGCCATCTCTCTTAGCAAGACCCCGATCATGAGGATGAAGACCAAATCTGAACCCAAGAGGATCGCCGTGTCCCTGAAATCATCGGACGAGGGCGTGGAGGGTTTTGGAGGGGGCGGCGAGGGAGAGTTGGGAGGAGAGCAGGAGCCCATCGAAGCTCCTCTTGGGCCGATGACACCTGTGGAGATGCTGCTTCACGACTCCATGAAGCTCGGCGGAGGCGGCTTGCTGGTCAGCCCGCCCTCAGAGCAGCAGAGGAAATCATCCACTTTAAACCCCACAGTCCTGCCTGCTGGCCTGGCACAGGTAGGGAGTCGTGAATATACAAGTGTTTAGAGGAGTCATTGCAGCAGCAGGGTGTAGTAATACATTTACCCCTATCTGTGAGAAATGAATACATGTTTTCAGACTCAACAGCAGCCTGGATAAAGCATTGCCATAATGTTAAATATCCTCAACAGAGTGGTTAGAACTGCAGCCACAGCTCATATTTATAATATTTATGTATTGTTCAGAGACACAGCAGCTTGCCAACAGGTCTCTGCCATATCTGTCTCGCATTATCAGTCCAAGTCCTTTCTTATCTCCTCCTTTTCTTCCTTTGTTTCAGGTACTCTCTGCTTTCCAGGCCCAGCACACTGCTGCAGCAGCAGCAGCTCAACCCCAGCTACTGATTCCCCTCAGCAGTATCCCCTCCTACAGTGCAGCTATGGACACCAACCCCCTGCTGGGCAGCACATACAAGAAGTTCCCTTACCCCTCCATGGCTGAGATCAGCAGCCTGGCAGCACAGACACAGTTCACAGAGGAGCAGATCAAGGTAGATGAAAGTTGTTTTGGACAGCTGTGCTCACAAAGGATGCTGTGCTTTTTCTGTAGAAGATAAGATAACTCACCACCTGCCAGCCACCTCAATCTTAAGATTAAAATTAAATTAAAATGAAAAAAAAAGGCTGAAATCTACTGCCTCTCTTGTATTTTGTAAGTGGTGGAGTGAAATGTACTTGATCTACCCAGGTGTGGTTCTCAGCCCAGAGGCTGAAGCACGGCGTGAGCTGGACTCCAGAGGAAGTGGAGGAGGCCAGGAGGAAACAGTTTAACGGCACGGTGCACACGGTGCCTCAGACCATCACTGTCATACCTGCTCACCAGCTCTCAGCCGCTGCCAACGGCCTGCAGTCCATTCTTCAGACCTGCCAGATAGTGGGCCAGCCCGGCCTGGTGTTCACACAGGTAGGTAAGCAAAGAAAAACACGCCAATCTCACAAGACTCGGCTTTGATCTGCCTTGCCTTGAACTTAAGACTGGTATGACTTTGACATGCTTT
The DNA here is from genome assembly GCA_946959425.1 of Argyrosomus regius. Lineage (NCBI taxonomy): Eukaryota > Metazoa > Chordata > Actinopteri > Sciaenidae > Argyrosomus > Argyrosomus regius. The sequence continues at coordinate 9,388,946 of OX336884.1, read as the reverse complement.
TGTTTGAATGATCGACTTGGATTGATAGACTTTGATTCAGATGGCCTTGCTTGACTCGGCGAAATCAACTCCGCTTGAAATTATTTGATTGATTTGAAACAATCTGACTATCTTTGGGTGGATTTAACCAGTTTTGATTGGACGTGGACTTGACACTGACCTTTCCTGCTTGCTTTATGTCCGTACAGTTTAAATAGGCAGCAGTGTCTTGAATTTGAAGCCATAACAGATCACAAATAGGATGGAGGATACTGCTGTCTCTTGTAATCAGTGATGTTTTTATGAATATGGTGTGACTATTTACCCATATATCATTTATGACAGTTTCCAAAATACGTTACTCCATTTTTTATCATGCCATACAAGGTCACAAAATGCTAATTAGATTCACTGTGAACTGACTTTTAATGATCTTACAGCAGGACCGGGCAATAGCGATGATTTACTGTACATGGTGAGCTCAGTAACAAAAGGCTCTCTGTGATCATATTGTGATATTTACTGTGTGCTGAAGAGAAGCTTCCCCTCTGAATAAAGTTTTGTTTATGATGGTGCAGACCATATAATTGTAATGAAAGCAGTCTCACAGACCATGCCGTAAATGCTGTGTGCACTTATAAGCTGAAAGCAGTATATGTGCAGTACTCCTCATGCCACCATTACAATGGAAACAAGGTGTAAGATGAATAAATCGACCAGCCTCTCACGTACGCTACCAGGGTCTTGCTGGTAGATGGTGCTAACTTTGTGCCCTGTCTTCAACCGAGTAAATGTGGAGGGAGGAAGTGAATTGTTACACTCCATTTACTGTGTGGAGACTGAAATATTTCTCACTCAGCTGGATGTTCTGAGCTTTGTTGGTTTTGGTCTGTAGCCAGACTCATAGTTTTACAAATTAGACAAGAGTGGAGGAAAAAAAAAAAAAAAGCAAACATGCGTACATTACAGCAGTTACACACACGAAGAACAGTTTCAAGGCTCAAATAAAGACTGCAGTCGCTTTAAACAACAAATACCTCCCTGTGTGTCTCCTCACATTCAGTGCATCATTATTTTCTGACTCTGTGTAGGTCGGCCCAGGGGGGAACCTCCCCGTGACCAGTCCCATCACTCTGACGGTCGCAGGACTGCCCAGCCAGTCCCAGAGCTCCAGCAGAGTTTCCTGCCAGCCCACCCCAACAAACAGTGAGCTGAAACGGGCCACCACTGTCCAGCCTCCCTCTCTTTCCCCACAGGTGGGAACAGCACTTGTTGCCTTCTTTTAGACAAATACTTTATTGCTCTTGTACTCTCAATAGCCAACAAGCACGTTCTTTTCACTACATGGTATCAGTTGTGATGTAATACACCCAAAGTTGCCCACATATCATCTGTAGCCATTTTATCTCTCTCCTAGCAGGTATTTGGTAATCTGTGGGCCAAATGATGTTTAATATATAAACTCTCCTCTTTCCTTTCTAAGGAGAACTCAGCCCTCAGTGCTGATACGTTTAGTTTGCGGCCTAAGAAGTCCAAAGAGCAGCTGGCAGAGCTGAAAGCCAGCTACCTGAAAAACCACTTTGTCACTGACGCAGAAATCGCCCGGCTGATGAAGCTCACCAACCTGACAAAGGGAGAGATCAAGAAGTGGTTCAGTGACACCAGGTACAACCAGCGCAACTCCAAGAACAGCCATGTCATTGTTTTCCACGACGGAGGGGGCAGAGGAAGTGGCAGCTGTAGTAGCAGCGCTAGCACCACCATTGTTATTGACTCAAGCGACGAGACGCCTACATCTCCCCTTCCTCCACGCACTCCTCCTGTGAAGGAGAAAGAGACGCGGCCCAAAACATGGAATCCATTCCCAGATTTCACCCTGCAGAAGTTTAAGGAGAAGACTCCGGAGCAGCTGGTTGTGCTGGAGGAAAGTTTCGAGAAGAGCAGCACCCCATCAGATGAAGAACTGAGCCGCCTGAGGACAGAGACTAAACTGACGAGGAGGGAGATAGATGCCTGGTTCACCGAGAGACGAAAAATGCCATCTGTCAGTACCTCCTCCCCGGATTCTTCAGAGGGAGGAAAGATGGAGACAGACGGAGGAAAAGCAGGAGAAGGAGGAACAGCCAGCTCTTCTTCTCCTTCTGCCTCCTCATCTCGCAAAGGTAGTCAAACTCCTCCTGGCAGTCGCAGTAAGCAGCTGCCCACCAGCAGCAACAGCAGCAGCAACAAAGACATGAAAGATAAGAGTAAAAAGACTCCAGAGCAACTCCATATTCTGAAAAGTGCCTTCGTGCGGACCCAGTGGCCCACACCAGAGGAGTATGACCAGCTGGCAGAAGAGAGCGGCCTTCCTCGGTCCTACATCGTCAGTTGGTTCGGGGACTCTCGGTACTCGTGGAAGAACAGCAACCTGAAGTGGTTCTTCCAGTACCAAAGTGGCAACGTCGATGGGCCAAATGGCGGAGGAGGAAGTAAAATGGGAAGTAGCAGCAGCAGCAGCAGCAGCACTGGCCGGAAAAGACGTGTCCGAAATCGTGGTTGGGGGCGGTCCCGGACCAGAAAACAGCCAAGAAGGTCTGCCTCGTTCAGTGTTGACGTCGATAGAGCTCCTCCATCAAAGAAATTCAAGAGTGGGAGGGAGATTCTGAAGGAGTACTACCTGAGGCACCGTTTTCTCAATGAGCAAGACCTGGATGAGCTTGTCACCAAGACCAACATGAGCTATGAACAGGTAATAAAGTTATTATTTTTTTATTGAGATGTGAGAAAATGTAGGTATGAGTCATTGTATCAGCTTCTGACCTCTCACCTCCTACCCACTCGAGAAAGAGTGTTAACATGCAGGCGTAACCTCAAACTACATGTTTGATTGAAATGAATATATTTTTTGTTCATTTGAACAAAATATAAGAAAATAAACCCAAACCCGCACACACTCACATACACCCAAAAATGTAACATTTGATTTGTCCAAGTTGTCTGCTGATTTCTGTCATCATCGTCCTCTTTCATATAATCATAATACGTATATTCAGGGCATTCCATAACTTCCATCATTTTTCTCAAAGGCCTTTATACAGTTACAGGGCTTCATACTTCGGTAGTTCTAATACAGGACTTAACACAGAATGGCAATACTCAATACTTCTCAATACAAAATAGCGTGTTACGTCACAGTCTAGGTTTTTTTCCATAACGCATTAATAATAATAATAAAAATGAGTCCACACTCATTTGCACGGTCAAAAAGCAAGCAATTTATTGCTGCTACCAACACATAAACACAACTAAAAAGGAAGCTTCTCTTGGGAGTGAGGCCAACACAATAAACCAAACAAACTAGCTTTTCAGGGGAAGCTACCTAAACCCTATTCCAAAATAAATGAATGAATAACCCTAAAAATAACAAACAAAAAACAAACAAAAACAAATTAACGAAAACGAGTCAAAAGAAAAGGCCGTTCACTCCTACTGCTTTGGGAAACTGGTGTACAATTGTACGAGCATTCATAGAAACATTCAAATGCAAATTTCCAAAAAACTAACCCGACCCTGAAATGTTCAATGAAATGAACAATGAACAATGAAACTTTCAAAGGAATAGACACAGCAAACATTAGAAGGACTTAGTAACAGTAACGATGGCTCAGTTCCATTAAATGTCCCAGTAAGAGTGACAGTGAACCCTCGTGGACAACAGCAGGACCTCCCCTAAGTGGAATGCAGCTTTCATTAATACACCTGTGAGTTTCCTGCTGCGACATGTCAAAATGTCTGCTGTGCAGCTAGTCCATCTGAACTGAATCATTTAACCACTCAATTATATTTCCTGTACTTGCAATAATACATTCATTTTATCTTTTTTATTTTGATTCATTCAGTTTCTTGCCTGAAACAGACACATTTTCAGATGTTAGTCAAAAAATCGATGAAGTGTAATGCAGTCTGTCTAATTTTAGAATGCAAACTCATTCCATCTCATTAAAACTCATCTTCATATCATTCAAACCCAGCAGCAGTCATTATAATTATAATCCTCCAGAAAGTCTTATGGACAGGTGCTCTGGATCATAAACAAAAAATCCTGCATTTCATTAACAATGTTTCAGTATGAATTTCTATAAATATCACAGAGGACATGACCTTGGTCTCCTAACGGGTGACAACAGCTCTGCTCTCAGCACGCCGTTAAAGTGTATGTCTCTCTCTCTCTCTCTCTCTCCGTCAAAAGGTGAGGGAATGGTTCGCCGAGGTCCAGCGACGCTTGGACAGGGGGTCAGATCCCTTCCAGGAGACGACCACAGGAAGGACGGTTGGAGGCGAAGGAGAAGAAGAGGGAGCGGAGACGCGGGGAGAGGCGTCGACGGCCAACGACGAGCAGAGCGGCACGGGGATGGGAGACGAGGAAGACGACGAAGTAGATGAGGAGGACGAAGGCGATGATACGGATGACAGTGAGGTTTGGGAGCCGTCACGTAGCGTCAGGAAATCCTTGTCAGTTTCTGAAGACTAATGATTGTGGGAAACGCGGTGAAACATGACAGAATGTTACAAGAGAAATACTGGTATGATCAATGCTGGAAGACAGTTTGCTAAACCACATCTCTTTGCCACTGATTTGCATGTGCACTCATTTGCGAGATGAATTCACTGTTTTTTTCCGAATCACATGTAATGAGACTAACAGATGGACTATTAGCTTTAGCTCACTCTCTCAATACTTACCTTATTTCCTGTAAGTAATGTGTAACAGTTTAGAGGGTCATGGTTTCAAACAGCAGAAAACTGTACCCAAAATGGTTGTGTATCCAGACACATACATACATCCTTCTTTAAAAGCAATTCAAGAATCCTGGCTGTGGTAAACAAGAGATTGTAGGAGGAGTTTTAATGTCCACCATGCCCCTTGTTAAATTTGCACTCATTACTTGCTAAAATGAAGCCAGTTTACATTTATGCTGCATTTCCTTGTGAAGGCGTGTTATGAGCACAAGTCGAATTTGAAACCTCTTTCTCCAATGTGATGAATGTTTCACCCCCGGTACCAAACTAACAGCTCACACAGAGAAAAAAAAAAAAAAAAAAAATAGACAGAGACTTTACTGAATCTGTTGTGTTTACAAAGGTGCTTAAAAATGTATCACAGCTAGATGTCACTCCTGAGCAAGGTCCCCAATCAAACTAGCATACATCTATCTGTGGAATTGGTTGAATTTTACATGTTACAGTATCTTTCTAGCATTTGTGAAGATCGCAAGGACTGGATCCGAATCAGCAGGTTGTTTGAGCTGATATGGATTGATAAGGACAATGAAAGTCAGGCATTTTATCTCGATATGAGACAAAGTACCTTCATGCCGAATGAACGCCATGATGCTTTTAAACATCACAGGATGTCTACTCCAGTCTTCCCTTTATAGTGGCTTGTTGTTTCATGAGTATTATTAGTATTTTTACCAGAACACCTACAGATCTGATGGATAAATGCCACAATATGTGTTTAATATGCACTGCTCTTAATGTTTTTAAACGAATAGCTCACCTTTTGATAGAACTCATCCTGTGCTATTATGACCTTTTTAAAGGTTTTCATTATGTTATTATTTAGATTTGGACAGTGTGAGGCTGTTATCCCAAAGTTGAATGTGTTGTCTTCTGAGCAGTGAGCTACAGTTGTGAACTAAAAAAAAAAAAAAATGGCCACTGTGAGGCAGACATCTTAGTCCACTGAAATAATAACAGAAACAGAATGCAGATTTTACCGCAGCGTAAAGAATTTACCCGTGGTGAGTTTCTGGGGGGTCGAATGGATGGACTGAATCTGAAGATGCAGAGTTGCAGATTTTATCCCCAAAGCAAACGTAAACGTAAGCACCAGCTGCAGCTCTAGTGTAAATTTAGAGTGAGTAAATCCACAAGTTATCACTTTAACAAGACTGCAATCACCACCAAATCACCGATACCTTTGCCTTTAGGTTTGGGCTCGTGTCAAAAACAAGGCCTGTGAATCATTTTGGGTCTCGACCCAACCTTCAAAGAACGAAAGACTTTTTAACAGCATTTCAAATCAGAATTTAACTCCAGTCTGCACTGAAGAGAAAAACGTGAAGCACCTAAACTTGTTTATAAAAATGCACTTTGTCCACTTGTGTACATTGTGGACTAAATCTTGATTAGGCACCTTAATCTCTTATTATACCATAAAATGGCTCTGAGAGACCAAATCTGTTTTGTATGACTACAAACTGAACCAGTGTTTTGCCTTTTTTTAAATCCTAAGTGTGTTTTCATGAGGAGGAATCAATTTATCCACTTTTCTAATGTGTTGTTTCATAGTTGGATGTTTCTAAGGCTCAAAAAAACGAATAGAACAATCACCCACTGCTTTCATTAGCTAAATTGCACAATTTGAGCCCCATTTTTAATCTTTTCTCCTTTTGAAAATGCACACGTGTTATATTTGTTGTTATTTGTTTGTATTGTTGCTTTAAATCATGGGAGTTGTGTCCCATCTCTCCTTCCCTGACCCCACAAATCCCTGTCTGATGCTTTACCCCTCTCCTCCAGTCCACTTTTTGGAAAATGAATGCCTAGACTCTTGATGTGCACTTCCCGAGACATGTTTCTGTAAATGTTATCTGTGACCTGTCGGTCCTCTGTCTCATTAAATTGTCTACAACACAGAGAGACAGACGGGCTGTAGGGACATCTTCAAAAAAGACTGAAACTGTTCAGAAAATTAAAACAGACATTCTTTCTCTTGTGGGAGGGACTGTTGTGATGCCTGAAGAAACAGCACAGCATTCCCTCTGTGGTGGGAAGTCTACCAAATAACGCTCCTCTTTCTAACTGTTTTCGTCACGCTTTACCACAGTAAAACTGACACAACCATAAACTGAAGACTGTCTGAACTACAGTTCTTCATAAATAGGGGGAGAGACTCTGATGAAGCTTTGCAGATAAACCTATGTGCCTACACGGCTCGTACGCTTGTTTGAACAGAAGTTCACCAACCCTCGACAGAAGATGATGAGAGAGAATTTGTCAGTGCTTTGGAAATCACATACTGTTGGGTGATTCTTAAGGGAGGCTTGTTCAGACTAAGTTGTGATGCATGACCGAGCTCTGCTTTCTGCTGACGCTAAAAGATGCCTAGACACTCTGAAGTAGACATTGGAAACTTCTGTTGTAAGTCCTTAAACAGATACCTTGGTGTTATTGTATTGTATTTTTTTTCTCCAGGCACTTGTTACACCCCATGTTAGCACCTTTATTTTGACGAGTATGTGTGAAACCAATGTAGTCTGATAGCCGTAAACGAACTAAACTAGCTAGTTTATAGCAACCGAAGGAGAGTTGGAACCTTGATACAGTCTGTTGTAATGTGACAAGTGCCCGGCCATGAAAAATGACAAATTCAAAATGGTAAGGTATTCCTTTTGTCTAATACTGCATGCAATAACCAAGACGAACAACTGCTCATTTGTAAATACAATATTTTGGGTTGGTATACTTGGCACAGCAGAAGCGTAACCTGGGATTAATTCTGCTTTAATAATATCAGTTCCTTTTTATCACCAGGTTGACACCAACCATGGACCTGCTTTCTTCAATTCATGGACTTAGCTTGGACAGGCTTACTTCAATTAGCTGGCTCCATTTTGAGAAACATTTTAGAGTTCTTTGTTCTGAACTACATAATCATCACCAAGTTGTCATTTTGTGATCTTTTGTAACCATTCGAATCATGCTACTTTTAATTTATCTGCCTATTAGCTCGCTTTAGTCCACAGGTTAGGCTTATGCCTGCCACCAGGTATCCAGCCCACGGTCTTTTACAGTGTGCTCTTTCTTTACTAGAGTCAGTCTGTTTTGAATGGTTTTATATGTTTCTATCTATGAAAACTGTGTCATTACAACTCTTTTCCGACATTGTTAACAAGACAGACTCATACAATATGTACAATAGAGTAGTGTTTTTGAAGTAGAATCAGTTTTAGAGTTCAGCCAGTGTTGCCCAAAGTGGCTTTTTGGTACTTTTGTTGCAAGAAATATAGAATCAAGAACTCAATAGAAAAGACATGCACTTCTGATGGAATTGCAAAAACGGATGTCCTGATAGCAAACATCTTTAATAACGTGTCCATATTTGTGGTTTCACGACAAGCTGTTTTATGGTCATACATTAAATGTAACAAATCTTATGAGCAACATAGTTGCTTGAAGGGGCTCTCCATCAATTTTACTCTTGAAGTATACTCGTCATTGAAGAGTACTGCTCAGCCTATGAAAACACAGCTGTGCGTGTGAAAAATAACCCCCGATGATGTCATAGTGATGTCATTAGACTTTTCTTTTAAAATTGAACAGTGAACCTGCACTTGTTGGAGAAAGTAGGAAGAAACTATTAAAGACACAAATCTGTTGCATTGTAGAAAATGTAGGATCTTGTGTGCCCTAATGACACCACTAAATCCCTGGTGTGCCCCTTTAAAGATTTTCTGTCCATAAAATTTGTGAAGCTACTACCATAACAGACTTCACCATCATGTTGATATTAGCCCCATGTCAGGTGAATGATAATGAGTATTGGTAGAAACCGGGCCAGTCTGGCTCTGTTACATAATAACTGTCTAAAAATCTGTAATATCTTTAAAAAAAAAAAGAAAAGAAAAAAAAGCCATTCTACTTTAAATATTAATCATGTATTTAAATAGTTTTCTGAGGTGCCGTGTCTGCTCCCTGAGTCGTGATTTTATATTCAACAGTCATCATGTATCCCAGTTAACCTTGTGCAGTAGAGCTAAGAGCTAACATTGTGATCTGAGTAGTTTACCTGCTGTCCTATTGTGCACATAATGTCATATCTGTATCCGCTATACTTCTGCTATGGTCCTCACTTGTTTTTCTGTATTTAGACAGGTAGTTGGTTGAATGTTTCTTACAGCAATCAGAGATTCAAATGTTTTCGCTATGAAGCAGCCAGATTTTTGGGCAGGAAAAAAAACAACAACTCCTTGTCAGAATTGTAATATACTGTACGTATGAATGGATTTTTTAAAACTCATTTACAGTGGAACTTTCACATTGTGTTTTTTTCTTATCTAATCTGTTGACAGTTTTTACCCCAAGTTATTGCCTCTAAAAAGCGTGCTTTGCTTTTAAACATAATATGAACATTTTCTCTTTGTTCTTTCTTTAATATGAGTCATATCTCCAGACCTGTTTTTTTTTTTTCCTATTGCTCTGCTTTTGTGTTAAGTTGCATTAAGGTTCCGTAGACAGAAAGACTGTGAGAGGAGCACAATTATCTAACAATATACTGTAGGGGGGGGATGCAAATATTTACTGTGCCATTTAAAACTGACATTTGATCCCCTAGACACAGGTTTTCAGAAATAATCTGTGAAAATCCACCACGAGCTTGTACATCTTACATCTAACTGACAACTTGAGGGTATTTGACGATTGCAGGCAAAGTTTCTGCCTACAACCTTCATGACCTAAAATACGTCAACACTTCCAACAGGTGTTATTCTCTGTCTACGGAACTGACATTTCCATCTACACTAAGTTATTTCTACACTCTGCCTGTACATCTGAAATGTGTTCAAAACTGAACATAAACCTTGTCATGAACCTTGATTAAACATGTATGTATGTATGTGCGCTCTCCTCTGCAGGCTTGCTTTAGAAAGCTATAAATTCCCTTTGTGTGGCCCCTGCGATCACCAGCTTGTAGCAACCAGCTGTGAGGCAGACAATTTGTGCAATGTTAATTTAAAATCTCAGCTGTTATTGAGGCTCTGGCTTGACTTCTAGCTTGATTTAGAAAAGATTTATATTTTATACTTGTTTGAGGACAAAACCCAATAAATTTTGATCAAAAGATGTGCACTTGCGAGCGACATTTTGCGTGTTTTACTTTGAATAAATGTGATGTGGAAGGTAATGCATAGTGTCACATTAAAACCTAGACCCTACCGGTCAGTCACCATTTGTTCATAGTATTAACAGTGTTTTAACTAAACCATCGGGGATCCAGTGTCAGCTGTTAAGAATACTTTTGTATATATTTGTTGAAGTGTAATATGAAACTGATTGAGTAGATGCACTGCTACATCACATACAGGTGCTCTTTAGATACTTCAGGTGCACATTGCTTATTCCAGCCTGTGAAGGGCTCATAGGTCATTGTCAGAAGTAGTTCACACAACTATATTGTGTTACACTAATGAGTAGAGTGGGAGGATGGGTATGAAATTTGCAAACCTAATGGTCAAGTGTGAAGAAGTGATACATCATTAAGGGAGGGAGAATGAAGGAGGAGTGAAGGGAAAGAGGACAGAAGGAAGTGAAGATGAGAGTGTGGCTACCAAGTCAAGGTGGATCCAATCCTTTCCTTATGATAAATATATTCCTGGTAAACATTTTCCTGTTCATAAATACAAACACACATTAACTGCAAAATCACCATAACCACCAAAAATGAATACATATATTGAAATACAATATTTTCATTATTTCTTCTTCATCTCGTTAGAGTAGTCTTCTTTGCCTGTCGCCTCCTCTAATGTCCTTTTCAACAGCTTCTAACACAATGACTTTCAGTATGTTGGGGTTGTCACATAGGCCTAACGTTTTTTATGTTCTGCAACCCACTCTTTTTTTTTTTGTTCTTCCTACGTGGAAAAAGCCACAGACGCACTCCAGTCTATAAACAACATGTGTGGTGTTGCAAATTGCAAAGTGTCTCATTTGATATATGTGCATCTTGAAAGCATTATCACAATGATTGCGTCTCCCACTTTTAAAAGATCCACAGGGCTTTGGTAGCCAGGTTGTTCTTGTGGGAGGGGGGAGATAGTTCATAGGCTGTTCTGTGAACAGTTGCTGGAGAGATTTGTTTTTTATATGAGATACTTGTTTACTGGATTGCGTCACAAACTTTTGAAGAATGGTGTCTCTATCTCCAGAGATCTCTTTGGTTTGGAGTAATGGTTTTCTATTGAAGGACTTATATATGTTTTCTTGTTCAGTGAAGCAGTTTGCTGTCTGTAGCCTTGTCATCTAACTTTTCCTCTGTGTCACATATACGTCTTAGTCATTGTAAATGGCCAAATGGAATATTGTCTATAAGAGTGTTTGGATGGAAACTATTGTCCCTTAAGACTATTTCAATTTTCTATGTAATTGAAATGCATACGTGGCCTAAAAAATGTTTTTGAGTGTAGAAACAAGACAGTCTAGGATATCTTTTAGTAGGAAAGCATGTTTTTTTTCTCTGTGATTCAGAGAAGCAGGGAAAATACATTTGAATATGAAAATGCTTTTTAAGACAACCATTAAAACAAGATATTTGCATGTGTTGGAACCTTTGTGCTTTTATAGACCCTTCGAACATATAGCTGATGGTCAGGGAAGGGAAATAAGTACAAATACAGTTGCAGCTGGGAGAGCGCATCATATTCAAATCATTGTGGACAGAGAGAATGCCGACAAGGTGAGTGGCAAGTTTTCCACTTTTGAGTCCTCACAAAGTCTTCTTTTCGATGTAGGTAGATATGTTTGTGTCATTTAAAAGAAATTGAAAACTGTATTTCTGATCTCAATGTATTCATATTTGACCCCGGTCAGCTGACTATTATTTTCTTCTCCATAGTATGATGCTGTGGAGTCTATTGATCATCTTTCTGATTGGTAAGTAGCTGACTTTACGCACATCCACATCAGTGATCTTTTAAATGATCGATACGCAGCGTGAGAAGTAGAGCAGATCCACAAAAATGTGCATCATGGATAAAATAATAAAATGGTTAATTGTGTCACTTCCTCTACGCAGCACAAATTATGTCATTTTTTATAGAGAGGATTTGACCTATATGCCTAAGTATTGACAGAGCATTTTGTGTTTACTACTGTTCTACCATGAAATAATACTATTACAACTTTGACATAACGATAATCTGTTGTAGCGTCAACAGGAATTCTTTTATAATCTTCTGGCATTTCACAGGAAGGGCACACTTGGATGGTAATGATGATGACTGTTATGGTAGGACTAAATGCATTTCTTTACACTCGGCAGGTTTCTCTAAAATTGTATAAAAAGAAAAGTGAAACAGTATTTTTTAGGCTTAATGTAAAGGCAACTATTTTGAGGCTCACTTGTTCTACTTTATTCTGTTTTCAGAGAAACCTGACTGTCCAACATGCAGCAGCAGCAGCAGCATCTTAACAAAGAACATGACAACAAGTCAATCAACGGTCTATGAAGAATTGAGATCTGAAAATGCTATTGATGGCAATTTGTCATTGTGTGCTCACACTGTGGAAGGTCAGCCTGTCTGGTGGCAAATTGACATGCTTGGTGTCTACGAAATTTCTTCATTCACAATCAGCAACATAGAACATCATAATAGTAATATAGAGGGTGCACAGATGCACATTGGGAGCTCTCATGAGAACAACGGCACCACCAACAGCATGTAATACCTTCATGTTACTTTAAATTCTTTTATTTCACATTTTTAGGCTTCTGCAAATTCAATATTGTTTGAGGGGTTGTGTGTGTGTGTGTGTGTGTGTGTGTGGCTTCAATTCTGGTTGTAATACACTTGAATTTTCATGCTTCCAGTGACATTTTTCCAAGGGTGACAATAGATTCATCACTATGGCTTGATTTCACAGAGTGTAAAGATAAATGTCACAGGATCAATCCCTGACAAAATAATCCCCTTTCTTCACAGCCTCCAGTTATGGGGTGTGTTGGATGCTGAGGTGTCTATAGAACTTGTTGTCTTTTTCAGCTTTGTCTCCAAAAGAAGCAAAAAAGAGATTTCCTCCCCACAGAAACACAAACATCAAACCTCCTGCCCATTCTTGTTCATCTTTTTTTACTTCCAGGTGTAAAAACATCACCAAATTAAACCAATACAAATGGCACTTTGAATGTGAGGGAAACATGTCGGGGCGCTACATCACGGTGTCCTCAGCACACCATTTAGTCCTGTGTGAAGTGGATATCTGCGGAATAAAACAAGGTAAAACAAATGTTCTTATCCACAAAGCGATTGCTTATTCAGTGCTGTGCACACTGAAAAATCTCTTTTACAGTTAAATGTGCACAACTAGTGTATTAATACTAGAGCAGATAGTATTATCGCAGTAAGCAAATTTAGTTTTTTTTGTTTTAATTCAAAAATGTCACATGATGATGTGTTTTTTCCAGAATCCCCCTTTGAGCTAATCGCAGAGAACAAGACGTGGAATGATGCACTGAACTACTGCAGGGACCAGGACATGGACCTGGCTTCCATCCTTGATGAAGACGCCCAGGCCTGGGCTGAGCTGGAGGCTAAGAAGGCCAACAGTCCATTTGTGTGGATGGTCCTTCACTACACCTGCACCCTGGAGTTCTGGTTCTGGGTCGATGATCATCGCTTAGATTTCACTCGCTGGGCTCCAGAGAATGTAACAACAGATTGTTACATGAGTGGTGCCATGGAGACAACGGGGGAACACTTTTGGTTCAGCGTGTCTGACTCCAGGGAGTTCAATTTCATCTGCGCAAAGTAAGAGAAAAATGTTGTTTTTTTATATTTTTAAACACCATGAGTCACTGGTGGCACTGACTTATTCTCCCGTAATATGGGTCGTAGGTGTTAGACCACTGCAGCAGCTTTCCAGATAAAAATGGTGGAAAAAAGTGTGAACAGATACTACTCGATTTGAACAGTGTGTGTTGTCACTATTTTTTGGACCTTTTGTTTACGTTTGTCGCAGTGAATCCTTCATGATACTGTAATATGATGATTATATTATACTAAAATTATCAGCTGCTGTGGGACTTTTGCTTGCATTTTTTTGTAAACAAATCATGGATATTGGGATATTAAGTAAATGTTTTATTGTTGTGTTGACAGTGGATGCTTGGCATTTGAATGGGCTGAGCATTTTTTGTTGGTTGTAGTTTTGCTGTGAAAAATAATTTCAGATTTGCAGAAGTTTAAAGAATTAATTTGTGTATCAGGTTGCTATTCAGTGTGTTTTTATATGCTTATTTTACAGCCTTTCATATGTATTTATGGGATTTACTGTTTATATTTCCTCTGACTGCATCAAAATGATATGAAAGTACTGTGTATATTCATTTATGAGTTTTTTCACTCTGTTTTTGGGGTGTCGAGTCAAAATAAAAGTTCAGTTATTTGAATGATTTATTGTCTTTATGTTAATGGAACTTCCCCATTTTCATCATGGGTAGGAACCTTCCTGCCCGGAACCATTGCCTGTAGACACTGTATTAGTCGTGAATTTTAGATATAAGGACAGCGTTACCACGAGGGTGTAAACAAACAGTAAGTGAGCAGCAGTTAGCCTGTTAGTTTGTTTGACACACTTTCCTGATAAACCTGGATGGTACATGGTACTTTTGGACTTAGGATGGAGATATTTGGAAGCACGTTTGACGACTCGATGTTCTCGGAGGCGAAGGACCGAGTCCCGGCGTGTCGTCTGTCGTCTTATAACGCCAAACTGTGTGAACCAGAGGTGAGAGGCTCTGTTCAGTATTCGCTTCACTGACATGACATAACATCTTCAACTTCATGTGCTGGACATGGATGAAGTGAGACTGTCCTGAAGGCTAAGCTAAGCTAAGCTAGCTACAAATAATAATAATGAAATAAAATAAACCAAATTATACGTATAATGTAACACACATAAGATGTATAAATAGGATAGATAGACCTTTTTCACAGCAGCCATTTTGACATGAAATAGTAGGTAAACACGGGTGTTTCCAATGACACTAATCAAGGTCTGTTCCATTTAGTGTAGCAGAGACTTTCCAGTGAGCCAACATGCACCACAGCAGCACCGTGACTCTGTTTGACCTGAGTGGAACGGGACCTTAATTAGTATCATTGATAACACCTGTGTTTACCTACCATTTCATATCGACATGGTGTGCTGTGAAAAAGGTCTGTTGACATAAGTTAGCATATTTAGCTGTAAGATAAAATACCTTTAAGGTATCAGCAGTTTTATTTCACTGCATCACCTTTCACACGGACTCATTTATTAAAATAGCCTGTTTTAAATGGCATTTGGTGGAGCTGTGTTATGTAACATATTTGCTTCTGGTTTCAGTAAGAGTTTCAAAAGATACAAACATGTAGAGCATATGTGACTTCAGTTCATCTACCCATCACCAAATTATTATTACTTATTTAGTTCCATTAACAATGTATAGTAGAAGCTCACAGAAATGATTAGATGTAACAAATAATAATGTGAATTTAACTGAATTTTATTTATGTAATACCAAATCATAACAGATGTTATCCCATGACACTTTCCATATAGAGCAGGTGTATAGCATACTCTTTATAATTAAAATGTCCATCCTACTTACCCACCCATAAGATGACAGGTTACAGAGTACATTTAGGTAAAGGAGAGAAAACTATAAGATAATAAAATATTTGTAATAATTATTAAAAGAGAATAAGGAGAGAAAAAATATGCCACTACTATAAGAGGATATTTATTTATGGGTCCACCACTCTACTCTTTATTTTCTATAGAGTCATAAAATTCCAGAAAGAAAGAGCCTCTATATCTTAGCAAAGTTTTGAGAGGACCATTTGATTGTGTTTTAACGTTTAAGCTTAAAAAATGACTGTGAATGAGTGTGTGTCTTCCATTTTAATATAATTAATTAATTATCACCACATAGGATTTATGTAGTATGGTGTTGAACCAAAGTATGCACAGACTGGGTTAAAACATGTCACTAAAAGCTTTAAAAATACTTATCCAGAAGGTGGAAAAACGTGATCATCGACAGTGAGAGTTTTTATTGACGCTTCACTTTATATTTGTGGCACTGCACAAAGAGCGCTAAGGCTGACGGCCTCATGAGATGTTTTTAAATTCTTGTCGTCTCTTGTTTTTCTCCACAGTGGTTTTGCGAGAGTGCTGCTCTCGATACAGATGATTCTTTGGAGAAGCAGAAAATCTATAAGTTCAGAGGCGACTTGGCTGTGAGACAGGGGAACTATCAGGTAACAGTCAAACCAGTCACCTCTCATTTGTAATGCTTATTAAAGTTGGTGGCAAGTTAAGTTAAACACAAGATTCAATGTCCTTGATAAATTTACATTTTATTTGCCAGCTTGTCCGTGGGGATAATTATACAACACTGTTACGGGTCAGTATTTGAATGTTTCCAATGAGATAACAACATATAGGCCTTGAAGCCAGTAGGCTTATTATAGGCGTGTGAGGTGACATTTTCTGATGACGTGGAAAAAGACTTCTGACACATTAAGTCACATCACACTGAAGCTCTTATCCTAAATAAAAACAAGATGAATTGTTGAAATGTTGCAAACAGCTGTAGTCTGCCATTCGAACAACACACTTTCTCATGAAACAGTTTGACTTTGCTCTTAACCTTTTTTCTTGCTATCATTCATACCACTCTCCATTGTCCAGTATGAAGTGTGATGTTAAAAACCCTTGTTGTCATTCTGTCCTCGCTGTTGTGGTGGGTATAGAAAGCCTTGGATGCATACCACAACTGTCTGGAGTGGCTCGCTGACAACAACCTGACCATCAGAAGAGATGTACTGGAGGGAATGGCTCGATGCTGCACCAAACTGGGACAGAGAGACAGGGCGCTGGACTTTGCTGATTTACTGGTAATTCTTCCATGAGTTTTTTTTCTGAAAGGATTTTCATACACAACAACAGAACAGTACATATAAGTAACTGGAACAACCTGCCGTTGTTGTGAATTTGTTCATATGTCATGTAAAAAACTCAAAATGAATAATATTTCATTTGTATACTTGATCTTTTTCCAGAGCAAAGAAGCCTCCAACACCTGTCACCTGACCAGCCTCCTGCTCCTTAAGGTCAGCATTAACCAGAACACAGATACACACACAAACAAACTCATTTCCCTCTTCTGTTGATTGAAATCATTATTTGGAAATAAAGTTATTTATTTAAAATGTAAACCTTTCCTAAAGGTCACCATATACCAGCATTTTGGAAGTGTAAGCTCCACGATGTCATCTCTGCAGCAGCTGTGTGGCCTGCTACCCTTCAACCCCTGGAACTGGTACAACCTGGGACAGATGTGTCTGCAGCTGCTGGAGAGCGACAGGAGCATGGGTAGGAAGGATTTCAGTTCCTGTCTTAACACTCACTTGTTGACCTGCTGCCGTTCAGTTTTAAAACAAGTTGTTGAAACGAACACGTAGATTAACATTAAACTTTGATGTGATCTGCTGTATTTATCTTAACTAGGACAGTGTTCAGCAGAGGTGCAGAGTAATGGAGAGACTGAGGAACAGCAGGAGGAGGCCACAGAGCTCGACGAGGATAGAATCTGGCTGAAAGCTTGTACCTGTTTCATCAGGACGAGGTACATCTGTGATGCCACAGTTGAATGTGTGCTATTTATGAAGAGATTAAATGTAAATGTCTGAAATGCTTTTTGTCTCTTCTGTCAGACTCCTGTTGAGAATCCTTCGGCAGCAGCAGTCCTCCTTTGTGCTGCAACGCAGTGAAAACGTCCTACAGAGCACAGATGAGGCGTTGCAGCGGCTAAATCCTAAAGAAACAACCCTGCAGACTCTCACCGAGGTGAGGACATGCTCATGGTTTTGAATTTGTATTGGCCTCCTAGGTTTGGGTCAGTGGATGGGTTTTAACAGTTTCTCTCACTTCTGTCTCCCAGGTGATGTCAGAGGACCTGATCCCGGAGAAGATGAGGGAGGACTACCAAGACGGGGAGAGTCTGGCCAGTGTGCATTTACAAAACTTTAGGGAGCGCTGGTGGAACAAGATCTTATTGACTGGAGTGCTAGAGACTGATGGCGGTCATCATCAGGCACAGACAGACACAAAGTCCTGATACTCCAGTGATGCCTGTTTACAGAGAAGTTGTCAGACAGGAAGGGACTGAAGAAGATGCAGAAGATGGCTCTGTCACAGTGTAGAGCCATCGAAGAGGAACAGTAACAGACTGGACGAACTGAAAGCCACATCCAACAACAACACATTGATATCACAAGTCCTCATACGTGCAGGACATATACAGGTCAAATGCTAACTTTCAATGCTGACAATCTCAAAAATACAGTATTTAAAGGTAATGTAACCTTAAAATGTAACAGAATGATTCATGTACGCCTCTTCCAGCAAACAGACAATTGCACATTGAATGTAGTCAGAGTATATCCTACATTATCAAACAAATGAGACATCATTCATGTTTCATCCACTTCATACCGTAATAATTTATGTTCTGCGCTGAGACAGGAAACAAAGAGAGACCATTTTAAAGTCTTTTAATGCTCTGCCTGAAATGTAACAAAAATGCCTTAACATGTTATATATAACATATCTTAAAAACAAATGTATTAAAATTAAATTTTGTGTTTTTTTTGGTGAAATACTCTCAAACAATTTGTGTCTGAAGACATTTTGACATGTCCCAGCAGAAATAACAACAGCTCCATAGGAGTGCCTTTCTATTGTATGATCTAAATGAGCCAATCGTTAACGTTATTAGTTCCACCTGTGCTTCTGTGTATGACGAGTCAAATGCTGCTGCTGTGAACTCATGATTCACGCATTTATCTCCACAGTTCAGGGGGAGCATCAGCTGTTCACAAGAATTAGCAGCTGGCACTGTTTTATACACTGTCCAGTTTCCAATGTAACAGAAGCAAAGCAGGTGGTCAGGCTTTTATAGCAGAATGATAAAAACATGCTTTAGGACAGACTTTATTCTCTTATTGTACATGGATAATGAAAAGCTGCAACACACGGTACACAGGTGTATTCATTTCTGCTTTTATCAATTTTATATCATCTTAAGTTCAGTGATTTGTGGGGGGGGGGTTTTATTCTGTAGGTCGAGCAAAACAAGTAATTCAATTTTAGTAGTGAAAGATTAGTAGGCAAGTCATAAATATAACCTTACGAATTATAGTGTTAAATGTTCAAAATAAAAATGTAAAAAGAAGCTTTTTGTTTACGCTTCAATCCGATTGTAAAAAAATGTTTCCCTTTTTCACAGCAGCCATTTTAACAGAAAATAGTAAGGTTCATAAGGTTCATTTATTGCAGCAGAGACTTTCCAGTGAGCCAACATGCACCACAGCAGCACCCTGACTCTGTTTGACCTGAATGGAACGGGACCTTAATTAATATCATTGCTAACACCTGTGTTTACCTACTAGTTCATGTCAAAACGGCTGCTGTGAAAAATGTCTGTTGATCAAACAAATTAAACCTACATTTATTTAGAGGCATTCTGTCCCACGTTAACCCGTGACTCCACCCAACGTCTACCTGAGCAGAGGTCTAATCAGGTAATGACTGAAAACACCTGTGTGGGTGTGCTGCAGCTGGTCCTTTGACGAACGAAACCTTTTTAAATCTTTAAATAATCTTTAAATAATCTTTAAATTCTGCAGCCTTTCCACGTATAAAACATTACATGAGCCCAAAGATGTGTTGTTTTTGCTAACATTTTGTTTTTAAGAAAATATTCATGTATTTTACAAACAAAATGTACCAAAGCTGATGCTTTAAAAACACACATCTGTCTTAACTCATAGGTTTGCAACAATAATAATACACATATAGTTTAATATAATGTTTTGTTTTACACAGTAGAATAAATGCTGTATGCTTCACATGAAGAGATGACACAGATAATTTTGTCTTCTGCATGCCTGTGCGTGAGGACCTTTCTTTATATTTCAGGTGGCAGATGTTGGTTATGTTTGGGGTAAGAAGTGCTCCTTTGAAGCCTGCTGACTGTCTTGTCAGTCATATATTTGGTCCTTTCTAATGATGTATTCATGTTGCTGTGAAGCGGCCTCCAGCCCACCTGCTGTCCCGTCCTGTAGGTGGTGTCGAAGGAGCCGCGGCGAACAACATGTCTGGGTCTTGCAGCTTGATTCTGAGGCATCCAGTTTAATCTTGGAGGCTGCTGTAGATGTCCTTTGGTTTCTGTACCTGGTGAGAACAGCTTGGAGTCCATCTGGAACTGAGGTTTAAGATGAGTACCCATGGCTGTTGGTCCTGACCTTGAACCTGGAGCCTCTGTGGTTGGGTGTAGTTGGTGGTGCTTCTGAGGCTGCCTTCTGCTTTCCAGGGGGGGCGCTTTTGTTTGTAACCCAGATAAGTGCCCTCTTGGGTGGGTTAGAGGGAACAGGAAGCCAATCTTTGCTTCTTTTTGCTGTGATGTAGAAGGAGACAAGACTTTGGAATGATCAGATTCAAAGTCCACCTTTGGTTTCAAGTTTTGCAAGCAGTACCACTGTCGACTTTGTGTGTGTTGACCTGCAGCAATTCCTAAAGACTTTATCAATCTGTCTCTGTTCCTCTGCTGAAAGAACAAACCTTCAGTAGCCACATTATGGTGCTTGAGGTTTGAATTAATCTGGAGAGGTGATTGATAGTCAACAGTCCTGTGCTGTCTGTGCGTGGGCGATGCAATATGGAGAGGGTTTGTCTCTTGAACTCTCACATCCTTCTCAGCTGCGGTGGTGACGGTAAGGCTAGAGAGCTGAGACTGAATGAATGAGACGTGGGTCTGACTGAAAGGGTTTGAAAGGCTCTGGTTTTGACTTTCCACATCTGTTTGTGCACCATACTGGCTGCAGACAGCTCCTACAGATACACTCTGCAGTGCTCCTGGTTGAACCAGAGGTTTTGGGTACAGTTGTAGAGGCATTTCATGCATTTGTGTGCCAGTAGTGGCTCTGCTTGCTTTGCTGCACTCTAATTCTGTATTCTGTGACTTGGATAAAATCTGGCTGTTTTGAGCGTCTTCATCCCAAGCCCTGTGGCGCACTCGTTTGGTTTGGCTTGATTTTATCTTACTGACATTAGCGTGATCATTTTGCGCTGCCTGTGATGTGTTGTACTGAGGGAGAGTGTGAGGCACAGTGATGTAAGTGACAAAGTCAGTGACTGGTTTGGAGCTGGAGTTTAGCCTGTGAAATTCCTGATGGAAAGGTATGACCGCACTGCCCTTTACAAGAACAGCAAGACTACGATGGACCTGCCAGGACAGCCAGGAGAAGCTGAGACAACACACACACAAATAAGAGCATTAACGATAGAGCCAAAAACTAAAAAGAGGACAGACAAATATTTTAGATATACATTATGAAGAACCCAACCATTCACATAACAAGATTTTCTATTTGGATGTGGGAATTCTGTTCATCAATGAGTTCAATCAGTGCAGAGAAAATGCACAGAGTCAGAAAGGTTTATTGAAGCTTAGCCGAGGAGAATGGAGAACTGATCAATACACTTGTCATGACATGATGTTGCCTCAATTCTGAGGAAGCTGTCCTCTGTGGCTCGTCTATATGTCCTCAGGATAGTGACACAGCTACTCTATGTCCCTAAATGGCCAAACAAGGAAACATGTTTACCCTTTAGTGTTCCAACATTGTTATCTGACTCTGTAGAGGCTTCTACATTATGCACCTATCTACTGTGTCGTGGGAGTGAGACAGCTCTATTCTCTGACCTGAGTTACCATAGTAATGATCAGAATGCTGTCCTAAACACAAACATACAGAAGAAGTCCCCATAACAATCTAAGATTTAACACTATCCCTACTCTAACCTCAAGACAAGAATATGATTGACCCTGTGTGGGCTCATATGTGGCATGCTAGAATAGAAAATGTCCTCACAGTGTGTGTGTACCTGTATGATCCTGTCAGCACTTCAGTCCAGTCAGTGATGATAAAACTCTCAGCAATCTGACCAGTCAGCCTCCTGCCTGTCTTGGCACAATAGGTCTGTCCCTCAACACTGCGTACTGACAGTTTCTAAAGAAACACACACACACATAATTTGTCAGTATTTCATCAGAAATAGACAGTGTAGTCATGTAACTAGCTGAGGAATTATGATGGTAGTTTTTATATATATATATATATATATATATATATATATATATATATTATTACATCAATAAAATCAGTTTTTAGTTACAGTTACTTAGCACTAAACAAACCAGATATTTGCAAAAATAGCTGTTGAATGCAGCAGCAAAAACATTTATATACTTATATGAATATAAAAAAGATAAATGTGCAACATATATATAAATGATGTTAAATATAGAGCCTCACCAGTATGGTATTGGAGAAATATTACTACACTTCAAATGTTTATCATGTATGTGCATAGTATGTCAACAGTGATTGCTGAAGTCTAGATATTTCTTTCAAATAAATGTCCCGTTAACATTTGGATCCCAAACTATTGTTGGACAAAATAGATGTGCATGTAATCAGCACACATTAACGTCATCGGCGATTCTGGTTTCATAAATCAATGACACTCACTCATCAGTATTCTCAAAAAGTCCCCTGATTTTCCAAACACAGACCTGAAGGTCAGCTTGTGAACGAGAGCTAAAAACAGAGACGTCTAATGAGACAAAGACGTCGTCACATACAGCCTGTGGTGTGGTGCTTTCCATGTGCAATATGTGTGCTGCTGCAGCAGGGATCAGCAGAGTTAGGAAGAGAGAGAGAAGATGACTGAATGAGGCTAATGACCTTGGGTAGGCCTCTCAAAGTGTCCACAGGTTACAGCAAAATACAAATTTGATGCAGTGGAATCAGTTTATAAGTTTTGGTAAAAGCAGCCAGGCTCTGACGGGAAAACTGGATGTAAGAGGATGATGAAGAGACTCACTGGGAAGTTTTTGCTGTTGAGTTTGAGGTCCTGCCACATCCTGATGAACAGGTTCAGGTTGAGATGATCGAGCAGCAGGTGAATGGACACGTTCCTCCTCCTGCTCGCCTCCAGGAGGTCACACAGCAGCTCCACATCACTGAAGCTGTCCATCACTATGGCTAAGGCCTGCACAGACAGATATCACTCACTGAGTACCTGACCTTTCAACACGCACTTTTTCTCATCCCTCACATGTACAGGCATGCATGTCATGTTCCTTTTTTATGCAAGTGAACAAGTGCATGTGCAGAGGCATGAAGAAACACAGACCATTGTAGCCTTTCTGATGAACTCTCTGACCAGGTCTTTCATGCCAGCTGCCCTGCTGTCAGACTGGAAATAAACCTCAACATCAGACTCATCCAGGACACGATCAGTCCTCTTCAAATCTGGAAGGGACAAGAACATGATCAGAAACTGGAACAGATGAGAACAGAAAAGATTAAATACTGATCTCCAGAGTTTACTGAATTACCTTTTCGGCTTTTCAGGTCCAAACTTGTCACCGTAGGATCACTTGCAGGACATCGTGTGGCAGACTGAGACTCAGCAGACAAGCTCTCTACCTCTTTGTCATCATCATCATCAGATGCTCTGGGATCAGCTGCGTGAAGCACAAAAACCCAGCATAAAGCTAAGATAAATAAAAAGTAATACAACCAGCAACCATTTTATTTTTTTATCTAATAATTCAGAGCCCATTTTGGGTGTTCAAACACCCATTTCAGAAAGTTTGTTAACCCTGATGAGGGAAACATTTTCAGTTCCAGGAAGGGACGTAACTTAAATTCTGGGTCAGTTACCATGGTAACACTTTGACCTGGGACATTAAGGCAGCGACTAAACGACTAAATCAGACAAATCTCTATCAAGCTGTATGCACATGAGACACTGATCAGTGAATATTTGTCATGTTGTGATTGGTTGCACTGATTTAACATTCTTTTCATAGTTAACATATCATTAACATATCATGTTGTAGATTATGTGAACATGAATTAATACAATTATAGTTCAGCTGAAACAACTTTATGACTGTGAAAGTGGACTAGAACATCAGCAGCATATAGTCTTCATGTGTTTTGACTCATAAATAATAATATAATAAATAACTCATAAATATTTACATACACATGAAAAATATTTAAATGCTGTCATTAAATGCTGCTCAGAAAGATTTTTAATTACATTCAGGTCGAATCAAGACACCTTTTCAACTGCAAATCACCAAAATCATTATCACCAGGAAGCTTTGACTTTACAATCACAGATCCATAAGTAAACTACATGTTCTCTGTTTGATCCATATTTTCATCTTCAGTTGAGTTCAGGTTAAAGCTGAAGCAAAAGTAAGTAAGTACAGTAAGATTACAGCACTGTATCATCTATTAAGGAAATTCAAGTTAGGTAAACAAATGAATGAATGACTGCCTACAATGTGAGGTAACATTTTATATTAACATCCTTGTAATAAAGTTAATTAATAGGAAATAAGCCTCTTATATGATACTTATTAACATTGTTATGTGTTCATAAGACTATATAAACATGTTTATTGTTAGATTATAAGACATTTACAAACACTTATAATAAATCTATAATGTCGTTGTTAAACCTTTACTACTCTTTTGTTGTTGCTTTATTAAGATCTACATTCTTCTACATACTACGTCTACATACTTCATTATGCCTTTGTGATGTAGTGTAGTGTTTATCCTTTGCTGGATAGGTCGCTTCACCATTACTATTAATTAAACCGAGAACAATGCTTATTAAAGTTAGTAATCCATTACAGTGCAGCCCCCAAAACCAGCCCAAGACTAGTCTCGGTGTTTGTTAAACCTGCTTTTTAAACCCGGCCCTAGGACACAATTAGGAAAAACAAACATTCACAACCTGTAATGCCATCCGTCCCATTTTTCAGGATGTAAATCTTCTCCGGCTCCGACAGAAAGTCCACTTCTCCCTCTGCGTTCAGCACCTCATGGTATCCCTCCAAGCCCCGGCTGAGCAGCGAGTCCGCAGCCAGCCGTGCGCTCTCATTGTGGCTCAGGTCCAACGTAGGTCTGCAGGCTGTGAAGTCACGGTGAGAGGAGAAGGGGATGCGGAGGTCTTGAACCCGCCGCCTCACCTTCCCCATGGGTTTTGACCTCCTGTAGGACAGCACGGACACACTGCTGGCATCCATGATTGATGGACTTCAATCTAAGTCTTGTTTAGACATCAGACTGAGTGACACAGCTACCTGTAGGTCTGATAACTACTGGTTGAAGCACGCAGAGAAGTAAAGAGAAAACGTTGGACTCGCCCCTGCCTAGAGCAAGATGGTTTTACAGCTCATGAGAGGTGACAGGTGAGAGCTGAGAGTTGAAGTCATTCAACTAGATGTTGATGTGACCTTTCAGGATATAATGCAGGGTGGAAGACACAAAACAAAAGGAAGATATGTACAAATATTAAGTGTTTACTGAAATTTGGCTTCAAGACTTATTTCTATAAGAAACCTAGTGTGTTGTTCTGGTTGTTGTGTAACCAGGCCAAGTCTGATGGAAAAACAGAAGCTGAGAAGGAGTAATTCAGAGTGCAGATGAGCAGAGGTAAAATATGAACGTAGGGAAATAAAGAAATGAGTGACAGGGATGAGGATGGCTGTCATTTTGGCTCATGTCAAACAACGCCTGGATGCTTAAAGGACAACCAGTTACAGGCACACCCAGAAGCACACAGGTCCTCACCTGTTTTACATCAGGCACACTCCATCTCTTTTCATAAACCAACTTGTCTTGATACATGCACAAACACAGACTTAATCTAAATTATAAAGCCTCTAAGGACTGGATTTTCATATTGCATGTTGACTAATTTGTAATACGCAATGCAATCTATGCTTTCTGTTCACAAGAAATGATAAATGAGAATATTTCATTTATTTTAAAATATATTTGAACGTATTGAAAAGAGTTTGAGGAGCGGCATTTGCAAACTGTTGCTTACCAACAACATATAAATCCTGAAAGTAAAGCAGGTTTATCTTCACAGGCACAATGAAACACGGTTCAGTCGAGATGTTTTATCTTTTTTTTTTATCAAAACCTGGTTTTAAATAACACAAATCATATAAAATTCATTCAAACAAAAAATCAAAAGTACAGGCGCAAATATTTAAAAAAATTACAAGCATGTACAGCTGAACATTAAATATAATAAAATAATGAAAATGTAACGGTGTAATGCGTTAAAGGTAGACTTGGATACTCGAAGACTCACAACCTAACCTAAGCTAAATAATCATGTGCACCTCACATGAAGCTGCTACACTGCCACAACCCAAAAGATTCACCTGTTGGTGTCCTGACAGGAAACCAGTCAGATGACTGGTGGTGTACAGTTAATATATTTGACTCTGGTTACATAAATAATTTGTTGTTTAAGATGGACGGGAGGATGGTATGTGAGCACTTGGAAAGTGGTCAAAGATAGCAGCTAGCCGGTATGCTCCTCAGTCTGACTCAATGTTTCTGTTGTTCCAGCTCGCTTGAGGCATGACGATGTTTTACTGACACTGAAGTTGGAGATGTGGTCATTAGGAGACAGAGGACGGTGTGTGGACAGACTGTGAGGAGGCAGAGCTGCCCTCTCTGGCTCGGGCAGCCAGCTTCTGTCTCAGCTCTCTGATTTCCTTCAGCAGTTCTCTCTCACTGCTGTCCAGCTGGGCCCGGCCTCGATCCAAGGAAACTGACAGAAAGACAGACAAATAAAACTCAACATAATGAGCCCTGCCCCTTTTTGTGGAGAAAGTTGACCGAGGATTGCTCTACTGTGATTATTGCACAGAGTTGGTTGATTGACAGAACTTTAGTTGGCAATCAGTGAAGCGTTTTGGTCAATTTTCAAGCAAACTAACGAACATTTGATGGTTTTAGGCTCTCCAATGTGAGGATTTGATGCTAATAATGAAAATAATTGTTAGTTGTAGCCCAAATATTAGTTATAATAATTTAGTATATTCTTGGTGAAAAGGATTTTTTAATGGCCACTGATTACACATGTTGCTTTGCTGATTTGCAACAGATTTCACTTTTAGTATAACCTTTAGAAAAACACACATCTACAATGACTCACAGTTGGTGGAGGTGCTCTCTGAAGGTGAATTGCTGTTCAGACAAACCATGCTGGTTCGTGCCTGCTTTGGGGAGGTGGTCGAGTTGGGTCTGACTGCTGGACCGACAGCGCTGGTTCCAACAGAAACAGCAGTGGGTCTAGGAGGAAGTCCTCTGGTTGAACATGGTGACCTTATCCTCATCTGTCTCTGCGCGTCTGGCACAAAGAAAATGGGAATGTTAAGAACCACGTCTGGATAACGATCTGTTCACACACAGGCCGCAAACTGCTGTGTGTGTGTGTGTGTGTGTGTGTGTGTGTGTGTGTGTGTGTGTGTGTAGTTAATACCTTTGTCTGCTGAAGACAGGGGCAGCTGCTGCTCTTGTAACTGGGCTCTGGTACTCATCACTTCATCCCACTGCAAATTAACAAGAACACAATTACAAGTAACAGTATTTCACACATTAAGATGGTCAGATATGATGTTTGTTAATGAGGAACACGAATGTCATCACTTTTCAAATTATTTTTGTAATAGAGGCTTTAAAGGTAACAGAAAATCCAATAATTGATGTCATAGTAACTGTACATAAACAAGCCAATAATCATGTAAACTGATGTGTTGGCAAACATACGCTTGTTTTTCTCACCTTCCTTCCTGACACATCTCTCATGGTGTCTGCCAGTCTCTCCTCCTCTGCCAGGGCTTGCCTGTGAAGCTCTGCCAGTCTCTCCCTCTTCCTCTCCTGCTCGGCTTCCACCTGCTGCAGGCGCTCCGCCACCTCTCTCTGCCAGTCTGACTCTAAGCCCAGCTGGCACGCCTCCGCCAGGGACTCCTCCAGGGCCTGTGTGTGTTTGTAGAGAGACAGAAAGTTAACGGATTCAAGAGGAGAAGATCACAGGTACCTCTGCCAGAAATCAGTGTTTGGATGACTGTGTGGCTTTGATAGTTTCTTGTAAAGCCAGATGGATGAAGGAGTGCGTCAAGATCATGTGCTGACATATGTCAATATTATTACACTGGCTACAAACTAGCACACAAACTAACCTGCATGTTTGTCTCGGTGCTGTGTAGCAGATCCGTGAAGCTCTCCTCCTCTCTTTCTGCCCTCCTCATCCTCGTCTCCACCTCCTCCGCAACCTCCCGTCCCATGCGCTCCTGCTCCTTCAACAGGTGCTGAGAGAAACAGTCATGAACAAAAACAAACAAATCTTAATGTAGGCTGAGTTTTGCAAAATATGTGCTCTTCACTCGTTATGATTAAACCATTAAATCTAAAAAGGAGGCTACAACACTGGCTAATTCAGGCTAAGTGAGACAAAAACTCTCAAAATTTCTCAAAACTTGATTCTTGTCAGACGTTTTCAGTGAGAGAGCGGTCGTAACCCTTGCTTTCAGGTACTGAAATTGAAAAATTTGTTCCAGGTTTAAGAGAAATAAATCACAGAGAGGAAAAGAGGGAGAAATGAATGCAAGGAGGAGGCTGGGAGAGAGAAAAGAAGGTTGAATGTTAAGTATAAAGTCACCTGTTCAAGTCGTCTCCTCTGAGCCTCCAGCTCCATCTGTCTGACTTCTAGATCTTGGACTGCTGCAGCTGTTTCTCGCTCCCTCAGGTCCATCTGTAGCACAACATAAAGGTTGTTGTTGGGTTAGTGTTTAAACATGAAGGTTAGAGACAAACACATTAATCATGATGAAGTGTGAGCAGCAGAGCATGGGACTGCAGCCCAGGATCTCTGGTATTACAAGCTTCTGCTCAAGTAACTAAATCAAACTTAAAATGATACCACAGTCATTCTAGTGTTTTTGTGGCAAAAAGAGGAAAATCATGTGACTCCTTTACATAAAAAGTTCAATCTTGATCATCAGTTCACCTTTCTGCTGATCTCCTGGTCTAGTCCTTGGATCTGTTTAGCTCTCAGGTCCTGCTGATGTTTGAGGAAACGTCTTCTAGTTGCGTCCAGCAGCTGTAACTCCTTCACCTTCAGCTCTCTCTTCATGGCTGCCAGCCTGCGGAGAACGAAGCAGTGTCAGCAACCAGATCTGCTAAATCACATCTTTTTTTCCCTCATAACTCAGCTGTGGAGGTGTCATGTGCTTTTTACTTTGCCCTCTGCTGTGTTAGTTTTTCCTCTTCTTGCGCCAGGATGTTTCTGCGCTGTTCCTCGGCCTTCTGCAGCAGCTCCTGCATTCAAATCGACATACTCAGTTCACTTCTTTTCAACTCCAAGCTTGTGTTTCATACACGGAAAAACTATGTGTGCAAGTCAAAACTAAAACACAATCTATGCTCAAATCAACGCTTTACCTGCTGCACGTGATAGGCCTCCTCTTCAGCTTGGCGACGCACAAAATCTGCACGCAGGGCCGACACCTCCTGCCTGATGAGACAAACACACTCACATTTCATTTCCTCTGTTCCATCTTTTCTCTCGAATGACTCTGAGGTGTATTATCTAACATTCATTTATTAACACCAACAACACACTCTGTAATCTGACCTCTCACGGAGATACTCCATCTCCTGCAGTCGTATCTTCTCCCTCTCCCGGCTCTGGTATTCCACTATGAATTCTGGGTATTGGTTGAACACAGGGTACTGGCCTCTGGTCAGTGGTGTGAAGTCAGAGAGCATTTTCCTGGGATGGATGTCAGCTGGTGTACTGCCCATGAGCCGGTAGGCCTCTTTTATCATGGCTCCCACATCCAGGTTGTTGCGGTGGTGGAAAAAATACTAGAAGGCAAAAAAACAGAAATATTTACAAAGACAAGAAAAGTTTACTCACTGACTTTGGGACTGACTCAGAGGTGAGGAGAAGTGAGTTACCTCAAAGTCCTGTTTCTGGGAGCAGAGCAGCAGAGGCTCACGGCAGCAGGTGATGTAGGCCACACAGGCCATGAGCAGGAACGATGGATGGTTGGAAAAGACCGAGTCAAAAAGTCGGAGCCACTCATCTCGAGTCAAAACCTCTGAGAACAACGTTTCCAGCAGGGGCCACACATAGAGCTGCGACAGATGCACAGTAAAATGTGTAAACAAACCAGAGACGCGATTACATGAGTGTTCCGGGACAGCCTGTTTGACCACTCGCACACATTTCCCCTCCAGTTGTGTGAAGCTGTGCACTGCCACTGTTACCTGTGAGGTGATGCCACAGTCCACCAGATGCTGCAGCAGTTCCTTGTCGTGATGAGCCAGAACATTTTCTGCCATGCTCAGGATGTTCAGAGGAGGGTTGGGGAAGTACTCGAACCAATGTTGACACCAATTCACTGGACAAACAAACAGACTTAAGACTTTGGCTGCACACACTGAGAAACAGTTGTTTGGTTTCATACTAAAACTGACAAAACTTGTAGTGATTAAAGACAATATTTATATTTATATTTCAAAAGCTTTAAAGAAATAATGCTGTGATGAGCAGCAGTTAACTGGATTAAGTACCTATGACAGTGGCCACCACCTCGAAGCAGAGCATTGGGTTGTTCTGGAAGAGCTTGACGAAGGGAAAAGCTACCAGGGGAAGGTACTCTACCTCTCCAAAGATGGCTGCCCAGTGAGCTAAGGCAGACAAAACCCTGCAGAGAGAAGGAAAGGACCAAATAATTAGTTGGTTAAAATTCGTGATTTCAAAATAGGTAAAAACATAAAACATAAATCCTGCAACTAGAACATTTGTGTTGTGTGTAATGAGCTGCATTATGTGTGACTGTGAGCAAGAAAGGCCACCTCTGCAGTCCCCTCTGTAGCTTGTGACTTTTGATGGGGTATTTATCATGAAGAGTGAGGTAGGCTGAATGCAGGCCTTTATCAGTCAGACTGCTGTACGCCGCGTGGTTCTCTGGGAGACACAACAAAGACCGCCATACAAACATCCTGCAACACACACACAATAATCCTGTAAATCTTTAAAAGTTGGCATGCATTTGAAAGGCATCAGACTGAAGATAGATGAAAAATTATTAGGATCATTATTACATTTTTAATTATCATATTTCACATGTATTTGGCTGTTTTTCGTTTTGGATTTATATTTGTATTAACATAATTATTCCATATGAACCTTTAGATCTTGTACCTATGCATTGATGGTGTAATTCTCCTCCTGGGCTATGTGTCAGCTCAGCCATACAGTACATGTTCGCCCCCCCCCCACCTTTACATATTCACAGTCTTTGCATAGCAATGGTTGTCAAATAGATCAGACACACAGGGACTTCTGTCGATAGAAGGATTTGTATACCACGGGGATTTTACCTCAGAACTTCACACGCACAGACAGACTGACAACTTCTTACAAATTCTTTGTCTTTTGCAGAACCAGATTGTGCAATCTGTTTATTCTTTTTACAAAGTGTGAATAAAACCTCAACCAAGACTCAATATTGCACGATACATGCATGGATCTTCCTCTTACCTGTATTTAGCAGGATATTCTCCAAACGCCTTGAGCAGAGCCACCAGTCTCTTCTTATTCAGACCAGCAGGGAGTTCATTCTGTAGAGACACACACAAAAGTTTGCAGTTAAACATCTCTAAAACTTTACATCACTCTGCATAAAGAAAATGAAGGAAGAGAAAAATGTATCTGCGTGTGTTGTTCCCACCTCTTTATCCTCAGCTGTAGACCCAGCAGGAGGTCGAAGTGTCTTCACCTGTGTCTGCCTACCCGAGCTCTTGGCTGGTCTGTGAATGACGTCTGATCGGACTTTGACCTTTAGGTTAGACAATTCCTGATCAGGTTCACCGCCAGAGACTACTGCCACCTTGGAAGGAGGAGGCTGCATGAGGGCGAAAAACATACACACACATCCAACATGAATACACTTACAGAACAATATCAACAAATCAGAAGATCATTTTAACAACTGTCACCTTGTTTAATTCCTGTGTGAGACTCTGAACACTGTAGACATTGATGCTGCCATTATCCATGACAGCCACGACATGCCGGCCATTAGGGCTGACCGCCACTGTGATGATGGCGTCGTCATGGGAACCCATGTGGAAAAGCAGCCTGCAGGTGTGAATGTTGATGAAGCGCATCACGCCGTCCTGGCTCAGTACGCCCAGTGTCTACAAAAACAAACAAAAAAAAGGTCTCACACACAAGCGCACAAGCTCACTGTGGAGAAAAATTAACATATTAAACATAAACATAATGAGGTACATAAACTTTAAAAATGAAACAAATGAGACTCCACAGCAGTAGTCCTGTTGTCTGTGTACCTGGCTGGCTCCTCCATCAAAGCTGTCGGGCAGAAATTCCAGCTGTCTGACGGTTCTGACCTGCGTGGGCATCTGAATCACCCTGACCAGCTGTTTGCTGTCCAGACACCACAGGTGCAGCAGGTTGGAGCGGCCACCAGCAGCAAGGCTCTTACCATCACTGCCAACACAAGTCAGGTATATCAGCATCACATCAGGTTTGTTTGGAGAACTTTGTGATACAGATTGACTTTTTTTTGTGTTTCATGAAGCCACGAAGAGTTACACTGAAAAGCTACATACAGTGGTTGTGATGTGAGAGGCTCACCGTGTGACTGCGAAGGCCTTGTAGGAGATTTTGGGTCCACAGTCTGGGACCGGGAGCTGGTATTTGCAGAACAGGGTGTCGCTCTCCCAAGCAAAGATGGAGTCATCACTGAAACAGCTGAGGATGGTGTTACTGAGAGGCAAGAAAAACACCTGCAACACAAACAACACACCATGACAACAATAAGAAGATGAACAAATTTAGTGCATACAATATGTTTACTGGATATATAGCATTAATATTTTAAAATTAACCACAAACCTAAATCCTAATTTGTCAGAACAACACAGCACAATGATCACCTTCATGAAGTGATCAAAATAATGTTTATAAATGTTGTTTTCATTTATTAATTCTGCATGTTTACCCTCTGAATGCCAACAGACTGTCTAATGTTGAGCTTTCTCTTCCTCTGGAACGTGTCCAGGTCCCAGAGCTGAGCCGTGTCCAAGGAAGTGCTGATTGCGTAGCGACCTGAGCTGTGGACAGAGATGGACGAAACTGCTCCCTCGTGACCCCGCATCCAACTCACCATCTGCTTTGTGTCTGAAAGAAAGACGATGACAGAATGGTCAAAGGTGCTGAGAACCTAAAAAAACTAAATGGCTATTAAAAGAACAAAGCAGTGTGTGGCTGTGTCCATCCTACCTTTGTCAAAGCACTTGATGGTGTAGTCAGCCAGAGCCACAAGGAACTCCGTGGTCCTGCGGAGGCTGAATGCCAGAGCAGTGCAGGCCTGTCCTGTTTTCTGCACCAGACGAAACCTGCCTCGAGGAAAAAGGAGTGAAAAACACAACATCAGATAAATGTGAAAGCAGGGTAAGGGCTGCTCACATCGAGATCATGTTCAACTCTAAATAAAAAGGAAAACCATTTAAGACTGAAGAAAGTGTGCAGTTTTTCTCTTTCTTATCTTTTTTTTTTTTGCTCTAAATAGAACGATTCAGGTGAGAGAAGAGACATGTCAACATCACATGGATATGATTAGCATTAATAGGTAATATGAGCACAGTAATGACTTAAGTGGACTGGGATATTTGTGAATAATTCCCATGTAGATAATAATAGCAACACACACAAACATTCAATTTGGGGGCTTTTGAGCACAGTCAGACCTGTTTCTACTGATGTCAAAGACATAGATGTTGCCATGGTGATCTCCTGCCAGGAAGGAATCTCCTGTGGTATCAAAGGCCACATGGAGGAAACGCACCGTCTTGGCCTGCTGAGCGGTGCGGATCACCGTCACTAACACGCTGAGGAGGAAAAACAACACATCTTAAAGGGGAAACACACACTCAGACAGGACTGGGATGAAAAGCAGCACATTGTTGTGAGTCAGGGCTGCTCTCTAGTGGTTAGAAAACACCATGAAAAAAATTAAAAACATTGGATGAACAATTATAAATGGTGCTTTCCTGCAACAACTTCTCAACTCTCATGATCAAATACACTTTGGGCTAATGGGTTAGGGTCAGCAGCAGAGATTCATCATACAAATACTGACCAATTACTTATGGAGCTAGAACATGTATTGAATAATATTCTGCTATTCAACCACACGTCAATTGTGATTTATTTATTTTCATGATCTTAAAACAGTGAAGTGATATTATCTGGACAAGATTTGACATTTACAGTTTTAGGATATATTTTATTACCACCTACATCCTCAATAAGACTGAACACTACTTTAAAGTACTGACAGTTACACCAAAAATATTATCACAATAATGATATCCAGGTACTGCCTAGTATATATTGTGATATTTTATTTAGTTAACTTATTTCAAGTGGGTAATATTTTCCATCTTTACCCTCCAACCTAATAAAATCAGTTACATCTGAGCTGAATTTAGAGAAATAATGGTGTTAAATAAGCCAGAAAGAACAACAACACAAATCTGTAGAGTACACAGTCAATATTGGAGTATTTTTAGAGGTGGTACTTGATAATAATGTACAAGGAGTGCAACAAGTGTGACTGAACATAACTAAATTTAAAAGGGGCTCCCCACCTTTGAGGCTCAGTGTCACAGAGAAATCTTACAACATAATCCAGATAAATAAATAAGCTGTCACTACCAGGTGAACATGACAACAAACATCATTTAGCTGTTGCAGACCTAACTCACCCTTTGCCCGGTGTTGGTTTTCGATGCCAGACTTTCCCCTCTTCTTTATTTCCAATGTCCGTCACCTCCATTGTAAAGAGGTCTTTGAAAAGTCTGAATAAATACAGCAAACTGAAGGATGACCCCTCACCTGACTTAATGTTACTGCCCCGGTTTACATTAACATGGCTAACTAACGGGCTAACCGGCTAATCTCTTTACAGGCGGAGCAAACAGCGCGAAATTTGAAAGAGCGACATTTAGTTTGAAGTTACGAGCAGAGAAGCTGTAAAGCTCAGCACCAGTTAGTGTTAAACAGAGCTCAGCAGTCCGGTTTAACAGACACTACGCTAACAACTTTCTCCAACTTCAGTTTCAGGAGTTTTTTTTTGTTGTTTGTTTGGTTTGAGAACGGTTATTTTGTCGCTCAAAGTTGACGTAAAGGATAAGTAGAAGCGTGCATTATGGGAGTTGTAGTTTAAAGCGCGAATCATTCAGAGAGGGCGTAAACCGAAATACACTTTGTTTCATCTCATTACTTCACTAAAGTGGATTTTAAGTAAGCCGCTGTTAAAGCAGATTATCGGTTTCCAAGTCACCAAGAAGGCACAAGGTCTGCAGAGAGACCATGCTGTAAACTGAGGGATATTAAACTGTTTCATGGAAGCTTATTGCTGCCATGCTAGAAATTTTTTTTAATCATTAAGTTTCACGTTTCTGTAAGCCATGGGGTTGTATGATACCACTATTTAACATGCTAAGGATCCTTTTCTTTCTTCCTTTTCTTTCTTTTTGTTTTGTTGACTATAAAAATGAAACATTTGGATTGTAGTTCATCCATCCATCCAGCCATTATCTTTAACTGCTTATTAAACTCTGTTTTTTAAAGGTGCTATATAAATAAAATTATTATTATTATTATCCTCATCAGGGTCAGGGTGGGGCTGGAGCCTATCCCAGCTGACTTTGGGTGAGAGGCGGGGTACACCCTGGACAAGTCGCCAGCTTATCGCAGGGCACATAGAGATATTGGATTGTAGTTTTATGACTTAATTATTTTTGTCAAGATAAAACTGTCTCCTTTAGTTCCACTGCTACCTTTTTTGGTAAACAATCAAATTGGTGACATTCAGGCTTTAACACTATTCATTTAGTTATATTCTACTATATATAAAAAAGGACCTAATGCACAAGGCCAAAGAAATCAGAGGATCATAAGCATGTTAAAAAGTGTATCAGGAAACCCCAAGCATACACAAATGGTTTAACCCTACCGCTCATCAGCCAATGGGAACTTCTGACACTCACCTGTTTGAACTAGACAACAGAATTATATGAAATTCATGTCTAAGATAACGTGTCGTTAACAAATCACCGCGTTGTTTATGTGTTATAATGTGAAACTTATCATATTATACTCTCTTATAAAGTTTCTGAAACCCAGATTCCAAACCACCAAAAGTCATTTAACAGAGGAGGCTCACTGGTCGTTTATGATTATGGGGGGCAGTCAGCCTGGAGGAAGGAAACAATGGAGGTTGATTATGGCACATGGCAGGTGCACAGCAGATGGGTAAACCACTTTAGACACTGGGGAGGGCTCCAGAAAGTGGGGTGCCATGTGTGTGTAGGTCATGGACGGACAGCCACACCCTGTATCCTGCGAGGCGCTGCTGTGCAATACAAGAGTCCCTCTCTGTCAGATATATTTCTTTGCATGATATCGAGACAATAGAAGAACATGCAGTGGTGTAAATGGTTAAAAGAAAAAATAAATTACCAAATAAATTAATACATTATTATTATTATCATTATTCTAATTTCCCCATCTCTTTCTCCTCTCTTATTGCAGCTTTGCTTCTGTTGTCGAACCAAAGGGTTTCCTTTTTCACCTGGCTGGCTGCATCTGCGACTTTTTTTTTCTTTAGATGAATATCTTCAACTTTTCATTTGAAAGGAACATTATTGAAATTATCTAAGAATATATGGCTACTTATTTTCTAGATTCTTATTTGTTCTTAACAGTTGACAACAATGTGATGCCATTCAAAGAAGTTGAACCTTTCTCAACTTTACAGAGCTGTCATTTTACTTTAAGATAAAAAGTTGACATTGATCCCTCAGTGGATATTTACAGCAGTCACTAACTCTTTCCAACCAAAGACTCGTTGTGTATTTTGCATCAAATGATCAGACTGTATTGTACTATAGATGCTCCCAAAGATATGTTTCATTTATCAAGATGAACATTGAATTAGTTGGACAATTATTTCTCATTGCTCTATTCAAAATGGACAAAAAAAACTGAAACCTAAAACTTAACATCTGAGTGTTAAAGAACACGAGGTCTAAAAAAGGTGGATGCTTTGCATCAGTATTGTGTCTCAGTTTCGCTCTTTCCGTCCCCCTCTAACGGAATCAGCTCCTGGCACGCCCCCTTTACTTGTCTGTCTCTGGATGGTCGGAGGGGAGCTTTTGCAAATTTCCCCGGAAGTACCACAACAATGCAAAACAATACTGAATGATGCTGGCGTGAGCTAATAAAGTACATCCGGTTCTAACATTTTTCCTTCAAATTAAGACCATGTTATGAATCAGTTTCCAAAATAAGTACTGAGATAGATAGATAGATAAATAAATAAATAAATAAATAAATAAATAAATAATGTATGAACCCACAACTCACAAATTAATATGAAGTAGATCTGCCTTCATGGTGTTGTCTGCGTCCACTATCTATCAACATCCTGAACAGCATAAACAACACAATGATTATCATCATCACATGTGCAATAATGTTTGATAAGAATAAGGTAAAAATCCCAAACACAAAGGTACCTGTATTTTCCCTTAGATGTGATGTTATCTTCTAACATTGCTGCTCAAAGGAAAGTCAGT
Source organism: Argyrosomus regius (assembly GCA_946959425.1). Classification (NCBI taxonomy): domain Eukaryota; kingdom Metazoa; phylum Chordata; class Actinopteri; family Sciaenidae; genus Argyrosomus; species Argyrosomus regius. Next base: position 9,351,510 of record OX336884.1, on the reverse strand, counting down.
TTTACTGTAAGTAACTTCGCTTTACCTCACCAGAAATGTTTATAATAGTTCTCGAAAAATTAATCAACGTTGGATGCATCACGTCATAAAATATTAGCTTTCTCAGCTCCAAGCAGTTGTTGAAATGTTTTTAATTTGATTAAAGGTATTTCAGTCCGTCTAAAGGGTCGTGATCTTTCGCTATTTTACTCATAGATCTGACAATAAGTAATTAATTAATAATTAATAGTGGTATGAGTAGAAGTCGCCTATTTGGCTTTACTTTGAAAAGCTGAACCGGATGTTCCTGTCCTGAGCTCTGAAACGTATGTGAGCTAGCTCCCTCTGATTAGCCACGTCATGTAAACTTAGCAGCAGAGCAGTTCTCGTATAAAGGCAGCAAGGCGCAGTGTTCTGGGGGGTTATTAGTTATTTTTTAAAGAGGAGCTGTTTTTTTCATGGTTATAACTCGGCAGTAATCGCATGGAAAGATGTCAGATATCGGGGACTGGTTCAGAAGCATCCCGTTCATCACCCGGTCCTGGTTCGCTGCCGCGGTTGCTGTTCCCTTGATTGGGAAACTAGGATTGATTGATTTCAGGAACCTCATATTGATTCCGGAGCTGGTCTACAGCAGATTTCATGTAAGTTTTTACTGACTCCGTTCACGTGTGAGTGTTGGAGGAGCTGGTAAACGCTGTGGTTGGTGTGTTTTGAATGTGTTCGGTTTGTTAGCCGGTGGCTAGCAAAGCTCACGCAGCAGGCCTGAGCTGTGTGACAGCCAATGAGAGTGCGCGACGCAGGAGGTTACCACTTCCGGATGCTGTCAAAATACTTTATTTATTTATTATTTAACAGCACTGAAACAAAGTGTAAATATAACATCAGTACAAAAAATAGTATGTGAACTATTAGAGCTGGTGACTTGGCCTTATTAGATATGTGGTGGAATAAAGACAGACAGGCTCCAGGCGCTGCTGTTTCGCATGCCACAAAGCGGTGAAGGTATTTTTGGACTGACTGGTCTCTCCTGCTTTGAAATCAGCTCCTCAGGCAGCGTTTTTACTGAATATGACTACGCCCACAGCAACTTTCACTGTCAGGTTAACAGAGAGGTCAAGAGCACTGTGAATATGTATCCTTAAAGACTGAGCTCAGCACTTGCAGCGGAGGAAAATAACTAAGTACACTTAGTTAGTTAGTACTGCACTTAAATACAAGTTTGAGGTACTTGTACTTTACTTATTTCAGAAGGATATATTTTGCTTTTTTACTTACCTATTCATTTTAAATGTATTTTGCACTTACACACATAGTGATGGGTTACTTTGAAGAATAAAACTTTATTATTACATAAAAACCTAACATTATGAGTTATTAAAATGAGTCTATATTAACACTAGCAGAAATACTGCTGTGACTTTTGGTGCTTTTTAAGTACTGTTGCTTGTTAGTACTTTTACTAAGGTACTGAAGATTTTGAATGCAGGACTTTGACATGTACTGTATTGGACTATTTTATTATGCTGTGGCAGTGCTACTTTTACTTAAGTAAAGGGTTTGAATATTTCTTCCAACGCTGGTTATTGAAGCAGTCGTTACACTTTCTGCAGTGTTATGTGACTGTGCACTGTTTAACCTGCCAGAGAGCGAGCTGGTGTGACAGTTCCAATAGGTTACTGATATCTGGGAGAAACACAGACAGTGCTGCAGCTGAATAGCTTATTATTATTTTACTCTGTTTACCCGAACTTGGTTTGTTGCCTGGCAACTGAATAAGAAATTTAATCTCAACCTTGTGAGATAATGTAGGCTATTAATCTTAATGGAAGAAGATGAAATCCAGGATTCATTTCATCATCACTAAATGGCAATCCAGTCAGTGGAACATTATAAGCTCCTGTACGTCCTTTTATAGACTCTTGAAGTTGCCATACATTGATTTTCAATATCAATATCAATATCTGCTCTCTGATGGTAAATAAAAGAAGACACCTGCTGTGGTGTTTTAAAAGTCACCCCAGTTAGCATCACTAACAACGGATGGGAGTTTATTCCAAATTCATATGCTAAAAAGCTGAATCCCTCCATTATTTACAATATCAGTAAATAACAAATACTCTGTTATTAGCTGTTGACATTTTGATTATCATCCGCTTTAAGTCAGACTAAGATAAAATAAAGATGTTGCAGCACATCGAGTAATAACCTAGGCACAGTTCCAGTTTATTCCACTTCACTGTTATTGTATGCTGTAAGTGTTTAATAACAACTTAACACAGAAGATTCTCACCACCCGTCACGTCACCTCTTAAACGGTGTATTGATCTGACGCCTGTTGCCAATCAAAACTAAATCTTTGAATCTGGTTGTGAGGTAAAACAGACTCCAGCTGCCTGGTGCCACTGACTCAGTGTTTAGATGTTACCATTTACGATCCACAAGCCGACGTGGGTTAAAGCACTGCTTTGAAAGTCTAGAAACAAACAAAGCTATGCTGTTGTGTTACTAACGTCTCTTCTGTTTGTTTCAGCTCTGGAGACCAGTGACAGCCACCTTCTATTTCCCAATAACCCCTAATACTGGGTTTCTCTACCTGATCAACCTCTACTTCCTCTATCACTACTCCACTCGGCTAGAGACAGGTGAGACTGCTGGTCTCTGCAGTGCTACACACACACACACGTGGTCACAGACACACACTGCTCTTTTTGTCATGCTGATCTTGTTCTTATTTGTTTTCCAGGGGCGTTCGATGGCAAACCTGCAGACTATATCTTCATGCTTCTCTTCAACTGGATCTGCATTGTTGTATCCTTTTGACTGGCATCATAAAACACCCAACCCAAATCTGTTTAAATGATGGATTGAAATCGAACTACAATGAGTCACTTCTTTAACATCTAACGTTACGTCACAGACTATAATTTTTCACTCCACCATTGATTCCAGCTCTCTGCTGCTTCCTTTGCCCCTCTGCATTACTCTTTCATCTGTCTTTTCTGCACCTCACCCTCTGTCTCTCTCTTTCTCTCTCTCTCTCTCTCTCTCTCTCTGGCGCACTGTGCCATGTCAGGGTGGCTCTGTGCCAGTGGCCCAGTGTCAGTCTACCCCTGCAGAGCAGAGAAACCTAATCTAGGTCACATGCAGCACCAGCAGTACAGCCCGGCCCACATCTCGACACTGTGTCGTTTTGTTCAGCTCTGACTGTCAGCCTGTCTGACTTTTCATGTTTATAAGACAAATTTGAGTGTTTAGCTCTTGTTACCACAGGCAAGTTGTGGGAATGGGTGAGAAAAAGTGCATTGTGGGAGGTTAGGCGAGACTTGATCTTTGTCAGATGTTTTGCTCAAGGGGACAAGGCTTGCTGCTCTAATGTTAAGGCTCCAGCTGTGTGATTGTATTGAGCCACGAGGTTGTTGTCCTTGACTCGAGCTGTAGATAACTGCGATGCTGATGAACATGCGGGTGAGAATCATTCTCTGTATTTATGCCACTACATGGAATTATGACTAATGTATATAAAGCATACTGCTATCTTATTGTTGTCACTTGAGACCTGAGGAGTGTTTCATAATGCAAAATGACCTGGGTGTTATGTATCGGACTATGGTCTTGGTTGTAACCAGTAACCAGTCAGCAATGGTTGCCTGGCAACTGGTCCTGATGCGACTACAAGATCAACACCACCACAACACCACAACATCTGTCTTGTTTGGTTTGGTTTGATGTTTGGTTGCTTCTGTCTGTGTTCATCAGCTGCTGATGATCCCACTGATCATGTCAGTGCTCTACGTCTGGGCTCAGTTCAACAAAGACACGGTCGTGTCCTTCTGGTTTGGAACACGATTCAAGGTACCTCCGCGTTTTATCACAAACACTTGTTATATCACAAATGATACAAATGTAGAGAGGAAACGCTCTTATTAAAGATACAGCGTATCACATTTCACACTGATAAAATAGTGTGTTTTTATGGACACATAAAATGATATAATGTGAATGTGAAACCTTCTCATAGGAGATATTAAAATAATAGTCACATTTATAAACTTAATATTTTCTGTTGCTTTGTTCTAGGCACATTATTTACCATGGGTCATCCTGGCCTTCAACTTCATCATTGGAGGCTCGTAAGTAACAATATATAATAATAGCATAATTAGTTGAATCAGGGATGATTTAACTAAAAACTATTTTAACTAAAGTTTTTAATTGCTGCACTATAAATATAAACTCAGTGTCGTTGGGAATAGCCCGGTAAGCAGCCTTATACAGTTTAAGTGTTTAAACTGAGTGTCCACATGCAACAGTACTGTGTAATGTTATTTCTGTGATACTTTATCAATCTTCTTCTCTTTGCTGTTATTGTGCAGGTTTATAGATGAACTGACAGGGAACCTGGTGGGTCACCTTTACTTCTTCCTCATGTTCAAATACCCCATGGACCTGGGAGGACGCTCCTTCCTCACCACACCAGAGTTCTTGTAAGTTACTTCTATTCCTTTTAGTTAAGAGAACTTACTCACCACCTTCATTGCTGAGCTTACAGTGACGTGTGTTGCGTCTACAGTGACGTGTGTTGCTTGGAAGAGAAAAACAAAAATTGAAAGTTCAGATTTTTAGCCAGTGTCTCCGTAAATGTTCATTAGATCTTGTAGAGCTACTTTTGGGTTCAGTTTGAACCGGCTGTATTTCGTGCAGTTTTTGCAGCAGTCATCTTTCCAAGGAAATGATTTGCATTCATTTTTGGTTTCACTTTCAAACAAGCATCTTAGATATTTGAATAAAAATTTATTAATCCCCAGAGGGGAAACTACTTTGGTCACCCATGCACAGTGATGCATAACAAGTCCGAATAACATCCTGTTCCAAGAAATCTACAGATATACCAAGAGGATATTAGAGTTGTAGGAGCTCACAAGACCACAAAATAAACATGTTTATTTGTGCAACTGCTTTTGTTGTGTCCCTGAACTAGGGCAAACCTGGATGTGATGCTGTGTAACTCCCCTCTTTCCCAGCAGCAGCATTGTCCAAGTTCAGAGTAGCAGTTTATTAGGACTTCAGAGCTGAGCAACGCCCAAAACAACAAACAAAAGTTTTCAAAAGAAAAAAGGACTTAACACTAAACCGCCCCAAGGTTATATTTACAGGTTATATTTACAATTTAACAGTATAGAAACAAATACAAAGAAACCTATCCAGCTCACTAAATATACAGCTGAGAACTTTCCAAACTTTCCAAAAAGGGTTGTCTGCAGTTACTCCACTTTCAGGAGACTCACATGAAAACACAAAACTGGCTGCTGACTCATTGTTGGAAATGGTAGTGAAGGGAGGCAAGACTGCTGTCAGCTAGGCTTTAAAAAGACCCGTGTGACTGTTATTTAAGACTTATTTGCATAAAATCTGTGAGTACCTGCCTCACTGTTTCACAGATCTCATGATAAAACAATACTACAAAACTTTCCTCTCATAAAATCAATTTGTTGCCTGATCGCCTGTTTGCAAAGCGGTGTGTTAAATCTGATATCATCTGCTTTACAGATAATATTTTAACACCTCTCATCCCGTCACGTCTCACGTCTCTCTCTCCTCCTCTCTCCAGGTATCGGTACTTCCCTAACAGGAGGGGAGGGGTGTCGGGCTTTGGTGTCCCTCCCACCAGGAGACCAGCTGCCCAGGAGCAGGCAGGTGGAGGAGGGGGAGGAGGAGGAGGAAGAGGACGTCACAACTGGGGCCAAGGCTTCCGTCTGGGGGGTGAATGAGCGGAGACAAGAGGAGAGAGAAGATGCAATCCCCCCTCCTCCTCCTCCTCCTCCTCCTCCTCCTCTTCCCATCTCAGCTCCTAATAACAAACGGTCATGCTGTTGGTGTTTCACATTAAAATGCTTGATCTCTCACTTTCCTTCCTGTTTGAGGGAAAACCTTGTCTTAAATTTCATATTCATGTTTAGTTTTAAAGGAGACAACAGGAAGAAATTTGAAGACGCACGCATTTTAACCAAGACCGTGTCGCACAGCAGGACTCGGCAGACTCTGGCTATAGGCTAAGTTCACACAGTAAAGCCGGCTCTGCTATTACTACTGCTGCAGATGTGTCCAGATAGAAGAAAATATGAATAAACTGATTTTTTTTTTTTTTTTTTATGTGATGATTCTTCACTTCTCCCCTTTTCTTTCTTCCTGTCCTCTTCTGTTCACCTCCCCTCCGCCCCCTTCTCTCCACACCCTGCCATCGGACTGTCAAGACAGGAGATGTTGCAGCTGCACACCAGCACGCTGTTGATTTTGATTCTCGTGTTCCCGTCCTCCCTCTCTCTCTCTCTCTCTCTCTCTCTCTCTCTCTCTCTCTCTCTCTCTCTCTCTCTCTCTCTCTCTCTCTCTCTCTCTCTCTCTCTCTCTCTCTCTCTCTCTCTCTCTCTCTCTCTCTCTCTCTCTCTCTCTCTCTCTCTCTCTGTGATGCCATATCAGATTACATTGTAATTACCAACGCACTGGGAGTGTGCTCTCAGCCATCCCTCGGCAGAACACGGGCAAAGCTATTTAGAGAGCACTGTCTCCAGGTCTGGATTTACATGGGTGTAAAATGTTTTTTAAGCCTCTGTGGCACAGACTTGATCTTCCTCTGTCTTAAGGTCTGATCTTAACCAAAATGAGGTGAAGATGTGATTTTGCTCTCTTTTTTTTTTTTTTTTTTTGTAAATATAACAGTTGTTTATTGAAAGGATGAGTCTGAGTGTGTGATTCATGTTTCATTAATGCAACGCCACGGCAACGCTCGGATCAAACCGTTTTATTCTCGAGTCAGGAGAGCTTGAGTGATTCTGTGGACAATGTACAATCAGGGCTTCACTGTTATTCTCAGCATCAATGAATCTACCAATTATTTTTGTGATCAATCATTTGTTCTATAAATATCAGAAACTATTCATTTTAAAACGTGCAACAAAGAGACTGCAACTTCTTGCCATCCAGATTTCATGGGTGCTTTAAAAGTGACTTATCCCTGACTAATTCATTGTTAAAGTATGTGGTGATTATTATAATGGACTAATTATTTTAGTTTTATATACAATAGAGCTTTATTCTGCTCTTTATTGGCAGTTCATATGTTTTTTTTTTTTTAATACAATGATGCAAATGTGCTCAGATCCTAAATTTTGGATACATTTAAATGCATTTCAACAATGTGTACATGTAACGCTTAATATACGCCGGCGTAAAAGGATGATAACGGTAACCATAGGTTACCAACTCCTGCCAGAAGTCAGGTTCAAAATGGAGTATGAAAGAAACTGCCACAATACTGTATCTGAGCACCTCTGTTGGCTTTCGTGCAGCCCTTAACAGACATTAAACCAGCGATAATACGCTGCTGGAAGTTGTGTTGTGTAAGCGTAATGTCTATCCATGAGACTGCTATCTAATCCAGGATGGTGAAAGTTATAACTCAAACCTTTGTGGATCTCTTGAGGTACTTACCATACAAAAGATTTCAATATTGTAATTAGAGAAGTTTTTAGACCTCAGAATTTTATTCACGTCGAGCTTGAAGGGGATCTGGTAGGCAGAAGCTAATATTTGTGCCTCAAAAGCAATCATTTATAATCACCAAAGTTTTTGTTGTACATTCCACTGACTGAGTTAGATGCACAGACTGAAAGGTGTACAATAACCACAAACCATAAACAGTGTTTTGTGTTGCACTGACACATTTGTTACATTTTTCACAGCAGCCATTTTGACATAATAGTAGGGTCAACGCAGGTGTTTCCAATGATACTAATTAAGGTTACGTTCCATTTATTGCAGCAGAGACTTTCCAGTGGACCTTTAACAAACACCACAGCAGCACCCTGACTCTGTTTAACCCGAATGGAACAGAACCTTCATTAGTATTGGTAACGCCTGTGTTTACCTACTATTTCATGTCAACATGGCTGCTGTGAAAGAAGGTCTATTAAGTCTTGTTAAGGATTTATTAAACTAAATAACTTGAGATTGAATAACTGGAGCTACTCAGTATTTAATTTAAAATGGGCTCAAACAAACGCATCACTTCAAATATGCAAAAAAGCCTTGTGAAGTTCAACCAAACCAAGTATACAGTGACAACTGATATTGTGTTTAACTCTTCACTGGGCTCTTCCGTCTAACGCGTACAAAATAACTTTGTACTGAAGAAAACCAGTAATCTTAATCATCTCTTGGCCGTGTCCTGAGTCAAATTTCTGATACACACAATTGACACTAGAAGACGTTCTTACAGTTGGTTGTGTATTTATTGAGTTACAGCAGACTTAAAAGTAGAAAATGAAAATGCGAGCGGTTTTCCATTCTAGCCAACCAAATGTACAGTATTCCAGATACTCGTCTGAACGTGAAACTAAAGCGTCAGCAGCAGCAGCAACAGCAGCAGCAACAGACATTCAGCCAGCTTACAGCCATACACCTGCTGCCCAAACCAGTTTTAAATGATGGTTCAATTTAACTGTTTTTGCTTGCAGTCTGACTCATAAATCATAGATATCCCTTTAAATCATTTCTGGAAAATGAGTTGAAGCACATGCAGGCAGTTCATGACAGTTTTGGCTGTTGTGATATTGCAAAATGCGTTTTACCATTTTCAGAAAACCAGCAACGGTTTGACCATTAATCTCTAAGGCTGAGATTCATGAACCACCGGGTGTTCTGAACTGACTGTACAGAAATTAACTAAACTCAATCAAGCTTTGAATAGAAGGACCTTCCTAACGCCAGAAAGCCTAACAGAAATGTGTTCACAGATCACAGCTGAGCAGAATGGATATCTGACATGGCTCAAAGAAAATAAAACAAACAAAATAAACGGAGCTTCAGTTATTTTGTCATGCGTGAAACACTTTAAACAAAATGTTCTTGGCAAGTTCAGTCAAGAATTTTTCAAGTTTTTCAAACAATTAAGTGAAATGCTGAAGTCATCATCACCAGTCTGTACTGTACCCAGTTCTGAGGCAGACAGCGGATGTCAGATAAGAGAGCTGAAAAGGCAGCATGGTGCAATCACACAGACACTCCACTCCTCTATGTGATTAATCATTTCTATATCAGGAAAAAAGGAACATTCGGTGCTGTTTAAGCCTCTTAAATATGCCTCGGGTACTGATGCAAGAACCAGCTTATTTAGAAAAAAAAAAAAAAAGATACTGGAAGGTTGGGACGTACATTCGCATCCATCCATCCATCCATCCATCGATTTACCCTAACACCTTTTTTCTTTGTCTTTGTGTCTGGGGCCTCTCAGCAGCGAGGCTGTAGTTGTGTTCAGATTGCCCAGAACAGTGTCGCTCCCTCTGACTGCCCCTCTAGCACTTTCGAGTGATTTCCACCTTCACCAGCGTAATTCTATGAGGGCGAGTCAAGGTGACGCTGCGGGAGAAAAAGTTGCCGTTTCCTAACAGTTTGAAGTTTGAACAGATGAAGTGGCCAAGCATGTAGATATCTATCACTACCACGGGGATATATGCAAGTGCCATCAAAGACTACTCGTAAAGAGTAGTGCGCAGGTATGATTTTCAAAAAAATAGGACTGATTTTCAGCAAATAACAGACTATTATACACTTTGATCTTAAAACAACAACAACAACAGAAACATTCCAGGTTTTGGGGCACCAGTTAGACTTTTTTTTAAAAATGTAACAAAACTTGCCCTCCCAGTAAAACTGTACAAACTTTTCTTTTGTAATACAGAAAAATATTTACAAGGGTGCTTCTTTTAAAAAAAGAAAAAAAAAGAAAAAGAAAACAAGTGTAGTAGTAGTAAGAACAATGCATCAAGTCCAGCTTTGGCACTCCTCTTAATATCAGCATCTGCACCACACATCAGTGCTTTAACTGTGGAACGCCAACAGTCCCTGGCGTGCTTTGTGATGACATCACAGGCAGACGGTTACGTCACTGGTTCCACGTTTGGTCGTCTTGAGTCGTCGTCTGATGGTCGGTGACTCAGCAGTCAGTGATTTACTCGACCTGGAAGAGAATCGGACAGGAATTAAGATGCTGGCCAATTCCTCTTTACCCGTCTTCAAAGTAAAATTCACAGTTCTGCCTTCAAAATAAAAGCATTTCAGTGTTTTATCAACACTGTATTCAGGTTAGAATTTAAAGTACTTGTATGATTGCAACAGGCGCAGAGAAATTTAGAGCTCATCGACTGACTAAAATATGGTGTTATGCACATGAAGTGGAAAGTGCAAATTATTATGAAAGGACTACAAATTTAACACCACTTGCACCCTTCATTCTGCCTGCCTGTGACAGTAACACTGTGTGTATCTGTGTGTGTGTGTGTGTGTGGACACATCATCAATGCTAATGATGGCGTGGTCCAAATATCATCCTGCCACCCCACTATGCCATCGTTTTGAAGGACCAATCAGAGGTAATTACACCCTGATAACTTCCTGGGTAGATGGCGGCTGCAGCTGTGGCTTCTTAAAGGAACAGTTCACCATTTATTTATCTTTTTATTTGATCTCCAACATCTATCCATCTATTCTTTATTCTAGAGCATATCCCAGCATGTACTGAAACACCACAGCCTTACAACAGGAGCTGTGTCCTACTTGTTTTGTTATGATCAACTCTTGGTATTGGTACACACTTTATATACATATTTTCATGTTTCACAATGGGTCAAATGACTGTGATTAAGGTTGTCAAAAGTGTCAGTGCTTTCATAAAAAGTGAAAGCACCAAAGCTATATAAAAAAAAATACATACAAAGAGACGTTCGCTGGTATTCTGTTAGAACGTGTGGACACGATGGACAGTTTACAAGCATGGATCAGGTAAAGCACCGATGAACACACCTGGTGACGGTTGATTGACAGATGATTTTATAGAACTCAACTATACCCCCTTGCAACTCGTCCTTAATATGTGTGAATTGACTTTCTCTGTCATCATAGAGATGAAAGATCATATTTTGTGTGCCCAGGACTGATTCCTACCTTACTTATCCCCAGGACGACCCAGAGTACCGTTTAAAATTCTGGAATTGTGACAACTTTGTGTGTTATGTGAAAGGAGTCTCTCATAGAAATGAACCTACGGGGATCTTTTCAGCTCATTGTTTTGGTTTTATGATCTACAACTTTACTGCTTTGGTTCCCGTCCATCAACATCATTTACAGCCGCAGTGGACAGCTGTGTTCAGCCAAAAAGCTCTGATAAACCGACTGTATGCTACATGCCCAGCACCAGACTAGCTAGCCAACATGGTAAAGGCTTTTTCAAGCTAAAGATCCAGATGTGTTTCTCCAGACAGACATTGATCAAGAGGCCAACAACACAACTTTTAAGTTAGCCATATGAGCTTTAAAGGGCTATAATATGTCAAAGATGTGATTTTTTTTGCTTGTTCTGATGATTTATCTCATCTGTGTGAACTTTCAGTTTCCTAGCACTTCCCATTCAAATGTTATTATTGTTATTTCACCAGTTAAACTTACCATCAACCAGTGACCCTTCCGGGTTGCTCCAAGGTCAGAACGTCAGTGTCTGTTGCCAGCCTCTGTCTTTCCACTCCTTGTTCACTCTCCTCCCCCACTGCCACAGTGACCTTCACCCACCTGGCAAAGAAAACAGACACAACATTTAAACACAGACTCCTTCTAGGAAATGAGTGGAGTAATTCAGCATTCACAACTTGTGAATCGAAATCTAATACTGGCAGTGAGCTGATCTTTTTTTGGGTTTCTAACACAAATCTCACATCTGAAAATAAATAAAACATAAAAAGATCTGTTTCCACTCTCTCCACCCACCTCCCTTTGTCATCTGTGCTAGAGCTGGTCTGGTCCGGTTTGGTCCGGCTCAGGTCCGTCACACTGTGAGCTAATCTGTCAGTCAACCACTGGACTTTGTCTTTGTCAGACAGCTTGGAGTGCTCTGTTACAGCTGCTGTGTTCTCACCAGCCTCCTCCACTGCATCAGCGGTTGTAGGATTAATTTGCACAACAACAGAGAAAACACAAAGTCAAACAAGGGTATGAAACACTTTATGCAACTTTAAACAAAACTCCATGTTCTCCTCCAAAACCCACCTTTCACAGCCTTGACTTCCAAGGAAACACTCTGGTTTTTCTCAGAGCTCTGGCCATTCTGTTTCTGGCCTGCTTTCTCTGCAAGGTTTTGGAAACTTTCCATCCAGTCAAGAGTTTCACCGTTCTTCAGTGCCGAGCGGTGGTCCTTAAACCAGCGGACGATGTCGGTGCGTCCCAGGCTTGTTTGGGCCTCGAGCTGGCTGTACTCATCTGGAGATGGCCACTGAGTCCGACAGAACATCTGTCAAGACAGATTATGATTATAACACAAAGAGATTTAATTCACAAAGCAAAAACAAAACACTTTATTGGGCCGAGTAAGAAACACAATTCAAATTGAGCTCTTGTGGAAAGTAAAACTAGTTTTTCTTTAAGTCATGCTAGCAGCGTAGCTCTAGGGACAACAATGTTGGTCAGTTTATCACTTTTGGTCCAATATCTTATGACATATACAAACTACTGGAGGATGAATTGTAATTTATTGTAACTTTACTGATCTTGAGGTTTGGATTATTATCAAATAACTGTGTAATGACATTCCCATGAGTCTTTGCCAATTAGCAAATGCTAACTTGCTAACATGCCAAGTGGTAGAATGTAACGGAATACATTTAGTCAGACAAGTACTGTACTTATAGTACAAATATGAGGTACATGTACTTCAGTTTTTACAATACAGTCTACTTTATATTTCTACTTCTTACAATTCAGAGTCATTTGTACTCCTCTGTTTGTTTGATGGAAGGTATAAGAAGTAATTGAATTGAAGTTTATACAATTAAATAATATATAATTGTATTTTTAGATGGCAGTATTGCAATTTTTACCAAAGTAAAAGGATCTAAAGATGGTAAACATTATACCTGCTAAACATTAGCACGTCAGCATTTTCCTTCATGTACTGCTGAGCCAAAGCGCAGGTGCTTTATTTTTCTTACCTAGATAGATTATATATTGATGGAAACAGTGTGATTAAAACAGTTATAAAGAGTTAGCGGTTTTATTTTCATGTTTTGCTCCAATGTGTCATTTCTTGCCAAAAACAGTAAAACTATATCTGACTGTCATTTTTAATAATCCAGTTGACAATTAGGTTTAAAATCCCACACTTTACTACTTTAATGCCCAATGTGGGTTTGGGTGATACGATAAATACACTGGCTATTGTTGTTAAGATTAGATTAATATGTGGTTTATTTAGCAGATTTGAAAAATCTGCCATCAGTAGCTGAAACATGTGGGCCCTCATTAGCTGACAGCCTGTGCATGTGAAATGTGTTACAGAGCATAAAAGGAGAGGCAGAAGCTCCATTTCTAGGCTTTATAATCGAATGCGACACCGCTGTTTTCTAGACACAACACTCCTCCAGCTCCTTCTCTTTAGTTTGTCAGATCTGACCTTGTAGTCTCCCGCTGTCTGATCGCACTCCTAATATTAAAGTATCAGCAAATCTCATCATGTGGTGTCGATCTCGCAGCTTTTCCTTCAAGTGTCGGTACAATACCTTCTCAAGATGAATTAATTTCACACAACACCTCACTTCAGATTGTATTAAACGGTGATCTCATCAACTAATCTCTTTAAAGTCACATCTCATTAACGTCTTGATACCTGCAGCAGCAATTAAAGCGGTATTCATCTTTATAGCTTGCATTAAAGTTCTAACTTGTGCCGTATTTGAATATGTTATCATCTAATCAGCGTCTGTGTTGACATGTTTTCATCAGCTCTTCTCACCTCTCTGAGCAGGGTCAGGGAGCGGCTGGTGATGGGGGCCGGGCTCGTGGAGGCTGACAGGATGGGAGGATGGGGAGAAGAGGAGGAGGATGACGTGAGGATGGGAGGTGACGCCGAGGCGGAGAGGGTCGGTGGATGAGGGGAGGAGGCTGCGAGCACGGGTGGGGAGGATGAGGAGGAGGAAGAAGAGAGGACAGGCGGATGAGGGGAGGAGCGCAGAGATTTGCCGTCCTGCTCCCGATGATGTGACGCCCCGTTCTGCAGCGCCCCCGGCCGCTCTACTCTGTCCTCCGTGTTCTTTGAAGCCATGGTGAGTAAAGCCTTCTCCATGTTGTCCCTCAGCCCTCTGCGCTCTGAAAACCAGCAGTCTACCTCTGTCTTGGATAGTCTGGTCTCCTGGGCCAGCTGGTCTGCAGCAGAACAGAGTTCAGTGGATCAGATAAGCTGTGTTACCTTGAAGTGGAAGACTTTTTTTTGGAAACCTGGGAATTCAGTCTCTCCAGGGGACATAAAAATTGGCTCATTAAAAACATTTCTGCTATTCCTGTCATGCAGGCACCCACCAGAGACGGGCCTGCAGCTCCTTTGGGGTGAAAGAAAATTAAGTCACGCTGTGAACTAGTATAAATAGAAAAAAAAATACTACTGGACTTTTTTTTGTAAGTAATTTTAACATCCACCGATAATTTGACCACCTGATTCCCAATGTATCCTTCTTCAGACACAAAGTTTTTAATAAGCAGTTTAAAACTTCTGTAATATTTTTCTCGCAGAACCTTCACAACATAAACTGGTTGTGAAAATAGATGAAGGCTGGAAGGCTAATTTTGTGCTTCATTAGCTTCCAACCTGCAGGTGTGCTGTGTTGTGTTTCTGTAGGCAAATATAATGTTTCTCACATCAAGCGTCTGAATTTAGGACTCGGCAACTATGTGACTGAAAAGTTTTAAGAATTAAAAAGGTTTAAGTTATCCAAACTAATCAGAAAAAAAAAAACTTTGTCCATCGCAGAGAAGAAGAATTAGCCGACACCAAAACTTGAGCTATGAGATTCATTCTCCTGTGAGAGGGTTGGTAGAAGTCTTTACCTATGTCTGCCTCTGTTGGAGAGCTGCTTCTCTGGAAACTCTCTTCCAGCGCCTTCAGCTGCTCTGATGATTTCCCCTTCACCCTCTCCAGCAGGGGAAACTGGCTGGGGACCGCTTTCTTTACAGCACCATCTTTGGGTGCTGATGTCACCTCTGCTTTCACCAACACTGGAGGTGGAGGAACGCCTTCAAGAGACACACACACACACACACACACAGGTAATTGATATTACTAAAAAAGGACACGGCACAAACAATGTTTAAAAATCATAAACGACACATTGCTGACTATGATTAAGCACAATTTGCATACTCAGTATGCTTTTTTTTAATGTTTAGCAATTAAGGGCCACCTCTGAGAGCCAAAATGAGCTCGTTTAAACTCTACAGAAAGATGCATGATTAATCACAGTCGGGGTGTTTTATTGTTTTATATTTGCTGCACCGATCACGCCACATACCTTTGAGATTAAGGAGCCTCTGTTCACTAAACCACTTCTTTATCTCTCCTCTGGACAGCCCGGTGGTCTCTATCAGCCTGTAGATCTGTCACATGACAAGACGCAACGTTATATGAAACACTAAGTGTGTGTGTTTATCGCTGACAGTTAGTGCGTTTAGAAAGTAAAAGCGGCTACAAACATCGCAACCCCAAACATCCTTATGGGACAAAGAAATGTCATTTCACTCACTTATTCTTACCTCATCTTCCTCAGGGAAAGGACACTGTGTGTAGCTGGACCTCAGTACTGATAGCTGCTCGGCTGTTTTATTGGGGTCGACTGTGAAACTCAGCACTTTGGACGACACCAGCTTGGACGTGGCCATGGGCGCCGAGATGGTTTGAATAATGGAGGGTCGTTTACTCTCTGTGGCGATCACAGGGGAGGCCAGGGGTCGTTTGAGCGACTGTGCCACCTGTGGTAAACATGATGGAACATTTGACTACATTCAGATCAAGTATGTATGTAAATCAAGCATGGTGCGTATACATCATTTTTTTAAAAAGTCTATACAATGATAGGAGAGGGATTCAAACAAACAACCTTCATGTCACGTCCCTCTCTCTGCGCTTGCCAATGCTGTAGCCCACAGCTGGACATATATCTGTGATCCAACATTTCTGCCCAGATGTTTTGTACCTGGTTGGCCACGGTGAGTGCCAGCGGTGCACATGTGACGGTGGAGCCGTTAGCTACAGGAGTCAGCACCAGGCTTGTCTGTCCCAGGAGCTGACAGGGGAGGGACTGCAGGACAGAGGCTCCCGTCTGCAGTGGTTTGGAGGCTGCAGTGGGGGCAGACAGGTTGGTGGATGATTGGGGGTTAAGCTGAGGAGTTACCACGGTGAAGGTCTGAGGCACGGAGGAGATTGTACCGTTGAACATTTTCTTCCTGGCCTCTTCCACCTGTCGTAAAAAAAAAAAAAAAAGGACGTCATTCTAAAACTCTGATATCTCGTCTGTGTGTATCGCTGCCACGTTTTGGATGAAATTACACGATTATTATCTGCAGCAATTAGAGCACCAAAAGTATTTTATGCCTCTTTTTCTGAACAGCTTGACTATTTTTCAATTACACCACAAAATCAAAAGGCTGAAATTTACAGGTTTCAAAATGGAGAATGCGGTTTAATTTTTTAAAATTAACTGAATTGTGTAACTGATTACCTAAAATGAAAAGATGTGTGGATGTGGACCTGATTAGTGGTTATTACAATAGACAATTAGTGTACTTGTGCTATGAGCTATAATTTGCTTTAGAGGGATATGACATGAACCAACTTAACATACAGCCCAGGCTTATTGTTCTTATTATTTAGAGTCTGAATGCAGGTTAATTAAGAGCATTTCAAAAAAGTCCTACAAATACAGTTTCTATCTCCATTATTATCTTTAGTCTGACTGACTGATTGAGTGCCCAAAATGTTTTTATTACTACAGTTCCCACCTCCTCAGGAGACCAGCTGATGCCCTGTTTGAGCCTCTGTGTGGTGAACCAGACTTTGATTTGCTCCTCTGGATGTTTTGAGGCTGCGGTGAGCCAGGAGAGCTCGGCCTGCGTCGGGTAGGGGAACTTATTGAAGGAAGAGATCAGTGTCAGGTTGTCATCCAGCGATGGGTTGTATTTGGTTGTGTTGAGCGGCACTGCGATCTTCGGCACCTGAAATAATACAGCAAGCAGAGGCGAAGTCGGTGACTTTTCAGATCTTGTGTTCACAAAAGAAGCAGAAAATTTTGCATGTTGGATATTAAAACCAGAAAACCAAATGGTAACACTTAATTTTTATGAGTTTGTTATTTCCCAATACTGTCCTCAGAGAACCCTGAAAAGAACGACATTATTTGGCAGCAATTATGGAGAACTTTAGAATTTCCTTAAAAAACTCCAATTAAAACCAAAGTAAATAAAGTTCATAATCAATTATTGGTAACTTTATTCTCCATAAGTTCATTTGTATGCTTGCCTTGTAGACACACTTTACATTTCTGCATGTTTAGCTGAGCTGCTGTGCACTGACTCACAGACTCTCCAACTTACACTCAGCAATTAATTGGAATTAATTAACTGAAGTACACCAAGTGAACGCCACCCCTTTTTCCTTATAATTAGTATCAAATTACACAGGAAAATGATTAGGAAGTTACTGATCCATAAAATAAAACCCAACCAGCACAGCGTTAAAATGTTCATTTGTCAAACTGCCAATTTTTCCATGTGTAAAAGCGAAGTTTTTTAAGATTAATACTTTGACATTTTGGTCATTTGTTTTTTGTGGTGAGTAAGATGTGTTCTCAAATCAGAGGTTAGCTTAGCTTAGCTTAGCTTAGCATAAAGACTGGAAACAGAAGGGAACAACTAGCTTGGCTCTCTTCAAAGGATAAAAAAAAAAGAAGAAGCCTACTACCACGTGAAAAACTCATGAATGAACATGTCTTATGTGTTTAATCTGTACAAACGTTTTACAGTTTCTCCCTGCTCTCAGCCTTTATGCTAAGCTAGTTTAGCATAAATAATTGTGGCATTTTGGAAAAGTGTCTACTAATTAAGCAAACATGATATAATGTGTCACTTAGTGAACTTTAGAGGTGCTAGTCGGGATATTTTGTTATAGAACCAGACCAGCTACAGTCTACTGGCTTTATATTTAGCACATGTACAAACTTCAGGGTGGCATTCATTTTATCGTCTAACTCTTGGCAGGAAAACAAATGAGTGTATTTTACAAAATGACGAATTATTCCCATTAGTGAATGCACAGGGACAGCACGTGAGAAAATGAGTTTGAATCCTCCACTGTGTGTCTTACCTGGGTGTAGTTTAGAGGCCGCTGTAGGGAAGGCATGATGTGAGAAAGGCCGTCTGCTTTGAGTAGAGTCGACTCAGGGATGATGACCGTCCCGTTCACATTGAGCGCTGTGATTGGTTTCTTGGCCAGATCTGGGGTCAGCTTACCCAAATGAGACTCAGTCCGTTTATTATCCGCCGACATGATTTTTGGTTTACCGATCTTGACTGTGGTGGGTTTGCTGAGTGGCAGAGTGCCTAGTTCGTCCCCTTTGCCAGAAACGGCACTGGAAGTGTTGTAAATGAATGCACTGTTACTGCACCCCTCTATCGTCTGTTCCAAGATTGTCTGATTGTTCATTTTGATGCGTTTGAATTTAAAGTTGCTCTCCCCGGGGTGACACCTCTCGTTGTGTTCCGTCAGGGTGTCGAACTTCTTTGTGTTGAAGTTGCAGACGGCACACAGGTACAGGGGGTTGAGGATGACGTTGGGGTGGTTGGCGTCGACGTGTTCTTTGAAAGTGTTGAGGTTCTGGGTGGAGAAGGGGCAGTATTTACACTCGTAGCCCCCCTGCTGCCTGCGCTGAGGCTTGGAAAGGTCCGGGGGCTCAGTAGCTGGTTTGTCTGGAGCTGTGGGATGGTCCAATTCCACAGAAGGCTCCGTCTCTGCTGAGAGAGCTGTTTCCATAGGTCCCTCCTCAGTGTGGTTCTCTGTTGTTGTCTGATAGAGAAAGAAAGCAGCATCAGTACAAATGCACTTAAATACACATAAATACAAGAAACACATTAGGATCAATGACAAAAGTGCAGTGTAATACACAAAACCATTGAAGTTAGCACATTGCAAACAGTTTTTATGACTGTACAATAAAAAATGTATCATCTTTATTTCTATCAAAGCTACAACAATAAGCTATAAAATCATTCAAATGTCATGACATGTGTACCTCCATGTCATGTGACTCCTCTTCCTCATCATCCAGCTCCACCATGGTTTGGTCTGGCCTGATCATACAGGGAGTGGAGGCCTTCCGTCGACTGGACATGATGATGGTAGATTGTGGGTTCGTGTGGGTGGACAGCTGCCCTCACTTGGTGCCTGTGCTTGGCCAGTGGTGATATGAAAAGGAGGCTGAGGTGCCCAGGATGCAGGACTACTGTCACAGAGTGATGGGTGGATAGACAGTCTACAGTACTGAAGACTAGCCAGGAGGATTGGCTTGTTCTAGGACCCAGATTCAGGTCCTGGGCTCTCTCTTATATCAGGAGAGGCAGTGAGCAGAGGACAGTCTCTGGAATGGGAATGAGCAGCCAAGGAGTCTGGAGAGCAGTCTTCCCCTGGGGTAAGATTAGTGGCTGGAGAGAGAGGAGGGCAGTGGAAGGTGAAGGTCTGGTAGAGATGGGACCGTTGTAGTGTGGTGTAAGCTGGACTCGCTGACAGTGTCAGCTCCAGTGCTGGCCGACCTCCTGGAACTGCATGACAGGATGTAACCTGAATGGAAAATAAGAGAAGAGCCAGAGTAGGAAAACTGATTATTATAAACATTATATTTTATTTTGGTCTACTATATTTTGAAAACCCTTATTTTACTACTTCTGCTATTTATGACTTCAGTGCTTTTAAATCACAGATCTCATCTGGATTGTCACAGAAAAAAAGAAAGGGCAGATATTTTGTATAATTTATGAAATGCCTGTATAAAAATCAATATAAAAACTTCAATCCGTAATCAATTTCTCCACATAAATCCACTTTATGTGGGAGAATAAACATGAATGAAACATGGATATGGAATAACCATGGATAACCTTCTCAAGGGCACCAAACAGGCTGGTTTGAGCGTGTCAAAAAAAAAAAGCAACACGCTGGGTTGTTTAGGCTCAGCAGTGGTCCATGTGGATCTGCAGCGAGCCGCCACCCGAAAGAGGTAAAGTCAGTCAGCCAGAGGGCTAAAACGGCTCAAAATGAAAAGGGGTCAAAGGAAGCTGACAAACAAACGGGGCAGCAGAGCAGATGGTCCACAGGTGGTCGACTGCCAGACGAGCGCAACGCTGAAAAGAAAAGAAAATGTTTTGTGGCCAACACCCTTCAGAAGAATTAGAAACTCATTTTAGTGGGTGAAGGAGCAAAATCTCCAGAGACTAGAGGTCTGACAAAGCATTGCCCGGCTAAATGAGCATTTGTTGTTGCCTGCTAATGGAGAAAAGGAAGAGTGTGTGGAGGTATCCAGAGTACATGCTTGGATCAGCAAAGCAGCAGAGGGTTTAACACTGAGGGGGGTCAAACAGAACCCCACGAGTGTAAGAGTCCAATCTGGAGACGCAAACAGCTCCAGGACTGTGGGGGCGCGTTTGCTGAATGTGCTGAAGCCACGCCCACTCGTGGGAGCAGTCCAGCAGCAATTCTGAAGCGACTGAAACGTCATCGAGCCACCCTTTAGGACCGCCCCCAAAAAATCCATGACTGAAAACTGGTGAAAAACTGTTTAAATCTCTAACTCCACATTGTAGTAATATATCATTCTTCTTTTCATATGACTTCAGCGACTATTTTCCAACATATTTAATGTATTTTTGAAAGAAATCTCCGAATTGCCTTTACACTGACTTTAATAACTGTATAAATCATGTATTAAGCAGACATGCACTGGTTCGTGCCTCAAAAATGGGAATATTTGCATATCCTTATTGTTCTACGATAGTAAATTGAGTATCTTTTTGGAATGTTGGTCAGACAAAAGAAGCAATACGGACTTCACAACTTTTCTGATATTTCGCAGACTATATACAGACAAAATAACTGTCATATTAATCACTAATGGCGATTATATTTTCTGTGCTGTGCATTTTCTGCTACATTTATATTTTCTGCAAAACTGCCAACACAGAGTACGACTTTGACCACGTATATTAAATGTCCCCATCTCGTGTAACTGTAGCGATACATATTCTGGATCTATTAGGCCTATCCATTTCCTGATCAGCAAACAAGTTGCTGCAATAAATATTGGCACTATCTTAGAAGCTCAACACAAACAGGTTATTTCAGTTTTGCTAATCCATTATATACACACATGGTTGTGCACTAAGCGCAACAACATGGCCATATGAACTTTGCCCACATCCAACACACACCTGATACTGGACTGCAGTTGGTCAGTTTTACTTGAGAGTTCAGGTGTCAGATGATCTTTGCAGCTTCACGTCGACTGTAAATGAAAACACTTCTTAATAAGCAGCTTTTTTTTTTTTTAGCAAGTTTTACAGAAAGACTCCTCTCGTGTTTATTAGTGTACAAACTTTTATCATCAGCTTGATAACAGTGGTTTGGTAACACAGCTGGTACGCAAATATATGCAGCTGACAGGTCTACGGCCGTCAGTGAGACCTGAGAAATATTGACTAATCGTAAAATCACATCATGCCGTGGGGTGTGAATGTGAGTGAGAAGCCAGAGACAAAGCAGCTTCGGATACAGATCTTAAAAAGCCAAGAGCAGCTTTATTTGGGTTCTGTGAAATGACACCTCCATCAAGAAAAAGCAGTTACGGAAAAAAGCTGAGGGAGCACGGGCAGAGGAAACTTTCCTAGGGTAATATTATAATGAGAGGAGGGAGAGCGAAGCTTATCTGAGGGGAAAAGTCTATTGATATTCTGGAGGCCTCATGCAGAAGCTTCATACTCATATTCACATGAGCAAAAATCAAATGAGTCGATGCAGCAGCGGTGCTCTTCTATCAGGACATAATGAGGCTCCATAAAACCAAGTCGGCGCAGAGGACGAGGGAAAGTGTAAATTAAATTCTCTTATATCCAACACTACTCAAGTGATAAATGTGGGTAAATATTGACAGGAGAAAAAAAGGTTCAACCTCACCAAACACAGATTCTGTTTAACAGTTTTATATTTACGTCTGTACGGTGACATTGAAAAAAGGATGGGGCGGGAGTAAATATGTGAAAAGTGAGACTTTAGGGTCTTCTGTCAGCTCAGCAGGTTTGGACTGTACCGCCGCCAAAGTGTCATATACTTAATTTGCCCTCTGCGCATTAATCACGTCACACTGCACCCTTTAAGACTTGAAGGCTGTCATTCGCTAGTCGACTCATTGTCCCGAGATATCTCAACTCCTCAAACAACCCACTGAGGCATCATTAGGATGCAGACTCATTACCATGGTGTCGCTATAGCAACCCCGGACGTAGAGCTGTAGTCAAGTAGCTGCTACATTTGTGTCACTGACAGAGACTGTATATACAGAGTTGACCCGGCTGCATTTGACAGCGGTACTGCGTTTGGTGCTCATGAAAAATCCCTCAGGCATCCTTCTAAGAGCACACTACTCGTGGAAACACTACACGTGTACACGCTGAGCCCCCTAAAGTCTGCCCAAAATCCAGCAACGCGGCCGACATCTGGTTATGAAGGAGGTGGAGATGCATCTGTCAGCTGCATCTCAAGTGCCACTTCATACGACCTGCTGAACTTCTGCCGCCTCGCTTGCTGACACACAGCCCCAACACTTTCTGGACATTCAAGGCTGGATGAGGATCTGACTGCGAACAGAACAGAAGAGAGAAAGCACCGAGCTGTAGCTGGACCGTGTTACCTCCCACTGGTGTGTTGAACCCACACAAGCAGAGGGAGACAGGACGAGCAGTTCCATTTATGCAACATCTCTATTAGTAATCTGCAAACATAACTGCTGTATAGCCTTATCACGCCAGTGGCTTCTCAAAAAAAATTTAAAAAAATTTTGCTGAACGACATCCGGCACTAGTTTGCATATTGAATAAGTTCCTATTGAGTCATTTATAGAATAAGTGTCCACAACATGACAGCTTTTGAACAGAAGCCCACTCAAAAAAAACAGGAACATTATCTTACACAATATAAACACAAACAGCTCTGCAGTCTGAGATGCTGCAGGCGACTTAAACTTGTGTGCACAGACTGTCTCAAACAAAGAGAAGAGCCTGTGTAAAGAGTGCTGAACACTGAGGATACACTGGCACCAAAATCCTCTCCCTCTCTCTACTCCATCATTTACAGCGAGGGAGGGAAGGGGCGCTCTCCTGCTGCCTTAACTGGCTACTTGGGAGTCGGTCGTCTGAGCTTTTCACGTAATGACTTTCGCTATATTTGCAGTGCGAAAAAGCTAATTAACCAGCTAATTGAGGACTTGGCTGCTTTCGTAAGCTCGGGTCAAAAAGTCAGTCTCCCACCTTTTCGTTCGTGTGTCTAGTCTCGTCAGTTTGTTAGCTTGTGTGTGCAGAGTGAGCTCCATGCTGGAGTCACAAACTCCCTACTGTCTGGATGCTCATTAAACTTGTATGAATACTCAGCCTGGCAGCCCCTTGCCAGCTCGTCTGTCTGTACTTGCCTGTTGCCTGGCTGTCTGTCTGATTGGTGCATTATATTAGTGGAGCCGTCTTTCTGAAGGAGTTACGTTTAATCCTGCCAGACAGCAAATATATTTATCAGCCCTGGTAGTAATCAGTTTAGGCTACACACTGGCATACATACCGGAGAGAACGCAGTGGAAATCAATACAAATCCTCCATTCCACTTGGCCTGTCTAATGTATGAAGACAGACCGATGATCTAATACAGCAGAAACATAGTGGTGCTATAGGAGGGACGCACGACCAGCAGTGAGAAGAGGACGACGTCGAGCAGATGAGTCACAGCGGCGCACTAGACTCAGCTTCTATTTCTGTTTATCATTAATGTAATCTCAAAGTGTAGATGGGGGAAACTCAGACTGTGCTCACACAAACAGGACTTTTGGAAAAGCAGTGAGGCCAGTGAGACAGTTTGAACCAAATTACCCCCATGCCAGCCTGCCAATACATGTGCCTCTGGCTATATGTGTAATAACTGATGGCTATAAGTATGTAAACTTATGGATCACAATGTTAAGGGCAGTATCTGTGGCTCAGAGGTTGAGGTAAAAGGTTGCGGGTCTGTTTTTATTGACACAATAGGCAAGGCAACAAGTACGCAAAGCTGATATGATTTACAGTAAATATAAATCTGATCAGGTGCTCTCTGGCTCTGCCACACAGCACCTGAAATATGAAACAGTGGGTCATGTGCCACAGCTCCACAGTCCTAAAGAACAGACTGCACAAAGATGGAGCCGAACAACTGGCAGATTTTTGGTGGGGTTCATTGTTGTTGCTGAAGGAAGGAGGAGGCTGGAGTGGAGAGACACAGGCGAGAGCGAGTGCCAGAGTTTTCAGGCATGCAGTCATCACGAACACAAAGGCATATGAATGGCAACCTCAGCGGCTCCTGCACTTGAAGCCATGCATGACGTACAAACCAACCAGTTACACTGGAGCTCTGCAATAACAAGCACAACAGGACAAGCACTCAGCACAGAAACCACGAACACATTAACTAAAACTTTGAACCTCCACCACAACATTATATCATGTCCTAAGTAAGAAAAACACAGAGGGAGTGTATGCATGGCCCTGCTGGCACTGCTGTATGGGATGTGTTTCTCTCTCTCTCTCTGTCTGTTTTGAGTGTGTTTTCCCTCCTGACTGCTTGTTCCACAAGTCAGCCACTGCAGTGAGGAGGACAACGTGTGTGTCTAAATTGTGTGGGTGAGGAGAAGCAGCAGCAGCACCACCACCACCACCACCATTAATACAACGTGTCCCAGCAGGGGTGGTAGAGGCTGAATTTCGGACCGTCGCAGAATTAATTTAAATCTCATCACGCGGCTCCTCCAGAGCAAAGCAGTGCTGCACTGTGTTTGAATGCTCGGCATGTTCTGCATAGCAACAGAGCAGTGATACTTTGGCTGGGCTGGGATGAAGACTAAACGTGATTAAATGATGGAAATGGTCGGTCTGTCACTTGAGCCCAGCCTACGCTGGATTTCTGAGGCCAGTGTTTATGCTTTACTTTGCTTTTTTAAAGATTAAACAAACAAGATATGACGAAAATACATTAATCGTGATGCTTATATTGTTACTTTTGCATAGAAACAGACTAACTGCTTCCCTTATTTATAGTGCTAAAGCTACATAAATTAATGTTTTTGTAACATCTGTAGACTTTGGTTCATTGTTTGCATAACACACTGTGTAATAATATGTGAGAGAGTTCATGTCTTGTCCCTGCCGTACATTTTGTCGGCGTGGCCGCCGCCGGTGACACCAGAAGGCGCAAAATCCCACCTACCGCTTCGGGGCGGCGTAACCGCTTGACAGCCGCGACAGGTACACTGATCTCAGATATCATCTTCCCGGTGTGTGTGAGCTTTTCTTAGTCTGTGTTTGACAGCAGTGTCACAATTGTATTCCCCCCCCCTCCCCCACTCTTTCGGCTCGCTCTACCTTCTGTCCCAAAATGTATTTTATTTTAAATCGTCCCTGGTCAGTTTTTTTCGCAGCCTCAAGACAGCGGGACTCCCTTAAGTACGAGCTCTACTCAAACATATCTTTGGCAGTTCTGTACTGTAATTTCTGCTCTCTCTACTTTAACAAGATTTGGTCACATAGAAGTGCCATGATATTTGAAAAGTTAACATTTATGTTGCTTCGATTGCAGCCGACAACCTTCGTTTACAGGTCATACCCCTCTCTCTTTCCCCATTTCCTGCCTGACTCAAACCCTATCCAGTAAAAGATTTGGTCACATCAACTTTTCCCTGCTGTAAATTGTTTATGTTGCACATTTTCTTTTTTCGTTCGATCGACTGTAATACTGCAGAAGAAATCCAATCTACTAAAGTTGCAGGGACTGCTTTTGCAGCATCACACACCCAAAGGCTTTTGTAAGAAGCTGCAAAACTTTCACACGAAGTTACAGAAAGCTAGACTGGTCATCACTGCTGTGACCTTATTCAATCTGCAGACACTGTAGGACACACAGTGGCCTAGAAACAGGATGATGGAGATACTGTCGAGCAGGTTACACTGCAGTCCATCAAGAATTATTCTGCTTGGCGTAACAATGAACACATACACTCGCCTCACACTGCCAGACCTGTCTCCTCTCTGAACACACACAGGCGCACCGTCACACACACAAAGGGCAAGCTATAAAAATATCCAAGTGTCACCCACTCTGCGGCTGATGGTTGCGTTACTATGGTAACACTGTAACCAACAGTGAGCGTGTGTGCGAGTGTGTGCTTGCATCCAGGAGCAGAAACCCAGCAGAGGTCAATCAGTCACGACAGCGTCGGGGGTTTGAAATCCACCCCAACTTCACTTTTTCAGCATGACGGTAACATTTGCAAGACAAATATTGATGTTATTAGCATTAAAACATTCAGATAGAAGAAACCCCTGTGGCTGACCTTGTGTAAGCCAGCGTACATTAGAGACACCGATGACAGTCATAGTCCAGCAACGTCTGCCATTCTTTGTAGCAAACGTGAGAGTCAAACTATGCTGAGCTCAGATGTTGCCTGCTGAACTGATGTGTATCCAACGCGCACACACCGTCATGGTAACATGTAAACCTGTTTCAATCCACTCTGTTGCCGCATCCCCCGCATAAACTCACACAAAGTGACCCCAATGTCGAAGGCCAACACGTCAGCGACCGTGGCCTGCGAGTGGGAATGAAAAGCAGATGGGGTGCGGGGCAGGGTTTCATTACAGCAAGCGGTGTAACACAGGAGTAAACGATCCCTCTTAAACGTTTAGTTTCCATGATAATGGCTCCCCTTCACTTGATTTTACTGTCCTATATGCACTCCCCCTGTCCAGCTCTGTGCTCCTCTCTTTCACTCTCCCTGATGGCCTTGGGCACAGATAACGGTGCATTACTCTTCCACGGAAACATTGTACTCCACAATGTCAACTTTAAAAACCACTGTTTAAAATGCGCTTGCTTTTTTTTTTTTTTTTTTTTTGGTTTGTTTGTCTGGGCGGGGTAAAAATGTGAGTTTCTGGTTACAGTAAATGCACTGTGAGACACGAGTAGAGTAGGGTAAGGGTCATCTTGCACCCAACCAGCAGCCTGCAAATTAGGTCAACAATGACAGGGGACATGGGAGGGGCTCTGCAACGCTTCAGTCCAATGGTTACCGCATTGTAATGCCTGCAAATGATATTATAATGCGATGTGATGTAATGTTTAGGGGTGATTTTTATTAGTGTTGCATACAGTACGTCCTTTACGTGTGTGTGCACGCAGGGGGAGTCCGAATGGGAAAGACTTTGGCGCCCTTTATTTTGTCTTTAAGAGTCTCGACGAGCGTTTAGCGCTCGTGTGCGGCCAGATTTCCAACCTGTCAATCTCTGCCTTCCCTGCAGTGGGTGTGGCTTGTGAATTGTCTCCAGCAGCTCCTCATTGGTCACACGCTGGCAGGAGGGGTGTGTCTGTGCTCTGCCAACAGCTGACGTGGTGCAGTGTAGAAGGCCTTTTAATAAGCTCTCTCTCCCTCTCTCTCTCTCTCTCCTTTCACCCCCCTTCCTTCCCAACCCCCCCCCCCCTACAAACTTGAAATTTGGGAGGACGCAGTGGGATGGGAGAAGGGGAGCTACTCCACACACATGCATGAATGACCTCCGTGACATACAGACACTGATTGTGTGCAAGGGTATGAAACTTTTTTCGGCAGTTGCGCGCAGTGGTTGTTGTGTTCAAGGGATTTAATTTGTCAACCGCAGAAGTACTTTCAAGTTCTGCAAGACTGCAGCGGCGATGAGAAATGAGCCCTCTGACTGGTGGATGATGTACACGGGGTAGTTTAATACATGCTTACACATGCAGAAACACACTGCTGTACTGATGTACAAACTGCTGTGCACCCATACACTTAAATAATAATCAATGCAGCAATGAAGCAGTGAAGTCCTTAATAAAATACTCAGCTTATAAAAATGACTGGGAGAAACAGCAGGTACACTGGACCCCGCCATTAGTATCTACACACACACACACACACACACAATCATCTTGCAGTCTAACACTCCAAGGCTGTCTCTTGTTTCTCTTTCACACCGCTTAGACATCCTGTCTCTCGTGTCTCCTTTCTTTTCTTTGTCACTCTCAGGCTCTCTCTGCGTCACCGGTTTTCTTTGTGACACCTCTGGTTCGGTTGGATTTCCAACATGCTAGGTGCCGCACAGAAGTACCTTCAATTCTTTCTACTCTACCGCAATGTTCGGTTAATATTTACAAAGACGGCACCATCTCCAGTGGTATACCAGAGAGAGATTGTCTTTGCCTGTGACCTTATGTGTGCTTTACCTGGAAATGTTGCTGCTTTGGTTTCCACTAGGGCCACGGTTGAAGATTTCCAGGAATCCAACTCAACCCTGAGCTAGGACACCGCAGCGTTTTTACACCTTTTAATGACATGACAACATGGAAACTGACCTTTATGGCTTAAGGTGCATGTGGGGCTTTAGTTTCCATCACTTCTGTCTTCCTCTCTACGCACTCAATTGTCTCTGTCTCTCTCAGACATCACATGCACTCTTTCATTCAGTGTCGATTTCATGCTCCCTCTCCTTCTGTCCCCACCTAACTCCTCAGCTCTGCCTCCCCAATTGTCTCCTTCCCTCCATCACGATCTCCGTCTCAGCCCCACCTACAGGTGATGAGCTCATCTCTGTGGTTGCCTTAGTCACCTAACAACACGTCTGAGAAGCTGGCGGAGGCACAGCGGAGAGAGAAAGAGAGAGGACCTGAACCAAAAAAAAAAAAAAAAAAAAAACCCAACTGGAACAAAGCACAGCGTAGATGTTGGTGATGTCATCACAGAGCCAGGCTGAGCACGACAGGCCGTGATGACAACAACCACGTCCTCCAACCCTTGATGACTCATTCCAGTGTTTCACCAAGAGAACGGACCGTCATTATAGAGCTTGGGATTGGATGTGGAAGTGTGATGTGCAGTCAGGAAATGCTGGATGTTCCTGATGAATGTGAAAAAAAAAAAACTTGTTGAAAACCCAACACAGGTCAGGCTACAGCCACTCCAAAAATAACAGCCACATATCAGCCTTCATCAACAAGAGCTCAAAAGCATAAATTTATGGGTCCCACATTTTTGTGTGTTTGTCTTCACTCCCATGCAAATACAGTATTTCTGTCAGCAAAGCCTAAACGAGTAGCTAAAATATAAAGAAAAGGACTGTCGTGTGTAAAATCAACCCCATTATTAACAGTCAGGGACCAACAATGAATCAAAATATAACCAAAATCACAATAAGTGCAATATCCAAATCATAAAAAGGTCAAATGTGTCACAACCTACCATTATAAATGAAGCATTCCGGTGCTCTCCAGACATAAGAGCACATGCTTGTTTGGTACAGACCCCGGCTAATATCACATCATTATTTTTATTTTTGCAGTGGAATTGATCTTTCCCATTAAAACCGTGCACATGAAATGTCCCATCACTACAACCTCTCTGCACCACAAATACCAATGGCTGTGTAATTTCTGCGAGTGTGCTTCAGATTTTATAAAAAAAAAAAAAATCTAGCCAAGCTACAAAATTAGCTGTTGGCCGTTGACAAACCTGCATCACAAGCACGCAACAAAGTTATGAAGTAGTCTACTAGAAGTCCATTGTTAGCTGTCCGGATAGCGGTTGGTCAATGCTAGACTGCTAACACTAGCAGATAGAAAACTACACGCTCAGAGCTGTGCAGCAGCTTCTTCTGTCAGTCTGACTGACATGTAATGACGAGAATAATTAAAAAGTATGGCCTATTTTTAAATGTATATTACGAGAAATTGGTCTGGTTCTAGGCACGGATGAAGTTTGAGGTTGACTGCAAGTAAAATAGAAGTGCCACAAGGAAGATATCCTATTACTCATCCACATATGAGCGTTCTCATTTCAAACAAGAACAAAATCAGTTATATGTCTAATATTACATTATTTGGGCTTCCTGGGTGTACAGCTTTGGCTGTATTATTGTAAGAAAAGAACAAATGGGCCCATTGGACCTCTTCTCAGGCAAGCAAGACAAGCACTGGACAGCTATAACATTAGCAGCATTATCAACCAGACTACCTGCAAACTGATTGAACACTAAATATAATCTCTCAGCGTTTTACTGTCAATCTTCGGCTCCAGGTTAGTTCCAGGTAGCGTCAGACGATCCAAATAGCTCATGCTATAGCATGATTGACATGCAACATCTGGTGGCATAATCACCGTCAACAATCATATCTCGCACGTCATTTATACAAATGATACCTAACTATAATGCACTTTCTTTTCTGTCAGGTCCAACCGATGGTTTTCTATTTAAATGAATTTGACAGACTGAGTCCTTTTCATGTTCCGCCATCTGACTAAAGTAAACGAATAAACACCTCTAGGAACAAATGGAGCGGATCACCTCGCAGCTGGATGTTTTGCCTGTGACATTCTAAGAGGTCACAGAACATTGAGAAACTCTGCATGGTTGAGCGAGACTGGGGGGAAAAAAATAGGCAATTCAACAAGGGTAGATTTATTTTTTATGCCGCTTCTTCAAAAATAGCTGCCAAACTCCCAACTGTAAATAAAGCAAATGATTTTAGACTGTACATAAAATCCCTTTCCACTTCATGATCTCTCTCTCTCGCTCACTCCCTGCTGCCGGCACAGTTTAGTGATGATGGGACAATCACTGATGTTATGGACAACAGGGTAGGATGGTGACATCTGTGCATTTCTCTAATCCTTTGAGCGATACTGAGAATAACAATTCCCCCCCAAAAAAATATTTAAACAGTCTTAATCTTGCATCTGTCTGACTGTAAAAACAGTTCAGCAATGTCCCGTATACCTTAAATCATCACCGCTTCCCTCTAGTAGAACGACTCAATATGTGGGATAATTGCATTTCTTTTACATTAATGACACCTATTTTTGGCTGTATTCCCCGTGTTATTCTGCATGAAAGCTTGGCTACACAATACGCAACTGTCTGCTGTGTGTGATTTGAAATGCGAGCGTTCACTTTTATCAACAGAAGCCCTTTGATTGTGTCAGCCACCAATAAAAATAAGCCCGGTTGTCATTCCAAATTATATAACATTATCTGTGATTTGGCAGATCACAAGTGGAACCCATGAGAAGAACAAACATGAGCCACAGTTCTATTCACATGGAAAGAGCAAGAGTGCGTGGCTTAGTGAGCGAAGCCAAGTTTATACCCAGAGGAATCGCTGGTAAACGTGTACGACGGGGGGGTTAACTGCACTGTGATCAAACTCACTTACATCTTTTTTACGGATTGGGCTCCAGTGTTGATCAAGGAATGTTTAGAAACGCAACACAACAGGTCACGTTAGTATGAAGGGAACATTGTCTAACGAACACGATATTTCATCAGACACACGGTAAGAATGTGAATACAGACTATGACAGGGTGACAGCTTCACTTAGAAGAGCAGAGTACATAACAGACACTAAATGCTTTGCAATTAATTGGCCCACCTGTAGGGACAGAGTGTATAGACCTGTCAGAGGTCTGAGGCTGTACACCGGTGAACAGGTGCATTAAATTACAGCACAATAAATCTGTGTCGGGGACTGTTTATCATAAGCAGCGATATGGAAGATATGAAATGCTACTTTAATCTCAACCTACGTGCTGTCAGAGTCAATAAAAGATTGTAACTGGCAGCTGGTGTTATTGTGTGAGTGTTTCCTTTCCTGGAAATGTCACAGGCAGGTCAATTTTGTTCTTACTCACCATTTTCATTATTAATATTATCATCAACACCTATACTTGTGTGTATGTTGATTATGGCATATTCAAATCAAACCATCATATCAATGTGCAATGCAGAATATAATACAATAACAAGCCAATAGATAGGATACCAATACCAAGTACTATATCTGATACCGGTGCACTTTTCCCAGAATAAAACATTTGTATATGTCATCTCACTGCACACTCAGTACGAGTCATTTTCACGGAAGGTGACACGAGGTCAGGGATTTACATGTTACCAAACACTGAGTTGGTTGTCCTCTGTGACTAAATGAATGTAAATAAACTTGGGTTTATATGACAACATAAACCGTGAATCAGGATATGTTGTGGATGTAGCCAAAGGTCATCATTATCATCACCAGTACCCCTCCATAGGTAGTGTTTAATCCTACTGTAGGTGTACATAGGCTGCCAAAATTACTCTAAAAAGCAAAAAAGACAAATTATGAGCAGCTTGAAGAGAATAAAATTTTGCTTGATGGTGACATGTTTGCTTTACAGCATACAGAGTTTACAGGGACTTTAGAGAAACTTTATGGCATGGTGTCACAATAATAAACCTATAAGTTATGGTGGTGTGTGAGATTTATTGTTACGTGACACGGCGATTGAAAAAATAGAAAACTAGGTAGCTATTTACCTGTGCGAACTAAATATTGAAATGTTTGCCATGTCCATACCTCTTTTCAGAGACTTCCTTGATGATATTTTATACAGTACAGGACAACATTAAAGACACAACACAATGGCATTGAAAACCAAATAACCGCTATCCCTCCTGAAGGCTTTACTGGACACACTGGTGACACATTCCCCCCCTGCTTACAGCAGTGTGTGCTGGCTCACAGTCTGCCTACAGTCCGGGGCACAGGGTTCATTACCAAAGTTAATATTGTGAATAAGAACAACCACGCCTGACTTTTTACAGCAGTTACAGGCCTACTGCAACCAGAGGATATAAGTCAGCTCCTGTGCTACAGCACCGTGTATGTGTGTGTGTGTGTCAGTGCAGTAAGAGCCGTGGTCTCGGAGGGGAGGAGGCATCACCAGGGGTAACGTTACGCCTACATCACAGAGTCGCGCAAATCAAAGTCTATAAACAACGTCGGACTCTAAAAGTTGCACTCAAACCTCCGTACCGCTGAATGTGAGCGGGTACACCGGCGGCAGTGAGGAGTTTAACGGCCGTTTCAACCGGCCAACCCGAGATGTGACAGAGGGGCGCAGAAAAACACTCTCCCCAAATGTTCCCCCTCTCGCCATCGACGTAACAACATGTCGGCAAAGGACGGCCATGTTTTGCTGGTTATGTCGACACGGGGAGGAGGAGGAGGAAAAGTAGACACGATGTTTCTCCTACTCTGCCTTCACCCACCGCGGTCACAACGTATCAAAGTGAAACTTAAACACCGGGGGGAGAAAACGTCCAATTTACAACTTGGCGGACACATTGTCTGAGCACGCAGGTGTAAACGGCAGGGGCAGGCAAAGTTCACACGGCTAGACAAGTTAAAATATTTATACAGAGGCGTGTGGGTGTTTGGGAGCTACGCAAAGGCAGCGCAAGACAAGCGAGAGGGACAAAAAAAACAACTACATGCAGTTTTAACTTGAGGGACTTTTGAAGGAGGGAGAGAGGGGGAGCCGTGGCGAGCCGTTTGAAAAACAGAGGAAGAGTTTAGCCCATTTCTTACCTGCCCACCGTTTTGGCGCGATGCTCAGGTAGTGCGGTACAATCCCAAAGCGACTGCTGAACGAAGAAATAAACCCAATCTGGTTTAAACACTCTCACGGCGGTCCAATAGCCGAGCAGACAACAGGCGACAGGAAAGAAAAAATTGGCGATCACAAGGAGGATCTACGCCAAAAGCCACATGATCGCCGACGTCAGAGTACGTATTTGCATGCCGTACCGGAGCGCCGGTGTCCGTCCATAGCGGGTCCATAGTGTTATAGCCGTGAAAAGTTCAGAAACAGGCGAAGGAAAGTGAGACAACTCCGTGTCCAGACGACAGGAGGAGTGCTGGTGGCTTCATGAAGCATGTCTGCTGGTGTAAAAATGAATGAGCTACGTCTTGTTGCCGTCAAGTTGTCCCCGTGCTGATGCCTGCCTGCCTCTCTGCTCCGACCTACTTGAATATTAAAGTATGATAGGGGGCGTTTGTTAGCACCAAAGTCCCACCCTTCCTCTTTCATCCCGCCCACCCCTTCTCTGTCTCTCTTTCTCGGCCCCCCCATCTCCCTCTATGCATGTGCATGTAAGAGTTGCTGCAGTGTTTTCTACAGTGGAGGCTGGTCTGCAGTGGGTAAACCGCATACATCCCCGGCTTTCATCACACACACACAGGAAACACTCACATCTGGATCCACAAAGGTTAGTCTGAGGTCAGCTCATACTCACACTTTATAATGGTGAGAGACACGTGTCTGTGTCCTGATGTGACACAGACTGTAGTGAGCACACAAACACACACACACACACACACACACACACACATACACATACACAACAGTGACCTCCACTGGATCCACATTAGTACTGATTCTGACCTTGGTCCATGCATATGCATCACAGCCTTCATGTGGCTATGGTGGAGGCAGTCAAGTACAAGATTTGTACTGCAGCAATGCTTCTGGTTATTCATTTGTGTAATCCACGAGTAGAAAATCGTACAGATCAGAGAGAAAAGTGTAATTTTAATAAAGTGGGAAGTGTGTTTTCACCTGCCCTTTTGCACTGAGAGGTCAGAGTTCAGGTCCAACTACAGTGACCCTGCAGGTATTTATTCTTTTGCTGAGGGACCATTTAGCAGGAAAGTGGTTTGCTGACACGTGTCCTGAACTTTGGCTGCAGTCTTTGGTTGACACAGTGTTTCTCTAGCCCTTAGGGAATAAGCAAATGAATCAATATTGCTTTGCAAATGCAGGTATGTCCCTAATCAAACAGAATAACGGATACTCCGTTTCTGAAGTTGTTTTCTGCACATGCTCGGTTTCAAGAGCACAAACCGTGGCTGCTTTATCTTAAAAAGGCTCCAGTAATTCAGTCTTGCACTTCTATGAAGTTGGGGAACTTGTGTGAGACAGATTTTAAAAAAAGAATAGCTGAAATCAGTGCTGCAGAGGCTGAGATATGCTGACTTTTAGTCCTTACAAAAACACTAGATTCTGCAATTCCTATGATGCAAAGCGGTACTTTTTTGATACATCCTCTCTGCCTAAAAGCCCAGGATGTTCAAGCTCCTTACCTTCTATTAGAAGTGTGAAGTCTCCAACCCCAGGCCCCGATAACCCTGATCACATCATGTGGGTTAAACCAACCTTGATGTGTAAAATTGGCACAGTGCCTCTTTGAGTTCAAAGTCATGTGAATTATACGCTCTATCTGTATGTGGCCTAACTTTTCGAACACTTTGGTGTTTAGTTTGTGTGCACCAGTTTCGGCCAACACCGAAAGACACACACGTCATGTATGAAGAATACTCCTGCCCCTGAGCAAGACACTGGCCTCAGGACTGGAGTTGGCCTCCTGCTCCTAAATAATTAGGATGCTTTACCATACAGAACATTACCAATAATTAACTAATTTGTTAATTGAGTTGAATATCACTGGCAAACTGTGAAACCTTCCTCCTCCAGTGTTTTACTGACATGTTTACAACATGACATGTTGTGACCTTAGATAATACAGTTATACATGTGTGTGTCCTTGTTAATAATGAATTAATAGTGTGCTAATTATACACATTACTTAAACTGACTGGCCATTGATCCTCCTACCTCCACCTGAAGGTAATAATAGAATTCAGTGTTTGTGGAAGAACAGCATGTATTAATATCATTTCAGACGTCATTTATCTGTATTGCTTGTTCATTTTCTGATTGATCAAATGTAGTGCAGCTCTCCTTGATGTCAAGCTGAGAATGTTGTTGTTTATATTGCTGAGTATATATAATGCTTGAGTATTTTTAATGCTGCTACTTGCTCTAAAGAACATCAAGACAAATTCCCCAGGTATGAAACCAAATACAAAAGAAAAGAGGATAAATTGCACGTCTCAAACAATATTATGAAGGTAAAAAAAAATAAAAATAAATAAAGAGCAGAGTATTTCTCCAACTTTGTTTTGAACGACTGTTTTACCTTATCAATGTGTTGTTGTCTTGTTGATTGTGGTGTTCACGTCTCCTCTGGTCCTGATATTTAACCTTCACATGAAA
Organism: Argyrosomus regius; assembly: GCA_946959425.1. Lineage (NCBI taxonomy): Eukaryota > Metazoa > Chordata > Actinopteri > Sciaenidae > Argyrosomus > Argyrosomus regius. The sequence goes on along the minus strand of OX336884.1, from coordinate 9,315,393 downwards.
ACTGAGAATTATTAATATTCTCTGAAGAGTTGTGTCTTTTATGAAGTTGTCCACCTGTCTGCGCTGATCCTTTCCCAGAAACTTCTTGAAAGTGATCAATTTATCTCTTAAATCTAGATGTTAGTTCACTGGTGTTTCCCCTGATAGCTTAATCTTTCCCTGCAGTGGTTTAATTGAGTTTTGATACCATATCTCTCTCATGGATGGTTTTATCCACAAAGGCTTTGATGATCACACAAGCAGGGCTCTGCAGAACACAGTTCATTTAACACAAACTAATGTTCTCCTTTCATAACTTTAGGTATACCATATGTGCATTTTCTATTAAAGGTAGGAGAAAGCCAATATAGTTGAGACTAGTTATGACAAAACAACCGCCTCACAGCTGAGGGTCAGATTTCAAGGTCACATCTTTAAACTATATACAGTTTTATCAGAACATTTACATGACTTATATGTTGTTCTGATCATTTCAGTGCTTAATGTAGAGACACAGAAGTAAAAGCCATAATTTTGTACATATGTGTGGTGACCGTGGCTCAGTGGGTCGTCCAATAACCCCAAGGTTGGTGGTTCAATCCCCGCTCTCGCTGCTCAAAAAAAAAAAGATTGCCACGGCCGAGGTGCCCTTGAGCAAGGCACCGTACCCCCCCAACATCTGCTCCCCGGGCGCTGTGAATTGATGCCCACCACTCCAGTGAATCTGGCATCTATCAGTTTGAGTGTGTGACCCTGTGCATGTGCATGTGTGTGTTCCAACAGGTGCCAGCCTGGATGGGTTAAATGCGGAGAAGTAATTTCACGTTCAACGTGATCAATAAAGTTTCTAAAATTAATTAAAATATAAAATGTTAGGTGACATGGCATTTGGGGCTTGGACGGGCATGAAACTCTCCAGGTTAAGATGAACAACTATGTTAGAAAATATCTGGTCCTTTGATAAATAGACACAAGTCTATGTAAATAGAAAACATATAAAATTTGCTACCAATGGTAACAAGCTTAAGTTTACCTGTTGTGGAGACCCGAGCAGCATAAATGAGTTCACTTTCAGATTCTGAAACCGATGTATCATGACATTATCCAGCAAAAAACAAAGTATAATAATTAAAATAATATTATTAACTTAAATTAAACAAAGGCACAGCCAATATGGATGTAACATTTACTGTAATGCAAATAGTCTTCTTGAAATTTCCTCCATTAAAACTACTTCCCGTGAATTCTCTATAAACGCTCTTTCCCAACAGGACCATCATCTTTTGATTTAAAATGGGTGATGGTCACTCTGGTGCTCATTTTCACTTTACACTGCCATTTCTCACCACACCGTCTCATGCCTCACAGCAATGCAGAGGAGAACAGGAAATATATTTTGTACACTTCATTTATATATTCATGAGCACATAAACAGTCAATTCTGTAACAAGCTCAGCAAAAGTGTTGTGATTAAAATAACAGGGCACTAGATGGTGCCAAATAGCTGTATAATCACCCCTCTGTAGACTTCCTAAACCTCCTGTCTGGACTGGTTGTATGCTACTTTATTTGAAGTGCATATAGGGTGCATGGGCTACAAACATACAGATTATAACTGCCATCACTAAAGATGAAGGAGGTCATATCATTTACACGGTAACTTTACAACACAGTCTTCTGCCACAAGTTCATTTCAGTAAAAAATCCCACTGTATGGTAAGTTTTACTTTTTACTTTACTTACAAACATGGCAGATTCTGATAGGATTAGAGTCACTGGAGGAACTGGAAAGGTTGAAACAAGGTTGAGCATATGGACTGCAAATGAGGCCCTTGAAAAACAGGTAGAATTACAGATGGTAGATTATATTAGACTTGTACTTTGTTTAATAGTTTATTTAATAGTTTAGTTCAAGTGTCAGTGTGTGGTCAGAAGGAAGTTGATCCAAATGGATAGCGTGCACGTGAACACACAGGGAATACCCCACTTGGACAACCTCTCCTCTCCTCTCCTCTCCTCTCCTCTCCTCCCCTCACTTGTCCCCAGGATCACATCAGTGAAGGGCTTTCCATCTGTTCATTTGTTGATTTATTTGTCTGTCCATCGTGTACATTTTTTTAGACACCACTGATTGCCAGTTGTCTGTTAGCTACACCCCTACCGAGAACCGTGAATGTTTAGCAACAGTAACTCATCAGAGCAGGTCCGTCAAGCTTTTGGATTTCTCAACAAGCTGAAGCAGAGCGCGTGACGCAGTATTAAGATTACTACTCTGTATACAAAGAGTGTGAGTCTTTCCAAAACCAAAACTCGAGCAAAAAGATAAGAAATGGATTAATGTGTATCTCCACTCTAACATAAGGTGGAAATGTAAGCATACCTGGCTATAGCTTAGTAGCAACCTACAAGGTACAGGTAGAACAAGGTGAGGCCTAGCATAACATTATTATTTAACTATAAGTACATTATTTTGTGGCATTATATATTATGTCATAAATAGCCTTCAGAATGTTCAGAATGGTCACATCCTACAGTATGTGGTGTGACTTTTGGGCGATTAGTGGATCTGTCCTGTGCTTTTTAATTAAATGGTCATTTATCAGCTAACTAGTTTTGCCATGCAGTACATAAATACAAGATAGAAGGTAAAACTTAACAGGTGTAGCAGCTGTTCTACAATTACAACAATGATAAACAGTACGGTTGAATATTTGTCACAATCGGCCAGTTATAGTGTTTTACTGTTGCCTGTGTTACTGTTGCCTGTGTGTGTGTGTGTGTGTGTGTGTCTGCAGGTGGTGCATGTACTTCCCCCAGCAGTTTTGGCCCATCCAGACAGTAGACATCTGGAGTGTAGTCAAGAAGCTGTTTAGTAATGATGCATTCACAAACAGCTCATCCAGTGTGGGAGTTTATCCTCTTATCGCCGCTACAACCTCAAACTGACTTCCCTTCCCACGTTCAGGTTCAACCATGACACAGCTGTTGATGCATCCATGATACAGCAAATGAAGAGGGGGGGGGTTAGAAAGTGTGACGAAGCTGTAGAGAGGGAAGAAGAGTAACAGGACAGTCAGAGAGGAGAAGCACCCTGATCCAAAATATTGTTAGTTTTCACAAGGAGAAGGAAGGGATGATTTCAGCATTGTGTCCTGGAAATATGAGTTGGGTAAAATAGCACAGCAGACTACATTTGTTCAAAAAGGCTGCTGCACAAAAACTCTCTCAGTCACAGGAAAGGAGGCCTTAATTAAGTCCAGGGATTCTGGAGGTCAATTAAGTTCACTGTGCTGGTAGATTTAGCAAAGACACAGAAACACAGAAGGGTAGTTTTACAGAAAAAGAGCAAGCCTTGTGTTGGATTAAGTTATTTTACAGTGGAGTCCTGCTTTTTAAACAATACTGAAAATTGTTTTGTTGGCTCAGGTTGAATCCAACTCTCAGCTCTTTGGCTCATTTCTCTACTGTACACTGTTCAAAGGAGCAGTGGTTCACAGATGATTTCCTCGCATTGCAAAATGATTTCATATAATGTGAGAACACAAATACACTATTGCATTGTGTTTCTGAAGCATCCAATGTTCGTCCATTAACCTGATGGTAAAAAATGTGTTGTTTAGCCTGAAAATCCTAAAAGCCATTGCAAGGAGGATACCGGATGACTGTTGTTCCTGTTCTCCAACTCCCTCTTCTTTTACCTCTCTTCCTTCTTTAACTCATCTTTCTTTGATTTCAAATCTACGCAATGCTTTTGTTTTCCGAGACAAAAACAGCATTCTTTTTAATTGAGCAAGGCAGCAGCACAATGCACAAAGCTTGGCAATATTATGTTTTCCCAAGGCACACAAAAAGAGGAAGAGGAGCATTTACCAGACAGTTCATCACCATATTTCCATTTCTGTGAAACACTTATCCCTGTGGTTAGGGTATTGTCACTTCACAAAACCATGATATGAAAATATTTACCACAATGACATAAATCGGGAGGAGATTCTTTGAAATAGTTTCCCCTTTCTGGCATGATACAAGTGTATGTGAACATGTGTGTAGTGCCTCCTCTATGTGTTATGGTAAAGTTTCTCAGAGTCTGACAGAGCTACCACTGTAATCATCAAACACACACACATGGTTACAATTGGGCCATATGGCTTCAAGTAACGGAAGGAGAGAGAAAAAGGAAAGTGGAGAGAGAGAAAGAGAGATAGTGGAGGCAAAACAAATGAAGTTAAAGAGTGAAGTAAATACGTAGAGGGAGGTGAGGAGGAGAGGGGAGAAAGGGGAAGAAATAAAAATGAATGAGGAATTGAGATGAGAGGAAAAAATGAAAAAGGCAGAAGAGAACATGCAGAGAATAGATGTTGGAGAGAAAATGTGGGCACTAAAGAGTGACAGAGTGGTTCCAGACAACTTCTCTTTAAATCATTTATTTGCCTTCAGGTGTGGGGAATAAAGTGTAAAGATCTGCTCCATTTACTATCATCTTTAAACTATGTGCCACATGTGGTGTGTGTGCGTATGTATATGGCTAGGTTGAAGATTTTGTCCATTGCTTCTGATTTACATACCTGCAAATACTGCTATCATATCAACAGGAACAAAAGTCATCTGTGTTCTTAGCAGGTGGCATTCACATCTCCACAAAGGTTGTGCCTTGTCACTGATCGTATTCATGATTTTCATGGACAGGATCTCTACACAGTGTGGAGAATACTGTTATGGTGGCCCCAGGATTGCTTGTGTGCTCTTTGCAGATGATGTGGTTATGCTGGCTTAATGAGACGACGGCCAGCAAGTCATTGCCCCAGATTAAGTGCTGCTGCACAGCATCTGACGTCACAAAGGTTTGGATGGACAGTCCAACAAGCACTTTGTTTAGAGAATACTGGAACCTTAAGATGCAATGTGAGAATGACCAGCGCAGTGGTGCTACATCAGAAACGCAGATACTGTATAGGATTCAGTGGTTAGGAGGAAGAGGATCCTGAAGGTTTAGTTGCTCTTTTATGTAGAAAGGCCCCAGTTGAGGTTATAGATGCTTCTGATGCCTCTTGGGCGCCTCCCATGTGGAGGTATTTCGGGCATGTCCATTTAGGAGGAGACACTGTGGCAGACCACGCTGATCTAGGAACATCGAAAGATCACCCAGGAAGAAATGGAGGACATGGCTAGGGAGTAGAACATAGTGTAAGTTTCTGCCACCATGAACCAGACTCAGATATTCAGCTGGATGGATGGACAAAAGCTTATACAGTATCCAGGATGAGGAAGCCACAGTGAAGAAGGGGAAAAAGAGAAAGACGTTAATAAGGAACATCAAGAACCGCAATATTCTTGCACTTCTGTCACCTTTTTGTATATAATTAAGACGCCTATAGTGTGTAGTATATAGATGACAGACATAAAGCTAAAACGGTTTACCTCAGTATGGTTCCCAGTGCAGGAGGAAAACAACCTGCACACTTTAACAATGCTCTCTTTGTGGCTTATTCAGTGCAGCAGTACAGACATGCCTGACAAAAACAGTTACTGGTTAAAGCATTGCATTATATCAAATCACAATACCCATTATTCTGTTGTGCAACTATCCACTTTGTCACTGATACTTTGTTTCCTGCCCCCGGTCGTTTGTACGTGCATAAATGCATCTTTCCCCTTGGTTTCAGTGTATATCTCCCAGGTTTACATCTGCATAATGCACTTGGGCTGTTGGTCTGTAATCAAAGTATACGAGACCAACAACATGTTATCTGTAGCAATATGCTGGCTATTATGGGGTATGTTTCCCCTTTCATTTCTGTGTATATAGCGTTTCAGAAAGCCTATTCTTGCTTGTCTGGTACTTAACATGCATCCAGCAGAAGGATTAGGACAGGTCTGTAAACAGTGCTGTGGATACATTTAGTAAATAGTTTAGATTAAGTTTTTATTGCTAGGCTCGGGAGGCTATAATCTCCTAAATAACACTACATCTTCACAGCATTTCTCCATCTTCTCTGTCTTGCCGGGTCTGCCGGTTTTTGTATATATTTCTACAGTGAGTCATTAAAGTGTTTCCCTCGTTCACTCTCTCCGTCTTCCTCTCTCCTCTGTTATTTGAAACCCACATCATTTTTTAGCCCTTTGTCTGTTTGTCTGTGTTATCATTTTGGCCCCTGATTACAGATCTCAACTCTATTTTACAGTTTAAACTTTCACATCCTATTTCACTGATGTCATTCTACAAGAGGCAAGAGAATATTGCACCCACAGTGTTACTAGGAAGATATATCTGAAAATATCATCTATATCTCTCTCTGCCGCCTCTTACTTCTAAACCTACTTCATTTTGCTTTTCAATTCCCCTTATGTCTTGTAGTTATTGAATGAACAATGCTCGTGAACATTTAGTCAGTTTAGGCATGTCAGGATGCCGAAAAATCCTCCAGTAAGACTGAAAATATTGCAAATTGCTGTGGGATACAGAATGAAAACAACAGTGAAGTTCTGTTTCACTGTCTTGCTTCCCATCCTCTTCCTTTCCCACTCCTCCCTAACTTTAAGCTTCAACTTTTTCAGTCTCACCTCAGATGACCTTCCTTCTCCTTTTCCTATTCTTCCTTTCACTCCTCACGTCTCTCTCATCCCCACCATTGCACGAACAGGGGTAACCTCTACACCAAAAGATGGTCATGTCAGCCTTTAATTAGCACACCAACACCACACAATAATAATCTTGCTTGTGCTAAATGCAAGATGAAAGGACATACATGTAAAAATATTTCCACATCTTGTTCTCCCCTCTGTCTTCCTCTTCTTTTCGCTTTGCAAAAACCAAAACATGCGCCTTCCAGCTGGGTGTGTTGCGTGTAAAGGAAATTTAATTGGCCTAAAATGGCTTAACAACCCCAGAAACTAATGGTGTCCGTTTACAGCCAAGCGAACCAAACCCAGCAAACGAGTGAATGGGGGCACTGCTGTGACCACAGCCAGAGCTGGTCAACTTGAATCGAACTCATCTGGGAAGCAGGATTTATTCCAGTTTGATTCACTCAGATTTACTGGTTTAATTGAATGACTGACCCATGGTCACGTACATGGGTTAAACAGCTTCCTTGCATAATGGACGAGAACAGGAGTGAATGGATATGTGGTCGCTGAAGAGGAAAATTGTTTGAACTCTGAGAACATTGTTTGATGTCCAGTATGGGATCTGGAGTGCTACCTGATTTCATGCTGTTTCCTCTTGGTGTTTTGTAACAAGTTCAGTTTTGGCTGGTCATTTTGGAGGTTGCTACAATGCTTAGAGGGATGGATACTCTATACTCCATAGCTCTATTGTACTGGAGTTTGGCTTAAAGATGTGTACTCTATGGATGTCACAAGCATACCTGTGTAGTTAAATCACTGCCACCTTGTTGTGCAGGATGATTCAGGTTTTAAATCTTAACATCATTTGGTCCTGTTAGAGTAGTCACAATGAAACATGCTTCATCTTTTAGACATGACATGTTTTTTCCTCTGCTGTTTCAAGGGTCAAGACTGAACTATCAAGCTTACCTAAAATTGCTCAAAATAATGGAAGATTTCAACATCTACAGTTTCATAACAACTGAGCAAACTTCATTTGCTAATGAAGACTGTGATAAAATCAAAACCGAAGTAAGTGGTCCTTTGAGTTTGTCCTTTGTTTTCAAGGTTTTCTTTATTTATGATAAATATTTTAGATCATTTCTGTCTGAATAGATTTTCTGCCATTTAGTTGTTTTAAAATGTATTTTATAAAATGCCATAATAACTTTTCTATAATTGTTGGTCAAATTCTGCTGATCATGGCCTTTTGACATAAAATGTCTTAACTCTGCACTGTACAGTTGCAGCCAAATTTAGAAGATGAACATACCAAGCAGCAACCTCAGTGTGCGTGAAGTGAAGTCAATGCAGACGTGCCAAAACCTACAGTTTCTCAAACGGCCACTTGAGGCTGGCTACAGAACAAGTCAATGTCCATAAGCCTCCATGTTAAAATGTCCAGCTTCACAGCAGAAATAAACATGTTTACTATACATGTTTGCTATTTTGATGCACTTTCACACATTTCTTTTATTAATAATCATCATACATTTAAAGGATTGTGCTGTCTTGGTGGAGGTATTTGCTCTCTGGGTGATTTCTAGTTTGGCTCATATGCTACCATATTTTGGCCAAACTCAGGGAGGGTGTTGGAAATCTTGGGCCCCCTGAAAACATCTCAACAACATTTGTGACATAATACATGCTATTAATCCTTGACATGTTTCAGGCCCCCTGCCTAGTTCTGGACACCTTGAATCATGGAAGCCTCCCTCCAACACCACTCCTGACTAAAACACATTACTGTCACAGGCTGCTTTATGCTTTCTCAGATAACTCAATCACAAATCTGTGTCAGGAGCTGATAAGATCAGAATAACCGTGCTTAGGTGGCTATTAACAAACCCAAAATTGAAATATAATGCCTCATAAATCTGTCTGGGAAACTGAAATTGTAGGCTGCTGTTGAGTAGAGTCTTCTTGTAAATGTGACCACATTCAGTCCCTTCCTCATCACTTTTTAGTGGCATGAATGTGAGCCACTGTGTGTGTGTGGCAGCTAGAGGAAGTTGAATGGCATTCTGGTTTCCTTTCCCCAGCTCTATAAAAGCCGGGAGACCATTTGTTAACTGTCAGTTGGTTAGCCTCTGTCCCCACTCTAACCCGAAATAAAAACCACTGGACATCTGTACCAGCTTTGAGAAGGTGAACCACAATTCTGTACCTTCACCATCTGCAGGCGGGAGCATTTTATGCCATTTGGTGGTTTCTTTGATCCAGACTGCTTTCTCAACATTGAGTTAACCTTGCCCAGAGGCGATTTTTGAGTTTCTCAATGGTGAAACAGAGCCTGAGTATTACAATGAAGAGTGATTCACATCCGTATTTGGTAAGAAACCATCACGGTCAGCCTCTGGATATCTTTGGGCATTGTGCTCATTACCAAACACATGTACTTCAGATGTTTTTCTGGTCAAAACCAAATGATGTCAGTGGATAGCAAAATGTACCTAGTGCTGACTAAAACCTGGCGCAACACAAAGCCTGGTGTCTTGGGTGATCCAATCACAAGTGGACAGTTCTAAGTACGTCAGTTCACAACTGGGATTAGAATGCATCTTGACATACATCTCGAGTGACCACTTGGGATCTGATCTCACTTCCCCACTCTATATGCAAATAAACAAAGAACAATTGAGTTGTTGTTTTTACCTGGCAGCTCAACAGTAGTAGCCAAAAAACAGACAAACGGACATGGAAGTGATAAACTTATGTGTGTGTGTAATGTTTGCTTAAATAATTCATGTGGAATGTCACCTTAATAATGAAGAATTTGTCATAGACAACCATTCACAAAGTTTAGAAACTTTCTCCTAACTCAGCAACTTCCAAAATTACATGATTTCTTAAGGAAGTCTGGGGACCTTTGCCAGAGACGACAAAGAAATACCCTATATTGGTTACTGTTTACTGTATTTGTAATATTTGATAGGTTTTCCATCAGTTGCTTTCTTAAAAACATTGTCTAGCTGATGTTGAAACAGTGTGTTCAAACATCTAGCTGCTTATTATTGGCAGGTAAGGTGCATTTCAGACATCCACTGGAACAGTGATGCCGTGACAAACCATGTGTTTTACAAGGAAAGAAACAACTTAATGTATTGCACAAAATGCTGAATTTACAATAAGGCACAAATAATTAAGAATTTTCTGTAGTTGTTTCACAAAGTTTATCAAGTTTCTCTTCTCCAAATTTTCAAATTTTTTCTAAGGGAGTAAACTAATTCAGTGGAAACAGACAGTGTGTTCACAAACATATGCTGCTTATCTTGACAGGTAAGAGAACCCGAACACATAATTTGTATTACAGTGAACCAAATGGAAATGGAAACCAGACAGTGTGTATCGTGTATTTACAGGACGTCACTTGAGTAGGCAGTTCTTCAATGTGGCCCAGGACACATTCACTTTTCCACTACAAAAGATGTCGTCAAATGCATCCCAGACCACCTCAGCAAGTGGTTTGAGTGATCAGATCACAATGCATCTTGGTGGTCGTTTACACTTGTATTTAGAGCTGTCCAGTTGTGATCCGATCACCCAAGATGCATGTTAATATGAGGTTTAAACAGGCTCTATAAGTCCCACCTGAGTCATACCAACTAAAGCTGGGTTTTGTTTGGCGACTGTTCATCTTGTAGTTGGATACTGCTGTCCTCCTTAACTTCCTCCACAGCTGTACCGTCCCAAACAAGAGATAAATAAAGACATTATTAGGTACAAATTCCCAAACCAGACACAGTACACAAAGACGTTGTAACTCTGAACAATACATAGTGACTGATGAACACATTGCACCCATTTGAACTGAAGGAAAACTCTGCAGTTGTAAAAAGTCCTGCAGTGGACACTATTATAAAACAATGCAATTAACCTCATCTGTATCATATAAGAAGAGAAGAGAGGCATTGACATCACATCCTGAACAGAGAGGGTCTGATGTGATTTGAATACCAGACATTTTTAAAAGCCCATATAATACATTAAGAGTGACAGAACAGTCAGAAAGGAAAGGAAAAAAAGTTGTACTTTTAAGGAAGACAGTGAGCTGGACAAAGGTGCGGGGGTGTTTCATAGAACATCTGCACAGTAAAGCAACATCCTGTTCAGCCTTGAGGCCTGATGCTGCCACAAACTGCTTTAATCTGATCTCAATCTAAGATCAGCAGCTAAGAAAACGAGGGATGTTAGTTAGGCATACTCTACATCTGTTAAGTAAACTAAAGTATGAAAAGTTGAAAGTTGAAAAAGTCTACTTAGCTTCAACTAACTGTGTTTAGCTGCTTTTAGCTATGCTACCTGTGTGGCCCTAGGGCAACAATGTTGGTTTGTTGGTTGGTGAATGATGTCTAGACTGAAACATCTCAACAAGTACTGATGGATTGCCATGAAATGTACAAACATTTGTGTTGACCAGATGATGAATCCGACTGATGTGAATCCTTCTAATTGGATCTTCATGGTGCCCTGATAATAAATCTATATTTTAAATCAAGCACCAACAGTAGGTCAACATTTTAACATGTTTTAGTTTATGACCAAATATCTGCTAAACTAATGACATTCTCATCAGCCACAGCAGTACTTTAAGTGCTAATTAGCAAATGCTGTCATGCTAACATGCTAAACTAAAATGGTGAAAATGGCAAACAGTATTATGCTGACATAGTTTTTTGTTCAAAGCACCACTGTGCCTAAATACAGCCTCACAGAGCCTCTAGTATGACTGACTGTTTACCCTTTTTTAAGGTTCTACAAAGCGAGTCCTCCTTACCTTAACAGAAATGATCAGCTGATAGCAACCACAAACCTCAGATTCTCAATTACATTCTCATTTAATGTTCCGACTGTTTTCATTACCTTTTCTGTTGATATTAAATATTGACTGGGGAAGAGATACCAGACAGAGAATGGGTGTAACATACAGCAGAAGTCAGAGGTCATGTGCAGTATTCATCATTGGGTGCTGGATTTCAAATGACTCAATAAGAGCTCATCCTGAGGGGACCCCAGGCCAATCAAAGTAAGTGCAAACACCAGCAACCAAGAGAGAACCTGAGTTAATATCATCACCGTGGATGTGTGTGTTCAGGGTGATGTCATCTTCATAAGAAAGGTCACGGCGGTTTAAACAACCAATTAACGTGTCACCTACAGAGTCACGTTCTGTAACACAAACACATTTCCCATGCACTCACATGGAGAAAGGTATTTGATATTTTAACTGAGTATGGTATGAGACTGACCACGTGCATAAACATGTGACATTATTATACTCAAACTGCAAACTTATCAAGCCTAGACTAGATCAAGTTGATAAATTAAGATTTTACCGTTGAACAGCAAGACAAAGTTTGTTTCTTGTTCCTTTCTTTTGAAAATGGATCACTATTGAGCCATCTTTTGAACTAACATGTTGAAATCCCCATAAGTCCTCATTATGCCAATGCAGCTGAGGGAATATAACCACTTACAAACCCCAACCCCTGTGCAGCTCAGTGGACTGACTGGGGCTTTGTTCCGACTGCAAGTGTGTGTGCTTATGTCTTAAAACAGGCAGGGGGGGTCTGTCTTGGTGGTGGCCTGTTATGGAAAAAGGCAGCGGGAGGCTAGGTACACACACACACACACACACACACACACACACACACACATACATACACACATACATGCATACCTCAAAACGGATGCAGATACACATGTGCATCCATGCACGTACTTGCTTTTTTTCCCTTACGCGCAGGCAGAAAGGCTACTGGAGGTAATTGTGTCAGAGATGTATGGTGTTGGAAGCAGAACGAATAGGGCTGCAAAGAAAGAACAGAGGAGGCAGCGACGGAGGGAGGTAGAGACTGAGAGCTGGAGCTAGAGGGGGCTGCATGCTAATTGGAGCCAAATGGGCAGCAGATGAACTGAAGTGGTTTGCTATGTATCCTGGGCACACACACACACACACACACACACACACACACACACACAAACACACACACACACACTCTCTTTCTTCATTGCTCCCTCTCTGTCTTTTTCAGTATGTTTATATGTAATGGGTTTGTGCTTAATATCTACATTTCCTCTTCCTCCTGTTCTCGCTCCACATGTGAAAAACTGATCAATATATCACAGCAACATTAAAGAACGTCAACCTGAACAGCCTTAAACTGATATGGCCACTTGGGGGCAGGGCACCAAACTGTAAACACAACAATGACATATTATCACCTTATAAAGCAAATATTTAAAAAAATTGTTAGCAAGCAGACACACAGCCCCATTAGCATTTTGTGTTTTTTGGCCTCCCGTCCAACAACTCCACTATATCTCGTTTATAAAAATGTCTGGCTTTTTACAGACTCTAATCACTGACTGTCTGTCATTTGACTCTGGGCACATAGAATACAGCAGATTTATCAGAGCTTTTTTGCTCAGAGTTGCCTGTTGTGGCTTTAAACCATGGTTGATGAGCGAAGGGAGAGTGAATCAAAACTACAACCAAAATAATTTGCTGAAAGAAGCCAAATATCTGTAGAGCTCAGGGGAACTGTAGAGTTGGCTGATCAGTCAATGCGGGGTCTTTGTCGAGTTGCTGTGAATATTGTGAATTGACAGCATAATTTGTCCATCAGGATTTCGTGTTTTATCATTGAAATATAAATCATCTGGGAAATATATTGTTATATAATTCTTTATTAATTACTGAATTAGCCTGCTGGTTTGTTTTGGATTCATTTTCTAAGCGGTAATGAGGTAGGAAGTAAGAAAGAGACATATTTGTTTAAGCAAAAGAGTTCTAGGAGGAATAAACACAAAAACGTGAAAATGTAGAGGAGAGAAAAGGGAAGCCACGCTGTTAAATACAAGGGGTTGTAAAAACAGTCAAATCAGAGAAGTGATGAAATATCTGGCATGTTGGTTTTCCAGTTATGAAACTGGAGTTGAAATAGGAATTCCTATAAGCTTCAGCTGTCAACAAAGCACTTAGCTGACTCTTTATCTTAACTCCCCTTAAGTCTCTACTTACTAAACATATAAAATTACAAGTTTCTGCAAACTGCAGTACCTTATCACCAACCAAAAGTATGGCCAACAATATTAATATGAGATATAGTTCAGAGATTACAATAGCATTTGTGTGTACATATGTAAAGTTGTGTAGAAGTGTTTGACTGCATGTCTCTGTCTGTGTGTTTTCATGAAGAAAAACCCTCAACATGGTAAGAATGCAAGTAATTATGTTGATCCAATTAGCTGCTGACCTGCAGTGTCAGAGCCAATCAGGACACAGAACGCCATGGGGTCGTTAGATAAAAACCAAAGGCCAAATACTAATTAACCTGCTAACTTTTAGTTCTAGCAGGCTCTGTGTGATGAGGAAGAACAGGCAGCAACACACGCACACAATCAAATAACAGACATACTTCCCCTTGCACAGACGCAGACACTCACTGGAAGCAATAAGTGTGCACACACAGCAGGTGAATACTGTGTGATCTCTGAGAAGCACGCATAATCCAACTGTTAATGCTTGATTTGATTATCAAGGCGAACAGTGGAGTTCAGACACCAAATCAAACAAAATATCTCTACCAAATACCCCACTGTGGCTAAATGAAAAATGTCAAAACTATATTAAAGAAACCAAATATTAAAGACCTTGTCTGCAAGAGAGTGTAGAAGCAGATAATCCTAATTACATTCCCACGCCAGGTGATGTTTTTTGTCTACTATTCGTATTTGTACAGAAACTGATATAATACATTATTTAACAATGTAATACATGAAAATGTGTGATTTAAAGGTAGCGAAACCACAACAGATCACATAATGTCAAAAGGTGAGATGGCAGCTACTGAGATCGGATTAGCTAGTTATTCTGAACAGGAGTTTGGTTGTTTTTTCTCCAACATAATCGAATTTAACTCATTTATAGATATGCCTGTGTAAATTATCAAACTTAACTTAAAATGTGTATGTTATTATTGTTGTTTTAGTTTGCTTTAGTCAAGGCTAGCTGTGGCTTTCTCACTAGGTAGCTTTAGCTTGATAACTCTTGCTTTAGCTATATAGTTGCCTGTCTGTAGCAGAGAGTGCATTAAAGGTCCAGTGTGTAGGATTTAGTGCCATCTAGCAGTGAAAAATGACCAACAAACAAACAACCAGGAGTACCTACGGTGGGTACAGTGATTCCATTTCTGCCAGTAGATCCACCTAAATCTTACACTGGACCCTGAAGTACAACGACATCTTCTAGAGTCCACAAATTGCAGAGCCAGAAAGCTTTTGCTGTAGTTTGGTTTGAATCTGTATCGATTCAAAAAACTACATTATACATTGTCATACAGGAAAACAATTGTCAAAGGTCAGATTCAGGTCATTTGACTAAATGGTACTACACCTTGCTTTTGTAGGGCAGTACGCTGAATACTGACCATAGAGGGGAACTGATACAGATTTGTAATACAAAATTAAAGTTGCTGCCAAAGTTTCAGTGAACTCCCTTGTCACATCTAGCTCAAATATAAATACATTCTCTGAATAGGCTCAACACTCAAACTGTTGGATTAAACTTCAACATATGGGATGAATTCCTTACCTCAGCTCTGACATATATTAAAACTTGTAGCTAACAGAGATAACAAAAATTCATGGACCTTCTAGCTCTTGACATTCAGTATATAATATGTTAAATAATTCACTGATCTTAAATATTCTTTGGGTATTGTCAAACAGAGTATCTATTGTTTTACATCTGCTAACCTCCTGAATGTTCAGCTCATCAGAGACTCTTATATAAATCAAAAAAATAAAATGTATGATGATTCAGAAAATGAAGCCAAGTTAGATGTTGAGTGTTTCTGGCAGGATCGAACTCTTGTGGGAAAACTTCGAGACAGCTTTAAGTGCATCATTAGTGATTGATCAGTGATAAAAAAACAAAACAAAACAAAAAACAGATGTACATATGTATGTCTTGCAATAGTTTTGACTTATAACTAATAACAATTTTTAGCAGATGGATGGATTATTTTATAACCCCCCCTACACACACACACACACACACACATACACACACAAACAGACATACACTAAGCGCATCTGACAAGGTTTTATACTAGCTGCACATTTTAGGTCATCACCTGAAGAGAAGCAAGTATTTCAAAATATTCTGGGTTGTGAGAAAAAATGTAAAGAATATTGTTGATTGTTGCAATTTGTTTTTGTGCAATCTTGCAAATAACTATAATGATAATAATAACTTTAAATTGCCTCTTTAAATGTAAATTGGGGTTGTGTCAGGCCTTTGCATGCTTGAATCGAATACTATTACATTCCCTTGTCATACCATCATATCAGCTAAACTATGACGATGGAACAAATTTTCCTTGGTACAGCATATATGGCTGTTACCTGGTAGTGTTAAGGAGCTCTTGCGCTGCCACTTGAGATAAAAAGTGGACGTCTTATTTGTGACGTCACCCACAGGTTTCTGAAGAACTGTTTTTTGGATTGTCGGTGGACCTGAGGTGGGCTGAATGAAGCCGGGGTGCTCAAACAAGCCACCTGTAACCTGTCAGTCAAAGGGGCCATGCTGGTTAGTATGCATAACTTTAAGCCTTAATATAATTTGAACAGGTGAGTTGCATAGAAATTCAGACTCAGACCAAAACTGTTTTTTGTACCAGGCTGTAAACATGTTTATTTCTGCTGTGAAGTTGGACTGGAGCCAGCCTCAAGTGGTCATTCAAGGGACTGCAGTTTCTGGCACTTCTGCATTGGCTTCATTTTTATAGCCATGGAGGTTGCAGCAAGGTTGAGACCTAAACTCTGACTTCACACTTGATTTCCCACTTCTCAGCAGGCAAAAACTGGCAGTCAGATGCCAGTGTTATTAAATGTTGGTCTGAAGCAAGTTCTGTTTGATTTAAAGAATCCATTCACCCAAATCACAATAAAATCCATAGCCACTTATCTCTCTCAATATAATTGTGGCAAGTTGAATTGTGTTTGTGTTGTGTGTGCACTAATAAAAACACTTTAAAAGCAGTAACACGTCTCTCCAGAAACAATGTCCCAGTTATTCTGAATCATCCAAGACCCTGCTGTCAACAGTTTTTATTGGAACTATTTTCTACTCCCCAAAACTATGTACATGGCCAAAAACCTCCATGGACAAGTGAGAAAATATGTTATTGGTGTGATTTGGGAGAACTGACCCTTTAAGCTGCACTGGACTGTTCTGTCCAACATTTTACACTGCACTTGTGTGTTTCACTTGGCTATAACTTGCCTCCGAGTTCACTAAGGCCGCATTACCCCTATTGGGAGATCATTAGTGACGGAGCCAGTGCTTTAGTGGATACATTTTCACTTTTTAAACAAAAAAAATCACATTAGTTCAGCTGTTTGTAGATGGCACTGGTTTTCGGTGGTTAAAGAATGCACAGTGCTGACTGTAACCATAATGAAATCCCTCTGCAACAGAAGTAGCAAAATAAAATCTCTCCTGACTCAAATGATCTGAAATTCATTTTTTTTAAACTATTCTCCCTGTCACCATCTATCTTCTAACACTTCTACATAGTCATTTGAGTTGAGACCATGAACCATGACTGTGCACAATTATGTTTTGTGTATTTGATGACGTGACACAGCTGTCATTGTTTGTGTTGTCAGACCTGAGCTTCACACGCAATATCAATTATGGCTGGACACCAAGACATTTTACCACTCAGAAATAGTAATCTAAATTATGATGATGGTGATGATGATGATGATGATGATGATGATGATGATGATGATTCTCCTCCTCCATGCCTCCTCATCTCCTTTTCAGTGTTTTCTTTGATGTGTAAGAATGCATGACTGGCGTTCTTCCCTAGTGTCTTTAAGAAAACAACCGGGACACTTGAGCCAATTACACGCTCCCTGACTTTGAAAGATGGATGCAGCTCAGGAGGAAGTGTAATAAATCAAGTTAAATACTCAGAATTCTCAGTGTTTAGCTACTAAATAGATTTCAAATGGAAGTGAATCGCAGTGACATTGTGCATTAGGAGTAATATGAATATCTCTTACCCACTGTGACAAATTTGACTCTGATTCTCCTCTTCATAACACTTTTAAAACTGACCTCCTGTCAGCTTTTGGGACTCGGGGTCAGTTCGGAAAAGGTTGTAAACAAACTACTGCTACCAGTTTACATCTATAACTCTAACCTTATCTAAGTGTATGGACCACTGTTCTGATAGTGTTGTGCATTGTTTTTCACCAGTTGAGGTTCGACTGGCACACTTAATTATGTCATCTTGTTGTGCCCTCTCCTTCTGGTTTTCCAACTGGAGAACTGGCGCCACCCATTGCTTATATCGTGAACCAACTGCTAAAATTTGCATACGGTCGTGGATAGGAACAAGCATTTATTTGCATTTCTTGTGCCGGAATTTGGTTAAGATTTGCAATACATTCGGATGGAAACACAGCTACGTGTGCGACTATGATATGTCCAAAATGAAATTGTAAGACTATTACTTAATATAAATAATATTATCCATCTGTAAACATCGGAAGCCTCACCGCTGAAATTTAGTCAATAAAGAAGTGAGAAGTCACACAGCCCTATAGTGTTGATAACTTTTGTTTTTCAATTTCCATTTTTCCACTACAAAACTCTTTAGTTTGAACTCTGTTCTTGCTCAACTCTGTTTCAGTAAAGCTTATATTCAACAATATATTGACTTAAAAAACAATCTAGTTCCTTGACACTCCTTGCGACACTGACTTGTAATCAGGTGAATAATGTCTGTCATTCCCACTCTGTGCCTCGTATGCCTTTTTCCGTCACTATGTAACTGCTCTGGTGAGAAGTATGTAATGCTGGATCGTATTTTATGGAGAAAATGTTGCCTGGTTTTCTCTCTGATATCCTCCACCTGCTCTGCCTCAACACTGTGATTCACAGAGTTTGCCGCACGGATCAGTAAACGACTGTGAATTGTAACATTAGCTGCTGTTAGCTCATGTTAGCTTAACTTAGTTAGCCGAGCTGTCCGAGCTGTGTCAGTGTTTGTACCACAGGCATTTTGGACTGTGCAGTACTGTGCTGATTTTTTTAGGTTTAGGTGTCAAATCTACGAGAAGTGTGTAAATTAGTACAATATGAACTAGAAATATTACAGGGCATGCTACAATTTTGAAAAAATATTTTTGTATGTTTGTTATTAGAAATAATACATTCCGGAAAGAAAGAATATGATTTTTATCCAGTACAACTCTCTGTTATATCTAAATGCCAAGTTGCTTAATACCAAGTGTCTATCATCAGTTCATGTATCAGGGTACATAGTGGGTGCAAAAATGTGCTTAAATGTGCTGACTTTGATAAATGCCCCCTACATCCAACATTTTCCCATGATGGGTGAGATGAGGAAAGTTGTGGCAATATGTTAATGAGCACAGGCACCATAGTCAGTCTAGTGGTGAGACAGTGATGCGCAATTTAAGACAGATGCCATTGTGTAGGAGGCTTTTGGAAGAGTCATCGGTGCCACTGACTACACACCATCAGTCCACTTCAAGCATGAGAAGAATCTCTGAGGAATGAAGAAGTCAATGCATTTTGTATTTGTACAACAATGCTTTTGGACATGCCTTAAAATATACTTAAGATTTCATGCATAGTGATGGTCTTTGAGAAACCACTTTGGTTTAAAATGCAGTTCGCTTCCAGCATGGTTTAGTTGGAGTAAACAGCAATTTGTTCTGTTCTAATTTTTAAAAATACTCTTGATTATAGCAAGTCTCACTAAGTCCTGCTGCGGATAAGCTACTAATGATCATAGTTAATGATGAAGCTAGGGCTGGGGGGTCAGATATTTCCTGCTAAGTCGGTGGACAAACAAAGGAACTGTTAAAAGGCAGAAACAGGAGTGTGAGGTTTTGTAAGAGGGGGTACACTGCCTCTGTTCACATCATGATCAAGTCTGACCGAAGGATTAGTAACTTCCTGCAGAGACCGGAGGAGGGGGTGGCTGGTCACAGTCAGAGACAGTGTGTGCGTGTGCATCTGTGATTAATAGAAAGTGGGGTCTGGGTACATGCTGTTATCACTACCCGGGTATCATTCCGAAATGATGCCATGGATTAAATATAAAATGAAGTCTTGCTGAAAAGTTCAATAACACCCTAAATTATTAATATTCATCACCCCAAACATGCTGTCTCTAATGATGATTTATCAGACTGCAGTAACTTATGGAAGAATGAAATGTGTTTTCATTGTGCGGATATGGGAATGCATCCATGCGTACAAATGCAAATACCGTTAAGACTTTAAAATTAAGCAGCAAAAATTAAAAAAATCTTCATTTTCCACACATTTTTGTAAAAATGACCCTAAAGCTCTGACGAAGCTCAGGACTCAACCTGGGAGAGTTTGCCATCAAAGTTTTCTTTTCCTAAACCTAACAAAGTAGTTTTAGTGCAGAGTTTACTTGGTCCAGACCTTCGAATCCACCCACTCTGGAGTGGAGTCTGTGTGGAGTCAGCTTACCTGTGTGCAGTATAGAAAAATACTCCTTTGCTCCTTTGCTGTTAAATTCTGACCCATCCTATCACTGTGTCAGGGATAATTAATAATTATAAATATGCATAGATGTGCACAGCAACTCTCTCACTTTGGAGACATTCATATGGATCATGCTGCTGTGTGATAGCTACAGTTATTTAATAAACTCAGAGGAAACAATCCTACAAAAAGCTCTAAGCAACAAACAAAACTTCAGTGGCACAAGAAGACATTATTAATTACAGACACTCTGGAAGTGTTGGCTTATCCACTATCTGTTACCCATATATCTGCTGTTGCCCCCATGCACATAATCTCTACGGGGGACCAAGGGTTACGTACTCCCCAATGTTAAAAAGAGAGAAATTTGACCCCCACTGCCAAAACTGTCATAATCAACTGCAGTTTGGTTCATAGATTTCTGTGTTTAATCACACTCAGCCGGGTGGAGGCAACATTCATTGTACTAAGGGAAGACAGAAGATGATTCTCCATGTGTGCATGTCAGTAAAAAGAGAGAGCGGAGGTAAAAAGAGGCAGGCAGAAAGTGAAACTGATAACATCCAGGTTCGAGGTGAGCACCAACACATCGTGTTAGGCAGCATGTTGTTGGAACAAACTATTCAGATAATGTGCTGACATAAAAAGCATATCTATTGGTCCTTATCACTTGTCACATTATTGTAAACTCAGGAGGGCTTTTGTCAGGATCCTGTAGGACTGATGACTGTTTTATCAGTCATCATAATGGTCACCCTCTACGTGTGGCTGCAGATTTCAATCTTAGTTGCCCCCAGAGGCAGTTTCTGATGGCTTCTGAGAATGTGCTGTCTTTTGTGCTCTCTGTCATGTTTATAGACCGATATTTGTGCTGATACAACCTTTGCTAATAAAACTTTATATCTAGGAAGGTCCTCTTCCAGGCATGTTGAACCACCATAGGCCACCACAGATTCTCCTTCATTCTTGGAAGAGGGTGAAACAAGAGGGTTGCAATCTGCAACTACACTGCTGGATGTCCCCAAATCCTACAGACTGCTCTTTTAAGACCTAGTTCACAACTACAAGGGCCAACAGCTTCAAATATTTTGTTTGTTTGTTGGTCAGTATTTCAGCAGATTTATTATTAATGAAGTGAATCACAATACTCAAATATTTTCTGTTTATTTAGAACAATATTTTATTTAGATCTTTTTAGGTCTAAAAGGAAGTTAAGCAGGGGCACATGGTGGCTATTCTTCCTCAGATTTGCTGTTGTTGGGGTCACGGTAGGAGACGACCTCAGACAATTCACTCCAGCACCTCAATCACTTCCTGCTTCTCACCCTCATCATCTGGCACTTGGGTACAGGATGGTGTTGACACTGGCTCTTCTGCATTGCTGTTAGTGCCACAGTCGGAGACGGTGTCAGAATTTTTACACCGCCACCTAAATTGCTCAGTGCTGATCTCGTCACCTTCATGATCTTCCTCTCTTGACCTCACCCTGGTTCCACCAAGCACTTGGTTAGATGAAGGCACAGACACTAGCTATTCTCCCTCTGCATCGCTGTCGGTGTCACTGTCGGTGATAGCGCCAGATGATTCATCCCACTACCTTATCTCATCACTTTCATCACACGGGATCTTTTGCTTCCACAGGTTCGCACATCCTACTGTTGATGAAAATGTAGGTTAGCTAATGTTAGCCATGTTCATTTTTCATGTGGAATGTTAATCTTTTATGTTATTGTCACGGTTGTGTAAGCAAGGTAGTTCAAGGAAAGGCCCAAATGTAGATGTGACAGGAGGCAAAGTTTGTGCAGTTCAAAAATAATTTAATAACACAAAACTTACCCTGTGGCGAGGCAGGTAAGAGTCAAAACATCCAAAAGACATCCAAATTGGACCAAACAGGGAAGAACACTTGATATGTAGTAAGACAACAAACTGACACTGAAACCAAGGAACTCACAGACTAAATCAAAACTGTCGGGAAATGCAACAAAGGCAGGAAGTAAAGTTATAGACATTAAGAGAGGGGAGAATTACAAAATAAAACAGGAAACACTAAACAAGAAACCCCAAACCATAAAAGTTATTATAATGACATTAAGTTATGTTGTAGGTAGTTTTCACACTTAAAAATAATAAAGCATAGCATAAATAGCATAAATAGCTAAGTAACTTGTACTTGTACTAGCAATTTTTTTATGCTCAGTATTTTTTTTTTTTTTTACTTTTTTGTACTTTTATAGATTTACTACCCCATTACTCACACTTTGGCTCTTGTGTTTTTAGTTTTTAAATTACACCACCCTCCAAACTCAAACCCATTAAATACAGACTATGGCTCTTACCACAGCCCCATGAACACCACTGGGTATGTGCAGCAATCCGATGCTTCCGAAGCGCAACGGACCTACGGTGCCAAGTTACATTTACTAAGTTGTGATTGGACAATCATAGTTCAGGGTGAGGAGTTTAGTGTTTGATCAATTATGTGTGTTGCTTTCACAGAACTAAAATGGTTGTGGTAAAATGTCACAAGTCTCTACCATTTGGTTTCCTTATTTTTCCATGAGAAGTCTGAGTTAGCGGTTTTTCATTTCTCTTTGTGTATTTATTTTTATGTGTGTCAGTGTGTATCTGTGTGTGTGTGTGTGTGTGTGTGTGTGTGTGTGTGTCTACTTTGAGGTCATCAGCAGTCAGACAACACACAATCAGCCATTGTCAGGCAATTTCTGGTATTAATATCTATTTATTGTTAAATCATTGAAGATAGAATAGAATTATAGTTGATATAATGAAAAAAAATTGTGTAATATGTGCGTAAGCAAAGGCAGTAGAGTCACAGTAATGATGTAAAATATATGTAAATAGCAATAACATATTCATAGGAACCATTACTTCTCAAAGGTTTCTGCCATCTTAAACTCCTTTGCACAAGAGGGAAATAAACAAATATGCCATTGTGTCAACCTAAGTTCATATAATAATATATTATATTATTATTTTAACAATAAAAGCATTGTAACAAAATTTACATGCAACTGTGGCTCCATGAATTTGCTGCAAAAACAAACAACAGAGATAATACCAGTGGAAATGATTTTAATACAGAGGTAAATGGGTGCATTTGCAACATATAAACAACCTACTTGGCAGAATGCATGAAAACTTTCTCTTCTTCTCTCGTGCTCTCTATGTTTATGTTTGTGTGTATATGTGTGTGTGTGGGGCAACATTGTGGACCATTAAACAAATCTGGATGAAAGCCTAGTCCACTGCATGCAGCCATGAGAAAGAGAGAGGAAGAGAAAGCCAGGATAGAAATGATGGGAGGGGTAATGTGAGTGATTACAGAAAAAGTTTTGGGACAGTGTGGTAACCGTTGGCTTCTTAGCAACATCTGAGGTTATAGCTCCATTTCTTTTTCATAATCACTGTATTGTTATGCACTATCTGTGACCAAGCTGCTTCAAGTGCTACATATTCAACTTCCACCTTATTTATACAGGCTGGCAATTTGGAAACGGGCCTCTTTTTTAATGTACCTTTGCAAACCTTTCAATCTCCCTTTGCATTTTGCATTCCAAGCTTGTGACTTACAACTCATACTTAGTTGTATATAACACTCGGCTACCGTCTAACTGCACTGCAATCAGAGAGAGTGGTAATTTAAAGAATTGCTGTTTTCTCATAGGTGACTCGTAAGTGTACATGCTGAGCTCACATCAAAAGATGACAACATATTGTAGTAGCTCTGGTTTAAATCAACCTAAATCAAAGGAACAAATTCAGCTGACTGTCCTTTCACAACATTTGGAGAAACGTAACCCAACTTCACGCTACGGTGGCCAAAAAAGAATATAACCGGCTTTAGATGAGAAGATCGCTACCACTGTCACATCCGTACGCTAAACACTATGAAGCTAGGAGATGTCTGACTAGAAGCCAGGAGGTGTTAGCTTAGCTTAGCATAAAGACTGGACGCAGGGGCAATAGTTAGCCTGACTCCATCCAAAAGTAAAACCTACCGACCAATATCTCTAAAGGTCACTTATATAATTTGCTTAAATTTTAATGTAAAAATCAAATGTGAAAAAGACAAAAGCTAGCCCGTCTCTTTAAGATAAGATAAAAAAACATATTTCTCAAAATGTCAAACCATTTCTGTGCAGTGACTATTTCTTCTGTCATTCCATCTGTCATTTCAGTCTCCCAGTTAGTTTGACACATTTCTAATTGATTTTCATGTCTTCTAATTCATGTTCACACATTTGCATGAGCTGTTATGGCATTGCAAAGGCACTGGCACTCCGCTGTGGATTACTCTTACAGTTTCCATCTGCCAAGCATTTCTTCACCACATGGACTCGAGACAAAAAGTGTCTCTTTTGGTCATTTTAATGCAGCCACGATCTGTCAACTGTTTGTTTAATCAAATTTACATTAACAGTTACAGCTCTGGAGAGTCTGCTTTTGATCAACGTTCGTATAAGCATTTTTTTCATTGTGTGATCTGCACGAAATGGTAGTTTGGGTGTGCGTAATAAATACAGGCATGCAACATACGCAGTCTTTTCTTTTTGGGTCATTTGTAAGAGCAGAATATATCTCACCATTGTGTTAGAATATAGGAAACACACATAAATCAACATGTTTCATTATGTTAATTATTAGTTTTATAGTTTTAATTCCCAAACACATAACTTAAACCATATCAATGCAAGTGTTACTATAACCATTAAATATCACTGGCAGAGCAAATCATGCTCACATACTCAATTACACACTTTCTCCTCCTAGCAACTCCTCGCAGTGTGTATTTAAACCACACTGGAGCACTCTGCAGTGATTGCCTAATGGTGATGAATTTGTGCAATAACGCACAAGGCCCTCAGAGGGTTGGCCTTCACTACCAACAATACAGGGACTCACACTGGTTCCATACAGTGTAATGGGCTGCGGAGACTGTAACCACACTGTGTATACAACCCACTCAGAGAGAGTGGCGGGGAGGACGAGTGTGAGGCAAATGAGAGAGAGAGAGAGAGAGAGAGCAGGGGGTAATGATGGGATGGGAAAAATATGTGTGTGCATGAAAGAGAGAGTTTAATGGATACAATAACATAATTTAAAGGACGTGTTACCCTGTCACGTGGCCAAATAAGGCAAAGGTTCTTTCACATTGTTACCATCGATTTCCTGCCAACATATACATAACATTTATGAATCTGCAGCACCTCAGGAGGGAGTTTATATTGTATGCTTGCGCCAGTTCAGTCAGCTAACTTAAGCCGCTCCAGAAGTTTTGTTTATGATGATTTTTGCATAGTGTTATGATCATTCCTCACGATCATTTTAACATTGATTTGCCGGCTGGTCTAATGCCAGAATAGAGACTTGAATAAATATGTTCAGCTCAGTTGTGCCAGTGTCAATACTAGATATAACCCATATCACTGAACTTAAAGCTCCAGCAGCTAATAGAATTTTTGACCACTTGGGGGCAGCAGAAGAATCTAAAAAAAACAAAACAAAACAAAAAACAAAACCCATACTCTATTTACAAACAATCTCAATTTAAATCCACTTTTTTCACCTTGTCCCACCCGACCCGGCAACCCCAACCCCCTCAGCGGCAATCATTTACTGTGTTCCCCTTTTAAGCCCAGGCTTTGTATATTTGTTTACATTTGGGCAAAGCAAATTGGCACCATTAAGGTATGCTAAAATAAGATATTAGCAGTTCTTGTTTTCAATGCACCTATGGATGTACAGACAACTATCACTGGAATACTTTCTTGGATTTAACCGAGGAAAACACACACACACACACACATACAGAAGCCCCTGAATGCAGCTTTACCATATACAATTTCCCCTAATTTCAGGGTATACTGAGAAAAACTCTCATGAGGAATTTTGGTTTGGATGAGACAAAGTAGGAGCGGTGTAGCAATAAAAAGGCTCCATTAGCCGTGACAGAAAAGCTGAACCTGTCAGTGATATTGAATGATGGCACACCCATAGTGACAACTTGAACCTCCGTACTGTTAGATACAACCTCAGCAGACTAAATGTTTATAAAAGTAGAGTAACTGTACTACCCCCTCCCTCCTCTCTCTCTCTCTCTCCCTCTCCCTCTCTTTCTGCTCCTCCCTGGTAATTCAATCAGAGGATTAAATATTGCAACATCAGCTCTGGATATGGACAATATTCCCTTTATCACTATGGAGATGGTTGCATGATAAACAAAGAGAGAGAAAGTTTGCGTTTTTCTAAAATGTCACACGAGCACAACCACCTCATTTGTTGAGATTATGGAGGCATGATTTTTGCAACACTATTTGTGCACGTGCGCTCTAAAGAAATCTAAACGGAACTATCAGATGATATGTAAAGTATATATGAATTTTATGCAACACTGTTGTAACATTCAATGAGAGTATTGTAGTTTCCTCCATTATGAATGCTGGAACTAGAGAAAGAGAAATACAATATTTCTGATGATTTGTCAAAACTGGAACACAAGTGCTTCAGAGGTCCTCAGTGACGCAAATCCAGCACACTCAGCCTTGAAATACTATGATGATTATGACAGTCCAATCATATCTAAGCTATACTGTGTTTTATATGTAATGGACAGATGGATGCACAAAGAGACTGGGTCCAATCCAGAGTCAGTGCCCCAAATCCGTTGTGTATGCCACTTAACAGGAATTTTAACTTGCCAAAAAAGGCTGGAGAGCTCCTCAGCTCAGTCCTATGTAACAAGGACTTAGAAACAACATTGCTCGTTTGTTCAAAAGTGTAAAAGGATCTATTTTTGTTTTCCTAAGAAGCGACCTCTTGAAGTTGCGTAAATACTTCTCTCAGCGGCAAATTTGTCTTTATTATACAATTTATTGCCATTTGTTATTCTGTTGTAAAGGCTGATTATATTGTTTGTTTAATAGGATATTACATTAATGACTGTTTGTCACAAACCCCACTAAATTCATAATACACATTTGAGATGAATGGGTGGGATTGTATGGAAATTTGCAGGCCCTTGCACTTGTGTCATGTGTTGTGTGTTATTGTTTGTGTGTAGCCAAGACTCACATTAATGAGTAGGCTCAAACTTAATCAGTGTAGTAGCAATGGACTTGGTGTGTGGAAAGCATCCTGTCAACATCTGGGTTTAGTTAGAAAGTGCTGAGTGAGCATTGCACTGTGGGACTGACCCGAGAGATAAACTGATACTGATCAAATACAGCACAACCACAGCCCCCCGTACCTGTACGTGCTTTATTTTCGGCACACCCACGGGCGTTATTTAGGATGATACAGTGTGTTATGTTTAAATTCAATGTGTGGGAATACATATGATTCAAAATCTATGCACTGATAAATGGCACATTTGTTGAAGAGAATGAGAAGAGTCTGTCTTTTCTTCAGGAAGTTTACTGCTCCCTTCGTAAAGTGCTCAGCAATAAAAAATTCTGCACTAATGGCGTCCATGGTGTTGAAAGGTGCACTCGGTAGGTGTGCTAAGCGCTGAAATAATTGTGGCCCATCCTGAAGACGTCTATGGTGTGTGCCTAAGCGAATACATGTGTGTGTTCATGAACGTGTGGTACACTTTAGGGCCTCCTTAAGGGTTTGAGGGTTTGAAAATATGTACACCCAAGGCTGGTTTATGACCAAATACCTGCAAAACTATTGAAATTCTCATCAGCCTCAGCTATACTTGTTGTTTAGAGCTAAATGACAAATGTTAGCATGCTAACAGGCTAAGCTAAAAACACTTAAACAAGGTAAACGTACTGCTGTGTCATTGTGAGCATTTTAGGATGCTGACATTAGCATTTAGCTGTGCTTACAATGTTGCTAGTATTTCTATATATTCTTGGTCTTGGTCAGTTTGTGAAATTAATGAACGGCCATACGTAGCAGCCAAAAAAAATTCAAAATTTTTATACTGACAATATTTGTTTCTGTGAATTAGATGAAGACTTGTTGCTAATTTTTACTTCCTGTCTGTCTGTCCATTTTGAAGCTTTGAGTTTGGCATTATGCCCTTTGCCATTGGTGACCTATGAGTTTGGCTGTACTCATTGGCTGGCTTGGTCAACTCTTCCGTAGCAGGAAAAAATGTTGGCCTGCCTGGCTACAAACTTTCTCATATTACAGCTAAACAGTGCACTAAAAATATTTCTGAAAACATTTGAGACAATGCGAGTAACATTGATTCATATTTGATCAGCACGGCCTGGTTTGACGGTTTGATTTGAGTTTCGTGTGTTGCACTGGACAGCGGCAGTGACAGATAGGGTAGTCATGCCCTAAATCATACCTTGCTTTATTATCTATTTTACTATAAATGGGACCATAATTTACAAAAAACATCATGCTGTATGGATGAAGACTTGAAACCAGAAACTCAAACTGTTTACTGAGGTAATATATCACATGAGAAATAGGGTCATTTTCCCATTACATACAAACACACTTGTACCAGTGGAGTCACTCTCTGCTGGCTATTAGAGAGAATGCAAGTTTAAGGCACTTCTGCATTGAGTATCAATCAATCAATCAATCAATCACTCCAGAGTAAACCCAAACCAAAGCTTCAAAGCATTCTCTGTTTAATTTTTTGCAGTCTCTGAATAACATTGGTTTTCTTCTAAAAATGAGTTGTGATTCTTGTCATATTGGGAAACTTAATTAGACAAAACCAGGAGCGAATTGGAGTAGATGAAATCTTTGTTGACAGCATTCAAGAAGATGACTGTGAATCAGTCCAAATAGTCTGTTTTTCTGATGGCTTTGTTGCTTCTTTCCCACTTTTAAAAGCTCTAATCACTACATCTCTACATCCTAAGATGCACAAAAGCAAAATACACCAACAGCAATATAAACCAGGTTCACATGATGAATGTGGAACAAGTGTTATGTGTAGAGCAGTAGGCTGCAGGCCAGCAGCTCTGCAGACTGCTTCATATAAAGTGACAGCTTACTGGAACGTGGTCTATACTGAGGCCACATTGGATTAACTCATGATTTATAGTAAATGGCTGAACTACAGTGTAGAATGTTGTGTTAACTCCATTTGTTGCTTGAAGATTTAACTGTAATTAGTGTACATATGCCTTATTAATAAAAACTGTATTTTGTATCCCACAGATGCAGTATATTTAATGTGAAAACTGTTTGTTTGGCTGAGTGTCCTCCCATAGTGGCTCCCAAAGCATACCACAGCATCCGCCTCCATGTGTCCACGCCATTTGCTGGCTGTGTCATTTTTTTGGGTATAAGTCACACAATTTATTTATAGCTTCCATCTGGGGAAGAAATCTATCAATTGTTGATCAGTGCGTGGCAGAAACACTCCAAATTCCACCATGAATATTCAGCAGCATGCCTTCACAAAATGACTTGTACCAAACTGTCTCTCTATTCTAACATTGAAAGAATTACACTGTTCAGCATTATTTATGGGAAATGCTTGTATAGTTTTTTTAGAGCAAGTTTAAATCTGCTTTTTAAAGATTCACATGGTTTTCTAATTGCTTTCAGCATGTTGCAAAGAGACAGGCAACAGTCTCTTTGCAACATGCTGAAAGCAATTTGACTGTAAAAGAGAACTCTCCGCACATATAATTAGTGGTATTTGTTGCATAAAACATACACTGCATACAAAAGGATTGCTCAAACAGAAAGCTCAAAATGGGATGTAAATAGCAGTGGTGTAATCAAGCCCCTGGGAAGAACCCTGGCATGAGAGGTGATTTTGGCATATTAGCCAAAGTTGGCATCGGAGGTTTAATATCACTGTGCAGCACAGACCGACTTCCATACAAATCAATTTCTGAATCAGGCTATTAACCCTCCGGGGTCCTATCAATGGCCCTAGCAATTGCTTTTGCAATCATAGGTGATTGCTTGTTAAAATACCTCTCAACAAGTGCGATAAAGTTGTTTTTCCAAATCTAAAAGGCTATGACTGTAGGGATGGCAGTGCAAAAGTCTGTTGTTTGGTTGATTCATCACTTTGGTCCAGACTGAAGTATCTCAACACCTATTGGATAGGTTGGCATGCTTTCTTTTCTCATTCATGGTTCTCAGAAGATGAATCCTGATGACCTTTAGTGTCGTGCCACCATGAGGTTGACCTTTGTGGTTTTTGTCTGTTGCCATGAAATTTAGTACAGACACTCTTATTCCCCTCGGGAAGATCCTGACTTAGTGATGCCTGGATTTTTCTCTAGTGCCATCATCAGGTTAATGTGTCCAATACGTTGGCTTAAATCCAGAAACCTACAAATTGAACGACATACCCATCAGCCTTAGCTGTAGTTTGTGTTTTGTGCTAATTGGCAAAAGTTAGCTTGCTAGCGTGCTAAACTGAGATGGTGACAATATTAAACATAACCTGCTAAACATCAGGTTGTTAGCATTGTTAGCATGTTATTAGCATTCAATACAGCTTCACAGACCTGTAGACTCTTACCATCTTGTTTAAATTAGACTGAAGGGATACCATAACTCATATAGTACAGTAGCTTATACTTGGTGTGGAACATCAGTAGTGATTCACAATCATTTGGCCTTGACAATTTTCTGAGTGGACCCCATGGAATTTAAAACCATTAATATTCACCACAAATATTCAGCCCCGGATCTTTTGTCTCCAACAGTCTGTGTTCCCACCAGCATCCGTCACTGTCATTGTGTTAGTTATGGGAATGTTCTTTGATGCTTGATGATTTTTACTGCAACGAAAGTGCTGGAAGTAACGTGAGAGAGAGTTTGTGGTTGCAAAGTAACTTCACAAGAATGATGTGCATTTGGCCCACCTGTGAGAGTACACACACAGACGCAAACACACACAGAGTTTACAGTCTTTTCTTTTCCTTTGCGTTTCTTTTTTTCCCTCTTTCTCACATTTTTCTTGAATGTGAGCCAGTTAAAGCTGTAGTTCTCGTCAAAGAACTAATCCTACTCTCCATCTCTCACTCTCTCTCGCACACACACTGGGTCATGGAAACTAGGGCAATGGAAAGCCCCTTTTCTCCCGTAGCTCTCTCTGTCTGAGTCGTTGAGTCAACTGCATCACTATCGCTCTTGTGCATCAGAGGTGCTCACAAAAATGCTTCAGTTACACACTGGAAGCATGATGGAAGTTCTCCAGCCTCCATCAGTAAGAAAGACCTCTGCAGCCTGCTGCTCGTGTCTTGAACATGTTTTCATCTGAAACCTCACTCTGATTTTCTGAAGAATTCCCCTGTGAGGTTGGAGAAGTTCAGCACAATAAGAGAAAGGCATACAGCGGTTACATCTGCATAATGTAGCCCTATAGTACATAAGTAAAACAAAATGCTTTGGGCAGTTGCTTCCTTCTGCACAGCATGTAACACGATGGAGCTGAAGAACAGTATGGACATGTGGTTGCTCAGTAGGTCAGCATGTTTTTAATAATGTTTAGTTTCAAATCCACTTTGTTGCTTTTATTCCCATCTCCAGTCCTTCTCATTTGACCACATGGCTTAAAAAAACAACAAAAAAACTGTGACAAGCTTTTGAGGAGTTACATGATTTCTATGCTTTTATCTCTTGTAAGGGCTTTCACTCACAGTGTGCTTTTGAATCCTCCCATATGCTAATATTGAGCCAAAGTTTTGGCACAGAGTTTTGTGGTCAGTGTTGTTACTTTCAATAGATGTTGAGCAACATAAACACGCTGGGAGAACCCAGCACTTCCATATGTGCATCCAACTCAGCCTCTCTCTGATGGAGACCAGAGTGACAAAACAAAGGATGCCAGTCCTTAAAACAACAAACCACACTGTACTACTGTCCAAGTGTAATGCCCCTGTTTGCTTGTGGATTTGCTGGGTTTGATTTACGATAGAACATCACTTAATGAACCTTATTCCTCTCTCTCTTTTCCTGTCTGTAACAATGACCTGATGTTTAAGACATTGTTTCATGTCACCTATCAACATTATTTTAGCAACGCTAATTACTGAAGATATTACAGTGAATTACAGTGCTGTTGGGCAATGTAATAATAAATCTTTATTCCTGATCAAGATCATTGCGTCATTATCAGAAGTTTGACGTGAAATTACGCAGAATCTGTATTTTTGTTCAGTCATGCTGCAAACTAGAAATACTTTCCATACTTTCCACTCACTGTTATGCATGTGGTCTTTCTAACCGATTTGTATCACTGATAAGCTTGTTATGCTTTCATCGGCTGTTAAACCGCACTCCTTATCGAACCACTTCCCGTGAAACTGCTGTAGGTAGTCAGAGATCAAGAAGTTACGATCAAGAGCACATTAGCAATTATTTATGCCAGAATGAATAATGACACATATCGATTTCATTCAGCCCCAGATCCATATCTGATGTTAGCTCAGGGATGTGTAAAAATCTGAGAACAGAGCAATAAACTTCATAATATAATAATAAACATTGCGTCATCAGCCAGCTGGTTGGTCTGGCTCATCCCTCACATAGGTTCTTGACCACTTGTTCCACTGACTTTGTATGTGCAACTTGGGTTTATCAAGGCAAATCAAGCACCACCATCAGAAACTTCTAAAACTGAAATCTGTAAAGTAGAAATGATAAGAGAACATAAAGAGCTCCCTAAGAACTTTGGATACTATTCCATTATGTGCTAAAGTAGCACTGCAAATGATATATAATCCTGCATGGAAAATCAGTGCTATATTTTACTTTTATCACACCTCATTCATTCAGTTCAGTTCATTGGAAAACTACCATTCAATCAGCTAAGACATTGATAATACATTATTACATCAACAATCCCAAACCATGAACATTTGTATCTATCCAAACTGCTGCTCCTTTTCCTGAACAATCCAACTGTGAAGTGTTTCTGGTCTCACTTCGTTGATGTCACAGCAGGTGTTTTTCCTTTAACAGCTGATGGGAAACACCTGTAGCTGAGACTGGACTAGGTGTGGTCAGATGTCAACATTTCTGCCTTCTGTGATTTCATAATGATTCATGCCTACATGAGTCTGGTGTGTTTTCCTGGCGAGGAGAGTCAGAGAGAAGTTTACCCTCTATACATTTTCACTGCACTAATATGTGGAAGAGAAAACATTATTTTTAACTATACAACAAACCCCTGTTTTAGTCACCAGGCTACTGTAACTGTGTGAACTCTAGACCTGGCAACATGTTTGACATAAAATGCGTATCCTCCCACCGTAAACTAAACCAGTGTGATCTTCCAAGCCAATTTTATGCGAACCTTGTCAATCTACAGCACACTGTAGACAAACCGCACAAAGACAAATTACCCTTCATATTTGGCTGCCTTTCTCCATCATGAAGGCCACAACCTGCCATATATTTGGATCATTGACACAATAGAGTATTGTCATAGAAGAGCACATGGGAGTGTGGCTAAATCTGTATCTTGAAAGAGAAAATAAGTTCGGAAGAGGAAAAGAGAAGATATTTCCACAATTGCACTCTTTACTATCATCCTTTAATTTATTAAGATATGCACACTGCTGCAATTCTGTGACTCTTTCATTGAGTCTTTCATTGAACTTTGTGACTCAGACACATACAGTATATAACACAACTGCATTCATGCACCAGTTTTGAGTTACTGTTGTCTCAGATGAGAAGACTCCAAACTCACTCTAATCGTAAATCAAGCAGCCTGACACTTCCTGAGATTAGACCTTTTGGATGCGTAAATGCTGTGGTCTAGAAACCCCCTTTATTACACCAGCATTGCATCATTCCACTAAGTTTTTATTGTGGGAAAAAAGTCACTAACAACTTAATCCATGATTACTTTTTCTTAAGAACACTTGTGATCATTTTTAGCCACGTTAGCAGCGTTGCTCTAGGGATGGGAACATAGGTCTGTCGGTCAATCAGCCTTAGTTGGTTGGTTGGATGGATTGTCCCTAAAATTTGGTATATTCTTTCACAATCCCCAGAGGATGAATACCACTGACTCTGACCTCTGACTTTTCCTGTAGTAACCACCTGCAGGTCAAAGCACTACAAAACACAGCCTTCAAAATTACCATAACACCTCTTTTAGCATAGGGCTGTCATATTAGACAGTTAATTTTAACTAGGTGTGCAATAAATTGGGAACTGAGTGTACATTGCCCTCAGGATGAATTTATACCTGCATGGCATCAGTGTTAGCGGTGTAATTTTGAGCATATTAACATGCTAATAATAACATTTATCTCAAAGCCCCACTGTGGCTAAATACAGCCTCACCTAGCTGCTAGCATGACTGTATACTTATAGTCGTGTTTCTACTTTTCTGGGTCACTGTAGGTGAGTGGTACCTCTATTCTGTCAGTATCACTTATAATAATGATATCTTATGCTACAACCCAGTGACCCACAAAAAGCACCTGTGGCACCAGCAGACGATCACACAAAGGTTTTTTTGCACACCAGTTTTATTAGATTTAACATCGGAACATTAAAATCAATGCTAAGCCCATATAAACATTATTCAAAGAGGTCAAAGAGAAGCCAGATAAGCAGAAGCAGATTCATTTACATCAAAATAGTTGCCATTGGAGTGTATTATATTGTGGGGATTTCCACCACTGCAAGGTTCCCAAATCACATACATCATTAAAATCAATCAAGATGTTTTTCTTTTTTTTTTCTCCCAAACTCATAAAAAGCTGTAGAGCCAGTTGTGACTGATCTGTTCACCTCTGTACAGTTTATGTGACTGTAAATACAATATGTGTTATCATTTAATTGAGCAGATGTGTTTCATTAAAATGATCCTTCAAGGTTGATATACGCAGAAAACGAGGTTAATTACAGAGAAACGTTACATTACGGTCATGTGTTGAGAGAGAGCTAATGTTGAAACAACACAGAATATTGTGTTCAAGGTTTCATCCAGCAATCATTAAACTTGTGTCTATGTGTGTGTGTACTGTAATGCTTTATAATTATTCTTAGTTAGTGTAACTCCCTCTTGAACAAGATATCTAATTGGCCTTCTTAGTATTGTACCTCATGCTGTGTTCTGGTGTCACAATCAGTGTTTTTCTTGTAACCAAGACAAATGTAAATGTATATCTTACAGTTAGAGTATTCATAATATATATAATAGAAAACATACCATAAAGCTCATAATATTTGCTCTTCGTCTCACCACAGTCGTTCTTGATTCTCTCATTCAGATGTTCAGAAACAGATCCAAACATATCCATATATGTATACACACAAATGCACTTCTGCTAATCAAAGGCAGATATTGTATGCAAACACACTATTCTCAGGTTTTCGCAATGCACACACACAGAGATGCTAAGTCAACCGCTGGCCTCTCCTAATCTTTTCCCCTTCTGCTTTTGATGAATTTAAGCCTTCAGTCGCAGTGCACAATTCTTCAGTCTGACAGGTCAACCAGGGTCCCACACTACACGAGCAGGGTCTACGCAGATTTCAAAACAACACAATCATGTACTCATACACATGCGCATACACAGTACCACATGTCACTTAGCGTATGAGTGAAGTCAGACTGCTGGGTGTGTGTTAATGCAAGCGATGGAGGAGAGTGAATCATCAGGGAGAGAGCTGCTACGGACGTAACAACAAAGAGAGTCTGTCACTAACACCTTTTTCCAATTTTAGTCACCATTAACAAAATATATCATGAAGTTACCCTGTTCCCTTTGTCAGTGAAAAATGGCCATAAACTCTGCAAGGTCATTTCAGGCAGAGTGTGACATTTCATTTCCACTTGCACTCTCTCACATCTCACATATCTCATATGATGCAAGCGGCCAATGCATTTACAGTGGCAAAACAAAGAATCTGTAGGTTCAAATCAGGCTGGTATGTAGCCATGTGTTGTAGACTTGGCTGGTAATACATTAACCTGGGAGGTAATAAGAGATTTAGACAATTAGGCAGCATTTCTTCATATATATGATAGTGAAAATCTGATGAGAGAGAAGCCAACTATAAAGTCTGCAGTTGTTTTGTGGATATGTGGGTTATGCCATAACACCTTTTATAGCAGGTGTGATGTAAATATATATAATTATCAAGTTTTAATGAATTCTAAGTAGTTCCTGGTTGTGTTCAGGTCAACAGGAGGAAACATGGCACTTGCTTAAATTGTTTCTACTCTATTTCTACTGCTCACAGTACTGAATTTGTACGCGTGCCTACACTGTATTACATGGAGGCCAATTAGTGGTTAAATTCTGTCACACTCCAAAGAAATCCCTCTAAAATTTCCAAAGAATTTCTTCCAAATTTCCAGATCAGTTTGACACATTTAAGAAGACTAATTCAACCTTTTCAACTTGTCTAATAAGCGAAGTGTATAAGTGGTTAGAGAAAATGGATAGATGGATGGAATTCAACCTTTTCTTTTATTCTAATTATCAAGCTCTCAAATGCTGAGTCCAGAATAGATCACAGACATTTTTATGTTGTTGTTTTTTTTTGCATAAATGAGGCACTGTTCTGTTGTTTTTCAGATGACCTTTGGTTCAGTGCTGAGTGCAAATAGTTTGGGTATCAGCCAGGCTGAAAAAAGGTCAAGTATGAACTGAATAAAAGGTCAATAATCCCTGTGAGTATTTTCTCACAGGCATTAACCTTTCATTCAATTAACAGAATGGCAGTGTACATTAAATAAAATTGTGTCTTTTTGACAACAGCAATGGAGAGTTTGATGAGTGAAGAATCCAACTTAAGCCTCTGTGGTCCAAGCAATCACCCCCAATTGCCAAAGGGCCACTGATAAAACTCCAGGGGTTTAACTGATTGTATTTGATATATTTTGGTGGTGTATTCCCAGGGCAACTCTAACTACAGCTGCGATAGACAAGAGAGAAAAAACATATCAGGAAAAGGGTTTTCAGCAGTCTGAAACTGCAATCAGTCCTTTAGAGTAAGTGCACTGATGCACATTAATGAAATAGCCAGATATACAAGTTTCACCTGCAACTCTCACAATTTTGCAGAAACAACTCACTTTTGTCTTTTACAAGTGATCTTTCAATGTTGTGCCTTCAACAAGTCAGGACAAATTCCTCCCTCACAGGGGATGAAGAAGAAAAGCACTGTAGAAAAAGAGCTAACTAAAGCAGAGGGTAATGTGTCGAGGTTTCATCTCCTGAGAAAGACAAATAACTACAAAAAAACACTCTTGAAATGGATTAAGCATGTTTTGGGTGGCTTCAAACCACAAAATCTAGTCTGTAATCATCATCATCATCATCAATTAGTATTTCAGTATAGTGACATACATTTTCTTCATTGGGCCCCATTCATAGTGATACTGTGACAGTTTTGAGCAGGGCTGAACACTGGCAGCTCATTTAGGCAGAATGTTACTCATATGAAACTAAAACCCCTCAATGCCAGTAGATCAGGACTGATTAAGGCTATTAGTTTTCTCTGTGCCAACCATGTTTCTCTCTGAGTTTTCCCAAAGAAAAAAAAAGTACATATTATAAAATTCTAAATCACTTAATCATTTCCAGCCACTAGGTATGCTCTTCATAGCCCCAAGGATGTGCGCTCTTTCTCTTTCTTTCTGCACTCTTTCTTCCTTTTTTAAATTCCCCTCTTCAACACGAACTTCCTTTCTCTTCTTTCACCTGGGATATTAATATATTGTTGGTCTGTGTGTCCTGTGACTTCACAGAAGCAAACTCTGTGATTGACAGTGCACGGCTGTAATTATTGTAGCTACCACTTTTTCCACCGCTCTCTCTCTCTCTGCCCCCTGTAGAGTCACGATTGGTACTGATGGGAACCACATTGTGGGATCTACCAGGTTAGACAGGGACTTCAAAGACACTTTAACTTTCTACTTCTGTGTTGTATGTAATTATACACACACACACACACACACACACACACACACACACACACACACACACACACGCACACACACACAAACTTCAAATTTAAACACTGGATGTCTAACAAAAGATTCACTGTGGGAACAAAGCTCGGCTGGTATTTAGAAATTAAAGGACAAAAATGCACCGG
This sequence comes from Argyrosomus regius, assembly GCA_946959425.1. Lineage (NCBI taxonomy): Eukaryota > Metazoa > Chordata > Actinopteri > Sciaenidae > Argyrosomus > Argyrosomus regius. The sequence continues at coordinate 9,277,202 of OX336884.1, read as the reverse complement.
CTTTGGAGTACAGTGTCTGGACAAACAAACTAAAAACTTCGCACATCAATCATTACTGCATGACTTGTCTAAAACATCACGTTTGTTTGTGTTGCTTTGAAGGCGAGCTTCTCATTTCCTTTCCCTGTTCATTGTCTTTCTTTGCATCTCATCTACCGGGCTGGTTTAGCAGACAAAAACGATGATATAAGATGATTCTGCAAAACCCAAAGACCACATCTGAGTTCCAATGATTTCTTGCTTCCTTTATGGTATATTTAAAGTTAAAGAACTAAAAAGCTTGGTCATGGTTATGAAATAATTGTGTTTACAAGTAATAAAAAGACAAACAGAGGGATGGGTAGCGCTGCATGAGTTGTATTTGTCCTTGTTTGTATGTTGTTGTAACAAACTATAATGTTTGTCATCTCTTTGCTATCTTCCTCAAGTCTATGTATATCAGGACTGAATTGTGGAGCTACTTTCTCTCTGATTCATGGATTTTGTTCATGGAAGCTCAGTGTTTGTATTGTGTGAAGCACTGTGTGTTTTGATCGAGCTATACAAATAAATCTGATTCGCTGATTGAGGTAGAATCCAATACTCTTGGAAGTTCTTGCAGCAACTAAACCGACAATCTAATAGATAAAAACTTCAAAGTGTGGAAAAACAGCAGATGGAGATGAGTGAAAGAAAGCATGATGAAGATTTGACTGCCTGCCACAGAGCTGACATGCAGTCAATACGACACACGACTGATCAGATTTGAGCCAATGCGATCCACATCCAGAAATACAGGTACACATGCCTTTTGATCTTCACCAGGACGTTCAGCGACTTTGGTGCGTTCTTCAGACAGGACAGAGATGCGTATACCACCGGGAAGTCTCAAGGAGGAGGAGTCCAACTGTATGTCAACCAGCAGTGGTGCACAAACATCACTGTCAGAGAGGTTGTGTGTACAGTTGACATTAAGCTACTATCAGTGTGTATTTACTGTCTACCTCGCCCAAGAGTTCCCTCAAATATTTATAACTCTTGTTTATATTCACCAAAAAGCTAATTAGATGACACAGTTTGTAACGTAACACAGAACAGGAAGACATGGCCTGCAGTGTCTGTAGATATAAAAGACTCATTTTAACATAACACTAATGAAAATATAGTTGCCTATATTTATTGCTGTACTGTTATGTGAGCACAGTACTGTCATTGTTTATCTGAGCTCTGAATTTCCACCAGTGGGACAAAAAATTACTAAATGGGAATTGAACTGAAACAATACTTGCATCTCTATGACCTGGTGTGACCTATGCATGACAGTCAGACATGATGCATGCCTATCCACCAAATCAGCTGCTACTTTCCACCTTCTACTATATCTAGAGCACGCTACTTATTGGGGGAATCGTCCGATGTGTAGGTTATTGGGATGTGGTAATGGTTACCTACCATGATCTCAATGTATCACTCCTTTTTCATTCTGCAGTGACAACATGGTGCAGTTTGCAGAGGTTAGATCTTAAAATGATGAAGTAAGACTTGTCGTCAAAAAGGACTAAGAGCTAAAAAGCTCTATGGCGAAAACGTACTGTGTTTAGGCTGTGGCGGGGTGGGGGCTGCAGGATATACTGAAAAGAACACAGCAACCTGCAGTGAAGAAGCTGAGCCAGAAACAACATTTGGAGAAACACCTGTGAATGAGAGACATAAAAGTTGTTTCATTGGGGTTACATTCATCACGCCCACACCCTCAGCACCCCCATACCGCTGCACAGCCCTGTGGCTAATCAGCGCAACGCCTGATTTGGCCTGAATATGGCCTTTTGCATACTTGTAAGCATGCATCTGTCTCAACATGATTGTGAACAGAGTGGTGAAATTTCAGATAGCAGCTTAAACCAAGCCAGTTATGACCTTCAACTGTCTATAATTCTTACTCTATACATTGCAGTAAATAAACCATTCCTTAAAGTAATACCTGATGTGCTCACTTTGGGGGGTGTTCTATATGATGTAAAACAGTGTGAAGAAAACAGAGTGTACTCTGTGTCTATATATAACTAATACATGTACTGACATGTACTGTATTGTCACAAGCCTGGTGCATCAATATGATAAACACGACTGTCATAGTATTAACACAGAAGATATCAGTCATGAACTAATGTTGGTCGGATTGTGTCTGTGGTGAAGAACATATGGAGACTCTGGAGTGCACAATAGGCTTCACAGCAGGGTGAATCATACCAGCGTCTGTACTCTGCCTCTCTCATGCACACATATCCATTCCCCGCAAAGAGGAGTAGCGGGTAGCAGTGTGGAAATCATTTCACTGTGTAAAGAAACCAAACAATGTTATAATTCATTGGACCGAAGAATCAAACCCGTCTGTACTCTGTGCATATGGTCTTTCCCTCCACTCTCACTGCCTTGTTCTTTATCTTTATGTGGCTATAATCCACATGTCATAATTCATAAGTCATCTGTCCATGAAACCTTTTTCCCTTCTGTCTCCCTTTTCTCTTTCTAACCTATGTGTCATGATATGTACATACATTCTCTGGCGGGGACACAGTTTCAGTCTTGAAAACCGTAAATCAGATTTTGTCATGGCTGTCTCGAACACACACACACACACACACACACACACACACACACACACACACACACACACACATGCACACACACACACACACATACACCACCCCTTCTCTTTGTGGTCTCTGAGTTGTGTTCACTGCTGAGAAGACAGGAAGTTTGGATGTAAACCAAAGCGGGAATATGGGCCACATCTTGGCATGAGGTCACCCTATGGTTTCACTCACTTTGACTGTGATAAGGGGCACAGAGCGGACTCAGAAGAGACACTGCAGGTTAACATTGAGTTTGACGAGCAAAGCACAGAGCATGCTCATGTTGTGGTGGGAAATGTAAATGTAGGAACCCAGATGACAGACATGTGAATGTGTATACTGTGTGTTTTATGTGTGTTTGTCATTTGCATTTTGTTTTGGGAAAACGAGGCAAAATGTTTTTTTGCTTTGACTTCTTTTTTCTTTACAGTCTCCAATACTGATGTTACTGACTGCATTTTTAGGCTTTTTATGTCTACATGTTTTAAAATAGACAAAGCATTGTACTGTATCACAAAATGTTTCTTGAACAAAATTAATTAATGGTTTATGATAATAAATGAATATGTACTATAGTTAGAAATACTGTATTTGAGTGATTTTATGCACTAACATGATCATAAGTTCATCAGAAATTACAATTAGAATAATTAAATACCATCACAGCAGTTATGTGTGAAATCTATCCAAAGAGGCTGAGCCACACGCTCACGTGTCGACTTACTGCAGACTACAGCAAATGTGTTCAGATGGACTTACATCAGCAGATGTCTACATTACTGCCACAAAACAAAAATCAGTTTTTACATTGTTCTGCAAACAGCTGCTTGGGATTTGTTTTTGCGTAGAAAATGTTTCATGACCCATAACAATCATTCTTTATTCACTTTAAAGAACAGAACTGTCAAAGGGGAGAACTGAAAAGTTTACTGGTCGCAGATACAAGAGCCTCTGGGACACACCATATTCCTGTTTGGGATTATGTTCTGGTCTCAGTGTTGAATTAGCCAATGTGAAACTTGAATGTCAGACCAAAGAGCCTGCTACCAAGGGAATATTGCATCATACCATGGCCAATTTAGTGCAAAAAAGTCTGTTAAATGTCTTTTCCATGCACACACATACACAAAGGTGTAACATATACACTATAATCATTGTTTATATGCTTTGCTATGAATTTTATATTGAAGTCTACACCATTTTTTATTGTCTGTGAGTATCCATGGTAAGCAAAAAAACACCAAAGCTAGATGGTTTATTTTACCGTGTCAACATGAACAAATCATGCCAGTTGGCCTCCACCATGACATGGGAAAAATGACAGCTTGAGCTGACAGACTGTTTGGGTTGTGCACCACAGCCTCAAGGCTTTGTTTTACGATAACACTGCCAGCTACAGACAACAAATTAAAGGAAAAAACAACAGAAAGTGTCTTAGTAAGATGTTGGGACACCATGTGCCATCAGAACTGCTTCAATGTGCCCTGGCATTGATTCTACAAGTCACAGGATCTCTACTGGAGGGATGAGCACCATTCTTCCAAAACATATTCCCTCATTTTGTGTTTTGATTATGGTGGAGGAGAGTGCCGTCGAACACGTCAGCCCTAAATCTCCCATAGGTTTTCAGTTGGGTTACGATCCGGTGACTGTGAATGCCATATAATCTGATTTACATCATTTTCATACTCATCAAACCATTCAGTGACCTCTTGTGCCCTATGAATGCTGGCATTGTCAGGATGACAGGATGTGACTGAGACCGTGTTTCATCACAGGATAAAGGTCTGATCGACTTTGCACTGATTTGAAGTGACCCTTCCCCCTAAAGTGGACCCAAACTATGCCAGCAAAATGCCCCCACAGCATACCAGAGCCACCAGATCCCCTGACTGTAGGGTTCAAGCATTCAGGCCTGTACTGTTCTCTTGGTGTACATCACATATGCACTTGCCCTCTTGTTGAGAATATGGTAAAGGATGACCCATCAGACCTGGAGACCAGAGCCGATGGTTTTTGTACCACATTCATCTTTGTAATACAGAGTTTATCCACTGCAGTCTTACGATAATATCTCTATACACATAATTGTCAATGAACTGTTCTTGCTGACAGTTTGATCACATCCTCAGTCACCTGTTGAAGAGTTGCTCCTCTGTTTTTCCTTAAATATCACACTAATACACAAGCGTAACGGTCATCCAATGTGCACTGTCAACTAGTATCAACTTGGGTCTGCAGCATTTTTCCACATGCCTCAGAGCTTGATTGGATATTAATTGCTTAACTCCTGCTTAAATATTTGTTATGTTTCACTATTCTTTTAATCGAGTGTTTGCTTTAATTGTCCTAAATCCCTTAAATATTAATAGTAAAAGTCTGGTTCCTCAGAATGATTTTAAAGAAAACTGCAGCTTATGTGTACATTTGGACGAACTCAACTGTACAATATGAGCTGCTCGACTGGTACAATAGATCCTTTATATTTTGTCCAGTGGTGAACCCAACAGGGAGATGCCTTCACCAGGTTCAGCCTGGCAGAACCCGGCCAAGCGCTCACCTTCCAGCTTCCCCTCCAGCAGCAGGAGGTGACCCAGGAAGGCTTTATTATTATTATTATTATACATTATATATTATTATTATAATATACTATATATACTGTACTATTATTATATACTGCTACTATTATTATATACTGTTATTAATAATAACATTACCATCATATCATCAGTACTATTACCATCATCTTGCCACTGCACCTTATCTACCTATGTATCTTGTGTTTTTTATATTTTATCTATCTATCTATCTATTACACAGTAAGTAGACCCTCAAAAGTCTGCTGTCCTCGTGGGAGATTCGGGTGTCTGTGATGTTAATTCTAGGATCAACAATTGCCTCACACAGACTGTAGCACATTTTAGACTTTTAATCATACACACCATCCAATGAGCATTGCCATAGATACTTCCATTTTTATTTCTGTCTCTAATCTTTTCTGTATCAAGAATTAAAAAAAAAAAAAATTTGGCCACTGGAGTTAAAAGCATTCAGTGCCCCCTGACCAACATTTCTCAAGGTGTGGCTTCTCATAATTTGACTGTGATTTGAGCTGACTGTTTGACCCAGTCATGTCTTCCCACACTTAGACTAAACACGGTTAATGAGTCTCTCATGACTCATCCTTTTGATTACTCCTTACTTCTGGCAGGCCAACGAGAACATCAGGCTGACCCTTTGACCTCGAAAACACATTGGTTACATTGGACGAGCAACAAAAACCAAGACATTCCACTTTTGATATGAAGGGAGAAAACTATAGTTGATTAGAGACATAGAAGAACACAAATTTAATTTAAATTAGTCCAATCCCCTTTTTATTAAACTATATCATACATTGTACAGTAATCTGGGATGTTGGCAGCAAGCAGTGTCCATGATCTCTTTGGCCTTTTGCCTTGGATAAGTAGACAGGGTCAGTTGTGAATAACCTGTATGGTGCAAGGTATAGCTGTATATCTCTATCCACAGACTTTAATACTAATGAGATTCCTAAAAATTCCTCCCTAGAATCATCGCTCTGAATTAATGTACCATGAAAGAGACAGCACAAGGCAGAATGACAGACTAAGACAGAGTGAGACAGAGTCAGAGGTGTGCAGGCAGTCTGCCAAGCAGCCAGCCATGCAATCATGCATCCAGACGGCCAGACAGACAACATGTCCTGTTACTGTTCACCTTCCAGGTGAAAGAGGTCAACGGCCCTCCCCTGTTAGTGTGCGCTTCACAGAGACTCTGAAGAGAAACAATTACTGAGCGAGAGCATCTGGAGGATTGTGCTTCTGACTGCGCAACAGACACTACAGTGTTGTGACAGGGGGTCCGTGCTGTCTGTCTGAAGATCTATCCTTCACAGAGACCAAACATATTTTGTTAGCATTCTCTGAGCTGAAAATTCTCCGACTGAAAAACTATTTTGGTTCGTGAACCTGAAGTATTTCACACGCAAACTCAGGACCTATAAAAACACCTGTGTTATTCCTCTTTAGCTAAGTGTTTAGATGCTGTGTCTGTGTGACCTGAGCATGCTTTTATTCTGAAAGCAACAGGCTGTGAAAGTAAATAACTTTAAGCAATGAACTTTTAAAAGCTTAAAATGTGTTATAGCAGCAGGAGCACATCTAGCACCTCACTCAGCAGATGTTGGTGGATGAGGAACCTTTCTGCTTTTGAGGAGCGGGTATCTGTCAAGGGTTTATAGTTAGAGAACGCTTGGCTCATGACTGAAATGTTGACAGTATGTGTCTACTTAAAGGAAACACCTGCGTGGTGTCTGTGAGGGCCTCAGGGGCCACATGGCCTTTGAAGTAGTGGAAAATCACACACAGACAGAAACATAAACACACCCTAACTCGATGCTGAGCCTAACACTAACCCCAAATAAGTTTGTATCTGTCTGTCCTTTGAGGAAGGAAGTCCTCAAAAGCAGTATTTGTATTGTCCTACTGAGAACTTCTGGACCTCACAAATAGAGTTAAAACACCATGGAACATGTCCACGTATAGCACGTACTCCACACACATGCCAGATGTTTTAGTTTATAAGAAAGAAAACCATATAAAATATTTATATAAATATATACATATGTTAAAGTATATATATTGTTTGTATGTATGTATTTATTTATATAGTTTGATATTTTAGGAAATATGCTTACTTGTTTACTTGGCAAAAGCCAGATGAGAAGATCGATACACTTACAAAAGTCTGTTATCAGAAGCTGGTTAGCTTAGCTTAGCATAAAGACTGGAAACGGAGCCGAACAGCTAGCCTGGCTCTTTCAAAAAGTGACATCTTAATAGTGAGCTGTTTGTTGATCACTACTGTCATAGTTAGACTAAATGATACTGATATTGTACAGCATGACCCTGCTTTGCATGGCTACAGAACATTAGTTAGTTCTAATGGACTATTCATTGTTTAAATCACTTCCTTCAAACACCTTTTCATATCTCATTAAGTCTCTCCTTATCACTCCTCTCCTCCTCTTCTCATATCCTCTCCTCGGGGTCAGTGGGTCAGGGCCCCAAAATTGTGGTGAGCAGTAAACACTGCCTTCGATTTGTCTTCAAAACTCCCAAAACATACTTCAAAGCTCTAATGATAAATGATAAGAGCTCAGTAAACACTTCTCCTCCATTTGTCTAAGTTCAAAAACAGCACACTTCCCCATATATATAAATCTGAAGAAGAGATAATAAATACTTTAGATTTGCCTTTTTGACCTCATTAGCAAAGAAGCTTTCAAAGAAGAGATACGACAGACATTACAATGGCCTCTCTGAAGAGTTCATGCAATGATACAGTTGTAATTCATGATGTCTGATACTGATGCCGAACAGGCTTTTTGATTTTTAAGTTAAAATAGGTAAAACAAGTTATTTCAAGCTTATCACAATTGATATGTGTGTGATGCCTATCCCAAGACATTTGCAGCAACAGCATCGTGGTGTCTTTTAATCTCTTTAGAAATAGTTATTACAAAAAATGTCTTTTGTATAGAAGCACTGCAGATGGGTGTTTAAATTGCGTATGTTTCTTATTTCAGTTAAAGCTACACAAATAGCTATTTTTATATTAATATTATGGTTAAATGACTGTGTGTATTGTGAAAGGTGTCACTCGTACCAATTAATTCAACAGAGAATGATCAACCTACCACTTCAGCTCCATTGAACTCTACAGAGCATTTTAACATCTTTCAGCTCATTGTTTTGTCTTCTGGCCCACAAATGTATTGTTTTGGTTTACTGTCACCACTTTCATCATCCTTGTTTCCTGTTGCAGTAAGCAGCTGCTTTCATTCAAAAAAGCTTTAAAAAACCAATGAACGCTACCCACCAAGCACTAAAGCAGACAAAAGTTAGCAAATAGCAAACATATTTAGCAGGTAATGATATTTGGTGAAAAACAAAACAGAGGTAGAAGAGAGTGAGTACTGGACTGCAGTGGCCAAAAATGTGACTTTAATATTAAGGAATATTGAATATTAACGCTAATGTTGCTCTGTGTCTGATGCTATATCCATGCAATAAAGTAAATAAACGTTGATGTTGTGTTTAGCTTGTACTGCTTCTGCCGAAAAAAATAAATAAATACTGCGTTAAAAACTTTAAAGCTTACTTTGATGAGTCAAATAATTTTATTGGCTGGAATCAACTGTAACTGGAGTAAATGTATTACACATGAGATATGTATTATATGTATATATATATATTATTCTTGACTTTTGATCCAGACCACTCTTCCTTGCTTGCAATATTTGTCTCAGTTAAAAAACAAACAACAACAACAACAAAAAAAAACATTTATCATTTATGCAGAAAGCCTTTGTTTTATGATATTTACATCGAAATGTACAGAATTTGAAAATTAAGAAAACAAAGAATCTTGGCACGTGTGGTGACCTTGAATTTAATAAATGTCTCTGACATAGGTGATGTTTTACATTCATTCATGGTTCAATACTCTGTGGCACATTCTGAGAGGGATAAGGTTTAACCCTTTGATCTGTTTGAGGTGAGCAGTTTTTCAGTGCCTTAATAATGGGCACTCTAACAGGAGTTGTTAAGGGAGAAGAAAGGACTTTGTGGTCAGTCCCATCTACCACAAACAGACTTTTCCACAATTTCCTGGAATTTAAGCCGGCTACATTCCACGTAAATGTCTCTTCTACTAATCATCTGGCTACTGCTGCCTCCAAAAGCATTTCAGTAGTTTGTTGCCATCCTGTGAATCAGCCGTTGAATGAAAGCCAGAAAACCAGCTGGATCTGCAAACTCTATGTAAAAGATCAAGGTTTTCCATGAGCTCACCAGCCTTTCCAGGATATGTTTGAAGCAAAACCCATTACATACAGGACCTCATGTCAACCTTCCCCTAACACCACACAAGTTCAGTTTCCACGGTCCTCCTCGCAACCATTATGCTGTCATTTCAAGGTTTGGATTAGGAAAATTCAACTTGGTGTCTCATTTAACAATTGGTTGTAATTTAGTTTGTGCTCTGTTTTTATTAAGTAAGACTGTCTTTGATGAGACTCAAGTAGCTCATAGTGTTATCTCTGGTGTTGAAATATGTTGATAATTCTAACTGTCCCATGACTGCAGTAAAATCTTTATTCAAGCCCAGATGGAAACCCTGCTTTTGACTGTCTACATTTAACACAACTTCAGCTGAGTGTGTTAAAGGCCATATCACATTTTATAGGTTTGACGAGAGAGATTTGGGGTGGGCAGTGTTTAAGTTACATCATTTCCACTGGCTTAAGAGAGGGTGCATGTGTGCTTTCACAGTATCCCCGGGAGGACCAAATGTTCGTATGTGGACTTGGAGATATGCATTAGCACATATTGTGCTTATGTGTGTGAGTGTACAGTATATGTGTTTGCATCTGAGCATGGCTGTGTGTATGTGTGTGTTTTTTGAACCTGGATAGCCTCAGACAGGAATGTCCAGAGAAGGACCTCTTGGGAAACGTGGGCGGGGACTAAAGCTGACATATTTTCTCACCCTCTTGGTTCTTTTAACTATCCCACTGAATCTAACTGTGCCGATGCATTAAAGGTTAAAGGACTAATTAGTCAATACAATTAGACAATTAAGATGACAGTACTTTGTCACAAACACTGTAATACAGAGCGAGATCTTGCAGTCATCTTGCTGGACCTATCTGCAGACTTTGACATGGTGAACCACCACATCTACCTGAACCTATTTGAACTAGGCGTATCAGGTATGAGTCTTTGAGACTTTTGAGTCCTTCATTACATAGAACTCGCTCAAAGTGGCCAAGTCCAAGTGTCACTCTTTCCAGTGGGGTACCGCATGGATTGGTGCTCAGACCTCTTTTCTCTTTATAAATCACCTCCCTTAGTCTGATTATCCACTCACATTTTTCTTATACTTGCTATGCTGATGATACCCACCTCTATCCGTCCTTCCTGCAAGACAGCCATACTATCTGAGCTCAGATCTCTGCCTCTCATTGATATCTCTGAATGGCTGATCTTCAACTCAGTCTCCCTAAGACTGATCTGGTCCCAAATCACAATCCAAACTCTTCTTCTGTGTGGTTACTGAACTCATTTCTGTTTGCAGAATACCTTTCTATCTATCAAAAAACTTTGAAGACTTTCTTCTTCTGATAGAGCTTGCTCACCTGTCTCTCTTGTTGTGACACTTATTCCTAATTCACATATTCGTAATCTACTGTGGTTTGGATTACACCTCTTTTGTAGGCCATTTTGGACAAATTAATAAATGAAATCTCAGTAAATATCAGCTATAATGTCGAAACCAGATGATAAGCAAATTAACATTGTTTCCAATGTGTTACTTAAAGATTAATCTTAGGAAAACCATTTAAAGTACTGTACATAGATTGAAGTAGTACCCATGACAATGTTGTGGCTTCAGGTGGTAAAGTATAACTTTTTTAAAAAGGCAAAAAATGCCTGTTTTAAAACGAGTGATAGTCCAGGAACTAAACTGAAGACACACAAAATGTTTGTATATGTACACTGCATGAAACATGTACCTCATAGAGACGCCCTAAGTACCAGCACTTTAACAACCATACACACATACATGTGTGTGTTGACACTTGGGGCATGAGAAATGAACCTTCACCACACAAAAACACTGAGCTGAAGTGCTGCTACGTAATGCTGTAATCAGTAGGAGGAATTTGACACAAGGTTATGTAAACTACTAAAAAACACCAGCAGACAGTAAGACCCAACAGCATGTGAGGAGGTGAGTTTTCTGCTAATGACCAAACTAGGCTTGAGCAGAACTTGATACATTATGGAAGTGAGGTGACAGCGAGAATGTGAGGGTGCAGTATTTCTGTTATTCATGTCGGGAATATCTTGAAGAATGAATCTGTGGGAACCCAACACTTCTAGTTCATAGTTTATTTTAGTTTTCTGTTGTGAGATAAGATAACCTATCAACAGGAAAGTATGATTTTTGTGGAAACCATTTTTGGTGACTTTCCACAAACACTGGGCTAACACAAGCACAATAAAAACATTACAGGAAGACATTGGACTCTTTGGATTCACTGCTGGACTATGAAACCTTCATACAGTATAGTGTATAAATTCATAGGTTAATAATTATAAAAAAAACTGCTTTACATCAATACTATATTTAGAATCTGTTCCAGATCTGCAACCACAGAAACATTTGGTTAGGAATGTTTTCACTCTGACAGTAGCTGCAGTTGTAAAACTAGAAACAGTGGAAAAACCATTGAAAACTCATATTAAGCTCGGCAGTTCGAAGTGTCACTGCAAGAAAATGCTTAATGGGATGTTCGTCATACTCTCTGGCCAAAGCCTTCCTTGTTTTTCTCATCTCCAGGGAAGGACCAGTGACTCCAGAATATGAGACCACCTTTAACCTCTTAACCCTGCCACACCTCAGTCCCTCAGCTCAGCAGACTCCTCACAGCATGATCACACACAGGCAGCAATGTTAAAGCCAAGAAGCTTCAAGCGCTTGTACGTGGAAAAATCAGTGAGGGATTAACTGTGAAATAAATCTACACACAAGCACACACCAAATCAAATCCCTCACACACCGAGCGCCTTCATACCCCTGACATATATTACGTTAGCCAGACGTCAGCCTTGGTCAGGTGGTGTCAGGGAGCACAAAGTAAATGAGCTCATCTGGGAAAATTATACAGAGACAGCTTGACGTAACAGAAAAAAACATTAAGGTTTCCGCTCCTGAAAAAGTGCATTATATGGCACTTGATGGATGATTAATGTAACAAAACGATTATTTTCTTGCCCGCCTCGCCACCAAAATGATATAAACTACAATAAAGTGAAAACAATCACCTACCCCACCAAAGTGAAATCTTTGAAACTCATTAAGAACCATATAGCATTAAGCAACACTTGTAGCCTAGGGATTTAAAGAGGTCCTCCTTCTCAGAAGTGATGCGCTGTTATGTTTTCCTGGGGCTTTGAGAAACGTAACCATAGAAACGGTGTATTTGTTATGGCAGTCCAAAGCCAAACCACCGGGACAACACCGAAAATGAAGAGAGACGGAGGGAGGAAGAGAAGAGATAAAGAGGCGTTTAAATTGAGAGACTGGCCGGGCGGAGGAGGGTCGCTCCCGTGTCAGCTGTGTTTCAAACACCTACAACAAGCTGAACTGAGTTGTGCTGATGTTTTTGCCTTGACGAGGTGATACCTCCAAATGACCTTAGTGTGAAAATTAAATGAGAAGTGTGAGCAGACAAATCTTTCATTTCAGGATATTTTCCTGACCTGGATGTGTGAAAGATGACAAAAAAGCTGATAGACGAAGGGTTAGGAAGGTTAGAGCACTCATGTCATCAGGATACATCTCAGCCATTGGGAGTATGCTCTTCATCAAAACAATACAACAGAGGTGTGAACTCACATGACTTGGATTCAAGTCACAGATATGATGATTTCTGACTTGACTAAATCAAAACAGACTCTTAACTTGAAATAACTTTGTACCGTCTATAAGCACAATGACAAGAAATGTGGCCATTAGGCTATAAAAGATTAAAAAATGATTCTATAAATTAAATGCATAATGTCTCTAGCCATGGTTTTTGTTAAAAGACTTGTGCAGTACTTATTTTTATTTATTCCTTGAAAGAAAATTGCAATAGTTGATGCAAGAAAATGTGAACATTTATGATAGTTTCATATTCTCCAAAGCTCAAGGTTGTTTGGTCTAACATTAGAAATGATAAAAGCAAGACTCAAGCTTACTAATAGGACTGACAAATAAATATCATCCCCTGAAAGAAGTGTTTTTTTTCCCAATTTTTTGATAAAAAGACTAGGTATGACAGGTTCAATTAATTGGTCGCCAGATTATTCAGTCTCCCTCGTGGTAACAGCACCACGGCCAACTCTGTGTTCTTTTGTTTGTTTGTTTTTTAATTTTTTTAAACATATTTTTTATTGAGATTTTCACATTGATTTAAACATGGACATTTTAACTAATCACATAAATACATTATCCCCCAATCTGACAAAAATAAAAATAAATAAATAAACATAAAATAAAACAAACAAACAAACAAAAACAATACTAATACTAATAAAGTAGACAAAAACATCAAATAAGATCGCAGCAGTGCATAAATTACAGAAATTGTACAATTAATCACAATCCAAGGTCGTGAGTTTCCAGAAAGTCCATATAAGGTCTCCATAAGTGAGCAAAGTTCTTTTCCTTCTTTTTTACAATATATGTTAGTCTCTCCAAAGCTAGACAGGACATCAGTTCCTTTGTCCACAATAATGCGATTACCTTTCTGGCTTGTAAGAGTCCAAAGTCAATGAGCAGTGACTGCTGTTGAGACACAACAAAGTTGTCCGGGTATATTCCTAGTAAACATATTTTAGCTCACAAAGGCACTTCCCTTCCAACTATGAGACCTATACAATGTAATACACTTTTCCAGAATTGGTGTATCTTTGAACACTCCCATAAACAATGAACTAACGTGCCTTTTGCTTCTCTGCATTTCACACAAATATCGGGTACATTAGGGTATATGTGATTCAACCTGCAAGGTGTAAGGTAGGTGCGCATCAACCATTTATATTGTGGCAGCTTAAATTTGGTATTAACAGACTGGGTCTGAGCCTTAAAACAAGCCCTTTCCCAGTCAGCTTCCTGAATGTCCTCCTTTATATCAATTATCCATGCCTACATCTTTTTGGAAAATGACTCTTTTGGATGTGTTAACATTACCTCATAGAACAGTGAAAATTGTCCTCTGCCATTCATGTGGGATAGAGTCATTTCCTCAATTTTAGATAGTGGAGGTACAGACAACAATTGTTTATGCGTGGATAAAATAAAATGTTTCAACTGGAGGTATTTTAAGAAGTGTTTTTTTGGAATTTCATATTTCTCAGACAGTTGATTATATGACATCAGGTTGCCTTCTGCATATAAATCTAAAATTTTTGCAACACCTTTGTTAAACCACATCCTAAATCCACCATCTGCTCTCCCCGGTATAAAACAATTATTGCCCCATATAGGGGTAAACTGTGATAATGCTGGTGTGTCTCCGACATGTTGGCGTGCAGAGTACCACACTGAAATGGTATTTCGAAGAAAGGGATTTTTTGTTTGTTTAACCAGCTCTCTGACGCTTGCTGAATATAAATAAAGCTTGAGAGGAAGCCCTAGTGTTGATGTCTCCTCTATAGTCACCCAAGCAGGAAGGGAAGCCACTGAAAAGTAATACATTGCTGTCCTTAGCTGGGCAGCCCAGTAATACAGTTTTAAATTGGGGAGCTGAAGACCCCCTCTTTCATATGGTAAATATAACAGCCTTAGTTGTAGTCTGGCCTTTTTTTTATCATTCCAGATTAATTGATTCAGCATATTATTAATGTTATGAAAAAAGGTGTTGGGTAAAGGAAGCGGAAGTGATTGGTAAGACCAACATTTTAATTATGTTTATGCGACCGATCATAGATATAGGCATCTTGGTCCATCAGTTTAGCATCTCCCTCACCCTGTCCACCAGGGGGGTCATAATTTAATGAAACTGTTTGTTTCACATCAGGACTAATTTTAATCCCTAAATATGTAAAACCTTCTTTAGTGGTTGCGAATGGTGTATCTATAATAGGCTGCAGTCTTTCATTTTCATTCAAAAATATTAGTGCAGATTTGGAATTGTTTATTTCATACCCTGATATGTTTCCAAATGTTTCAGTTAAATTCACTAAATACTCTGTGTTCTTTTGTAACTTTGCTTGCTCTGTGATTTTTGACTTTGTGACTAATTGTGATCTCCCTGTGCTTCAGGAAAACCCCCTCTGCCATTTCTCTGCCATGTCCAGCTCTATTTGTCTCCACATCTACACTTTGGGATTTCTGTCACCACCAGCCTTGTCCCACCACCCCGGACACCCCGCCACTGGCTCCCCCACCTGCATCAATAAACTAACACATGGTGTATTCTAATAACTTTGGTAATCCCCTGACTTTTCATCCAGCACCATGGAGTTAATGTTTGTGGTTGAATGATATGTCACAACTATTCAGTGATCATGCCCACTCCCTCCAGAATAAACTATAATCATTTTGGTAATCCCCTGACTTTTTTTTTTACACTTTACTAGTGACAAGTCAAAAAATGTGTCCATTAGTTTGTTTTATTAGCAAATACCTGCAACACTAATGGCATTGCATTGGTTTTTAGCTGTACTTTGTGTTTGATGCCAATTAGAAATGTTAAACTAAATGTTAGCTTATTAACACATTAAACTAAAATGGTAAAAATGCTAAACATTATACCTGCTAAACATCAATATGTTACCATTGTCACTGTGGGCATGTTAGCATGCCTCAGTACAGGCTCAAAGAGATGCTAACATGGCTGTAGACTCTTAGGCTTTGTTCAGATTGCAGGCAAATCAGACTTTTTTCTCAAATCAAAGACAGACTGTCTGCACAGTTATTTGCAAGTGATCAGATCAGATTTTTGTGTTCAGACATCACAAACCTATCTGCATGGGTTGATGTGGTATCGACGTTGGCGTCACTTACTACGTATGCTGGTGACATGGCTTTCCAACATGAAAGCATGAGAAATAGAAATCCATCAACTCACCCTCCGTTCCCCACAGTGCCAGCAGACATTTTATCTCAGCGTGTTGTTCTTCGTGTCTCCATACCGCTCTGCTAGTACCAGTATGGATTCTGCTTCTGATGCACTTCTGTCACTCTGGATTTGACGTTGTGCATCGCGTTTCAAGTGACTCAAAATACACTTTGAAATCCGATTTGAGAGGCCAGAGTGTCTGGACTGAGACGCATCTATAGAAATCTGATTGGAATCACATTTCAAACCACCTCCAAATGTGGCTTGGATCTGTTTTCATGTGGTTCTTCTGCTGTCCAGACTTTCTAAATGAATCTGGATATGCCAAAAAATGGATTTGGGCTGGCAGTCTGAACAAAGCCCCGTTTAGTATTTCTGAACATCGCTGGTCTTTGTCTAAGCAGCAACACTAAGAGGACAGAACACAAAATAAAAGCCAACAAAATGTTTGCTACTTAATTCTCTTGTTGGGCTCAGTAGTAATGCTTCTCTGCTTACAGTTATTACAATGCCTTCATGCTCTCAAACAGCTGATCGGGGAAACTGGGCTCTAATCAGATTAATGGACCATAATGTTTTGGAAACCATATACATCAGTGCAAACACTGAGACACTGAGATTTTAGAGTTTTAATTACAGACATTAGAGTAAACAACATGCCACTTAGTGTAACTTCCTGCATAAACACTCAAAAACTGGTAACTCATCATGTGGCAAAACCTACTGTAAGCTTTTGTTGTCCAAGCTCTTGGATCAGTCTGCTGTGGTCTGTTTCATGACTCCACACTTGTGTGTGCATGTGTGAGATTGACCTAAGGGGGTTTACAGAAAAGGGTGGGAATGTTATTGATCATTGTCATGGCAATAAATGAAGATGTGTATGTTGGAAAGCCTCCGATCTGTGTGTCTGTGTATGGATTGTGTTTGCAAGTAATTCAGTGTATCTGCATGCATTTATTGCTGTGTGTGCATTCAGCTATGCACCTGTGAACTCTTTGTGTTTAGTGTGCACTTAAGAATGTTTCATGTGTATGTATGTGCACACAAGGCGTCCCGCAGAGGTCCAGATGTGAGGATTTTGCTTGCTGGTGACACGTGCCATAAATCTAAATCTTTAACTAATGAACAAATAGGAGAAACACAAAGTCTAATAAACAGAATCACAGGGAGGAAGAAATGGGGAGAGAAACAGATGAGGGTGTTGGGAGAAAACGGAGATAGTAAAAAAGTGAGCACTGGGGAAAAGAAGTGGAGGAGAAAGCTGAGACAATGAGAAGTTGATTACGGAAAGCTGAGAGGAGGGTAGGGTGAGAAAGTACCTTCATATTCCCCTGAACCTTTTTTTTTTTTTTTTTAGATGTGATTGGATCAATTACAGCTTGAACAATGGGCTGGTGATATCAGACATTGCATGGAAGTTACTGCTCTTTTTAATGGACAAAAGCATTTTCAATGCATACCCCTGGGTTTTAGGTCAACCCATGACTAGATTACACTCATTTCATTCAATTAAGCACTCTTCTACCTGGTATACGTCAGACTATTCGTTTTTAACAATGTCCTGGTGTAAAAATGTTTTTAAATGATAAAAAGATGGTTAAAAAGCATTGTTTTTCTTCAGATTATCTGTAGCTCTTTGGTTTAGAGGCCTGGTGAATGTAATAGCATGGTAAATGTAAGGTATGATGGATGCAAGACAAGTTAAAAAGAGTTTTGTGGGGCAACTGCCCAAAGAACGATGACCTGGACGACTGAGAACCTTCACAGATGGATAGCAGTTATTGTGTTTTTCTGTCTGGCCTCATGATAGCACTGTTGTCTCACTGTTACTTTGTATAACTACAAAACACAATGATGAAAAACATTTGTTTACATTGTCACACTGAGAAAATGATAATGTACCTTAGGCTACTGATGATGAGAAATTTGTCTTTGTGCCATTTTTGAATCAGATAATTTAAAAGGGAGAACTGGTGCATGAGAAACACGAAACGAGCTCATACGATGTGAGCTCTGAGTGTGACAATGGCCAAGACACCGTCCAAGTAGCTGTCCCAGGAAACGTTAGGACTGATGAGAGAACCTTATATAGTTACCTCAACTGCCTCAACACTGCTGCTGTAAACGCAGAAGTAGTTTTCCTGGCAAAAATGTCAACTTTGGAAGCCAGATCTCACAAGCGACCCACTTTCCTGGAAAACCTTGGCCTTCAGCTGTTGTGGCCGTAGCTGCAGAAAAGGAAAGAGGTACCGCAACTTCCAAAAGCTGATGGATGCTCTGGTTTATCTGAAAACAGAACTACTATGCAAAAGATGGTGGAGTATAAACATATATTATAACTGGCTATGCTGAAATATATGGATGCATTTTGAATAAAAAAAATATCCTGACGTCTTTAAAAGTTTGTATAACTGAACTGCGAAAATATATTATTTATGTTTGTAATTTTTAAAAGGGCCAGTGTGTAGGATTTAGTGGAATCTAGTGGTGTAGTTACTGATTGCAACCCTTTCCCCTCACCCTCTCCTTCATAGGTAGGAGGAACTACATTTTGCCGTTTTGTTTTTAGGAGACAAAGTTACACATATGATATTCTATTTCTGCCATATTCTGTAAATAGAGCACCATAAACAAAAATGTTTCCAATATATTTGTTATGTAGAACATAAGTGGACCCAAAGTACAAACATGACCAGAGAATGAGTACGATTCAAAATGGTTTATTTGACAAAGCCAGTGTAAATAAGTGGCAGGTGGATGCCAGGTGGTGAGAAGATCCAAGCGGTGCAAGGCTGCCAGGCAGATGATGATATGAGAGGATATGCCAAATGACAAACACAAAAAGAGCCAGATAAGACAAGGGAAACAAGGGAAAACACTGGGAACTGGGAGGCAGACAGCCTCATCATGACAGCAATTTTATTGTATGACTTAAAATACAATATTTTAAGTTGAATAAAATATATAAGTATAAAATAATGTTCGAAAAAACACATACACATGTAAGGGTTAAGCCAACTGTACCTAGGAGCAGTGGTGCTTTGAGCTTTAAGCCAATAATGGCATGCTAACATAATCACAATGACAACATGATGTTTACCAGGTCATCTTTAACAAGGTGTTGACCGAGGTTTAGCATGTTGGCATGCCAACATTTGCTCAGTAGCATCAAAAACAAAGTACAACTGAGGCTGATGGGATTGTCACTCGTTTGCAGGACGAAGATATTTCACTCCAAACCACAAATGTCAACTTCACTGTGGCGCTACACAAAAAGTCTGCTCTGCAAACTGCTGTTGAGGCCTTGAGTTGATCAGATGTTCCCATACCTTCACTGACAGCTGCAGGCATTTTGCACTTTTGCCTTTTGTTATTTACACTTTTATGTATTATTCTAATCATTCATTATTGGACATTACATTCTATGCCTTTTGTCTATGCTCTGCTTGATTTCATGGCCTCTGAGGGGATAAACTTCCCCTCCTCTTCTCTCCTCTCTTTTCTCCTCCCCATCATGAACTAGGCCTTACATGTGGGAACTACCCTATAGATCTGTCACTGTGATTCAGTCTCCCTCCCTGCATCTGTGAAATTATCATGGTCTGTAAGTCAACTGAACTTTTGGAAACGTTGTGGTTTTGTTTTTATTTGGAAGTGCAGGAATGTGCATGTTGACATCTCTGACATGAGAACTTCTGAATTAATATGCATGATTTCCTTCTTTCACATGATAAATATTTATGTTTGTCATGCTACGGTCTCATGTTTGACGCGAGAGTCACTGACAGTCTAAAATAAAAACTGACACGTACGGCCGCATTCCACTCCCATCATGACTATTTATATGATCAGTTTACTCAGGGGATTGGAGTCATATACATCTGCAGACATTTGAACATCTGGCTATGATCCTATCGGGTATGACCTCTATATTTTCAAAGATTATTAACACACCTTACACCTTGCAGTTTGTTTACAACTTAAAGAAGTGACTGCGAACATAAAGGTCCAGTGTCCAGGATTTAGTGGCATCTAACATTGCTGACTGCAAACCCTCACGCCCCATCATCTCCTTTATATTATGATGGAGAAACTATGGTGTAAAAAATGTGTCACGTTATTCTCTTCAGCCCTATCCAGTCACATAGTTTCTGAATGCCTATAATAGAGAACTTTGTGATGATTTTCAATACTACATCAAATGTTACATCAAAATGAAGCTGACAAACAAAGATGTCTTTATTCAGCTATATAAATATAAGAATAGCGTGCGGAAAGTAACCTTTGAAACTATAAACAGGTCCTTTCAGGTCACTTGTCATATGACTGCTAACCATATCACCACAGTCTCGTGGATAAATGATCAGATCTGATCGTGACAAACCCAATTTATGATAGTTCCAAAGCTGCATCTACAATGTTACTAAAAAGTGTTTAAGAAGACTTTGATTTCTGTGGAGACAGCTTTTGTTCTACTTGTTGATGGAGCAGTTGCCTCCCATAACAAAGTATTATTTCAGTTTTGCCAAAGCAATATATTTTTATTAGCTCACTGACATCAAGAAATATTGCTTCTCCTGCTCAATGTGAACTCATATCTCTGCCTATAACCACCATCTCCTCGCAGCTTCTAACAAGGTAGGACACTGCTGGAGCTCTCTTACTGCTAGTCCTAAAAGTAGGACCAAAAAATGTGTCACTGAGAATTTTTGGCCATGTTGAACCAATTTCCTTTTTCTGAGACACTTGATAAATACTGACCCAGATCCTGATGTAGGTTTTGGCTAACTTAGTTTTGAATGTGGTTCATTCAAACTGGAAACGCAAAGATGTCAGTACACACTAAAGCCACAGTGCATGTTAATTCAGCTTCTGAAGATGTTACATTTACTAGAAAAGTGACTCAATGAAGTGTACTCAAAACAGTCTGCATGCACACTAAAAACACTTTGACTTGACTTTTGAGTGTTTTGTTGATGTATACTTGTCTTCCACGAGGAAAATGGAGAGACTATTGGAAACAGGAACACCTCAAACCAGTTCATATCCCTTTGTTATGTCTAAATGGCAGCGGAACTCTGATGTCTGATTGATGTTTGATGGTACAGTAAGCAATGTGTCATTTTCTGTTAGTATAAAATGGTTTAGTGTGTTGAATTCTTGCATAACAGCAAATTCTGATTGATAGCCATCTGAAGTTCCTGGTACAAAATGGCACATTGTGATTCATTTATTGTATAATTAACATTTCATACTATTTACAGGACACACAGAATTGGTTAAAAAGGTCACAGTAAAAGTCCTCTGTGTATCCTGTCCCTACTCTGCGTGTGTGTTGTGTGTTTTCAGACCATTCTTTGCCTGTCTACCGGGAGTGCTGCCCTGTCCTAAACACCCCTGTAGCTCATTGCCTCATTAGCTCCTGTGTCCAGCTGTGTTACATTACCAATGAGTCACTTTAGGTGACTAAATTAAAACTGATTTGCCCAAAATTTGAACAAATGTTAGAAAACTGGTTCCCCTTGACAGCGGCAGAAACAACATTTTCTGTTGTGAAATATTGAATTATTTTCTTCCAAATGGGTTTTATTTAATGTACCCAGCCCTCATGTTTTTAATAAACAACATCAAACCTTTTTTATTAGTCATGTACTAAAATGATGAACAATGAAAATGATCAATGAGGATGCTGTCTACACTTTGAGAGAGACAGAGTAACGAGTTCTGCTTCTAAACAGTCTCTTTTTTTAGTTTGCCAATTTAAGAGAGATAAATCAACTGATGGCACTGCAGAGTAAACACATGAGATCCATATTACCAGACCAAATCTTTCATATTATTGTTATTATTATCATAATATTTAATATTTTTGGTGCCTTTTGGTGATTCTTGGCTGAACTGAAGCTTGTGGTAAATTAAAACATACTTCCAAATAGTTATAAAGACGGCAGTTTCTAATTCATTTTGGATATAACTTTTTATTTCTATATTCCAATTATATTAAAATAGCTTATAGCTCTCTTATTCTGAGCCCTGTTTCAGATAATGTGTGGTATGAAGGGATGGACCATGAAGTGCTGAGGTTGGAAGCACATGGAGCACATTTTCATTTTTTCCTTTTGTGTTGCGTGTCGGAATTTGGCAGGTGTCATTCAAAATAACGTTCAAACGGTCAATGTGGCACCTCTGTGAGTTTGCCACATGATCTATAGCATTATGCTGCATTGCCTTTGGGGTTTCAACCCACAAAATGAATACATTATGCTCACATTATAGCCTCCTCTTGCTATAAAATTACAGTATTATGTTACTGGTAACAAAATGAGACACTGCACAATAGCTATCAAAAACAATTCCTGCAAATTATTTTTTTCTGAGTTTCTCCGATAGAACCTCTGAATTATTTTGAAACTATAGGAACAAAACATTTCAGTGCAGTATATAGGAAATTGTCGTAGACCTTAACCTACATATCTGCGAAGAATTACCAGACATCACTGAATTTTGTCACGCTTATCAGACAGGATGTTGCATATTTTTTTGCTAACTAATGAAATCTGATTTCCTCTTAGAGGGTCCTTCGTCTGTCCACTGCGGCCCTCCTAGCCTCCCGTAGCCTGCCACATGTTTCTGATGCACTGATTTTCATGGCCCTAGTTTAGTTAGGGGTTTAGTTAGGGGTTTAGTTAGGGGTTTGTTTAGAAAATAAAGGAAACATAAGTTCCAAGTGACACTACATTATTAAATGGACGATGCTCGGGGCGTCCTGCTAATTGTGGCCCAGGGCACGGGATCATCCAGAGTTGAAGTCTGGCCTGTTAATCACATCATTGTGCCACATCATGTGGAGGTGCTGTGAAGAACTGACAACCTACTGTACTTTAACTCTTACAGAAATGTATATGGATGGCGTTAAAAGATTTTCAGGAGTGAGCCTAACTTTACTTTTACTCTATTTACAGAATATGGCAGAAATTGAATATATAGAAGAACTTCAAAAGTTCTTTGTGGAGCTTTTGAGCACAATTAAACTTATACAGCATTTCGAGCTGTCCCAGCTGTTGTCAAGCAATACACATTGCAGCTAATAGTTTCACACTATTCCACTGCTCTAAAGGTGGCAGTAACACACAGATTCATCAACACAGATTCACCAACACGTGCTGCATTCCAGTAAACACGGATGTAAACATTCAAACTTTTAAGAAAAAAAAACGTCTTTTATGAGGAAAGAAATGCATTTACCATGTTTATTAGACCTCAGGGATAAACACAAAGAATCTTGGTGAGTAAGGCTGAATATAAACAGAAACTTTGTTTGCAAGAAGGCTCCACACATACTTTAACTCTAGGTTTTAGTTTTTTATTGACTTGTTAAATCTTGCCATCCTAGTAGGGACGCTTCATCATACATGATGTAGATGATACATATGCTGATACATTTTCAGTATGGGGACTGCCATTACTCAGGGATTGGTAGCTTCTTGTCATTCTTATGACAGTGATTTACCTTTATATCTGCACTATCAAAATCTTGCAGGAGCTGCCATTCACGTATGTGCTGTTTGTTGTACTGTAGACAGCTTTTTTATATACAGAATAAATTGTCTTCCAACAGTTTTTGCAATAACTTTTCTCTTTAATCTCCATCTTAGAAATCTGACTCTAAATCCTACAAAAGTATTTCTTCCTAACAAATCAAAGTAAAAAAAGATGTTAGTATTTATTAAGAATTTAACACTCACACAACAGTATGGTAACCAATGACCTCTCCCTCAAATTTTGCAAAATCCTGTTTGACGCACAGAGGTATGTGACATCATCTTTTCCAAAAAGATGGAAAACCAATGGAAAGAAAAAAAATCCCTGAAAAAAACCCCTTAAATCTCAAGAGTAAAATCACCAAAACGGTTCTAAATTTAGCAGAAGATGGTTTTCTCATGTCAGATTCCATTTTTCATAGTCTACGTTTTCATGTTTTTTGGGCCTTTAAGTTCTTTTATACCATATAGCTTGGTGTTCATGGCCACACAATTTTCTTTATAAATGATATTATCACCTAAACACTTCTCTCTCCAATTCCCCAAAACATTGTGTGTTGTGCATTGCTGTGTAAACAAATCAGCGCTAGTTCCCAGAAAAAGAAACCCACCAGCTGTAGACTGTGAAAAGCCAAATGCATCCTCTGTCCACGGATGTCTGATCTATTAAGAGATGCTGATGGCACTGATGGAGTGATATGCTAATGATGTGAAAGTCCAAGCCAGTAACATTTGCTCCCAGTTATATGATGCCTTGGTGATATGGCATAAAAGCATCAAAGCCAAAAACAACATCAGATACAGTTTGTTTTTTCCTGTACAACACAACTATGGCAACAGCTGTTTATGTAAATATGTCTGTGAGTGTGTGGAAAGTAATTGAATGTGTCTTGTGAAGCAGGAGTGTTCTCAATCAAATGAGATAAAGAGAAGCTACAGTTCACTGAATGAAACAGATGTGAGAACAAACAATAAAACAAGGATTGTACAGGAAAGAAGAAAGATTTGTTGCATTATTGGGCAATTTTACATTCACCCTTTTCTGTGGCTGCTATATATTTACTTGCTGTGTGAGGTTTACCAAACAGTGTTGGCTTGTGGTTTCCTGAAACACACTTTAAGGAAACCACAAGCCAACACTATTTTGGTAATCTCTTTCTTTATCGAAGCGCAATGGTGGAAAAAAAAAAAAATGTCCCTCTCCAAAGAGTTTTGTGTGTGAAACATAGCACCGTGGAACATGGTCGGTCTCTTCATTTGCAACTGACACCTCTTATTTAAAGCATGCTCATGGATAATAAGAAGGCGGATGAGTTAAGATGGTTGTCATAGTTTAATGAATGAAGTGTGTGGTGACATTAGATACCAAAGCACTGACAACAATATTGAAACAGTGACAGTGTAATGAAATACGTGGCAGATAAATCCCTTGAACTAGCTAATTAAAGATGGTGAACACATGGACTGTCACATATGAAAACTTTTGACTTGTGATTCATTGTCATTAATGCCACTAAATATTATTTTCAGGAGATTTTGAGAAAATTACTCATTAATATGTAAAGCAAATGAAACATTGGCCAACAGTTTATAGTGTTGTGCAGTGCTCTGTGTCTAAAAAGCAGTACTGTGCCATAAACATCTTGCATGCGACATCTTCTTCTACATTAAGCACCAAATAATAAAACTGCATGTCCACAATGGCCATCGTAACATCTTCAGCTATATCATGCAGCAGGACAATATCATAATCACTTTGGCAGAAATAACCATGTTTCTCTACAGAGCTGGCTCATTGGTGTGGTGTCTCACAGTCAGAAAACATAGCAGAGAGCCTGAAGGCTCCAGCAACAATGATATAATTGCACAACCGGTTTACACAACAAAGTGATACAACAGAAAAGATGTAAGATCAGATCAAATCGGAAGTGCGAAAATCAAAACTAAACAAACAAACCAGCAGCTATCGAGCCAACAGTCATACAGAGAATGAGACAGAGAGCAACACAATGAAAGAAGCCTCTCTATCACCAATCCCCCCCCTGAAGATCAGATTGCTCAACTAAATCCCCCCCCACAGATATCCACTCACACAAAAGCACCCTCACACACACACACACTGATACAGACTCCCAGGGCTGTCTTCAATCCGCTGTGTGGGTGTTCTCAGTCATATTGACTCATGAGGTGACACAGTTACCCAATGCTGGTGACGACTGCTGACGTGTGTATTTTTGTGTGTGAGGGTGTGTGTCTGTGGGAGGTTACCCCAAAGACTCTCATGTAATACCAGTCAAGGGTTGGATTCAGACTCAGTGTAATTCCCCTGCCGCCAAGGTAGCTTTAAGAAGAGAAAAGCCAGAATAAAAGCCATCAGACAAATGACAAAACTGCAGGGTATAGTGTTTTTTTTAAGTACAGAGGACATTGCATAGGAGTTAACAAGATTAATAAGACAGGTATTTGATGGCAGAAGGACTTTGGGGTAAATTTACTGTAGGTAAGATGAACTCTACAAATCCATTAGTAAACTGATGATGGGGCATGGCTACTATCAGATGGATTGCCATGGAAATCTGTACCCTGACCTTTCTTCTTTTATCTCCAGCAGGTCAAATATACTTCTTCTGTGAAATATCTCAACATTTACTGGCCAGTTTGGCACAAGATTTTGTCCAGACATTTGTGGTTCCCAGATGACGATGGTTCCCACCCTCATGCCTTTTGGAAAACATAGCTTCACAGAACTGCTACCATGTCTGTAGATTCTTGTTGTAGAGGATTGTTTTATGTTGGTTTGTTAGTCTAAATCTAAATCTTAGACTTTATATGGCTAGATTTGTGTGAAATGTGGGTTGTCACAGTCTTCAGAGGAAGATTCCTAATTCATTCCCCAACAATCTTGGCAGCACCTTTGTCAGGTCAAAATGTCCCCATGGCCAAAACCTTAGACAGACAGGTGACAAATTAAAGGAAAAACCAGCATAAAGTGTCTTATTAAGGTGTTGGGCCACCACAAGCTGCAAAACCAGCTTCAAGAGGGATGAACATCATTCTTCCAAAAGATATTACCTCATTTGTTTTACTGAAGGGGAGTGCTGTCTAACATGTCCAAAATCTCCCATAGGTGCTGAACAGGGTAGAAATCTGGTGTTTGCGATGGGCCATAGCATATGACTCACATCATTTCGCCTCAAACCATTGAGTGACTCCTCGTGTCCCGATGGCATTCACTTTGTTTCTCCACTCATTCATTCAGGTTTATTCAGGTTTTCCTTTAATTTCTCACCCATCATTAAAGCAACTGAGCACATTCATACATTACCCTTGAGGAAACCCCAGTTTGGATATGATACCACATTTGCAAATTCGATTTTGCAAAATCTACAGTAATTGCCAGATTGCCATGAGATGCACTGAGTATATTTATCTTCCCACGCGCACTGATCTCTTTCATTTGATGGCCCGTCATATCATCGCCACCATGAGACTAGAAATATAACATTTATCTGGTGTTATTAAACACCAAGCACAATACTGATGACTTCAAGTGGATACTGAATATGTTAATCACATGATACATTGATCCAGACAATTCAGACTGACAAGCTGGCAAGCCTTTAACTATGTATAACGTCAGCGTGGGACTGAAGAGAGTGTTCACCAACTGCAATGAATCTGTGTGACTCCATCATTAAAGTTACTTATTTAATGATTATTTGATTGAACTGACACTGGCATAGCTCTTTCTTTGCGTTTCTAGCCACACATTTATGCAGTTCAGTCACTTTATGCCAACTGCTAAAGCACTCAGGCAGTATGACTCCACTCTATTTGATATCCATGTAGCTTTGTCTGTCCCAACTAATTTCTGAGACTTTTAATAGTGTTTCACTCTGCTAAATGGTTCTCAGCCAAATGTAAGTCCAATCACTTTTTCTGTTGCCCAGCATTGGGATCTTTGGCATCAGACGCCTGCATACAGTATTAAAAGCTTTGGTGCCATGGGAGATGTGAAGCCTTTATAGAACTAAATAGCAACATGTGGAATACAATACATGTATATAAAACCAACCCAACTGCATTACAACACACAGCGTAATACGCAACTCTGCAGAGATGAAGATTACAAAACATAGTTACAGTTCTGGCTATGGTCACAATGTTTTTGTGAAGTGTGTGTCCTGCAACTGAAAGCTTTTTGCTTGCCTCACTGACCAGGTTTGACATCCGATTGTACACTGGAGTATTTTAGTTGCCTCACGCACAGATTATGAATAAAGATTATCCCAGAGACATCTTTTTCTAACTTCCTAATGCATACAATGTTGTGTGACTGAGCACAATAAACTGTCAGGCAGTCCCAGCTAATTGTTTCGACCTCAGCATAATCGCAGTCGCTCCCACTACATCAGCCTATTTGTCAGCACGTTTCCACGACAATGGTTACTCAGTTTCGATTGGCCCGTACGCTGAATGGGATTTGTTCCACGACTGGAAGTGAAAGTGAAGGCGGGCTCACACCCCGTGGTGAAGTCATGCTGGTTGAGAAGTTGTTTTTCAATTTATCTCTATCCCTTCACACACATGCACGCACACGCAAACATCTGTGTACTTGCATGTTTCCAGATCAGTTAAGTTAAACAGATAAAAACGTGTCACGTAGAGGAGAACGGGAATTGGGAACACTTGTTTTAAAGCTCTTTGGTGAAAAATACTCTGGACAATCAAGAAGTGTTGGCAGGTGAATCAAGAGCAATTTAGTTCTTCCTTTTACAAAGTCTACATAATCCAACTATTTACAAGCTCAAATATTTCAAATTAAAAGCATAACTCTTAAGGTGTACAGTTTATTAAACACACAGTAAAATAATTAAAAAGGTTTATTAATAAAATATGCAGCGAGGATTAAATGTCCAACACTTAGATCAAGGAGGCTCAAGTCCAAATACTATGGGGTTGGATTTGATACTGGCTGTGGCCTGTGTTAATCCTTGGTGTGGTCGGGAGCTCCTCGCTCTGCCACCGCCTGTGTCGTGTCGTAACGTTCTGGACTTCCTTTGCTGGCTGGTTTCTGTTCCACCGTCATCTCATTACCCTGCTGCTCCATTTCTCCGTTTGTTCTCCTGGTTCTGTCCTTTGCCTCTGACTCACGCTCGCTTCCTTCCTCTCTGCTTTGGTGTGGTGCTCCCCTCAGGCTTGTGTGTGGTAGAGGTACATCATTGTTACAAGGAACCTATGGAGCACTGCTGGTCTGTGGTTCCTGGTGCCATGGTGTGTTGTCACAGTTGGGTACTTCCTTTCCCTCTTCCTGGGAGATTCATACAGCAATCAGTGGAAACGCATTTACCTAGTTCTTACATGAACCGCAGACAGGTTTTACTGTTGCTACCCAGTTTTATTGTCTCTAGGTCTCACACTGCTATTCTCTCTTTCCAACCTCTCCCTTTCCTGTTATCCCTCTTGCTTTCCCCCCTCGGCTTTCTCTCTCTTGGCCGCCTCTTGGTCCTGTTAATTGAAGACATTGTCTATCAAAGAGTCAGATCTCGGGGTGCAGGTTATTGAGGATGATCAGAAAAAATGTCAAACAAGAAACCATATAAGTAAACATAAAAGCATTACCACAATTTAAAAACATGCAATAAAAATATAAGCTTAATAACAAGCTTAAATACTAAAAATCTGTCGTGTGTAGTTGTGTTTAAACGTCCGAATGATTTTTGAGTGGGGAATTGAGCAGACACACAAAAAATATATTGCACAGCAGGAAATGTAGACTTGTCTATTGACAGGGCTGTCCTCACAGTGGACGGATGCTCCGCCAGGGAGCAGTGATTTCTGTGTCCATTACACAGCTGGTGCACAGTCAGCTGTGGATCTCTCATCACATCTCACCCATTTGTTCCGTGTCCCACATGATTTCAGTTCACACAGCTTGGCTTTGTGGGACTTGGATTCATCACACAGACTCTTGAGTGGGTTTAAAGCTTTTTTCACACTAAGTGTCGGAGTTTATTCTGTGGAGTTGCTGATTTGTCCGTTCTGTTGAGACTTTTCTGTGTTTAAAGGAATAGGTCGACATTTTTGGAAAAATGCTTATTTGCTTTCTTGTTGACAGTACTTGGTGACTCCCCTTTTAAAAAAAGAGCATTTCGGTAAAAACCCAAGTTAGATGTTGATGTTTTCTTACTTAGAAACAGGCAATATATCACTGATGATTATTAAATGACTCACAATTACATCATTTGTTGATATTAGCAGAACTTGGACCGTCTCTCAATGCACATGCACAAAGTCGACCACCTGTCAGTATGTTAAAAGGACTGAAGAGGCCCCCTTATGACCCAAATTTTAAAGATCACAATTTTATAATTTTATTCTAACATCATAAGAAACTTTCAGCACCTGTCCCCAGCAAAGGATAGTTTAATCATATCTGGTAGGCTGGAGAAACATATGTTGGTGATGATATGCTGTAAAGAAACCCTATTCCATGATGGCCATTAGCTGTATCTCAGTGAGCAGTGGTCAGCCAGATAAGGCTGGATTGGTCTCTCTGTCTCCTCTAGTGGAACAGAAGTGATTGTAAGGGCCAGACTTTGGTTGGGGATAAGAAGCCAGTCAGACCAGTGATAGCTGACGCTAATTGTAAACTGTCACTGTTCTCATTGAAATCGATATTTGAGAAGACTGAGAATAAAAAGTGCTACATTCAGTTGTGTGGTCTAGAGTCACAAGTGTGTTCAAAAACAATTAAAATGGAGGGCAGATAGAGCTCAGACATACGGTGCATGGGGCTGAGATGAAAAAAGGTGGAGCTGAGACTGAGGTTAATGTTATTGGACTCAAAATGCAACATATTTGGGAACAAATGCCCTTTTATCACCTCCAAGACAAAAACAGTGAGTCTAAGTGTGTGTGTAAGTGTGTGTGTGTGTGTGTGTGTGAGTGAGGGAAGCCATCCTGTCTCCTTCTAAAATTACATTACACTCACACCGACACAGACAGACAGAGATAGTCAACCATTGTGACTCCGTTCCAACTGCTGATTAGCAGAAGCGGAAACTCATAAGATGTCGGAGCGTCTTTTTGTACACACTCCCCGTCTCGTGAGCTAATTTTCCAGTGGAAACACTTCCTGCATCTGTCTTTGACCCCACTCTGGTACAGATCAGAGGGAAAATTAAGGGTGGAGTACTAGATCGGAAATAATGTAGTGCATGGACTAATTAGGTGTCTGCATGTGTGTATGTGTGTGAGAGAGTGCACGTGATGCGGGGGGGGGGGGCTGATTTTGAGCTTTCTCACAGATATTTTCAATACATCGACCAGTCTTATGTGAATCTAATCTTATGTGATAAATGTGTTTTGAATTGTATTTGAGTTAACATTAATGCAATGAAAACATGGCTGACTGACACCAGTTGTTTCAAGTCCGATACAAATAACTCTGGGAATCCATGCTCAACAAACACACACACACACACACACACACACACACACACACACAAACACACACCATCTTCCCGTTCCCACTGCTTCATTGAGCATCTGGGCTCAATTTCACACTTCAAAAACATTGGGAACAGCACAACCAGTGTTGGCCTGTGCCGTGTGTGCGTTGGACAGCAGTTGTCCGATTGGACAGAGACTCCTCTGTTGATAATCTCCTGAGTGTTCGTGGTACAGAGGCCACCACCAACAATGCCAGGGACAAGAGCTGGCATATAGAGGCGCTGCTATGCAGGTGGTGGCCTCGCATGATGTGCATGTTTGTGTCAAAGCTGGGGGTTGTAGAGGCAAGGTCGGCTGCCAGATCTACGACCCACCGACTCTGACAAATGTACAAATCAACGCAGGAACACACACATACACATGAAGCAGGATTTCTGTCTTTATCCCAGAAAAGCAGTACCTGTGCCACACACACCTGAAGCGTCCATGTGACTGGCGCCAATCTAATCTGAGCTTTAAGCATAAATAGGCAGACAGGTAGACTCTTGCGTTGTTGACTTGCCCCAAGATAATACGCAGTCTAAGTCTTAACATATGAGTCTTGCTCTAGGTCATGGGACTGTTTACTTTAGGATCGACCTTTGCCTGATTTCCTCTTTGATCAGTGCATCAGTGATCCTCGTCGTTATTTTTAATATATCTTCATATCCACATCATCATTATTCCTTCATCTTAAGCTGTTGTTCACGTTCCTCTCCATCATCTCTACCGCTACCTCCGTGGTTGTTATCCGAGCATCATCCTCTCTTACACTGTCAACATCAGTTTGATCACTGTCCCCTTCTCGTTCTCCTCAATCGCCCTTTAAAGTTTAAAGCCCTCCTGTAATCAGCTGTGTGGCTCAGAGGGGAAATCCCCTTAAAATTACAGCAGGAACTACTCCAAAACTAATGTCACGTTTATTTACCCCCCCCCCCCTCCATTTCCTTCGCTGTCTCTTTCTGGTTCCTTCCTTTCTTTGCTCTCTCTCATCCTTTCACAGTGATCAACATTATCTCTTTTTTTTTGGCTTTTGGCTTTTGTCATGTTATTTGTGTATGATTTGACAAGAGATCCCGGCCCTTTCAGCTTTCAGACCTTGGCTGTAACCAGCTTTTCAAATCTGCTGATGTATTCTTTTTTACAAACAAGCTCCACTTAGCAGCAACAACAAAATTATACTCCACCCAAAATCAAAAGCCTGCGTCAAAATCCTCCCTGTAGGCGGAGAACATCAGTTCAACATTTTGGGAAATATGCTTATTTGTTTCTCATTGTTAGAAAAAAAATTAGATACATACTTCTCTCATGTTTGGTAAATATAAAGCTCTGAAGCCACTTAGCTTAACATACCAGCACATGTTATATCTTATTTGTTTATTCTCTAAATGTAAAAAATTATGATATTCTGCTTTATTTGCATAATTAATATCTTGGCTGGGACTTCCTGGGGACTCTTTTGATTGCAAAGGAACTGCTCCAGGCCAAGCAACAGATCAAATTGGGTGAACTATTCATTTAAATTCTTTTACTTTTCTTGTCAGATGCAATTATGACCCAGTTTTATGGCAAAAAAGTACTCAAAACAAAATTCTGTATTGTTATCCATATCTTCCCCAAAACCTGAGCTAAATCTCACAGGCAATATGGCTCCAGGTCTAACTGGTCATCTTGTGCCAGACAGAACCAAGTGTGTCAAAATAGTCCAAAATCACAACAGTTTTGCTTCAACTCTTGCTTGTATTGCTTGATTTATAATGAGTAAGTATTTTATGCCAATACAAATAAGCAAAATGTTTTCAGGAATACAGTGCTGTATTATGATTTGTAGTCAAATCTACAAGGATATAAATAACGATATCTCGTATTTACCAGCTGTAGTGGGAATATTGAGGAAATCAGTACAACTGAAGACAATAATATACCTAATTTCTGGCATTGATTTTCAAAACATCAGTAATACATTTTTTGTTGTTTATTAAAATGTTTTAGAAAGGCGAGCCTGTTGCCTATGAATCACTGCTTCTCCTCCCAAACATTCAAAGATTTCTCAGGTAGAATAGACTGTAAATCACCAACCACTGAAAGTTATTAATTTTTAGGTTAATGTGTGAAATACACACCTCCAGTCTCAATTTCACATGCAGTGAAAGCTGAATGTTAATCTTGAAAGACACTTGACCCTGAATGAGCTGCAGTGCCTGCAGGCATAGAGAGCTCAAACAGATGGATCTGAGAACCAGCTGTTGCAGATGCACAAATCTACAACTGGCATGCAAGCATGCACACAACGCACAGATTTGCCCACATTCCAGGGCTCTCCAACCTGGAAGCTCTATTCTCCCAAAAATGAGATGACATTTTGCTGCGCATGAAAACCATTTTCATCTTTAGAGGAGAGGAAGTAATCACACAGAAAATTGCAGCCATGAAAGTTAGAGCAGGGGTCTGTAGGAGCAGGCTGTAGTTATTAGGATGTAGGTTGTCTGTTCGGGCCTGAGACATGCGTTTTCACCATTTCACCGGACTAATGTCAACTCAAGTCACTGAACCTAATGGTATAATTTTGGGTGGGTGGTCTTTTGGGAGAGATTCTTCTTGGAAAAAAGTAATTCAGTTCTCAGAAAATGTGCACAACACTTCTCTACAGTCAGTGTAATTTAACTTTATAACTAATAATTACTAAAGTTGTTGAGTTGTTGAATGAGACAGTCTAAATATTGTTTATACAATTCAATAATTTTGATCAAAGTCATTGTTAATCAATTTAAATTAATGATTGTACTCACAAAGACTACAAATTGGATTGCAAATTTGAATCCTTTCTTATACTTCATTTACTAACAACACATTAGTTTAAACTGTGTTTTGCCCCACATAATTTGACAGAAAAAAAGCTACTGCCACAGTCCATTTGGTGCAAACTGCAGTATTTTGTATTTTACACATTCATCCTCGTCTCCAGTGCATTGAGGAATGAATTTATTTAAAGGTGTGGTCATCCCAAGAGGCAGAGCTTGAACGTTTAAACCTGAAAAATTCTCTCTGACCTAGTTATTTATGAGCTGAGACCTGGACCCTGACATCGCTAATAACTTTGTGTCGATATACAAAATTTGACAAGAACACTGACTGACACTGATTTGACTTCCAGATTCATCCCTAAACTAACGCCTCCTGTCGGTTCCTGTTAAGCTTGGAAAGGACATGGATGAAGACCTTCTTTGGCTTGAAAGGAAATACCAACAAGGACACTACCTGAATGTTCATCTGGTTCTTTAATTATCACAAGTACCAATCGTCTGCTTCTCCGTGTACTGTAAATGTTTGTGTGTGTGGCAGACAGTGAAAGAGGTAAACACATTCTGTGACCTGCCCAATGGAAAAGTGACTGCTTCCTATCTGACGTCTCACAGAAGGAGATATGGTGATGTTCCTGTGTGTGCTTGTGTTTTGCTCTCAGGGTTGTTATCAGGTGCAGTAGGCGGCAGGAACAGCTGCAATGACCCTCATCTGATATAGTACTTGAATGCGAAAGAGACAAAATTGGACCCTGTGTTTGTGTGTGAGCGAGTGTGTAGGATGAAGTGTGTGAGTGCGTGTGTGTGTGTGTGGGCTGGCACAGAAACAAGTGGGTTATTTCTGTTGGCACACAGTAATTAGCTCTAGGAAGAGTCACAGCGGTTTTAAATGTTGAAACATCCTGTGCTCCTGGAAATCTTTGGTGCTTTGGCAACTTTTACACCCTTCATCGAGCCACAATTCTCTGTCAGAGGTTTACTTAAGGTTGCTTACTTGGACTCTTACGTGGCTTTGTCACATGCATTAAGAATTGTGGGATTGTAAGACTTTATCTTACTGACACTGAAATGTGAGTCCTTTTGTGCAAGACAATTTAATAAGTATAATGTTACTGCAGCTATCTTTTCCACCTTTCCACGTTTTTGGCTATCTACGATTCAAATCTGGGTGGGCGTTTCCCCAGTGGCTGACTGACGTCTGAAGGTCTAGGGTCTCTGCTAGAAGACGCTGCAACAGTAAACCCACATAGCCCACAAGCCACATGTATTGTTAGTAATTGGACATGTTGGACCCTACAACTTTCAGCATTTGGAAGGGCCCATCATGACTTTAATTTTGTAAGCTAGGCTAACTAGCCTCCACTGGAGAAGTTGGTGCCTGCAATTTGCTAACCTTAGTACTGACTCCCACTAAATGTTACCTATGCTGCACTTACATCATATCCCTAAGACTGTAATTATGACCAACCGCGTCAAAAAGCTCACGTCAGCCTCCCCGTTGTAATACTGGGACAAACATAGTTTCTGACAGGTCTCCCACTTTGTGAGAAGGAGTCAACAGACCTGTAGCGAAATGGCTGCAAAGCTGTCACTGGCATTCCATCAAAATAAAATCCAGTCTCAACATTGGTAAAATTGATTCAGATAGTCTAATTTAAGCTATACACTGTTTTAATCAGGTTTCACTACAACAGCAAAAGTAGCAGTAAACAATGTGACGAGAAGGCCAGCAGCGTGGGTCACCTGGAAGTCAGAAAAGTGATGTTTTCCTGTTTTTCCCATTTTGTTTACGTTGTGTGAATGCAGCATCATGTTATTTCAGTCTGCTGAGTCACTGGCAGCACCTCAGTGTTACTTTGTCCCAGTCTAACTAGCAGTCACTGTCTCGCTTTCATGGGTCCAGCTCTGGTGACAATGACATCAACATCTCTAAAAAAAACAGCTAATTGAATGGTCAGTGCTAAACAGTGCTGTCTGAGGCTAAAAGGTCAGACTTTTAATCTGCTTTGATTGCTTTGATTCAAGGTTTCACCCATGATTTATGTCCATTTAAGCCTCACTCACTCCCATGAAGCAAGTAAATGGAGCTTTGGCTCTGGCACATCCAATTCAGAGAATCCCGTGGTGTTTTTTTTTGTGTGTGTTAGTGTTGGGAAATTTTCTTTTTTGGCATTTGATGATCCAGCTCCATTTATAGCACCACAGTAATATCCAACCTGGGAGCAGGACAGACTCAAACACAGAATTTCACAGAAACAAAACTTGATCTGTTCACAGCATTTTCTAACTGGGGGGTTGTAATTCCCTGAATTTCAATGCATGGAAGCTTTACACACACAAACACACACACGCACACACCTACACGTGTGCACACACACAAACATAAACACAGACACATATGCATTCCATTACTTGTAATATTTTACCAGAATAATAATCAGCTGTTAATTGTGTTTTGACAAAGTGTTTACAGTTAACCACAGACGGGGTGGCTGGTGGAAAATCTTACAGCATTTGGTGATAATAAGCAGAAACCACATTAATGACGCTTGAATTCAAAGTCAAACTAATATGTCCACATGGTTTATAGCAGGTTGTGGTTTCTCTTCCGATAAATAGGTAAGCAATGTACTGCTCAACCATAAAGTGCAGCCATAATTACAACCAGTGCTACCGTGGATGTGTTTGTGCACGCTGGTAGCTTTCAGGTCCTGGGTGGCTCTCATCGCATGAATTGAATGTTGAGTATTTATTTTTGTCACTCATTTAACGATTGGCTAATCTCACAGTACAATAGCTTACTGTATAAACACTATATTGATTTGGATCTCTCCTAAATTCATCCACATTCATGTGTGACCTGTAAACAATGTGAAATGTAAACCAGAAGGGGAAACATTTGGCAGTTGTAGACCTGTGACAAATAACTGCTTAATTCTTCAATGCAATTGCTAAACACAAATATTTAGTGTGTCATTTTATGGTTCAGGAACAAGGACATGTGGATGGTCACGTCTGTGGTGATGATGGGGTATTTAGACAAAGTGGCCATTTTGATGACAGATTCAAACGCTGCGCACAAAGAGAAGAAATCAGTTGCTTAGATGCTGTCATTTTTAAGCTAGCACAGGATGCAGTCAGGTTTTCTCAATCAGCCATGGTTTGTATTTAAATTTCAAAAGGTGAAGGGTCAAAAGTTTTGCACTAACATACTGTGAGTCCCTAAATTAACCGACTTTGCCTCTTTAAAATGTGTGGTACTTAACCCTGTGTTTGAGGGAGGTCAGGCTGTATGAGGACAGCAGTGGCATGAGGAGTTACTGACCGAGTCAAAACTAAGACAGAAGGGATTCTATGAGTGACTCAACACAAAGACTAAGGGGGGGGGGGGTGATGATATTTGAGACTGAGACCACATTTTATTAACTGAGTTTTGGTCGGGGCTCAAACTTTACACCATGTCCCTGCCAATATATCAGTCAGGAGAGACTTGTTCATAAAGGCTTCATCAAAAAATCTTAAAAACCATTTAAATCATATTAATTAGACTTTATCCGCTGTAGGATTTATGTCCAAATAAAAGGATAAGTGCTATAAATGTTTTCCAACAGAACCCCCTGCAGACCATTGAATGTAGAGCCATGGTATTGGTGAAAGTCAAGGCTGCATGTCGTCAGTGTGGCACAGGTGCAGCTAATTGTACTGATTGGACGAGCTAGATTACTGATTGGCTGCTGTGTGGATGAGTGCAGATTCAACAGGTTTCTGCTTCACCACGGAATCATTTTCAACACGTTTTCCACCTATGCAAACATCTGTGAGATGCTCAATTATCTTCCATGGATCAAAATCCATCTGTATTCAGTAAATACTGTAGGAATCAATCTAAAAAGTACAAATAGATTAACTTTATATGTGGTGTCACTACCTGGTTTGGTATGTAGTTGTATTTTAAATGTGAACCATACATAGAAAATGAATATAAGATTTGATCTCTTCTGTACTGCTACGTGCTGATTGGTTTTTGATCCTGGATTTAGTCTGGTTCCCTATCATGCCGACATTCCCCGGAAAGAGCGGTTGGATGCCGTGTGGCCAGCTGTGTCAGATTCTATTCTGCGGGTCGACTGAACTGATTTTGGATACTGGATTCCAGATAGTAACACTTTTGTTTTACTACCTGGGTCTTTTTCCAAAGGCAAACCAAAAGTTATTTTATTTTGTTTTTGTATTCTTTCCACAAACAAAAGAGCTCTATTTTATTTTGGGGTCTTTTCAATTGCAAAAGAAAACAGTTTTGTGAATGGTGTGTTGCAGAGATTGTGAATTAAACCTGCCAGCTGTTCTGTTTTAAAAGCAACATTTCCTACTGAGTTTTGTTAACCGTACTGCTCAGAGCCAGCCATTGATGTATAGCTACCACCACCCCAACATTTCCAAGTATTATTGTTTGTGGTACTGTCGAAACGACTGGATTGCTTTCCGTTTCCTCAGAGTCTAGCTCACTTTGGAAACTGGAACTTTGGAAAGAAACATTTTCACTGATGAGATGAATTGAAAATGTCACAATTCTATATTGAATTTGGGAACAGGCTAAAGCTGTTGTAATGATGCGCATTGCATGATAATATAGTTTCAATAACATGATTGCTTTGCACAAACAAGTAACTACAGCAGGGGTTGACGTTGGGGTGGAGGAGGGGAGTAATGTTAACATTAGGCGAAAACATTTGGCGTTCATTCATTTAGTCTGTATAAGCCTTGTAAACGGAGTCTTCGTTTTCCTGGGAAATATCGTGTCAGGTAGCAGACAGAATTGCATAGTGAAAGCGAAGTTTAAAAGGAACCAGTCTCAACACGGATGGTGTTTTTATTATGAAGCCATGACACTGCAATCAACATTTCATAATAAGTTAAAGCAACAAGATATTTCTCTCAGAATAATTCACATAATGTGAATGTCAACATAACTTCTAATAAAGAAAGTCGTGATGTTTCTGTATTCAACAGTATTTAACAGCACAGAGCTTTTTGGCATGGGCTCAGTAAGCATAACATAGAGTATTAATCTAGTTATACATAACAATTTGTAACTTTTAAATAGTACATCATAAGTGCACAATCTTTTTAGACCTTATCAGAAGAGTGATTTCTGTCATTTCTGAGAAACCTAGCTGCTGTTGTATTTGTGCTCGACTCTTTAAGGCAAAGACACATTTTAAAGCTGTGGTTTCCTTTATTCAGTTTGTTTCCCCCCTCAGAGGGTTTAGAGTGAGTCACAACTGAAGCATCAAAGCAGCTCTTACAAGCACATGCAGAGCTACATACACATATGCACACAGAGGTAGACACACGCAGTAACACACACTTGTATACACACAGAAAATCACACATAAACACTGAAAGACTTATTCATATACACACACAGGCAGAACAGGGAAACGCAGAGCTACAAGCGCACACACACCAACAGATGTGCTGTATTGTATTATAGTGTGACGTCACAATGTGACCCCCACCCCTGTTATTAATTGATCCAGAATGTTTTGGATCCGCTGGCTTCCCAAACCACAGCTTTAGACAAAAGTTTGTCTGTGTAGTATTGGGCTGCACTTCAGCAAATGAAAAGTAATATTATGTTAAATCATTTTAACTGTTCAAGACCCAAGATGTTTTTCTGCATAAGAGGCTGAATAGTTTCATTAGACCAGATCCTCAGATGAGACTAAATATTTTCAATGAGGATTCGGAGCTAAGAAGCCATGCATTAGAGGACAAATATTTCAAGGAAGCCTTGAGTGGTTGCCCAGTCATATTGAGTAATACTAAGTATTTCCAGGAATAACACTACTGCTAACAACAAGAGCAATTTGAAATAAATATTGTCAAAGCAAAAATAGGCACACCCCAAATTTTCTGTTTTCAAGAACATCCAAAAATCTGTTCTCTTTGTTCCTCTAATGTTACAACCACTGAGCAAATAGAGCACGGTTGTAATCAGCCTTACTATATTATATTTCAAAGCCTCTTACATAAGACCAAGTATTGCACATACTGTAATATGCATTAGTCCTTTGGTAATACAGAGGTTGAAAAGGTGGCAACACTAAACTTAAACTGACCTTTTTCCATTAATCATAGGATGGAGACCTTGAGGTTAAGCCAGCAGGAGCCTTAGTGATCAATGTCCACTTCTCACCTATCAGCATGGGAGAATCTTAGTTTTCTAACAATCTTTTTGCTCCTGCAACTTAGATTTTTGTCAGCTAGGGTTATGCACAGACATACCGTCACTAACTACTTGTACATGTATCAATTACACAATAGTCAAATTACTGTTCTTCGGTGTTCTATTACAGTACTATTACATATTGTAACAGATTACTTTTTATGTACAGTGTAAGTTGTTGTGTGCATTTGTACAGTGGAATATTTTACAGTATTTTTGCCTCCCAACACATGGGACGGGTCAGTTCTCAAATTTAGCGTTGAGTGATTTGTATTATTCTCTTGGTTCCTATAGGAAGTTTCACGTCTCACTGATCTACACATACACTTTATGGCCCGGCAGCGTCTGGGGCTTCATGCACATGAGGCAGCAGAAATGATTCAACTAAGTCAAAAGCCAGAGGGGTTAAGAATCAGCCCATAAAAAGTACATGGCTCAACAGTTACATTGTCTACTAAATTTACTGGGACATGCTTGAAATTGTTTGATTTCAGATGGCACAGCTGGCACATGTGGCTGGTTCCTGGAAGTGTTGTCTGTGCTCAGTAAGGATGATAGACTGTTCATGGTTGAGTCAGCTCCTTTAGTGGGTCATTCGAAGGTCAAAGGGTTAAAGTAGATCTTTTTATGCTTAATGTACCATGTCGAGAGTGCAACAGGTTAACATAATGTGATTACAATGAGACCAAAACCAAAATTCCCGGGCTTAAACCCTCCATCATATAGCTCCATGACATAACTTAAGCTTTAAGAGTATACTGTATGCAGATGGTTTGCCAAGACAGGAGCTTGGTAATTGGTTCTCCCTGGCTTACAGTACATTTAATGACAATATTTAGTAGCAATGTTAGAAGCAGTCTGAGTTTCATATAGCGCAAGAAAAGGTAAAGGGGTGGAGGCTGTGTGATGGTGCTTGCTTTGGACATTGGCAGCATAAGTTTGAGCAGTGAAACTTGTGGTTAGTGTCACTTCGGGTCACTGATGGTATTTTTTGTTTCAACTCAACTGTGAAGTATTTCGAGATTCAAAACTCAAACAAAACTGTCAAAATATCATACTACTGAGTCTTATCTAAGGTTAAACACAATATTTGCCACATGTTTGGAGTAACATTTTGCAGATCTGTACAATATGAACATGTCCTTCAGACACTAAGTACTTTGCAGTCATTTCGTGCCCCTTTGAGCAACTGCTGCAGACTCCACTTCTACCGACAGTTCAGACCAACAGGGGCCGCTTGATATAAAACAGGGGCCGCTTTGGAAGGGGTGTGCTGTACTGCTAGGTACTGGTGAGACAATGAAAAACAATTTGAGTAATAGATCCATGAGATTTATGACCTATCAAACGGCTGTTTATAATATTATGAGAATGGATTTCACAACTCTGGAAAGTTAGTCATGGTAACAATAATTTTGTCCTCTGTTGTGGTGATCAGATAAGCCACTAGAAAGAGACCATTCATGCTATCTACCAGGAATGAGTCCTTGTATTTGATTTGGTCAATGCAGCATCCTGCTAGATAATCTGTGTCGTTAGTCATATAAATATTGACATTATATCGGTTACGTCACCCACAGGTTTCTGAAGAGCCATTGTGAAACTTAGAATGTGGTGACTTTGGCCGCCTCCATCTTGGCAGTCCTGCCTCTGGTGCCTCCTGACTAATCTAAAAATCAGCAAAGACGTAGAGCGTGGGTGGAGCTGAGGCTGAATGACACCTGGGTGCTCAAACAAGCCACCTGTAATGACACCCACCTGTCAATCAAGCAGCCATGCTGTTAATTATGCATAACTTTAAGCCTTAATATAATTTGAACGGGTAAGTAAAATAAAAATGTATTAAATAAATAAATATATGGATACTGATGAAGATTGACCTTTTTTATAGCCAGCCTCAAGTGGACAATTGAGGAACTACAGTTTTTGGCACTTTCACATTAGCTTCAATGTTCAATGTTTTTGGGGCAATTTAAAGGCTTCAAATCTCATATTTAATCTACAAATGATAAGCAGCTGACCTAAAAATATGGGCACCAGCTACAATAAACTTATTGTCCAAAAAGAAGTATTGTTGTTTTGACATGTGATTCCTGTTCATTATCTTAATTTGTTATTTTTTTGTAGATTAGTGGTCCTTATAATCCTTCTTTGTAAGCTGGATAAAGTTTTTTGTCTGATCCACATCCTGAGGCACCTCCCTGCCTCCGCCCTACACTTCCTCCAGATCATGAATTAATTAATACAAGATACTAATACTGCTTTGAACAAAAGGCAAAATCATTTACATGTGTGGAAAACAAACACTGCTGTATGGTTGACTTTATAGACCTTTATTTTTTCATGATTTATACCCTAAACTTCTGGGCGTTTTTTTTTCTGGAGTACTTGAATTTTGACTTTGGCCATCATACCTTGTATAAGTCAAAAGATTAAACCTAACTCCAGTCTGTCAGTATGTTATACATTAAATAAATCTAGGGCCTCTCAGAATCAGCTTTAAGAATTAAGAATGAGATTGGCCGAAAATATAGAAACATGATTTTGGCCCTGTGGTCTTTATTATGGTGTGTTTTTACTCTCTGAAATGCAAACCAGAGAAGCCTATAAGCACTATTTATCATTAAAAGCATTAACTCCATGTGTGTGTTTTTCCCCCTTGGCCCACTTTCAGATGGTGGTATCTCACTGAGAGAGGAAGAGGGGCTTTAAGGATGAGAGGAACCACAACACTGACCCTACTGATATCTCGCTTTCACTCAACAACCCTTCTCTCCTTTCTCCCATCCTATTCTATCTCTCAGTGAGAGGTTGACAATTTTATGTGCCTGCACATGGTTTCCATTTACCCTTCCCTCTTAAGTCCATTGCGTCTCTATTTCGACGTTGCCCCATTTCCCATCCTTCTCTCCAGTCCTGTTCGTCTCCCCTGTTACTCATGCTTCTCCTACTCTGCTCCACTTTCCCCTCTACCGACCATCTCAACTACTATTTTCATGTCATTGTCTTTTTCGCAAGAAGTCTTCCAAATCTAATAACAGCATGGAGTAGACTGTTTGTCACTGCCTCTCAAAATTACCTGTAAAGTGAAGCCAATAGGGCCAGCAGTAGGCAG
The DNA here is from genome assembly GCA_946959425.1 of Argyrosomus regius. Lineage (NCBI taxonomy): Eukaryota > Metazoa > Chordata > Actinopteri > Sciaenidae > Argyrosomus > Argyrosomus regius. The sequence continues at coordinate 9,233,708 of OX336884.1, read as the reverse complement.
TGTGCTTCAAAAGGTTGTATGAAGCCTTACGGAGAAATGACACTACTTCCTCCATCGATTTATTACCTCAGTAAACAGTTTCCTCATGAGCTTATGGTCTCAGTCGCTAGTTTCAATTCCTCTTCTTCCATACAGCATGATGTTCATTTTGTAAATTATGGTCCCGTTTAGAGTGATATAGATGATAAAGTAGGGTATGCTTTAGGGTGTGGCTCAGAGCGAAATTCAGATCAAACTGTCAAACTAGGTAGATCAAATATGAATCGAGATTCTATTTCTGATTTCTGATTTCTCACCTCTAATGTTTTGAGATACATATTTTAGTGAACTGTTTAGCTGTATGAGTATACAGCTTGTATAACAGCATGACAAGGTAGGCTTCCATTTTTTCCTGCTTGTAAATGTCAAAACAAACCACAGCACATCACAGTATGTCAACCAACTGCACATTTGGAGCCCTAAAAATTCGGATTTGGTCAAACAACTTAGTAGTATTGCTACACAGCGATAACACAGCATGTTAATGCAACATCAGATGACCAGATTACAATCTGCAGAATCACTCATCGATGATACAGGCTAATGTGATATCTAGGTTTTGTGACTATATAAAAACTTCTTGATCGCCATTCGTCTTTCCTTATATCCAGATCTTTGTTCTGTACCACATCCCCGTCTCTATCCTCGGGCCTCTCCTTATCCCTGCTTCCAATTTTCTCCTTCCTTTCTGACCTCTTCCACTTTAATTCCTCTATCCATCCCTTTCTTTTCCTCTGTTGACTCTTACCGCCTCTCCATCCCCTCTTTGCCTATCTCTCTTAATGGGATATGTAAGCCAGGCCTGACAGTGTGTGGTAACACAGAAGGCAGCTTAGGCCCCCCAAACACACCAAGCCGTCAATCTCAGTAACTCAATACAGGCGACCCCTCAGATCGACAGAGCGATACGACAGGAAAAAACTAGGTCATATTTGAAAGCGTAGCAGAGTTATTATGGAACCAATATGCACTAATATTGTTATCCTTAAGGCAGGCCGATGCAGATCTGCATGGAGAAAGTACGAGAAAATGAGAAGAGCCGAGTCCCCAAAGTGAAATGGATATTCTTTGCCCCATGATACAAAACTAAGCCTGTCTGTGTAAGTTATGTAACAAAAGGTCACCTGTGGTCCACTGGGCCTCAACAGGTTGTGATAAACATGGAGATCTGCATCAGGTAACACTGGATCCGATGATCAACATTGTTGTTCTCTGATTTAGACTGTTTAAGCTCCTACAGCTGTATTTTGGAGAGATGCATTTGTGTTAACGTTGCTTACCTTGAATTTGAATTCACCTAATTTTTGTAAGGAATATAGACTATCATTGTACTGCAACCGCTGTGTTTATTTTTCCATTTTAAAAGAGGATAACACAGGTGACATTTGGAGAAGATGAACATTGATATAAGATATTTTTCCCCCATGTTAGCGATTTAATACATCGGCCCTTTGAGAGAGGGCTAACTAGTTTCCATCTGGAGAGTTAAAGCCACCTAGCCTAGCTTGCTAACTTTAGCACTAATTCCCATTAGAAGCTGATTTTATTTATTTATTTTACTTAATTAATTCAATACATTCTGCGTCATCAGCAGCTCCTGTGACGTGTTTGTCCCACATTATACACCTTTCCTAGGTCCAGCTGTGGTGACAACAAATGTCAACAGTGCCAAAGGTCACAGCAACAGGGAGTCCTTTAACCTCAGTAGTCTGAACCGTGTGATTTGAATCACAACACAAAGTTAACTAACATGTGGACTCATGGTGTAACATGCTTAAATCACAGATGGTAATAGGCAATGGCTAATAATGCTGGCCTTCAGCACACTTGTGTGTGTGTGTGGCTATTGGTGGTATTATAAACCATTTTAGCTCAATCATTGCCATACGTTGCCAACAAATTGGACATTATTCGACATTATTTATACCAAAAATTCACATCTCTGGTGTAATGTAGGAGACACCATCACGGCAGAAAAATAAATATAATGAATTAAAATAATACAATTTGACCAAATAACTACAAAAGTAGTAAAACCACTGCTAAATGATTTTAGTTTATTTTTATTTAAGATTCATTCTAATTTTAGTAGAACTAATGAGCATAACATGTTAAGAATAATTTAAGTAAACCAAAGTTCAAAAACTATCTAACGTCCTTTCCCAGTAGTATTTTGTCTTTCCCTCTGGCTAACATAATGATTAGTTTCATTGGTATAACCATGAGATTCATTTCAAGGCTGCTTTCTCAAAATACTGTTGCACTGTTGTATCTCTCAGTGCAACATATTTACTACACACTTAGTTCCATCCTACTTCTGTCATCTGTCAACAGTTTTATATGGTCGCCTTCTCACTTTTTCTGCATCAGTCTCCGTCTCACATTAATTCGGACTTACAACTCGCTCTACTTTCCATATCTGTGCTAAATTCTATGATGGAGGTCATGCCAGACAGTTTGACTTTGATTTTCATAAACATGGTCTATGTTACAGAGATGTTGAGGATAATCAATTTCACCATGACGAGGAGGAAGGTAATTCACCTCAAATTTCACCATGCTAAGCCAGGTTACTGTTGTGGGGGAGCAGGCCTGGAGGTTTGGGTTGTTCCTGTCTTTAAAAAGCTGCTACGCTCAACAGATAACCATTACCCTCTCACTTTTTTCAATGGCTCTCTCTCCTCCTTTCTGTTTTAGTCATATAAACATAGTTCTGAGTGTGCAAACAGACTATAGTGCACTCAGTGTATTGAATAAATACAGAGTTACTGTACTTTACTGATGCATTTATAGCATATTAAATAGTAAAATAGATAGTTAGATCAAATCATTAAATTGTGTAATGTTTTTACTAGACAGTGGTGTAGACCATAAAAGTTGGAACACACAACAGGTATAAAAAAATACTGTATGTAAAATCCCTTGAAATATTCACCTTACACTAATACAGACCTGCAGCAAATTTGGATATACAGTTTAAGAAAATATGCAGGGTGAACAATCCTAGGTGTTGTTTTATCGGTACTGTTTAGTTCCATTAAAACGCCCTTTAATGGCCATCCACGCATCCTCCACGGTCATGTGAAATCTGTTCAGAGCGTGAAACTGTGTCAGACATAATCGGTCTAGATGCCCTTAAGCATTTGTAACTACCTAACAACGGCTACTTAAAGCTTAAATAAACAAGCCAAGTAATAATATGTATCCAGTGTCCAATAAAGTGAGCCAACAAAATCAAGTCTGAAGATTGTGGTTAGGCAGGGGGTCTGCAGTAATAAATGTTGTGAGGGTGAAGGCGAGGAGCAGAAGCCTCGGAAGAGGTCAAAAGATTAGGTCGTCTCATGGTGGAGTCGGGGATTGACTCTGCAGGATTCTCTCACACAGGAATTTACAATGAAAGTATTGATTTAAAATTTTACACCATTTTGTATCTCTGTTGACGGACTTGGCTTTTCAAGGAAAATGTTGACAGTTGATGTGTTGTGATTGCTGATTTTTTCTATTTATTTAATATTTTTGTAGCAATTTTTATTTTAATTGAACCAATTTATTTAAATTTAGTATCAAAAAAAACACCTAAAAAAATAATGTATTATAAATTAACAACAATTAGCTTTTCCAACATAATTCTATATTTTTTTCATTGATAGTGACAGTTATATTTATTATTGATAAAAGGCTTGGGATTTTTAAATTAGTTGTACTTCTGTGTAAAACATATATAATACAGCACTGTTGTAGCTTGGAGGGTGAAATGCATGCTTTAAACTCTCATTCACCTGCTCCCACACTCATACACAGATGGTGGTGGAGCTGGCCTGGCCAACGGGACCAATTTGGGGTTCATGTGGTCAGAATAAGTCAGGGAACCAACAACTAACCCTGCAATTAATAGACCTGCTCTATCTCTAAGGGCCAATTCAGACCAAATCAGGTTCATTTAAATGGGGTTGGTCAGTTTAGGCAGCGGCAGTGGGGTCCCCCCTGGGGATACTAAAAAAAAAAAAAGAAGCGTCCCGTGGTGGAGGAGATGGTAGCCAATCTAGTGATTGACTATATCAAGCTAAAGTTTACAATTCTTGGTTTAATTCCTGTACCCAGCTTTGACATCTGTGTCTGGCTTTCAAATACCAGGAAGCCTCCCTTGGTTTGTATCTGTCTGTTTGAGAGAGCGAGAGGGAGTAAGAGAGACAGCAGTGGTCAAGCAACATAGATAGTGAATGAGGAGAGGGCGCGCCAGTAGCAGGAAAGTCAGTAAATCAAAAAAATAAAATGGCCTCTTCTGATTGTTCACAGCAGATACATTTAGCACAAAGAAATAGTGGCTGATTTAGTCTGAATACAACCAAAACCTGCCCGGTCTCCTGAGCCACAGCTGCCCCACTTAATTAAACTCTATCCTACTCACAAAGTGCTACACATCATCTCTCCACCCTTTTGTAGATCATCAAATTATTGCAGTAAGGAAGCATGCTGTTCAAGGGACCTGCCCTGGAACCACAATCAAGATGAAATCCAAAGGGCCAAATCACAGTAACCACAACTCTAGCACCGGTCCAGTTGCGGAACTGAGTTGCAGACTTCTTTTAAATATCACACAATTTCCTAATCCTTAATCCAGACTGTTATTTTGGGCTAGTTGCCAACCAGAGTGAACCATTATGGACTGGTTTTTCCACAAGAGGTGGGTGGGATCTGAGCTTTACCTCTCCGCAGTTACTGGTCTGAATAGTTCTAAACATCTCTTGCAAACGTGATATGTGGATCATACTAAAAGTTTTTCTTTGTTTAGTTCTCTAGTGATTAATGAGCTGGTTTAGTTCAAGATACTGATCATAAACCACACAGACGCACACAGAGGTTGTAGTTAGAGTACTTTTCAAAGGGAAGTCTGTAAAACTACCTTCAGTGGGACTCTAAACCACCAAAAGGCCAACATCCTACCGACACTAAACTGTCACCTCTGGCCAATATCAGTCCCTCTGTCTCAGTCTTCCTTTCTCACAAACATTTATCTTCCTGTCTCTTTTGTCTTAACCTTATTTTAGCAGCCGAGCCCAGCCCAAAGTCAAGCCAGGCCAGGCCAGGCCAGGCCAGACCAAATCAAACAGTTTGAACCTCTTTATCTCCTGCTACTCTCCTTATCATCTGTTGACTGCTCGCTCAGACTGCTCGCCTCACAGCTGGCCCTGCAGATGAAACTGTTTTTCCTACAGGCCACCCCTGGCCTATGATCACATCTGTTGTTTTATCATAACTTTGTTTTTATACACCATTGTGCTCTAACATCTGTATCATGTTCCCAGTAGGTGACGTGGAGTTGTGTCAGATTAATAGTTTTTCTCAGTTAAGACTGGATAAATGCATCATTTGTCTCATGATAAACATCAAAGTGTGCCTTAACAAGACTTTCAAATGACACAATCAACCAGAATAGAGGTAATATTGACAAGTTATTAAGAAATACTGAAAGCTATTCCTGTGTTATGAGGGACCTTTTCCAGTTGTGAGCTTTGATATTTTTCTGGCAGGGAAAAACAGACCCACCCTGCCTGTCTTTAACCCCGGACTGACCTCTCGAAACCATTCTGTTGTCTGCTGCTTTCATCCTAACCTACATCTGCCAGTCTACTGGAGGCCGGCTACAACTGCAAGAGGTCATCAGGGAACCTACAGTACCAACACCACCCTCCTCCTGCACACACCCTAAAGTTTGTGCGTCAGTATTTTTCTTAAAAACCCAGATTGACAGACATTTGTGCACAATAACCTACGTATAAATGAGTTTGGCGAAGTCACTGACAAGCTGGTTGTCTTGCAGGGTGTGGTGCTACTGCTTCCTCGACCTGGACTAAATGTGCGTGTGTGTGTGTGTGTGTGTGTTGCTGTCTGGCCAACATATGTAGAGGTCTGGCAAAAAGATACTCACCAGGGTGTTCCTCCTGGATAACTGTGAGAAAATCTAAAAGGCTGGAGGAAGACGGTGTTTGTGGGTCAGGTCAGGACCCATGCTCTGACAACTTCTGCTGTTATCCAGGGCTTGATTTACACGCGAACATTGTTCAAGGACACTTCAGCAGGGCGGACACTCAGGCCTGTTGTAGAGCAAGGCTTGGACCTTATGATGGGTTGCATAATACCTTTTTATAACTGATCCACATGATTTGAGGGACTTTTAGTTGGTGGCTAGACATGATAATCTCTTGGATGGGTTGAGATGTGGCAAAAATCAGACCAATCCTTTGATGATACATACATATACTATTTGTATTGGATGTTTCAGGATGAAAACATTTCCAATGAACACATTCTCTGCTTCAAAACTCCTCACAGCCACCCCCATTACAAAACCGTAAGTAGAGATTAAGTGTTGTTTTATCTAATGTTCTGCACCTAGATTAACAAGAACACTGTGTCATTATGTGGATTCACGTCCCATTTTTACCAGTCCCACTGGTCTTTTACCAGCATGCAAGATTTAGAGGGATCCACTGGCAGAAATAGAATTTAATATCCGTAAGTATGTTTTCAGTAGTGTATAATGACTTGGAAATAAGAATCACTATGTTTTCATTACTTTAGAATGAGCCCTTTATATCTAAAGAGCGAACAGGACCTCTTCCAAACATTCTGCCATGTTTCTACAGTAGCCCAGAATGGACAAACAAAACATTGGCTTTTAAGTGTCTTTTGTGTTTACTTGAGTTTTGTGACCACTGTAGGTATTCAGTTGGTTGATATCTCAAGATATCACTCTCATGTCTGTACACTGTGTGGAGCTAGAGCCCACAGTAGGTTAGCTTAGCTAAGCATAAAGACTGTAAACAGGTAACAGCATATGCCTACCAGTACTCCTAAAACTCAGAAGCAAATAAATATGCTCTTTAATGCATGTAAAAATGTATTGTCAAATTGAGAGATTGTGGTTTTAATATGACTTTGTATGACTACAATTGACTACTATTTCTTAGGTGGGTGTAGTGACTTCCTGGAATCTCTGCTTATTGCCTGGCAAATCTCACAATGACGATAAGACTTCAGCTAAGCTAACTGTCTCCTGGCTTTAGCTTCATATTTACAAAAATATATGAAAGTGGTATTGAATAGTTTAGGGAAATGCAAAAAAAATCATAAGGGGTTAGGTCATGTTAATTCCTGAGTGAATTAACGTCAACCAATGTCAACGGCAAAAACAAAACAATGGCAAAAATAATTGAGTGTGTTCGTGTCCAAGCATACATGTAGGTCCTTAACATTAAAGTTGGGTGGATGTGAGCTGTGAGCACACAAGGATTGCACAATCTGTCACTGAATATTTGGCCCTCTCTGCATATGCTCACATTAATTTTTTTTATTGATCCCCATTACTGATTTGCGTTGTTGGAAGGGTTTTTGAGCAGATCTGTGAAAACTGATATTACCAAAGAGCTGTGTGTTGGCTCTGATTGATGAGGCTGTAGGGAGTTAACCAAAAAGTAGGTCAGGAGTGAACGTAAGGAAAATGGCAATGGTCATGCGTAAAGGGTAAAGCATGGTGTTTATACCAGGAATATAGTATATGGACAATGTTGTCTTGTCAACCATTGATAAAGTTATGATGTACAGTAAGAATGTGGATGAGAGTAACTGTATCCATGTCTTGTTTTGTTACCTTACTGTAAAACTAACTGAAATGTCTGTTATGCAGTCTCTGAACATTTTATAATGATAAAATGACATCTGTTGTACATCATCTGAAAACCTATTGATGAACTTGTTTATTGACTTTAGTAATAATCAATAATCAATTCTTTGTTTTTCATTATTAAATTTTAAGTCATTTAAAAAGTATTAGAAGTCATTAGGAACATTTATGAATGATGAAAATGGGATATTATGCAGTTGAAACTTTTATAAATGATTTGCAGATGCATACTAGTTTTTCAGACCAGTGCTGTGTGAAATGTCACGTTTTAGTTATAGCGATCTCATTAGGTCAGTCTGCCTCACTTGCAGGGTTAACTCTGTGGCAAATTACCGTATGTCTGCCAATAACAACATTTGAATTAGTTCTTTATGAGCCTCTAACTCTCTCCTTCACAAATAAAAATCACCAGTTTGAACTGGAACCCTAAACTGGGTAGTGCGGTAGAATTTGAATATGGTTCCACAGACTTTGTCAAATTCAAAAGTCTGTGTCTGTGTGTGTACTTTGTTTTCTATCTAAATCCAGGCTCTGAAATGTTCACCCCTGTGCCCATCCTCCAAAGATCACAGTTATTCTTTGAAATACATTTCAATACCTCTCATCACTACTATTAAGACATCCAGGACCGTAGCCTTCTTCACTCTTAACCCTTGAAAGGATTTGGTCTCAGTGAAAATAAACACAAAGATAAGAAAAATAAAGATCAACACAAAGCAGAGTGGCAGTCACTCAGGATATCTTTGCTTCCATCAGAGGTCTTTATATCATCCTCTGTAATGAAAGGATGCGGCGTGAGTGAGTGTTGTGGATATAAACACGCTGAGGAAGCTGTTTGGCCAACGCTGTGCAGAGATTCTACAATAACAAAGAGCACACAGCTCAAGGTTGATCAGATCTTGCTCTTATAAACACTGATCCACTGGTGGCCTCCCCTGCTTATTATCTGGGTCCTGTGAGTCAGAGCTGCATCTGTTCACAAACTTTAACATTACACTAAACAAAGGACAGAGGCCTGGAAACACTGATGAACTGGATGATGCAAACTGCATTATACGACTTAATTGGCCCCACTACACACATTAAATTGTAGAAAAATAAACAAACAAACAAAAAACAGACACACTCAGATACCCTCATGCCAACCCACCTACACAAGCAACAGGCACCAGAAAAAGACAAAACCATTTCCATATTAAATTTATTGTGTGTGGCTGTTTTAGGTTCAGTGACATCATGGTCAATACGGTCAAAAATATTAACAAGCTTTCTAACATTATTCAGGTTTCTGATCCTCTGTTCAGGCACGTCTTTGACCCCTTGACATCCAAGAGGGGTTAAAGACGGCCAGAGGGGACTTTCTGTTTAGACTGAGGTACAGCTATTACCATGTCAGACATTTACTTAGTGATGTCCAATTCATGTTTTTCCTCAAACCAACTAGTTGGTCCATTAGTGCCGACTTAGATTAAACTTGGGGAGGCAAACATTTTGGTTAGTTCAATGACATCATGTTGTAAGGAGATGAGAATGATGCCATTTTAATATGTGTTAATGAGTGTGTGTGTGTGTGTGTGTAGTGACGTGCATAGCTGTTTCTGATCGACATACTAGAAAATATCATAGATTTGGCCGGGCGAGTCAAATTATAAAGCAGCATTCTGAGTAAATTATTAATAGCTTACAGAAATAATGCATTCACCTTCCATCCACCCTTCCTCTCTCACTCTCTCTGTCATCAGCAGTATAGACATGCCCATATGGGCTATTATTTTGCTCAAATTCAATATTAAGATGTGAAGCATTCTTTCTTTGTGTGTGCATTGAAATGGCTTTAATGAAGCTGTGTTAATAAAAGAAATGAATTAAAACATTCTTGTCAAGTTTTTCAAACACCAATGGAATTCACAAGGCTGTGGCAATTTTACCATGCTTTATGCTTTCCTTCTCCCTCTCTCTCTTTCTATAGAAGGCACCAGTGAGTGGGTTTATGTGAAAAGTTAAAACAGTATGCCATTTTAAGAAAGAGACTTAATCACTTTCTTGCAGAGAGTAAAGTTGAGAAGATCAAGACTTCTATTATATCTGTCCATTAACTGTCATGGTTGCAAATCTCAAACGTTTAGTGTGCCCATAGGTGTGAATGTGAGTGTGAAGCATTGTCTGTCTCTGTGTATCAGCCTTATAACAGGGTTTCACTCCCGTTGACCCTCAAGGATATGTGGATATAGCTAATTGATTTACGGATATGTTTTACATAATGTTAAAATGAGTAACGATGACAGTGTCTAGTTTGTAACTGATGTGGCCAAGTTACAATTTTACATGTGCTATTGGTTTGGAATTTGAAGGGCTGTCAAGATAACTTCAGTATTCATGTGAAGTTGTTTTTCTGGCCACACAACTGTATGTCTAACACTCACTCTCCTTTTAGCTCTGTTTTAGTACCCATTAGCTCTTGAGTGAAATATCTGGTTCTTCAGCTGCAAAAGGCTCCACTTTGTTTACCAACTATTTGCTAACTCTGCCATATAGGTGCAGCTGCAGGTCAAAATTATGATTTTATTTATGGATTATCAGACACAAGAAAAAACAAAAATCCTTAGCCATTTATTTCCAACAACACAAAAATTCCAAAATATTCAACATAAAAGCTAAAAACTAATGGCTAGCCCCTCCACTGTCCTCCTCTGTCTCAAGGTGTCCCCCAGGGTTTAGTTCCTGGTCCTCTCCTGTTCATCCTCATTAACATGGTCCCCCTTAGTAACATCATATGCCATCATGGTCTCGGCTTCCACTGTTACACTGATGATATGCAGCTCTACATTTCCAGTAAATCCACCACCACTCCAACTCTTTCCACTCTGACCACTGAAATCAAATCATGGATATGAGCCATCTTCCTCAAACTAAACTGTGTGTTAGGGAGACCACAATTACGGCTGGACCATACGGCAAAGGAATACCCAGGCAGGATTGTCGAGTGTCACAGACGGGTCTTTTATTGTCATATCTCCAGCAACATGGCAAACACATCATGCAGCAACCCCCCAATGATCACAAAATGGCGCCTTATATAGGGTGTCTAGCTAATGAGGGAGAACCCATTCACCATGCTGACTTGTTCTCCTTGTTCTGAGAAACACTCCTTATTTATTGTTATCCCCATAATCTTCCCACTATATACACACACCTCTATTTACAAACACAACCTCAACTTCAATCCTAGCACATTACACTAATAAAATACACCATCTTCCAACTCCCCCACTAATCACCATTTGGAGACAAAGGAGACTGGTGAGTACCATTTCACACACACTTTACCATTCCCAATATACTAACACACACAATTGCACAACATATATTAGATTAGTCACATTATGTCAATTTAGCATTAAATAACCATAAATGCACACTAAATCTCATGTCCCTCTTTTGCAGGTGGAACCATGTGGCCATCACAGAACCTACCAGCACAGATAAGATTTAAAAGGACAAAAAATATAGAAACAATCAATAAATGTGAACCTATATGTATATCAAATGTGCAAATATGCAATGTGCAAATCCAATAAAGTGCCACTGCTTTACAAAAGTGCCTGTGCAATTATTGAAGTGCATGTATCTCGGTTAAAGTGCATGGTGCAATGTTCCCCCAACTCCATCTCAAGCTCCAGGGCATGAAGTCCTCTTCGTTACACTGTGATAAATCAGACATGATCGTTCAGAACTTCCTCCTCACCATTAATAACTTCACTTTGTCTCTCTTACCACACATTCGTAGCCTCAGTTTTCAACATCAACCTCTCCTTTGGACACTATGTGAACTAAAGTACCAGAACTGCCTTTTTCCAAGAAAAACATAGCTCATCTCCGCCCATCACTCTTCTTATCTACAGCTGAAATTTTGGTCCATGTCTTCATCAACTCCAGAATAGATTATTGCAACAGAACTGTATACAGAGGTGGGTAGTAACGAGTTACATTTACTCCGTTACATTTACTTGAGTAAGTTTTTGAAAAAATTATACTTCTAGGAGTAGTTTTAAATCACTATACTTTTTACTTTTACTTGAGTAGATTTGTGAACTGTACTGTACTCTTACTCCGCTACATTAGGCTACAATGAGCTCGTTACTTTTCTTTTTACCTCTTTGGTATTCTACGCGTCATTATTTTTATCCCCCCCGCGTACGCCTCATTTTAATGTTTTATTTTGACACAGAGAGAGACTTCCGCCAAAGGCTCTACCACGTGACTGTGTTTCACCAATCAAACGTAGCCGTGCAGTCTCGACACGTGACCATACTCAATCTCAGCGGCGGGAAGGGTTAGCAATTTAGTCGAAGCAAAGAAAAAAGAGAAACGGTCCGGATGAAAAATGGGAGAATCAACGGTCGGCAATGACACAGACGAGGAGGAACACCCTAGGCCTCGTATTGAAACCATGTTTACATTACAAAAAGTCCAAAACAGCAGCTACATTATGCGGTGTCTGCTTTGTCTACCATAACAAACTTTCATTTCAGCATTCAAAAACTCAACGTCTAACTTGAGGAAACATGTAGCGGTAAGTTTCCTAAATTCGTTTTTTTTTGCTGTGGATAGGCAAATGTTTGTCTTTTAGCTTACATATGTGTTTTAAACATTTCCTATATATATATAGATATATATATGTATATATATCTATCCAAATTTGATGTGATAAGTCTCTTTTAATGTCTTGATCTCCCTGTAGCCTCACAGATATTTTTTTTTAATCCACAGAGGGTTCACCCCAACAAACTGTCTAAGTACACAGACTTACTAGAGTCCCACAGAAAGCGCACATCCTCCTCTTCTTCCAGTGATACTCCTATGAAAAATGCAAAAATCACAGCCTTCGCTGCCCCAGCTCGGGTAACACAAGCAACGCTTGACAAGCTGGTGCTAAATTTTGTATGTGAGGCCAACCAACCATTTTCTGTGGTTGAGACGCCAGCCTTCAAGACTTTGATAGAAACCTTGCAACCTCATAAAGTAATGACAAGGAAAACGTTATGCACAAGAATACAAGAAGCTGCAAAACACAAGAAGAGCATAATCATCAAAAAGCTGAGTGCTCTGAACTATGTTGCTACCACAACAGACTGCTGGTCTGCCAGACAACGTAGCTACTTAGGTGTCACCTGTGACTGGATAGACAACACCTCACTGGAGAGGCACTCCGCTGCATTGACTTGTAGACCTGTCAAAGGCTCGCACACGTTTGACGTCCTTGCTGCTGCCTGCTGACTTCCTGAAGGCCTTTCGATTATATGGTGAGGAGAAAGAGGAGGAAGCCACCAATGTACAAGAGGAGAGTGACTCCACCCTTGATGATGCAACAGAAGATCAGAGTGAGTCAGAGGTGGAGTATCAAGATGTGTCTGCTATTCTGGATGGCAACACAGGCCTTGAGTACCAACTTCCAAGGCACCAAAAGTGTGCATGCCATCTCCTCAATCTTATATCCACAGTTGATGCCACTGCTGCAGGAGAAGCTGCAAACGAAACCTACAAGAGGCTGTCTCGGTCTGCTTTTGCAAAATGTCATGCTCTTTGGAATAAAACCAGCAGGTCAACCATGGCTCATGAAACAGTGGAACGTGAATGCAAGCTGCAGTTTCTAAGACCCAGTCAGACACGCTGGAGCTCCCTGTTCCTCGCTGTTGAAAGGATTGTGCGCATTCACCGAGAGCAAGGAGAACAGGCAATTCGCAATGTCTGCACAGCATTAAAGATAAAGATGTAAGTTGACAAAATTTATAATTTTTTAAAGAATAATAAATATAAATAAATAAGCCTTGCTGATTAATGGGTGAATCCATTTGTCTCAAGTAAATTATTTCGAATGAAATAATTTAATTATTTTACTTTTATTTATTTGTGTATTTAACATGTACAATGCATAATAAAGACACTGTACCAGAAATAGCTATAAGTCATTTTTTTATCGTTACATCTTTTATAGGTTCAATCCAGCTGAAATGGGGTTTTTGGTCGAGTATGCTGCTGTGATGAAGCCTGTTGCCATGGCCCTTAATATCCTCCAAGGGGAATCATCTGTGCATATGGGCCTCCTGCTGCCAACACTTTACCAGTTGCGGGACAAGCTAAAGAGGTTGGAGTCATCTTGCAAAATGTGTACACCTCTTGTTCACGCCCTGCAGCAAGGGATCCAGAAACGTTTTGGAGACGTCATGAAAGAGCCTGAGCTGATTGCAGCAGCAATACTCCTACCAAGATTCAGAACATCCTGGACCACAGAGGAGAACATCTTAAATGCTGGTAAATATACTTGTTTATCAATTCAAATGTGAACCAGTAGACATTGACCTATATAAATCTGTATAATGTTACTGTCATTTAGGATTATAGTGTGTCAGTGACAAACCACAGGGTGGCAATATAGTTAGAAGCTCAGGTAGCTTTTAATGTCAAACATCAGCAGCTTGACAGCCTATACAGTAGAAGGGTAAGAATAGTGTGCAGACCTAATTATTTTGAAAAACGATTTATCTTGCCACAGGCCTTGACTACATCAGAAATCACCTCGACACCGACTTGGATGATGTCACCAGCACAAACAGCAGCCTCTCTGATGAAGACGACTTCTTTGTCGGGAAAATCACAAGTAGGAGAGCTGGAGAGGTACCTTTCATGTCTGTCCCCTGCAGGTATGGATCTACTCCACACCTTTCCTCACATCGAGAAGCTGTCACTCAAAGTCAACACAGGTCTTCCTGCATCTGCAGCCTGTGAGAGACTTTTCAGTCATGCAGGACTCCTGTTCACTGCTAAACGATCACAGCTTCACTGCAAGAACCTCGAGAGCCAACTACTGTTGAAGCTTAATAGTGACATCACTGAGTGATTCTTCTGTTTGTTTCTTCATGTTTTGTCACAAACACACACATACACACACACACAGAGTTTATGAGAATGTACTGTATGGGCTGCCTCGTTCTTGTTCTGCCTAGGTTTGGAAATTTGTGTTACCAACTACTGTTGAAGCCTAATAGTGACATCACTGCTTTACACAACATCACGACTTTGATGAAATTGTTTGTTTCTGCATGTTTTGTCACACACACACACACACACACACACACACACACACACACAGAGTTTATGAGAGTTTATGGGCTGCCTTGTTCTAGTTCTGCCTAGGTTTGGAAATTTGTGTTACTTGTACTTAATTTATTTTATTATTTATTTATTTTTTATTTATTATTATTTGATTGTTTTTTTTTTAAGTACTTGAATTTACCTGGATTATTTTAATTTAAGCTATTTTGTAATTAATAAATGAATTTGAATGTATTTTATTGATGGGATGAACTCTTATTTGCCTAAAGATGATTATTTTGTATTTTTGTCTGTCTGATTGAATGCTTGTGTTAACAAATAAATCAGACGTTACTCAACAGTTACTCAGTACTTGAGTAGTTTTTTCACCAAGCACTTTTTTACTCTTACTCAAGTAATTATTTGGATGACTACTTTTTACTTTTACTTGAGTCATATTATTCTGAAGTAACAGTACTTTTACTTGAGTACAATTTTTGGCTACTCTACCCACCTCTGACTGTATATGACACATTATCCAACGTACTAAAAAAAACTCCAGTATATCCAGAACTCTGCTGTTCATCTGTCCCTCTTTTGCAGGTGGAACCATGTGGCAATCACAGAACCTACCAGCACAGATAAGATTTAAAAGGACAATAAATATAGAAACAATCAATAAATATGAACCTATATGTAGTGCTGTCAAGAGATTAAAAAAAACTGAGAGATTAATTAATTATGATCTGTAATTAATTGATCTAATTAATCTCTTTTTTAATCTCACCTAAAAATTGCTGAGAAAAGCCCTCAACTTGAGGTATTTTCATTTAAATTCATTACATTATTGTGGCAGATCAAAAAAAGTGGCTTTATAAAGTCATTTATTGTTTTTAACAGATTTGAACAGATGCAGTCCTAGCCATTTACATTCCACTGTATTTGAGACTAGTACCAAGTGCTGCCTGCAACCTTTAGTTTCGACCTTTTGTCAATCTCCAAATAATTAGAAAATAAAAATGAAATAAAACATCAGGTCAGACATCAGACTTGCTCATACGCGGGGTGTTCTCCTCGAGTTTAGTTTGGCAAAGAGCTTTGCTATGGCTCGCTAAATTGCTAACGTTTTTGCTGCTAACGTAAGCTGTGGCTGCACTCTCGACTGGGTGCTTTGCGTTGATGTGGTAGGCTAAACTTGAGCTGCTTCGGTGGTAAGCAAAGTTCTTCTTACAAAGAAGGCATATCACTCTACATTTATCAATGGTGCCGTCGGGGCGTTTGTGAAATTTAAATTTCCCATTAATTGGACAGACTACTCTCACATGCGCCTCCATTTTCACGTCTCCTCTCCGCTACTCACCGCTCCTCACCTTGCCCTCCCAGCCACAATGGGAGCCTATCAGCTTATGCTAAACCATCTCAAACACAATGACAGCCAATCAATATCCACTTCAGGGTGTGACTGACCATTGTTTTCCACCCCCAACAACTCAAGCACAAGAAGCCCAACGCATAAAAACTGATTTCAAAGGCAACTCGCATACAGAAACAGTAAAGTTAG
Organism: Argyrosomus regius; assembly: GCA_946959425.1. Taxonomy (NCBI): domain Eukaryota; kingdom Metazoa; phylum Chordata; class Actinopteri; family Sciaenidae; genus Argyrosomus; species Argyrosomus regius. The sequence goes on along the minus strand of OX336884.1, from coordinate 9,217,332 downwards.
AGTTAATGTTAGATTAATGCGATTAAAAAACATAACACGCTAAATATGACTGTAATTAATTAATCGCAATTAACGCGATAATTTGACACCCCTACCTATATGTATATCAAATGTGCAAATATAGAATGTGCAAATCCAATAAAGTGCCACTGCTTTACAAAAGTGCAATTATTGAAGTGCATGTATCTCGGTTAAAGTGCATGGTGCAATGTTCCCCCAACTCCATCTCAAGCTCCAGGGCATGAAGTCCTCTTCGTTACACTGTGATAAATCAGACATGATCGTTCAGAACTTTTTCCTCACCATTAATAACTTCACTTTGTCTCTCTTACCACACACTCGTAGCCTCAGTTTTCAACATCAACCTCTCCTTTAAACAATATGTGGACTAAAGCACCAGAACTGCCTTTTTCCAAGAAAAACATTGCTCATCTCCGCCCATCACTCTTCTTATCTACAGCTGAAATTTTGGTCCATGTCTTCATGGACTCCAGAATAGATTATTGCAACAGAACTGTATATGACACATTTATCCACTAAAAAAAACTCCAGTATATCCAGAACTCTGCTGTTCATCTGCTCCCATGACCACATCATCTCTGTCCTCCAGGAACTCCTAAAGAAAATTCTACTCCTAACTCACAAAGCCCTCCATAACCAGGCCCCCTGCTAACTCAGAGACCTGTTCCACCACCACATTCTGTCCTGCAGCTTCTCCTTCTCTGATAACAACCTTCTGTCTCCACCACTACTGTAAGGACCAAGAACCGGACCTTGGGCGACAGAGCCTTTTTCAATGCTGCCCCCACCCTCCCAAACAAATCAGAGACTGCACTGGTCCGTCTACTTTCAAAATACTACTCAAAACTCAACTTTTTAGAACTGCTTTTAATGTATGATTAATGTTGTTTGTGTGTATATTTTTAGTGTGTTGTTTGATAGTTTTAACTCCTGTAGTGTCTTTGAGGATCATGAAAGGCACTATATAAATAAAATCTATTATTATTATTAATTGACACAGTCCTGAACTCCCAAAGCAAATCGACACAATCTAAGAAATAAGAAATAACTTTCACATCAAAACAAGGACAGCTAAAGCAACAATGTTATTGCAAATTTAATTTTAAATCTGCTTCCCTGTTCCATGAACATCTATAAGCCCCTCTATGAAAAACATGATGTGTAACTGAAGGTTGTTCAATAACGTGGCACTGAACTTCTGTCTACATTATTTACTCAAGGCACTTTACATGAATGCACACTGGCCCTGCTATTATAGTTATGCTGAGTATCAACCATTGTTATCTGAAGTATTGAAGAGCATACATATTGATAATGTCTCTGTTGTTCCACTCTGAGTTGTACTGGCAAAGGTTGTACTCTCATCACTATAAACATGTACTCAAGGGGAAGCATTTAATAAATACAGAATAATATTGTTTTGAGTCAGGCCACTGTACCACACAGAATCCATAATCGAAATGACACCGTATCAGTGATGACATAAGAACGTTGAAAAGGCTTGCTTTGCGAATCAAGAACTTGAGTTTTCTGGCACACACACAGATAATAGATTCACAACAGAGTGACTGTACTGGAGCAGTCACTCTGTTGTGAGACTGAGACTGACAGAATTTCAGCCCCATTAGACGTTAAAACATATTTGTTCTTGACAGCTTCTTCTTGTTTCTAACCAGAATTTACTCTGGATTTATTTTAGTATTTGTACATACAATACATGATTTTGACCTGACTTGACAAAAGACAAAGATGCAAATGTCAGCAATATGGCGATCATGCCTCTTCTTATTCCTACTAATCTCTGCTCATCCCAGCTGGTACAGGTTCAAATGAGAATCAACATCAATATTGTTTGGTCAGCGTGATTTTTACCAGTGATGTGTCAATAGTGGCGTTAAGTGGAACCATGCTGTGAAACATAATTCTCCTTACCTCCCCCACAATCTTCACAAACATTACAGTTAGTGTAAGCCACTCCATAAATCTCATACTGAGTGTAATTACTGCATTACAATATCCAGCCAGCAGAGATGGAGAGAAGGAGGGAATTATGATGATTCCCCAGTTACATTAGTCATGTTTTATATCTGTGGGGTTTTGAGAAGCTGCCATCTTTATGAAAGACACACACCCTCGTGTGTATCATTACATATGTAAATAGAAAACGGTGTGTGAACGTGCACATTTTGCTCATTCACACTCATTCATCTGTGCATTTCTCTCTCTCTCTCTCTCTCTCTCTCTCTCTTTCTCCCTCACACGCACACACAAACACGCATGCACACACAAACACCCACACACACACCCAGCCAGTGTGTTGGTTTTGGCTGGCGGTGTCTCCTGTGCTGAGAGAGGAGATGGCAGCCTAACGCCTGCTGTATGTTCATGGAAAACTGAAACCCAAATTAAACTTGCACAGCTGTAGGCGCGTGCATGTGTGTGTATGCATTCATGCATGCAAGTAATTTGCTTGTGAGATTGCTGTATGTATACAATAGATCCATCCAAATTTGTGTGTCATTGTGGATTTCTGTGGATTTCATGGCAGCGATGCAACAGCTTCCATGAATTGCTGGCAGTTAGTGGAAGACTGTCAGAAACAACACAAACGCATACACACACACACGCATGCACGCACACACACACACACACACACGCACACACACACACACACACACTTACATAACATCTGTCATTTTCTCACAATGTGTCTTTCATTAAGCGCCAGTATAATGGAGGATTCAAAAAATTAAAAAAATTGCTGAACTGTAGAAAAACAATGACCATGGACATTCTTCTACATCAAACAAGAAAGAGGAAGTAATCAAAGACGCATTTGTTTACTGATGCATTGATACTTGATACACAGGGTGCTGTATCTCATGTCAGCATGAGATGCACTAGGAGATATTTCATCTGATGACTAGCAAACATTATTTAGTTACATCCGCAAGTTTACTTCGGCTGCTACAACAGATTAGTATTCAGCTTTGACCTAATTACATTGAATTGAAGCATCGTAACTGCAGGAAATGTAAACCGTTTCATCTATCTGCTATCATTGCAGTCTATAGCACTTTGACACTGCACTACCTCTCTGCAGCCAGTGTAAAAACCCCATGTATGACTCGCTTATTACCTGTACTAAAATATAGCCCTCATCACCTGTACTATATGAGCTTAAAACTCCAATAACTGTTTTATTTAACTATTTTAAGTCCTTTTGATACTACATTCATGTGTAATCAGAAGTCACACACCACCAACTATTTTACTTTACTTTAACTGGACCATATTTTATGGAGAAAACGTTTTCCGGTAGACAGTAAAGTAAACTGCTGCAAACTATGGCTGCTGTTAGCTCAGTTTGTTAGCCAGGCTGCCTAGACTGTGAGCTCAGAGCACTGGGGGGGTTTATGACAGGTGTTTTGGACGACCGGAAAGAGGAGGTTATCAGGCCTAGAGCACAGGCGAATGCTGACGGGGAGTGGAGTCGGTGTCGTGCCAGAACTGGAGCTGAGCTGAGTCTCATTAGCCTCTGTGGAAAAAATGACAGTGGCAAAGAGACTGAAGAAGACGTTGACAGAAGAAGCTAAGAAGAGAAAAGGAGAGAGTGGCCGAGCATAAAGTCACAAAACAAGAGCAAATTTGGGACTGACTTTAGGTTGGCAAGAGCTTCATTTAAAAAATAAAAGGCTAAAGGACGCCGAGCTGGGCTTCTTGCTGTTTTGATCACAAGTAATACATAAATAATCTTAACAAATACACGTGTACAACTGTCCATATTTATGACAGTGCTATAGCACTCTGAAACTGGGGGTGCTAAATCGCAAAATTACCAATTTCTACATAATGTTGCTTTAGTAGACAATCTGGCACAGGTTACAAGCAGGGCTTGTTTGTATATTTCTCGGTAATTATACAATAAACACTGGAACCTCCCTTCATACACCTTACCACACCCACGCGATAAACATAGTCAGATGGGTGAAATTCACTACTATTGTGCAACTCTTGGAGTGATATGATGTGGTTTAAAGCTCAGGATAAAGCTCGTAAGTGGACCGAGAGTTCAAATTATTTTGACAAATTTTACCTGATTTGAATGATGTAACCAAACATCTGTATACAGGCTGGAATCTGGACATGCTTTGAGTATGCAGAGACTACACACACACACACACACACACACACATCAAATGTACAAACACTGAAACATATACAAACACGCAGAACAGTTGTGATTGTGAGTATTGTCCCAGAGTAACCTTTTTCAGTTTGGCTAGCCAATCAACAGCATGATGTGATCAAACTGTAAACTACGGAGCTCTGTTTGAAGGAGTGTGTCTGCTCCAGAGGCAATCCCACCCACATTGACAGAGTGTGTGTGAGTGTGTGCTCATGTGCAGATGCATTATTGTGTGATATTGTGTTTCAGATTTGCTGCCAATCCCTTTTGCATTGTGATGATTGTCAAATGAGCACATGTGGATGACAAGTCTTGTCGGCTTTTTTTTTTTTTTATTGTTCATGATTTTATAATATTCAAAACTCATGTGGTTGTAAATAAATCATCCAGATGTTTGTGCGTTTCTGTTCATGTGTGAGTGTCATACCCCCTGCACAGACCGAGGAAGGCACATTTTTTTCCCCACATATGGGTGGTGACAGCTGTCAGTGACAACACACACACACACCTTACCTCAATACTTCCACCCACCGATTCACACAAACACATACACTTCCTTTCTCTTTCAAACACAAACATGCATTCCCAGGTGCCCGCATCCAAACATGCGAACTGAAAGCGATATCACGCTCTCATGCACACAGCTCAGATAAACAGCAGGAAATGATCCACAGAGATCAATTAACACTCAATCTGTGTACAGTACGACATTCAAGACAATTACACTTTAGCCCTGTGTTTATTTCTATTGGCCTAAACATACACACAAAATAATTCACACTGACCAGTTTGTACTGCGCTCACCAGTCTGTATTACTGGGCAGCTGTTTTCTATCGTATTGTGACTGTTCAGGAACCATAACAAACAAGCACCACACCCACCACAGTGTGGGTTCACACAGGAAGAGAAACCTTACGGTTGACCTTTACTTCACAAATAATTTACGTTACAAGTTAAGCCTGTTCTCGTGCTCAAACGGCATTTGTATTGCGTCGAATTGTTGGAGATGCAGCCAAAATTACACTCTTTTTTACACCATATGATACATGTAAAACAATACATGTACAGTAGCCTTTAAGCTTACATGCATATGCCCTGTAAATACACTTATTCTACACTGGATCATAACACAAGAGTAACTGAGAGTGATTACACAGTTGGAAGCACTAACACTACAAATATGTAAGTTTCTACTGTCATGTCTTGGGTTAGAAAAAAGCTGAGCATTTGCAGGTTCTATATAGTTTAAGTCTGGTTACCAACTCAAGCCAGAATGACTTACATCCTCATGCCTCATCCTCAAGCTAAAAATTGACATTTAACAGAAGGTAGTTTTCTTACTATGTGCAGCTATTAATTCATGAAATTTGATCTGGTTATCGTAGGAAGTGAAGTTGCTTCTTTTAGGATTGTCCCACTGTTTTTCTTTTCTTTCTCCTGGTTTCTCCTAAGTTGGTATCACATGGTCAAACTACTCTAACAAGTTGAGACCTGTAGATGGTTTCCTTATGGCCACTATTTAGGCAAATAATAATTGCAATTTAAATGGTGGATAATGGTGTGGTCGGAAGGAAACGTAACAGTTTGGAGCTGTGGATGAACGTCATTAATGTGCAACAGCGCCTGTACACACGTGTTAGTGCATCATATGGGCAAGATATGCTACTGCATATGTGTGCAAATTTGTATGTGCGCTACACACGACCACTTATGTCCTACTGTGCCCCTAAACATAATCAGTGATAACTTTAATGTTAACCAGCCTCTAATGTTTAGCATATGATACAGCCACATGCTAGACATTATAACACTGCATGTTTTTGTGACAAATTTAAAACAAAAACAGCAAATGTTTATCAATGCAATACATGGTTGTGCAGCCATGCAAGGCTCTAGCCTGTGCAGCAACACAAATTTGGGGTTAAATCTAAGTCTTGCTCAAGGGATTTCGACATGTGGACAGGATGAGCTGGGGATCAAACCATCATTCTTAAAATTAATGGACTCCTTTACTACCTGGGCTCTGCAATATGTTTCGCCTGCCAACAATGTATAATTAAGACGGTGGAGAATGTAAGACGACTACTGTACACCTTGAATTTAGGACACAGAAGGCTCACGGGAAAACAGAATGGCAAGTCCAAAGTTTCTTCATTTTTTTATCCATCTGAAATTTATTATTGTTTAGAATTAGAGAGCTTTCACCAAAAGAACATTGGTGGGTCTATGTATTCTTCTGGGTGCTCTGGATATCTAAGTTAAACTGGGAAAGTGAATATCAACATTTCCTCCATTCCCTTTCTGTATTACTGTCTCAATGAAATACACCTTTGGAAGATAGGCATCTGATTTGTCTAACTGTCTGTTTGTCTGACTTAACAACACAAGACTATGATTTAACTGGAAAGCTCACACCTGTGAGTTTAACTGTATTGATATATGTGATTTGCAAATATGATTTACACATATGTTGTCAATTTCAAAAATCATTTTGTAAGTCAGAAACATCTCTCTTCTCACACAATATATACGTCACCAAAACCACCATGGTTATCACCTTGTGTCATGGTTTTTGTTATTTTGTGTTTAACTGTAAAGTAAGTTATTAAAGTTACCTTTTTGTTCACCTTCACGTCTGCTTTTAGGTCCACTTCCTAAACATGACACCTTGACAAATTTGACTTTGTTCTTTCGGAATGAGGTAAAAACAAGAGGGCGAATAAAGAAAAGTTAAAGGGGAACAAGACGAGGGAAAACCTATCCAACATCTGGCTCTAGGTCCACCTTATGTAAACTGAAATGTGATGTTTCAAAACTTAATATAAAAGCTCCACTTCTCCTTTCCTGCTTCTTAATACTCTTACTTCTGTCATCATCTTTAACTATCTGTGTCCATCTCCCTCCTGCAAACCATGCCAAATTGTTACAGTAACAGAGCAGCAATGGTGAGCTGTCCTCCCCTGCAATTTATAGCGGCAGTGTTGGGAAACACCTGTGATACAAGTGAGGAGAAGAGTCATTTCATGGACAGTAATGGACCAGCTATGGGTGGACAAAGGCAATATGGCCATAAGATGTGGTCGTAAAATGTGAAGTCAAAAGACTGTGAGCAGTCCATGAAAGTAAAAAGTGGTCAAGATGATGAGGCGGTTAACATGGACAAAAGGAGCTTGAAAACTGATCCAAATATTACTTCTTAACAGAAGGAGATCTGCAGTTAAGCATGACAGCACTGACAGGATGTAATGCCTGATGGATTTATATTGCTTTCGCATTATTCGGTTCAACTATTGGACTCATCTTTCTAAGTTGAATAATTGTTGACATATTGGATCTTGTTTGCTACAGTGAAATGACCATAGTGAAACAGCTTTATTATAGTGTTTGTATTAACATTGTCAATTCAAAATCCAAACCCAACATTATTTTTGCTGCAGTAAGCAGCTGTTATTAACTGTATACTTGCTCATTTGCAGTACTGCTACTAGCATTGCAGTCCCATGCTAGTAGTAGCACTAACAATGTCAGCTGTTTGATCTGTCCACCACTTTCGTCCGGGCCTTCATGCTCCCCAATCTTAATGACTTTAGTGATGTCCTGAGTTCTAGTGCTATATCTATCTAGTGCTAACATGCTAAACTCTACAGTTAACAAAAGCATCAGCATGTTAGCATTGCCATCGTGAGCATGTTTGCCTGCTGGCAGTGGTGGTTAGCTCAATACTCTGCTGTCCCTAAGTGCAGCCACACAGAGCTGCTGGTGTGCCTGTAGACTCATTTGAGCTATGTTCAGGCAGACTGGGAATTTTTGACCACTGGACTGGAGCCAATACTAATTGTACAGATGTCGGCTTTAAGCTAGCCTGCAATGGACTCACTGACCGTGCCTCTGCCTTTTGTGTTCAGCTCAGCCTCCTTATTTCCCTCCCTTATTTCTCACAATTTTTTTCTTCTCTGTACTCTTGCGAAATAAATTCATAACACCCCAAAACCCCCCAAAATCTTTTGCGATCTTTGGCTATGAATGCAATTGCACCGCCTCAAAAATTAGCTTTTCTTTCTGTTTGAAAACACCTTTAATCTTGTTACAAAATACACATAGGCCTACTATGTTCCAATGTTCTATTACTGTATAGGCTATTCTCCAACTTTTGATCCATCATCTGAAGCAGCACCTGGATTCCATAACTTTAATTTACAGTGATGTTATTATAGCATTACTCTATAATGCAAGTGAACATAAGGCATCAGTGCAATATTTTCCTCCTGTCCTCCTGAAGTTAAAATGATGCACATTCACTGGTGTTTTCAATTTGTTGCCTGATTAGACCCTTTCTGTCAGGACTCTGTGGACATGCTTGACTGATCGATATCTCCCTCGCTATTCTGCTAGTTTTGTTGCCTTTAAGCAGCAATTGCACACATAGACTCTATAAAACATGGACACCTGTCAATCAAAGCCTCAATGCTCTTAATTATCCATAACTCCTAAGCCTTAATCTATTTTGAATGGGTGAGTTATATAAATAATTAATCAATGTACAGTTGCCACAAATGGGGAAAGGAGCTATAGAGACCAAAAGCCAGGCTGCAAACATGTTTATTTCTGCTGTGAAGTTGGGCATTTTAATATGGGGAGATTGACTTGTTTTGTAGCCAGCCTCAAGTGGCCATTTGAGGAACTGCAGTTTTTGGCAAGGCTGGGCTTCACAGCCACGGAAGTTGCAATTGGTTAACACCACGTGTCATTTGTGTGTCAACAGTTAACCAAGTTATTTGAAACAGTAGCGCAGATTAATTCCACCTCTTCAAAGAGATTCACAGAGGGGTGTCGGTTAGCTCAGTTGGTAGAGCATCCGCCCCACGTACAAAGGCTCAGTCCTTGCCGCAGCGGCCCAGGGTTCGAATCCGACCTGTGGCCCTTTGCTGCATGTCATTCCCCATCTCTCTCCCCACATTCCTGTCACAATCTGTGAATCAAAAAGAGATCCACAGATTGTGCAGAATTACTTGAGTTCACCACAAAAGCCTTTTTAAATGCTGGTGTGTCCAGGCCTTTATCATTCATATTAAATCCGAAGCTTGGTGACCTCACATAATTGCCAGCACAGCCCAACCCATCATCAACCTGAGCAGAGGTCTAATAACTCAAAACACCTGTGTGGGCATACAGGGCTTTGTGACTCTTCACTACCACTAGAGTGGTCAGTAACGGTGCACTGTAATGGAAAAAGTGATCCTAGTCACCATTAAATTCAATAATTAGCTGTGAGTAAGTCATGTTGGGAAAAATTTAATACATGTGGTGTTCACTGTGATTGAATTATATGAGTCAAGCAGCTGCATGTTTAACTACAAGCTTTTTAAGAAACAATGTAAGACTGTGACTTTTTGGGCGTCATCGCAAATCTGCCTTTCCTCCTGACTTCACATGAAAGACAGTTTTGCTTCAGACTGTGGCACAATGCATTGGTTGGTTTACGTTTTTCATGGGTAATAAGTGAGAAAAGGATTAAATCACATCAGTGTTATCTTTGTATTGCGAGGGCACAGCCTAGTAAGGGGTGCTATTACAGCTGCTCTTGTATGTAACATAGGAATGCATGAGTCTTCTTTACAACGTGACTAGGTAGGGTTCACAATGACGCTAGCTACAGCTCTGCAGAGAAACACACTCTGAAGTCTAATTCACTGCGCTTAAACATAGAGTAGATGGTGGTAAGTTTTTCACGCTGCTGTAACTAATCTGTCAAGTGTTGATGGACCACAGCATGATAAGCGAGGGCCATGTATCAGATCATGAGATTAATGGGCAGCATATGCTAGCACTGGCGTAAATGTTCTTAAACGATGCACTGTGGTCATACTCGTCTATCTAAATTTTTATAATATAGCTGTTATGGTCTCTTTGAGAGTATTTCCTCACATGCAAATTATAAATCATGGCACTGATTGGAAGCACATGTCCATAATAACTCTGTCCTCCTTGGAACATTGTACTTTGAATAACATTTTTTTGGATATGTAATCCTACTTAATCCTCTGTGACCGAGTACAGCAGCCAAAGTACAAGTGACTTTGCTCACATAACGATGAATTTGATGAAAATTTAACTTTAAAAAATCATAATATGGAAATGGACACAAATTATACTTGTTCCCCAAGTGGATGAAATTTAAATTTAATCGTTAACTGTTCCCAGTGGCAGAGTTAAGAACAAGATTTTTTTTAATTCTCTGGTTTGCATTGTCAGTGCAAAAAGAGAAATAAACCATGCTCATAAGTACATGAGAATTAAAACACATTTCTGTTCTTCAGACTACAGTAGATCCTAAGCACAGTAGCAGATGCTGAGTTGACGTGGGCCCAAGCTTTTGCGAGTACTGTAATATAAGTAGAAGGCCTTGTCATCTCGGAACGTGGCTCACACTGTAAAGCTGCTCCTCACGTCGACGCTGATTAAATTGAGCTGAGGACTTTAGTAGGTCGTCCTCTAACTGCATTATTGCAGTTACTCATGGAGAAGGGAGGATTTGCCAGTGTGACCCAGCGCGGTTAGCTAGTCTTGCAGGAATGAGGACAACGAACTCTTCTTCTCCTTCTTCCTCTAAATGCAGGTCAACAAGTTTCCAAGAGTACCAAGCAGCAGTAACCAATAAGAGCGAGCAGAGAAACCAGTCAGAAGAGGTGGGAGCTAATTAGCAATTATCAAACAGCTTCATGTCCCTTCATCCTTCTTTGCAGAGCAGACGTGCTGGCACATCCCCCCAACTGTTTACTCCTTTATTCTCTTTTTTTCAGGACAAACTGCAACAAGCTGTTCCTTTTGATTTCAAAAAAAAAAACACTTTGATAGTTAAAACTCTTTGGTGGCATTAGAATACCCCTGTAAAGTTTTATCTAGATAAAACAATAATGTGATCAAGGATTCCAAGCGTAAAACTTGAAGTGTCACATCCACATGACTCAAACATGAGCATTGCAGTTGGAATGCAAACAGCTAGCTTGTTTCTCACTATCAAAACCACTCTGTCTGTTCTCCACATCCTTTTGTACTACATAGAAAATATACCAGACTAATTGTAAGAGAGGCTCTGAATGGCTTTCTTGTCTTCCCTCTGATCTCTCCTGTGTTTCAAAACTATTAAAGTTATTGGCGCCATATGCTTGGCTCCTGTTGCTAGTGTTTACCATGATGTATGTAGTCTAGGGCAGAGAAAGCCAATAAACAGCAAACTAGCTGGGAAGGCACGATGACGATGACATAATGTTGCCTGTACTACAAACACTGAACCTATATAAACCTCGATATACAACAGCTGAGCATTACTGCTGTTTGCTCGATCAAAAAAATCTACTTTGCAAAAAGAGTAAACAGTATTGAACATATCCCATGTAACTAATGCATCTGATTCATATTATCTTTAATTTCAACATGGACTTTCAATGAAACCTAAATACTGTATAAAAAGATAGAGGACGTACAGAGAAAAGTTTTAGAAAAACATTGTCCTAATGACAGTAATGGTCTCAGTGGGTCCAATGATCAAAACCATGAAGGAAAAGTGACTACAGTTTGAATATTATCAAAACCAGAACTGGGAGACCTTGAGAAGCCATGCATTTGCACAATACCCAGAGGTAGTGGAAATATAATGGACATGCATCCCTTTTCTTGTACCCTAGTTTTATATTTATGACCTTCGGCTAAAGCCATTTTGAAAGATTTGTTGTATGGATACAAAAAAGGTGGGAAATTATGAGTGGGATTTGAAGCAGAAATCTGACTAGCGCACAATGATTTTCACAGAAGATTTCAGACTCTGGGAAGAAAAAGAGCGTTTCTGTCTAGACAAAGTAGTGGAAAAGCAACTGGAGAAGTTTGACTGTTTTATTGGTTTTAGCCATTTGCTTCCTGGTTGTTTTGGCTTGTGCGTGTCTCATGGGAATGTAGCTACACACACACACACACACACAAACACTCACGCACACACTGAGCAGGTATATGTTGTAGTTGGACATGTGAGGTTAATGTCAGTGTCTGTGCTTGTTGATGGGTCTTTGTCTGTTAATGTGAGAGTAATGTCCTGCTGTGTGTGTATGTGATTTCATTAAAATGTCACCATCTAGAGGTCACTGGAGCTAAATATATATATTATATATATACTGTATATAATATAGAAACCTGTACAGCAAAAGAAAGTGGTATTAGAGGAGCTAATTAAGCCCATTCAAACATTACCAAGATCATTTTGTTCATCATAAACTTTTGGTTTTCTAATTACGGTAACGAAATCTAGAATATGGTTGTATATAGGAAGCCCCACACTGATACTTACAAATATTGTCAGTATTGTGTGTAAATCCAAAATGTAACCTCTCAAACAAAAATGAAAAGGAGAGAATAACCCACCCACTGTGGTGACGAGACACTGAATAGAGATTGGTGGTTTGATACCAGCCCACAGACATCGTGCTCATCCTGAGCTTATTCCATGATTCAACACTGAAATCAGTCCTGCTCACTCATGCTAAGTCATGCCGGATAAGATCATAAGTGAAAAGAGCCAACTCAAGTGTAAAGGCACTTCCAGGTCCTGTGGTTTTACATAACAGCATACACGAGAGCCAGAGCTCTGCAGGTAGACCATCTGACTACTTGAAAGAGAAACATCTGCTGAATAGATGTGAGAAGACTTCAGTGGGAGCTCTGCTCCTTGTTTGAGATTAAAGTGTAACAAAGTGTGACAGGAGTCGCCATTTGGCTGGCTTGTGCCTGTGTGTGTGTCTCTTTCTACAAGTGTTGGCATGCATGGATGTGTGTGTGTGTGTCCAGGTGTTATGGGAGGAGAAGACAGTGACAGGAAATTCTTCCTGATAGCAAGAACCAAAAGGTGTTGACTGACTGACCGGCTGGCTGGTTGAACCACCGCCTGTTTGGGTAGCTGCAGGCAGAACGACTGACCTGTTGGTTGGCTAACTGAGTACATTATCGGCGACTGGGAAGCCAGCTGATTGGATGGCTCAGAGAGTCACTGGCTGGTTGACGGATGATGTTTGCAGACTGTCAGTCAGCTTGGAAACAGGGAGTTTGTACCATGTGGGGGTGATAGGGGATGTCCCTGGTAATGTGTTGTTAACAAGGCTAAAACAACATGATCACCCACTTAGTTTCCTCTCTGTATCTATTTACAGCCATGCCCTGCATCCCAAGCAGCCACGCAGAAGGCTTAATCTAAAAGATTACAAACCCAGAAAAAAGCAGGCCATGTTAAAAAGGGTTAATAATGGAAACATTGTATTGAATTCCTTTTTCTGCATCAAATTAGTCACTTCAGAAACCAAAAAAGTCAAGCTTTCTATATTACACATTAATAGGAAGACAATGATTGGTGCCATTCAGTTATTTATAAAATGTACTTATTTCTGTTTATTATAAAATATGAAATATTACCTATTTGTAATCAGGAAAGGGCAAAGAAGGAGTCAGGACAACAAATAAGCCCTGAGTAAAAATGGAAGTGACAATTAAGGCTGCAAGATGTCATGTTGTGAAGGATTATTTCCTGGCCGAGACTTCCAGCTCTTCCTGCGGGTGATTTGGTGTAAGCAGAGCGTAACATAATGCGCACAATGATATAAAAACACTCAATTTAGACAAAATCAAATAACCATAAAACAGAATCTTGACAAAAACAAATAAAGGTCGTGTCATTACTGTGATGGATTATAGAGTTTAGGCAATTTTCAGGTCTGTAGGGGTTGTTTTTCTACTGTGCAAGAAAGGAGTAGCTCAGTTGGTAAGAAAACCAGCCCTGATCGGTTACTCTGCAAACTGGACTTAAGCGAAGAAGACAATTTATTGTTCACTAAATCCCTCCTCCAAACAGTGACTATACAATCACAGATTAGCAACTGTAACTAGCCATGGAAGGCCTGACACGCTTTCTACATGCCAAAGCAGTTTGCATGTGGCTGTAGATTTGGTGTCTTTTTCTTGGCCCAGAAACATAACTGAAAAAAGTTATGCATGGGTTCTCTCCAGGTACTCTGGACTCCAAAGACATACGTACACTTATAATAATATAATTGTAATAATATAATCTTGCCCAATGTCAGCTGGTACTGGCTCCAGCCCTTCGTGACCCTGATAAGGACAAGCTTTTACAGAAAATGGATGGATGGATGAATGGTTAACTCGCTCCAAACTGCAACAGAAGAACAAACTTCTTTTTTTTCCTTCTACATGGTGACGTTATCCTGGACGTTAGCTTTAACATCAATTTTTTTTGCACAATATCGTTTATATATGTAAAGCCCATTGAGCACCCATTAATGAGATTCCAGTTTTAAAACAGGTTGGCATTTTAACTCATGGAGCTAATGTTAACTTATTATCTACATAGCTACAACAAATAAAATGTAATAGCAGTGGTTGTAATTTTATCCAGCAGAATCAATGGTTGCAGACTAGAAATGAGAAAACATTATTTGTCAGTGTCTCACATTAGGGAACCATTGTTTCTAAAACTAGTAAGATTTTCAAGTGGTAAATCTGTCACTGTTATCAAACTGCATACGTGCAGCAGAAAGCTGGTGTGGCAACAGCAATTAAAGGCTTATCCATCTGTCCTACATAAAACTGCCTCTAATTTGATTTAGCAAATCTATTCTGTGTTGTGCACTCAGAGGGTCAATTATAAAGTCCAAATGTGACCACAATAATCATGCTGATTGAAATGTTGACCAGGAATGGAAATATATTTGAACAGTCGTGAACCTTCACTCAGAATCATAACAATCCTAGCAAACGGGTTCTCTTGTAATCACTTCATATTGATTTGGCAAAACATCTTTCCTCCTGACCAGCAGGGTTTCTGTTTTTTTCCAGCTGGATTGGCTTCTGTCTCGTCTGCAGGGAGAAACACAAATTGAACAGTTTGAAGTTTCCCACTGCTGCTTTATTTGAATAATAACAGATCTAATTTCTCATTCTGGACAAGCTCACAGTAAGCTGACAAAATGAAAATCGCTCCAATTTATCTGTGTCTTTGCTTTTCAGAGTGGCCGCCAGTTATAACACAGCGCTTGATGAAAAGAAGAGAATGGCCAGACGCTGTGGAGTTTGGTGTTGGGTGGCTTTGCAGGCTTATGGTTTGTGGTTTGAATGTGAAATGGAGATTACAAACCGTCCCACCAATCAGTTAGCCATAAAATCCTGGTACTGCTTCAAAGTGACTGAATTGATATAATACTGCACCAGGAAGCAGCAGGAAGCTTTCTGTCGACAACTGCAATCAAAAAACCTTTGAAAGTACATCAACTGATATGTAATACCAATATGTTTACATGCACACAATTAGTTGTTTTTTTCAATGCACAGGACTAAATCACAGCTTCATAGTTTGGTTTCTGACAAATGTTCATTTGTCCCTGAACTACAGGACGCCACTGACTCTTTGTCCTCTGTGATAAGAGAAGGTGTGAGGGGAGCCTGAACAGTTCTCTGACCAGACATTTGTCTAATTTAGATAAATTGGTCTAGTCTCTGTTGATAAGATTATACAGCACCACTCTCTGTGGTGTGTCTGTGGTTTTGTGCATGCATGAGTACCATGTGGACCCCTAGTGCTGTGTGTGTCCACGTATGTTATCAGATGCCAGCAATTAAGAACTGCACTGGCCTTCATTTCCTCTGAGTACGATGGTGTAAGAACAACAGGGGGGGTTGCTTTAGGCAGCTGAATGCGTTTAGAAGGATGAAAGGCTGTTACCTATGCATATGTTCTTCATGCTCTCTGTGCTGTTATCAGCTTTAAACTGTAAAAAATAAACACAAAAATATTAGAAAGATATTATGTAACAATAATGATGATGATGATGATGATGATGATGATGATGAAGACACCTGCCTCTTTTAAACATTAATTATAAGGTCAAGTGATATATAGAACCATCTCATGGTTGTGCAGTCTGTTGATTACAGGGTCTTCATGATACAGATACTATTCAATTCAATATGATTCAGTTTTATTTATATAGCAAGAAATCATAACAGAAGTTACCTCATTACACTTTCCATATTCAGCAGGTCTAGACCGTACTCTTTGCAATACAGAATTATTCACAGAGACCCAACAATTGCCACCATGAGCAAGCACTTGGTGATGGTAGGACGTCATGTGGGACCACAGCAGCAGACTTGACCAATCTCTGATCTAGGCATAGCCATGATCCATGAGAACCTGTGAGACGAAAAAGCAGAAAAACTCCAGTGAAGAAGTTAATAACATGCATTAACACCAGTATCCATGTGATCCACCTCAGGACATAAACAAAACTGTTGCTGTTACATACAAGCACTTCTGCATTGGCTTAATTTTCCAGCCACGGAGGTTGCTGATTGGTCACAACACCAAGAGTCACATGTAATGGCTACTCGCTTCAGTCATTGACTTACCTGGACTTTGATTTCACAGTTTCTGTAAAGTGACTTCCTGTGCCACAGATTGGGTGATTCTTTTCCCTCTCTGAGAACTGGACTGCAAAGTTGACAGGCCTCCTCAATTATTGGCTGATTTTACGATTTTACACACAGTGTGCATCTTGTCACAATCTGGACACAATCCAAAATGTGCCCAGATGTCTATGGCTTTCAAAATACTGGGTGTGTTTTTTTATCACTGATTGCTGATCTCTTTCTCCCCTGCTACATCACCCAACATACAAAAGTAACGTTAGCCTAACATTTGCCCACAGTTCCATGCAAGAGAGCAATGTTGCAACGCAACAATGTAACTTTACGATTTTATTATAAATGACATTAAACATCTCTAAAAGATTCAAAATATTTTGTCTCTCTTTGGCTAAAAATCTGAAATGATCTATATTATATATATACAGTAAATTACTATATTTAGCTATATTGGGTTAATGGAAACTGGCCTCTTGAATATCATGAGTCTTTGTCTGATATACTGTATACTGCACAAGTCAAGCTGCAGAAGTCAGATATTGAAGTCAGATTTTAAAAACCGCACAGCTACTGTTTTTTTTTTTTCTCTGTAGATGATTTGATTAAAAGTACCGTTCCAACTGTGAAAGTATGTGAGACATGGCACAGATCCATATACAACATTTCACACTGTGACTTTTGGACTGTTGCCCTTTAACATGTGTTATCTAAATGAGAGCTGTCTAAACTGTTACATTCAATAGTCAAGGTATTTTTTGTGAGAAGTGTCTCTGAATGCTGCATCATATACATGTGAAACTTAATCCAAATACACCACAGCTGGAGAATTATGCACTTTGACATGTAAAAAATGTCTACTGGCTTCAGAGATTTTCAGGTCTACATAGTGAGCAGGACACATACAAATTATATTGAATACTGTATCGCAGATAACGTTCTCTTTTATAACAATCTGAATGAAAAGATCTTTGTCACATGAACATTGTGAAGATAATTCTGGATTATTATAATTTGGTTCATTTGTTGATATGAGCAGTGTTGGGAACGTTACTTTAAAAAAGTAATTAGTTATAGTTACTCACTACTTGTTCCAAAAAGTAACTGAGTTAGTAACTGAATTACTCTATAATAAAAGTAACTCGTTACAAGGGAAAGTAACTATTTGCGTTACTGTTAAAAAAAAAGTTGCTATATGTCAAAGAATTTGGATTTTTTTGAGCAGTTTTCACAAGTCAGTTGAAATGAGTAGAACAGACAGGTGTTTGTACATAACTTTCGATATTTATTGCACGTCGACAGACAGCAAGATGTTTATCCTGCACTTCAAGTATTATCTTTGTAAGAAAAGTAAACAGTTACACCATATAAAGTGCATTTAACTCTAGCAAATTAAATCAAACTCTCTCAACCTGAGACAACTGGTCAAGTAAACAACCTATACTTCCAAGTGTTTTGTTCACAACAAAAGTAAACTTTCAAACAACAAAAAAGTGTGTTTAGCTCTGTAGTCTTATTCTTAATTAAATAAATCAAACTCCCAATCTCAGACAACTGGTCTGGTAGACATTCTGTACTTCAAGTATTTTCTTCAAAAGGAAACAGTTAAATAATATAAAGTGTGTTTGCAGTAACTGTAGCAAATTAAATAAATCAAACTCTAACAAAATGAGATAAATAGTCTGGAAGACATAGGCTGCTGTATTTCTTTATCTTCATTAAAAAAGTAAACAGTTTAACATGATGGAGTGCTTTTAAAGATTGAACTTTGGCTCCTACATATTCATCTACCCATCCAAACACTCCTTCTAAAACACTCATCTATTCATGTGTCCGTCATGTATCTGACTAACCCATGTAGCCTAACCATCCTACCCTTCAAACCACTGATTGTATCTAAGAAGCAGCAGCATTTCAAACCTCGTGTCTGTCAGCCTGTTTCTCTTTGGGGTGAAGACCAGCTTCCCCAGGCTAAGTAGTCTCTCTACTGGGGCACTGGATGGAGTGGCTGCATTGTATTTGAGTGAAATTTTCCTTATTAGTGGGAATCCGTTAAGAGTGTCCATCCCTTGTGCTCCTGATTTTAAATAGTCAGCGACTTGGCTTTCCACAGAAGCAGAGGTGTCCTCCTCATCCTCAAAGGAAAAGAATTCATCCTCTAAGGCTGAGTCAGTGCTGAGGCTGCGCGTTGGTACCTGTTGGCTGGTCTTCATCTTGGGCACTTTTTCGGCACTCTGCCAGCAGACTTGCCTTGGCGTTGTCCTTCCTTTCCTGTGTCCGCAGCCAACGTAGTTTAAATCTGGGCAGTGTCACCGCAGCCAAGACGGCAGTCTCACTTTCCAGCACCTCTGAAAATCTGGTTTTGATTGCCTGAAATGAGACACACACACACACACACACACACACACACACACACACACACACACACACACACACACAGACAGACATACAGCATTACAAATTATGAGCTAAGAGATATACATTTCATTTTACTTTGATTTCATAATTCATAATTAATACATATTTCATGTATGGGAGTATGTATTCAATGTATTTGAAGAAATACTAGCTCTTACCTTGACAACAGGGTCTGGAAGGTCACCAAGGATTTGGAGGCCAGTCTTCAAGTCCAGGGTCTTGGAGATCAATGTCTCCAGTGTGGGTAGCAGGGTGCCATAGAAACAGTTGTCTTCGCCCTGAAGAATGTCAGGGGCTACTGTTAGTGGCTTCATCACTGTGCAGTATTCTCTGAGGAACTGGTACTCCCGATCTGTGATGGCCTTCAACCCAAAATTGAAGGAAATAATGTTCAGCTCGGCGATTGGGAATTCACAGACACGAGCAACGGCATCATGAAAGGAGTTCTATCTGGTCGTACATGGGACATGGAGCTTCCTTTCAAGGACTTCATCCACGATCTCTGCAGCCACTGTGGAACGGCTGGCCTTGTTCCACAAAGCTGTGCATTTGGAGATGGCTCTTCTGTACACAGCTTTTATGCCTGGCCTTGAAAGTAGCCATTTGTCCATATCAGAGCATGAAATAAGGTTTGCTGTGTGCGATGCACATCTGTGGTGTGGTGGCAAAGTCACAACATCCTCTTCCACATCCTCTTCCTCATTCATGTCTTGTAAGGCATCATGAAGGTTGACAAAAGTCACATCATCATCATCATCCTCCTCCCCAGAGTCATCACCCTGAACGGGCTAGTAAACTTTAAGGGCTTTCACAAAATTCGAACCATTGTCTGTGACAGTAGCTGTGATTTTGTTAGAAATACTGAAGGATGAGTGGATATTGTCCAGTTCAGTAGCAATGCTGTCATAGGTATGACGGCCCTTGAAATGTCTGCAGGCCAAGGCTGCTTTCTTTCGCTCTAGGCTGTGTGGATCTAACCAATGGGCAGTCACGCCGAGGTAACTGCGGTTGTGCGCAGTCCAAATATCTGCAGTTGTAGACAAAAAGTCCAACTCTTCAAAACTCTTTTTAAGCTCTGTGTTCATTTTGGCGTACTCAGCATCTAGGTATTTAGCAAACATCTTTGAGCATGGCGTACAGGCCCCTGCTTTCTTAGGTATTTTAGCAATAATGGCTCGGAATGAATCATCCTCCACCGTCGATAATGGCAACATACTTTTAACAACATACCTGCCTATCATATGGTTGACTTCAGCCTGTGTCATAGGTTTTTGTTGTGAGGCAGAAAGATCTAGCTTTTGCTGCTTGGAGGACTTTGCTCCAAGTCCTTCTTTGCTAGTGGACGGCGAGCTATCACCTGTGGTGGAGGTATCGGTGTTTTTGGCCACTAGCTTTGTAGATGCGTGTGTTGTTGTGAGATGCTTCATTAAATTAGAGTTGCTTACAACGGATGTCGACAAAGTCTTCGCTCCTGGACATAATGTACACATTACATGCACGTTTTTGCCTTTGACCACAATGAATTTGAAGTAGTGCTTATATCTCCACCTTGAAAATGCCAACTTTTCATCGGATTGCTCCTGACTCGCCATCTCTGCTGCTTCATTGAATCTCTGTTTAGCTGTTATTAACCCACCTCCTCACTAGCGGTGAGCCATTGGTGCGTTCGGATTACACAGTTTATTCAATCAATGCATAGTAACGCACCGCATTTAACGTCCAGTAACGTTAACGGCGTTGTAACGACGGGAAAAGTAATTAGTTAGATTACCCCGTTACTGAAAAAATAACGTTGTTACCTAACGCCGTTCTTTTAAATGGCGTTATTCCAAACACTGGATATGAGTATCCTCTACACAGTGTCTGGGCTCTGTCTTCAAGATAGGGAGACAAACCTTGGACATCCAGAGGGAGCTTGTAGTAGAGCTGCTGCTCCTTCGTGTTGAAAGTAGCCAGCTGAGGTGGTTCAGACAAATGATCAGGATGCTTCCTGGGTGCCTTCCTTTGGAGTTGTTCTGGGTATGTCCAACTGGTAAGAGACCCCAGAGCAGACTCAGAACTTGCTGGAGGGACTATATAGACCATCTGGCCTGGGAGCGCCTTGGGATCCCCCAAGGAGGAGCTGGAATGTGTTGTTGGGGAGAGGGACGTCTAGAACGTTCTGCTAAATCTGCTGACCCCAGATAAGCAGAAGGAAATGTCATTGGTCCTATTGCTTAATTACACTGACTGAAAAGAAGACCAAAGTCAAAACCAAGTCTCTTATCGCAGAGCTATGACAGAATAATTTGGAAAAAGTTTCAGCTTAGTTGTAATAAACTGAAATGACATTTAGTCTTTGATTGTCATCAGTTATCAGTCATTGCATGACGCCCTGTTATTCTACTCAGATGAAAGTAAAGGCCAAAACTGCCCAAAAGAAAGTTGACTAAATGATCACAGCACATCTTTACCTTTATTGGACAGTTGATAGTGAAGCTGAGACAGGAAATGAGGGGGGAGAAAGAGAGAGAGGGGTATGACATGCAACAAAGGTCCTCGGCTGGAATTTAAATGTGGATGTGATAATGTGGCATGTGCTGTAACCTTTTGGCTACCGAGAGGCTCCCTCCTGGTTCAACTTTGACCTACCATACTTGTGCAGACACAATTCCTGTGCAAAGAGGGATCATTAGCACTAGCAAATCTGTTGACGAGCCTCCTAAGTTAAAGGTCAACGACAGAGACATACAGTATTTGGATTAGATCCAGTTTGAGGTCCATCCATTTGTAACTGTAGCTACAGCTTCAGGTGCAGGACATTACATCAGAACATGCATGAGCACTGTCATCTGTCATTGTGCCCCATGAGGTTAAAAAAAAAATAGCTGGGTCCTCAGAGCCCACTGCAGATAATGGGAGTGGTTCACAGATGGTATTCACACGACATCAAACTCCACTGAGAGATAAATGACTCAAGAAATGGTACACCAGTGTGTTCTTCAGTTCCTCATGAAACATCACATATGGCAACATTTCTTTAAGTATTCGTCTGAACATGAAGACGACCACAGATATTTTTCTTGTGCATTCCAGCATGGCAGGAATATTTTTCAGAATCTGGAACCTACGGCCGCACCTGTTACGCAGATCAACGATACAACTGAACATTGGATTTGTATGTTCAAAGGCATTTTTATTTTCAACACCCTACAAAAACTTTATAACTGCAATGTTTGCCTGACATTGACTTTTGACACAGCCAGCTTTCTACAGCTGAATGTTTCTTCAATCGTGGATCAAGCCAACAGTGCAGCATTTTGAAATTTCAAAGGATAGACAATGGTCATATGGAAATTTAACCACTTTCTTTTTTCTAAGGTTTCAAAAGATCCCTGGCTCTAACATTTCTGCAGGAGATAAAGTCCTTTTTATGGCACACTGGTGAACACAATAAGACTTGAGTGTGTGAAAATTCAGCACATGCCAGCTCTTACCATACCGAGGCACTGATATATTTGCTTTGAGACAAAACGATCCATTAGTGTAACCATTTTATGTAGCTTTGGTTTGGATTCAGACCACCAGCAGATGCTTTGTGTATCGTTATCATCAGCGCGGTTGTAGCTGTTCATGAAACCTTTTATAACTTGGCCATGAGAGAAACTGTCCTCAAGTCCAAAGAATATAAAGGCAAGTTTGGACTGAAATAGAGATCTATGATTGTGGTTACACACTACTGGTAATAAAGCGTGCACAAGGAGTCACAGATTGTAGTGAAATATGCTATTACTATACCAGTTTTGCAAAGAAACTGATTGGCTTCTGCACAGGAGAGTGGATCTAGGTCTGGCAGATGTGTGGGAAAGCCAAGTGGGTGGCTAAGTGCTTAAAATGAATTACTGGAACTGTGCCACAGATTCCTCCCATTGTGGAAGGTCCTTGTTAAGATTCATTTTAGGCAGTTACTGCCGTTAAAATTCAATCTTATGTTTTTCTTTGCCAGACATTTGTCATAAAACGATAAAACATTCATATTTGTTAACATGGTGCTTTAATGTTATGTAGACTGGTGAATAAGGGCACAGTTACTGTATAGTCAAATCAAAGTGATTGGTTGAACAGCATCTGAAACCGTGTGTCCAGCAATTTCTGTAACTTTCCAAACCGACAATCTGACAAATAGATCCACTTCAGTGACAGATCGAAGCAACTGGAGAGGAGTGTGAACAGTAAGTAGAATTTGAACTTATCTCTTAAGTTCTCATTTTTCATATCTATCACTGGTACCTTAGTATGACAGACGAGTGCAAAATCGAAGACTGTTTGAAAAGCGCGTGCCTTTATCCCTTATTGAACAGCACGTTGAACAAACCAATACTTTTCAACAATAAACCTCATGTCATGTATCTCTTTTATTGCTTAACCTGTTGTATGATAAAACAACTGTCTCTGAATTCAGAATTTCAACATAACCTGATTGCAAAAGAGATATTGGGTCAAATGATTCACCCCCAGATTTAGATTTATTGCAACAAAAGAGATAATTTCTCTACAGCTTATGCACACACACACACATCTGACGGCACCAGAGGAAATGAAAAGGCAACTACTAACTAACAATAGAATGTTGAACACCCCAGAATGTGTGAGCATAAACACACATTTTTACAGCTAAAGTGTGAAGAAATTTGGTATAAATTCATGTGCAGAACAGTGGCTGTCCAACCTTGACTCATTCCTCACAGTCTTGCTGATAATTTGTGGATATAATTTAAAGTAGTCGCTTCACTCTGGTTTTGCTTCGGTAGCTAGATTCAGTGTAACACCTTAAACTATAAGTGTCTTGTTATTAATGGTGTCAATTCATTTCACTAGCAATAAAATTCAGTTGTATTATACTTCCCATGAAGTATCCTAAAAAATCATGCATCCTAAATACAGGTAATAATTCTGACTCTTTTAGAGTTTTTGTCTTCTTTAGTTGTCTATACAGGGGGAATACCATTACATCATAGCAAAATACTTGGATTTTCCCTCTGGAGGACTTGACAAGTGGCTGTGTCTAAAGAAACACTCTGCTGTATTTCTTGGCACCAATGGATCTCAATGTAATTCACTGACTCAACTTTGGCTGCAGTCCCAGAAACATATGTAGCATATGGTAGACATGACGACGGAGCTGGGGAACAGAGCTATGTGAAGAAGAGGCAAGAATGGCTGAGGAATGAAGAGAGGAAGGGGAATAAGAAGAAGGCAGAGGT
Source organism: Argyrosomus regius (assembly GCA_946959425.1). Classification (NCBI taxonomy): domain Eukaryota; kingdom Metazoa; phylum Chordata; class Actinopteri; family Sciaenidae; genus Argyrosomus; species Argyrosomus regius. Next base: position 9,192,989 of record OX336884.1, on the reverse strand, counting down.
GGCATACAAATACCTAGTCTGAATACATTTTACTGTAAACCAGTAGAATCAGTAGCTGTGATACCAACACACACAAACACTCGTAAGACATGAACAAAACTCGCTGATCATAGCAAAATTTTCGATTCAAATATAATGAATTCACAGGGATTAGACACATGATGCCGGTGACGTCTTCCACTCTGGCACCCTGTGCACATGGCGTTCTGCAGAGTGTCAGTGAAGCTTGTTTTATGCATCTAATCTACAGTAGACGTACTGTTATTTGCTCAATTTAATGAGTTGCTTGTTAAATCTGACAGTTATTGTCCCTGTGGAAGCATGTGTGAATGTCTCTCTTGAAATGCAGCATAACCACAATCCCTGTGAAAATAAATAAATACAAATAGCTTAAATGAGTCGACATAGTGCAGGGAGGATGGTCTGCTCTGATAGATATGTACAGTATAAATATGTTTTCAGCACTGGTATTATACAAGCACACCAATAGATTCTGAGCGCTGTAGCATTCATGTGGCCATAATAAAAATAATATTCACATCAAACTATACAACCTTTATAATTCTGGGCTCTTCTCAAATGTATTCCTAAGGGCATGGCTTGAAGAAATCATATAGCACAGACAATTTGAGGCATGAATGGAGTGCAGAGGTTCCAGGTGTGACAGGAAATGGTTTGCTAGGATTGTTGCTGAAATCCAGCTTATATTTTTGACTGTGGAATCTCCTCCAAGCCAGTCATGCATTCCATGCCTCTAATTGAGTTGGCAACAGTATACAAATGTTAGAATTAACTTGAAAGCTGTAGAAAACACAAGAGTGGGGCATACTTGCACAGTGACAACCAATAAACACTTTTTCTAGAAGGTTGTATGCTGGGGGATGTTCCACTATGGACAGTTTTACAGATTAATCCACATTTGTCTTGAAAGCTCTTAAGCCCCCCCCCACGCACTGTCTAATTTTGAGTTGTCCCAGGTAAAAGTTGACAATTATGTGAGAAATATAGTAATCTTTGCTAGTACTGTATCGCCCGGTGAGACACATCCACTGACAGCTACCAAAGATTAGATTCATTGAAAACACCTGTGTGGAGTTGCAATACTTGACTGTACAGTAATGCATATGGGATTTCCCTCAGTTAAACTATTTTGCACGCTTAATTAATCAAACCTATTATCAGGTAGGATGATGTTAATAGCTGCACCAAATGGTTACAGATGTTAGCTTCTTACACCATCACAATGTATGTACTTCACCTACTGTATTATTGCTGTGACATGCTATATAAAGTGTGAGGAAAATCACACAATTACTGAAGATATTACATGGGAAAATACAGGCTGTATGAAGAAGGCTAACACAACATATTGATATTAGACAGTTGTAGCATCTATGATGATAAATACAGGATAAGTTGGATCCACCATGTGCGATAAGTGCAGTTTGATTTGAAAAGCTGACAGCAGGTGTTGAACAGAAACAGCTGTGATAATGTAGATTAAATAAGAAAATACTACTTTCATGATTTTGGTGTTTTCATTAAATAAGATCAGCAACTTAACCTTCTGGAGCCACTCAGAGCATATGCATTCGACCACCCATTGATCTTCCTTAAGGCTATGAAGATGGTTTTCCTGAATCTTAGGGTAGGCTACAGCATGTTTCTCTGGCACTAAACATAAGATTTTGAGTTTTTAATCTAAATCCTGTTATGAATCTGAAGGGAGGAATGTTTTGATTTTCACTTGGCAAAGGTTCAGAAATTTGGTCAGCGATCCCCCATGAATCCCCCTCAGAAAACATCATTCAAAAGCACTGAGAATGTGATGCAGTCTGGTGCTGGGAGTGGATTAACATGAATGGGATTAATTAACACTTGATCAGGAAAGTACATCTGCCAACAGTTGACGGCTAATGGATAACACAACCCATGGCGAAGAGCATTACTGATTGCGCAAAGTTGCTTGTTGACGCTCTTGGTCTTTTTGATTCTTTATGAATGGTGGTGCACTGTAATGGGCATCACCGGCCTCGTGCAGGTTTTCGCAATGTTAAAAAACAACAATGTTAATGGTCAAACAGCGTGATTTTCAATTCACTTATACTCACTTCATTTCTCATTTCTGTTTGTGCTTCTAATATTTGTTATAATCATGTGGCCACTGTCCCTGAAGTCTGAGTGAATAATAAACTCTTACCTCTGTCAGAGGTACTCCATATGGGTGTTTTTGCAGTGTGCGACTGGTCAATCCATATGTGTGTTTGTGTGTGTATGTGTGCACAGCAAAGCAATTCATATATTGTCCCCACCATGCATTTTCCACAGTTCTTCAGGGCGGCTTTGAGAGGGATTTGTCAGCCTTAAGACTTAAGACTAAGTCTGACCTTTGAGGTCATACTTAGGCACAGCATTGCTTTAAAGCTAAATGTCAACTTCACCATCCTAACATGACAATGCTCATGTTAAGCAGGTATCTTTATGTTAACTCCCTTAGCTACCCATGCTAACGTTTGCTAATTAGCACAAAACAAAGTACAGTGGAGGATGGTAGAGGATGTCATTGCAAGTATTTGGTCATAATTAAAGGTATTGATCAAACTAAAATGTGGATCTGATGGTGGTAATAGAAGGAAAGTCAGGGGATTACCAAAGTCAGTACAAGTAAATGAATGTCGGTACAATTTCATGGTAATCCATCGAACAGTTGTGGAAATGTTTCAGTCTGGACCAAAGTAGTAGACTGGCTGACTGGGGAACATGACAAGAATGATAAACAAATGTCTTTGCACACTCTGTTGAATATGTCGATAGGCATCTCAACCAAAACAATCACTGTGTATGATGAGTCAAATGTGTGCATTCACTGAGGATGAGTAAACCATGAGCAAGGTTTGAGACTGAAAATAATCTAATTAAGAAAAAAAGTTTAAGAGCAGAAGAATTTTTTTTTCTTTCATTCACAGTAAAAGACTCAGGATGAACATCCCTCCATGCTCATTAGAGCTCCACTACATGTAACTCAGAGTCAAACAGAAGGACTGTGCACGGGCAAATGTTTAGATTCTTGTGCAATATCTGCTTTTTTAAAGTCTTCGTCTCGGGGTTACCCTGTTCCCCTAACAGACCTGATGGGAGAGATAAAGAGAGAAGTGGGGGGTAAGAGCAGGCCAGAAAGAAATAGGAGGAGAGGGAGTCAGGAAAAGGGGAGGAAATAGATGAGTGAGTGATGAAGAGAGAGGGAGAGAAAGACAAACAGGGACATGGAGGATCATGGAAGACGTGAGAATGTGAGAGGGTTAATACAATTTAAAAGAAGCAGAGTCGGTGGGGTTTAGTCAGGCACAGGGAGGCAATGTGTGTGTGTCTGTGTGTGACTCACTGGTAGCAGGCAACAGATGTCAATGCAGGGGGTAAGGCTTTCTCCAAATTGAACAGCCCCCCCAGGAACATTAGTTACTAACATACCAAAAGTAGGGGAGAATCGGGGGAGGAGAGGCAAGGAAAGTAGCAGAGAAAAAGAGAGGAGAGAAAAGTGGAAGAAAGGGCAGGGGAAAGGAGAGGAAAACGTGGAGGTAGAGATGAGGGGAGAAGAGGAAAGAAAAGAAGAAAGCACAAGGTTTTAGGGGAGCAAACGAGGGGGTGAAAAGGGAGAGGGGAAGGAAAAGAGACATTAAAACAGGAGATCACAGGAGAGGATGTGGCCTCAAATGTGGGGCAAAAGTCACAGTGTTAATCCAAAGGTCCTTGGAGGCTGGTGCATCTATTATGGGGCTCAAAGGGTCTCTCAGATATCCATATTGAATTTCATTTATCAGAAAATTGTATAAAAAGGATCCTTGTATCAATGTGTTTTGATAATATGTTCCATATGTAGGAAATACTTTTGTAATGTATGCAGAATTTGTGGTAACTTCATTCAGCTAGGTGTAATGGTAAAAAAAATAAAATAATAAAAACTCAATATTTTCCCAGCTGAATGTTTGAGTAAAAACAATTTTAAAAAATGGCTGTCAACATTATGCATGCACCTACATACAGCCATCGTCTATTATTATGACCCTGTCTCTAAAAATGATATTTATATACTACTAACTTGTAAAATAAAATGCATTTTGATAGAAACACTCAATGCCAGCTGGGATGCTTCTTCTTTTTTTTAATCAGCAAAATGATGAAACTAGCACATGGTTCAGTGTTGCCTCACAGCAGGAAGATTCAAACCCACCAGTGGGCTGGGACTTTGCACGTTCTCTCCAGGAGACAGGCTTCCTCCTACAGACCAAAGACATACAGGTTTATAGGTTAATTGGTGACTATAAATTGCACATAGGCGTGAATGTGAGTGTGAATGCTTGTGTCAGCCCTGTGATGAACGTTCAACTTGTCCAGGGTGTACCCTGCCTTTCACCCAATGTCAGCTGGGATCGGCTCTAGTCCCCTGTGACACTGATAAGGATGAGCAGTTATGGAAAATAGATGGATGGATGGATGAAGAAACTCACTGACTGACAATGTATTTCATTTGTTTTGTAACAATATCCGCTTGTATGTAGTGCTGGCCAAAAATGATGAATGAACAATTCTTTTCTACCAATACTTTTGTGAGTTCAATATGTAAAAGGTCTGCATTGGTATGCTATGCCTCCAGGAAATAGAGCAAAGCCTCTCCAGCCTACTTGACTTTTATATGTTACTTACTGCCTTACTGTGTGACAAAGTTTACATGGTCAATGTCAAGGGAAAGATCATGGCCTTGGTAAATATCTTGTACTTACATTTAACTTGAACCAAAATCTTTCCCTAACCTTAACCTTAAGTGCTATTGTCACCTAAACCTAACCACACAGCTAACCACACATTGATACGATGGGTACACACACTGTTTAATTGACCCTTTTGGCTTCTCTGAACCAAGGATAATCCTCTCGTGGATGTCATTTATAGATCTGTTTGAAGTGGTCACAGCCACCTGTGTTACTGTTCAGCAGAGTGTCCAGACTAACCTCTAAATTCCACCCAGCATGTCTGACATCATGTCAGCATGTGTGACATTGCGGCTGTAAGGCTGTTTTGGTCCATTCTCCATGCAGCTTCATGCCCCACCAGGAGTGTTTCAGAAGCATCACGTTTTGCCTGCCTTTGTTAACTTTGTTAACATTTTCATTTAGTTCATGGGCTTCTACCACGGGTAGGTACAATGTCTTGGTAAATTATTTCCTTTTTGTCTGTTTTTACAATCAGCTTCACTTCGACAGCTTGATCTGCCCTGTTTTGCTTGTAAATATACCAGCCATATATTTTCAACGAAGTAGAGAGTACAGATGCTTCTGCAGCACGCTGCAACATGCTGGTATCACAATCACTGTCTTGAACGGGCACAGTCAGCTCACGTTGCGGCCGTGCCTGACAGAATTCAGGCTTAAAAGTAGCTAATGTAGCCAGCTAGTACTACTACAAGTTACTTTAGTTTTCATGATTTCTGACTGATCAGAACTGATCAGACTGATAAAAATCTCTAATGCCTAAACAGTGTATAATGTGAATAGTCTTTAGTTTCACATGTATCAGTACATGGTTACAGTAGCCATAACAAAGCCTTTTCCGTGTTATATTATTTAGGAGGTGGGGGAATAAGGTTGACGTTTACTGACATTTGTTGCTGCACTAATTTAAAGGTGAACTTGTGGCAAATGATGAATGTTAGCAAGTTCCACAGGCTCTGAGTTATATAACCACTGTGACAACTAACTGTTATGGACACCATAATGCTGTGTTAATGTGACAGTAGTCAGCAGCCTGTGGTGAATGAATGAATAAAGTTCAAACATTGATTCTTTGACTCTCGAAGTACAAAATGATTACAAAGAGTTCTATTAGCTTTGTAATGGTAGCATCTTGGTTCCCCTGTGCTTGTGACTTTAACACTATTTATCTTTGTTTCACACATCATCTCTTTCTCTGAAGTTTCACTTCAGAGATAAATTATACACAAGTCTTGACTTGTTAAAAATGTGTGATCATCTGCACATATTTACATCACAGCTGCACATTCAGAAGGCATGTTTTTCAGCTCTGTCGATGATTGTGGCCCAGAGAAAGTATAATTATCAATTTTCCTCTACTACCATCCCTCTTTATTTCTTCACTCTGTGGGGACACAGATGACTAACGGTTTCTGGAAACTTTGTTTTCGACCAAAGCCTCTTAAACAGATGGGCTGACAGCTTCTCTGACAAAAAATGGAACCAAATCTGTGTTGAAAAATGTGTCAGTCATAAACACATTGCTATGCTGACCAAATAAACGGATCGTGATCACTGCAAAGACTTCCTGTTGGCGAACAACAACTGTGAAACCGCAGGGTCCCTTCAGAGCATTCCTAGAAGCTTTGAAAAATAAAGCGTTCTTAGAATCCATTGGCATATTCACATTATTTCTATATCAATCAAAAAAAGTGTGTGTGTTGGCAATCGCACTAACTTGTGAAAAATGTGATGAAACAATTTTTTGCACCTGCCCTCAGAGCTATAAGACTGCAGAGCCTCTTTCCTTCCTTTCATGACTGACGTTAGCATGAATGGTCTTATAGCGTATATGAATAGCTACGTATACAGTGTATATCTTCAACTGATGGAACTTCACTGACTCCCGTAAGTAAGCGTGGGTTCAGATTTCTTCAAATTGAAAAGAGGACTTATCATTCATGACCAAAATGATCTCATTCAGCAACTCACTCACTGACCAACAAGGGAGATCTAATTCACTCACACACATTATATTCACTTCATCTCTCAACAGCCTTCGAAAAAGACGCGTTCCCCTGCCAAAGCAAAAATCTAATTTACGCTGATCATCACTCGTGGTGAATAACTATAATACAGAAGTCAGCCACAATACCACTAATAGTGGGAAATTAGTAGTTGCTGATATCATACGGTAAGTAGCGTTGCAACTTACACGTCCTTACTTTCAAATACATTTCTCCTTTGCTCCAACCCTCCTCCCACGGCAGACATGAATTAGAGAGATATTTTTAGTTGTACTAGGAGAGTAAAAGTACTTTACGTGGTTGATTTTTATTTTAGAATATATTAACTGAAGTAATTCATTAATAGCGAAGGAGGGAGGTTGCTGCAGGGAAAGTTTCTCAATGTGGATCAAATGAATCGACTCTTGAGTGGATTTCAATCTGGACTGAGTTGCTTGAAAGGTTTCTTCTGCTTGCTATATGTAAACTGCTCATTAAAGGACCTTCTTCTACCCTTTCCAATATCGCAGAGTTTGTGAGCAACTTAAAGAACATTCATGTTAAGTTGCCAGCACTGACATGTGGTGATATAAGTGACATTCAAAACATAACCTCAACTGTCACAGTTCATTTGCTCAGTACAAGTAGTGGTCTGAATATAGCTGTATATTTCCATGACTTCATAAATAATCTGTATGCACACATGGCCAGCATAAGGTAAAGCAAATGAAAACAAAAGGTACAGATGCAGGCATGCTGAAATCCCATCCCTTACTTCTGTCCAGCAGTACTGCAGAGAACATGCGATTCAGAGGTCAGCGGTGAACACTGCACATACAGACCCTCTAACCATCCTGCAAGAATGAACAATTCGGCACGCAACTGATGACCTCTAAAAAAGAAGAAAACGTGTCCATGGTATACCAGAGTACACTTTGTCAACTCATTTGAGACCCTTCAGTAATCTCAGGCATAACTCAAATGACTGACAAGTTGTTTTTATTGCGCAATCAAGTTCAGTGCACAGAAGAGCATCCACAGAGACGATCGGATATGCCAAGTTGAATCACTGATGATTGATGAGCACTAGTGACTGAAATAATCAGCACAATCAGTATCCATAGTAACAAACTGTTCTGAAAAGTACGATCGCGTAAATCAATACACACACAAGTGTAGGCACCACATGGTCCTGTACTGCTAAAAACCAATAGCGCACAGACAAGGGAACAATGTAAGATCACAGTATTGTCGTGGTTATGCTTGTTTTGCTGTCCGATTTTTCTCGTTACATGACCGTTACATCTCCTTTTTCTGTTTCTCTTTCTAGCAGTGTGTGTGTGTGTGTGTGTGTGTGTGTGTGTGTGTGTGTGTGTGTGTGTGTAGCAGAGGGCATGGCTGGCTGTGCTGGTCTTGGTAACAAGGCGCACCTGTCTCTCATCCAGCAGTTACTTTTACCATTAAAACCTGGTCAAGACACTACTCCAGGGCCAGATTATACTGTACCAGTTCTCCATTGTGGTTAATAACGTGCTGTGGTGTAAATTGTTGTACTGTTTGAACTTCCATAGATTTACCAGTGTTGCTCTTGCGTGCTCCAGCGTGTTTTCGGTACCTTTCTAGTGTTTTTTTTCTAATGTTGTGACACATTCAGGTTTTTCCCCTGTGCACAGTTCTCCAGTTTGCCTTGCTTTGTTCAGCTAGTGTTCTAAAGCATTCTCCAGTTACTGATCTGCGTGCCTTGCTTCACCTGTGATTCCAGCCAGTCTTCAGGCACCACCACCTGCTTTTCTGTGTTAATTCTCATAATAAACTTAAGACTGTACTGACCTCCTTCTCTGCATTTTGGTCCAAAAACAAACTGAAAATGTAACAAGTATAATATATTTGTGACTATGTTGAATCATCTTTGTATATACTGAATCAATGCCTCTGATGGAATTGGACTTCATGGTTATTTTACGCCAGTTTATAACAGTATTGGCAAATGTTTATATTCCTGAAGCTTCAAGTTTGAGAAAATGAGCATTAATTTATTGAAAAAGAACCACCCTGTTTGAGGTAAAACTGAATTGGTATGAGGTACAGTGTTACAGCAAAGTGCTCCAAACAATGAATGTCTGAAAATTAACATACATGATTATGGGAAAGGCACAATCCTGTCCTGACTTCTAAGGCAGTTCTTCAGCCCCACAAAAAAGGGCCAAGCATGACCAATAACAGTATTGCTGACTCAGTTCAATTCAAGAGTCCTAGTAAGCCATGACAGTGAGTCAGCATGCGTAATATTAGGACAGCAGTCATTATTTTGTATTATTTAATACATTTCCTACTGTGACATGTCTAATCTAATGTAACACTTTTTATTGAGCTGCTACAGAAGTTTTTGATTTTAATATAAAAATGTGGTCTGAGGGTAATTATAAGTCTCTGACCTTTGTTTATCTTAGTCACTCTGTCTCTTTTCTCAGCTTCACTCAAACTGACTGACATGAGTGCTATCTTCTCAGATGCATCCTCACTAAAACCCTTTAACTGCAGTGGGAGCAGCTGAGGTATGACAGACATACCATCATACCGCAAGGTCCCTCTAATCCTTTAAAACGGCTGCTTCAGAGTGTAAAGGGAGCCTGCTGGAAAATGTCTATTTAAACATGTAGGCTTGCCAACTGCAGCGCCTTGCCCTCGTCAGAGGCATGATTAGTAGCGTAAAATGAGTGAGATTAATGATGTGACATAATGTGATTTCAGCTCCGGGGGTTTTATCCTCAGATCCACTCTCTAGCTCAAGTGCAATGTTTCCTACCCAGGTCGTCTGGTATGGAAGGTGCCTTGGTGGTTGCTGGTTTAACTCCAACTGAGAAAAATAATCTGGATACAATGCCAATAAAAAATAGCTCCCTCCTCCAATAAGTGCTGTCTGTAATGAAGTCAGGGACCACTGTAAATCAAATAAAATGAGTGAATTTGCTGGTTCTTTACCTCTGCAGCTCCCTCTTTCCCTTCATGATTATATCCAACAACCTCAGGGCCAAACCAAACCTAAAAATTCAGACCTCAAATCCCCTTCCCCCCTTTTAGGTTCTGCCCTTGAGCCCTAACAACTACCCCAGTAAGTGCTCTTAGCCAGAACTTGACCCACCCCCCTTCCATGACTAAATCAATCCCATCTCCAGCTTTAGACACTCTGCCTTGCCTAACCTAACCTTTGCTCTAGCCCCAACTACCCCAGACCTAAACTGCCCCATGCCCCAGGTCTGGTTACATTCTCTTAGTCACCTCCAGGTTTCCTTCCCCTGATCCTCCCTTCAGCAGTATTAGTTTCAGCCTGGCCCAATTCAGAACTCAGCCCAATCCAAACAAGACCCTAGCCAGTGTAAAACAGGGTGCACTTCATAAAAAGGTGATGTCAGCTAGTAACGCAGACAGACGGGACTCTGTACTCTGAGCATTTGTGCGTGTGTGTCATTGCACGTATGCCTGGACGTGTGAATGTTGTATATGTGTGTCACTCTGACCTAGTCTCCATCAACGGGCAGTTTTCAGTGGGCTTCTAAGGAGGCTTTGAAGTGATCTCATGGGATCCATTAGCCAAAGCAACAGCCCTGCTAAAAGAAGAATGGCATCATGGAATAGAGAGGGGTGACACCATTCAACAAGCACGTTTCTGGATGACAGAAACAGTTAATGAGTGCTTACAAGCTGTCTGGAGCCAGAACAGTGCATTTTATTATACTAAATTCCCTACTTTCAAACTAACATAACAAAATGATTTGAACTTATGAACTTCAAAAGAAAGATTTGGAATAGATTTGCTAGTAAATGTTTTCATTGTATTATTATTATTTTTTTAATCTGTAGGGCTTTTGATTTTTTTAATTGACTGAATTGAGAGAATTAGAATTCTTTTCAGCCTCAAATTATTAAATTATTAAATTATTATTTATTTATCTTTCAAGCTACCAATCAATATTTTCAATAATAACAAGGTCTCAAATGACCATGACTGATGAAAGAGGACACTGTTTGTAATGAACCCTAAGAGAGTTATCACTTGACTGCAGTTGTCAGTCGTCTACAGAGTTTTACCATCTTCAGACCATTGTTTTGGTTTTCTGGTATGCAAAGTTATTGTTTTGATTCGCTATTATGCATGACCTTCCCAGAGGCAAAGACACAGTTAACAACTAAACTGGTGAACATAACATTTAGCAGCTCCAGATGGTGGAGACCAAAAAGAGTTAAAAGGGATGTGATAATTGGGTTTATATCTGTCAGCTTATCAGAAACAACACACCAAACACAAACACTAATGTCGCTAAAGTCTTAAAATATTATTTTAAAATTTGTGACCATAGCTGAAAACTAATATAAAATATTTCCTTATGATGACCAGATATTCAGACTGAAAGCAGCACAACGGGCTGTGTGTAGATTGCTTTAGCCACATGTGAGATTATAAAAGGTGATCTGGAAAGGACACTTTGAGTTTAAGTTTGAAGACACAATGGTTTACACCGTGAGACATGATTTCACAACTCTGTAAAATCATCTTGGCAATTCAAATTCAAAACTTCAGCTGTTCCTGTTTTGTTCGTGGCGTGGTAAACAGCCAGATTACTCCACTATGTATTTGATTGGCAAACATACCACCTTGCTGATTGATGTTGCTCTAAGTTGTGGAAAAGTTCACACCTCAGCTGTGCCAATGCAGCAGTCCATTAACAAACACTTAAACATTAAAACATGTTTTCACGCTCTGCTAATATTGGCCTGAACAAGAGTTAGATGGCAGGAATGATTGTCATGTTTATACGGTAAACATGAAGCTACTGCCAGCAGCTGGTTACCATAAAGACAACACACAGGGGGAAACAACTAGCCTGAAAACAGGAAAGTGTATTATCCAAGTTGTCCTTGTGTTAAGATGATTCACAGTATTGATGTCAATGAGTCTTAATTGAAGTGTTTTTTTAATGTTCATGTTTTGATGTGGCTTTTAAAATACTTAAAATCAGGCAGTTTACCAATAAGTCAGTCAGTTACTCAATCAGTCAATGAATCAGTGAAGCCACATTATAACATGAACTTGTTTTCTGCTCTGCCTCCCTTCCTGCTTCTTCCTTTTCTTCTGTCAGAGACTCAATGTCTGTCCTTAGGCTTTCCTTCTCCCAGTCGTCCACTCCTTCATTGTGCTCCTCATCCTCTCTCCTCTGTTGACATCTTTTCATCCACTGTGTCATCTGCTCCCTCCCTCTTCTCTCTCATCCCCTTCCTCTTTCAAACACACAGCGACACACAGATTGAGACACACACCCACGCACATGCAGTTACAGATAAATTTGCGCAGCAATTGAGGCACCACACCCTGGTAGAGTCACGCCTTGATGCATTACGAGGTTACACCCCTGTTTGCTCTGGCTCTTACTCCAATTGGACACAGTGGGCAAGAAACCATGTTCCCATTGGGTGATATCGATGAGGGCGATTTGGCATTTTGAGGAGCACACACACACAAACACACAGGCTCACATGCCCAGACACACATAAACCCACACAATGAGGATTTACTGACAGATGAATCATCAAATATGCCAAGTTGCTCAGAGACTCATTAACCCATGTTCCCCTCCTTTTCCCTGTTTATGTGTCTTGTATTTGGCTGAGTATTGCCACTGCATTCCAGAATATCTTTCTTCTCATTTATGAAAAATAAATCTTCATTTGAACCATGTTTGGGAAGTTAAATGTATTCACAGAGTCTGAGAGAAACTGTCTCTGTCCTAATGTCTGACAGCTGCAAAGTTATTGAACAAGATCTTTTTAGACAGACACAGGTTTTGTTTTCTGGTAAAACCTTCAAATGATTTTATTTAAGTTAAAATGTTTGAACTTCACTGCTTTAGAAAAATGCTTAATTACATAACAATTGGGAGAAATTGACCAGAATTACCAACCAATAAACTGCTTCTGTTCTTGAAAACAATGAAGAAGAAACAGAGTGCTTTTATGCCATAGAAATGACATGCTGTATATGCTGGAAGCGTGCATGTGTTGCTATAAAACTTTTGGCAAGCTCGAAAAGGTTGGAGTAGTTATCCTCTTTCTAAGAAGTGGGACACTTTTGTGATTTGGCTCTCGCTGCTCGCAGCTGCTGCGCTGTGCGTAAGTGCATGCATGTGTGTGTGTGTGTGTGTTAGTCTAAACACAAATAAATGTACATGCATACATATATTAGAACATGAAAAGTATTTGGAAATTATAAGGTTAATTTATCTTTTTTCAGCAACATCTGTTCACTGCTATCTAACTGTGTGTTTTCTTACTATGTCTAACACGTGTGTATGTGTATCTTCATATCAACAGCCACAGAGGGACTAATGTGTGTGTGCGTTTCCACCCAAACACAGAGTGTTTCCTAGAAGGCTAGCTAGCTGATGTGAAGTGTGGTGGTCTGGCTGTTTGGGCTGAGAGCAGGGGATTTTCCCCAGCAACCTAATTAGACCCAGCAATGATGTCATGAGGCAACCATAGGTCACTGTTGTCAAGACGACAGGTACTGTGTAAACCCAGAGCCATTCAGGCATAGTTTGGTTAAGCAATTGCAGTTTTGCAGACAGTTTTGGTAGAAAGTGCTTCATGGTGCAATAATTGCAGTCAAGGTCACCTGCTCCTTAAATTCACTGTTACCTCGTGTCTAGACTGCAAGCATCACATCAGCGTCAGGCTGGTGTGACGACAGTGTTCACAAGACACTAAAGCATCTGTCTATAGCGGTTCTGTCCTGTGCATTACAAAGTGTGGAGCAGCAAAGAAGCAGCCAAACATGTGCAGTGTAAAGTTTTCCTTTGACATGTGTGAGTATTCATGATCTATTTTTCCATCAAGACTGATGCATATGAGTGACACTCGTCATTCATAACATCATTTACACTGAACCTTACGATGAAGTAGTCTATTTTCAGCTTCAAGCTAACTATTTTCAGCTTCAAGCAAAGAGATGCGTGTGTGTGAGTGTGTTGTGGGCATTCTTTCAGCCTTAAAGAGCACCAGATAATGATCTGCACTATAAAGTTTGAGAAAAGAACGAGGAAAGAGGATGGGAGAAATCATAAGGAATCAAGACGACCAACAAATGGGCTTCTGTCTAAAATAAAACAATGATATGTCTATTATTGGCTATAATCGATGCTGAGCTGGAGGCTGAGAGTCTGTGGGATTACAGCTTGGAGCAGAGTGTGCTGCTTTCTGGCTGTCTTCTCCGCCTAAGTTGCAAAATGTGGGTAAATATATTTATTCAGTGCCTTTTTAATGGGCATCAGCCTCGTGTTTATGTGCAGAGAGGTTGAGATGCAGCTGAGATACAAGCCTACACAGAGCTGGAGCAGACACCTGCATAGATTAAAATGAGGCTGTATCGGTTGCTGACATGCTTGTGGTTTGAGCCAACAACATGGCATCAGGAAATGTTTTTAAGTCATTGTAATCCAGCAGCAGCAATACATACTTAGAAATAATGTGTTAATATGAACTGTCACACTAGCTGTTCCACACTAACCTGTCCACTTAAACACTCCCATGCATGAGTACGTTCTGTTAGGACAATCACACACACATGCTATGCTCCAGGATGTTTGTGTGTGTTAGTCTAATTGCCTCAAAACAATACTGTCTTTCTCTGTGCTAAAGGAGCTATAAAGGATGCATGACCAGATGTTGCCAGGGTGGCTGTCTACCAGTTTGGATTTAAACACACACACACACACACACACACACACACACACACACACCGTTTTCTCGCAATGTGTTCCTCATTTGATCAGGCAAAGTGACACACCACAGACCCGCTATCTCCATTTAAAGGCTCAAACAAGACACACAGATGAATGAGCTCTCTGTCCAGATTTCTTGGAAGTGTGCACTCACATATGCATGCGCACAAAGACACATCCCATCCACGTTTTACATACAGCACTTGTGTGTGCCCTTACGCATTGTGTTTAACATGCTGTCAGCACAGGGTTGACGGTCCAAACATCCTTTTCCCATTTGAGTTAAGGTCAGTGTCCTGAAAAGAATAGAAGCCTTTCACAATACAAACTGCAAAGCACACATTGGCTTGATGAACAATATCTGTGGCAGATTCAGGCCTTTTCCCACTACTGTCTTATGGGAAACATAACATATTAAACCCACTAACAAGAAAAAAAAGTCTATACATTACCACAAACAAAACCCTAAAAAGTGATTAATGATTCATTCAGTGGGTAACAACCAACTCAAAGTAGATGGGATTCTGGGAAGAGAGAAGAAGAAGAGTCATTGCTGTTTATCACCCAAACACAGACCTGGCCAACAAACTGGAAACAACCTGGTAGTGATTTTACGAGACAAAAGGTAGCCTGTCTTTTCCTTACACAATTCAAGCTCTACAGTTGAACAATGTGCTACGGTGCATGTACATGATGATGATGATGATATAATGGTGTAGCTGGAAAGCACAGGAGAGCTGGCAGCGCGTGAGAAGAGAGGGAGATGGAGAGGTGTGGAGAAACAGATATGGGAGCTCCTGGGGAGTGGGATGAGAAAATGAGAGCTGGAGGGTGATAACATGAAAGCAAGAGAAACTCAAAGTGAGGGTCAAGCGAGACGGAAAGAAGAAAGTTGAAGAATGCTGTAAAGTAACAAAAAAGGAGAACGCAAAGGTGCCCAGGGAGTAAGAGCATGAGACGATTCATAAAAAAGTGGAGAGAGTTGTTGGCATAACATTGTTGGTATGCATTGAGCTGCCAACCTTTTACAGTTGATGGCAGAGAACAAGTACATCTATCAACTTGCAATCAGCTTGCACAAATGTGTGGAGATACAATGTAGGCTGGTTTGTTGACAGAGCATGTGAGGTAAGCAGCCTTGAATGAGTGAATAGAGGCTTTATACAAAACACATTAGCTGCATTTACACTGTAAACAGAAAAGGAGAGACCCTTGTAAGCCAGAAATGTAATACTTGACTGTTGTGAAACTTTTTGAAACGATTTTTCATGTTATCAACACTGTGTGAGAGAGTTGTCAGTTCCACTTTAGGTAATTCTTTCTGGCACCGGTTTGTTTTATTCTCGTTTGGATTGCGTTACACTACATATACTGTATGTAAATAGGATATGTTATACTGAAAAGATATGTTATATCAAAAGGTTAAACTGAGTTCTTATTTTGTTTTTGCTTTATTCATTCAGCCTGAGGGAGGTTATTTTGTTGTATTCTTCACTGAACAATCAGGAGCAAGTGACATGTGACCTGCTAATGCTAGGTTGTGGTAAAGTTGGGAGGAACAGTGAAGTTTTCATGTAAGAGTTGGTTTCTGTAAGTTGACTTATAACATCCTGTAGGCCCATATCTTTGTTGATGTAATCTGAACCTTGAACCAGGCTAGTCCAATTCAACAACACAAAGTGAAGCTTCCAATCTAAAAAAGAAGAACGGTTCAATGAAATTGTTCTTTCACATTGCCTTAAAGTTCAAGAATGAACCCGTGCTCAACCTTCAAGTTAACATGGACAAGAAGCCCTAACAACACAAAATACACAAAATATTGGAAATGTCTACAGTTGGACGTACTTAGCAATCTCAACAAACATTGAACTTAGTATTTACTTACTTAGAGGACTATTGGTTTGCATGTTAATGGTCACTCAGCGTAGTTGGATTCAGAATCAGCCCCATCATGTAAACACCTTGATCACGATAAACTGATCCATCTCCAAAGGAACTGAACTGTGTTTGTAACCAGATTAAAATAATCAGGTAAACACACCAGTTGCCCACTTTCAATTACTTTCTCTTTTCAAAATATCTTCATATTTGTTTAGCATCCTTGCTTGCACATGTGACTTATATTAGTTTCTATGAATTTCTGGATGCATGACGGGTGTCATCACTTGGATTCTTGCTCAGTAAAAAGTGCACAAGCAAGCCAATATTATTGCAGTCCATGCAGGTTTCATTCACTTCTAAAGGTCACTCATTTTGGAGGGCTCAGAATATTCTGCATGTCAGAGCTCTTCTTTCTAATTTACTTACCGTAGGGTATGTAAAAAAGACACCTTATCCCATCCTTTTATTCAGTTCATGTAAATACTTTGGCGGTAGTCATCAATTATATTTGGACAGAAAACATTTCGCCCATGTAACCACAGCAACTCTTGAGTTTGTTTCCACATCTGAAGCCAAAATGAGTAAGTTCAGTGTGTCCTGGGACTTCTGGGTCATTAACACTTGCTGAAACCCCCTTGCATGTTTGGCCATAACACACCCATGTGCAAACCCATCATTATTCTCCCTGCATCTCCCAAGCACGAGCATCGGGTTTGCTTACGTCCACATACATGCAGCACTTCCTGGCATCTGTAATGTGTCACCTTTTCAGGAACAGAGGAAAAAGCTGCTCAATTTCATTGCTGACCTGAAAGATTTTTGACATGGGACAATGCATCATCACTACACATGTAGCACTTTAAAAAACATTTCTTTATTTGGGAAATCACATCTGCTCTCAGATCAAGTGAAAATTAATCGCCCTAACTTTGGCATATGAGGACACTGTCATCTGATTGGTTCCCTAATGCAATCTTATGTCACAAATTAGCAGCGTGAGGTTCCAGATTAAATACTTCTAACAGGGAAATTAAGCAGGTTAAGGTTGAAATAGCCTGAAGGATACTCTGCGGTGGTCAGGTCTTCCTATGTAAAATAAATAGAGGCCGAGCAGTTTATTTTCACTGTGGCTAAATAGGGGGGACTGAGAAAGAGAGAGAGGAAGAGAAAGAGAGAGAGAAAAGAGAAAGTAGTTTATTTTCACTGTGGCAAAATGGGTTTGTTTTGAGAGTTGGAGTTATCCCCTGTGTGAGCCTGGCAGAAAGTCAGAGAGAAACAGAAACAGAAAAGAAAGGAAGGTGGACAGAGCGACAGGAAGGAGTAACACAAGAAGGTAGATGTGAAACGCAAAGAAAAGTTGGAGAAGAGAGAAAGAAAAAAGGGGTTGCAAGGCTCATATGTTCATGCTTAGTGTTGGGAAATCAGAGGATGAAACAAGAGATCCCAAGTGTACTGGGTTGTGCCACAGCCAGCTCTCTCTTATCCTGAGTTTAATCTTCTAGCCTCTGCCTCAGTCTATCACAAAACACACACACTTTCCTGGTATCAATGAGTAGTATCAAAGGCAACTCCACTGTTGACGCATTCACTGCATCATGACGTCACTGCTCTGATTGATCCTCTGAAACTCTCTACTTGGAAACAAGGGGTCTCTGATTTCTTTTTAAAGCAAATAATGGTTCTGATTATTGGGCTGTTGTTTCCATACATACATACAGTCTTTTGAGATGGTGCTGATTCAGTTTTGCCCATTTTTTTTTTTTTTGCCTTGAATGGGGTTCAAGGAAACAAAATCAATGCTGTTAACACAGTGGACTAGAGGCAAGAATGACCGTACAAAAAACTGTCAAAGTGAATATGAGGTCTTTTAGATCAAGTTCAGATGAAAAATTAGTCTCGACAGTGAAAAAAGTCAAGCCATAACCCTTTTAAAGGAAATACACTTGTCACCATAGACCTCATTTACACCTGACATTAACATGCAGGTTAGGGTTAGGTTTGTCGGGTTGTGTAATTGGATCAGCAAGGCCAAATCTAGACGTGGTTACATTGTGATCAGATCACAGCCAGGTGTAAAATAATCCACCTTCAAGTTCAAAGGTCACCTAACTTGACCTCAAGCAAGCTTGACAATTGCCACAAGTAGTAGCAGTCTTCCCTCTCAAAAAGTGATTCTTGAACTGTTGATATTAAGCTGTTGACTACAATAATAGTAACAAAAATCAAAATGATATAATGATATTTTCCTTAATTTCTACCTTAATGAAGCGTAGCAAAGGTCAAACAAAGCACTGTGATTGCACGTTGCGCTTGCATTAGCGTCATTATTCACATTCACTGGTTCATTAATCAGCTGTTTGGCAAACAGCTAATTAGTAACGTCTAATCATATTCATATACAGGTGAACAGTGTGGCAATTATGACCTTCACAATCACCAACCTTCGACTTTAATGAGATTTAATATTCATGCATTCAAGTTTTGATAGCCCCCTTTTTTGTTTTTGAATAATGTTGCCATTAAAAGCCTACCTCTAAGTGAAACCATTATTGCTCAACATGATGTCTCAAAGATTTTTTGACACACTTTCAGCAAGTTATGGTTCTAATTATAGAGAATCATGTTCGGATCAGTATTGCATAATTTAAAATACAACTGCACTGGTTAAGAAGATCCAGAGCAGAGTTTATCTGCTAAGTTAAATCCAGGTAGCTCACAGTTTGTCAGCTGGTGCCCAGACCTGACTGTGACCTTTAAATACTGCTGCACTGCTGGATATCCATGCCCCCCTCCCCCTTTCCACAGAGGAATCTGGACAATTTAGGCTTTGTTACTGTTTATTTTCTTTTACTGTAAAACAACCAGAAAAGACATGTCAGGATAGGCCACGGTAGGATATACTGTATGTAGTTAAGATGCTCAGTACAACCCCCCTTAAAAGAGAACTCTTTGGAAAATCCTCTGGGCTTCATAAAGTAAAACAGAGGTGAAATGAGGTTGGCAGAACTGTAACATAGTGATTTCTTATGGTCCTAGAGTGTGATTCACCCAGTGTCGCATGCTCTTGTTACAAGACCAAGATTTTCAAGCACCTTGTGCCCACATTGTCTCGGCTTAAGGGCATTCTTATCGAAATGGTGAACTTTTGCCTCAATCTTTGTGTGGACAGGTGAGTGACAATAACCAGGATACATTCCTCAATCAGCTGTCATCTAAAACAGGACAAATAGGTTCCTAAAGTAGAGCTTACTGAAATGATCCAGTGACTGTCAGGAGGTACAAAGAGTAAAGATCATAAATCTCTGTGTGCCACACTCGGTCAAAGACACAAATCAAGTGATGACAGTCAGGTCATAACAGATCTCTTTTAGATATAAAGCTGCTTTGCTCGATCACAACATCTGATAAAGACACTCCTGTGTTAACAGAAACATGCACTCAAATCAGTCAGTAGCTTATTATGACTTTAATTAACAACATTTGGTTTAAATTACACCGGATAGCATTGTCTTGGCTTTTGATTAAAGTGGCTGATACTACATATCAGCTATACACAATGTATTTTGGCATTAAAAGTTTGACTTCTTGAAGTAAAACAGGCCTGTATCATCCAGTATATCTATAACACCTGATTCGTTAGCCACACCCTTTCAGCGTTTGTATTGGCATTGCTTTTAACCAAGTTTTTGGTTACTGTCCAGTCTGCTTTTCATCAATCAATGACAGATTTCACTTTGCTACCCAGAAAGTTTGTGTCAAACCTCAATTGGACCGCAACTCCTGTAACCAGATCTGACTGGAGAGTAATCATCTGTAGCGTCCCATCAGCGTCTCCACCCCAGACAGGCTGATTTACATTTTTGTAAGTGTTCACATCTAGGAACACATTCATTAGTCATGTGGTTAACTTTTATGTTGGAGAGACAAAAGAAGAAGAAAAAACTAAAGACAAAACTAAACCAAATCACTTGCTAATTAATACAACACATTTTGATAAGGTCTGAATAAATCAGAAAATGACATGTGACCACACCTTCATTCACCCTAAAAGGCTCTTTTCTTTTCATCCACTTTGCAAAAACTAAATTGTGCATTGCATCCATTATCTGGAGAGGAGTGACAGACACAGCCTGGTTAGTATTATCAGCTTTAGCCTGGTATCACCAAATGGTATGTCATTTCATATGTTCACAACACATTTTTAGTCTTATCCATGTCTTTTCAGTGGATGACATGTCTTACAGTAAGAAAGATCCCTAGTTCACACTTGTCAGCCCTGTGATGAGCTGGCACCTTGTCCAAGGTGTACCCTGCCTCTCGCCCAATGCCAGCTGGGACTGATTCCAGTCCGCTGTGACCCTAATAAGGATAAAAAGTTACATAAAGTGGATGGATTTCATACCAGTGTCTACTGAGTTATATTGGTGAGGTGGCATGTCATTTTCTAAACATTACAGAGAATAAGATGATTTAGTATATATCTTTCCTGCATGCTGTTTATGAATGCTACCAGGATGAAGTTGTATTTCTGCCAGTGAAATCACTATACTATTTATACTTTCAAAGTCAAGTTTTAAAATCCATTTTTGTGTGTGTAAAATGCTAGTTTAGTGTGAACAAAAGGCTAAAACTAAAAGAAGTCAAGTTTTGTAAGATTAGACAAGGTCTAGGTAAAGTATTACTCAGCAAAAAGGATGTGTGTTGCTCCACTGAACTGACTCATGCCATGTCTGACACAACGTGAGGGTGGATTTACCCTGATGGTGTTAATCATGCTCTTCAAAGGAAACACTAAGACAGGGCAAGGTGATCTTTGCTTACCACAAGATTCATTTGCCAGTAATTCACCGAACATCCACTTCCAAAAAAAGAGATTTCACATCAGATAGTTTTAGGCTGGGAACAAGGGAGCCAAGGTTAATATTGGCTGACCTTTAAACTAGCTTCATATTTTAACTATTATCAGCAGAAGTGCTTCTTCAGTGGAGGTGTTTTCCAATTGCTTCAACCTCTTATTCTGTTGTTTGGTGGGAAATGATAGAAGTGCTTAATTTAAACCAGCAATTATTACAGATTTCAACAAGTCATCTGTGGGAAATACATTCAGAGATTGCATGCATATCATCATGTTGATACAGCTAACTTGAAAAAATCAGTTTGAAGGCGCAGAGAGGCAGGAATTGTTTAAGAGTTGGCAAAAAATTGGTGTGTAAAAAGTGTGATAATGAGATAATGGATACCAAACACAAGGAACAAACATAAAACAGAGACACAGAATGAAAGTGATGACTAAGAGACTTCAGTTTTTGGGTCAGAGAGAATTAGTGTGAAAGATCAGTTGACCATAAATAAGAAGGTCAGAGAGCCGCCGAGTGACGGATCATTGGGTCGGTCAGTGGGTTAGAGAGGGGGTGGGATGTGGTGGCTGGAACCTCCGGATTACTGATCACTGCAGGCACCAGTCCATCTCACCCTTGACAGCTGTGGTTTGTCCACTCTGACCTCCGGATGAAATATACCTACACGTCAACAGAGTGGCCTATGTTTTCTTTGCTTTATCTCCACCAGGCCTGCTGGGAGAGGAATGAAAAACGAAAGATTGACAGGCCTTCTGTTTAAAGGCTGTGACAAGACAGGACCGCAGAGTCTTTAACATAAAAGCTGAGAAAGTGCAATTTAAATACCCCTCCATTAGGCATTCTTCTCTGTTCGACATTGGCTACAACACCATGGATGCTACTTTAACCTCTTATCACTAACTTAGCAGGTATTCTGAAGGATGGCTGGTTGGAATGACAACACTAAAGGACTCTCTTTGTAGTGTAAAAGTAGGAAACATGGTTTACAAATCAGTGGCAGTGATGTATCTGGGAGATGTAGACCTGATAGGCCTCTGTGGGTGTTCTTTGGTCTCTGTGGTGCTGTGCAAATAGAGTATTGTGGGTGAAATCACAGGACTGCTAATGTAAAATGCTCTATAAAAATGCTTCTTTTGGTATCAATAAAGGGCTTATTTTTGTGTGTTTTTCGTGTAAATGATATGACTACAATTCTCTGTCCATGCATCACATCAACATAGAGTTTAGTAAAGTTGTTGAGGTTGATTTAAAACATGCTGCTGAAGTGTTCAGTGACAGTTTTTCACATTAACTGGATCTTCCAGTGAGTCAAGTCAGATGGTGTTAGTCATCACATTACAATATTCACCTCTATTTTCATATCAACAGATCCCACAAGAGTCTAATCCCTGCATTGGGAGAGATTGAGACCAACGGAAGCAGAAGAAACCAAGGTCGATGACTTCATGTCATGCAGCTGGGAAAGACAATTTTGACATGTGATTCCTAATAAAACAATACAAGGATAGGCATGCCAAAAGTGTTGTTTCAAGAAATTCTAGTAAAATCAATCACAAATATATAGTTCTCCAGGCTTTCTTATACAATGATTGCCAGTATTTCAGTGTGTAATGATGATGTCACTCATCATTCATCTGTAAAGAAAATTATCGCACTATTTTCAAAACTTTGCATCACTGGCCAAAAAAACTCTGAATATGTTTTTTGCTGGAGGCTTATGAAGATTTTAGACCCCTTCATTTGGATCTACAGCTGGTTCTGTGACCATATACATATATATATGAAGGGTCAAATGTGACCCCTGAACTTCTAAGATCCCGGACCTGACATTCTGCACTCTGACCCCTGAGGCTAGAGATCACGCAGGCGATTATGTCTGGCCACTGACCACATCTGAATCAAAGGAAAAACAGGACTTTGGTTTATGTGTGAGTGTGAGTGTGAGTGTGTTATGCAGATAATTATGGCCATCAAGTCAACAAATCATCTTTAGGATGAAATTAGGTGATTTCTGTTGGTGCGTGAATTTCTGCATGAGAGAGCTGGCGTGTCTCACACTAAAGGCAGAGGTGTTGCAGGGAGAGAAGAATTTGACCCCAAACAGGAGTCCAGTTCTGTCACATGTTCGCCTGTCTGTTCAGATAAGACCAACGAACGTAGAGAAAGGTCCACAGAGTGGTCAGACAGCAGGATATTCTGATAATGCAATGAGTTAAATCCCACATATCATGTGCCGACATCATCAAAGGATCTTATCCAGATCTGAGATAAGATGTGAGATAAAATGAAGTGCTTTTATTGCATGATTGCAGAATCAAGAAATCTCAAAATGAAGACAAGATGAAGATAAAGATAATTAAAAGGTCAAAATGGGGTGTAGATAACATTCGGCCTACAAAAACAAATCTAATAAAGACAGGACAGATAAACAGCAGCCTTAATGAAAAGAACCGTCCTCTGTCCTATTTTTCTGTCACTCTCTGCTTGTTAAAATCCCAGCAAGTAGAAATACTTATGAAATGAATTTTGTTAAATCACAGGATATCCCTTTAATACAGGGTTGCAAAGTGCACACTGTATGCACTTTGGAACACTTCCTGAGTTCATTTCCAGTTCACTGTATTGTGTCTCTCATTTCCCAATCACACCCCGTTGTGAAAGTGGTGAAGCAAAAAGTGGTACATGGAGACAGTCACAGTGGGCACCCTCTAATTTCACTCATCCCAACATTATATCCCAAAACTAAAATAACACTTAAAGAACTGATACACACAATACAGATTTAAGGTTTTTAGCCGCTACTGTCCATTTACAGTATGTCTGGGTAGACTCTGCTGCTGATCCTTAGGACTGGCTTGGGACACCTCTAATCTGTAGTATCTCACTTATTGCAGTTATTTTCTGATGAGGTGTTGTAATGTTTTTGAGGATAAGATTTTAGTTTGTTTTATAATTTGACATTTTGCAGAATACCTTTCAACAATGCTGTTTTTTCAACTGAGGAAAGGGGCACCATGTCTGTTACTTTCAGCTTTATGAAGCACACGCCTCGAAAACTCAAAACTCAACATAATTAAACAAGTTGTTGGATATGATTGAAATAATCAGAACTGCTACTAAATTAACCTTGTGGTATGACTTTTTTTGTCAACATTCATATTAATTTATTGGTTCATTAAATAAAAAACAGTGAGTGCAGTGGAGTGGAGCAGCTTGTGACGCCACATCAGTGGTCAGCGATGTTTATTTTATGCTGTCATATCCTGTCTGTCTGTGTGGGACAGCCATGACGTTCTGTGCAGTGACCTGCAACATCTCACTACTCTCCATATAAGGCCAGCGCCAATGTTAAGGTCACTATTCTTATCATTTGCAATCAGTTAAGAGCAAAATTAAGAACTAAAGAGTTTACAAACTAATTAAAAGTTTACTGTTAACTTAAACCCACTTTAACATGTGTATGCTGACAACTAACAAGATAATAAATACCCAGTATACTATAGAAAATATTTAAGTGATAACACATGAAAGACTGTTTGGTCATTATGTCGTCTAACACTCCCAGTCATCATTTAGGTCTGTAATAAGACTCATAATTCTAAAGGAGTAGTTGCTTCATCCTTTGTAGCATCCATTACAGGAAACAGCACACATCCAGGCCTGTTTCTCTTTAATATCCGCTTTTAGTCTCACTGCTGTTAGTGAAAAATGTCAGGCTCATTTACCGGATAAAGGCTGGGCTTCCACTGCATGTCTGGAAGTGCTTTCCAGTGAGTTTCAGCATCAGATACAAAAGCTCAAGGCCGGCAGCTGACTAATAAGTAATGTGTCTTTAGCGAGGAGAGTCAGACCAACAATGTAAGGTCAAGCCTGCTGAGTTCCCTTGTGTAATTGAATGAGTGTGAAGCAAGGTATAACAGATTTCATGAACAATTAAAAATCAGTTAGTCAGTTAAAAGTCATGAAAATAAATTAGACACACAGATTACAAAGAATTTAGAATAATTACTGGCAGTGACTGACATTTATGTCATCTGCTGTATAAAACCTTCCTTGTGAACCTGTGTAAAAACACACCTCAAGCAATAACCAAACCTAAACCACATAATTCACCATAGTTCTAACGGTATATCTTTGATTTTAACTCCAATCATTACACAATGAACCAATGAATGCCAGTTTTCCAGCCACTGTGAAAACCCAGTCAAAAGAACCCATTAGTAACTTACAGCTGTCATTTATCTCTCAGATAAAAGCCACTTAGTCCCCTGAGTAAGACCATTACTCTGATAATAGGAGCTCTTTGAAGAAGAGGAGAGCAGAGCAGAGGCAGTAAAGAATGACCAGCAGACTTCCTGCCTCAGACCGGCTTGGTTATATGAGTGTGTTAGACTGTAACTGTCAGAGGGGAGGTGTGAGAGAGTGTTCAATACTTCTTTATGATATAATGAATGACGAATGTTTTAAGTCATTACTGTAATGTTACTGCACTTTCACTAGTCTTTGTAACTTTTAAATGCATTTTTTACAAGTGGTCACAGTTTTCTCATATTTCAAGCAAATTATGGTAACAGTGTAGTAAAACTCTGGGCTTTGACCTGAGAAAAAACTTGACATTTGGTCGAATAAACTTGAAAAGCAAAGCTAATGATTGTAAAGAAGACACAAGTGCTCACTTGGTTATAAAAGAGATACTCCAGCAATTTAGTATTGCACCTCCATAAAGTTTGGGGACTTGTGAGAGACAGATTTAAAAAAGAATGGTGAAGATTGAAGCTATAAAGGCTGTGATATTGTGATTTTTTGTTCAAACCTAAAAAACATCCTACATTTCCCATGATGAAAGTCAGTGTTGTCTTTCTTAATTCCCATGTTTTACTAGACTGTACATATCCAGTTTTTAATGTAGGGTTTCCGCTCAAAATGTTAAGGCTGTGTCATATAATAGACAATAAATCGTTTACTCAATAGTAAGCAGTAAATAAAGATTACTCATCACTTTACATAGTGCAAGGGTAATTTTCTCATCTATAAAATGCAGTACATTGCATTGTGGTACTCTTAGCAGACAGTAGCGTACGTGCCATACGTGACATATGGTTTCATATGGTTATATGAACCAATCCATGACACATAATGTATAAAAGTTAGTTCAACAAGAGTTGGATTTCTTGGCATCAGAATTGGGAAGTTGTTAAAGAAGATGGATGTCTCTCAGAGGACACTAAGGGGGGGCTCTAATGATATATTTCAACAGGAATTATATATGGAGCCATCAATCAATCTGGATCTTTAATCCCATGTTGTCATGAATACTCTGAAGATTATTACTCATGCCATCATCTTGGAGCGATCATTCAGTTGAGTTACGAAGTGCGAAATCACCAGAGCAACAGGGACTAAACAGTTGATCCGTGCACAGAGAAGATTTGTGTCTCAATCAGTTTCGAAAATGATAATTGAAGAGTTTCTATTTAAAAACAGATCTCTCTTTTAATTTATTTTTATTTATATATTTATTTATTTAATTTTATTTATTTTTTTGGTATTTCTGAGAATATCAATCAAATTGCCGTTGGGTTGTTGTGATAACATATATCTTTTTTTTTCATAAATCATGTTTTTTTTATTATGCACTTGAGGGACTATCAATCAAAACGGTGTTGGTTTATTCCTTTTATGAATGGCTTTTCTGGTGAAGGACCAAGACAAGTTGTTATTCATATTTCATGGCTTCTATAACTCTAGAATAAACATGTTTATGACCTTAGTCCCAGTTCTACATTGAATTTACTGGACTGCACTTTGATATTAAGAATGTTTGAAAACCTCATTTGTTTATATTCTATATTCACAGCAAAATGTATAAATAAAGCATAAATCTATATAGTAAAAAAACAAAACAAAACACTAAGTGGGGATTTTATTTGGCTTTTTATTGTGCGTTCTTGTCAGAAAACGTTTCAGGAGCAGACGACCCAAATGTGATGGTGGTGTGGTATTTTACACAAATGACAACATGGTAACACTAATGTGCTATGAGCACATCACAGCATCCCCTGCTTTCAGCAAACAAGGCACTGCGTAAACACTTTTAGACAATCCTGACCAAACCTTATCATCATCTCTTGATATAATAACATGCTTCAGAAGTCCACTACACACCACGACAAATTAGTTCTGTTTGAGGTCTCAGAGACCAGCTGTGAGATGTTTTATGACTTTATTTTTCAGTTGCATTTCATATCACAGACCACACAGATGGCAATAAATGCTGTATATATAACCTAGTGGTTAGTTAGGAATGAATATACAAATTACTGCATACCAGAGTTGGCAGAAATATGTTGTGTATGTGTATGAATATTCAGAACATGTAGAATAATATTTTGTATCCTAAGGAGGATCTTTGGTACTCTATGTTTGCATGAACAAAAACAAACAAGATAAAAGATCCTGTAGCAGGTGACTGACATAATATCATATAAACAAAAGTTCAGTCAGAGACAAGAAATTGACCAATTATAGCAAACTGTAGCTAGATCTGGCAGAAACAGCTCAGCTGTTTTAAGGAGCTCTTGATGAATTCAACAAGGAGTCTTCTGAGAGCGCTGCCCCCTCTCAATAAACACATACATGAACTTCAAATCTAAGTCAATCAAATCTAACTAAATCAACAAGACAACATACTGGAGTGGTGGAGGAGCTGCGACAGCAAACAGTGTTAGCTAGAGCGTGATTACCACAGTGTTA
The DNA here is from genome assembly GCA_946959425.1 of Argyrosomus regius. Taxonomy (NCBI): domain Eukaryota; kingdom Metazoa; phylum Chordata; class Actinopteri; family Sciaenidae; genus Argyrosomus; species Argyrosomus regius. Next base: position 9,164,973 of record OX336884.1, on the reverse strand, counting down.
GTAATGTCTGTGCTTTACATCTGAATGACTATACCACACACAGTGTGAGTGCGCCAAGTGCATTTCCATCAATGTACTTTTATATGTATTTTGAAGTATTGCATTTGAAAAGGTTGATGGAAAGGGCTAAATTAACATTAACATTAATTAACATTTGCGATACATTTCGAAGGGAAGCAATTGCAAACAGCTGCCAATACAAGTGCAACTTCAGTGCTCTGCCTCAACCAACACTATGCTTCATAAATGCTTTCAAGGAATTGACACACTTTGACAAATTTAAGATTATGAAAAAAAAAATCTAGATTGATGGTTTGTGATATAAGTATTTAAAGTTTCTATACACAGAAAACCTTAACCAGATTAAAAGGAAAGAACTACACCATGCGATGGCAATTTAACATGTTGGTCTCGTGTCTGAATAAGCACCAGAGTACTACTTTGAACGCACCACACTTCTAAGAAATTAAAAGCACGCCTTGTTTGCCTCATGAATAACACTGTAATAATGTATCCTTTTGTATCTGGGGAATCAGTAAGAAGAAGTGGCTAAATGAAGCCAGCAGCGTTACATATTCCAGACTTTAATGACATTGTTAATCTCTGCTGAAAGGAGCATTCAACACAGACTCTGCTGCCAGTCACACAGTACAGTATATACAGTAATTGTCAAACACATTTGGCACATATGCACATGTGAGTACTTTTTGGCCTGTAATATTATAATCTCTCTGTGCTGCCATGTTGCAAACATATGGAGCTGTTGTTAAACGCTGTTCATTGTCCTGTGAGGGGGGGATGATGATTGAATACATGTCAGCTGTAATTCTCACAGGTTGTGGCCCTGAGGTCTGTGTGACCTCAAATACCACCAAGCAGAGACTCAGACGTCAGGCTGAGGAAAACAGGGGCCACTGGAAGAGAGAGAGGGGCGGGGGAGGTGTAACAGTAAGGGGAAATAAAGCCAGAAGGACGGACTGAACAGTGAGAGACAGACGGAGGGAAGTGTATGGAGAGAGTTATCCTTTAAAGCTTTTAAATTACCCCTCTAATTCGGCACGGTGGTCTGGTCTTAGAAATCACCGTGGTAACAATACCACCACAAGATGGGTGGGGTATCCCTGTCCAGACCCTTTTCCCCCACTCTTCCTGCATCTCAACACACACACAGAGTTCCTCCTGCGCTCAGGCTTTCATATCCTACCACAATTCCCTAATGAGTGCACACACTCAGCCTGAGCAAATCAACACAAGTACCATCTTGATTGCTTCAATCTTCTGCTCTTTCTGTCCTAAAAATCAAATCTCTCTCTCTTTTGCTCAGTTCCTTCACTTCTGTGAAAGTGTGTGTGTGTGTGTGTTTGTGTGGGACTATGTTTCCAGCCCCAGACGATAGCAGGTCATCATGGCATTAGTGGAAACTCTGAGCCAGCACTCGGAGGAAGGAGGGAGGAGGAGGAAGGTGAGGAAGATGCTTTCCTCTTAGGGTTCAAAGGTTATTTCCATCCAATACCAACACTGCTCCACCTCAACTGACTGTCTGTGTGGAAGAGATTAAAGCATGCATGTGCATGTGTGTGCTGCTTCATCCCCGCCTGATCAGGATCACTGAAGGTTGCAGAAAGTCTTCTGTATTTTCAGACTTTAGCAAATACAAATGAGTCAGAATTGCACCATTTAAAAAAAAAAAAGGAATGACATTAAGTGTACTGCATTAACATGCATGTAAATTCAATGACTTCTGACACCGCATTGCTTCTTCTTTGCTTTTTATTAAATGCTTGACTTCAACAAAGTTAAAGAGTATAAAAAAACATTCATGTGCAGAAATAGAAAAAAAATCAATTCAGTTTAGCTGGACAGAGACGCTGGAGTTCAGGGGTGCTGCTTCTCAGTGGGTGCCATTCAACTACATTTTACCAAGTCTAAGACAGTCTATTATATCAATAACAACCTGCAACAACATTACTATAGATGGTTGTATCATACATGATTGACACTATTATGCTTTATATTCCCCACAGTTACCTCATTGATATTAAGCGAGCTTTTTTCATAACTGTATATGGAACTATTCTGTGCTGTCGTTGTATTTATGCTCTTTCATTCAGTTTAATGGAGTGGTGGCTGAGGTGAGCAGAAGGGTTGTGAAAGGAGTTGGCTTCACTAGATGTGTTACTGAAAAAAAAAGGAGATACCTGAACCTTTGTTCAACTTGATTCCTGTCATCTTCACTCTCAACTGTCTCTACTATCACACAACCTTGAATCTATCTTTATAATTCAGCTGGAGTGCAGTTCTGTTCAAGTAATGTGCACACTGGCCCTCTTTGTGCCATAACAACCTCCTTTTTAAACTTAAAACCACTAATGTAAACTTTTGTTGTGTTATATCTTTTCAAAAGCATTAATTGTTTTTCCTGTCCATAATCACTATCTATTAAATGTTCCATGAAAAATGCACATAAAGTAATGGTTTTAAACTTTACTTGTTCTTACAGCTTTTGGTCCCTCTGTGCTGAATATGTTCATCTGTGCATGATGTATCTATTAAAGTGTAAGATAGCAGTCAAATGCATTGCTTTCTAATAAGACAAAGTCACTGCTTGACTTCTGCCCTTGCTAAATATTATTCCTTCCTGATGACTGATTGCTTTTTTGAGGGGGGACGGCAAAGAAGATTTCCCCCATTTTCCTAATTTTGGGAAAATCACTGCCCTCCAGAGAGACGTGAGGAAATCATAGACTGAAGGTTGTGACGTATTTAAGAGCAAAGACACGTGGTACCAATTGGACCAAAACTGAAGTAAAACTCTTTATGTCAGGGAGGAGGGAGGGAGGGAACTCACCATAGTGCCTTCTGTGTGTGTGTATTGGACTTTTCTATACGACTGTGTCACGCCTGACTCAATCCATTTTATGTGTGTGTGTGTGTGTCTGCGTTTGTGTCTCTGTCTCTGACATAATCCCACCAGTCACAAGACCCGATGTCAACATCCAATCAGCAGTCTGTTTTTGGTGGTTTTCTGATTGAGCTGTCTAGAAACTGCACTTCACGCCCTAAAGCCACGCCTTGAGACTGCGGTTAAAATACAGTGAGCTCTGATTTATACCACCCACCCATTCAACTACACTCAATCAAACTTTCAGCTTCTTCGAGGCCAATCCCTTGGACATGGAGTCTTTTTTTAAACAAATGACCCAGTTTAAACCCATGTGTATTGAGCAGACGTTTAACACCAGAAAGCTATGATTTTTGAAGACACAAGCATGCCTCCTACAATAAATCCAATTATGAAATATGTTATGGGCACTGTGAAACTGTAGGGTCTCTGAGCAACAAACAAATCAAATCTGGTGGACAAACATGATGAAGAAAGATGTTTGCCATTCTAAAAGCACACATTTGGGAAAAGTCATGTAAAAATGTGAGACACATTAAGTTTACTACTATTATTTAATCAAAAATATCAAAATATTCAGTCAGCTATAACAACTGTTTCCTGCAACACTTCACTTCAAATATATGAAAATGCTGTAGAATTATCCATTTTTATATAGTTAGAAGTATTGTATAACATCCAAATTGAAATCAGTTCAAAGGAACACGTTTGGATGACAAGTTTTGTCGATAATTCATCTCACAGAGCTGTGGGGTAAAGGTTGGGAACCACTGTTGTAAATTATGTTGCACGACCAAAGTGGTGATGAGAGATGATACGTGTGGTCTTGGAAGTTCACTTCAAAGAGTAAGAGTCACTGTAACATGAGTAAAATAGTACACACGAATGCCCATATATACAATATTTAAGGTAAGAGGAGCAAGAGAAGACAGCTAACTATAGTGTTTTCAGCACCATTACACACCTGCAACCTTTCATCCCCACATCTGAAGCTAAAATACTGCAATACTGGCGACAATGATAAAGACAGCTGAAAGTGATAGAACTGGAATCTGTGACTTATTATCACAGTTGCTCTTCACACTGTGAACACGGGGTGAACAAGCTTTACTATTGTTTTAAACATCTGAATGTATTCTTTATGATCTGAGCTTCTGTTGTTTTTGGCCTCTGCACTCTTGTCATCGATGATACCCTTGTTCTGGAGAGACCATCAGACTTTCCCAGGATTTTGGACTATTTAATGGGTTTCCCTCTACTTCAGATCATAATGAGATCTCCATATTCAATAAAAGCCGCACAAGACAATATATGAATTTCCCCAGCTTCATACCACAGAAATACAAAATCTCTTGGAACACAAGTCTCTATCCAATAACTAAACAGTTATCAAGTCATCAAAACTGTGTGGCAAAAAAAAAAAAGATTATAGAAAACATCATGTTGAACAAAACTTGCTTGTTACTTGTTACTGTTGATCTCAAGATATGAATCCATTTACCATTGGTGAAAAAAATCCAATAACTATTGGCAAGATGTCTATCAAAAAAATATCAAGAACTCAGAATGACAAGCTCGTAACAATATAGAACTGCAAAAGGACTTCATATTTTAGATCCACTAAAGATCTGATGTTCATTAGCCAGGGTTCCTAACACCTGTACCTGCTCCTAGTGACAGTTTTAAAGTAAAAATAAAACCTTGGTGTAACTCTACTCTTACATGTCTGTTTTTGTCTTTGGCAGTTTGCAGTAGGTGAAGCAATAGATATTCATTGTTTTCAACAGGAGAATGACAGCTTTACCGTCCTTCAAAACACCAAAGCCGGGACGAAACTGAACCTGAATTTAATTTTCTCTGCTGCAACACAGGGTTAAACACTTTGTTCACAGGACTTCTGACAGCAGTTCACATGGGAAGGGCATCACTCATCCAATCTTGCCCCACTGAGATTTGTCTCAGCCTATCCAGGGATATGAATCAGACATATTATATTTTAGCTCATGACGTTGCTCCTCTAATGTTTAAGCTACACTTTGGTTTAGTGGTGGTCGTGTCAGTGTGGGGGATTTGTGCTCAATCTCAGGCTGCTGTACTGGATATAGCAAAAGTAAAACAAACCTCTGATTGACAGTGTGACATGTTTTGTGAACACAGGCTCACAGTTAACTATACCTCCCAGAATAATTGCTCAATATATTCCCCAATGATCTGCTGCCGTTTCCTGCCTGTAGAGTCTCACAGTAGTAGAACTTATAGAGTGTGTTCATTTCCATATAAATATCCCAACTATACAACATGTGTGTGGTGCAGTCTGTTGATTTCTGTGGAAATTTGATTGACAAATGACACTTTCTATTCTCAGCCCACACTGTATGATGGCTAATATAAATATTTCAGCATTGACAGCAACATGAAACCCACAGCACAACTTTTCTTCAGTGGTCAGCATTTGCTCCAGTCAGCCCTTGCTGTTTTCTGAGTGCAATATCCTGTTGATACTCAAACCAGCAGGAAAGGAAATGTCCCAAATTATTTGGTTCAATAAGAGGCACTCATGCTTCTCTAAAATGTAACTTTCTCTCCTCCAAGTAGAAATAAAACTACTTCTGCTACTTCAACAGAGCCCAAAGAAAATGTGCACAATGCCATGGATGTTATTTAAATTACAAAGCAATAACATAGAAAAAATGATAAATGTTCAGACCTTTAAGTACTCACTGGGGCCCTCATTTGGAAAGTTTCCCATGTTGCCAATCTGTGCTATACTGTGTTAACTCTACACCCTCTTCCAGGAAACCTTTAGGTCTGCACGTGATTGTATATTTCCTTGTTTAAATAAATATTTGAGTAAATGAGCTTGAACAAAAGTTAAAAAGCAAAGACTCATTTGGCTCCAAACAATAAATGGCCCCTGTGACAATAATGTCGCTCAGTGACTGGTACAGTCGGGGACAGACCCACTGGAGCTCGGAAACGGTGTGTTTTTGTAGCAGCATACATAAACAATGCAGGTCTAATGGGGGTTTCCTACCACAGGCCACAGTTCTATTTATCACCTTGTCTCGTATATGCTCACGTTCTGAACGTTATGTTTTACAAAAACGGATGCTTGTATGACATCATTTTGAGGAAAAACCTTTAGGGTTCATAGGAATATTGTCAAGCTCAGTCAGTTTTTATGACAAATCATAAAGTTGTGTGAAAGAGTTTCATAATCTATTCAAGACTGTCAGTTTGAAAGGAATGTTTTACACAGAAATCATTCATTTGTCAAAGTGACACACACTGACATGTTCAGACCTATCTATGTTACATCATTTGATACTGATTCACTTTAAAGGCGGTTTCTTCAAACTTCACATGCACTTTAAAGGATTTCATCAATTAAAGATAATGCGTCATCACCACAGACATACTTGTGGATTCACATCACAAGAACTCAGTCCTGTTTCAGCTTTGTGACAATGCATTTTCCGATATTTAAATAGAGATATTTTTTTGCAGCCCACAAAGGAACATTTTTTTCCCTCCGCATTATCTCAATAATTCAAAATCACCAAATTTGGACACACATGGTGGACAGAAACAATATGCCACGCATTTATTTCTTAACTTTTCCAGATTATATGGAAGACTTCCTGACCATGACGCCAAACTCTTTTTGACTCATGGTGGTAGGAGTAACATGAGTCCTGATTTTGGTTGGATATTCCCTTTAGATTCCCTTACAGAGGAGCTACTGTACGTATCAGACCCCTGACTCTCTGTTTTGTGTTACACAGCACTGCCTGCTGGTCAAAGTTGGGAACTGCGCTCCAGTGAATCAATGAAATGACTGAAATTCCATAACATCCAAACTCCAGCTTACACGTGCATATGTGCACTTCTTATACAGATGACTGTTTGGCTTCTTATACTGCTTCCAGCTGTTCTGTAGTGTGTAAGGTCTCTTTGGATGAGTTATTTCTGATCATATGCATATTTTTCAAAGTGAGGCAATATTCACTTAACCTAAAACTCTAAAACTGAGCTGTGCCATTTTACGCACTATCTACAGGGGTAATTAAAGAGTAAATGTAGAGGTTTAATTGCCTCTCAGGAACATGCCATCTGCGCACGGGTTTGAATGGGCAACCGACACACACACACACACACACTCTCTCTCTCTCTCTCTCTCTCTCTCTCTCTCTCTCTCTCTCTCTCCTGTCGCGACGCTACCTCAGGAGTTTGAATGGGTTTGGATGAGTGAGTCTCTCTCTCTCCGTCGCTCCTCCTTATGCCCCCCAAACCATCCCCTCTTATTAAAACAACACGCCAATCTGTTCCAGCCCGGTAAAAGGGGTTTGGGAGCCGCAGCAACCATAAAGGAGGCTCCGCACACAGCCGTCTGGAAGGCATTAGACAGCAGTGGCAGAGAGACTTTTAGCCACTTCTCTGCGCTTTGTGTAACCTGGATGCTTGAGGGAACTATAGCAATACTTACCTACATGCCCCTCAAGACAGCAAATATAATTGATCTGACTCAGATTTGACTGTCAGAGTCATTGTTGGAGACTTTCTTTTCTTCTGTGTCAATATGATTTACGATGCCAAAGTTGATGGCTTTTTTGTAACTTTTAAAAACTTTATGAATGAAACTGCCAGAAGTTGATGGAGAGAAATATTTATCATTTTTGCATTTTGCAAGTCCACTTTTTATTTATACTTTTTTTATATGAATGATGCCAAAGTTGACTGACATGATGTTTGTGTTTGTACACCTAATGTGCATGCGGTGCATCGTTAATGACTGCAGACAGACTGTTAACTAGGGAAGACTATTTTTTATTTTTTTTGAGCATTCAGCTTAGCAAACTTAGAGGAACGTGCGTGAATCTTTGATTTTCTTATTAATGAGGCTCAATTTCAGCGGATTCATGAGACTCGTTACTACACAAGTGTCCTCTGAAACTTTGTCGAGACTTTTTCTCCCTGTGGAGCGGTACCAGAGCCGCCGGATTTGACCGCATCCTTTCTCAAGGACGAACGAGAGGACGACAGCTGCTTCAAGGTAGGCGGCCAGTGATCATTTGGTCTGGTGATCATCCACCCTGCTGACAGACAGTGATATATGTTGCATCAGAAGTAGTTGGGAAAATAATTAACTGTGTTAAAATTATTATTTTGGACATTTAAAATATACTGTCTATATTTTAGGTTTCTGTCATATAATACAATAATGTTGTCCAATATTTAAACTTAACAAGGGGAGTGATGCTTTTAGGTGGGGGCAGGACAGCTGTCACTAGAGCAGTTCGTTTTCTCTTCATGCGTCTTTATGAGTCCTGCGTAAAAAGTGGATAGCATCTCTGGAAGGTTGAAAAGCAACTGCGTCTTTTTTTTCCCTCCACAGTTGTTATCTACTGCTTTTAAAATGTTATTACATTAAAACTGAGAAATGTGTATGTATATCAAAACTTTAATTTGTCTAATCTGGCACTGAATATCTGCATTCCTCCTTGTCCAGCAGCACCAGCTGTGGAAATGTGAAAATCCGCCAAGATTAGTCTCCTGATCATATAAAACGTCATATAGCCTTTGCTGAGCCAATTATTTTGCCCCTATAATAAACTAAATTGATGACGTTGAGAGCCGTACGTCATTGCTTGAGGTTTGTGAGCCAATGGCGAGGCTGGATTTGGACACGTTCAGAGTGCCTCGTGGTCTGAGCGCGTAATTTGATGCCTAATGTGAAAGACCGCTGTTTGCGCACACTTGCATACTGCACAGCCTTCCCGTTTCATACTGTAAATGTTAATAAAAATGTGCTGGGAGTGGTTATTGTGATGGCAGACGTTTATATTGCTGAAATATTCAGCAGTTCACCCAGCCTCTCCCATAGATACCACCAAAACACAGTGCTCTTAGGACTACACATTTCTAGCTTGCTGTTGGCGTTATAACTTCCCCACACACTCGATACACACATTACACACAAATACACAAATGCAAATGAACATCTGTCACACTCCTTTGACATACTCTGTTCCTCTATCCGCCTACATGTGACCTCTTAGTGTGCAGATACCACTGCTGGCTCATATAAAACCCACACAAGGAATGCCCATCTGTGAGTTGGATGTCTAAGCATTCGTGCCATTTTTCAATGATGGACAGTACAGTTTCTGTTCAACACATGGAATCTGCTTCCTACTGACCTGGGCTATCTTTTCAAAGAGGCATTTTAATTCTGCATGCTGGAACTATGGTGATATCCACCTGTAAGGAGTGGTGAGGTCCAACTGTCAGTGTCAATATATCAATATATCTGATATGCAGATGTAGAAAAACATCAGTATATCTCTATTCTGCAGGGCTGTGCATTGTTTGGAAATGTATCAAGTACTACAGTACCTCTGGAGAAACTTTTACAGTTGCTACCACAACTCAGTTTTTTAGTTTGAAGTTCTCCTTCTTCTTCTTCTGTATATTCAGTGCATACGTGGAGCCTCTGTCAATGCACACATGTATTCAGACTAATACCAACATACTGGCCCTAATCTTAGCCCTCAAGGGAGTTCCTCTGCTAAGCGTGGGGCTCAGTAAGGAAGGCAATCCATCTCTGGTGCCTGTTAGTGAAACATTAAACACTACAGCAGAGATTTCATTCTCATGTGCAGCGATGTGGGGAGTCCAAAAAGGTGACAGTTACCTACTACAGCTGGTGATTCCCCCACAAAAAAAGGAAGAAAAGTAACTTTTTTTTTCACACTCTTCAGTGGGTGACACAGTGATACAGTTTACTGCAGACTCATTGCTACAGGATGTTCGTCCACACTGCTCACAGAGCAGTTTACTACTTAACAGAGGAAGGCATTCCATGACTGGTCTCCATTAGGGCTCGCTATAAGTCTCACGTGCCATTACTGCTCACAGCAAGGGTCCGTCAGTCTATAGGGCCTTGGGGCTGGCAAGGTATAACTACTGAAGTTAGGAGAGCATATGTGCAGCCCCTCCCAAACACACAACATACAACACCACCACCTACATCATCTATTCTGCACAGTTTTTTTCCAGGTTCCCTTAGTGAACCAGCAGTAAAAGTGAAAATTTGGATGTCAGTGAGGTCCTGAGTTTAATTCCCACTACCTCATACTTAGTCGCAGGGAAGACTGATGCCAGTGCTAATGTATAGGTCTAGGAGTTATAGTACTATTAAGTAACCCAGGAGCTGTATAAAATAAGCTGTGTTTGAGCGCCTGTGCAGAAGATATTATCACATCCTTTCTTTCTTCCTTCATACCTCCAGCCATCATTTCATTCATCCACTCAGGCTGATTATGAGTTTCTGTCTCTTATGTTATCTCTTGGCTGTAATTAACTGATAATAGAGTCCTAGAGAAGAATTTTCTACCATGTAGGGAGAAAGCCAGTTATTTTAGAGCATGGTTGATAGCTGTCTGCAGTCAGATAAGGGGAAGTGTTGGATCAATGGATGACAGAAACAAGTAAGGAATTTGAAACTTTCTGTGGCTGAAATTTCATGGTCTTCAGAAGGATAAGAAACCAAAAAGAACTTTTTTTAATACAATCATCGTGTGCTAAAAAATAGTCACCCTTGCTGTTATTGCGAAGATGCAATATAGGGAAGAAAACCAAACAAACAATCAGACAGAGGAGTGTCTGTAGAGGGAGGGATTCTTGACTGAGCTGCATCTGTAATTTGGCTGAAAATCTTGGAGCCTGCCACAGTGGCGTAATTCCAGTGCTTCAGCTGGCAGTGAACTGAGCCAAGTCTACCAGTATCTTTCCCCCTCCTACTTTTGGTGTCTGCCATCCCTCCCTCTCTCACTAACTCACTTCCTCCTAACCCATTTTCTCTCTTTTCTCACTGAATACTGTATTCCTCCACCTCTTTCACGGTCTCTTCCTTTCGCCATCGTCCTCTCTGTAGTACGGCTGCTTACTCATTCACAAAAAAAAAAAAAGTGTGGTATTTTGGCATGTCTTCTCCCTTTGACTCATGCCTCACACTCAAACAACATAGCCTGGCTTCAAAACTGAGAATGGATTTATTGGCGTGTTTTATTATGATGAATTGCAGATTCACTGCCCACCTTCTCTTTTAAATTGAATAACTGTAAAAGAATGAGATGATACACAATAATGTCAAATAATATAAAACACTCCTCTAGGATGTTGTAACCTTTGCGTCTCTGCCAGTTAGAGCCTTATGACACCTGATTTTAATAGCTTACAGAAGGAAATATAGAGACAGTGGAGGATGGAGGAGAAGGGGGAATGTAAAAGTCAACTCCCTTGTAATGTTGTAACTTTGTACCTTTGCCAGTTGTGGCCCTGTCCACCTGATTCCAATCATGTGAGGAGTAGTGCAGTGTGGCGCAGTGGGTGGTGTTACTGTTTAGCTCTGGTTCTTATAATGACAACTCTCCCACAACAACAGCACAGTATGACCACATGGGGGTTTTATGAGAAGAAGGAGGAAGAGGAGGAGTGAGGAGGGTCGGCGACTTCCTAGCGGCGCCTTTGAAAATTCCCACGACTTTTCAGTGTAGTTTTAATCAAACTAGAGCAAATGGTCTAAAACAGTACAGCATTCATTTAAAAGATGAGGAAAATTAAAATTTAACTATATGACAGTTATTTACGGGGGACGTGAGATGCCGGTGCGAGAAGAAATGATGGTGATCCATTTTCTAAATCTGATCCAAGCTGTTTTCTCTCCTGTGCTCAAGGTGTTTATTTATTTTTTAATTAATAAATTAATTGATTTACTCATCAGGATCACTTTGTGCTGTGTTTGTGTCAGATTTTTGTTGTTGTAATACTCATTTTTTGTCACTAGAGGCTGAAGTGCACCATGACCCCCAAGGGGCGCTAAATCGCAAAAATACCAATTTGTATGTAATGTTGCTTTAAAACTAATTATTAGCTCATTATTATGAAATGTTATTTCAATATTCTTTTTCAGAATAATTGGATATAGTTTTCATTTCATTTCAAAGTGCTGCTTTTTTTTATTGTTTACTTTTTCACCTGTTCTTAAGTCATAAACACAAGAGATATCAGACTTAGAATAAATCTTACCAGAATTTGTTTTTCTAACTTGAATATGTAATTCCAAACAGTTATGAGTTGTCTTAGAAGTAGTCCAGTCCTTTTTTTTTTTTTTTTTTTAATCAAATTCATGTAGTTTCAAAGAATCTGACTTCTTGGAGAAAGGTACTCAAGCGAACAAACAAACCCTGCATGGGATCAATGAAGTTGATCATCTTACCTTATATTGTCTCTACTCACAAAGGCAGAAGACAAAAAAAGTTGGGGTAGAAAGAGGGAGAGGGGTAGAGAAAGTTGGGGGAGGAAGAGGAAAAGGGGTAGAGAAAGTTGGGGGAGGAAGAGGGAGAGGGGTAGAGAAAGTTGGGGTAGGGGTGAAGGTAGAAGGGTAAGGTTAGGATAGAGAGTGAGGGATGGTTTAGGGGGGGTGAAGGGGATTCTTCATATCACGTCATCAGCTCCAGAGGCCTTGATTTTGGTGTTACTTGAATTGTGAGTTCCTGAAACAAGAAAGACAGCTTGTATTTATTTCATCGCTAAAAGTCTGAAAGTCTTAGATACGTCGTATCTTAAAAACTGTGACCTCTCCAGCTTTTCCTTTTCTTCTTCCCACTGCCGTGCTTTCCACTCCCAAGTGTCATTGAGCATGAACAGCTCCTTTCTGTGTTCTCTCTGTGTCTCTGAGAGTTCCTTTCTGAAGCTCTTTTCGCTCTTCAAAAGCTCCTTTCTGAATCTCTTTTCACTCGCTGCCAGTTCATTTTTGAGTTTTTCATCAAGAGCCTGTCGAGTCATTTTACTCTGCTTCAGAGCTATCTGGGTGTCAGCCAGCTCTTCCAAGGTGTCCAAGTACATATTTGTGCGAGCCCGTCTTTTTTTAGTGATCCTGGTGATCTCTGCGTCTTTCTCAGTGATGAGCTTTTCAGAGTGGCTGATCTTCTTCTGCCACTCTTCTGTGTCCTTTGGCTCACTGAGTACTTTCAGGTCATCAATAGAGGCTCTCATCCTCTCATTTTCCTCTTTCCGAGCTAGGAGGCTCTGATGAAGAGCACTGATCTGCTCATCCCTCTTGTTCATCTCTTTTTCTGCCTTATCATGGTCTTTGTTACATTTTGTCCACCAGGTTTTGTTTGCCCAAACCCAACAGCGAAAATGAATGCAGTCATTTTGAGTTTATTAGTACTATTACATAAATCTTATTACTTGCTTCACATTAAGTTTGTTTGTTAATTTATATTAAAACTATGTAATTCAAATGGATGGAAATTTTCAATGCAATTGAAATGCATAAGTGGCCTAAACATGTGTAACAGTGTAACAGGGAACAGTGATCTGTTAAGAATACTCAGTGAAAATATATCATATTTACACAGAAATCCTTCCATTAAATAAAACCTTTTTTAACTGTATATGAATTAAAATACTATATATCACAAAATAAAATACTGCATAGCTGATATATCAGTGGTTAGTGCAGTGAAATGTGTCTCCTGGTTTAAATCTTACCGTGCTGGGTCTGATCACTCTTCTGTCCATTGTGGCTGCTGGTATCAAAACTCAAAAGTCAAGGTGAAGAACAGAAGTTGCAGATATTGTCGATAATCAATCAATAATTTTCTCTGAAGACACGTGTGTTGGTCAGCTCAGCTCAGGGAAAAGTGACTGTCTTGTGCCTGCCCTTGTCCTTAAGAACCTAGTTATGACACATACTGTAACAATCTAGAATAGGAACATTCTTTTCTGAATGTTAACATCTGAATCTTAACCAAAACATCATTATTATTTATTATTTATTTAAAAACATAAATCATTAAAGTTCAGATCAATTACATCCACATTCTTAGCTTAAAGTTTTTTGCTCTGCGACTGTTTATATAGCTATGTTTGTGATACAAAGCATATCCTTGTCACTACGTATACCCGTACATAAACAGCCAACTTTACCATTGGAGCAACCTTAGAATTTAGCAAGCTAAGCTTGATAAATGCTGCTGATATTTCTCCATGCATTACTTTTCCTGGTGAAAGTTTTTTATGTTGTGTTATAAAATTTGGTAGTTCGGAGGAGAGTTAAATCTCCTCTGCTCTCTGTCTCCCCTGCTTGCATTTGTCATTGCTGGGCTACATCACATATAGCTGTTATCTCATTGGTTGCTCTTTGAAAAGGTCAGCGGCACCTGAGCTGCCAAAACTCTTTTATTTATATATATATATATATATATCGAACTAAGAAAGATTATTGTGACAAAACCTATTTTATCACCCGTTCTTAAGTCATAAACACAAGAGAAAACAATTTAGATCAGATGTAGAAAATGTTTTACCAGAATATGTTTGTCTCAATTGCCTCTCAGGGCTTCCGTAGCTGCTGATTGTGTGTGTATCAAGTTTATTTTATACCTTTAATCCCGCGCTTCATCATTTGAGATTCAAGATTTTATTATTTTTCATAAACCATAGATGAATAGAACACATTTCGATCACACACACAGTACACACAGAAGAGCAGCTCAAGAAAGTAGTCAGGAAGTAGAGTCAGCCTTGAGCACATCAAGCGTGTCTCGTCTAAGTCAGCAGCCAGCGCTTGGGTGTTACCCAGCTGCTCCCTCTCCTCTGCTTCATCATCTGCCTAGGAACATGTGATCCTTTCCTGCATCCTGCTACAAGTATCATGAGGGCCATCTCCACATTTAATGCTTTTACAAAATGCATCCTGCCATTCAAGCCCGACCCAGCTCACATGCACACGCACATAACTTCACTATATGCATTGCTTGTTCAGGTTCCAGACTGTGCATCTCTCCGTTTTTACATGTGTGTGTTTTCTGTTGGCAGAACATCATGCCTTTGAGATTTCAAAGATGTGTATGACCTCAGCAGGTCTGGTTTTCCAGTATAGTCTTGGTTATATCATAAACTTTGTCCAATATTTCTTCAGTGGACCAGCACTAAGCGGTTTTTAGCAGACTGTAAATACCATTAATATATCTTCATTAGCTTGTATCTGACATTATCATAAACATGCCTACAATGTGTTAAATTAAAACCCTGTCAGTCATATATTATATTCATGCCCAAAGTCTGTCCAAAGGTATAAGATGGCTCACTCTTCAGAACAACCCTAAAATTTGATTTGTGAATAGGACTCATCTGGCCAGAGCTGCTGATTTGTCAATGTTACACATCCAGCCAGTGACTGCTGAGTCACAAAAACATGTAGATGTAAGCCTTATGTTATCTCAACTCCACACAGACTAGCAAACTGTCTTTTTTGGCTCTGCTTCAGAATTTTACTGCCTGTGCAGAGTGTACAGTAATGACACACACTCAAAATCCACATACACATGTGCTACTTACTGTATAAAGACACACACACAAACACACACAAAGTCTGGCAAGCCTAGTTATATTTTACGTTCCATCACAGGCCTTGGAACTGGGACTCTGCTCTCCTGTGAGTTTAGTCAAACCAGCTCTTCCTCCCTGCAACGCACGTCCACTCGCGTACACACACATCTCTTCCTGTGTGCATGTATGGTACACACACTGGCTAAACACACACACACACCGGACATATTATGCTGAGCTCACATATTTGCACATACACACACGTGAACACATGGCCAGCTTTCAGCAGCGACAGCGAGATTTAATGGCCATATATATATCTGACAGCTATCCACTGTTATGTAACATACATACTGTAAGGGTCATTGCACCATGTGGTGATTCCCTTGACTGTACTTAATCCCTTATTATAGGACCAAAATGGGTCACAGAAACATTTTCTTTAGTTCCCCACGTACTGGGAACACTGATGTGCCTCAAACTTTTGACACGCACAATTATACATGGACATTTTAAAGACTGAATAGAAGATGATTGAATAGTATCTAAACTACTACTTAAAAGTAGCTAAACCAACATGGTGAACCAAGCAGCAACCTCCATGGCTGTGAAGCGAAGCCAATGCAGAAGTGCCAAAAACTGCAGTTCTTCAAACAGCTGCTTGAGGCTGGCTACAGAACGATTCAATTTCCATTAGTTCTCATATCAAAATTCCCAACTTACAGTAGAAATAAACAAGTTCCCCACATTCTGAGCTTAACAACGGCTCTTTAGAAACCTGTGGGTTTTTATACCATCTATGTGGTGAACGTATGATATAAACATTACACTTTCTAAAAGTCCACATATTAGCATTGTCATTGTGAGCATGTTAGCATGGTGACGTTAGCATTTAGCTCAAAGCACCACTGTACCCAAGTACAGTCAGCTGCTAGCATGGCTGTAGTCTTTTTTTTTTCATCCCTCACAGTAAAAATATGCTGTTAAGACGGTAACATGACATAATTTAGTTAAACAATATACATTTTATGAGAGGTACATGCATGTCTGATAGGATTATAAACTCAAATCAAATAACAGTTGATATATTGTTGAAATATCCTGTGGGAATTATAAACATCTAATTTATGTTACAGTTGGAGGCTCTTCTGCCGTGCTAAATGGTGCCTGGGCCTAAGACAATTTATTCATTCCTTCATTCATTTATTCATGTTCATCTCTCTGCTAACCCATCATCTACTCTCCATCCATGCAAGTAATATAATCTCCAAGACAGAGCCAGTGGGAGTTTTACTCAAGAGACTGTCAATGATGTCAGAATGAGACTGCTAAGGCATCCAACCAAAGGTCACCATGGGGTTGAATACACACACATGCATACGCAACAAAGGCCGGGAGATAGTGATGGGGTTCTCTTACTTATATGCGCCAAGATACAAAAACAAACAAAGAGCTGGGGTGATATCATTCACATGTGCTAATGACACCTTCACCACACACACACACACACACACACACACACGTCATATCCCGACATGCGTAGATACACGTACATACTACCCCACAGAGACAATATCCACATGTGTCGATGACACCTTCACTGTCATACTCCTCTTATTAGAGGTTTTATCTCTCAGGGGCCCGGGGCCAAGCTTGGATGATCATCATGGCTGATTTATTTTCTGCAGACTGCAGTCTGAGCTAATTGTTGGTTTTGACATTTGCATTGGATCATACGCCCATAGGGGTGTTGGAGACACTATGAAAAGCAAAGCATCCCAACAACAGGCAATGTCTTAGCTGTGTCTTTTTGCACCAGATCACTTGAATTCACAGAAATGACTGTGTTTGACAGCATTGATGGTCTGCAATGAAAAAACAGTAAAAGTCTGGACCAGGACTTGAATATCACAACTTGGTTTTGTATTACAAACAACAGAATTTTAACCAGACCAAGGATTTCATGTCAGTAAAGCGTGGAAAGTAAATAAACAAAAAGCGAAAAGTCGAAAAGCAACAAACGCTGTTTGGAGTTTGTATGTTCTCCATGTGTCTGCGCTGGTTTCATACCCAAAGAAAAGATTAAGTGAATTGGAAAGTCAAGAATGTTTCTGTCTGCATAAGCCCTGTCCTCATATCAAAGATGTTTAAAATATAACTCACACCAAACATGCACAAACCAATAGGTACATATATTCTAATGGCACATTTACAGTGAAACATGTTTTCTCATAAGCAGTTGTTGAATTCATTCAAGAGACGGGGTGAAGGAGTTTGTTCTGCAATACCTTATATAGTTGTGATACATTATACACTCACACACATAATGTGCACAAACTAAATGATGTCTAAGGTGAAAAGAAGTGTGTATTTCTACAGACACACACACACACACACACACACTCTCTCTCTCTTATATTAAGCTTTTATGTGCATTTGTGTGTATGTGTCTGTGTATGTGTGTGTGTGTGTGTCAGGGGTCTTGTAAATGAGCGGCTGACGTTAAGAGCCTCGCCACGTGCCAGGGGAGGCCTGCTACACTGGTTGTGGCCTTCTCATCCAACGATCAAATGAACAAGACATTATGTTTGAGCCAAGGGGTGTGTGTTCGTATTCCTCTCTCTCAGATTAGCCCCTCTCTCTGCTCCTGCTCCTCTCTTGGTGTCTCTTGCAGTCTTTCAGTCTTTCTCTGTTTCTGCTCACTGTTATCTGCTTTCATCTGCTTACTTATCCTGTCTGTCTTTCTCTCAGGCTCTGCCTTCCTCCCTCCCTCCTCTCCAACTGTCTTTACACTCGCGTCTCTCTCTGTATATCTCTCTCTCTCTCCCTCCTTCCGTCAGTCTTGTGTGTTTAGGTGTGGTGTGAAGTACTCTTGCCAAACCAAAACGCCGCTGGGCTTTGTGTACTCTTCTTTTGATTACTTTGCTGCTTGTCCTGATTTACATGTCTTGCTTGTGTGGACTAAACTTACATCTTTAACTCACAAATCTTTCAAGTGCAGTTCAAGATGTCAAAATTATATCACACAAGGGGGCGCCCCACTGACTCAGTGGCCAAAGAAGCATACTTTGACCTTCATGACGTCAAAGGGTCAGACTCCTTTCGATTTAAATAATGCAACTTGCAAAATAACATGTTCTCTTTACAATGTTTAAAGCATATCATACTTACCCTCACTGTCTTCACTTCATCCTTCACTGTAAATCTTTATCTTTGTGTGCATTTATTCAAAGAAATGATTTTCTTGTTACTCTTTCTATGGTGAGTCACTGAGGGGAAGAAGGACACGTGCAGCATTAAAAATCTAAAAAGCTCTTGTCTTCTTCTTCTTCCCACGGAGATATAAACAGATGACATCACAGGGTGGTCCGCTCTGCGTTGAGCCGGGCTGAGCCACGCTGAGTAGGTCTCCGTTGGTCTGCCAAACAGATGGCGGTAGCAACATAATGAGGGCTGGAAACAAACTTCAGGATTTTGAGCAGAAGATTTTGTGCAGCAGGGCTCAGGTTTATAAAAGACTGTCACTCAGAGTTTAGACACAAAAGCTTCTTCATTGGTCCCCACATAAAAACACACAGAAGAACCTTTCATGGTCTACATTAGAGTTCCTTACAGTATATGGGATGCTTGGCTGAAAATGTTTTTGAACCCATTCTTTACAATACAGAATAAAAAAAAAAAATCATAATAGTTTCTCCAAGGCATTCAGAGAGAACTTGGACGTTTGGCAAGGGAGATCAGCGTGTCGGTTAATTAGGTCAAGAAATCTTGTAATGTGCGCCCACCCACACTAAAGTAGAGTTGGAACAATCGGCTACTCACAACTGTCTGACATTTAGACAGGATTTTTGGGAGGGGTAGAGGGATGGAGAGGGGGGAGGACTTTACTGCTGGGTTTGTTGCAATAAAACAAGCAGAGCCAGCCTGTGGCATAGGCAGTATAGGCAAATGCTAAGGGCGCCGTCCATCCAGGGGGCGCCACAAATGGGGGAAGAAAAGAAAAAAAGAGTAACTTTCACTTTTCTCATACTATAACTAGTTGGTACTATTATTTCTTGATATGAAAAATTAAGCACACGTTAATTTAACTGAATAGCAAAGCCTATTAAATAATAATAATAATAATAATAATAATAATAATACTTTCCTAAGTCCCCCCTCCTCTGACTGATTAGACTGTACATGCTCTCTGGGGGGTGGTCAATTTTCTGATGTGACCTCCTTATTGACAATAATAATGTTGAAAACAATCAAAACTCTACGGTGCTCGGGGGAAGGAAGAAAAGAAAAGAAGAGGAGGAAAAACACAACAAAGACAGAGGTACAGTAAAGATGATGTCATGAAATGATTTGTCTGTTGCATAACGATAGTAACTTTTAGCCTAACACGGTTTGATAATCAATAAATAGCGTTAGCTTGTTTTGACGTCAGTTAAACTGTTATGGAAAATAATGATGTAGGTAACTTCTCCCACCTTACATTTCTCAGGGTCATTTGTAAAGATTAGATCTGTTCAGCAGGAGTTCACATCTGTCTACATTTTTATTGACATGTGGTTCTGCTTGTAATAGTCAGTCAAAATGTTATTCCTTCTCCACACCTTCATATATCAGAGTTGTAAGGCTGGTTGTTTGTTGAGTTACAGTTCATTTTGTCTAAAGTGTGTTTATAGTGTTAAACTTTACATCAGTGTTAAAGTGCACATCATTAATGTTAATACTTCATAACTTAGCATTCCCATATGGTATATTATACTGCAGTTTAATGCTTCTTTGCATTCTGCTAATCAGCAGTTCACTGATAATAAGATTGAATCTAATCTAATTTGCATATCAGAAATAATTGCGTTGTATATGATACATGTACAGAATAGGGGAAATCATGCCTCTCTTAGGTTTTTCATTTTTATTATTTCATTTCATTTTATTCTTCGTATCATCTTTTTTATGATTACACTGTAACAGCCAATGGTGTCACATACTCCTCTTCTCTCTTCAGATGTGCTGTTGCGATATCTGAATCCCACCTCTGCCAATCTTGGGCCATCTACAGTTATCTCCACTTCAGCAACATCAAGCGATCATCCTGTCGCCTCCACCTCTTGTTCACAGTTTTTATTTTGTGGGTAGTTAAATCTTATACTCTGTGTAAGCTATTTATAATTATTTTTGTTTTTATTTTTTATTTTTTTTGTAATTCTAATTATATTATCTTCTTGTGTACTGTTTTGATTGGGCAACTAGTTTTGTAAAAAATAAAATAAAATGTCAAAGACAAAGCTATTCAGTTTCTTGTGTGTTTATTTGTAAATTGGCAGTGCTGCGCTGCAAGGGGGGCATCGCCTAAAATCTTGCCTAGGGCGGCAAATTGGTTAGGGCAAGGACTGAAAAGAAGGTTGTGTGTGCCATAGATGAGAATGCTTTAAAAAAAAAAAAAAAGCTGTGGATAATAATTTTTTAAATGTATGCAGTGTTTTTTTTTTTATGTACTTTGTGTGTGATTGTATGTCTGCAGTTACAAATACATGTTTACATGTGAAGAAAAATGATTTCTTTTTCATTTTCCCTCACCAAATAATAGCATATGATGTTTGCGGGAAGTCACTTCGTCATCGTGTTGTTTAGTATATTTAAAAGGAAGGATTCAAGTGAATGCACTTAAATCCTTCAATTGTTGTGCCATGTTGACTAAATCTAAACTCTTTTTCCACATTTTATCCCTAGATGAGGTGTCATAGAGTCCTCACCTACCTGCGGATATTTGGGACCACCATGTTCGGTGTGTCTCTTCTGGTAGGCATCTCCACAGCCTACATCATGGGCTACCAGTTCTTCACCACAGCCCGCAATCACCTCTCCTTCGGCCTGTATGGTGCCATCCTGGTTGTCCACCTCATCATCCAGAGCCTCTTTGCGCTCTTGGAACACCGAAACATGCGGCGGTCCTTAGAGACGCCAATCAAACTGAATAAATCTTTGGCGTTGTGCATTGCAGCGTATCAAGAGGACCCGAACTACCTGAGGAAATGTCTGGTGTCGGTGAAGAGGCTGACGTACCCGGGGATCAAAGTGATCATGGTGATCGACGGGAACTCGGAGGACGACATGTACATGATGGAGATTTTTAAAGAGGTCATGGGACGGGACAAATCGGCCACGTACGTGTGGCGGAGTAACTTTCACCACAGAGGGCCTGAGGAGACGGACGAGAGCTACGCTGAGGGCATTCAGCATGTCACCAGGCTGGTGCTGAATAACAAGTGTGTGTGTATCATGCAGAAGTGGGGAGGGAAGAGAGAGGTCATGTATACACCCTTCAAAGCACTGGCGAGGAGCGTGGACTATGTACAGGTAAATGCAGCTCAACCTAAACCTAACCCAGTGATACTAGACTTTGGAAATTACTAGATTAAATGCAAAAGGGGCAAGAGAATAGAGACAAAAAGAAGGCGGGGATGAGGAGAGTCAACGGTGCAATTTAGACAATATAATGGGTATGATATTCAGTGGTTTGTCTTTGTGTGTATCTCACACAGACACAGGTAAGACAAGGACAGTTGACATCAGTGTGGGCTGAAGATAGAGGGAAAGGAAAGAGAAAGAGAGATGGTGAAAGAGATGGCTGGAGAGGGCTCTGCCAAGCCAAGTATGGGGTCCACAAAGAGTCTTTTGTGTTGCTTTTAGATGGACAGTGGCTGTGTGCATCGTGTTGTGAAGTGTAGCGTGAAGGAGGGCAGCAGTAGCTGATGTCTTAGTGTAATAACAGACCTGTTTCACAGAGAGTGTTACATCATCTACATGGATGGCATTCAGAGTCAGGGCCCTAAATTGTGTCAAAGAAAGGTTACATTTGGTATGTGTTTATTGCTTGCACCCAAATAGCTTAAATTTCACTTGATTAAGACACATTTCTGTCAGCCAAAAAAAGGTAAATTAATGAAATACCGCTGTCAGTAAAATCAGTGAAGCAATAATAATCTCAGTGGATTTTAATGACACTTAAATTATATCTTTGGAAAAGCATTTGGCTGGCTAATACAGTCTAATAATACTAACATTGTGTGGTAGTGTGGTTTAGAATATAAACAGGAGCTAAAAACATTAAACACAGTGCCAAGCTTGGCAACACACAAGTAAATGAAGTACCAGGAGACCAGTTTTTTTATCCCGTAGGCAGTAAATGTAAAAGAAATATGGGCTGTTATGTGACTAGATAGCATGGTCATGATCCAAGAGCATAGCCCTTTTCCATCAAAGCGAAACAGCATAACTTTCAAAAGAAGAAATAACACATTGTACTCATCATAAGTAAAAAGCTGAAGTCATAAGAAGTCATAAAACCTACCATTGCTCAATTCAATACACTCAGGAGTTGTTGTGGTCCCGTATGACCAATAGCTCACAGAGGCCAATGTTAGCTAACTTTAGATAGATATTACTGTGTAACTGATATTACTGAGTTTGTGCTACTGTTGCACAACATTTTAGCATTTAACTGTAAAACTTACACAGTCTAGCTTCAAATTGTGTTTGTAAAATTAAGTTGAAGGGTGGAGTAGTCACACTGTAGTCTGAGCTGTATGAGTCCACACCTTTTCCTGAAATCTACTTGGTTTTGCTAAATAGCGCCATTAATTGCACTTTCCAATGACATTATTTTTTTCTTTCTATGAATGAATGATTGTGTTGAACTGCAGGGAATAATGTCTATGAGTATAACTGCACCAAGAGTGGGAGATTGTTTTCATTGTGAGAAATTTACTGCAAGACTTTTTGGCTGAGATAGGTCCAACAAATTAGCAGGTCTTTGTAATAATGTCATGATACGTCGCTGTTGAAAAAATACAATGATTAGCTTCAAACTAAAAGTCTGTTTCCTTTTAACACCTTCATAATTCTTTAACACTGTGAACAATATCACATCAGATGAATGACATCTACTGCGCCATTGTTTTATTTTATGACAAGAGGTTTAGTAAAAGTAAAAAAAAGATTTTTTTCTCTGAATGATTTCTCTGTGTCGTTACCTGACATAGGTCACCAGACCAAGTCCAACCCCATTAACATATATTTTAGTAGGTTTACAATTAAATGTATCTGTTGTAAAGTACATTGGATTATGTAAATTCATTTCAGGTCCATTCCACTAAAAATAGAGAGCTTTCTAATTAAAAAAAAAAAAAAATCCTTGACTGCAGACTTGTGCACAAGTTGTTTTCAACACTCCTACAACTGTTTGCAATTACATGATAATTCTGGCTAAACTGACTCTGTGAAATAGTCCATGGCCCAAAACGTCATCACATCATATTTGTTTTGTCATATTCAGCTGCGGTGTTATAAAAATACATATTGAGCAATGAAAAGAACTGAACTAAAACTATACAGGAACCGCATTACTGTAATACAATTTCATTGATATTGATTGAGCTTGTATTACAACAAACTTTGAGGTTAAAAACTCTTTAATGTCTGTCTAACACCTGCAGCTGGATACAGCCTGCCAGAAACCTCTTGATTAACAAGAGATTTCAAAACAACTTACTGCAACCTGATAGTATGCCAGTAACCTTCAAAAAAATCTAAAGAAAGGAGGGACAATTGCATGCCTTTTTGCTATGGTCAGGCTCTACCTCTAACAGATGTATTTTGTTAATAGGTACTGGGCTCTAGATTTGTTTTCATCATCTGATTTTGTGAGAGAGGAAAATGACCATTTATAGAAGAAAATGGAGAGAGCTAAAAAAAAAAAAAAAAAGCATCAGAAAGATGGTGGTGATTAAGTTGAAAGCTGTTACTCTTTGTTGCAGGTGATTATCCACTGGCCATATTCTTAATCACATCATTAAAATTTTAAATTGCATGCATGATTATCTTTCACTTCTTCCACATTTATCTATCTTCCTTTGGACCACCAAATACTGCCAAAAAGAGAGTAAAGAATGATAGACATGGTGGAGAGTTAGAGGGGGGAGATGCATGTAACAAGCAATTCTAGCCTGACAGATAAAGTGTACTGTATAGTGTCCTCAAGTTAAGTCGATTTTATTCATACAGATCACAAGTTTGCCTTTAGGGGCAACATCCTTTACTCTTCATTCAGATACGAAAATGCCCCCCAAGCTGTGTGCCTTTTTACATAACAGTAACAGATGACCTTTGGCCCTAAGACAGGTAACTCACTATTTATTTTGTGGGTTTTACTCAGGTGTGTGACTCTGACACTATGTTGGACCCAGCATCATCGGTGGAGATGGTGAAGGTTCTCGAAGAAGACCCGATGGTGGGAGGTGTTGGAGGAGATGTACAGGTTAGTTACAAAGCTAAAAATATTGTCTTATTCTTTGCAGACAACACATTTTAGAAACTGAGCATTTCACAATTACATTTATATCTTATGTTAAATCTCCAACTTTTTTTCTTTTTGATAATCAAATTTCTCCCTAGATCCTAAACAAGTATGAGTCCTGGATCTCCTTCCTGAGCAGTGTACGGTACTGGATGGCCTTCAATATTGAGCGGGCCTGCCAGTCCTACTTTGGTTGTGTGCAGTGCATCAGTGGACCTTTAGGAATGTACCGGAACTCCCTACTGAATGAGTTCCTTGAAGATTGGTACAATCAGACTTTCATGGGATCCCATTGCAGTTTCGGGGATGACCGCCATCTCACGAACAGAGTTCTAAGTCTTGGGTATGCAACCAAATATACTGCACGATCAAAGTGCCTCACTGAGACGCCGATTACATATCTGCGGTGGCTCAATCAACAAACTCGGTGGAGTAAGTCATATTTCAGAGAATGGCTATACAACTCTATGTGGTTCCACAAACACCATCTATGGATGACTTACGAGGCTGTGATCACGGGCTTCTTCCCGTTTTTCCTCATTGCCACTGCGATCCAACTCTTCTACCAAGGAAGGCTCTGGAATATTCTGTTGTTTTTACTCATTGTGCAGGCAGTGGCACTAATCAAGTCATCATTTGCCAGCTGCCTCAGAGGTAACATAGTCATGGTGTTCATGTCGTTTTACTCTGTACTGTACATGTCAAGCCTGTTGCCAGCCAAAATGTTCGCAATAGCAACAATCAACAAGTCTGGATGGGGTACGTCTGGAAGGAAGACAATAGTTGTGAACTTCATTGGCCTGATTCCTATATCAGTTTGGTTCACCATCCTCTTCATTGGGATTATCTACACAATAATCCTGCAGACTAGAAAACCCTTTCCTGAATCAGAAAGGATTGTTCTGATCATAGGGGCAGTCGTCTATGCCAGTTACTGGGTCATACTGTTGACGTTGTATGCAGTGCTCATTAACAAGTGTGGGAAGAGGAAGAAGGAACCACACTATGATATGGTGCTGGATGTATGACTACAGTCACCATTTACCACTGAAGTCTCTTTTTGGGTTTTCACTCACACCATGTTGTTGTTACACAAATGGTTTTCAGATGCAGAACAGCTCTGGAGGCAAAATTGGTTCAGTTCAACCAAAATGGAGTTTGTTCAAACTTGAATGGCAACAATACAGAAATGACAGTGGCTGCTTTTATTTTTCATTCATAACCATAGCATTCATAGTCTTGGAACATCGGCATGCAAGTTAATTAGCTTATCTAGATTTCTTTGATCAAATGTGTTTAGCAGAAGATCAACTACTCTAAGCTAACTAGCTAACCTTGATATCTTAGTATGACAAGTATAAATATATTGCAGTTGTTAGCAAGAGTGCTTGGCTTTGTAATATTAGCTACCTCTTACTTATGTCATTTTCACTGGGCTTCAGTCAAACATTTTGCAACTGAGCCAAAGAAACTGTGGATTTTATATCCACCCATTGGGGTTCAACTTGACCAGCACGAATATTTTACCTCCAGAGCATCATTGTGTCTCCAAGAAATGTTTGTACACCCTATCTCGGAACAAATCTACCTACCCTCACTAAAGCAAAGCCAAAAAAACACTACCAGTCCCCGGCCCTGCCAGGCAGTCTCCACTGTCAAATGACTGAACAACATCAAAGATTCTTAACTCTTAAAGGTGTTTAGAGAAACTACCGCTATCACTATCTAATTAGTGTAATTGTAATCTGCAAGTATCTGCATGGCCTGTGTAGATCTCATGAACAATTTAGCTTAGCCAACAGAAAAATCCACTAGAAGTTATACTGCATCTGTTCAATGATTTTTGTGCCACAAGCCTTTCCAGTGTTTTCAAATCTCTTTTAGGTGGAGCTACAGTATCATTTTACAAAGAGTGAAAGGGTGCAGAAAGGGCTTTAAAATAAAGAGCTGCTCTCCTTTTTTATTGCACTCATGTCATATGGGAAAGGGCTTTCTCTTAGTCTTCACATACTATAAACTGAAGACATTTTTTATATCACTTAAAGCAATTCATAATTGCAACTCCTAATTTTAATGGCAGTGCATGGCTATGTGCTTGACAGTGCAATTCTTGATTTGCTGTTTGAAATGGAAACAAACACATCACTCCCTGTGGTGCGTGTACTTGTTGAATGTGAAAAGGACAAAGATCCATAGAAATATCCAATCATGCTATTAAGCAGCTACAGATCTGGACACTTAAAAGTCTTGATGTTATTCCCATATGACGTGAATGCAGTATTTTTCTCTAAGTTTACAAAGTGAAGAATCTCAAACTGATCACTGATTGGTAGATATAATCTCCACCCGATCAGGTGACCAGGTGAACATGTGACCAGAAGAGAGACGGTGTATCATTGCTGCTGTGACTGTTTTATTTTTTACAGAAACAATGCCTTTTGTTTTTTTTTTCCTTTCTTTAAATATGAATGATGGGTGTATTTTGCAAAAATGGTTTTAACACTATTATTGTTAATGTATTTCTTTCTAACAAGTTGAATGATAACTACCAAGTAGATATGGTAGACATGTTCCAATCCAAAAATTTTAAACGTGATCTTTGCCTTCCATGTGCCCTTGCTCTCTGTCGTGGTACAGATACTGTATTGGGGGTAATGTGGCTACATCCCCCTCCTTCCTTGTGTTGTGTTAAACGAGCACATGTGAGAAGAAAAGAGATACGTACTACCTGGAAACAGGAATGTGAATAAGGGCACTTGATGGAAGGGAACAGCATTTTGGAGTGAAACAAGTCCTGTGTTTGCTAAAGACAACCAGGAGCAGACATGAGTTTAATTCTTATGCACTTTTATGTCTCTCCCGTCGTCCAGCGTGATGCTTGACCTAATCAAGATGAAATACCTCAGTGGTTCTCTTTGCATTGCATCAAGGCGTCAGGATGCCGTCCAAAGACTGATGCATGCTGAAGGTCTCAAGTAATTTATGATCTGTTTATGATATTAAATATAAAAGTGTCCTTTTTTTATACGCAGTTCCTTATTAAGTCAAAGCTGGATTTCTCTGCCTTGTCGGCCCTTTGCTGTAGCCATTTACTTATTGTTACTTTGTATTTCAATGCATTTTATATAGACATTTTTATTCTATTTTTGCTTAGCTACCAAAGATTCTTTATTTTCACTCATGTTTTTATAAGAAAAATGGGAAAATGTATTTGTTGTGCTTTCAACTGTTCTGACAATGACTTGTATATCTGACCAAACAATGTGAAATTATGAGCTGGGGGTTTTGTCTGCAATAACAACAATAAAAATGCAATTTGTAGGGATAAGTTATTGATTTCAAGAGAGGTGATGAACCTGTGTTTTTGTACTTTGTACGTAGATAGAAAACCAGCATATTTATGTTTATAGGATTCTGTACTTAGTAAGATGTCCTCTGGTATACACATAAAAACCCTTAAGGTTCCAAATGTCTACACTGCAAAAACAATAAATACATTTAGAAATTATTTTTAATATATGCAACATGTGAACATAATTGCTAGGCTTCAAATTTTTTGCAGGGTTGAAAGTATGTGGAGTTGTGCTTCCTTCGTTCAGTTCTTAATATAAAAGACAATAAAGCCAAAGCCGACTGAAAACTTTGTCCAAAACATTACAAAAAGATTTGCACAAAAATGTAATTATCTGCAAATTGTGTGTTTTAATGAATACAGGAGAGGTTTTATTCCAAGGTTTAATGAATGAGACCAACAATTGAACCATGAGGTTTCATGCCAAACTAGTCATGGGCAGTGTTATTATAAAGCACTTTTGTGTTGTGCCAAATAAAAACAACTATTGTCATAATGTGCTGGTGTTGGAGTTTTTATTCACTTTAAAATGTATCTCCGTAAATGTGGTTGTACTATCTATATGTCTTAAGATTAACTTGGAAACATCATCAGTTACATAACCTGCACTCATTGGGTGTTTTAGGTTTTTCAGTATCACACATAACCTCATCCTGGCAAACCCACCAGTGTTGATCAAGCGTTGGCTTATGTCCCAGTAGCACATACACTCCCTGGCTAACTCTGTTTGATCCAAAGCTATCAAGAAAATCTTTCCATTGCCTCACTGGTACTTCTGATGGCTTTTGTTTTCATACCCACTGTTCTTCCAAGGACACTGAACACTTTGCTGTGGGACCTGTCGAAATCCCTACATCCCACTGCCACCAGATAGGACCAGGCGCTCCACCCTTGGTTTCAATACTCCTTCACCAGGCCATACTTGGATCTTTTCCTCTCATTGGCTTCCTCCATCTGGTCTTCCCAAGGAACAGTGAACTCCAGCAAGACTTATTTGAAAGTCAAAGTGAGAAACTGGTCCATCCCACACCTAATAATAGCCTAATAATACAGTCCATAATAAAACTGAAGGGCAACAATCACCACACTGTTACAGTAAATACTTGTTATAAATCACTTTCAGGTTATAAGTGAACTGGAGCAGGTTTTCTTTCAGCATGTGTTCAGAGAACTCAGATCAGTCTTAAAGTTGTGTTGAAAATGCCTTCACAACAATAACACTGTTTAAAAGTTAGCAACAAAGAAACAAGAAACAAGATTTTCCATACACGCTTCCCAATCCCAATCTTTAACTAATCATTTGGACTGCAGAGAAGTCATGATTAGTCTAGCATTAAAGTGCATCCTCGCCAAAGTCTTTTGCCAAATTAGTTGGAACAGTTTTCTGAGGAGAATTTACATGAATACATCTGCCAACTTAAAAGCAGTGCATTCTGTGCAAAAAAAAAAAAATCATTTTCATGGGCGTCTTGTACTCCAAATACACAGTGATGTCCATGTGTGGGAAGTGTGGGATTGGCATCAGTATGTGTAAATTGTTGGAATGAAAAATGTTACATTTTAATGATTTAATGATTTCATTGGTTTAACAATTAATTATACTTTATTCTGTATATCAATCTGGCCTGTATCATCATCAAAGTTTACAAAAGCGTCACTTCGCATCTCCTTCTGTTACATATCTTGGACGAGTAAACTTCAGTAAATTGTAAAAATATACAACAATAATGTGACAGCTAGAGAGAGAGAGATAGAATTCAGCAATTCTTTCTTTCTTCACCACTAATTCAGTACTGTCATGTGGTCTCTATACCTCTGCTTGTCTTACCATTTACAACTGAACATAACTTTAAAATATTTTATCAATGATAACTGTTTTAGACAAACAGAAAACCTACAGTATAAATCAGTATTATTACTGGATTTCTGTTTATTTGACTTTGTGTAGATGACTACCTTTCTCTTGGTAGTAGCAGGGGTCATCAACACACACATTCTAAGAAAACACTTTCTGTGTATCAGAAGATTTTCCTAGAAATTCTGTGAGGAAACTTCTGGTAATTGGTTAAAGTTGACTTATTATTGGAAGTAAACCTTATGGCTGCCCAGGATGAGCTTTTAGATTCTCAGAAAAAATGACCTCCCAGTAAATGAACTGTTATATAAATGATACAGCATTTATTTTTAAAAATGAAACAATATGCAACCATTAGTATATAAGTTCAGTTGTGATTAAGTGTGTAGCCGAAAGGTGAGTCAGCCCATTTGAATTTTGAATTCCCAGACAGCCAGTCCGACCATGGTTTTTTGGATGTGTTTATGTGCTTTACAGTAGGTGTGTGCAACCAAAACAAGGGAGGGAAGATGGATACAAAAATTTTATGGATATCAAGATGTGCAAACATACGTAATTTGGGACAAGGTTATCAATTGGGATGACTGGAGATGACTGTTGTAGTCATTTGGCCAATGAGTTGATGTTGACGCTAGAAAATGTGTGTGCACGCGTTGTGTTAGTTCTGTGTTGAATCAGACGAATCAACGGAAGGAGAACAGAGGTCTTTAATTCACCAGTGTATTAGAGGGTGGGCGGTTGTCAGGGCAGAAATAAACTTATTTACTGGATACACACACATACACAGACACACACACCCACACACACACACATAGTATCAGAGATTTGGCTTCAAGGCAGTGCAGGAAGATGTGCTAATATCACTAAATTGTTGTCCAAGTCGGACATTAAATCATTGATGGTGATGTGAATTACCCTGTGAGAAAAATCCGTCTTTCACGAGATTCAGACTTCCTCTGCTGGCTGTCTTTTCTGGCATGAGAAATGGAAACTTTACATGATCTGCAAATCATAGCTTATGTTTTGAAAATGGTTAGGGGTCCAAAATAGTTTGAATAATTGTATCGGCATTGCTTTTTATATTAGGTGAGATTGTCGGTCAACAGTGTAGATGCTGTTAAAGTCTGGCAACATACATGAGAGACCAAAACCACCAATGAATTGATCTAATTTGTAAGTGTTCCCTGTGTATCTAAGGACCGATATTCTACTGTATCATAGAGGTCAGTTGTTTGTTTGACTGGATGACATGTTCATTCATCATCATGAACACACACTGTAATTTATTTTGAGTCATTCACACAGCAGAGATATTCACTAGAGGACCAAATATCCTTTTGCACAAAAGCAAAGATGGGGAATACTATTAAATTGTTTGTTTAAACCAGAATGAACTTATATTAAGCTATTGAATTAAATATCAGTTATGAGTCATTCATTTTATCTAGCTCCAAGAGACAGCACATCAAGGCTTTCCTCATGCACAGAGAGATAGACAACAATAAAGTCAGCAAACAGTGAGACACATGACAATATTCACAATATTCACAACTTAGATTACTTTTTATGAAAAAAACGTTTTTGTTTGTTTGATTGGTGGACCCTTATGGACTAAAGCAATATAAATGATCGAGGAATTGAAACATCTTAGACATTATGACTCATTCTTTTTTCTTTTTTTTTTACCTCTCATGTTTACAATGTCAGTAAATTTCAATGAACTATTATTATTACAATTGTATCAATTATATTGGTTCATGAGCTGAACAAGTGGGTGACCCAGTTTGCTTTAAGAGCTTTTATACACCCAAAGAATTTCAATAAAATCTTTACCAGCCATCTAATTGAGACCTGTGTTCATTTGTCAAAACGTGTAGCCACACTTCTCAGCATTTAAATTGGGGCCTAGCTATTAATTTTACAGTTTTACTGCATTTACTCCTGTCTGAGTAACGTTTGCTGAAAACTACAGTAACTACACAGCTAAATGATGTGTTACACATTCATCCAAACGTTTTAGTGAATTACTGATTTATTACTGCTGATGTGGAAGTTCTAATGACCTCCATCCATTGATCCAAGATGAGGATTACTACACAAAGATGCTAGAGCCTTGTATAGTAAGTTATTTTTAGATTTAAATAGGTAGCTGTGTTGACATCTGTGACTATGCACAAAGCATACTGTACTAAGTATAGTCATTTCTAAATACCTCAACCACAACTTGCCGCTGCCTTGTGTCATATCCTGTCCGACAGCTTCAAATATTTAAACTAACCTTTTCTCTATTTTACCAAACCACAACTCCCAGAGTACATGATATCCTCCTCAACTTTTTTAGAACTCTCACTTTGTTTTCTGTGTTTCTGTGTCTCTTGTGTTTGTGTCTCTCAGTGAAGTAATTCTCTTAGAGGAGAATCGTACACGTGGGCAGAGCAGGAGCACAGTAGAAGCAGCCAGGCTTTTCTCTCAGTGCGTCAGCAGTCAACGGCATCACTACTTTCTTTCTGCCAAATGCATTACAGCACTGCTTAGTGCTGTCGCTAGCTAGCTAATGACTCCCTACTGGCAAACTGTCTCCAGCAGCTGACTGAATCATACCCTGCGTGTCCCTCTCAGCTGGTTGCTACTTTTCTTCAGGTTTTACAACCTGACTGCCTACCACTACCTCTAAGCATACCCTTACCCCTAAACCCTAACCTTAACCCTACCTGCTAACTGCAATGTTACAACAATGCACTTCATTTGGCCCAACCACAGTCTTAAATTTTGCACAACTTGGCTGACATAAAGTTCTGTTAAGTTCACAACTCCCAAGTGGGATACTATGTCTAATGTGTGTTTTTTATGAGTTGGACCATGAGCGCTTGGAAAGTTGTAGTTTCACATCTGAAGGCACAGACTTGTTTCTCTTAGGTACTTTTTGCAAAAGAAATGATGAAATCAAAAGAAGACACATTCCCACGATTAACTTGATTGTGCCCATTGTATCCTTATCAGTGTTTTTGCAGATACATGTTACAGTTGTTACAGCAATATTACAAGAAGGGCTTGGAGCCAAAGGGGGCATAAGTGCATTTTATCTGATTTTACAGGAGAGCCAAGACAGGTTGTGATCAAACTTGAATCAGTTGCTGTTGCCAGGTACTGAACACAATCTTTTTGTGTTACCAGACACAGGCAGATATTAAAAAAAACATTGCTACAGTTTAAGTTATGAGAAAAATTTATTACATATTTTCAAGATGACAAAAGAACGAGACACGCCTATTCGGCAGAATCATTTAACCAATAGACTAATGCAGAATGTGGGCGTATGAAAGTAAACTGTAAACCACATTCAGTTTAATTCAAATGTACACATTTACACATACAATTACACTTCAATTAACACTTAAAAAAGATAAGAACTTATATCTTCATCTTCTAGATAATATATGTTCTGAGATTTTTTTAATTTAATTTAATTTTTTTCGATGCCATCAAGTACCTTGATTTGTCATGTATATATTTATTTATTTTATTATTATTATTATTATTATATTATTATTCATTTAATTTTATTTTTTTGGCTTTTTTCAAGCTTTATTTTTGATAGAGACAGCTGAAGAGTGACAGGAATGTGGGGTGAGAGAGATGGGGAATGACATGCAGCAAAGGGCCGCCAGTCGGAGTCGAACCCTGGGCCGCTGCGGCAAGGCTTCGTACATGGGGCAGATGCTCTACCAGCTGAGCTAATCGACACCCCGTCATGTATTTATTTGACTGAAACAAACTTTAACCATGGAAGAAGAGCATTGCTAATGTGACTTTGCAGGCTACACTGTTAATTAGCACAGTGGAAAGCTCAAGTTTTTACCAGCAAACGTCAATGCGGGTCAGATCAGATGCCAAATTGTGAGATCATTCTTCGTCAATACAGCTGCTAACAAAACACTGTCTTGAAAGCTGTAGTTTCTAGTGCAACCTTGCATCTCTGTGCCTCTGCCAACTTAGCTGTAAATCAAACTGACCTGCCCACTTGGAGAGCACTTCTAATGTCTGTGATGATATTCTTTCACATATTAAAAATATTAACAATAAAAGTGAAAATCACTAAGTTTCTGATTGCAAAAAGGGATAAATATTGTGATATCAGCTGAACTTAAAGGACCAGTGTGTAGGATTTACTGGCCTTACATTGGAGTCAGTGAAACATGGTAGACTTTGTGGAAGGCTAAGGTAACAGAAACATAATGATTCTTATTTTCAGGTGATTATACACAAATTAAAAACATCAAACACACACACACACACACACACACACTCACACACAA
The DNA here is from genome assembly GCA_946959425.1 of Argyrosomus regius. Classification (NCBI taxonomy): domain Eukaryota; kingdom Metazoa; phylum Chordata; class Actinopteri; family Sciaenidae; genus Argyrosomus; species Argyrosomus regius. The sequence goes on along the minus strand of OX336884.1, from coordinate 9,130,797 downwards.
ATACACTGGACCTCTAAATGCATGACACAGAAATTGAAAGCGAGTGTGCGCTCACACACACACACATTCTGGACAGAGCAGTAGTAACTTCCATCCATGGATGGAACAAGCATTGACCCGCCACCTTTTTTTTCCACTCATACCAGATTGATTGCTAGTTCAGCTGGCATTGAACTTTGCCATCACTGAATATTTGTGATGTTAAACACTCTTAGTGGAAAGTAAGAGGCAGAGAGAGAAATCCCCTAAAGAAAAGGTATGACTTGATGTTTATTTGCTGAATATGATGTTCTTTTTGTTCCAGTAGGCCTGCATCAGCTTGTGATTGCTAGCATGCACCATGGTTATCTATAATGCCATATTTACTCACAGATTGCATATAATAGCAGTGTATAATGCAGGTGCGCCAACACAAAATTGCAAAACTCAAATTCTAGTAAAGAGTTTTGGTTGATCTAAATGTACATAAATATGTAAAGTATTGTCAGTACTGGGTCTGCATTGTGTGCAGTGTAATATCACAAATCTAAGAACACGCAGTCTAAATACTGTAGTCAACATATGCAAAAGAATAGCAGTAAATTATACAGTACATATATGGAAAATGTTAGGCTAGAAAGACTAGAAAGAGTTCTCAGTCGAGTTAGATTAAAGGTGATGCATGGAAAAAGAAGAGTGACAGCAGCTCTCTGTTTTGTGCACCAGACGTTTGGTTAAACACCAGGCTGTGAAATTGGAAGGCAAACTGACCGCAAACTTGGCTACAGAAGTTATGTTAGATGTTTATGCCCTAATTATGTCACTTCCTGACTGAGTTTGTGTAATTAATTCCTTGCAAAGGGCTTCAGAGTTTTAATTATTGGTATTCAGTTTCATTTCACAAAAGCTGAGTGAAAAATATTCTGCAACCACTTCATAAAGGAAGAAAGGAAAGAAAGTTGTGTCAGTGCACGAAAACCTATATTCCCTGATTTGATAGTGACATTAAAAGATGCATGTCAGTACTTTGTTGGTGTCGTATCTTACTTGAGTGGACTGGATGATTTGGATTAAGATCAGAACCGGTTTCTTCTTCCAGAGTCTGACACATGTTTTCAGGAGGATGACGGAACCACATCGCTGCCAGGAACTGATCTCTTCAAAGTCTGCTTCCTGGTTTTTGGTTTTCTTTACTGATAAACATTTGTACAGAGTTTTCAGTTGTCCAAACTTTCAGCTTTTTTATAAACAAGTTTCATTTGTCAGAGCCAACTGTGGATTTGCGATCAGCGTATGGTGGTACTAGTCCAGGGGTCTTTTCTTGGTTAATCAATGAGTGTTTTTCACAATTTGATGCATCCCATACACCCCTGATCTGTGGACCGTCTCAACATGTCTGGGGTAAAGAAACTTTAATTCAGATAATTAAAGCAGAGCCTCCACCACCTCTCCCATCACCTCTTGACCACTCCTACTTCCTTCACCACCATGATTCTTCCTCTTCCACCTTATTACATTTTGCTTTACCTCTTTCTTTGCCCTGCTTTTCTGCTCTTCACTCATGTCTTTCACCTCATTTTCCCACTTCTTCTTCTTCTTCCCCCTCCTCCTGGTCTCTTCATCCTACTCCATCTTACCTTTCTCTTCCTTTTCCTCTCTTCTGAACCCTCTAACTACATAATGAGCCTCATTCAGCAGGGCTAATTGTTTTAAAAACTCCCATGTGTTCCTATACCTCAGAGAGAGTTAAAGGAATCATTGGTGAGGGTAAAAACCCTTTTCTGCACCAAATACTCTCACATATCAATATCTCTCACATTATATGTTTTGCATAGGTCATCTTAAAAAACAAAAGTGAAACCAGAAGATTCTAAATACAATATTCAATATTAATGGTGATTTTTATCAGTCCATGGAAAAACTGGAGTTGCTGAGTGTGGCTTTAGTGGGTGACGTTGGTAGAGTCCAGACGTCTGTTACCCCGCGGCTAAATGCCTGACCACCCACAGTTTATCAGACTTTTTCACACGCAATTGGGTGATGTAAAGAGTGCTTTGTTGTAAGTTCTGGTGTTTTTGTTCTATTAGTTCCGATAAGATATTACTCACAAACTAAATTGCTGCAGAGTCATCTCTGCATCTCTACAATACACCTGGGAAGTAAAATGCTATCATAGCCACTAGGACTGAGAAGAAAAGGTGTGTGGACAGTGGATATTTTGCTATAAGTTCTCAACTTACAGTTGTGAACACTCACAGTACTGTATAACAATGCTAAGACTGACGTTAGGGTAAAGCTGGTGCAGCCACAATACAAATGTGTTTACAGATGTGCAGCCTTTGTTCTGACCTCCAAAGAGTCACAGGATAAATCTGAGGGGTCGTCAGATGACTTGTGGGAGAAGAAAAAATAAGAAAAAACAAACAAAGGTTTTGTTTGTTTGTTTAATCTTTAGAAATGTATTGTAAATGAAAGAACGTATCATATGTTTTTAATCTCAAATCTACAGCTACATCTACAACTGTCAGATCAATTTGTGGGGTGAAAAACACAATATTTGAATGAAATACAGTCAAGTATAAGTATAAAGTCACATAAAAGGAAAGTACAAGTACCTCTAATTTGTACTTAGGTGCAATACTTAAGTAAATGTACTAGTTACTTTCCACCACTGACATTTGTATGTTAATCACATTATCTGTGTGTGTGTTCTGGATATTTATACAGTGCATGCACTGAATATGTGAGGAACAGAGACAAACAGTCCCAGCTGTGACTTGATTCCTGTCGGGGGAAGTAAGATAATGAGTTGCTGCCTCTAGAGTTCACAGCTAGAAGGATGGAGCAAAAAGTATGTAAGTAAGTGTGTGTTTAGGGGATGGTGGTTAATGAATAATGACTCGGTGAGTAACTCAGAGAGTCAATGCCTATGGGAGTGTGAGTGATTCATGTTTCTGGATTGTGATGTGAATCAGAAGTAAATTCTCATAATAGACAAATTTTTTCAGATTCGTTTTCAACATTTTGAAACGAACATGAACATTTTCCTTTTGTTTTTTCCACTCACGTTTGGTGCCTTTTGAAACATTACCCACAAATTGTATTAGCAAGCATCCTGTGATGATAATGAAATGAAACGAAATTAATAATAAAATTCAGGAAATATACAAAATCTGATTTTCATTTCATTTCATTTGAGAATTCACTTAGATTTTTAGCCAAAGATTCATTTTCAGTAATAATTGTTATATTTAATATTAACATGGCATATTACATTGGTCATGTCTACATCTTGCATCAATTACATATCAGTGGAATTATGTCATTTTTCTTTTTATTCCCATAACCTTCTTTTTCAGGCTCTAATGATCACAAACAGGCACCATTGATGTTGGTGAAGGTGGAAAATCACCTCATCTTGCAGGAGGCCACATATTCCTGCTTGTACTGTAACTGCAGTCTCAACTGGCAGATACTCCTAATTGGGCCCACAGTGAGTAATGAGACTGAGGCCGGCGATCATGTTGAATGTGAGTTTTGCACACACTTGTTGTCTGAAGGTGCGTGCGTGTAATAATCAGGTTGTGTTGAGTATGTCCACAGTCTTCCCTGCCTTAACAGGACCCATGTGTCCTCTTTCTTTTTATATTTTCTTTTATATATCTTTCTTAATTATCAAACGGCTTTTTTTATATCTTTTTATATCATTTTTTGTCTCTTCTTTGCTGTCTGTCTTACACACACATACAAGCACACACACACACACACACACACACACACACACACACACACACACACTGCCTGAATCCCACAAAGCACATTGCACACGCTCTAATTTAATAAAGCAGAGTAAATTTGACCTCTCCCAGTGGAAGCTGATTAAAGGACCACTGACTCTTGTAAGGGAGGGTCTCCTTATGTGTGCTCGATGACCACTTCAGGTCCTGGATGGTGATAAAGATGACGACAGTTTGCGGGAAAAAAATCCCTTCATCAAACCCTCTATGCAAATGTAAAGTACAAAGTGGAACAGAGGCTAATGGAGGATACATAGGAAGTGATTTTAGGACTTTTTTTTTTAACGGGGCATTTTTCTAGAAAAATACCGGGTATTTGAATCATTTTTTCCTCTACAAAAACAAGAATGTTCATGATTGGCCTGACATCCACAACAAAACCATTAACCAAATGCAGCATTTTTCTAATGCTGTCAATGATGATAATGAGTAATGAGGGTGGAGTGACTTTATGTGTTTGAACACCAAAATCCCCTCTGGGATAAACAGCCAAGCCGTTATTATAGCAGAAAACAATGAAGAGTGGTGGGAAAGGCCTGACATGAAGGGAGCATGGGGCACGCACATCTTGACAACAGACAGTCATAACAGATTTCAGACGGACAGATTCTGCTTTGTTTTATGCAAGTCAGGCACCACAACCTTGACTTCTCTGGTATACGAAAAACCCATCAAGTCTCTGATCCTGCATCAAAACAGAGACTGAGTTGCACCAACAATAAGAACATGTGAAACACAAGACACCCTACTGATGAAATTCACTTGAGTTTGTTTTTCTCTCTTGACCTTGGAAACAGTTATTTTACAGATGTGGTTGAAAGCTTAACAAAAAGCTTGTAAGTTGATATTGTCTTTGTCAGTTTGTTTGGTTTTATTCAGCCTTTATTTTTATTTTGCTGTTTAGGTTTGTCCATGTTATTTCAGTTTATATTAAGTGTACATAAAATTCAAGTCCTTGTTTCATTAATATATTAATATTTACACAGGATGTACTGAACATGATATAATACAGGTATATTCCTGTGGTTCAGAAGAGCAAAATGTAAATTTTATTCATCTATTAATTATATTATAAAATGTAATTACTTTACCTTGTGACACTACACTGTAATCAGTGTAGTGATGTATAGTGAAGCCAAATTGTCAAATTCAATTCAGTTGAATTTTATTTATATGGCATCAAATCATAACAAGAGTTATCTGATGACTACCGTTATTTGCAGAGACTCAACAGTTCCCACCATGAGCAAGCACTTGGCGACAGTAGGACAGTAGCAAGGACCTGCCGCGACCAGTTGAGTTTTAGAGGGAGATGGGGAGAGGGTGGGAGAGAGAGAGAACAGCAGCAATAATAATAACGATAACTACAACTATATATTTTAAAGGAGATATGTCTTATAGTAATAATAATGATAATAATAGTATTTGTAGTGGACGTCAAGCAGAACCACAGCAGCAGGCGCAACCACAATCCACAATCCAGGCCTAGCGACGATCTGTGAAAACCTGCGAAAATCAAAAAAAGATTTCACTGAACTCATTAATGTGATGAGCAAAGAATTATATTAGATCAGGATAATGTGTAATGTAATAATCTCTGCACAATTACCTGTAAAGATGAAAAACCACAGCTCAGTTCAGTTCAGAGTAAATGATGACACTAAAAGAAAAGCAAATAATTACAGGAACTTACTTATTTAAGCAATTTGAACAGATCCTGCAAATTAAATTTGACATATTGCAGGAGATAGTTAAGTTTAATAACGTCAGCGAAGTTGGCATGTAACAGAAGATGTTTGTGATCACAGGTGAGAAAGTGAATTTCCTCAAGTCAAAATTTTAAAAAAGCATATATATATATATATATTCCTTTAAAATAGTAAACTGTTAAGTAGACAGTTTTTAAATAATTATTGTTATGTAGTACAAAACCTCAACAATAAAACAAACATTAAATCATCTAAAATAAAGAGAAAAGCATCAGGAAAAACAATACAGATCATAAAATAATAAACCAGAATCAAAGTGGGTGTAAGAGGCTTTTGACCAGCAGCTGAGGATCACAGGGCGTGGGCCGACACAGACGGAGTGAGAAGGTCAGAGATGTAGTAAAGAGCCAAACCCAGCTGTGTTCTATCAGTAAAACGTATTACCACCACAACAGTGTGTACATTATAAACTGCTACCCAGAACATGAGGAAAGAGTGTTTGGACTGATTCCACTTAATCTAATGGTGTCTTATTTACCGTAATTATATCTTCACAAATTTTTATGGCATTCCAAAGCCATGTGGATGTATCAGAAGGTCATCTGAAACGGACAAGAATTTTAATTTAAACTTTTACCCTGTAGCAGAAGGTTTTACAAAAGCTGTTTCATGTGCTTGTGCATATGAGTGTACTTTACAGTGAGGTTGGATTCAGAAATTGACATCTTAGCACAACATTAAGGGTCACAAACCCACTATGATTCATTCTTTTCTTTTCCAAGGTTTCCGTGTGAGCACACACACTGCTCTCCTCTAAGCCCTCTGCCCTCTGTCAGTCCTCTCTCTTGAGGTCAGAAGCTTTCTCATGTCGCAAATCGAATTTGGTAATTTTTCTGTTAGAGCTGACAGAGGATTTTAGAGTCACTCAAATAGAAATCACAAGGATCATATAAAAGAGCGATGCATTCACTGCAAACGGAAGACGATTATTGACCATTAGTTGTAGATGCAGTTGAGGACTTCAAAGCAGGAGGGTTCGAAGGACGTGACTTCACCTGATTGTCACATGAGCATAAGTCTGAGGGTTACAATATCAACCCACCGGGGTTTAAGGCCAGAATGTTTAGTATGGATTGAACAGATGGTGCAACATGTGTGGTAGATCAGAGAACTATACTTTAGATGACATAGCTTTGGTGGTACAGCAGTATTGAAAGGACTCATTCTAAGCCTCTGTTTCTATTTCTGTATTTCCCAGAATGCTTTCCACCAGTGCTGCAATGAGACAGCAAAGGGTGCATTGATATTAGTTTCCCATGGTTAACATGCTTCTCTTCATCCAATTTCCTCAAAAATAATCCAATGTACTCCGCACACAACAACAGGAGATTAATTATAAACTTGTCATCTCATTACATTTGAAGGAAAAGTGCAACATTTTTTTTGCTTTTCTTGCTGAGAGTTAGATTAGTAGATCGATACCACTCTTATGTTTTTTCATTAAATATGAAGCTATAACTTAGCTTAGCACAAAGAATATCTCCCAAAATGTCTAACTTTTCCTTTAAAGCAACATGATCTAAGAATTACTATATTTTTGCAATTTCGCACAGCTAATAGCTAATGATCTATAAAGCATAATGTACTTTTTATTAGAGATCATACCAAATGGTACACAGTGCGAGAACAGGCATATAGTGCACAGAGTGGGGATGATAGTGGCAGTATTTACAAGTCAGTGTTGCAAAATGATGCTTTAAGTTGTGATTTAGCAGAAATCTACTATCAAGTAAATCTAAAGTATTAAGTAAAGCTTAATTGGAATACATTTAAGGTATGATGGATTAATTATCAAACGGCTTTTTCGAGAAATTCAAGACGATAATTGGCATAAATTATGTCCCAGATTTGCAAACAGCAAATGGCTGCTCTTGTTTTCTTAATGTGTATGTGTGTGCGTGTGGGGGTGTGTGCGTGTGCGTGTGTGGACACAAGGGAAGGACATTGGAATGAATGCGGCTCATAATGAGTGGTTGTTAAGTCCCTGTTGCCCGCCAAGAAAAGCTCAGATTAATGTACTGATTTGGCCCCTGGTTTTGAGACGAAGACATGCTGTAACTGCTGTAAGCATGCCACAACTCAATCTGTTAAACTCTTCCCAACCTCTCTGTCTGTCTTTGTCACACACACTCTGTCTGTATGTGTGTTAGCCTAAAGAAATAAATCAAGCAAAGACTAGTTAATACTGGCGCTATTTTAATGTCTTTCAAATCCAAGTGCACAGATGATCACAGAGGGATTACTCTTAGTTGGCATTGCTATACATAATTGACTTTTCATTTCTAAATACATCTCCACCTGTATCAATATGCAGGTGGACAATTTCAGAACTGAAGAATGTGGTTTTGTGAACACATGAATGTAATGGCTTTATCTCCAGTATAAATCATGCTTAAAGATTAGGGAGTTAAAAGTCAACAGTGGTGACATACAGCACATCAACAGCACTCGCATTCAAATGCTTAAATTCACACAATAATCTCACTCAGCGATACACGATCTCTTTGTTCTCAGTGTAAAGACTCCAGAGAAATTAAGAACCTTTAGATGAGGTCATATAAAACAGTGACTCAAATGGCAAGATTATATCGATGAGATTTTAAAGCAGTTTTAATTGTGGTGGATGGTTGGATTCTAGAAAATGCTCCACATGATTTTGACTCTCAGATGTCTGCAGTGTGGCTCATCTCATTTTGACTCCCTTTTGGATAGGATGAAAGGAAATGAGTCAGAATGAGACACAAGGCTGAGAGGATGAAGGACAAGAGGTCAAAGACGCTTCAGTTAATGGTGAATCTAATAAATATTTAAGAAATAAAAATCTTTTTTAGAATCCTTGGTCACAGTGTATTGGATGGGAAACTGGCTCATAAACTATTCAAATATCCACAAGAGTATATGTAAATAAAGAAAAAGGGGGAAAAAGAAACTACTCTGAGGGGAGCAAAGAGAGGGAAGAAGAGATGAAGCCGTTTGGTCGTTTGCTCTCTGGGAGGTTAAGAGTGGACGGCTGGGGTCAGACTACAGGGAAACGACCTCAGACTCTGTGCTTCCATGTTCCCAAGGTCAGACATGCCTCATTTGGCCTGCCACTGCACACAGGAAACTCATAGAAACTCATAGTTGTTTTCCTTAAAAGGGTCTTTGGAAATCATCAGACTGCAAACGAGGTAAATTGGATCCCTGGTTTTAAAACTAAAACCCCAAAACTAAATGAATAAGTCATATAAGAATGTACTGTTGATCCTTTACCTTATTCTACCACCTGAGTACACATTTTTATGCCTGACAGTCTGCTGCAGCATTTTGTACTTTGTTGGTTAAACTGTGTGTGATACACACACACACACACATACACGCTTAGGGCAGGCAGTGGACTGGCTGTTGATTTAGTGTTGCCAGGGGAACCCGGGATTCAGGGATTCTGTGCTCCAGATGTTTCATGAACAACAAGGGGACTTCCTGGTTCCTGAAGGACTTCAGTGCATGTCAACCTTGTATATGTGTGTGTGCGTATGTGTGTGTGTGTGAGTGTGTGTGTGTGTGTGTGTGTGTACTAGAATGCATGCGTTTCTGTATTTCTTAGAAGATTCAAATGCTCGTCAGCTGTAACTCCACCAGCATGTGTGTGACATCAGAAAAGACCTTTTTCAAACCCACCCCCTCCCAGTAGGACGGGACATTTTCTTCTTTCTCCACACAAGCAGGAGAGTATAAAATATAACACACCCACCTAAGCACACACACCCACACACACACACACACACACACACACACATGCACATACAAAGAATAGGGATAGTCTGTTTGGAAAAAATGAAACAAACGAGAAACAGAAACAGAGAGGAATAATCAGATTGAGAGAGAAAGTACCAGAAAGACAGAGAGCAGTGTGTAGCACAGTCAGCTTTGGCCTGCAGCTCTCTGCAATGCTACTGAAATGATCTTGTCACACACACACACACACAGAGAGAACAAGTTCCCGCTGAGTGTTTATATCTATCATAAAACAAAATGGCATGCTTCTCCAAGTCAGTGGGTTCAAGCAACAAGTCAGGCTTGTTAAAATATCTCCGTTATTACATCTCTCTTTTATCAATCGACAATGGACAGGAATGGGAAATGAATGGGAGTAAGTATGTTGTATATCGCAGCAGTGGGCTGGATTTAACTATGCCATTTGTGTCATGAGGTATGCATTTTAAAAAAGTGAGCCACAGAAGCTATCAGATTTATCTAATTATATCTAAGATCCAATTGTCTCAAAGCCTCAGTCTTACCCATACATCTGCACACTAAAATACAGTAGATATAGCAATAAAAAAAAGAAAGCAACTGTGGTTAAAGTTGCATCATCATATTTTATTAATAACTAATCAAATGGCTATGTGTAATGTAAAGCTGTTAATAGTGATGGACTCACAGCAGCTGTTTTCAGTGATAAATCCACCACCTGGTACGCAACCTGCTCATCACCAAACAGCAGAGTGACACAGCGACAAGCTGGTGAACATAGTGGAGCATTTAACAGCTAAAGAGCCAGACAGAGCTAAAAGGAGAAGGAATATTGGCCAGAAACACAACTCCAAATGGATAATGTTGCTTCATGTCTGCTGGAGGTATAGTTTTTGCTCACATTTGCCGCTATCAGCTTAGCTTGTAAGGTAGTAATGTGTCAGCATTGTTTGCAGCTTGTTGTGTTTCACCCAAGTGGCCAAAAAATCAATACATTCATAACCTGTCCGGTTTGTTCAAATTCAAAACACCCCATACTCTGAAGAACTTTCAGATAATTCATAGCTGCAGTAAAATTCTGTTTGTGGTGACACTTGTTGACCAAATGGGCTAATACTAAAAAGATACTTACCTTAGACAGTTAAATAATTATACAACAATTTGAGTTCTCCACTTTGATGGACATTGGCGAGCTGTGAGGCAGAAACCACATTTTTTGAAACAACACCAGACGTTTAATGACAACTACAATAACTCTAGCTAATATGACACATTACAGTGTGAAATGGCACCAAGTAGCAGCAATAACACTAATGAGCACACTAGATTAGCTTACCAGATGCTAGAGAGACATCAAATGTTGACATCAGCTGAGCTGTCTTACCTTTTTACATTTTAGCTTGCTTCCTCACTTTCTTTTGTCAGCTGGACTTCAGTATGCTGAAAATCATTCAGCTGGAGCCCACGCACCTTTCCTCATTGTTTTCAGATAGAAAGTCCATTAAGTACACTGTATAAATATTATTGAGACGCGGCTAAGCAGTGGCCAAGCACACCGACAGGAAAATTTACACGTTTCCCCACATGCTTCCAAAGATGAGGTCAATAGTAATGAGGCTAATGTCATGTCTCTGAGACAGTTTTAAAGACAGGCAGGTATTGTGCTAGATGATAAATAAAGAGTTATTTGCTCATGCTGATCACTGTCTCTGACTATAAAAACTAGACAATGTCTACATTCAGACAATTTATTGTTCAAATAACCTTTATAGTGATATAATCTTACAATTTTTGATTGATTTTGTCATTTAGACACATTTTTCTGCAGTTCACAGGACAAGCGGCCACCCAAGCGCTGCAAACAGCTAACAAAGAAAGAAAAAAAGACATTTTCAGTGGACTCAGGCTCTTTTTGGACTCATTTCAGGATTTGAAAGATAATCTTGCTGCATCAAAACCGCTGGGACAGAGACTCTCAGTGAAGATCTGTGTGTATGCTCTCTATGATAGTTCCACAGAGAGACCTCAGAGACCTGCTCCTGTCACAAAGCCTACTACGCTGGATACTCTGTCTGAAATATTAAGTCTGCATAAGTACAGTACATAAATGCATAAGGAGGAAGTGAGTAAACTTTTAGGGTTGAAGAATGCATTTTAAACAGTTCAACTGACCACTTACTGCTTATTGTTTTTAGCCATATTCAGTGATGTATTTATTGTTTTCAGCATGTGTTAGCTTAACTACAGGTGCTTAACTCATCTATGTGTTGCTGTATCTTCCTGCTATATGCTCGATCTGAAATGTTAGTTTAATCAGTGACTCGTGGGAAATTTGTGACTTTAATTAGTACTAGTACTAGTTATTGATACAGCCCACACCATGCTCACTGGGCGACTTTCTTACTCCATATTTAAACGAATTGAAAGTAAATGTCATCTTGCAGTCCACTTTAGAAAGCCAAGACTGTTTAAGTGCTTAGAAAACAATTAAAACTGATTAATTTTGTTACAGTGTTCACATTTTGTTTCAAGTCCAGATTAAGCAATTCATCACATCCCATTTCAGCCTCATACAATGCTTCTGTCTTCCTTCACTGTCATAAAGTTTTAAAAAGAACATATAATGATTTCCGTGTTGTGCTCAAATCTCTGCCACAAATGAAAAGTGAGACTGAGAGTTTTGTGGTTCCAAATGGACAAGAGGTTACCGTTTTGGACACCAGTGTTCTCAGGACAATGTGTTCTCTATAATAACAGAAGGCCAAAAACAGATTTCATCACTGTCCTTCAAGAATAGTTTCTTTTTAAGGCCTTTATTTTATTTAAACTGATTGCTGCTGGTTTGATCTCAGTCCTGACAAAAGTTCTTTCAAAGGATTTAAGTAAAAAGAAGTTTACTGACTCCGCGGGCTATCCATCCCTCTCTCTCTTTAAAACGACTTGAGCAAGAGAGATCTTACAGTCCAAGATCACAGTGACACACTGCTGGGAATCAGACCTTTGAACACAAATCAAGCTGCTTTCTAATCTCTTCTCTACCATTTCAATCCTCATTTTGTCTGAGCTCATCTATGAGCTCTTAATCCCCCTCTGAATTAACACGCGACTTTTAATGTGTGCTGTTACATTGTTTGTGTTACATTCTTTTAATCATTTCCTTTTACATGGTAATTTAAATTCAGACAGAGAACAAAGCCATGCTGATGTCATAGCGCCAGAACAGGAAGAGAAGGAGGACAGGGATATCAGGAAAGGAAAGAAGATACAACTCCCTTTTGCACTTGCATTTTACAGTAAAAGGTGGACAACACTATCTTTTGGCGCACAGGCGCTTAAAAGGGAGTACTAAAGCTTTTCCGCTCTGTTGTCTCCAACAAAATATTCCCACGTAACACAGAGACCAAAACCTCTGGGCAGTATTTCATCCTCAGACAGTTCAGATTTACAGAGTGCTGTCTGGCACATAAGTCACAGTCATGTCCTGCAAGGTATTTATCCATCCTAACTCTGTGTATATACGGCCTTGGAACAGGATCTGAAATATTGTTTGTGTGTACGTGTAGGAGACAGGATACATTACAAAGACACTTTACTGTATGTCATTCTTACCTTTCTCAGTCAGTGTCAGATAACTCTCTTATTCTCACTTATTTTTGATTCATTACTAGTTGGATTATGGAAAATAAACTGAACAGACAGGAGAGTAAGTTGTATTTTTTTTGTTTTTACACACATACAGTGAACTAAGTTCCCTTCATTCCCATGCATGAGTGCAGTAGCCGACTTTCCCAAAAGCTCAGTAACATTATAAACCCTTAGTCCTCCATCCACTGAACAATAGACTGAAAGAGATCAAGGCACTAATCTGTTTGGGAAAATCACCCCTGCTCTCTCTCACCCTACCGGACTCCAAAAAGGTGTCAGTCTTACCTGGTTATTTAACAGACCGGCTGTTAGCAGTGCTTGTTTCTTTAGTATCCTTGTTGATCATTAAATTTTCATCTTGTGACAGGAAAAACAATGTAATGCTTAAGTTATGAAAAATTACTAGCAGATGCCCATTGTTATTAATCAGTCGGACTATTTTCTAGTGGAGCTTGAAACAATTTTTTTGCAAAATTGCATCCATGACCTGACAGACTAACTATGAGTATTTGGAAGTACTTGCAGTGGTTTGAAATGGTGATCAAAAGAATAACTTCTGAATGTCATGCAGTCTTATTTTTATCCTGTATTCAGTCAGAAACATTTCTTGTTGAAAGCAAGTAGGATAATGCTGCTATTCAAAGTAGTTTGGTACAAGATTCTTTCTTTCTTTGACAGAGGTAAGTCTCACACATCCTTCATGAAAGAAGAAATCACATTAGATTGGCATATTTTTCTGGAGTTCTCAGGTTCTCAGTGTAGCTGTCCAGGGGCAAAGCAGGCCCTTGAGGCTGTGACACACTTAAGCTTTCGAGGTCCTGGCCAGCTTTGGTGTTATTCTAGACTAAACACTCAGTAAACCACAGTGGATACAAACATTTTCACGGTTAGCACAACACTAGTGTGTGTGTCTGTGAGACAGAGAGACAGGGGAAAGGAGAAGGAGATGGAGGAAATATGTGTCTTATGTCCTCAATGAAAAGAAACTAAAGCTTACCCCTCTGTCAACTCCACTGAGGATGACAAATTAATATCCTGTAAATTTGAGTAAAGACACACAGAGATTAAAACCACTTTAGAGATTGAGTAACTTCATAGTAATTGCAATTGAAAAGTTTGATTTTAACATTCATGTTTGATTTGATATCACAACTACAAATACTACTGCAACCACAAAGCCACTTAAACACATCCATCCATCCATCCATCCATCCATCCATCCAACCTCCCCCTGTAATATAGAGACCAGAGATTTTGGCGTGGATCCTGCCTTTGTGGGAGAAACCGATGCAAAGGTCAGTGCTTCAAACAGGCGCTGTTTTACACAGCTTCCCATGATGCATTGTTGCAAACAGGCGCACAGTTTTACACAGATTCGCATGACGCAATATCACAATTGACCACACATGTTCACAAATCAAAAGCTGATGAGTAATGCTAAATGACATTCACTGCCTATTAAGAATTCAAGGAGAGGCGTGGTGCACAGGGTGAGACTGCATGCAACAGGGCAGCCGCTATATCAAAAACAGAAAATGTCAAACTACCACAACCTCTACTATACTATACTATACTATACTATACTTGACTATACTATACTATACTATACTTGACTATACTTGACTATACTTGACTATACTTGACTATACTTGACTATGACTTGAGGAAATAGGTATGATGTCACTGTATCTTATGTGTGAACAGAGAATAGCGATTTTACACACTTCCCAGATTTCCTTGACGTAGTACCATGACAAAGATTATTAGACAAACATATTTCTAAAGATCCTACCACATATCAACCATCTAGGAAGAGAAATGGCAGTGAGTCACTGCTTCAGTTTACTTTGGCCACGGAGGGTCTTACTAATACAGAATGTCGACAAATTCTAAACTGTGAACTTCACAGCTTTATCTAACTCAGATGTGAAAAGGTGACTTCAGAATTTGTGCTGATTGAAGACTGATGTTGTCATTCTTCAATGACAGGTTAATAAAAGTGATGAAACTCTTACTTTTACAAAGACACCTAGAACCACAAACAGTAAAAAAAAAAAAAAAAAAAAAAAGTACCCTGTGACATTCAGTTCTACAAATGTGTAGTAATTGTTGATGCATTCCTCTGTTTCATTTTCTCAGCACAAAGTAAATGGTTCTTCAAAAACATACAACACACACAAACAACAAGATGTATTCTGGTGTATCATTTTTTACATTCTTAAAGGAATTGTTCAGCCTTTTGGGAAATATGCTTTTTCTCTTTCTTACCAAGAGTTATATGAAAAGATTGATTGCACTTTCATATCTGTGCGCAAAACACAAGCAACCTTATTAACACAAAGGCTGGACACAGGGGAAAAGGCTAGCCTGGCTCTGTCCAAAAGTAACAAAATTCATCTAACAACACACATATATATACATATATCTCTTGTTTGTTTAATCTGTCAAATCAAAAACGTGTAAAAACAACAGTTCACCGTTTTACAGAGCTTTTCTTCCAGACTATTTCTTGGCTGATTGTCTTTCAACTGGTCCCAGCCGAGAAACATTCATGCACATAATCCCTCTCCTGGGTGTAGATGTATAGAGGTTTGGACAGTGCTGTTTCTCACTACTTCCAGTCTTTGTGCTAAGCTAAGCTAACAAGCTGCTCTGTAGAAGGTTAATAAACATATTTGTTGAACATTTCATTAAAATGTGATCACGTGTAAAGTTTAGAAATAAACCTCTGCTGTTGTGTTCGGAGTAAATTGGTTTAATTTTGAGGAATTTGTTTGAACCAAGAGAGAGGCACTTTAACCTTGAGAAACACTCTTTGCTGTTTCAATGCAGCGCTGGTGGAAAGCATTCTGGGAAATATGTACACATGAAGTATAGGCTTAGAATGAGACACTCTGTTTCAACCTGTGTTTCATGTCCATATCCACATATGTGTAGAAGTCTTTATTGCAGTGTACTGCAGGGTAGTGCAGTTTATTTCACAGTCATAAAACTTACATAGAGACTCAGTATCAGTCACATATACACTATAGAAATGTACACACATAGCCAGCAAAGATTATTTGAGTGCACACACACATCTGAAACATAAATACACATACACTGAGTCATAGTTTCTCAGCTAATTGACTCTTACTTTGATGTGGCTGTTAGCAACAGAAAGCTCTCCAAACATCAGCTGTCGAGAGTCTGCAGTCCACCTGAAAACACTCTATGAAGACTCATTTACGACTAATCACGTGTGTGAACGTGTGAGTGCCCCTGTATGTGTGAAGCAGCAAGTGTGTGCTTGCGAAGGGCCTTTGTGGGGGTTACTGTGTCTAAATGGTTTTCTCTGGTTCAGCCCTAACACCAGCAGATGTCATGACACCATAATCACCCTCACACACACGTGCACACACGCACACACACACACCCCACAACGCTCTGACATGAACCTGCAAAAGAAAATAAAAACATTCAACCTTAAGTTTTAGAACTGCAGTCTAAAGCAAAAAAACATAAAAGTTATGATCTCCATGTTGATCGATAGAGGTATTATGACTGCATATTCATCTGTTTTTGCTCTTTTTT
The DNA here is from genome assembly GCA_946959425.1 of Argyrosomus regius. Classification (NCBI taxonomy): domain Eukaryota; kingdom Metazoa; phylum Chordata; class Actinopteri; family Sciaenidae; genus Argyrosomus; species Argyrosomus regius. The sequence continues at coordinate 9,114,299 of OX336884.1, read as the reverse complement.
TTCCATGCTAGTGACAGGGCTGTACACTTTTCAGATGGTAATCTTCTCTGTCGCTTGTGGATACATGTATATGATAATTAACACTCTGGGGTGCACTTTGCAGATCATGGACTGCAGTGTTCTTTGTTCTAATATAGCTAAGGACCTCTGTTACATGCTATTTCCTGTCATCTCTCTACTATTAACTCTGTAATGAAGAAATTAGGTTTCCCGGCAGTAGGCAGTTCCTCAGTTCATAGCGACTTGACCATAGTATGGAGTGTGGACTGGTAACTCGAAAAGTGCCAGTTTACCTCCTGGGTACTGCCAAGGAACAAGGCACCGAACCCCTAACTGCTCCATCGCCCCACCATCTCTCCACATTTGCATGTCTGTGGGACTTTTGCGTGTTTGTGGTTGTATTTCGTAAAACTAAAAAACTGGACTGAAAAAAGAATTGTGGGATTAATAAAGTAAATATTCTTCTTCTTCCCATAAACAACCTTAAAAAAAAGCTCCTCATAAATCTCAAATCTTGCTTCATCGTCTTCATGTTTTGTTGTATTCTCCAGGATCAAAAGTGATCCAGTGATAGTTGTTTGTACATCCATAGTTACAGGAAAAACAGCAAAAAAAGAACAGAGATCCCACAATACTGCTGTAAAGAAGCTTTTTTAGCTTTGCTTTTTTACACTGACTCAAACACTGACATAATGCTGCAGATAGCATGCTGGCATTCTACTGTAAAGGCAAAAGAGGCACACAACAATGTCAGCCCCAGTGTGACCACTGAGTGTCACTTTTTTTACATAGACATCGTGTAGTCTGTTAACTCTGCTGCCGGCTTAATGGCAGAACAAAAATGTGCATCCATTCCATGCTCGTATGTTTTATACAGAGCAGTGAGGCGAGATAATGGCACAACTTTTGTTTCTGGAGCTAACTTGTTCGTCTGGGAACATTTTATACCCAAAACATGATAAGAACCCTGGTTGGACTGCCACTACAAGACACCATCAAAAGCCACTCATCACATTCATGTTCACCTCAGCTGAACTTTATCATTAAGGAGGCTGTGTTCAGACTGACTTGGCACAGCACCCTCATTCATTGCAATGAGACCACCACGTTGGCACTGTTGGGTTGACCGACAAAGACTAAAAGCTGGGTTAAAAAATGTTGAAGCTGGCTCAACATTACCTGTCAAGTTGTTGCGTTGGCCAATTTCACACACATTCTAGGTAGATTACTCTGAACTGTTTACTTTGACGAAGAATACAAAGTGACTTATAAAGTATTGAATGATGAATCTAAATATTGTACATGTTATTTTCATATCCCCTTTGTGAAATCAGCTTTGTATAGGTGCTGTAGATGGAAGGGGTCGTCTGAGGTCCAACAGGATTACAAAGCAAAAAGGGAGACTCAGACAGAGACGATAGTGCAAGGAGGAGAGCTTAATAAGCACGTAGTGAGAGATGTTAAGGGAAACCACTCGGTGTAATTTCTCCAGTCTCTTTGGGTGGGCTCTGGGAGGCAATGGGATTTAAACCAAGGCTGTTTGACTGATGTTACACAAAGCCTCTCTCGTAAGCCTTGAGGATGTTTAGATGACCGGCAGCAGTCATATTGTGCTAAGTTATATGTTCTCTGTATTTTATGGTTTCGTTAACAGCAACCTCTCCTGTAAGACCAGTTAACTCCCCTTTTCTCATGGTATTCGTTTAGGTTACTATCAGCAAAATCACAATAATTCAAACTGTATCTAAGGACACACCCTCCACTTTTCCTGTGCTGTAATAGTATTCATACACTACAGAATATTTAGTCAATTTCACCATATTATATGAACGTGGGAGTGAAATGAAACACCTCTTGGCTGTAGGTCATGGTAATAATTATGCCGGTGCTGAGTGGTTGCATTCCTGTTTAATACAGTGAGAATGGTTGGGTCCTTGAGCTCAGGTGATCCATGCAGTACTTATGACATTCAAAACCTGTATTATAACAGGTATATATTTTTTTGTGTTTTTGTCCTGTGTGCTGTGCTTTAGTCCCGTTCAAATCTATCTGTCCACTTTAAGATGAATATCTCAAACATATCAGAAAAAGGGAAAGTTTTTGCAGGATACACCATACTGAATTCTTTAAATAAGCCAAAGAGAGGCTGATCTTATCCTGCAACTGATTTGTCACTTCACACTTTTATAGCTTTGCAAGTAAGCTGAATTCAGAGAGAAAAGGAGAAAGAAGGATTAAGTCTACTGTGCTCCACCCAAGGATGTTTAAATGGCACATTTCTTTTTTTCTTACTTTTCCTCTCACTCGGTTACAGACACATAGATACAGAGCTCAAACACACACATGCACACGGACATACTCCCCAGGTGATACCTCCGATTCTGCTTAATGTAGTGTGAGGTAATGCTTCTAGGAAAGGATGGAGACGTTGGAAAGGGAGGGATGGGGATGTCTGGGGTGTGAGAGAGAGCGAGAGAGAGAGAGACTCTAGAGAAAGAGTGTCCCGCAGCTGTGCGGCTTGCATGTTGTTGTGTTTAGTGCCAGAAAACCAAGGAGCTACCCCCATGCATTCATCTTCAGGCTGTTTCAACTCAGACACTCCCAGCTAACGCAGGACACGAAGCAAGACCTTGATATCTGGCCGCCCTTCTTGCATCATGACTATGTTTTATGTGCTGAAAAATGCTGAAGCAGAAATTGAAACTATTGTAGTGGCAGGGCTAGTAGTCATAGCAGTTATTGAACAACACTTCCCTCCAATTTTACTCTAATCCCACACACTTCCTGAACCTAAGGATCCTAAGATAGAAAGGCAGCTTCATTTAGATCCAGCAGAAATCTGATCTGTGTATCAGCCTGGGTCTGGCACAGATCTGTAGAGGGAAATGTCAGAACTTGAGTGACAAGGATTAGTGAAGCTAGTCTGAAGGAATGCTACTGCACATGCCATCCATCTGATATGCAGGTTTACTACAGACAAAGGTACAGAGTAGAGAGGCGCAGGCCATAACAGAGTTGAGGACAGAGCAGTGAATTAGATTAAAATCCAACACAAGCTAGAAAAGAAGTAGGAATGGGGTTATGGGTCACTCATATCGTCTTCATTTTTTAAAACATTCTATTTTAGACTAAATAAAGGCCAAACCTTTCCACGATGTGTGTGTCCTCGAAACCCTCAAGCTAAACCCAAACATCACTGCGCCCCATTCTGAGACTCACCTTTTAAACACGGCTCTGTGTTTACACAGTGAGGTGATGCATTTTGAGGCTGCTGTGACCTCATGGTCTTAGACAGCTGCTGGTACGATAATGAATGAAACCCCTAGAGTGGTGTGCGCACACACACACATCACACAGAGAGAAAAAATGGTTTTCTGGGAGGGGGAAATATTCTCATAATGCATCACAGTGTGTATGGGTGGGTGGGTGGGAAAAGGCTGCATGTGCAGAGTTGTTCCTTTTGCCACTGGACTGTTGGCAGCACTCATTAGGCTTCAAGCTGCAGTGAGCATGTAGTGGTTGGGTTTCCCCTGACACCCATTCCTGTTTTCATACCTACAGCCCACTCAGACCCATGTTTATTTCTCTCAAAGTTACACACTGCAGCAGTGACTTGTATCGGCTGGATGAGGTGCATATTGTCATTGAATCATGGGTGATTTTGGTTTCTATGTGTAATGCCATCCTGGTGAAACTTTCAGCAGTAAGGAGGAGAGAAGTAGCAACTCTATTAGAATAGGCACATTGGAATCTATACTTAGCCCTGGCAACCAGGTAGACTAAAAACGACACAGGACCATGTTACACATTGGGAACTGGCTATACTAAATTGAGAACAAAAAAGAAGTAGATGAATGCTAAAATCATCATGCAAATACCAGCACTTATGACAGTGTGTTAATTAACACATTAGATGCACTGGGACACAGAAACAAAGCTCTTGAACTATGTTGAATACCTAGCGAGCAATGAGAACAAATCACCTAGAAAGTAATGCATGTGACCCATATCCCATGTCTGCACGTAAACAGCTTGACACATCAGGTTTGGTGTGTAAGTCACACACGGGTTGGCCCTGTGCAAGAAAACAGAGAGTTTGTTTTGTTGAAAAGGTTGTGAAAAGGCCACATATAGTGGCAGATAAACATGTAGTTAACGCCAGTGTTAAGATGACACAGATGTTGATCCATACCAGAGCCATAGCTGGCTTCTTAGTTTGAAGCCGCAACACTATTAGTTACTACATATCAAAGAAACCTGGAGATTCATTTATTAGGACATGACTCAGTTGGCATGGTTACCACTGTGGCTTGTTTTGTTGAAAAGGTTGTGAAAAGGCCACATATAGTGGCAGATAAACATGTAGTTAACGCCAGTGTTAAGATGACACAGATGTTGGTCCATACCAGAGCCATAGCTGGCTTCTTAGTTTGAAGCTGCAACACTATTAGTTACTACATATCAAAGAAACCTGGAAATTCATTTATTAGGACATGACTCAGTTGGCATGGTTACCACTGTGGCCTTTGGTTTCTTTCTGCCAAACAGAGAAATTGTGGTAAGCAAGTGCACCAATTACAACTTTAACCAATAATGAATGAAAAGCCGTTTGTGTGTTAACAGCTAAATTTGCATGCATGGTTTGTATTTTCCACACATGATGACAAAGAACAGGTATTTGTTAGGAAAAGCTGTAAGATGTAAAACAACAAAAGACAGTTCCTTTAAAGCCTTCTATAAAAAGCGGTCTAGGCCTATTTAAAGCCTGGCTCTGTAAATTCAGATAAAGAGATCCTTACTTGGTAAAAACTGTCCTGTAATTGAGTTTTCTCTTTCTTACTTTACTTCTGTTCCCTGAAACACTATTACAGCATTATCACTTTCTGGCAAGAGTTTTGTCTTCCAGCAAAATGTTTTTTTTTTTTGCAAGATGTGTCTCCGTGGTTGCCATGGCACCACATATACACACTGTGCAGCTGTGCGCAGATTGCCCAAGTGTGATAAATGTGTAGATTGCTCCCTCTGGTGGTGTCAGGGATGAATTCTGCCCCCAAACACGTGTGCTGTAGCCCAATTACAAAATAGATGCAGCAGGCTGAAGTCACAGCCATTTGAAAAGGGAGTGGTATTCTGGTTGCAATCTGCAGCTTCACAGCTATTAAATCCTACACACTGGACTTTTAAGGGAGGATCACACAGATAAAAGATGTTGACGTGTTAACAGAGGTTTATTTCTTTATTAAGCTGAGTAATCTCATCAATATCCACCAATATCTCTGACTCGTGCCTACTATAAACTCTCCTTTAGGCATAGGATCTGCTGAAATGAGGTGCTGCAAACACAATGAAAACCACAATGCACATTTATAAAATATTCCGGCCCTCATTGTTACATAATCCCATCCCAAGTTCAGTCTGTCTAATAATGTTGCTACAAGCTATCACAGCATTCCCTGCATGGATGGTGTGCCTTTTCAATGGCTGGTTATGCAACTGAACTGGCAGCACTGCGTGTGTCCTAATAACATAATAGGCCACACTCTTAATGATCATGTTCTACTGTGTACTGCATGTTTCAAAAATTGATAATAATTATTATCATCATCAATGTCTTTGTCATAGCTCAGGGTTTAGTCAACTGAATACAACACACAGGTGATTGTAGTTATTCTGGCTGACTACTCTTCGTTTAAAGTTACTTGAGGTACCCCAACTCCTTCATAAGAATTAAGGTGTAATATTATTTTACCATCTTACAACATCTTACAAGACAGTCAGTGATGGATGAATTCTGTTTAGCTGCTTCACTTCCAGGACCCTAGTATTGTGCATACTGCCTCACACTTATGGCTTACTGGGGAACTTGAATAGAACAGAGCCATCGTTAATGTTATTAGTAACACCTGTGCACCTGTGACACATCAAAAAGTCTGTTGTAAAGAAGGCCAATCAAACGCTGGCTCACAGGCCTGAGAAGAGGAGTAATTAGGCAACAAATTGAGAACAGCTGTGTGGGTGGACCAAGGCTGTGCAGGGTTTTTAAAACAATATTTATTTCAAACATTTTTTAAGAATGTTGTGTTTCATTTTGTTTTGTTTATCCTATTTATTTATTTTCATCAAGCATCGCTTGGAAATTGTTACAAAGAAGTGAGGTATGTGTGTAATTTTTTGACCGTAGTCTGTATCTTTTTGATAAAGTGCTGACATTTATTAATATTTCAGACAATATTTATTTGTTTCCAGGACTATTGAAATGGATTTTGTACAGATAATTACTTTATGTCAGTGAACAATTTTGCTGGGAGACAGTGTTGTACACATCTATTACAGCACGGCTACTACAGGTCATATAACTGCTGTTGTGACTGTGGATTTTAGGTTTCCCTCTATTATTTACTGAAGGTAACAAAGTGGCTACTCTTAAAGAGCATAGAAACTCTTTTATAAATTCTATATATTCTAATAATAGTGAAAGTGTAACATATTGCCTTTTGCCTATTACACCAGTATGCCATGGTTTACTGTAGAAAATAAGTCATTTTATAGATGTACAAAATTAAGTGTAATCTGTCTGTAATGAGCAGGTGGCTGAGACAGGTATAGGGTCTTATTTGAGTTTACAAAATATACCTTTCAAATCTACTTCAGAGAAGAAGAGTACTATGAAGAGTGGGACAAAAATGAATATCAAATTTATATATTTTCTCCCCATGGATGTGGAAAATATAGTTAATAGGTTGATGAATTGATTGAAAACAAATTAGAAAAAAAAGGAAGAAAAAAAAATTTAAGCGGTGTAGTCTGTTGATTTCACAAAACTTTAAAAGAAACACAATGGCTAAAAAGAGAGACTGAGGCAGTGTCCACCAAAGCCAGCCTCCTCTCTTTTAATAGACAACTAATGGAGAAAAATGAATGATGAATCCTAATGAAAAATGGGGGACGGAGGAGGAGGGGTGTGTGTGTTTCCAACCATCCATGTCATATAATTTTGACTGTGATGAATTAAAGAAAATTATTGCAAAGTAAACTGTGTATTCATTGCAGGAGGTATCATTTATCACCTCCTGACCTGTCAGACTACTTAATCAATTAATGCCCATGCATTAATCCATCTTCAGTCTTTCCATAAAGCGAACACTGGATGTCAAATGGAAGTGGTGATTCATCACAGGCTGACCATTTGAGAAAAAAATATACACTGTCTCTGTAAAGACCTCATGCTGAACCTACTTTAAATGAATACAATAATTGAAACATATTTTTTATATACCCATAACATTTTAATGACAGTTCAGAAAGGTAAAAGAACTAAAAGAAACTGGTGCATTTACATTCACTATAGCACCGTTTAGTGGTTTAGAATTTCTTTCTTTACTTTCCAACGACCAGAAATGTTGTTATTTTTCACAACATGGCAACATTTTTTAAAGATATTTAGTCTTCCAACAGTTGGTATGGCTTTTATTGTCATACAGATTTTTTAACCTTCAAACAAACTCAATTACATGGACACTTTATAGAACTAATACTACAGAATTGTAATGAAGTTTGCTCCATTAAGATGTTCTTAAGTGGAAATGCTATAGTTCTCAGTTTGAATATAATCCCCACAAGAAAACTTCACCACAGCTTTTAATGCAGTAGTGATCAGTTGTCATGTGAGTCCTCCTTGACAAAAGCAATACATTTTAAGAGAAACATGGAAATATCCAAATTCAAGAGCAGTAACTTGTTTATTTAGCCAAAACTACTAAATCGTTTTCATACTAATAATAATCCGCTTCGTGTACTTTGCTGTAGAACATGAACTTAAACGCAACACTTGCTTACTGGATGTGTTGTAAGACTCACAATACTAAGCAGCAGCAAATGAAAACTTTATATTTTCATCCGTGGCATCTTGGTATACTCTAACAAAGTATTAAAATGTCACCTATTTTGATATGTTGCCTACTTCAAGTATGGTAATTCATTTTTCCCACGGAACGGGAATGCATCATGTGACCAAATCAGCTGAGAAAAAACAGAGAAGCCGCGCGCAGCGAGGCCGCCTTCTCGTGTGACGCATGGTTCATGCTACGGTACGCCATTTGTGTCTAGCAACAAAAAGCGCGGACAGTGGAAATAGTCGCATAACAAGAGGTAAGTTTAATTGTGACTGCACTGCATTGCTTAATCACTGCTCGAGTTGCTTTAGTTGAAACGATAGACGACTCTCTCGCGTGTTTTCGGGCACTGTTTAGACAACATAGAGCACTGTTTCAGAGGTCGATGTTAGCCTCCTTTTTGGGCCTCTGTGCTGCCGTCGTTTTCTATGCCATGGAGCGAGCTAGACCCGCCTTTGGCGCGCTGTGATTGGACGACACAGCTGATGTAGCAATTTAATTGGACGCGCTCTGCGTAGCTCAAGATACAGTCGGGGAGACATGTCGCTTGTTAGCATGTTAGCCGTTGTGGACAGCAACACTATCCACAACAACTTTGTGTCCTGGTGCAAAAGCCTTTAACGACATGAGAATAGTTTTTGCGCAGCATTTCACACTGCAACAGTGACTGTCTTTGGCGGCCGGTGCTGTGTCTAACATGCAGTGAAAAACCTGTTCGGCTATCTTAATGTTACTTTTAAGCTAGTGTCGGATGCTTGGTAGTGAAACCTCTGGGAATTCATCCAGATAATTAGCGAATCGACAGTGTAGCGGAGTTATGCTGGAAGTCTTGTAAAATGACAACGGAGCTGTACAGGAGCAGACACCGCATTTGTTGTCCATCTTTTAATGCGGTCTCAACCGACAGCGTTGCTTTCTGTCCAGATACTGTCCGTCCTCCGCTCTGTGCAGGGAACACGATACCACATTATCTATTAAAAGCACCGAAAGTCAAATTCGACATGGATTAATAATCGCCTATAAGTCACCAATCATTTCATAATCAGTGTAACATAAACGACCAAATAAACACTACAGAATATTCCAACTTGATGTGCTGCCCCTTCTGATAATCCTTTAGTCATTCAACCAAAATGCACAGAGGATGGCGGTAGTGAGCACCATGAGCTCATTCTTATAGTTGGACTTTCTCGAAATAAAGTGTTGACCTTAACCCAACCGCCTTGAACCCCCTTCTCTTTTTATGGATTTACTCGTGCGATTTCAGATAAGCTGAGGCTTGGTAGCAAAAACAAAACATGACCCCACTACACACACACACGCACAAATACAGAAAGGCAGTAACCATTTTAGATTTCGCCCAATTTTTTTTATCAATAACAAACAATGAAATGTACATAATAGGAACATAAAAAACTAAAGTTTAACCTTGAGACAGTTGTGCAGACAGGGATTGAGGGAAATTGACTTAAGAATACTTTTTGCTCAAGATGTCCTCTATATTTTATAAAAACAATGTGTCATATGGTGACTGAGACTGCTGCAAATAAGTAAAACAAATTAAGAAACATGTTCATCACTTTGGGTGTGGCAAAAGGAAATATGCTGCAAATACAGGAAATACAAGCAAAGAGAGAAGCACTTGTTGCAGTGCCTTAAACTGTCTCAGCCACTGTAGAGTTACATTACATCATTGCCAAAAAAAGAGACACACCATTTAAAGCATTAGACATACAAGGTTATTCATAATTAAATGTTAAGCCATACTTAAAATACTGTTGCAGATCTATTTGTTGCAATGACTGAATCACTACTGAATACGTATACAAAGATTTAGTATGACATATGTATACTCTATAAATTACCGTAACTTTGGTGGACTTGTTTCTCATTGAATAAGCAGCAACAGTCAGTTCTCTGCTGGCATGTTTTTAACCTTACAATTTGTGTCTGGAAGCACTAGATGGCGACATTTACTTGTGTTAAGTCAAACAGTGTTGTTGAAGGATTGGTCACTGTTTAGAAGTTTGTGGTTAGTTACACAATTTATGCCTAACACAATTAATTTGTTTACATACATTTCTTTCACTGACAATTGAATTGAATATGTCAAACATAAGTTCTGTGTTTGTGTCTTCCTCCAGGAGTTTGATTCAGCTTTCAAGATAGTGACCAAGTTCACTGTTATATAATTATAAAAGGATATGATATGGATAAAACATTGATATCAGGAAAGGAGACTGTTGAGGACATAGTAAATGACACCAGTGGGAAAATGCAACCAGACGATGTGGAAATGCAGGAGACGAAACGAGACTCACCCAGTAGGACTTCAACGCCTGATGAAGGAGATGAAGATCTCACTGAGAGACTGCAGCCAGATTCTGAAGATATGGATAACCTGTGCACAACTTGTGGCTTCTCAGCCAAATGTCCAAGATCACTGAAGATTCACTGTGCAAAAAAGCATGGAAAAAACTCAAAGGATACTAATAGAACTGCTAAGCCAGATGAACAAGATGAAAATATATCTGACATGAGTCCAGCTGAAGAAATGGAGACAGAAAGTGCTGCTGAAGTTAAACAAAACCAGACGTCCGGTCTTGATGAGCGGAGATCAGCAGCCAGTGACAATGGCGCAAACACAAAGAGTTCATCTAGAAAGGAAATAGTTTTAGACAAACAGCAGGCAGGTCAAGAAGAGGCAATCCATACCCAAGAGAGAAGAGTAAGTAAGCGAACCCCAAAACCTAAGATGATACATTCCTGCAACTACTGTGGGCAAGAGTTTAGGGACAAGTCCCCTCTGGATGTGCATATCCAGAGATACCACACCAAAGGCACCCCATACACATGTGAGTATGCTGCTGTCTAGTTCAGTCACAGTTAAAATGTAGCCTCACACTGAGTTCATTTTATTCTGAAGATGTTAGATAGTTCAGTCTCTTTTTGAAGGAGAAATGTTTTATAGTTTTATATCTATAAATGTTGTTTTATTCAATGTTTGAAACAAGACCTAAAAAAAAGTCTTTAAAATGTCTTTCAGTTGACGCTGATGAGGACATGGACAAAGAAGAGGAATCTGAGGATCCTGGCAGCACTGTGAAGGCCACTCCGCCACGAGTGGCAGCCAAACGTACGGTCAGCAGGTTCCAGCTGAAGTGTAGAAACTGTGATTTTAGGGTTAGCACCCCTGGGTTGCTGGAGAGCCATGCTCGAGCCAAACACCTAGACCAGGAGTGGTACCGTTGCAAATTGTGTAATTTTTATTCAGCCACAGCTGAGTGGATGAACGGTCACCTGTCCTCAGATAGCCACATGCAGCAGCAGAAAGGGGAGGAAATCACAGACTCATTTGATGTCTATGTTGAGAGTATAACCAGAGAGACCACTGGAGATGATGCTATTACAGATGATATAACTAAGGTAGCAGGAGGAGAAGGAGAAGCTACTGAAGAAGATCAGGAAGCTGAAGAGGCAGTGGAGGCTGCCAAAGCTGTGTCGGCTGAAGAGGATGATTTAGAGTTTGAACCTCCCAGAAAGAAAAGAGGAAGACCAAAGCAAGGGTCCACGACCACTTGTGGTTACTGTGGCCTTGTAGTGTCCAATGCTACTAATCTTAGTGTCCATGTCCGCCGCAAACATAGCAAGGAGTATGGCTATAGCTGCACTCTGTGTAACTACAGCTGTGTGACCAAAGGAGACATGGATCGTCACTGTATCACAAAGAAACACGTGCGACGTGCACAAGAGTCTGCAAATAAGAGCGCAATCAAAACTCACACAAGTGCATCACTGCAGGAACCTGCAACCACACAAGCCGAGGAACCAAATGCAGCCTCAGAGATGGCCGACAAAGAGCAGGAACCTGAAAACATGCCATCCAAAGAACACAGTGAAGAAGAGCAAACTCAGCCAGATAAAAGCCAGAAAACAAGTAAATATGACTCTGTTAATGCTTGCATCCATTGCGATTTTGTAGCTCAATCAATCCCTTCGCTCCATCTTCACGTCAAGAGAAAGCACACCAGAGACTTTGAGTATGTCTGTCTAGCATGTAGCTACTATGCTGTAACAAGCAGGGAGATGTCCCGCCATGTCAACACAGAAAAGCACAAACAGAAAAGCCAGAAATACCTGGAACCACAAGGGAGTGAGGGGCAAAGAGCCTCTGCACTACCGTTGAAGCTAAAGGAGGTTGTTGAGGTTGGTGAGGCAAACTCAAACACTGAGTGTGAACCTCCGAGCCCCAGAGAAGAGTCTGAATCCTGTTCAGATGACATCCAAGCTATGGAAAGGCAGAAAACAACTGCAGACTCTGTCACCCCAGAGCCTGTTGATGCTGTGGCTAGTGTGGCTGGCAGTGCAGATGAGAAGCAAGCAGAGAATATTACATCTTCCAGTGGCGGTGAACCAGATCCAGCCAACCAGACAATTAGACTAGGATTGTCTGAACCACAGCAGGTTCCAGCAGAACCTAAGCCTGCAGAGGATCAGTCTGAAAAGCAAGAGAGCCAGGAGGAAGGGGCTAAACAAGCAAATGACGAACACTTGAATCCTGATGTGATGATCTTAGATGCGAAAAGTGACAGCTCTCATTCAGATACACACATGTCCAAAGCCCTTTTCTTTGATGCCTGCATTGTATCCATGAAGGACCTTGCTGAGCAGGAGCAGTCGCTGCAGGAAGGTCTGTCTCTAGAAGGCGAGGCTGCTGTGATATGTCTGACTGGAGGAACACAGGTGCCCGCCAGCTTACTGTCCCCCAATTCTGCATATGTCAAGAAGCTCAAACGCAAAGATATAAAGGTAAGAGAGGAAGCCAAAGTGAGCAGCTCTCGTATACGCTGTGAGGACTGTGGCTTTATGGCAGACGGCATAAGTGGCCTCAACGTCCACATCTCAATGAAGCATCCGTCTAAGGAGAAGCATTTCCACTGCTTGGTGTGTGGCAAGTCATTCTACACCGAGAGCAACCTGCACCAGCACCTGACCAGCGCTGCCCACCTCCGAAATGAGCAGAACAGTGTGGAGGAGCTGCCCGAAGGGGGCGCGAGCTTCAAGTGCGTGAAATGCACAGACCGATTCGAATCGGAGCAGGATCTGTTTTTTCACATTAAGGAGAAACACGAGGAACTTCTGAGGGAGGTCAACAAGTACGTGTTGGAGGACACAGAGCAGATCAACCGCGAGCGCGAGGAGAACCAGGGCAGTGTGTGTAAATATTGTGGAAAGGTGTGCAAGAGCAGCAACTCCATGGCCTTCCTGGCGCACATTCGCACACACACAGGTATGTTTCCTGTTTCTATTTGCTGACACACCCTTCTTTTTCCTATCACTCTCTGTGTCTCTCACACATACCATATATGTTCGCTGTGTAAAAGCAGGTCAAGACTATTGTCACTCATTTTATGTATGGTATAGAACTGAGTACGACTTAACATCTTAGCATCTAAACCCTACAGTATTAGGAAGGTATTTATAGCTTAATATTTTATCTCCCTGCAAATATTCAAATTGATTACACATATTTTAGATGAACTGTGATAATAAATAAAAACAGATTTTATTTGTGACACTTAAGAGCACTTGAACACAAGTTTTACCAAAAAATCTTCGAAAGGGAAAACCGTAATCTTTTTGTATAGCTCCTCAGCTATTAGGACTTTGTTTTTAGGTACAACAGTATTGAGTGGGGAGACACAGCCTCTTCTTTGGCAGCTCAAGCTAATGTTAAGGCTACTATCTACTGCAGCCAGGTAATAGCTGTTTCAGTAGAGGTGAAGGTAAAGACTGATTGAGCTTCAGACCAGCAGGAGAGACGCTAATGGACCCCAGATTGGGATTCCCTGAACAACGCTTGGTCAGAGACATGTGCGACTCATAATTGATGTGTCCATTACCAAGACTCAGTTGTAATTATAGTCAATAAGTCTCTGTAAATGTGTTAAAGCTTAGGCTAAAAGCATTGGAGGTCCAAAGAGAGGTGGGCTAATAATTTAAAATAATCAATGCAGACGTATTCAAAGCCTTTAATTTCCCCTGTGTCTGTACGTCCATGTTTGTGTATATGTGTGTGAGTACTCGTACGCCTAGTGAATGTGTGTATATGTCAGCCTTCATGGCTAGCTGATTATGCTCAATCCATTAAGATTTATCTTGTCATTTATAATGCAAAGCAGGGCTGCGTTGACCAGGGCTTCGGCTGGGAAGTGTCCGGCAGGTTAAGAACATAGGGCGCTCCATTACTTTTCCCTGACCATGTGTATTAATTGCTTTTAAAATCAACTTAATGCAGGAACGAGATGTGAGGGCGCCATCAATAAATGCCCTTCTCTGCCTCCTATGGTTCACCCCCTTTTCAGCCCAAACTTTAATGGCACTTTAATTGAAGTCCATGCTCTGTGCTTACAATGTGTGTACATGATTGTATGTGTCTTTGTGTGTGTGTCTGTTGAATAGGAGATAAAATACAATTGTTTTCATTTTCAAACTCAGCAACAGTGGATGGTTTGTGCAGATATTGTAGTTTTGTCTTGTAGCTTTTATGAGAAAACCAAGAGATAATATTCCCCTTTGTGTCCTCACTGAAAACAGGTGTAGCAACTTAAAACAGTGAGCTGATTTCAGTCCGTTATGTCATCATATGCCTGTAACGCAATGGGCTGAAATGTGTTGCAACAATATGTCCACACATGTTGTAGAAGAGGGGTAACAACCAGTGTTTTTGCTGTGGCAGAGGAATAATTTTATTTACGTCCTTATATCTAGTATATATGCCACTCACCTTGTGTGGCCAAAGTCAGATTGCTTACTGCTAAAATCAGATTGCTTAAAGCTGTAAGAATTGGAGGTTAAAATCCTGATGATTTATGTCGAGCCACCACTTTCTTCTTATTAACGATTAGTCTATATGTATTCATAATTCTACCCTGTGTCATAATTCTTGAGTTTTGAGGTCACTTACTTAGTGTTACTTAAGAAAATGAAAGCTGTGACACTGAGGTCCCAACAGATGGCTCCAAGTCAAGGGCACATTCTGAGGTTTCAAATGATGAATTTTTTTTTTTAGGTTTACCTCTTTTTATACAATTGAGTTATGTTCTTGTTTATGAGATTACTTCTCCACTCTCATTTATGCTGTTCTTATTTGTGGAAAGCACCTATTTCTCTTCATTTTGACAACATATGCCAGTTGTTATTATTGCTAAGTTCCCTCATTACAGTGAATTATTCACCTTTTATATGGTGGTCATTCATCCTCAGAGTTTGTTTGTGGGGCTGTGGAGCTGCACGGTGGGGGTCTGCCAGTTTCTGGGCTGGGAGCACGTCCAGATCCTTTTAATTAAGACCTAGTTTTTATTCACTTGATTAATCAGTGAAATCAGGAAACGGTAGTGGGAGGCTGCACACAGATTTGTCAATTTGTCCCTTAAAGGAACATGCATGCATTTTGCCAATGAGGGTACAGCTGGAATTTGCATTTTGAGGTAAATTGGTCACTTTTTCACTGGAGTGAGCTGTCTGACCTCAGACTGAGCCTTAAAGTAATGGACACACATGCCATGCATGCATGTTTAGGATGTGATGTGTGTTTAGATAACTGGAAAGTAAAACTGCGAGTGTTCCACTGGGTGCCTGATGTCAGGATTCTTTTTTTTTTACAAACATGTGGGTTTGAGATACATGCTTTTCTAAGATCATTAAATCCTTGAAGTTGTTTAGCGTTTTGAAGTTTTTTCTTCTTCTATTAAGTATATAAAGCATTTTGGCACAAAGTCTCCACTGAAAGCAATTTCTGTATCCAGCATCACTTTGATGACACCATGGATCCAATTCAAAGTGGATGTAACTTGTAATCCACATATTATATATTTATTTTATTTCAATTGTTGTCAATTCCAAGTCCATTTTGCAACCAGATCCAGACCCAGATTGGGTAGACCAAAATGGGCACAAAGAGTACATTCAAAATGTAAATACAATGCCAAAGGGGCTTTTAAGGATGAAGAATGAAATGTTGATTTATATGCATGGGTTCTATACAAACCATCACCATCACTCACCATTGAAGTAATCAGCACATGGAATTTTGACGCCAAGAAAATGCAGAAGGACCAGATGGAGAAAAGCATGAAAAGGTGAAAGCCGAGTCAAATAGAAAATAGAATGGGACAAGACTGAAGTATTTACAGCTCTAGATTTAATTGCTGTTTTTTCATGCCAGAGCCTCCTGCTGCAGCGGTCACCGCGCAGGCAGGGACTGGTGAAACTGTGTGCAGAGGGAAGTCTCCAGGCTTTAGAAGTCTTTGGATGAGCTGGCACAGGCCCACAAAAAGGGACTTGAGGACAATTTGTCTCTCAGGAGAACTGTTGGGGAGCTGGGGCAGGAGCTGGCCAAACTTCTTGACGACAACAATTTTTTTTTTCGATGGACTCTCCAAAGGATGGTGGAGAAGGTAAACCCCAGTAAGTGTTGGTGACCTGAACTGTGAGCAGCAGCTTTTTACTCCATCATAAGAACAGTTCCCTGCTGTGCCTTTTGCCCTCTCTTAGCCCCCCACAGAGCTCTCCTCTTCACAATTTTCACCTTACCCAGAATCACCAATTGACATCCCATCATACCTCCACACTACCAGACCTTTGTTCGGCAGACTGTGGATCCAGAAGTAGAAGAAAACATTTTTTGAGTTACAATAAACAGATATGGCTGCCAGTACGCAGCAACAATGTTTATGATGATTGTGGACTTTTCCACAGACCTGTCCTGGCGTATTGGATGGTGTTCTGGACTGAAATGGATGGCAAACAAGGCTTTCTTAAGTTCAGCTTTGCTACAAGAATATTTTAGACTGCTGATAGAAAGACAGTGGAGACTGTTTTGATGAAAGATCCCAGAAAGGTGGATCCCAAGACAGAAAGGGTTTCTCATTGGGGAAAAAAACACTTTTTACACTTTGCCATGTCTTTAGGATAATGACAGTGACATAATTAAAACGTTTTGGTGGTGCATGCAGCTTTTTAAATAATGTCAACATTAGAAATTTTGTATAATCTATACAGTATATATTAAGACCTATTTCTAAACATTTTGATTTCTACAGTTTAGGTTGTAAAATGGAAAATCCCAGTGGTTCAGTATTATTTACTGCTCATATCCAACCTGTCTTTTGTTTTGTAATGGAAGGTTTTATTTTGTACTTAGGGGGCATGAGTTGTCTTTAGCCATTTGAGAGACTTTAGTTTCTTCTTTATTCTACATTAAGCACTGTACCACGGTCAAGCAGAAGTCCTCAAAGTCTTCCTGCAGAAAAACTTATCCCATTGTTCTACTAATTGGCCATCAGTATGACATTCTCACAGTTAGCGAGGACACACATCCCCCACAAATCAGCCAAACATAAATTCCCAGCTGATAATTTACTAACAGGTGTGTGCCACAATGAATGACAAATGAAATCTCATCTGTAGCCTTTATCTTGCAATTTTATACATGAAGCTCAGTTTGTTCATCATGAAGAGTACTAATCAGCTCCTGTAAACAGTTGTATAATGTCTCCTGTGGCTCTGGAGGAAACTTACCACGCTTATAAATAACCCTGTTGATGTCATTGGGTTTATCTTGAATTGGGCTTGACAATTTTTATTAGAAAGTAAGGTTTAAAATAAGTGAGCATTTAGGCGACAAAGAAAGATGCTATCATGGGGATATGAAGCTTGGAGCTTTTTATTATTTATTTATAATTATTTATTTTTTTATTAGGGACTAAAACTCAGAATCTCTCTGACTCTGCTGCTTAATTTCTGACACTTTTAATGTGTATTTTGTGAGTCGCCACTAAATGGCTGGAGTGGCCCCTTAATACAACTGCATATTTTAGACGTTTCTTGTTTTTATTTACAAAGGACTCGTCACAGACGGCATCAAACTTTGTTTGCAAGGAGGGAGATATTTTTTCACTCCCTCTCTTCTTTAGCGTTCAGTTACAGCATATGTTTCACATGTTTGTGCTGACGAGCTAAGGTGAAGCTAGGATCATGTTTAATATTTATTTGACTTATTGCACTACATTAAGCATGTTCTAATAAACCCACTTTAATATAAAATAGATCTAGTGGTAGGCTACAATAATTGAAAACAATGTGACAGATAAAAATAAATTTGGACTGGATCTCTGCAACCCTTTGCATGACAGATTATGATAAAGTGCAGAGTGCTCGTAGGACTGAAGCCTAACAATGCAGATAGTTATATATATATATATATATATGAAATGATCATGAAGTATTCTCTTCTTCTAAACCTGAAGATTAAAGCCAAGGCAATGATAGCAGTGTGTGACATGTGCAAGGCTTAAGACATCACCTTGTATATGTGTGTGTGTGGGTGTGTGTGTGTGTGTGTAGTGAAACATTGCATGAGGTTCTTCTCCCCTCTCAGGAAATGAATTAGTCATTCCCTGTCTCATCTGGGATGTGAGGGAGCCTCATCGCCCCTATGTGGATGGCAATATTAATTTAACATGACACTGCATTGATGGTCAATTTCAGTTTCACGGAGGCTGTTTAAGTGGAGTGGTGGAGTATTAATGTGATAAGATGTGAGAACTGAGGGACGTTACATCTCTCTCCTTTCTGCCATGTCTCATACTCAGCCAGCCATCTGGACAAATCAGCTCCCCACACGCCTCCCTCTCACCTCAACTTTAGGTTGTGTGTGTTTTTGAGTGTGTGTGAGTGAGAAGGAGAGTGATTGTCTCTCCTTCTGTTTGTCCACGGGTGATTATATCTTGTGAATTTAATGTGTGTGTCTGCATGCACACACATAGGTGTGAGGTGGGGTTCTGCATCTAGATGTAGGTATGTGTAGGTGTGATGGTGGGTGTGGTGTGAGTGTGTATGTCAGTCTTTTTTGTTTTTTTTACGGGTGTTGATGATTGTGTTGTGTGATTTATTTTTTTAAGTGTGTGTGAAAGTGTCTGCAGATTTAGGTGTGAAGTTTGTAGTTATGTATAGGCATTTTATCTGTTTAGAAGCCTTTATTTGTTCTTGTGTATGTGCCTTTGTGGCTGTGTGTAGTAATTTGTGTGTGTGCGTGTAGTTTACTGTAGGGACATGTGAAATGAAGAGGCTGGCTTTGCTGTTGCCCATGTGTGGACCCCCACCCGCCCCCTGTGTTTATGGGCCTTGTTAGCACAGGCTTGCCTTTCAATCTTCGTTACCGGCTTAAAATTCAATGTGTCGTACTTGCAGCTCACAGCAAGTGAACCGTGTATGAACGAATTAGTAATCTACACAAAGTGCTTAATCAAATCAGCGGCTGCCCCTGGAATAAATATTGTAGAACGTCTTGGGATATTCACTGCTAGAGGGTGAAGGTTCGCTCAAAGATACGTATGTGGATATCACATCATACTAGGCTGCCACTTAGATTGCGGTGTCGCACAGTGTGATTCTGGCCTAAATCCGGCTTAGCCATGCCAAACCACCACCAATATCACTTTATGTTTTGCCAATAGCATATGTTTAATTTCTCTGAATTCAGCCCATTCCCTAAAGCATATATACTAATTCAGAGTTTGAATAAATGATTTTGTCTAACCCTTTTTTATGCACAGTTCTGAAGGACCTAGTTCACTTTTTCAACTTGAGCCAGTGTTGTTTGTGCGTCACACAGATAGCGGAGGCTTCAGCCCTCGCAGCTCTGCTCTTAAATGACTGATTGCAGGCAGAGGCTCTGCCACTCTTTCAAACGCTACCCCGCCCTCTGGACTTATTAATGACAATAATTAGGGAGAAACCTCCCCGCGAAGCCCGCCAGAGTGATTAGCGCTTTAATGATGGAATGGGAGGTAGTGAGCGCACACAGAATTGATTTACGTATTCGCCCTGACCTTTGGAATCCAATTTACGCGTCCACAGGCAAAGGAAGAGTAGGTAAGAGATGAAGGAGAGTGACAAGGATAGATAGAGAGTGAAAGAAGAGACGCCTGGCACTTGGAGTGTGACTGTAGTTTTTATGGGGACTGTAGCAAAGGCATCTGTTTTTATAATTCTGAAGTCATTTTGTGGCTGTGAAGTAGGTTGAAGTCCCAGCAGAGAACTAATAACCGTCTTACATGCCTGGCATTGAAAAATGATCTGTAATGTAAAATCAAATTTCTGCTCAGTGGTTATTCAGTCATGTTTTATTAAAATTGCCACTTCTTTCTTTCAAACATAATATTATGGTTGGATTTGAACTCTCCATGCCTTCTTTTGCAGGATCCAAACCCTTCATGTGTAAGATCTGCAACTTTGCAACTGCTCAGCTGGGAGACGCCAGGAACCACGTGAAGAGACACCTTGGCATGAGAGAGTACAAATGTGACATCTGTGGGTGAGTTACATCTTTTAAAAAGGATTAAAAAAACACTTTCTTTAAAAGCAAGGATTATGAACTCAAAAGGAGTGAAAACAATCATGGCAAGGAGTGGAACAAAGGCTTTGCTATGTTGCAACTTGTAGATTTGGAGACACAGGGTGGTCGAATCATTAGAGAACTGAACGTGTACCCCTCGTCAAACATTTAAGTGTGTATTTTAGAGTTAAACTGATATTGTTACTAATTATAATTCTAGAAACAGCCATGTGAGAATTTATGCTGCCTGATCAGGTAAGTTTGAGACCAATAAATAAACATTTAGATGATAACATGACCTGCTGGCTCTATACACTTCTTATATTTGGTTGGAAACTAATATAGGGATCGTTTAGGAGGAATTAGTTTCCAGAACAGAGTTGAAATTGAGAAGCAAACTCTACTGTGAGCCAGTGAATGGTTGTGTAAGGTGTAGGAAGATTTCATGTTGATGTCTAAGGAGTGATTTGCTGTAATTATCTATAGTCCAGCCCACTTTAAATTGCATTTGTCTCAAGCTAATTCATAATTCAGTCCAGTTTAACCTTGCCGACCACAGTGAGAAAATAGCTGCTCCACTAATGTAGATTCCTTTTCAAAATTGTGAGATTTCACTCTGTAAAAAGAACATTAAAATCCTTCACATGATGCCTAAATGAGCTGCTAATCCAAAGATCAAAAATCATCTCCAAGTCTTAGGGTCCTGGCTGAGTTTAAATTCTACATCAAAAGGATGAGAAGACATCGATGTATGTGTTTTTTTTTCACCATGTACAATAAAGTCAAACTTAAAAGGTTTTGGCACATTTAAAATTCTGATTGAAACTCAATGAATACACAGGGTATTATTTATTCAGGCAAGAAACGATCAATTTGAAGGCATTTCATACTGAGAAAAACTGGCCGCAGTCAAAAACAATCCAAGAATTTTGGTAATAGTCTCATCTTAATGTTTGAAAACGCTTTCTCTAACCTTTAACTGCTCACAGGTTTTTCTTAAAAAGACAAATGCGGTCCTCATGGTGGTTCCTGATGAATTAAAGGTAAAAGAAATAGAGTTTATTTTACTTTCTTTTTTTTGTTTCAGCTGTACAAATACTCCTAATTGGAGGTTTATGTAGGTAACCACAAGCCTATAAATACTCAGTAGTGCAAGAGTACAGTTATTATCCCACTACCTTGTACCCCCTACATGTAGACCATATGTTGTGTTCAGCTCGTTTCATTCCCGTGGTAGACCTCCTCACTGCCTTGCCATGTTCAAATGGACGTGTTAAGCTGTTTAACATGCAGTCGGGGAATAGAGTAAATTGTGGGATTTCCAGCTTTGTGCCATCGAGCTTCTGCGGCTACACACACGCTAAGATGAAGACATATGTAGAGTTATTAGTTTCTCCCTCTGTGTAATTCTGTGTAAACCGTTCCATTTAGTTCAGTCGCAGGCCGATTTTGTTCCTCTAAAGCCGAGCAGAGCGAATGTGTTTATTTGCTCCCGCTGATGTTCGCAAACATATTACAGCAGGAGCAAACAAGCTTTGGTTTAAACACAGCTTCTCCTTTAATGAGAGGAAAGGCTCATGTTTCACAAGCCCTCCAGCTGAAAACCCTCTTCTCCCAAGTGCTGCAAATGTGTTGGGCTTTTGACCAAGCTTTACATTCACACACACACAGACACACACACATGCGCACACATACATACGGAGCGGTTCTCCAATATGCCTTTAAATGGGACTACTAAATACAGCCCCTGGTTTCACAAATCATGCGGATGGAGGAGCTGTGTGCTGCCAGTGCCAGCCACTGGTGACAAATCGGCCCTGTGTGTGCTTTCAGTACTGACTGATCACCGGGCCATCCCTCCTCTTGACTAAAGAGCAGCAAACACAAAGAAACCCCCAGAAACACCCTCATTAAGGCCAGAGCCATACATACACATAGCCTGCTCCCCTTCCCAAACTTTTCACGTTTGATGATGTGTCCTTAACCCGAATCTAAAGCACGTTGCTAATGGATGACCATGTTTCAGCTATAATGTGTAAAGTGAGATTATAGTGCGATTAAGTTCTCCATCCTGTGGATACTAATGACGGGGCAACATTTTATGTAACCAATAAAAGTTTTTTCTGGATATTTGAGTATAATCGCCATTAATCATTTGAGTACAAGACTGTGTTTGGGCTGTTTTTTTACAATAGAAGATTTGTGTTTCATTAATTCATTTCATGCTTACAGACTCTTGAGCCACCATGGGGCATGGAGTTTTGTTTAGAGCATCGCCTCAGCATATTGTTTGTATGTTTTTTTTCTCTCTTTTCCTTCTCTTAAACCTCCCCCCACCACCATTGATTGCTGTGTTTCCCTTGTTAAACTTTCAGACTAGAAGATTACCTCGGCTTTGACATTGTGAGCGAATGGATGTGCTGCACCTTGGCTGTCCACCTCACTTTAGCTTCAGTTCACTGCCGCTGGTCTCTTCGCAGGAGTGGGAGGGACTTGTTGATAGTTAAAGATCATATTGTTGTGGCATTTAATTAACAAATGCAAATGCAGGGCCAGGACAGATTGGAACCCTTGACCATGCTGCCAATCAAACCTGAGTGGGCTGGTCAGTGCTTTGCGCATCATCGCTAACACTTTATAGGCTTTCTGTCTCTGCCTCACCATTTCTCCTACTTCCTCCACACGCCTGTTTGTCCATGTTTCTACCGATCTATTTGCCTATATGTGTCTTTAGTTTGAAGGAGACTGATCTGTCTTAATTTGCGTATAAAGAACTCTTAAGGTGCAAAAACAGCAGAAAAACACAAATTGGCTGTTAGCATGCAAGATAAGATTTCTCATATTTAATTGGTTAAAAAAAAAATCCTCCAGCGTGTGAGGCGGCAGATTCTTGCGCTTCCTCCCGGCGTGTTTTGTCCACAGTGGGGCTCGGCCACTTAATGAGCCTCCTCCTCCTCTCCTCCATCATCTAACAGAAAGGCCCTGGATTCAGCATTTCCACCCTCCCGCTCTCTCGTCCTCCCCAAAGATGCAATGGACATCCAGTGCTGTTGTAGGTGTTAAATTATGCATAAACAGTGTAAATGCTTTGAGGCATTGGTTTAATATCTCTGCCCAGGCCTTAGAAGTATTAACACTATCATGGACATGGATTGTCCTCTTGTGGACTGCCGTTTTATGATTATGGGTCATAAGCTGCCCATTTCCTCGTGTCACTTCAGGAATTTGAACAAAACTTAAAAAGCGTTGCCTTCTCACAACACAAAAAGTTTGCAACGTGCTAAAGTTTGTCTTCTCTGTGGAGGAGGCTGCATTGTGTTTTTCCCTCCCTCCCTTCTCGTCTCAGTTTTCTTGACTTAGTGTTGGAGAGAGTATATATAGTCATGATTTCATGTTGGGTGTTGTGTGTGTGATTTGACTGTTAACAGGATGGGGCTGGCTCATGTCAGGGTTTTTATGTCCCCCCTGTCTTGTGAGATTGTCTGGTCTGTTCCCAGAATAGCCCATCAGTTCCGCCCTGCGTGGCTCATCCGCTGTAATGTGCCTTAATGCCCGGGCCTGTATGAGTAGTGTGAGGCCTGGCAGTGACAGTGGAGGAGCATCTTAGCTTGCTGCTTATCCAGAGAAAGCCGTCACTTAACTCAGCCCCTCTATTGTCTATCCACACCCCTCTCCTTCTCCCCTGACGTGATTCTCTATAATCCTCAAACAGATTCTGGTTAGAACTCCCTGAGAACTATTTTTATGTTTTTTTTCCTCCCATTTAAACATTAATGGTTGTTGCAGATGAAGAGAGGGATCCCTATGAGGATGATTATAATGTCACTCCACTGATCTCCCGCCGCCCCGAAATAATTGTACATCATCGCTTCATAACGTGTCAGAGGGACACGTTGGTGGCGTGCAATTAAAACCGCAGAATATAATACACCAAATTACTGCCTGTCAGGCCTATGAACAACACACTCGGTATTTGAGTTACACTTAATCATCACGTACATTAGCGATTTTGCTAAGATCCCTCCACCCCACCCCACCCCCTCCGCTCATACAGCAAGGGCATGAAACACAGTGCTCCTTACAGGCTGAGGGATTGTGTCTGTGATACAGCAGCTCTAGGGTATCTATGTATTTATATTAGAGTTAGACCTTTTGAAAGCTCATAATGTCCTAAATGATTTAGCTGGGTGTAACCAAGAGCGTGCACCATGTGTTGGCTGGAATTGAAAGCCGGAATTCTGAATTCATTAACACACAACAGATGTAAACACTGAATATTTTCCCTCAAATAGTTCAGATTCAATAAGCCTTTTGTGTTTACATATTTCATTTGTATTTTTTATCAGCCTTCAGTTGCCTGTAAATATGCAGTTGCAGACATGTAAAGTGAAAAAATATATTATGAATAAATAAAGTATGACCGCCTCAAAGCAATCTGCCCCCCCTGTCAGGCCTAAAAGTTGGTGAACTAATCTTGACTCAGAGGTTGTGTCCTCCAGTGCATCCCTGAACGTCTTCTTACATAAAGTACCAAGCACATATTTATATATTTAGTATATGTGCTCATTATTTAAATGTCTATGGTCCTTTTTCTTCTTGTTCTGATCCATCTAATTTATTAGTGCTCATCAGACACAGGGCCTGGTGTTTATCCCCATCTGGAAGATGTATTAATGTTTACTGTTTAGGACACCTAAGAGTTTGTGTCTGGGAACATGGTCCTTGTCAGTCAGCGTAGTCCCCTTCACCAAAATAAACACGTTTTGCTCTGATGCATTTAACTAAATTTAGTGTGCCATTATCGGAAATGAAATAAGTAACGCTAAAGGTCATTTGGAAAATAATGCAGAAAGGCTGGTCTGGAAAGGTTAAGTATGTGACGGAGCTGTTCTGATGATAACGAGGGCTGCGTATGGCTTGGAGAGCTCGGCATTCTGGTTTGACTCGGCACTCTGCGATCGCTCTTTATGACCGAGACAGCTTTACAGCCCGTTACCCCCCATAACACGATAAAGCGCAGCATAATGGATTGGATGTGTTTAGTAGCCTTGGGCTGATGTTTGTAAAATTAATGTTTTTTGCAATAGAAACACACTCATGCACAGGCACACATGCACACACAGAAAAAGGCAAGAGAGGAAAAAGAGAGGAGAGAGAGAAATCAATTCTAGACAGCATCGATGTATCAGTATAAATCCACCAGCGTGCAGTTTTACACTTTTTATACTTGTTTTGGAGCTGGATTGTCAAACTTTATTTCCCCACAAGTGACGTGTCCTCGCAGATATCTCTCTGCTGAAGAGATGACAACAAACATATGGCTTCATTAGTTGAGTTTGGATTGTAGGCCCAATACTCAGCAGAAAGGCGACAAATGCTATTAGATTTGTGTTTCAAATTACACAGCACAATTACTTGAGGGAGATAAAGTCTGTTTGCTCAGTCAGTCTCAGTATGGTGAAAGGATGCTTTTCAAGAGTTTGAATGGGACCCCACTCAGCATCTCTGAGCGCGAGAGACAAAGAGAGAAATCTTTGTCAGCAGATCAGTCCTATTAGGTTTTAATAACAATCTCATATTCTTTAGTGGGCCCAGAACAGGGGCCTGGGGGCTTCATAATCAGAGCATTTCACTTTAATCAAAGACAAACAAAAACAAACATTGGGTCCAGACGCTAAACGGCAAGATCAGTAGTTAAGCTAGGGAGCCAACACAGCACATAGGCTTATGATAGTAAGTTATACTACTCTTGAGGACCATCTAAGTTAAGAGGCTATTGTCTGCACTATGTATGATCTCAGTTTCTTCTTTTCAGAAACATTAAACTTCTTGTGGTCTCAGCCTTTCTCTTCTTTTTATGACCTTTTGTTTTTGTTAAATCTCAACTTGCAGGACAAAAATTAGGTAGTAGTAATTAGTAGAAATTAGAATAGAGTAGCAGCATTTTGTGCCTTACACGACCCTATCTAGATAGCATTTATTCACTTTGAATTTACCCTCCAAAGATTAACATCAGCTAACAAAGGCGAATTGGCTCCATTCGTTAGAGAAACGTGGGCAAAGTTTGCACCTTCCACACCAAACCGGATCCCCACAAAAGAACTACAAACTTTATCCTTTAAAGTAGTTGGATTCATTTAAAAAAATTTGGCTGAACAATCCATTCTATAGAGCTAATCATGTCATAGGTATATTATAGGAGAAAAAAATAAAGAGGGGAAAGTTAATGAGTGATTAACAACAGCAATTAAAAGATGAAGAGGAAGGCAGATGAAAAAAGGGGTGTAATTAAAATATCAGTCCTCTCATTGTCAGAAGTGCGAGTGTCATCCATTGTGCACTTATTAAAAAGCTGGGTGGAGGGGAAGGAGCAAACGCCGCTTAATTCCAGCAGCCCAAAGTGTCTGGTAATCTGCCCATAGATGGAGCTGGAAAAAGCTGTAACTCATGTTTAAGTGTTGGGGCCGTGTCATTGCAGGTTCACAGTCATGCATTTCTGTGTTGACACCCATCGGGGCAGGGGATATTTGGCAGTCAGGAGTAATTTAACTTAATTAATGGGATGCATATTTGATGGAGGAATAAAATATCCCGGCTCAGCAAAGTGGAAAAGGGGAAAGATTTAGTGGGAGTTAAAGGTGGAGGGGAGAGTAATTTGTGCATTCAGTTACCGGCTGCTTGAGAGACAGAGCGGGAGAGAGAGCAAAAGAGAGAAGGAGAGAGAGAGAGAAAGAGAGAGAGACGAAGAGTGGGTTGGGGCTGATAAAGATGGCAACCGGGAGAGAGGAGGAAGGGAAGGGGAGGATGAGAGATGGATGGTTGACACAAAGCTGAGCTGATGTGTAGAGGGGAATGGGCTGTCCCTCCATTGAGAGGGCCATCAGACTGACAACGCTTGATTTAATTGATATCCGGACTGAGTCCTTTCTCAGCGCAAACAGACACATTACGCTGGTTTGCAAACTTGTAGCAGAGCTGCCGGCTGCCAAGGGCCTTTTTAATATTCATGAGGGGGCTTTTAAGGGTGTTCGGCAACGGTCTCCTCCCTCCACCACCGCCACCCGCTTTCCAACACGTCTTTACTACCAACACACACGCTTTACCTTCCATACACTCACAGCAGATGTGTAACACGCTGGTTCTCCCAGACGAACCCGTGGCCTGACGAAAAGCTGTCACGCTGCTCTTAATCTCCCCTGGCACTTTTTAATTGACTTCCTGTAGGTATAGATTATTTTCATAGTGAGTCTGCCACAGAGATGTTTGATATCGTCCCGGAGACTGGCATCTGGATGCTTGTAGCTCACCGGAGATGACGCTGCTATCTCAGTCTCTGTCTCTTTCCCCCTCTCCCTCTTCTATTCCGTCTCTCTCCCCCTCTCTCTGTGTGATGGCCAGACTTATTGGGGGAACAGGGGAGAGGTAAAATGCAATCAGTCATTGCCATCATCATAATTGAGCTGATGTACCTGCTGGGAGTGCTGGGGAATTGTTGGCTTGGGTGGAAGGGAGACTCTTTGTGTCTGACTGAAGCTGTTAGTGGCATTAGACCGATATACAGGGCAGGTATAGGCCTCCTGTTAAAAATTGGATGTCAGCCAGTCTGTGCTGTCCAGTTAATATGATGGATATGATGTAGTTTGTTTGATTACATACTGTATTTATTGTAGAATTAATCAACACTATGCTGCTTGTCAGAGGTAAGCTCTGAAGTCTAATGAAACAATTTGATCAGATTCCAAACAGTTATGTACAGATTAAGGTTATGATTAGTAGTTCGGTCAAGTCAAGTTCATTTTTGTGGCCCAGTATTACTTATAGTGTCTCAATGAACTTTACAAGCCCACAATCAGCACTTCATAACCCAGCAAGACTCGGATAAATGGCTGGAACAGGAGCCATAGGTGGGGAAAAAGATAATTACAAAAGTGTTTTGGATAAATAAAAACACAAGCAAGAAATTCAAACAGGACTGTAAACCAATAGTAAGATTGTAATATGCTCCACACCAGGGTCTATTGTCCCAGTGTTGCGACTCCATATAACTGTAATGAAAATCTCAGAGAAACACTAAGTCTTTGTAAGTTTGCGGAAATTTTGGCCTTGAAAACGGTGACATTTCAAGTTATGAAATACTGGCACAAACTGTCTGCTGTCAGTGGCTTGAGTCCAGAAAACATTGTTACTGAAGACTTCGTATCCATTGGTACGCCAAATACCGCTCTCACTTTGTGTATCACATGTGGTCTGGCCCACACATGCTCATACCAGGCACACAAGCGAACAGGGCCTCCTCCTACACACTACCATCTATTTACACACTTGTACACACTTGTACACACTTGTACACACTTGTACACACACACACACAGACTTGCTTTTTCTATTATGATAAAAGACGGTAGCTTCTACATCGTGATTTAAGCAGGAAGGATATTTCTAACGCCTGGGGTCTGACGGCCCAGCAAGAAACCATAGTGGGGGTTAATTTTATTGTTACTTTCACGCCATCAAGATACAAGTACAAGTTCACTCTGTGCAATATTACAAGTATATCAAGCAAACTATATCAAGCACAAAACTCATCAGACAATGTTTCTTAGCTCTAATCTTTATGAATAGGGCTCTGTTTTCTGTTGTGGATGTATTGAGGGGCTACATAAAGCGCACTGTACTCCTGTTTTATAATATGTTACATTATGTTTGCCGCTTGTTTCAGTAGGCTTGTTAAATGTGATGCTCATTCTCTGTAGTCCATCATTTTGTGGCACCCTTCAGGCTTAATAACACAAGATCCAGTGGATTCTCAGATTTATGAAGTGATATTGACCATTGTCTATGCGAAACAGATAATAAGCCGTGATGAATGGGTGACATTAGTGATGAAATTACATCAACCTTAACTGGCTATTGTATTAACACACCTAGCCCATCCCCACTCCTCCCCACTGCCTGTTTAATTGATTAATTGCTGACATGGATGGATGAGGGGTTGCGGGTCCTGAATCGGTGGCTGATTGCTAGTCAACCATAAACAGGAGCAGCCACAGTGGGCCCTCAAGGGCAATATTCATGCTCCCCAACCTTATGGTGATTCCTTATCCAGCTCTGACAAGAGGAAAAATATTCGGCCATAAAACCGTTGGTATCACCGGGCTGACATATAAAGCCCTCCGTCACTCCCTCTCTCCCCCTCTCTCTCTTTCTCTCCTTGCCAGTGTTGCATCTCCTTTAGCTCTCAGTCGCTCAGCACACCCGTCGGACTCTGAAATCACCCATCCTCCTCTGCATGTGTAGCTACAGTCCCTCAGGTAGCCCCAGCTTTAAATATGAGCGAATAATGGCGGAGTGAGTGAT
Organism: Argyrosomus regius; assembly: GCA_946959425.1. NCBI lineage: Eukaryota > Metazoa > Chordata > Actinopteri > Sciaenidae > Argyrosomus > Argyrosomus regius. The sequence goes on along the minus strand of OX336884.1, from coordinate 9,084,650 downwards.
GCTGCCTGTGTCCTTGACTGGGATCCTCTGTGTGCTATATCCACATCTCACTGTCTCCGAGCCCCATGGGATGCATAAAACACCCCCGTAGAAAAACTCCCAAGGCTTGTTGGTGGCATCCGTTGGATGGATGCAGAGATGCAGAAATGCAATGAGGTCTTTGTGTATGTTTATGCAAGTGCGGAGGGGGGTAGATAATGTTTACACTGCTGTGTGTTTAATGAGAGGGGCACTGTGTCCACTTTAATGTGTTTGCATTTCAGATGTGGTGCAACAAAGTTATTAAAACGTTATACGGCACATCACATCTCTTTTATGTCTTACTGTTTGTTTGCCCGCATCTTTGTGGCCCTGGTAGCTGATGTCAGGTTTAGTGGTGAAAGAGGTTAGGATCATGCTTTGTGGGTGCCACTAAAATCTCCTCATCAGCACAGTTGCCACCTAATTGTGTCAAAGCTCGTGATGGGGCCAGGAGGGGGTAATATTTTGAGGAGGATAAAGTGTAAGGGTAGGGGGAGCTGGTGGCCTTCCAGTCCAGCATCCACAAGTGTCAGGTCTGCAGGAAAGAGGAGTAGACATGTGGCCAGAAAAGTAGAAGACTCTACCATCAGCCACACTATCTTCACTCTCCCCAATGCTGCGCCACGTTAACCCCCACGCTACTGAGCCCCTCCAGACCGAGGCGCAGGTCTGCACCCCTGCAGCCGTCCGTGAAAACGCTGACACATCGATTACCCCGCATGAAAAAAAAACCTCAGTGTGATGAGGGCGAGTGCACCATGTGAAGAGGAAGCATTTATTCATTTATTCTGTTTATTCAGCAAAACAAACAGAGGTCACGATTATGCTGCAACACTGATAGCTCTGTGTCTATTACAGTTAAATTTCAAATTAGGGGGTTCATTCTGCCCACTTTTATGGTCACTTCAAAGCCTGCTTGATGCCTTCCAAGCCCCCCAGCAAAATCTGATTACTTACACTTTTTACAGACTACATAAGCTTCAAGTAGAGTCAGAAAACTAATTTGTTTCTTGGAGTCCGGTTTGGAGCTCAAAGAAACACTTGCTGGTGCTCTTGACTTGTCGTCTTATAATTGGACATTAGATGGCGCCATTCAACTTGCTAGAAACCCACAGTCACAGACTTGATTTGCAATATGAGACCGCCTGGTGTGTGGTACATGTGGATCTCTTGCATGAATGAAATGCAATTAAGAGTCTATTCGTTCTGTTTAAAAGGTTTGTTCAAATCCTTGACTCTTTTAACATTTATCTCAATTGATATTTGTCATTTTTGAATAAAATACAACTGCAACATGTATTGGGTATAATTGTATAGGTTAGTGGCAATGTCAGAACTGGTGGAAGAGAGATAATGAAGTGAAACTTTGTTGCTGGTTTATTTCAGGTTACAAGCAAATTGTACAATTAATTCAACGTGTACAAAGTGAGATGGCTCATTTAAATGTGCTTTTGTGTCCAACGTGTGCCAGAGTCATACTTTCAAAAGTAAAAAAAAAAATTGGTGAGCAGAATATTTCGCCCTTTGGTAGACTACCACAGTGGGTGTTAGTGTAGTTGTAAATGAGCAGAGTTGGAGGCTGGGCTTGTGGCAGGGCAGACGTAGCGTTCAGAGGGGTGTCCCTGCCGGTGCTACTTTAACTAGGACAAGCCTCTCTATACCGGTGGACCTCAGGGGCCGATCAGCAGGTCTCAGGAGAGGCTCCCCGCACCGCCGTCTAACCAGGCCTGTCACGAGGGGGCTGATGCTGGGCTGGCTGGCTGGGTGTGGGGCTGCTGTGATGGTGGGTGGGTGGGGGCTGACACGCCGAGAGGGCAATTACAGCAAGGACAAAGACTACACAGTGATAAGTCCCCACAGCACCCTAATGAAGAGAGCAGGTTAGCCTGTTAAGAGGACTGGGGAAATGAGCATGGTCTCAGTGCATGTTTGTTTGTGTGCGAGTGTGTTTGTGTGTGTTTAACCTACCCGAGGAGGATACATTTTCTGAGGTCATGTTGCTACCATGCTCGCTAACCTCACTGACTGATGCCTTCCCAAGCTGGTGTTTTCCTCTCCGTAGAGCAAAAGCAAACAACGGCATGAAACTGGAAACCAGTGCATCTTTAGGGAATTATATTCCTGTGTCTGCGTATAGTGAGAAAGAAAGTCCCAATGCAAGCTATTAATGAAATGAAACCTTTAAAATATCATGCCTTCGGTGGGTAATTGTTGCACATTAACGGATCTACAATTTGTTTTTATCACACCACTTAATGATTTTTTTAATAATATCCCACTTAAAAATTCAGTACATTATATTCTGCATTTTCTACGTGAAATAAATTGATGAGTCTGTAGGTCAGCAGTTGTAGAAAATATATTCCGGATGAGAAAAGAAGTTAAAAAAAAAGGAAGCGTAAAACAGAAAATGAAAACGGGGGAAAGGAATCATTTCCAGAGAAGGATTAACTGCCTTCCTCTTTTGGTCACTTTTGCATTTCCAGCCTGGATGTGATTATAGCCAGATCATGTTATCAGGCAACAAATCCCAGATGCAACAACAACTCTCTTCCTCTTCTTTCTTTCTCCTTCTTTTCTTCTAACCTTTTTCTTTTCTTTTTTTGGGGGGGGCGGCAGAGAGAGATGGTGTGTACCTGATACTGCTGTGTTGGCACACCCGTCTGGGATCTGATAAGAGAGCCTCTGGAGCGGTGCTTATTCAAATCAGTGCATGTTCACAGTGAATAGGAGCAGGTAAAGGCAATAAGATACAATGCGATAACCTTTCTGGAGAGGAAGAGAGAATAGTTTTACACTCTGTTTCGCAGCTCTGCTACACTAGATGAGGGATTTTCAACAGAGCCTAATTGATTTGCTTTATCCTGATTTTAACTACAAAACAAAATCCTTTCTTTCACCAGTGCGACTTTAAACGGATGTTAGACGAGTTTATGCAGTTTTGCGATGCATTACAGTGATTTTATCATTAGGCTTTTTTTATTTGCTTTGTAAATTGATCAGCTTTCAACCTCCTCATTGACCACGTTCGACTGCTGTTTTGGCGCTACTCGTAAGTGTGTGTTTGTGGACTGGTCTGTGTATGGTAGCGTGTGTGTGTAAATGTGAATGTGCAGTTCCATGTTTATATTAAATACATATTCAAATGCCACATAATCAATTTAGTTTTTAACATTCACCCTCAGTAATCTCTTTTAGACCGACTTAAAGATAAAAGCAGGAATATGCTCCGGAGTGTGGAAGCCAAGTGTGTTTGGTCTGTGTGAGTGTATGTCTGTGTATATGTCACAAACATAAACATCGCATTAAATCAATTTAACTTAATAACACTGATCCGCAGTGATCACTTTTAGAGCCACTGTGCAGAAATCTGAAGCAAGGCTTAAAGCTTATTTGCGGAGTGGAGGGTGGTGTGCCAGGAGTCTCAGGGGGTGGGAGGGGGGTTGTAACATATGTTACGTGCACTCAGTGCAAGACTCAGCAGTGATAGTGAAACATTGGGGTGAAATGCATCCTCCGAGGGCCCCCGTGTTAATGTGTTTGGCTTGTACTGAACTCAGCCTCTCTACATCCCTGCATTTAAAACCACGGCGGCGTAAAGCCATCGCCCACACTGAGTATATTTTGATGATACAAATTATCAAGAAAATTGAAAAATTATTACAGTGACAACAGTAATTACTGTGACTAATAATTATGACGCAGATGTAATATACAAATAATATTTTTTCATTAATTTGCCACTTTAGTTTTTAAGTACAATTTAGGAAATTATTATTTATGTTTACTACATAAATTTTTACCGTTGTAATTGGCCATTCAAATTAAAAGTAGACGAGAGGAGGAGATTTTCATGTTCTTGTTTGAAAAGTGTGTGTGTTTCTTTTTTCAGTGTGTGTGTGAGAGTGTGTGTGTGTGTGTGTGTGTGTGTGTGTGTGAGAGAGAGAGAGATAGAGAGAGCGAGAGAGTAAAGAGTAAAAGAGAGAGTGCAGACTTCTGCACACTCTTGTGCTTGTAAACAGTTTTTGATGCAGTTCCCGCAGTCAGAGATGATGAGGTGATGTTTAGTCGCAAAAATATGCTATTACAATTTTATTTATATGCTTGTGTATTTAATATTTGTTTTTTTTAAACATTTAGAGCTTTTTAATCATTGTAATATTATTAATTTAAATGCTTTTTAGATGTAGATATTGATAATGCAGAAATCTGACATGCACTATGATGATACTCTAATCTCCAGTGCAGTAGGCTATTGTGCAGCTCATTACGGTCAGGGCGTCTAACATGCAGGCTGTCTTACTAAATTAATCTCTTCTCTATTTTCATATTGACTCTCACAGTAATGCAGCCTACCAAGTGAACAAGATAATGAAACACCCCCTTTTCCCCTTTGCAACCAAACACCACTAATCTAATATATTAGTCACCCATGCTCGTGTACGGGTGAGCAATTATTCTAAAAAGTTTCCATACCGTGCCGAGGTGACAAAAGGAATATGGGCAAGGAGTACTGCAGACACATTTGACGGCTACTGCGTGATGCTGATAGGCCAAACGGTGGTGGGAACCCGCCACTTTTAATCATGTGGAGGGTGACGGCTTTCATAAGAGCACGCGGCGACTCTGACAATTCTAATAAGGAGAGGTGACAGAGAAACTTTCTGTGTTAGCGGCAAAACAGGGGGAAGGTCTCCTTGTTTTTTTTTTTGTTTTTTTCAGTTTTTTTCTATGCATACGTTTTTTTTTTTTTGTTTTTGGTTGAGTGTAAGAGATGAATTTTACAATCTGAGACTGGATTTGTGGTGAAAGAATGTCAGCATTAATAAAGGGCTTTGGGGACAAGGTCACACGGGTCCCTGTACAGCAGAGCACCCCGAGTCTGTTTGTGGCTTCTGAGATAGGCAAAACATGCTAAGACGTCTCCCTGTGCATAAGGTAGCCGACTGGAGTTTTGCCCGTCAATGTCTCATTGCACAATCTAATTTATGATTCTTCAGCCTTTTTTATTCAAAGACAATCTCAGCTCTGGAAAAAAAAGGAAGCGAAAAGGAATGATGCTTTGAGGATATAATTAAAGATATCGTTCAAAGAACAACTTTTTGCATATTTGAATTATTACTGTCGTTAAAAACCACACAAAATATGGAAATATGATTGCCGGAAGCACATAAATCAATGATCAGCAAGGCCTCAGAGCCCAATAAATATGGGGAGTTAAATACTTTAAAATGCAAATCACATCTTAAAATTTGCATATGGGTGAATTTAAAGGAAGTGTGCCTCCTTAAGACCCTCTGAGGTAGAAACGGTTGGGGCTGGAGGGGGTTCGGGGGGTGTTGGGGATACAGACAGGCAGTCGGAAGGTTTTTTTTTTTTTTTTTCACGTTGTCATTGGTCAAGTTGTTGGATCGTTCTAAATGATAGCAGCTGAAGTGGGCTGACAGACACGACTGCATCTCTTTTGTGGATCCAGAAAGTGCCTTAAGTGATCTGAATAATTAGGAGTTAATTATTCTTCATCCATCTAAATCAGAAAGGGACAGATATGGGAATGGAATTTATAATTTTAGCCCGACGTCCTGTCTTGTTCTAATGTGGTAAACTAAAGTGACTGTGAATAATACCTACTGACCTTCGAGTAATTACGCCTCGCCTGGCAATTTGCTTGCTGTTGCTAATTGAGGGTATTGATTCAGTGAGATTCATATTAAAAATACATATGTTTTATGGCTGGGATTTTTTTTCTTCTGGTTGTCTTTAATGTATTATTAATCTGTATTATTTTATTTTATTTTTTTTTAACAATAATTAGCAGACAGGATGTGCTACACCGGAGGGGTTGAGCACTTTCTTTGTCCTACTCCTACCCACTGTTGCAGGTACTGTATATTTTGCCAAACTTTTTGCTGAATCTAAATTAGTTTTCATGTTGTATGAAGCTCTAACAGCAGCTGTTTTTGTGAAGTTAACTGCCCGAGCTAGGAGTAGCACAATTAAAACTACTACATTACATTGACAATATTTTATATCAAATGATAATGATAACTGCAGTAGCAAACAGTGATAAATGTAATGTAAATTGTGAATAATATTCCGCAAGGCTTCCACATGATGGCTATGATCCTGCTAGTTTAACATAATCCCCCCCCCCCCCAATGTTGTTTTCCCCCTCAGACATTTAAAGACGCTCTGGCGGCACCACCAGATCAATGGACATGATGTCTCTTTGTGCATTAACACTCAGGTTAGAGTGTTAGGTTAAAAACCTGCCCAGCACCTCCCCGGGAAAAAAAAAGACAAGAGTGAGAGAAAAATCAATTTTCCCTACGGAGTCAGAGGGGCGATCTGTTGGTTCTGAAGGCATCCCTTTACCAATATATATGTATGTATGTGTGTGTGAGTAACGTGGGGGTGGCCGTGACTGTCACTCTTGAGTGTTTGCATGTGTGAATGCCCTTCCTGTGGCGCCTGCAGGTATTGACCACTACACAGGACGAGGTGGTTTGCTTCAAACACATCCCTCTTCCCTCTTTAGCCCGTAATATTTTAAGCCTTTTCGACCAGCGGAGCTCCAGTGGCAGCTCACAGCCTCGTAATAACCCAGATAGGGATCGATGGCGCTGGATTTAGGCACTTACCCCTGCTAAAACTGGTAAACTCATTTGTCTTTCCTGAGCAGCGTTCTCTCCGTTGTTTAAGGAGACACTTAAAAGAATCCCCTGAATTAAGATAATGTGACTGTTGGTGTGTGATCAGACAGGCTCAGCTGAAAGGACAAGCAGCTTTAGCTCTTTTATTAGCTCTCTGTTTAAGGGGCCATACATGTTTTGACGGAGTCCAACTCTCTTTATTTTATTTCTGTCATCCCGATTAGTGTGCCAGGGCACACCCGCTTTGCTCCCTCACCCCCTCCCCACCGGACAAGTGTGTGTGTCTGTGTGTGTGTGTGTGTGTGTGTGTGTGTGTGTGTGTGTGAGAGAGAGAGAGAAAGAAAGAGACAGTGTTAAGCATGCCAGCTCTAAATGAGATGGACCAAAGTGTGATGGCCCTGCTGCTCCTCATGTTCAAGCCTACATGAACGCCTCAACACAAATTCTTGGTGAAGGACTCAATGGATGCCGTGAAATCATATTTGCTGTACAGCTAATGGCATAGGACTGGTTCTGCTACAGTGTTCCTCAGAGCAAGAAAACATGCCGGTTGTCCATAATGCACACTGACCATTTACACTTTTCACGCACAGACCGCACAGTGTGGATGTTGTAGTGCCATGGATGTAGATTTCACATGTTTGCAGGAATGTAGACAAAAATATTTTTGAAACTAAAAAGTTATTTTCAGGGTTTTTTTTTAGGAATTCATAAGAGATTAATATTTCCTCCATCCCTTGGATTACTATGTCAAACTTGCAGTTTAAGTAAAAAACATAAAAATCTGCAAATCAAGGGATACACAGTACACCACCACAGTACACCACCCACACAGCAGCACAGTGTTTAGCACACAGGGAAGAGAGCCCAGCAGAGTCTTTAGAGGTGCTGTTAAAGGTGCCTTGTCTGGAGAAAGTAGAATGAAGCGTCAAGTTCAGTGGTGGAGAAAAGAAAACAAATATTGTTAAAAACAAAGGAAGGAAAGAAGGAAAGGAAAAGGTGTTTTGATGAGTCAGAAAAGTGACTCCTATAAGAAGAGGAGAAAAAAAAAAGAAACGGCCTAAACTTCCAAACTTCAAACAGACCTCACATTCTTTTTAGCCCACCTCCCAACGCTTGCAACCTCCACCCCCCCCGGCGTCATGGGCGTCTCTTTCTCTCTCTCCTTCTTTCTGCGTGTGAAACTACAAAGGGCCGTCCGTCCGAAGGAGCCGCTCTGCCGTTGGTGCCGCTGGGTGCTGCTGCTGGTGGTAATTAGGCGTCACAACACTTAGGCCGGGTGTCTCGTGCGGCACCGAATTCCTCCTGACGTGACGGAGCGATGGAAGAGTTGTTCAGCGCTGCAGTTTCTTCTGCTCTGCTGGTCATCTGTCCTCTTCAGGGCCCATCAGGCTAAACAGCTCACCCAACACGCTCACACAAATACGCACACAGACACACACACACACACATGTGCACACACCCCCTTACCCCCCTACCAACCCTTCCAAGCACCCGGAGGCAGAAGAGAGAGGCAGTGTGTTAGAGAGAGAGAGATATCAAAGCCCTCGAGGGGTTAGGAGAGGGTAGTGTGTGTGTGTGTGGGGGGGGGTGGGCATAGTTAAGTGTGTGTGTGTGTGTGTGTGTGTGTGTGTGTAGTTGGATGGGCTGGGGGTCTTAGTCAATACTGTGCATCACTAACTGTACAGACAATATAGATCAATATGAGGTGAAGGCACATATATTTTACTAATTACTGCAATAATTAAAAGGGTCTGTTGTGATTAAAATAAAATCAGTATGTGGTCAATTTTTAGCTAAATGGATTCAGACACAGTGGACTAATCCTGTTTCAGCCTTGTTGCTCCCTTGTCATAAAATCATTTGAGAAAACAACATTAGTGAGGTGAAGTTTTTTTTATTTTTTTCACTCTCCTGATAGGTCAAGAGCCGGGGACAAGATGAAGGAATAACTTTCTCAGTTTATTGTTATTGCCACAGCTGACAGTGTTGAGTGGAAACACACCTGAATCTGATCTGATGTGGTGACTCAAATCAAAAAGAATGTAGACCTGTCAGGCACTTGTTTTCTGTATGTGGTTTTTTGAAGCATTTTAATCTGCGGCGTTGTTGATGTTTCTTTGCTTATGTGCTTTGTATTTGCACATAGTTGTCGATCCCCTAATTAATAACACATACGTTAACAACAAAAGGTTTGATTGAATAATGACGAAGGGAGGTTTTGGGGGGTGGAGGGCGTGTGTGCAGGGTTGCGAGAAATATGCTGTGGCAGTAAATTCAGAGTTTGTGTGGCATGCCGAGCATAACACCAGGCTATAGGAGGGAGAGACACGCTGCTTTCATGTCCCTAAGCCATGTTCACGTCCACTGAAGACTTCTGTTTTTACACAGGTAGGCAGTTTGGGGACTATCTCAGTAAGGAAGAAGGGGGGGATAAAAAAGAAAAACGAGAGGAATCAAAGGATGTTCCCCCTTTTAATAATGTAACAAATATTCTAATTTCTAAAAATAAAACCTCCTCTCCATCCTTCCTGCTAATCTGAGCTGTAATTTATTCCAACCCAAGGCCATATTAGTATGCTAGCCAAGGGCAAAATGGTTACGACAAGACCAAGTTCCCTCAAAAAACTTAGACACATATAAAAAGAGAGTGAAAAGATAAGGCTGCAACTTGTAGACACCTCCCAAATTTAGGACTGGATTGTAGATAACTGACTGCAGTGGGTTGTAATTACCATATAACAAAAGCCTAATGTTAGTCTAATGTTTTGTTATTTTTCGAATAATTCGAAGCAATAGCTAAACTAACATTTTAGAATTGTATCCGCTTTTGGACAGGTAGTAAAAATGAATAGACACATAATTAAGATTTTAGTTTTATAATATTAAATTAAAAGATAAAAAGGAAACGTAACATAGTTTTAGAGGTAAAATAAATGCAGCATAAGACAGTGCTTGGATCTGCACACGCAAGCATTTTTTATTTCTGATTAATTGCATCTGAATTGTGAGTTTTTGTGTGTGTGTGTGTGTGTGTGTGTGTGCATGCGTGTGTCCACATGGATATATTGATGCCATTTTATGAAAAGCAATTGAGCAATGGGACTTTGTACCAACCATCAAACAGACACTTCATTATGGGAGCAGTGATAACAAATACATTGTGTAGGATAATGATGGCAGTGGTTCATATTGTTCATTATACGTCTGGGTGTCACACGGCACTTAGAATTTATGTGTGTGCGTGTGTGCATGTGTATGTGTGTGTCTTTGTTTTTGTCATTTTACAACATCATGTTTCAGCAAATTAATGTCTGAACCATTGGGAAGAAAAATACACCATCATTTGCCATCGGTGACAAACAATATATTTTGTATAATGATTGCATCTATTGGCTTGTGCATTTGTAAATGTGAGGTAATGAATTTCCTTTGTGAGCAATGAAAGCAAACAGAGATATTATGTCACTTTGTTTGAATAGGCCTACTGGATGCATGATGGACCGTCATTCGATGATAAACTATCTGTAAGAGAAAAATACAACCCTTTTGATAGTCAGAACATGCTAAGTAACTGCTCCGTGTGGAATGCATACATTTTCCTATAGATTCTAATGCTGTTCAGACACGCTGGCGATGTCCCATGCAGAAAGTGGGAGGTGTGTGTGATGTGGAGTCTGACTGGTGGAGGCCTCCAGCGTGTTGGCTGCCTTTGACTTGTGGGCCTGTCAAAGGTTTTGGGGCACTGGACTGAGTCGATGCCTGCCACACACATGTCATGCCTTCCTTCCCTGATGAGCCCTGCAGTTACGCAATCAACAGTATTATTGCTTGGAAATGTATATATTTAATTTGTGAAACAATGACAGTTTTGCTTGATTTATGGCGCAAGGCAAGGTTTAATTAATTGAAAAATGCATATTACCCCGTGACTTAATTATTAGCTAATTAATCACCGGGTACTTGTTCACTGTTCCCCCTCCTTTTTCCCCTCTTTTCAGGCATATTTCTGTGCGCGTCTGACACTTGAATTTCCTCCCGGGGTCATTTTTATGTGAGGTCATGCTTTTTCTTCCTGAGTGGCTGCTGAGATGGAGAACACGCGCCGTAGAAAGCCTTTGGTAAAGCCGGACGGCACACAGCTCAGGTGAAAATGCACTGAAGTCAGTGAAAGTCTTGACATCATATATTGGGAGAGTAGATACAGCATTCACAATATGATTAACAGTGTGTTTTGAAATATTCGCTGTGGAGAATATTAGAGCGGCTGAGGTCACATAAAACCCCCCAACCCCAAAAGTCATTTTGGGAACTTCGTAACGGGCCCTGCATGAATATCTACATGTGTGTTTGTGTGTGTAAATCAGGATTCTGGTCACTTACTTTGCGAGTTTGCGTCTGAAGGGTTGTATCCTTACCTCTAGCTTCCCTGTCTGTGTGAGATTCCTTCTAAATTTAAAAATAAGGAGGCTTCCGACACAGTTTACACACATCCACCGAACTATCGTGATGCCGAAACATCAAGCATTTATGCACAAGGGTGAGAAAACAGGCATGTAACCAATACCTCCTCCAGTGCTGAACCCAGCCAGCCAAATGACGTGGCCTCAACCCAGGAGACCTGGCTGTGGCTGCTAAATGTGGCAAAATGCTCACCTCAGCCCCACTCACAAACTCACAAATATAAAAGTATACACGCATTAATACACACTCAACCAATCACACATGCATTCACAAATTATAGTCTACACTTCAAACTCCCTGAAAAGGACAACCGCCGACTTGTTGCACACATAGAAAGTATTCATGTCTTCTCTAGTAGCCTTGGGAAGCACAATTTGCCAAAGGTGTAAGCCGATCCTTGGGGTCATGGTCAGAAATGGTGAATAAACGTCTCACTGTTACAGCTGTCAGTGGTTTACCTCTTGCTGGTGGAGGGTCTAAATAGTAGTATTTATGTCAGTTGGTTTTCGACTGAAAAAGCAGGGCAGTTTTGATCAGAAGATCAAGGATTTCCCCTCATGAGAGCTTCTCCAGATAGCCGCTGTTAGGAAATGATAGGGAAAAGCGACATTGGATGCCAGTGTGTAAGACAGAGGAGGAGGTGCGGCTGCGGCTGGAGGCCGGCCTGCCAAAACACCTTACCCCCAACACCCATCCACCCTGCCTGGCCACTATCTGGCCCCCCATGTGTCTGTGCCTGGTAATGGTAAGCGTTTTAAACTATTAGAGCTGCTGTGAAAAAGGCCCGTTTGAGTGCAGAGCTGTCAGTCTGCAATGAGGCAATTGGGGGTGGGGGGCTGTCATGGCTGTCACTCAATGGGAGGATGAGAACTGTTTGGCCCTAATGGATTCCTCCAGGCGGACGGCTTACACTGCGGCTAGAAGTAAAATCGATGCGTTGTCATGAGCGAGTGAGGCATCATCAAACGGCCAGGTGGACGGGGAGGCAAGGAAGGGGAGGCTTGCCCGGGTAGTTACGTCTATATCTCAGCCTGTGTGTGTGTGTGGTTTGGAAAGGAGAGAAGAGACAGACAGATGCTCGGCTCAGCTTTACACGCCCAATGGGGCCTCTGCTATGATTGTAAGCATGAAAGGGGGCTCTGACCTCCATCATCTCTGTTGCTTTTATTTTCCGGTTCTCTTGGAATCGGACACAGATACACACAGACATTCCCCCACACACATACACATAGATAAATGTGAAGCAGTGCAGACAGGGGGTATACCGCCCTGACAAAAGTCAGACATCATCTTGTAGGCAAAATCGCTTTTCATACAACAGATTTCTATTCAGCAAGTCCAAGTTTTGACTAGAACCTGTGGAGAATGAGGCAACTAGATTTTAAAAGAGCACAAATGGTTTAACAGGTGATGACAGAATTTCAAGCACATCTTTCCTAAAATATTTAATGTGGTAAGATGAGTCTGGAAAATTGTGACAGTGTAAGATGAGAATGGGCAACCTGCTGGAGGAAAGAGGAAACCACAATTTGAAACTTACAAATAGTGACAGAGGACATTTAACAAGATGTTTCCTAAAGAAGATCACAGCCTAAAATAACCAAAGAACTGAGCCAACATAGTCACACAATCAAAAGGTTTAGAATCTTAAATACGTTTTTTGTATTGTAGTATATACCCAGAAATATTTCTTTGACAGGTAGTTCTTTGAATGAGCTCTTTATTAAATACATCACATTGGTATCTGCTTGTTATTTTATCACGTTCCTGTATAGGGTTATTTGAAACACAGACAGACAACCATTAACTGTTTCAGTTTATTTTATGTCTCCTTGCTGTTTTTTCCCTGGTGGGGACGGGCCTTTGGGGACACAGCGGGGCCACCCTCTGGCCCCAGAGTGGGCCCATGGGAGAGGTTCAGGTCCATTGATTGGCAGGTAGAGTTGGAGGAGATTGCTCCAAGCTGGCTGTAGGCAGGCTGCTGATCCTGTGCAGGGATGCTGGTGTTCAACTTCCTCACTTGGCCTCTCTGCCTGGGCTCAGTCAGCCTCCGCCAGCTCCTGTCAGCCTTGCCTGCCTCTTTGTCTTTGACTTACATTTAAAAGATAAATCTGCTCAAATGCTATATTTTTCTAATTGTTTGACAGTGCCATGAAAAGACCAAAGTAAACAACAAATGTATCCGACTTAAAAATAGCCAAAGCCTGATGTATCTTATTCCTCTTCACCACAGAGCTCCATTGGTGTCCAAAAACTATTAAAAACACATCAGTTAGCCACATTGTTGTGCTGGGCTACATGTTCTATCATTACAATGAACATGGGCACTGTAGTTTATTTTGAGTAGACCCCACATGTACTGCCCTGTACTCACTAGGCCACCAAATCCGCAGCTAAACATAGTAACAAATGCTTCATTTCTTTACTCTGTTTGAGTAACGTTTACTAAAAACATCAGAGGCCAGCTGTCTTACAAAATCACTTTGCCTTTTTTTAATGAAACTAATATTTGTTACACGTTCTTAAAGACAAGCTGGAAAAAGTCACATTTTGGTGCATCTCAGTATAAAAGTATTTTTAAGATTGCACAGACTATCATATTTGAAGTAATGTACAGGAATATATATTTTCTGGTCTTGTGTGTAGATTGATATATTTTTCTAAACCTATTCAGTAAAGCTGTATTGAAGTGAGCATTCTTCCTTGTGTTTGTTCAACACTACCTATCTTGAGTTTAGAACTCGAGTCAAGACACTCTCAATACTCTTCTTGTTAGCCTTTGGAAACAGGAATTTCTTTTCTTATTGCTGAACACATGAAAGAGTTGGTGTTGATTAAGGAGGCCTTTTAAGCTGTGAAAGCCCTAAATGTGCTGTGTCCTTAGTAAGATGAAAAGAAGTCGAAGTTAGCCTGAGTTGTTTCTTACCTTAGCTCTTCCAATGGGAGAACCTTTGGGAGGATGCCTGAGAGAGAGAGAGAGAGAGACAGAGAGAGAGAGACAAACTAGAAGCCCTTATTCTCTATGCTAATTTCTCCACATTTTACTTGTAATTATGCCCCAGCATCCTCCTTTCTTTCTCTTTCCTCTCTTTTCTTCACCCTCCCTACTTGTCTTTTATTGCTGATGAAACATTTTCCGTCTTGCTCCATCTTTGTCGTTTTCAAACACCAGCCATATCTTTGAGACCTTAGTCTTCTGTTCACAAGAGTATTTGATTATTTCCATCCTTATAGAAGCAGTTTCTCCTAGATGAAACAAAATACACTTTTGTTTCTTACTTCATCGCTACAGAGTGAATTGGAACAACATGGCCCTTTATCGATGCGCTATGGATGTCTGTTCAAGCCAAAGTGTTTTGTGGTGACGTATGTCCCCTTTCTCCTTCGAAAATGTCACTTCCCCTCCATCTCAACGCTGCCATTGCCCATATTTATTTTATCTCGCTAATGTGGGTCACCCCTGTATGGCGGCCATCAGCGAGGCACAGTCAAATAGCTGTGTCTGAAGCCTACCTTTGGCATGATTTATGGGCCGGTGTGACGCTCAGCTCTCAGAAGGACCGCCATTGTCCTGCTACAGCTCTCAACTCCCGACGTAGGGGCGCTTTGTCTGCGCTGAGGCAAACCAGACCCCCGTCTTTAAAAAGAATCAAATTATTTCATCATGTTGGAAATGAAAAGGCTGTAATTACTCCTAATTAGACCCTGACTTTTTTCTTTTCTTCTTTCTTTCCCTTCTTCTCCTCCTCTCGCCTCCTCTCTTTTCTCACTCCGGAGTTTCGGAGGTGAATTCTTTTTCCAGAGGGTTTAAGATTGCTCTAAATCAGAGCCGTTAGAATGGAGAGTAGGAAACAATTTTCTGTTCAGTTTGAAATTGATTAATTTAGGCTTTTGACAGCTCTTCTGGCTTTGATATTCGGTGAGAGGGGAGGTCTGAAGTGGTGTGATGACACTGTAATGTTTGCTTTAAAGCTCTACCTTAATGGGACTGGCTCCACAATGTCATGATGTTTCACAAGCCAGAGGAAAAATGAGAAGCAAAACACACCATTTGTGGAGTGTTAAAGCATATGTCTGTGTTCGTGAGGGTGTGAGTGTCTGCACGTGTGAAACCTTGGTGGACCATCTACCTCATTGCACTGGTTAGAGTGTGTGTCTGTGCGGCCGTGTAGGGTTTCCCTTCCAATAACACCCCTCCACGTTGGAGAGCACCAGCCTAATGGCCAGCTATCATGGAAAATCATTTTCTGCCCGTCAACTATTTACATGTATCTTTACCACACAAGTCTTGTCGTTTTAGGCGGCACAACAATTTGCTAAGCAAATCCACTCGCCATTTATCTATCAAGGGGGAAGCTGTTGGTGTGTGTGTGTGTGTGTGTGTGTGTGTGTGTCTGGGGAAAGTTGGGGCGGGGGGCTGGTGGAGGATGGCTTTTCAGAGGAGGTGGGGGAGCATTGAGGGAAGCAAATATTTTCTCTGGCTTGCGACAGCACAGTGAAAACACACTCCTGATGCTGATGTGTATTAGAAGTGAGCCAGGCAAATATTAGCACTGCCTTACAGTGGCAGAGTGGTGTTGTGGGGATGTTGGTGTGTGTGCGTGTGATGGGAGGAGTTTACTGGGCTGCTGTGCTATGTAACACTAGTGGATTTCAAAAAATGGGCTTCCACAAAATAATGATGTATTCATTTATAAAATCATTTTTATAGCCAGAGGAGGAAGCTTAAAATAACGCTTTAAATAAGGGATTAAGTAAAATAATATTTATCTGATTTTGGACTGTAGGGCTTCATCAAATGATTATTTTCATTAGTGTTAAATTGATCGACTCATTTCTTGATTAATCTATCATTTGTTTGTTGGATAAAAGATCAGAAAATAGTGAAGAGGCCTCATAATTTACCACATTCCAAGATGGAGGTCATCAAATGTCCGACCAACATTGTTTGCTTGAAAATGAACTTGAACAAAATCTGCGAGCTGCATGTAAGTAGTTGCCTACTTACATTTGTAATGAGCCTAACTGTTGGTCCAAACATAACAGGAATTTGGCTCAGGACTGAATTGTGGAAAATGAAGCCCGACATTCACTATTTGACTGACACTCCAGTCCATGCCCTGCTTAGACACACTCACACATACTGTACACACACAGACCTACCCACCGGCCCACCCAGTGCTCCCAAACAAATCAAAGCATTTACTCAGCCGGACATTAACCTGTTCAGGTTGGTATGCGTGCTCAAGGGCACAACAACAACAACAACAACAACAACAACAGCAGCAGCAGCCGTTAACTCCACCCACATTTCCTGCACAATTCAAATACTTGTGAGAGATGGAGAGAGGGAAAAGACTGCGAAGGGGGCGGTCAAACAGAACGGTGATGCGTCTTGTTTGTCAGCAACAGAGTGCAAGGAAATGTGACAGAGCGCTGGAGGAGGTTTCCAAATCCATTTCCTGCTCTTGTCCGTCCACATCAGCCGCTGACGACGGATCTGCTGGTTCTTATTGTGTTCTATTATGGAGGGGCGGTGGATGTCGAGGGAGGGGTGGTGGTGATGGTGGTGGTGGGGAGTTAGCTGGTGCACACATGCCCAAAAATGATGCGTCTCCTTTGATCTGTTCCAGTGTGAGCCACATGAACAGCTCCGCCGCCAGGCACACACACACTCATGGTCACACGCGCACACACACACACACACACACACACACACAGACAGCCCTGCAGTTTGGCCCTTTGCACTTTTTATAGCCCTGCTCAGTCTTTGTGTGTGTGTGTGTGTGTGTGTGTGTGTGGTTTTGACTTACTCCGGCATCTTGTTTTTTCCATCCTCATGATTTTTTTTCCAGATACATTTGTAGACTCACTGTAATAGGAGCCAGTGTTTGAGGTACAGTGCTTATTAGTTTCTTATCTCAGCTAATTACCCATTAAATAACCACATGCGCATACACATACACACACACACACACACGCTCACACACTCTTATTACTGGATAATTAGCAACCAGCCCATTATGAATATGCATTTCCCACTGCTTAATACACAGAAATATGAATATATCCATTCTAATTTGCTCAATTGACTTGTCATGCTTTTCATGATGCTGAGTTAAAGGCTATCATGGGTTACTTCACCAGAATCCAGGGATAAGAGTCAGCTAACAATGCTGCTTCTTATGGGATGGGTACATTTTCTTCACTGTGTGAGGACACTTTCACTCAGTTGACTATTTATATGTGCAGCGCTGTGTTCCATGCATAGTCTGTTTGATACTTCATTAGCGACAATTGATGCTGGTGGGCTGCAGGCGACCTCAGGAGTTGGTCCAGCAGCTGCAGCTGTGAGGTCTAATTCAGTCCTCACTGGAGCTTTACCTTATTATTGATGCTGATTTTCAATTTTTTTTTTTTTTTTTTTTTTTTGCAGATCTCCATATTTTTTTTTTCAAGCTTAGAATATTAAAAAGCCAATTAATAAACTTTTCATTTTTTGGTTCATACATTGCTTCAGGACTGGACAGTCTGTTCTTGTTTCTCTTTGTTAGCCGTGCTGCATGTTTTGTTGTTTTCACTCCGCCTTTCCTCTCTGGCCCGGTGTGCAGAGAGGGTGCTCGGGGCGGTGTGTGTCACATCAGGTGCGTCAGGATGCCCATTGGCTACCGGCCGCCGTCCGGAGCCATCCCGGCCAATCAGCTGTCGGCAAGCTGACCTTTTCGCTGGCGCCCTGACCCTGATGGGAGGTGAAGTGTGTGGCTGGTAGCAGTCAGCACTGGCACAGCAGGATGAGGAGGAGGAATGAGAGGAGGAGGAGGATCAGGCCGGAGGGCGAGAGATTTTCTTGGCCAGTCACTCCTGTTCCCGTCCTGCTTTCTCCTCTCAACTCCTCTTCGGCTGGAGTCATGACAGCCTCTCTTGGCCGGTTTACACCATGTTTCACATGCGAGGACTCTCTCTAGTCTCTTGTTACAAAGTCAGAAGTAGAAGAGTGTAACCACATGAGATACTTCCCAGGCTTGTCCGTTGTAGTGTGTGTGTTTTCGTGACTTTGTGTGCGTTATTTGAAATGGTGAGTCGTCCCATTTCCCACTAGCCTCTCCTGTCATCTCAGAGGTGCTTAGCAACAATCTGTCCTCCCGAACGAGAAAACAAAAATCAGAGGGTGCTCGAAAATGCTCTGAAATGCAGTAATGAATATTTTAGACATAAAGGACCACTCTCCCAGCCTCCATTTGCCTGGCTCAGTCCTCCAAACAGCCCTTTTAAAGTCAAGTGATGGGGGTTAAGTTAATTATGCACATTAGGGCCAGCCTCCCTCTCTTGCTCGCTCAGTCGCTGTGTTTGTGTCTGTGTCTGTGTGTGTGTGTGTGTGTGTGTGTGTGTGTGTGTGTGTGTGTGTGTGTGTGTGCGCACGGGCGGTGGCTTGGGATGCCGAAACTCTGCCTTTAATTAAACACAGATGCATGGAAGGAGAGACTGTCTGTCACACACACTTTTAACAGCAGCTGCACGCATGCAGGCGCGTGTGGGCACATACACAGATACACACACACACACACAATTGAAGAAGATGAAAGAGTGTAACAGACTCTCTGTGTGTTTGTATGAGAGGAAACAACCTCCTTGTATCTCTGCTCTGCAAAGGGATAAATAACTTTATCTAAATAAAGCCTGTAAATGATTGGCTTTAAAAGGTGCAGACATGTTGGATATTCAAATGTTTGTGCATGTTTGTGGAGGAGTTTAAAAGTCGTTGCAGGTTTCTGATTTATTTATCAATTCATTTATTTATTCATGAGTCTGCCTTTCAATATTTCCCGTTTTCATATTGTTAATCTGCCCACTTGTTTGGTTCCTCGTGATTTTCATCCACCTTCGGCTTCTTCTGTCCATTAGGCTGGATAGATTTATGTTTCCTATTGTTCTGACAGTATTTGATCTCCCCTGACGTGGCGGCTGATTGATGTAATCCATTTGCAGGAAGCAGAAGAAGAAGCAGCAGAAGAAGTGTTAATCAATGACAAGACTATGATATAAAAAATGCCACTTGAGGACCAAAAATAATCAAACATCTACAACTAACAAGAGTCCAGTTGCACAAAACCGCTAAGGGTTTCGAGAAAAATTGTTCTGCAACAACAGATCTACACTAAGGTTCAGTCATAGCTTGTAAATTATTTCAAAGGGTCAAAAACAAGTTGAACAGTCATCATACAGGAGTGTGTGTGATTATATAACAACTGAAAATAATTATTAGATGAATTTCACGTTACATTTACTTAAGGTACAATTTTGCTTTACTAAGTAGTAAGAAGTATTGTACTTTTTACTCCACTACACTCATCTGACAGCTATAGTTACTATTTGCAGATTAAAATGTATATATTTAATATGAAGATATTATGAGTTTATAACCTGTATTTTATTTCATTTATGATGAGTTAGTATTACATTGATAACCACTCCTAATGGGAAGTTTTGATATCTTGAGTACATTTTGTTTCTAATACATCACTACTTACTGTAAAAAAGGATATGAGCCATTTTGCATTTAACTGCAGTAGTATTCATACTTTCATACAAGTAAAAGTTCTGAATACTTCTTTTACCACTGTGAATTTTTTGAATGTATTTTCATTCATCGTTGGTAATTTTTGCAAAATAAAAAAACAAAACAAAAAACAAAACAAACCATAACAAACAAACAAATGTTTTTAATTTGTTTAAAAAGACTCTTTTTTCACAGTCTAAATTATAAACTCTTAACTTAATTTGAATGTTTTGAATGTTTCCCAGCTCAGTCAAGACTACTAAATAGTATTTTTGTTTTCTTCATAGAAACAGCTCATTTCTTCTTTCATCACTTATGCCAGTTTCATATTTACTTCAGCCTAATTAAGGATGTGCACTTAGCAGTTTTCCCATGTAAGACAGAGGCGTTTGCTATCCTTGAAAGCCTTAAATTCAGAACCTTTTTCCTCTCCTCTTTGTCTCTCGGTCTCTCCTGTGCCGCAGCAACGGCCTCATTTTTCATTAGAGGATTGCCCCATTATTTCATTTCTTGTGATAAAATGACAAGAGATTACTCACGAGAAATACTAAATACAGAGCCGGACCGATGGGATCTCCCCTCATATGTAACGCTGCTGTGCTATGGCTGAAGGCTTCATATTTCCTATTTCTCTCTCTATTATATATATCTGGCAGAGTTGTAGATACAAGAAATGAGTGCATGTGTATGTGTGTGTGTGCGCGTGTATGCGTATGTGTGTGGGTGTGCATGTGCATGTGCGTACGGTATTACATTCTGGGTGTCCCAATCTGATCAGACACCACTAGCTGGTCAGCAGACCTTGTTTCTTTTTCTTCCCTTTTTTATTTATTTATTTCTTTTATAAGAAACCTAATTTTAGCAGGAAAAATGTAGAAAAATTAGCTGCACCGCTGACAGAAATGTCAGCGAGTTGGGGGAAGAATAACTTATTTCACACACAGAAGGAAGAGAAAGGTAAACACAGTAAACAAAAGCTGGTGATGGCTAACTGGGAATTAAAGAATAAAAACCACAAAATAAATAAATAATAACCACACCATATCTTTATCTAAGATGATTCATATTTTATTTCAAAACAGTGCCTCCATTGGTCACATTTTTCAGTAGTGGATAATAGAAAATGTAAAGATACGGGCGGTGAAATATGAGTCGGTTTGGGGAGGTAAGAATGAGAAAAGATTAGCTTGAGATTAGAATAAGAGAGATGGAGGAGGGAGGAAGATGAGGGCAAAGAGTCTTGCAGTGTGTGAGTAGTTTTCAGAGTGCAGGTTGGTGTGTCCGTCAGTGTGTGTGAGAGAGAGAGAGAGGGAGAGAGGGAGAGGGAGAAAAGAGGGATGATTGTACACACTCCCACCCTACTTTGTTTTCCACCTACCAACACACCAGTAGAGATTGGACATCCTTGACTGACCTCCTCAGCTACACTCACACCTGCCCACACATCGGCACACCGCTTTTATTGTTGCTGACCTATCAAACTCTACATATACCTTAATTCACATACATGCTTACCATATATTCAAAACGAGAAGAAGAATATGCAATTTGTACAGTCTGCTTACTTCCATGCTTTGCAAACTAATAAACATATGTTTGTTTTGTGATATTGACACCATTGTTTTTGCATATTCATGTGCCTGTTTGTATCAGATAACCCACCTCGAGTCGAGCTCCCGCTGTTGTTTATTCAGTGAAGTTGTTTTTCTTGACTTGCCTGCTGCAGTCCTTCAGTAGTTCAGAGGCTGGCCTCCCCTATTCCCAGAGTGGCCCCTGTGTCTTTAATTTAACAAGATACCCACCAAGGAGGCTTGTTTTGGCTGCTCCCCTCCATCCGGAGAGTCATTAAGGCCGGCCCACGGTGAGGGAGACCCAGCCAGGCATTAGCATAACCGGGCAGAGCGACACAGAAGGAGCCTGGGGTCAGTGGAAACTTCCAGATCAAACTCTCCCAGTTACCCCCAGACCTGGGCTCTGGTTAACACCAGCAGGAAGCAGTAGCCCTGGGAATGTGTTAGGAGGCTAAAACCAACATTAGCAGCAGGCCCACACACACACACACACACACACACACACACACACACACACACACACACACACACCTTTTCTTCGTTACTTTTTTCCTCCTATTTTGTTAGCAACTTGAATCCCCATCTCTTTTTATTATCTTACCATTAGCCCTGCTGCAGAAGTGACATAGTTATTAGTAGCAGCCTTCTTGACAAGACATTTTATTTATTTATTATTTTTTTTATTTCTTTCCCTGACTGGGTAAAGATCTGCTTGCAACACTAACTAACGTCCCCCAGAAGAAAGGTTTGAGGTTCTGTCAGAGCCCAGGCTCTCCTTTTTCCAAATTTTTTATTTTGAAATGAATTCTCGCTAACATGATTGCCGTGACACATTAGTTTTCATGTTCATTTTTTTCCCTTTCAAACTGAACCTCTCATTTTCCCCTGTTCTCATGGAGAAATCAATTCTCTGTTTTGCATCTTGAATTTCAGCACAAGTACGCCTGCAGCCACGATTCCCAAATGTTTATTCTTTTCTTTTTCTTTCTCTAGACATGACTATCAGTGAAATTTTATCTTCATAGACATGCATGGGCTACATGTATTTTTTACTATTGCTTTTTTGTTTTGGTGTTTTTAGAGGGTAGGGCTGCCATGCAGTTGAATTGTGACTTGCACAAACAGACGGTGAAAGTACATCACTGTGAGTTACATTCAATAAACACAGAGAAGGGTGGGTAAGCTATGACCTGAGTCAGTTGTCACCATAAGTCAAACAATCTCCAGCATCAATAAAAATTGTATTATACATTCAGAATTTTGTTTTTCATGTTTTTCAGATTAGATACATCTTACCATAATGTATACAGTGTATTTGTGTCCTCAAGTTTAGAGCACACACTCGTTTCTTTAAACAAAAATAAAAAATCACATGGGCGGGTCATCACAGTTCTGGTTACATTACACGACATTACATGTGGAAAGGTCATTTTAGTCTCACAGCTGCTGTCAGTATGTAATCCACTAGACACCAATCTGGATCGCTCATCTTGAAAAAAAAAAAAGCTGAAACACATACTTTTGTGCTCATATAAAAGCTCTCTGTTGTTTTTATCATCATGGTATGAAGTGTCCCTTTTACAGTGCCTGCTCTGATGGCATCTGCTTTGCTTTAGAGGAGAGCTGAGCGATTCGCAGTGACGGACGTGGTCAACCCATCACGCAGGGCTAATTTACTTTAAGTCCTGCCGCGTTTGTGTTGCTTCAGATCTGTCACGGGATCACGTTGACGTTGCTATAGCATGCTGTTGTTTTGTTTTGGGGACTAAGAAAGCCAAACACAAGGATAAGGTATGACGAATAATGCTGTCTGACAGACGGGGCCTGTTGTTGGTGGACATAGCTGGCAGAGGCTGCCACTGCTGTGTGTGTGTGTGTGTGTGACCATGAATTACCATGACTTGAAGGAGAAATGGAAGAGTTTTTCCATGGATTCTCTCTAAACACTTCTGTCTTTTGATTGTTTTCAGCCACTCTTATAAAGCTGTTCAACTGTTGGATGTGCTTAAAACCTATGAGTGCTCTTCAGCAGCTGTTTGGATTTACATAGATTCAATTGCTTTGTGGAAATTTGAATATTTTACTTTTTTAGCAACTTCTGTTGAAAAATTCACTTTTTCAACAGTCGTCTCATAATTTACTCCCCCCCCCCATGACACTTTTATATCTTAACTTTCCGGTGACATTGGATTTGCCCCCCCCCCCCATCTTTCAGACAATCACATGCCCTCTTACCAAGCTCAACAGGAGGCTAACAAGCTAGCTTCTCATACTCCTTCTAAGGCAGAATAATAAAACTAAGCTCACAAGACAGCCTAGGTAGTTAGATGTTTGGTTGGAGAGGTTATTTATTGTTCTGTAATTGTGTGCTTGTTTACAGCTGCAGCTAGTTGATCGATTCAGGATTACTTTGGCACAGTTGTTGCTTCAGCTAACAGGAGCTAACTGGCTGAACTCCGTAGCAGTTATTGAGCTTGCCTTTGGGCGTCAGTTCAGTCATATTTCATTTGCTCAAATCCTGAAATTCACTAGAATCAACAAAAGCCATGCAGGTCCAATCATTTTCTTAAGCTGTATAGCTGTGGATGGATTTCTCTTACTTGGAATAGAAGCCACAGTTGACCAAACATGCTTTAAATTAAGTCCTGTGAACAAATTAGGTGTAACATTCTCTATCGTTAACATATCGCCCTTGCAGGTAAGCAGTAACAGTTTCAAAGCTGCTGGCCTGCTCTGTTTTGCATAGAAATCTCTAGCTTCCTACGACACTCTTTGCAGATGCTGAAGACTTGTTTATCTAGTTAACACATGTCAGTCGAAAAGCCTTCTGTCTAATTAGAGACTTGAGTCATTGTCATCTGTCTCATAATGAGGAATCATGAAGGCTTCTTATTTCTCTCTAGTGCCATTTGATATTTCACTGTGTCTACAAATGAACAGGGGACAAGTTTCCATATTTTAAGGAAGCGCTGTAAACAGGGTCGCTTGTTTTTTTTTTTTTTTACATGCACTGTCAATTACCCGGTGGCAGTAGCCTTGCAGATGCAGCAGAGCGCTGCGCTGGCTGGCTGACTGGGTGACTGGCTGGGTGGCTGACTTGGTGGCTGACTGGCTTGTCTCTTGGAAACCTGTGAAATATGATTTACATTGAGAGCATGTTGTAGCAAACCCTAGCCCACGGTATGCATATTCCCCCATTGTTTGTGACAGTTGGTTGTACCTGCGCCGGGGGGAAGAGCGCCAAGTAGGCATCCGACTTTGCATTTCAGTGGCTGAGCTCAGGGTCAGGAGCACATCTGGTTGACTGGGAGGTTTGTGTGTGGTGTGTCATTTCTGTGTTGCAGATTCCATAACTTACACACACACACACACACACACACACACACACACACACACATTTGCAAGTTCACTTGTTGCTGTGCAGCCGGAGTCTGTGTGTATAAAGCAGCAGCCGCGCCACACAAACAGCATACCCGGCACACCGGTGCACTCCTACACAAACAAACAAACACACCTGCTGCTCCTGGCAAGTCGCTCTGACAATCAGCCGAAGGAGGGAAGGCAAACAAAACAAACAGTTTAATTTACATGACAGTAGCCTGCTTTACATTAGCATGCCGTGGCAATGATAGAGTGAAGCTCTGCTGGAAACAGCAGGTAATGAAAAGTGATGGTCCTATTTGCGGTATACTGTAAGTACAGGAATGGGAAGCTCGAGCAGTCAGAACTAATAGCGTGTACTGTGCTCCATGTCTGCCAGACAGTCCTTTTGGTGTGCTGGTTTAAAAAAAAAAAAACTACTCTCCCAGTCTTTCTCTAAAATAACTAATTTTTCAGCATAGCAGAATAAATATAAGCAATTTGTTGTGGTGAAGAATTCAAGATGTGTACATGTGTTAAGTGAAGAGAAGAGTGCAATTTTTACATTTTTTTTTTTTTTTTTGCTTTCCGTTTCTTCCAAACTTTCCTCGTTTAGACAGAACATGAAATGTTTATGCAGTTTGTGGAAAACAATCCATGTGCAACTTTAACGAGCAATTAACCTCATCAATAAATAAGTAAACAGTGTTTTGGCCGGTTTGTAATTGCTTAGAATGGTATTTGTGTCTAGAGACTGCTGTATTTGTACTTGGTAAGCTTTATTTCTGAGGGCATTTATGCCATGTGTGTTGCGTGTGTCTGTGTGTGTGTGTGTGTGTGTGTGTGTGTGTGTGTGTGTGTGTGTGTGTGTGTGTGTGTGGTTTGCAGCCGGGTTCGGTTTGTACATCGTGTATGTTTGTGTTTTTGCAGATGATAGCATACACTCATCGTGTCATGTGTTTGTAGTAATACTGTTTAGGTGTGTCTCTACATGATTCTGTGTGTGTGTGTGTGTGTTGCTGTGTGTGTGTACTGGCTCCAGTGGTCTGCTCCTCATGTAAAGAGATAGCATCTTCCCACAACAGATCAATAAGGGAATATTTCTAGAATCCCTGCTTCTGTCTCCGATTTAACCAATAACCATGTGTGTGCGTGTGTGTGTATGTGAACGTGAAGGATACTCAGACTGACAACCTCACTTGTGTCCTGGTGGTTAGCTTGAACTTGGCTGCCATTAGTGAACCTATTGGCACATTATCAGACTCCGAAGAGCCAAATTTGAGTAGTCTCAGCTCTTCAGTCAAGTTAGGCTAGGTTAGATTTGTGTTTCTTGTATGTTTGTCACCTGTTCATCAATCAATCAGTCCAAAAACCCTCTTTCTATCACCACAACAGTTGTGGAACATTTGATAAAACTACTATTTTTCATATAAAATATAGGTAGAACTATACTGTCCTCACTGGATACAAGCACACACTTCTACCGCTGGTATGAAATATTGACACACACATGTGGATACACTCTGTCTTGCACGTATCTCCACCACCCCCACTCTTCACCCAGCTCATGTTTACTTGCCGTAAATTGTCCTAAAGGGACACAGCCACAGATGATTTATGGTGCCAGATATGATTAGATCCCATGTATTTTTACACAATGGACACATTTTTTGCATGCGGCGCCTTAAGTGGGAGCCAGTAGTCATTAATGACTGAATAAACAGCGCGTTCCCTACTTATTAAAATATGGCTTCATGTTTCCTCCCCATTACTGTCGTGGCGGCAGCGCCTCGGCAACAGAGGACAACCCACACTGAGTGAAAGTGAAAATATTTATCTAAGAATGTATAATATGTCTGAAGATCTGTTTTGTTTAAAGGCTGGCATGTGACAAAAAGTATGGGGTGGACTCAGACTGGCATTTTCTAGTAAATTAAAGCTGACTGGCTGGCTGACAGTCTGACAGCCAGACTGAGTTTTTCTTGAACTATATGTAGCTATTTAGGCTGTCCTCTAATGGATCATTAGCAGATTATTCACAGCGTTTCAGTGGGGAAATAAAGTCTATCCTGAGGTACTTTGACAAAACAGTTAAAAATGATTCCTACAGTTGAAGTAATTATTTTTTTGATTGGACTGTATGACCTTATTGCTGTCATGGTCAATGTCAAATGCTTTTTTCTTTATCCTGTTGATGGTTGTCAGATTTTACCATCAGAACAACAAATGTTTCTACAATTTTCTCGATTCGTTGCTTTGTCCGTTAAATCTAAGAAAATCATGAGAAATGGCCATCAGATTTCCAGAGCCCAAGGTAACAATGGCTTATTTGAAGAGATGCCCTGATCACCTTATTTCACTGCCAACTGCCCATCATTATATTGGACAATATGTTTCATTATAGCAGCAGGTATAGCAGTATTAAAAATGAAGTACTTTTCATTTTTTGGAGTTGATCTTCATAGCGATTGGCTTTTAACTGTTCTGTTTTATACTTATTGCTTATTCCTCACTTTTCCTAAGCGACCAGTAGGAGTTGCAAACGATCAACTGCTAAGCTAAAACCAAAGCTAGTCTCTTGCAGGCGACAGGAAACAATACCTGATATGTTATGATTCACTGAAATAATGAAACACATGGTACAAGATGAATTAATCGTGTTTTCATTAGCTTTGCCACCATCAAATGGTTTTAGCGTTCAGCGACTTAAAAGCATTAATCCTGATCTAATGATAGCACTTTTTTACTCAGTATGGGCCGATGATGATTGGAATTATCTAAACATCGCTACATATTTCATCCAGCCAACAGTCTGAAACCCGAGGACATTCACTTTCACTTTACCGTCATATGAGACAAAGGAAAGCAGAAAAATAAAATCCCACAGAAACCTATGCACAGTACAGTGCTGTGTACATGCAGCAGTTAACTTCATGCCCAGATATATTTTATATGTTTGGCCTCCTTTGCTCTTTGCTCTTGAGAGTATTCAGACTTGTTGGTATAGTTTGCACACACATTCCTTTATGTCTTGCAGAGGTTGAACACACACAGTTCAAGGTTAGTCTCCAATTCAGCTCAGTCCAGCTCACAGATAATTGTCAATAAAATTGATCTTTCTTTTTTTTTTTTAACTCTGCTCATATTTTTCCATCCTCCTCCCCTCCCCTAGACACTTCCCTTGACTCCCTCACTCCACTCTCCTTTGCCTCTGTCCTTCTCTTTTCATCTTAAGCCAGATAAGTCTGCCTCGACTGCCAAGAGTACCGAGTATCACTGCTTGCTTTTTTTCCCCCTCCTCTTATGTTCTTCTCACAGTGCACTGAAGCCATGTCGCAATTTCTCAGGGAGTTTTGATGCCTGGATGTCTCCTGTCTGGGTCCATCTCGTCTGAGCTGCAGCGCCGGCTCTATGCGATCTGAACTTCGCTGCCTCGCTGCAGGTCAGCCTTCACGGCCGATTAGTGTCGAAGCGCCACTTTGGTCACAAGTTGTCGGGAGTGCTTATCGTGAAGATCAACAGCGATCAGTCTCGCCACTGCGCTCCCTCTCTCTCTGAGTCCTCTACATCTCCTCCCTCTTTCTCTCTCCTTTCTGTTTTCTGCCCTCTCCCCTTTTGGCATTATCCCCTCCCCCTCTGTGTTTTTCCCCTAAAATCACCATATTTCCATCTACATCTTATCATTGTCATCCTTCCCTTCTCCCACCTTCCCCCCATGCTGTGTCTCCAAACAGTCTAAAAATGTTTTTCCTTCCCAACAACTCCTCCCTCATTGGAAAACCTCATGAGGTTTCAACTAAGATGTAAAGTCGTAAGATTTGTACAATGTTGTGTAAGAGAATCTGATTTTACCTGAGCAGTTCATTTAACTGTCTTGATGTGATCATGGATGCTATGTAAGTGTTCCCAAAGAAACTTGGACTTGTTTTTGACCAAGAAAATTCTCAAAAACACACGCCTTAATGCTAGAGGTTTACCTCCACCACTACTTGGTTTTAGCTTGGCTAAACAAAGAAAAATAAATGAGCCCTTTTAAGTTGGCAAAAAAAAATCACTTTTCATTCAAAGAACAAATGAAAAGACACATTTCAGTTTCAAGTCACTGCTGTTAACTTTTTCCACTCATTATAAAAGAAGGAGGGAATGTTTGATTGGTCTCTATCCAGTCAAAACAAGCTGATATAACTCCAACCAGTCAGCTCAGAAGGAAAGTGAAATCTTTGTTTGAGGTTTTTTACTCTCACCTTTTTTTGTGATCAACTCTTTACCGACTTTTCTTTCACCCTGCACAGTGCTGTGTTCTGTTTGACCAGCTCAGGAGACACAGGTTCAGTTTGTGAATACAGTATCCCCCCACCCCCCATCCCCACCCCCTACATTCAAATCCTTCCATCCCTCCCTCTCTTGGCGTCTCTGTGTGCCGTCAGGCCTCGTCTGCGGCGAGAGCGGAGACGAGTCATGTTTTGGCCTGTCAGTATGGCTGCTAGTGTCAGTATCTGGAGCTGCTGGTTCCTCTGACAGCGCTGGAGGGGCTGCTGGTCCTAGCAGAGTGCAGCCGTCACCCTGTGACACGCTCAGTGTCACCGATCCCCTCCGTCTGGTGACATGGCACCCCTCCCCATCCTCATCTTTGCTCGCCACTCCAACACACCCCCCCCCCAGCCAGTGGCCTTTTCACTGCCACTCTGCAGTCACTCACTCAGTCAGTCACTTACTGCCTCACTGAGGAGTCTTTAGTAGGAGCTGACCTACATGTGTTTTTGAAAGCTGATACCAGTGTTTGGTAGTGTTTACCTAACCTTACCTTTTTAAAGATTATAGTGATAGATAGATAGATAGATAGATAGATAGATAGATAGATAGATAGATAGATAGATAGATAGCCTCTGTGCACAGCAGGACTAAATATGTATGTGATTTAATCTGGCCTTGGCGAGTGTGCAGCAGTGACAAATGGATGCTCACTATGAAACCCCCTCATCCAAGAGACAGTATTAGTTTTTGCTTTAATTACCAGCAGCAGTAATGTTTCCTATCCATAACTGTCGGCCTGCTAGAATGCAGCCTGGCAGAGGGGTGAGGGCCTTGTCTCTTCTCTCAGTGGGCCTCCTGTCTCTTCTCCCCCCCCAATCCGTCTATCCTCTCTCCCTTCCCTCCCTCCCCCTCCCCCCCTCCCACCTCCCTCCCATCCCCTCTGCGCCCGCCGCATCTTTCATTTCAATATTTCAATATTTATGCCTCATCTGAGAAAGTTCAAAGTCACAGTAAGGAGGCATAACTTTCTCCCGCCTCCCCGCCGACAGCGCAGGACCCTGCCTGGTGGACAGGAGAGGAGAGACTGCTGACGGCTGGTCTCCCCTCCCCTCCGCTGGTCACTGGTGACAGAAAGAGAGAGGAGAAGCTTTGGCTTGGGGAGTCGGATGCAAAGACAGACA
Organism: Argyrosomus regius; assembly: GCA_946959425.1. Taxonomy (NCBI): domain Eukaryota; kingdom Metazoa; phylum Chordata; class Actinopteri; family Sciaenidae; genus Argyrosomus; species Argyrosomus regius. The sequence continues at coordinate 9,054,589 of OX336884.1, read as the reverse complement.
GATCCTTAGCGTAACAGATATGAGTTTTTTAAACTGATGGTGACCTTAGATTGACACGATTTATGATATTTTGTGCTGATATTTATTGCAAATCCTTGAAAAAATATGTAAAAGGAAAAAATGTTATTTATAATAATAATAATACTATAATATAATCAATCAATTCTTTAATCATTCATTTAAAAAAAGAAAACAACTGCATCACATCCAACCCAACTAGGATAATTATTATTCAGTTTGAAGCCGATATCAGTCCATTGGTATGACACGAGGCTAAACACCTTCAGCAAATATTAGGTTGCACAGCATGTAGCGCCTCAAAGGTCCAGGGGCAGCGCCAAGGTCCCGTGGGTGCCCGTGTTGGATCTGTTATCCATGTCTGAGCCCATGTCACTGTGCGCGTACATTTTTCTGTGGGTCTCACTGACCATCCCTTTAGAAAATCCAGAGCCAGTTTTAATAAATAAAAGCGCCTGACAAGTCCGTCCTTAGCCATAAAGATCTTTGACAGCCGCCGTCTGGTAATAGATTAGCCTAATTACAGCGTCCCTGAGTTTAGATCACACCGTCACGTACTCAGCCTGTCGCTCTAATAGCCATTACAGCCGTTACTCTCCACTCCCCTCCTGTTAATGTAAAGTTGTAAAGAAAAAAAAAAGAAGAGGGGAAAAAAAAAGGAAAAGCCAAAAGGAAAAGGTCGTCCCCATTTGCATGCAAGCCTTCATTAGAATATGCGAATATGCTAAGGACCGGAGCCGGCGCTTTGCATGTGCAGGTGATGAATGGCCAGTGCATCGCAGAATAGGCCGAGATGGAGGCTTCGTCACCCTCATCTGCATAGCATACTTTATTTACTTATTTATTTATTTATTCATTTACTTTTGAGTGCTCGCTCTCTGTGATACATCTCACGTCTGAGGAGGACCTTTGCAATTTACTCCCCCCCTCCCCCTCACACACACACAAACACACACACTTCAATAAGACGAGGCTTTATTAAATGGCTGAAGGAGAGCTTTGAGTTTTCACAAGGCTTTCTTTGCTCTTGGAAAAAAAAGGGGGGAATGTTTTGGATGGCTCCTACTGTAAATCTTTTGTGTTTGTTTACCACTTTATACATTGCAGCGAGGACTTAAACAAGGCATTACAAAAGGTAGAAATTGGCTGTTTATTGAGCGGTGATTCAACCTGTGGAGCAACAGAGAGCGTCAGCGGTGGGAGGGAGGCCAGCGCTCGCTTGAGTGAAACCTTGCAGAGTGAGTGTTTTTTGTCGAGGTGGGGGGTGGTGGTGGGTGGGGTGGGGTTTGTGGGGTGGAGGGCGAGTTTCCAGAGAGAAACTCTTCTCTTCACTCTTCTCTGTTGCCGGGGCGGCAGATGGTGGGTGTCAAGACAACGGCAGCAATAGCCAAACAAAGACATCCTTTGTGTGTGTGTGTGTGTGTGTGTGTATGCATACTCTCTGAGAGGTGTAGAAGTGCGCTAGCTTTGAGTAGGAGGCAACAGCATCTATAATAACACTTGAACGGTGCATTGTATAAATTCCTAAGCTCACTCAATATCCAGAAAGTTCATTTTTTTGATTTGAGACAGCTGACACCTCAATGAGGAACTATTCAGAAACTTAGTGTGAAGTACTTCTCAGTGACAGACGTCACATTTGCAGTTCCACTTTCTATACCGACAGTGATCTTCCTACCTCTGTACTATCTTTTCCCTCCATCAACAGTTATGGTTCTTTGAGCCTAATAAGTCATTCTTTGATAAGATCGCTGAATATTAGATTAGTACCATAGCGGTTTATTTTGCTCCTCTGGAGTGTGACCTTAGCTGCCCTTCACAGAGGCGCGGGGATAATGAGAGTGGTAGCTGGCCGACAGACAGGCCCGACATCCCAGCTACGCCCTTCACTCAGCTGGCTGAGGAAAAACGTCAATACAGAGGCCTTATGTTTTATGGATTATCTGCTTTAGCAAAACTATAGTGAGAGAAATACAACTCTCGCTTGTCATGTTGCCTCAGTTCTTTTTAATGTGCGAGACCACTCACCAAAACAACAACGGTCGAAATTAGAGGCTGTCTTCTCTGTTTGTTTCTTTTCAATTTTCTCTCTCTTCACCTCTCTCACTGCGCCTCATTCTTAGTGTCTTCCGATCACTCAGATTTGAACACGGTGATCTGGTGTTCTTTGATTTACCAAAACTTGCTTTTCTACCTTATTTTGAGAAGCCATAGGTTTGGGTTTTAGACATATTTGATTTCATTAGTTAGCATTTTGAGTAGATCTGGCAAGCATCTTTGCAGTTTATGTGCGTCCAGAACAATTTCTGTCATCATAGACCTGTGTAAATTAAACACTCTCCACGCCTCCAGATTTTTGTGTATTTATTTTTATTTCTGTTATTTAATTATTTATTTTAATAACTCTCTCTGCCTTTCTCTTCTTCCCTCTTTCTTTCTTCCTCTCATTCTTCACTCTCTTCTTCATACATTTAATTTGTTCTCAGAGGACAGGCAGATAGAGTGTACAGTAAACAGACTGAATAAATCATCTTTGGGCTTTTTTTCCCCCTCTTTTTGTGAGGGGGGGTCTCAGGGATACTGTTGGTTTTTATCCCCAGGAGGCACTAGGGAAGCTTGCTGTTGTAAACGAACCCAAGTGGAGTCCTGTTATCCGCAGTTTAATCTGCCCACTGGGGGCCAGAGAGAGGTCGGATGGCGGGAGGGGCTCATCACAGCTCCTGGTCCCTGAAGGAGCACAGAGGGTGCAGACGTGGGGACGGAGGTGAGAGGGGTGGCTGGTGTCTTTCCCCTCAATTAGACTCTTTAACAGGGGATGAGGCCCTGCTGGTGTGTTTTCCTGTTATAATGACGCCAGCCTTAATGGCAGTGGTCAACTGAAAAAAAAAACAAAAAAACAAGTGGTTCCAGTTACACCAATATATCAGTTTGACTGGCTGATTAAAATTATAATGCTAACATCAGCAGGTTTGTCTACCTCGGATATAATGTAGCAACCTCTCTCACCACAGATAGTCAGTTTTTAATCTTGTCATGCCTTCAAAGATGTCATTTTAGACCAGCAAGGAAGAATTTTATTGAACAGCTTCAATAGTGTCAGTGTATAAATCTTGAAATGAAAGCAAACACCTCTTGCCTTAAGGAGCTTTCTAAATGAATTATATCAGTATGTCCTTTAGCTGCATCCCATGATGGTCTAAGAGCTGTTTTAAAAAGTGTTTCCAACCTGCCAAAAACTCTATTCTGGCAGAAACTGATTTTTTAAACCACAAATGATTCAATTTAATGCTATTTATCCATCACCACAGAATACAAGCTATCAGTTAGCTGCAGTTCTGACCTTCAGTCCAGTTTCAATACAGGCTTTCTAATGTTTGCAGTCAAACCTTGCTGGCAATAGTCATGTTTTGCTGTCTTAGTAATATTATCAACTTTATAAAACTATATTCACGGATGTATAATAATTTTGCTTAGTGCTAGATTTAGTGCCAAAACAAGCGTAATAATATTGAAAGTACAAAGAACACAAATAGGCTCTCTTTTTATTTCTCACTCCCCACCCTTCACCTCTTCTCCCAGCATACACCACACACACCTGAGGAGACCTTATAAACATAAGGAAACCTGCATTACAAATTACTGCACATCATAGAAATTGTGCAGCAAGCTTTTTAAAATACCAGCGCTGCCAGTGAGGCGCTTTGTAATTTATCCCTTCACGGCTGTTAGCTGCGCCGCGCAACGGTGATTTATTTGGTTTAAGAGAAGTTTTGTTTAGAGAGATAATGAGCAGGACTTCTCTTTAATGATTTAACACGGCACGGTGGAAAGGAGAGGGGGAAAAAAAGCACATATATTTTTCATATCTTTAACTGCACTGCAGAGAGGAAGGGAAGGAAGGAGAAAGAGATGCATTAGCAAGAGAAGCTAACAGCCTTTAACAACCAGCATTTTTGATTCATTTTGTTTTGCTGTTTAAAATGAGACTTTCTCACCTCCGCATAACGCAGCAGTATTTTAGTGTGTTATATGTATTTCATTTCAAATGTTCCTCAGGACAGGTCCCATCTTCATAGCGGACAGTGTTTTTTTTTTTTTTTTTTTAAATCCATAAAAGTGAATCGTATTTGTGCTGATTCAACACAATATGCCAGCGTCTACAAGTTCTGTTTTGAAAAGTGCTAAAGCCACTTGTGTAGCTGTCTGTACCTTGTTCTTTATACACCTCTCCTTTCATCTTTACACCCGATACAGTATTATTCCTTCTTGTTCAGCATTTTCAAGTTTCTCCCCTCACTTAGGATTTAAATCCCAAATTAAAGCAGTTAATTAGAAAATATAATGATGCTGAGTAGCATAATCTGCAAACAGAGCAATGACGCTCAGAGCTGGGGGCTCCGTAACACTGAACACTGCCATCGGCGCATAACGATGATGATATCAATAATAGATTACTTCATCAATCGCTGTTCTCTAGAAGATGGAAATGCGCTGTTGGGAAGGGACTGAATTTTTAGTTTTCATTATTCTAATTTTTTTTTTTCTCCCTTCCTCCCTCCCTTTCGCGTAGCTTGAAAATGTCTGTTTCATCTCACATTAGGGTGTGCTCTGCATAAGTGCAGGTGGAACTTGCTCTCCCTCTAAATGATCCTTTAATGGAACAGTGTGCACTGGAGCTGGGAACTCTATGGGGCGCTGCCACTGTCGATGAGAACTTCGCCTCAATCAATCCGTCAAGCCCCATCACCTGCCTCAGCAGATGATCCAAAAACCCCTTTGGAGAGGCAAAGTGAGCTTTTTATGTACCTCCTCTAAGACTAGAGGACACACACACGCACACACACAGGCGCGCACGCACGAGCAGCGGCATCATAAGTGAGAGGTGTCTGTTTCATTGAGGGGCTTGACGTTGATCAGTCGTCAGAGAAACACTTTGCCTCCCTTTTTATTTTTATCAAGATCATCTTAGAATAGATCAAGTGCTTGCTTCGCTCTGGCACGGGCACAAAAACAAAATCAATTCAGATGTTTTATTTATTTATTTTTCCTCCCCAATATCTGTTACATTATGGGATGTTTCCATAAGCGGATCTCTTAGAAGCCCAAGCAATATTGATGCGAAGTCGCCTCTTGCTTCCGTCAAACAAAGCGACAGCAGCATAAACTGCATTTGCCTCTGCGTCTCTCCCCAGTTCACATTCACTTCAGCTTATCTGGATACTCCATCATGATTTTTCATATTCCTTCATTTTCCTTCTTTCTCTCCTGTGGCTTTTCTTTCTCCATCCTTCCATCACCATCTATCTCCACATCTGCAAATTTGACACCACATTTAGTTCACCCCATCTACCGCTATAGGCCTGCTTGTAGAACATCCATTAAACTCAAGCCTGTAAACTCAGCAGAATCCCTCCTTCACCGGTCCCTATTCTTGACGTCTGCATGTCTGTCTCTCTGTCAAGGAAAGCAGTCGCTCCGTCTGTCAATAAATGTCTTATCTTTCGACTTCTTGTTCCTGTCTGTTTATCTGTCTGTCTGACATGTCGGCAGCTGTCTCTGCGCTCCAGGGTTGCTGTCAGCCAAGTGTTGGTTTCTGTTCTTCTGTCAGTTCACCTGCCTGTCAGTGCTTCTCAGATTAGACATGTCAACTTACCTCCAGGTTTTCCGCTTCTCCAGGATGGGTTTATAAAAAAAATAAACAAGGAAGAAACACATTATGTTTACTCAGAAGAGTAAATTAGTCATGGCGTTGTGAAATGCTCTTTGTTATGCTATGGATCTACCTCATCAGTGGTAAATATAGCACATGGGTGCAGTATCCTTAGAAATTAAATGTACTAATGTATGTGCAGCATGTCTTCTGTCGAACAGATCATTGTCAAATTAGTTGTGATGCTTTTACAAAAAGAAAAAAAAAAGGAGGATATGTGACTGACTGTTTCTAAATTAAGAATCTGTTTCCCAGAAATCCTGTTGCTCCTTTAGTCACTTACCCTGCACAGAAACGAAAGAATTGCGGGAAAACAGAAAAGATGGACAGAAATGGGGGACAGGAGATGATGGGAGCAATGGCAAAGCGATGTAATAGTGCTAACAGGAAGGGAGTAGAAAAAAATGAAGCAGAGAGATGGATGGGAGGAGGTGATATTGATAGGAGGAGTAGGAAAAGAGAAGATGGAAGTGAAGGGAGATGGAGGAGGCTGAGATGGCAGAGGAGATGGAGGGAGGAGGATGCAGAGGGGAGCTACCTGCTGCTGATGGCAGTCAGAGTCAGTGAGGGATGGAGGGCGATCCAGCTGTGACATTAAAGCAGCAGGTGGAGGCCATCATTAGGACTAGCACAGGAGGCTGTATGAGCCCACACACACTCATTTCTTTGGGGCCCAGTGGACCACCAGAGAGTGTGTGTGCATGTGTGTGCTTCTCCTCAAAAAGAGCTGAAGCATAGTCCCATAACTTCAGAGCTCATCCCCACCTCCCCCTTTTCATCTTTCCCTCATGGAAGCCGCCTTTGTCCCCAAGTTTCAGCGGCTTCGCCCCGGTGAGGGTTGAGTGCTTCCTACATCTGGTAGCTGCCTCGTAATGGTTTTTCAGTTACATTTTAACCAATTGTAATGAAGTTTATTCGATTTCAGCTTCATTTTTCACCTCATAGCTTTTCCTGTGTTGCGTTTACATTGTAGTGGCACACAGCAGGCAGCAAACTGGATGTTCAATTGTTTTCAAAGGAAAAACGATAAGAAATTGCGCCAACTGTTTCCTAACTTTTGTCTTCCTCAACCATAGTAAGGACAACACAGCTGTTTGAAAATCTAAAATATGTGTGCTGCCTTTGTCCACTTCTTTTCTGATTTAGTCTACTGGTCGTTCAGTATAAGATCTTGGAGGAAATAACATTGCTTTTGATAATGCACTACATTTCGTTAGTGTGGACACAATGTGCAACAATTAATTTAACGTTTAGAAGTGAAAATTGGTGAATGATGACTGAAAATATGTTCTGTGTCCAATCACTTGTCCAATCTTTTGTTTATGAGAGACGCTGATAGAAGTACTGATGTTAAACCAGAATTTTCACTGCCAGTGTAAAGTTCTTCCTACGCACAGGTTCATTGCTTGGTGACAAAGGTTCAGATTTCCCAGCCATGCCATTGTTATACCTGCTGCCATCTGGTATGCACTGGAATGAGTGCATAGATGTCACAACTAAGCGTCCTCTTTTACCTTTCAAGGTTGATTGTCAAAACCTGAAGAAACCAGCTGAAAGTAACTCAAGCACAAGTTGGCAAAGTATGTCATGTCTGACCTGGCTCTATCCCAGCATGCCTTGTGCATAGCTCTCGGGAATGGGTGTGTATGATTTGAGGGGTGGCGGGCTACGGTACGTCTAAGCTGAGTGTTGCTCCAGGCCTTTTCTTAGATCTCCCATCCCTTCCGGACCTGTAGATGGGCCTATCCAGGAACACCATTAGGCAAATGAAGTTGTTTGTATCAAATATTGACATGTTATCTCTTCATCATCAGGCGGCGGGAGGGAAGAGAGAGAGAAAGATTGTAACTGTGGGTAATTGAGCCGTGTCTCCCCTGCTTATCGGTAAAGCTCCGGCACGTCACGGACCTAACGAGCTGTGGCGCGCCGATTAGTCTGAAGGGAAAGTCGAACGTGAAACACCAGAGCCTTCGTCTTTCTCTTTCTTTTTCTTTTTTTTCATATCTGCAATGGATATTATGAGCCTCCCTGGAGGGCAGAGGCACAGCCTTATTAGTTCAATTCATGGGGGGGAAGAGAATTGATATGGATGAATGGCATGTTAAAGTATCCCTTTGTTACAATAACCATCAAGGCTGATGGTTCGGGCTGATGATGCAGCCCAAGGCAGCAGGACGACAAGCTGAGGCCTTGACCCGGATGGCAGAGGATGCACACACACCAAGGGCAGGGGGCTGATTACACACTGCCTTAAACAAATGGATTTGCCCCTTTAACATTTAGATATGGGATATTTCTCTGTGATGGTGTGTGTGTGTGTGTGTGTGTGTGTGTGTGTGTGTGTGTGTGTGTGTGTGTGTGTGTGTGTGTGTATGCATGAGAGATAAGCTACTTGTGGATGTCTGTTTTTGTGAGTAAAGACTGTCATTTGTCTGAATTTGTATCAGTGTGTGTATGTGTGTGTGAATGCAGCCTGTATTTTATCTCAGCATTATCAGGAATAGTAATTTGGGTACATTAGATAATCATATGGTGGATAGCTAATTGCAGATGTATTATCATCACCATTTGTGTGCATAGTAGGTATTTATATTTTTCCATTTGTGTGTGGTTATTTGCGTTTATGCATGTTGTTATTGTGCATTTCTGTGAATATTAACACCCATTTATGTGTGTGTGTGTGTGTGTGTGTGTGTGTGTGTGTGTGTGTGTGTGTGCGCGCAGCCTGTGCCAGGTGCCTCCACAGGGCATTACCCATCTTGCACTCGTGCCACTCTGAGAATAATCCAGTAAAAAATGGGCGAGATGCGAATCTCACAACATGCCAGTTTGATTTGTACCCCTCGCTATCAAAGAATGCTAATTAAAATCATATTTTGCATATGTCTTGTCTTTCATGCGCATATGCAAATTGCCCCTGTTGCCTTTCAGCACTCTGTAATTAGGTTTATGAAGGACAGCTGTAATACATAATTAACAGAAATGTTTGCAAGCTCTTTTTTCTCCGCGTCTAAACACGACGACTTAAACAAGCGTGCGTGAAGTGTTCCAAGGCCGTGCTTTCCTCTCAAATATATTGATTAATTTTTTTACCCCCACCCTCTCTGAAATATCTTAATTATGCTGTTTGTTTATTTATAGATGACGCCGTCAGTCAGAGGCACTTCCAGTGGGCCAGAGAAGCTCAGCATTTTGATCTTGCCATTCTCCCTGATTGAAGTATACAAGATTTAGTCATACGCTCCCTTCCAGTTTAACTTGGAGGCAGTATTCTGGATGGGTGGATGGATTGAGTTAGAGAGGATTGAGAAAATGTAGAGTGATGATAGCGAGGCAAAACTGTGGAACATGTTTGAATATTTATATGGTGGTCTTAGTTAGCGTCGGCCTCAGGGGCCTCCATGACGGACGTGACTCTGGGGCCGCCATGGGATGGAGGACACAGCCGCCCGCACATTCCCAGATGGCTGACACAGCGACATAAATGGTGAAATAATTATGCTTTCGCTTTATTAAAGACTGACTCCTGAAGTTAGAGGGAAAGCTTAAGAAAGGCGCAAACAGGCTTTGGCCAGAGAGAAAACAGAGTAATGATCTACTTGGAAGAAAGAAAAAGTGAAATCCTCCAGAAAAGAAGAAATAGGAGGAGCGACACGGGGGAGGAACCCGAGTGTGTGCAGTGACAGTGCCAGCCACATGACTGTCGGTTCAACTCTGTCGGCCTCTTTCATGTAGCTCCATCCTCAGCTCTCAGATGTGGTCATTGTCTCTCAGTTGCACAATAATGGGAAGTGATGGGTGCTAAATGAAAAGGCCAGGGGATGAAAACACTGGTGAAGCAGCTTGGATGTCAGAGTAGTTAGTCCTGTCATCCGTTCATTATGTTTTCATATGCTGTTTAGGAGACACGGTAAACTCAGGGCCCTCGACAAAGTCAGGACATTGCGGTCACTGCCGAGTTATGGCACCCCGGTATTTTTTGACCGTGTGTGCGTGCAATTGGATGTACTGTTGATACATGTGCATTTGAATCCTGGCACGTGGGTGCGTATTTGTTTGACACATTGATGCACAACATGTGTAACTCTTTGCACAAGACTCTTATTCTACTGTCTGACCAAAAAAGGTGCCTGTAAAACAAACATTTTCTAACTTTCTGCCCCTCGTGCGGTGCAAAGTTTGTTTCTGTTTTGCTGGTCTGTCCTCTATTAACAGAACAATAGTTTATCCACCCAAAAATCTGCTTGTGACAGATTATATTTAAAACTCTGTGTCACATTGGGTTTCCTGGGAAAAGTCTAGGAATGTAAGAGAAGGTTCGATTTGTGTTCTAAAGTGTCTACCAGTGGGACATGTTCCAAAAGTTAAACAAAAAAAGAAGAAATAACCAAAACAAAGACATAACCACTCTTCTGTTTTACAGCTCAATGTTGGAAACGGTGACAAACAGGAAATGTGTTTATATCCAGCTTGCTTCCAGTGCTTCACATCTTTGAGTGTTTTGTTCCATCCCTCTTCTCTTGTAGTGATGCATTTATGGTTCAGACTTTCTTGAAAAAAGAAAAACAGAGTAGTTAAAATGAGCCCATACTGGTCAAATTCTCTTGTAAAACTTGACGTACGTAACATATTGTAGCTTGATGTAACTCTTTGAATTGAACCCATGTTCTCTGTGTGTTTTGTAGATGGGCCTTTGTGATGAAGAAACACCTCAGCACCCACCTGCTGGGAAAACACGGAGTTGGACAGCGTAAAGAGAGGTAAATTAAACCACTGCATTCAGCTGCACATATCATAATCTGCATTTCAGTCGAAAGGAAAACATATGTTTGAAATTCCAGTACATTTGCATTCATGACAGATTAGATGCAGATGTCTTTTTATCCTGGATCCTTACTGTCAAGTGTTTTAGCCTATTTTCAGGAGACTAAATTAAGAGATACAGCGGACAATTAATTCTAGATTCTGGAAGATGACTCCTATAACCCCTATGGAGGCCTGTAAGGAAGTAGCAAAAAAAAGCCTCCACTAATTACAGTAAATTTTTAAGTTAAATATAACTTGAGATCCTCCCTTTCCCTAATGAGTTAAATGGCTTTCACTCATCCTGTCTGTCTCCGTCTCTTGCTCGCATCCCTTTTTTCTGTCAAACTTTATCTGGCTCCCTCCCTCATCTTACTTTCTGCTCTCCCTCTTGAATTAAGGATGAATGATGTTTCTTTTACCATTTTTGTCTGCGTATGGGAGTGTGTGTTTTCTGTGTATGTGTAATGTCTCCCGCTTGGCCCTGTCTATCAGAAGCAGAGCCCTGCTGTCAGAGTGTGTGTGTGTTGTGTATGTGTGTGAAAAAGAAAGATGAGGAGATGAAGTTGTGAAGCCCCCTCCCAGCCCCCCCCCCTCATTCCCTCCGCCCCCCCCCCCTACCCTGACAAGCCAAAACGAGACGTTAAACACCTCTCAATCTGTCAAGCGAGCTGCTAAAATAGAAACAGACCCGCTTTTTCATTACTACGCAACCAAATTGATACTTTTGACAACGTGTGGTATTAGATATGACAAGTGGCTTCAGATATGGAAGTAAGCAGCCCGACCAGATGCCTCTCCATCTCTCCGACATTATCAGCTAAATTCCTACTGTCAGCTGTTCATCTGGATTAGATGGAAACAAATCCTCATATCCTCAACTGCTTCAAGTTTCTGTTTCATCCACATTTTTCACATCTGTGACCTAACCAGTGCAGCCGCACTTTTCTGCTGTTTGCCACCGGGCCTACTGACCCGAGACTTGAACCAGTGACCTCCTCGTCCAACATTTATGCTACTGTTGTCCATTGGTACATGCTTACTTGTCACGAAAAGAACTAAAGCAAACCGAGGGAAAAAGAAAATTCAATAACAGAAATGTGTGTCATGTATGAGTTTACATTTTTAGTTCCATTTATATAACTCACTATCTTTGCAAACTGTCAAGAAAAACAGATAACCTCAGGTGTTCGTAGGCTCCACAGACAAATGTGGGAAGAAGGCAGAAGAGAACAAGCTGTCATTACGGCGATGACATCTCATTTGTGAACAGTAGTATCAGTAAAATTTATGAAAAACACTTTTGCCACGAAATATGTGTGGGTTGTTCTGTAGCACATGTTCCATGCTCAAGACTTCCATAAAAATAAAGTTTCAATCGATTGCTAGATGTTTCATCCGCAAATTCTTCAACCACACATACTGGGAAGTGCTTTTATCAGCTACTCAAACAATAAACTTCATGTTTGGGAACAGAAAGTAAAATCCACAAGCTTCTGCTGCATGAGATCAATTAAACGTTGATTCATCTCCATTAAATCCTCATGTCTGCATAATTAGCGGCATGCCTACAACAGACCGCTAAAGACTGGTGTCTGCCTGCAGTGCGCCGATGATCCCTTGCTACGTGGTCAGGGTACACTCTGCATGTGCTTCCTGGCCCTAATTCCACTTTTGCTATGGCATATGTTTACTATGATATGATGTATTTTATCTAATTAAAATCCAAATCCCAATCAGTCAGAGGAGGCAGTCGCTGACCATCAACGCAAACATTTCTGTTTTCACTGTCAGTGAAAATGCATTCAGTTTTAGTCCAGGTGGCAACACTGTAAAGCACAACACATAAATCAGCCAGTGGATTAGTCTCTCTGTCTGCCACACAAGTGGATCCTCGCTAATTTGGAAATGCAGTTCATCTCAGAAGTGCTGTTTTAGCCAAAGCCAGCAAAAACACCAATTTTAGTTTAAACAGCTTAGCATTTTTGATGACAACTAAGACATCACTTGGATTGAATCGACCAGCCAGTGAAGAAAAAAAAAAAAAATCCCATCTCTTACTGCATCCCAGAGACCTTTTGTTCTCATTACTTTTCGTAATAGAAGGTGGCAACACTACCAAGGTCATACGGGACACACACACATTCACACACAAGAGTACTGGGAACGAATGAAGCTGTGAGGTGTGCGTGTTACCGGATAGTGTTTAGCTCAGTGTGTGTTTCTTGCCAAAAACAACGGCAGTCACTCTGCTCAGCCATAAAGCATTATGCCACACAGCATCATTACATCAAACACACACACATGTTAGTACACACCTTTCAGTTATGTTTATGCACATAAACACACAAACACTTCCATTCCTGCTGTCATCAAAGCATCATTCTTTCATCCCTTGTTTTCTCTCTCGTTATTTTTATTGCACTCATTCATGCACACTTAAACACGTGCCTGCTGTACACACACACACACACACACACACACACACACACACACACACACGCACACACACTCGCTTCCATGCACACTCAGAGGGAGGACGGCCACAAGGTTTGTTCTATTTAAACCTGTAAAACACGGTGTCATCATTTTTCTGACAGTCCTGCAGACAGAATTTATCTCATCATTAATTAACCATCATATTTCCAACACAGTGCAGCTTAATTAGCACAAGGTCATTGGGGAGGGCTTATTAAGTGGAACAAATTTGGGCAAGTGTTAGAGAGGAGGCAGAGGACGGAGGATGGAGGAAGAAAAGAGGAGACGGAGGAGAGAGAGAGAGAGAGAGAGGGGTGGGATGACAAAGAGATAGGCAGAGAGGAGAGATGAAAGAATGAAAGGAGGAAAGCAGTGCAGAAAGAGAGGAAGTGTGTGTCTTGTGTGTGTGTGTGTGTGTGTGTGTGTGTGCGAGTGGTCTGGTCCGACATGACAGTGCTAGCTCAAAGATTGATAACTGCGCCTGTTTTGAAAGCCCAGACCTGGAGACTAGGACGGGAGCTGAGGGAAAAAGAGAGACAGGGAGAGGGAAAGGATGGGGAAACTTGTGTGTGTGTGTGTGTGTGTGTGTGTGTGTGTGCGCGTATGTGTGTAAGGGGGGGGTATCTGAACCGGCAACTGGGGACCAGTGAGGGAGGGGGTGGGTTGAGAGGCAATGGGGGTGGTTGGGGGGAGCCAATTGCAAACATATGCTGGCTGGCAGGCGGTGGAGAGATGGATTGCAGTGGGACAGTGTCAGAGAGGCAGTTTCATCACCATCTCTACGGCCCTGTTCACCTGGTATTTTTAGAACACTGGGGAGATCTGTTAGTCAAAGGAAGAGAGGAGGAGGAGCAGGAGGAGGAAGAGACCTGACTAGCCGTAGGTAACGCCAGGCTCCACTTAGCCAAATCCGTCTGGGGCCTCAAACGCCAAGTTATTTTGGGTGGGTATCTGTGAGGAGGATAGAGTCCCACAGGTTTAGAGTTTCAAAAAAGCTGATAGTGCTGATGATTTTTTGTATCAGTACTCTATTTTGGTCAATCAGTCTAAACTTTGTAGACTCACATGGGGAAATGTGTCCCCATTTGACCTTCCCTAAGCAGACAGGGGAGGTGAGCAGCCTTCACCAAACATTCAGGGACTAATTCACAAAAGAATAACACATAATGTATTTGAAAGTAACCCACAAGGCACCAGTATTGATATCCAAAAACATGGCTGTTCAAAACATTTCAGTAAGCCAGCCTTTACATACTGCAGCGATCACGACGAATGAAGCACTTCCTTTTAGTTTCAAACCTACAGATTTTCCTGTGACAGGAGACTACTTTTAGCTTACCATGCATATTTATTAGCCTTTCAGAAAAGCCACACAAACACAGAGACACCGTGTTAACAACACAATTTATTAAAACGCTTATATTCATATGATTCAAATCTGTTTCGCCCATACCTTTATTTAATCCAGTCAAAGTGTCTCACGACAATCACTTCCCACTAATGAGCATAGTGTGCGATGATGGTCAACACTGGTCAGATCAGACTTTAAATAAAAAGCTAATATTAGCCACATACATCGTTATAACCCCAGTGGGGAAGAAGAGAAAAGGGAATCGGAGGGGAGGATGGGTGAGATGACAGACTCCAACCATCTGACAGGTTCTGGGTGAGAGAGAGAGAGAGAAAGGGAGAGGGAGAGAGAGCTGAACTGTTATAAAGTGACACAACTGGGTCTTCGTCTCAGTCACACCACCACTCCTCACTGCAGGCACTGAGCGGAGATGAGGGCTTTTTGTCCTTTTGTCTGCCTGCATGTGTGTGCTTCCCCATAGATGTATACTTAAGAGGACCTTGTGTCCTCGCAAGTTGGCATAAACCATGCCGTGTGGTGTCTGATTGTAATGGCTTGCAGTGATCTTGAAAGGTTTTTATTGTAGCATTTTGCATTACAGCCCAGAATTATAATAAGAAGTTGTCACTTTTGTTATCACCCACTTGTAATGTCATTCTGAGCTGAATTATCCCCCTTCCTCAGTGCATTTTCATCTGAATATATAATCTCTCTTATTTAGTTAATGGATGCACGGTCTGAGCCAGCCCAGTGGGAAAATGGTTGCATAGTTCCCACTAGTTTGATTTTATTGATTTTGATTGAGTGTTGCACATCAAGAATGCTTTCCCCTGCTCATTCACAGGAGAGCAATAGAGTTATCTTGATTGTAAAACAAAAAGAGGATACAAGCAGCAGTTTTGAATGTGTGGCGTTAACTACAGCAAAGAATAACAGCCCTCCAAGGAGAAACATGGAATATAAAGATTGTCTATCCCTTCTTTTGAGGAACAACCCAAACACTTTCTTATATGACTTCTTTGAAACTATGTTTGTATGAATGCATCTGTATGTGTGCATGTGTGTGTGTGTATTCCCTGCTGTTACGGTGGGTCCGCAGGCACCTAAACCAACACTTCAATAACAAGGGAGTGGCTTGAGAGCATGATTGACAGCAGCGACCTTGCCTCAATTGCTTGTAATTAGTTCTTTAAAAACAGGGCGCCAAAAGACAACTGACCTGTCTCACATACCTGTTTTCATAGGTAATTGTTAAAATGCCTGCCATTTTCACGCTTGTAATAATAAACTCCTTGAACTAATACACTCATCACTCTTGAAACACGAGTGCTGACAACCCAGAAGAAAGATATATTTGTTTAAGTAGAGGGGGAAGCATGATACAAGCAGCTGGAGAGAATGTTTTCTGTGTTTTGGAGATGTCTAATTGCTAAAATCTGCTCACAGTTTTGCACTTGGTGGTTGTTCTACAGCATTACTGTATGTCTGAGCCAAGTAAGCTGGTGCTAAAATCCCTCTGAAGAAAAGAGAAAACCAGGTGAAAAGGCATGAACACAGATCCAGAAATAGCTAGCATGATGCATGCAGCGCAGGTGTGATGACTCACAAAATGAAGACGGGGATGTTCAGAGCATCAGTTATTATATGACTGCAGTGAGAGGATTGCAGAGAATTTTTTGAAAGAAGAGTCTCATTTTGGATTTAAACTGCCAACAGTAAATACATGCAGTTTTTTCCTGACAATGTTTGGTATCTTTATTTATATTGTTACATTTGTTATTTAATCCTTTTTTATGTTTGCCATGGTGGAAAATTCTGCAGTGAATAAATATATCAATTCAGAAATGACAACAATATGTTTTGAATGAAAAGCTTGTAAACAGTAAACCAATAGTCAAATCCAGGTTAACATTCTGCACCATATTTATTTCTGCATGTTGACATGGCAGAATTGATGTATTTATATTTATACACACGTTCCTGCGGTCGGTCGCGTCGCTGTGCCAGGGGCCGAGCATGGCTGAGCGGGCATCTGGCTTTGCAGCGCCGGGCTCTGGGCTTGCAGCCGCATCCCAGCATGCCGTGCAGCGCGGCCATATTGCCCCGGCACCGAGGGCCGGGATCGTCCAGGCTTGACGGGTGGAGCAGGGGCGGAAGTGCCCTGCCTGGAGCCAGCGTGGTGGCAATATGGACCACACGGAGCAGGCAGGGGTCAAGTCACACAAAAACCATGAGCCAGTGTGTGTGCAGGGCGTGTGCGTGTGTGTGAGGGAGAAAAAGAGAGAGAGTTAGCAGTGTGATAGGGAGATAAAGAGTAGATAAAGACAACCCCTAATTCATTAGAATAAATCCTTTCCCTTAATTATTGATAATGAATCTGCTCTTTAATCTTTCTCTTTCTTCCTTCCCTTATCTGCCTGTGTCAGCACTTTGTCTCTCTGGCTTGGTGTTGGGTGGTAAGGCCTAGTTTCCAGCCACCCAAGGGCAGCAGTCAATAACATCCCATGCTGCTGGTACTGTAAGCAGGGATGTGATTAGCAGCACAGAAAAGGCAGCAGGAAAATGTTCACTTGAAAGTATTCAAGGATATGTGGACTCGCTGTGGGATATTCAAATCTCCTTAAATCCTGCAAGGAATGAAAGGAAACCAGTTTTTGTTGTTTTTATTTATGAAAAAAACTTGAGTCAATGTTAAATCAAACCTACTGCCACATCATAAAATAAACCAGGGTGTGCTCACTATAACCGCTGACCAACATCCACCAGTGATCAATGCCGTCTAGTAACCGTAGTGCAACATCAGCGGACCAATTCTGTTCTGCTTGCACTCGTGAAGCTCCGTTTCCCAGAGGTCTGTGCAGCTCACGTAGTCCCGGCGCGGTACTGGCAAGGCCTCAGCGACCCCCAGCTCACCTTTGTGTTTGCTGGCTGCTTGTTTGAACAGGAGCCAGCGGACAGCGCCTCGCTGTTTACCCTACTCAATATTTCATGGAGAATGAACACTCGCAGAATGAGGGATTGCGTTAATATTGCTGTTAAAATTAAGCGATAATTAAAATTTGTTAGTTTAAAAGCCATTGCAGTCTATAAAAGTTTGATTACTGGAAAATTAGGTGCATTAAGTTTTTATGGGTTGGCCTGTGCTATCGCTTGGGAACGATTTTTATGAACTTGTCATGGGCATATGGTGCAGAATTGTGGGAGTGTGTGTGTGTGTGTGTTTGTGGGTAGGGGGCTGCGAGGGAAGCATGTTGGTTCTCTGAAAAGCTGACACACTTTAATGCTAAAATGTCCACCCATGTAGTCTTACTCATCATTAGTTAAAGCACAGTACTATCACAGTCTGGTAGCAGCAACTGTGACAAAATGCCAATTATAAATCTGAGGCTGTGTCTTGGAGAAGAGAGGTCAGAGGTCATGTAAGTCTGAGCTACTTTATGGTCGCGTCGTTTGGCCAGTGATGTCACATCAGCACTCCCACTCGAGGCTTCTCGTTGTTGTTGGTCACTCTAACATCCAGCTCCTTGATGCAGGGTGCAGCAGGGTCCCATCGGCTCCTATTACTAATAATAATGTTAGTTAGCAGTCGACAGCTCGTCCCAGAGTTGGAAGCCACTCGTCATGTCAGAGCAGCATGACCTTGACTTGTGGAATAAATCTACAGCAGTAGCTTGTCTTCTCAGAACAGCGTCTACCTCATCTCGGTAGTGCAGCTCCAACAGTCCCTTCAGCTTTTGAAGTTTTTCTTTTCCCTTAGAATGATGTCACCCACCGTTGAAACCCAAGTGACATTACTCAACCAGACAAGAACGGAGAATGTGCACAGTTCACCTTCATATTCATTTCACATCCTGTGGCACAAAACCAGGCAGTTATACAGTGACACAATTGTGCGGCTAACTGTTGACAGTGGTTGGACATTATGCACAGTGGGACTGTGGAAAAACTGGGCTGTTGCCAGCCTGTTTTTCTTTTCTATTGAAACATCAGACTGTCATGGCAGAAATGGATGTTGCCAGGCATCACTAATGAGCCAATTAATCAATGAATT
Organism: Argyrosomus regius; assembly: GCA_946959425.1. Lineage (NCBI taxonomy): Eukaryota > Metazoa > Chordata > Actinopteri > Sciaenidae > Argyrosomus > Argyrosomus regius. Next base: position 9,036,178 of record OX336884.1, on the reverse strand, counting down.
AGCTGAGCAGCGATTAAATTAATGCGAGCTGGACGGGCAAGCGGCAGTCGTGGATATATCCTGGGGAAGGTGATTAACACACGCACAGAACAGGCAGCGATCAACAAGGCCACTATTAAGTTGGACAACTTCCTGAACTTTTCTCTTTTCTGCTAAATATAGAACAGCTTAATTCGTTTTATTTTATGTGGACTCGGGAAATATTATCATATTTTCCCATGTGGCTACACTGCATCGCTAATATGCTGTGGAACTCAAGAGAGATTGAGATGTATTTTTCTCATGTTACCTTTGTGTTCATTTATTTCTGCCAGTCTGCAAGGACGATCTGCTGATGCAAATGCCACAAATAACCAATAAATATACACTTAGACAGCATGTATTTTTCACTTCATGGATCAACAATGTCACATAACACTCACTCACCTGTGACCTCACAAGTTGAATATTAAGATATTAATGGCCCAAACAAGAGCTATACTTTCTCTCGTCGTATATTAAAGAAAAGTTTGCTGTATGTGAGATGGTTAGAGAGAAACTTCTGCACTCATACTACTGTTTTCTCTCATTTCAGATCATTTTTGGTAAAATAAACGATTGTGAAGTTAAACTAGTCATCATTTTACTGGGGTCCCCTTAGTGCCCCCTCAAGGAAACCTTGAGCTGGTACTCCTAACTCACTGATATAAACCACTCCCTCTCTTATTGCATAAATCAACAGTTACACATGTAACGTACAGCCTGCAGTTTTGTATCATCTGCTATCTGATGTGCCTCTGTGGGCTGTGTGTGTGTGTGTGTGTATAGTTTCATGTGTTGGACATCATATAAAGCTGATCCATCATAGGATGTCATAGGACAGTGGGTCCCAATGTGGGATCCAGGGCCGGTGCAGCGGACAGTCTTGAGCAGCCTGTAGGGCTCCTGTAGGGGCCTCAGAGGTGTCTCCAGCAAAATGAGGTACAGCGTTGGTTCACTGCAGTATAAATTCACTGGAAATGGGTCCATTTGGAGAATGTAAAAGAATGAATATTGTGATTGTAGGTGTCACTTCTCCCGCTATCATCTCCTCAGTACAGTGTAGGTCGTTTTACAATCCATCACTCAATCAATAACAACAATGTTCTCTTACGGCCCAGTATGACTAAATGTTATACGCTGGTGGTCTTTGATGCCAATCCTCCGGTCTACCCGATTTCCGGAGCACTTTGTATGGACGTGTATGTTTAGCACCAAACAATGCAGAACTCATAATCAGCTCTGTGTGGGTTGTGTTGGTCCAGCACTGTACCACATCATCTCATGTCCAAAGTCTCCAGCCAACCCCCCCCCCTTCCCCCTCACACTCTGCTTGAGCCGAGACATTACAGAACGGGTTGCAGGGGGGGGTGTTGGGGAGGCTCCCTTGATTATGTGACATCCTCCGGAAGACCGCTGGAGTTGTTTCCTCCATTACTTAGAGAGGGAAAAAAGAGGCCTTTTCACTATTGAGACTGTCACTCTCAATTTGGGCTAACGGTAAGCATGCACAAGGCCTCCTGGATATTCCCCCCCACCTGCTCTCACCCCACTCCCACTCACCCTCCCCACACACACACCCACGCCATCCCAACCACCCCTCCCCCTGCAGCGGATCGCCGTGGTGACAGTTTGATTAGATCATCAATCGTGGCCGTTAACAGCGGTTTTCCTGAGCACCTGGACCGGCAGGTCACAGCTGGCTCTGAGCTACCGCTGTCCCCCTGACCCAGAGCTGTGTGTGTGTGTGTGTGTGTGAGCAGACACACAATTGCACATGCAGTCCAATTGTTTTTGTGTGTGCAAGACCAGCTCTTTGTACTGTATTTGTGGACTTCCAATTACTTGTATGTGTATTTGGCTGTTGCATAGTCCCATGTTGCAAGTTCATGCGTGTGGACAAGCACGGTGATATTTGTGCGCATGTCTACACATGTCCACATCTGTGTGCAAGCACGGCTGTATTGAACTGAGTGTCCACTGCGGTATCAATTCAATACAAATGAGAAATGCATTTCCTCAGGGGGCCTTTAGACCCACCTTATTATTTTCAGTTTTTTTCTCCTCTCTGACCTGGGAGCTCGAAACACTAATGAATGTTTTAATTCTTTACATTGGTTGTGAAAGACCACTTTCTAGAGAATGAAGGTGATGACAGGTGGAAATATGAACGTTTATGCAAGCAAAGAGACCGTTGGAAGAATAAAACGAGAGGAATACAGTGGGCGCAACATAAACACATCTGTATCATGAGTTCTCCACCAGGTACTTTCCAGAGTGTATTATTCTCTGCGTTTGCAGATACACAGATACCGGTGTGTAGCAGTTATGGCTATTCATCTGTAACACCACACACACACACACACACACACACACACACACACACACACACTCTTTACCGTAGCTACGACACAGTGCACTTCACAAACACACACGTACATAAATTCACCTGCTTCCCCGCGTTGTCTTCGGCTGCTGTATCAGGTTCCTCGTCGTTCTGGTAAAGCAGTTAAATTTATGGGCTAACAATAATGGGACAAAGTGTGTGTCTCATTGCGATTCCTCAGGTATTCCATGATTAAATAAACGTCCCCGGTCTTTTCATAAAGCTTGTTTATGGCAGCGTGGCACCATATGCTACTGCTTCCACCCCACCCACCCATCTCTTTTGCTCTCTCTCACTCTCTCGCTGTTTAATTCTCTCTCTTTCTCTTTGTCTCTCTCTCCGTTTCTCTCTATGCTTCATACGCTGCCCTACACTGCCTCTACCAGATGCAGGCTAGCCATTATTCTGTGGTGGAGTCGTGGCGGAGAAGCTAAAGTTGTGAATTAACATGTAGAAGCCATTACAGAGTGATGATGATATCCATCTGCACCGTTCATAGGTGCTACTTAGTAAATTGTCTGCGCTGTAATGGCACAACAGTAACAATATGATTCTGTTTCATCAACTCCATGGTCTGTTCCCGTCTTTTCTGTTAAGTAGATGCTCAGGTGTGACTTATTTCTTGGATGCCGTTGAGTATTTGGTTTGTCGCAGCTCTTTGTGGTTCTACCCTGTTGGTCAGAGCAGAGTCTTGGGAATTTTTTTTTGAGTCCTTAAGGCTTCAAGATGTTGTTATGAAACCATTATAAAATCCTTCAGATTGTTCATATGTCCATTTTTTCATATTTCTGAGGTGCAAACGTCTTCATTGTGCAACAAATTCTGATAATATTTAGATTGTATGATGTACAATGTGTTTTTATTAAAACACAATATTCCTTACCATTCAAAAAAATTTAATAAAATATAAATAGAATAAAAATAGAATATAACTTAATATAATAAATATGACTTAATAAAGAATATTGTGATAAAAACAGTCATACTGTATATAAACACAAAGTTGTCTAAATGATGCTTCAGAATCTGTCTTAGCTCGTAAGGCAAATCTACATGTCATATGTAGCAGATCATTCAATACAATGCTCAAATAAAAAGTATGAAAATCATGGATTCATAATCTTGCACGTGTGAAGCATTTATAAACCCTGTTGCTCATATTTTGTCTTCCTCTGAAGAGTCCGTGACACTCCAGCCCTCTGTGGCCGGATAGTTTTGACTACGCAAACACAGACAAAGCAGCAAAAGTTGTGACTGGTAATTAATTCTCCAAAGCAGTGTATGACTATGTGTGTGTGTGTGTGTGTGTGTGTGTGTGTGAGAGAGAGAGAGGAAGGATGAAAAAAAACAACAGTTGCTACAAAGCAAGTCAGAAAAGCAATTAACTTCTCCAGCCAGGACATGGCAGTAAACACGTGTGATTGTTCACTATATTGTCTTGTTTGGTTCCTGGAGTTGCGTCGTGGTAGCGGGCCAGAGACAGCGAGACTGAGTTTGTGTACTCTAGACTTTTGTTGTGATTATTAATGGCCATTTCACATTAACCTCGTCGTGCTAATATGCTCGACAATGGCCCAAATCACCTGAGCGATGAGGACGATGGAGGCAGTCCTGTCCCCCCGTCCAGCCAACACTGTAGCAGCTACCCTACTATCCCCCTACCCAATGACCAAGATTAATGAAACCTCCGCCGTTTTTAATTAGCACGGCCGCAGTCATCAATTATGTCTGCCCCACCCCAAATACAAATATTGTTATATTTGGGGGAAAAATTCTTGATTTATTTCATTGTGGTGGCCAAAGGAGTGAGATGAATGGCCTCCCATCATGGTCATTTGCAGGGATGAGGAGGAGGAGAAGGAGAGTGGGTCGGGGTAATAAGATCAGTGGTGGGGAGGGGGGACGGGGGGGTACAGTAGAGGAGGACATGGACAGGGCCAGCCTGGGAAAGTCAAGTCTACAGGGAAAGACCAGTCTGGGTCTCAGGGTCCCCTTGCAGGGATCTGACTCCCAACTGTCTAGGAACTTAATTAGACTTTCCTTGAACCAGAGCTGTACTGATACCAGTTTTCCTCCAGCCTGCAGATAAGTAGAGATTGTGTTCAAGTACCAATCAAAGTGTTACTATGTGGTTACATAGTGATCAGACCAGTGTATGATCCCATCTAATAAATAAAAAAGAACAACGTAGAGGTGCTTTTTTGCTTCTTACTAGTCAAATGTTAGCCTATTCAGAACGTGTTCAGAAAAGTTAGACCAAACCAGGTAAACGGTTAAAAAAAAAGTTTATTCTGATAATTAACAGTGTTATAGTCAGACTAAAGAGTGAGAGCCACGTTTGTCACACATGTTCAAGATCCCATCTGTGCTCAGTTCCGCCTGTTTAGTGATGGTTGATACCAAGATACAACAATATTGAGTACTTACCAATACGGAGTATCAAGAGTTTTAATGTGATTTTTCCTCTTCAAAATCTTCTAAGACATAACAAACCATTAATAATAATAATAATAATAATAATAATAATAATAATAATAATGATAATAATGATAATAATAATAATAATGATAATAATGATAATAATAATAATAATAATAATAATAATGATAATGATAATGCTATAGAAAGATATGGAAACTTTTGCTGTCTGTTATACGGTGAAAAAGAGTCTCTCCAGTCTGCTCTCAGAAGTAGAAATGACATAAGATGACACATTTTAACCCTGTACGCAGTTGTAATGGTTGGTCATCCAGCACGTAACATTTCCTCTGATACTAACTCTGCTTTGTTACTGTCTGGAGACCATTCTACATGCCTTCCAACTGTTTTTGTTGCTCCAGCACACTTTTATGCTGCTTGTTCAAATTTGCACGATGCTTCTATTAAGTTCCAAAACTGATTCTGCCCCTTCAAGCACTCATATTTTGCACTGTTAACATTTTGCCAATTGTTTTTTTTTCCAGGAGGCATACGCACTATACTGGCTTAGCTGCAATATATATTTTTTTTTTATCAGATTGTAACTTTTTTTTCCCCCCTACATCTGATCCATGGATTTTGGCTAGAATTATAAGCATTGGATGTGAGTATTTGTTAGCTGGAACAGCACAAGTCCCAAAGGGGCGTCTCCTGATTGTAACTTGAACACAGAGAATTAGTGTGTGAGAACATAAGGCTAACATTTTACTCTTGTCAGATTTGATCTGCTGTTTACAACAGCATTGGCAGGCAGATTGAGGCTGCTGCCATGGACATTACATCCCTTATGACAGCTCATACACTAAGCAAGGGCACTCAATCCATACAGCTAGGTGTTGAGAGTAAGGCAGCATTAGCAAAATACCCTGCTACAACTTAATGTGTTCGTCCTTGTGAAAAGAGATCAGACCTGTGCCAGATCCTTTTCTCTCTACTGCTTTGCGCTCTATCCAGTGTTACTGAATGCAGACTGGACTCGACTTAAATCCTGCCTTCCAGCTTGTTCTGATACGACAAAGCATACAAAGAAAGAAAGAGTGCAGACACAGTAGTTGTATTGACTCTGTTTTTAAAGGGGTTTCATTTGTCTGCTGGCTTTTACTTAAACCAAGTCTAGACTTGCTTTTCCTATATTAGCATTCTTGTACGAATTGAGTTATGAAGAAAAATAAACTCTTCTTTAAATCACGTATTCAAAAAAGAACCTGTTCATAAATGATTAGCCTGGTGCAGCTCCTTTCTGCAGTTCTTCATGTTTGCTAATATCTGACTTGGATGTGTCGTAACAATAATGCAAGTACGCTGCTTTATGACTTGAAGATGTGCACGGCTCATTTCTGTGGTTTGGGAGTTCGGGTGTTTGCTCTGCGGTGAGCCACCAGCCATTTCACTTGTGCTGGCCACACATACACACACACAAGCACACACACACACACACACACACATAGATTTTATACCCTTACTGCCACGGCCATCGCCTGCCCACTGGCTCCAGAGAGAAGGGTGGGAAACATCTTGAATATTTTATGAAGCTCGGGAACCCCACCTCTGTCTTCCCCACCCAGCAAACCACTGCTGTCCAGCAGTGCACACACACGCACACACACACATACACCAGCAGAAAACAGAAATAATGTTTTAAATGCAATCATTGTCAGGCCCAAACAATGTCATTTATCAAGGGAGCATTTGGGACTGTATAATAAGTTTCACATTATTAATACAATTTTTCATCCTCTGTCAAGCCTATCTGATTTATGGCACGCGTGTGATCTAAGGTGATCATTGAATTACAATTCCAGTAATAAGAGAGAGAATGGACCTGGTCTTTTACTTCTGCCCAGTGGAGCACACACACCCACACACATATACAAACACACACACACACACACACACACACCGCCTCCAGTTGCAACATGCAGCAATTACACACAACATACAACAATAGTCACAAGCGCCCGTGTCTGTGTTATAACCTTTACTGGTCATACCGTGGAGTAAATTCGCTAAATATCTGTGAGTTAAACCGATGTGCCAGTTTCCTAATTTCAGTGGGAGAAAGAGGAGAGGGGAGAAAAACAAATGAACCCAGGCCCCTGTTAATTAGATAAGGGACAAAGCTCATTATTCTAAAATGATATTGGGCCCAGAGAGTAAATATGAGTGGCCTGTTAGGGGCTCTGTAATGGGACGGGGATGCACGTCGTTACAGGGCCGAATGATTTACAGCTAGATGCTCTTTGATGTATAGACTGTACCTTTTATTAAGTGGCTGTTGTTACGGTCACTGGCTCAGTCATTTCCCTTTGTGTCTAATCAAAATCCACATCCAGACACCCCATCATCCAGACCCAGCCACTCCATATGGGAAAGAAATTACGGGAATGTCGGCTTTCCCTTCCCACAGCCACCTTCTCTAACCAAACCCCCCTCCAACCCTCCACCCCAGCCCTCGGCTCACATTGAGCAAAAGCTACCAGAGATGCTTATGATGCAGATAATATAATCTAACAAACAACAACAACAAATAAACAAATGGGCATGCGGAATTCTTTTGAGGTAATTAAATAACAAAGACAGACTCCTATCATAACATTTGGATCCAGTTTGAACAAGTATCTGCACTATTAGCAGTCTTGCTTTGCGCTTTATCAGATTAGCTTGTTGTTGAGGGCTCGGTGATCTGTGTCATACATCATCCTGTTTGATTTCTGTTTAGTGCGAATTTGGGGAAGCTGCTAATTGGATTGCGGGAGTCTAGCCCCGGTTAAAGATGGTAAACAGCAGAGCAGACTTGTCCCCCAACTCTCAGCCCCACAGGCTTCGAAAACGCCAGCTCTCCTCAGGATCGCCACAATTTATGACACATTTTCTCTGTATTCTTAAAAGATAATTAGGTTTATCACCCATTTTTTTCCCTCTCAGCCCCCCTTCCTTCCCTTTTGTGTACCTGAAAGCACACAATCGCAGCATAAAAAACATAAATATTTCTGCAGCACAGCAGCGCTGGCAGGTGAGCCTAATGAAATTCTAGGAGTGTAATTTGATTTACGAGGTGCTAATGCGGCCTGATATTAGAGAGAAAAAGCTCTGATATGGCTGCCTTGTGCTGTATTTAAGGCCTATCAGAAGCCTGATAAAGAGCATCCTGTCCTCAGCACTGCGGCTGAGTTATTGTTGCAGATATTCATATTGATAGTAATTCTTCCCGACGCAATTTAGTGCCGGCAATATATAAATATGGAGATAATAGTTAATTTTGGTGGCTGCTCAGATTGCGATGCTTTAAATTCAAGACTTACAAAAAAAACTTTGAGCTGTGAAGCATCTGGACACTTTTTAAAGTGCCGTTTAAAGGATGGGTGGGGGGGATGGGAAGAGGCCTTTGACCGAGCCACGTCTCACAAATCAGATTTCTGGTACTTTTCGGCGGCTGCTAATTTCAGCAGGAAGCTTTTTGGAGCTCTTGATTTGCAGCTTTTTGGTTGAAACATTTTGATTAATAGTCTGATATCTGTAAAACCTATTAAGCTTTTAAATTAACTGAGTCTGGAATCAAGACATCACCCCAGTATGCGCATACACTTGGAGAAAGAGATCATTTCAGGGTGTTTTGTTCAGAATCATGTTGTTTTATTCTCTTGTAAAAAAAAAATACTTCTTGTAATTTAACGTTGCATGTGTGTGCGCAAGAGTGTGTCTATGTGTATGCACGCACACTTCCCAGGCTCAAATTTAGGTCTGTGAGCTTCAAAGTGTGTTTGGGACTATTGAGCTATGGCTCATAATAAAAACAGGCAATAACAGGGCCACCACAGAGGGACCTGGCCTTTGTGCCTCCCTGCTCCCCCCTCGCTCGCCTCTCCCCTCCATGCCACCTCCTTCTCCTCATGGCCTCTCCCCACCCCCTAAGTTATGGGCTGAATAACAGCGCAACAATATTAAGATAACATTTCCTGATTGTTTGTCAGGCAGGAGGCTCCTTCACCCCGCTTTCATCACGTCCACCGTGTTCATTAAATTGACAATTTGTATTTGCCCTACAGCGGGATAAACAGGAGCTTATCTGATGGGCCTGGTCTTTTATTATTTATTTCATTATCTTTTTTTCTTTTTTTCCCCTCCTCCCCCTCTTTCTCCCGGGATTGAAGGTAAACATAAATCAGCAGCAGCATCTCTGTTGTGTGCTGTTGTTTATATTGCAGTCATATGCAGCGGCAGTCCTCTCAGAGGAGGTTCATCTACAATACTCTGCAGACACATGTGGCCTCTTCATGGAGGTTTTAGTTGTTGTTTTGTGTGACATGCTGGCTGTACACTCCTGCGGGCCTAAGTGTGACATAACTCGATAGATATTTCACTTTAAAATGTCCTGCTGTTGGGATAATCCTTGGACTTGTTCCTGAGAGATTCTGCTCTTCTTTTCCACAGTAGAGTTTGTACAGTTGTTGTATCTACTGCAGCAGGCCAGAGATGGTTGTCTGTGTTCACTTGAATGTTAAACCAGCACCATCCAAGAAACTGATTTGAGTAGCCGCAGACCACATTGACTACAGCGCTTTGTAAAGCATTTCTCCTAAGCACTGTGAGCGATGATGTTGCCCGGTTCGATATCTTAGCCCGGGAACAAGCCTGTCGTCGGTCGACATTGTGCAGGCAAACGAAAAATAACGAAGCCAGCGTCCTTACTTAGGAAACACTTGTCCCAGAAATTTAATCTTTTCCCCATTTTTCCCCCAACACCCCCCCTCTAATCAGGTTTCAATTGACTGCCACTGAAGGAAGAGCCTCTCCTCAGACACATGTATAGGTCCGAACACAGTCAGCCACCATTTAAGGCTTACTCAGTCTTCCTCCCAATATCTTGGAGAGCTCAGGGCCAAATGATTTAATCTTCATTCAGCTAATTTAGTCTGGATTTAAGCTGCCGGGTTGTCGAAGTGCAGAGTGATGGAGTCTGAAAACAGGATGAGAGGGAAAGGGAGAGGAGGGGAAAACGGAAGGAAGGAGGGAGGGAAACAGAGAGCAAGAGAGATAAAGATAGAGCGATGGAGGGAGAAAGAGAGGCGAGGGAGTGTGGGGTGGGGAGGGGGGGACTGAAGATGATGATCCATCCTGACCCTAGTGAATGCTGTCATGTTCCTCCCTCTAGGTAATCTCTCTCACTCACTCGCTATTTTGCATGTGAAAATGCTCTCCTGACAGTTGCATATCAGATAAATTTTCTCTCTTTTTTCCCCTCCTCTCTCCCCCCTTTTCCCTTCACCAAATAAACAACAGTCTTCACTTTGAAGTTGTCTGTTTGTGTCAGTTTGGCTTGAGGCGAGAGTCGGCCTCTCTCTCTCTCTCTCTCTCTCTCTCTCTTCTCCATCTCTCTGTCTCTCTCTCTCTCTCTTCTCCATCTCTCTTTCTGTCTTTGTGTTGCAGTGTGAGAGAATCCGCAGATTATTTCCTCTCACCAACCGGCCAACACAACATGAAAAAAAAAAACAAGTGAAGGAATCCTTAGCTGTCCAAAAAGGCCAACACAATGAATCCAGTCAATTAAAATAAAATAAAAAAGCTGTTTACATGCCAATTGAGTTAGTGTGATGCTCCACAGTATAAAACTAAACTTGCCAGAATGAGCAGGGGTGTCAGCTCAGCCCTAAGCTGTGACAACATCAGTGAAAATCATAGTTTTTGTCTGATGTCAGTGAATTGTGGAGTTAGAGGAAACATTTGAATCCATTTTCATCTATATTCCCATGAAAACAGTTTTTAACACACTGTTTAGTTTTTTATTCAGAACACATGATTACAGTTTACACTGAACACACACAGTACAAGATCCCCCCTCAACAAGCACCACCTCACCACTTGGGGGTGATAGAGAGTGTGTGGTAATGAGTCAGGTCTTTTTTTTTTTTTCCCCCTCCAACCTCTGTTAGAGGTACAGTAAGTCCTCCTGAGGGATTTCTATCACAATTAAGGCCAGTGTGGCCTGTGATGTTCTGACAGTAGCCCTATATGCCTGAACTGATGACAGGATCACACCACAGTATAGATATGGTAATAAGTGATAGTATAGACACTGTAGCATGCAGCTTTCTGAACGTACAGGCAAAAGGCCCACCTGGGTCTTTGAATAAATCTGCGCGGGGTGTCAATCATGTCGCCTTGCCTCGTGATCAGAGGGAAAGGGAAAGGGGGGAGGAAATGGAGAGTGAGGGAATGGAGAGATGCAGGAGAAAGAAAAGCAGAGATGTAATGACTGGAAGTAGAACTTGCTCACGATTACAATTTATTCCCACTGTGGCCTCTACTGATCAGAGCACAACAGTATATATGAAAAAGCCAAGGATCAGTCCATGCCAAATAATAAGATGATTCTAACTAATGGTTCCTCTTTTTTTTCTCTTTTTGACTTCATTTTTATGCATATTTTTGCTTGAAGATTTAAAAAAAGTTATCTTTTCACTGTGGTTTAGTCTTGTTAGTATTTAGTCATTTACCTCCAGATATACCAAACACCTTAAAGGGTCAGTTTGTAACACTTAGTTGGCTCAGAATCTGGCAGAAATGGAATATAATATGCATAACTATGTTTTCAGTAGTCTATAATCACCTGAACATAAGAATGTTTATTTATTTCCCTTTAAGTTGAACCTTTTATATCTGAACCTCCACGTTTCTACAGTAGCCCAGAATGGACAAACCTAACGCTGGCTCCAGGTAGGGCCTTTAGCGTTTTTCAAGTGTTTTGCGGCCTCCGTAGTTTCTCCAAATTCCAAATTCTACTTCACATTAATATGTTTTATTTATCTTGTGATGAATGCCATTTAGTCACATATATATCTAATTTCTGTCACATGTTTTTTTTTTTTTTTTTGCCTGAGGAAGAAACCCTGTTTCTACTGTGCATGTGGCTTTCTATTGTAGTTTTGTGTCCAGCATCTCTCCCACTATCGCCAGATTGATGTTCATGTTCAACATTCGTACATACAGTATGTATGTTTGAAAGCAGAACACGCCATGTCTTATTTACTAGACAGAGGCATGAGCATATACTTGCCCTAAAACCCTAAAAAAAATCCTCCATCTCAGAATTTCAGAACTTTCTCGAGCTACGTTGAATCTGAAATGCTTTGGCAGCGTTTGTGAATTAATTGTGGTTGTTTTGGGTGTTCAAATTCAGTTGTAGCAAGCATTATAAGTCTTCAATATTTTAGACCTTTCTCTCTTACTTCTGTCTCTTTTTTCCTTTTTCCCTCTTTTATACACATGCATAACTACACATGCATACACAAAATCACTCATCCTCTCTCTCTCTCTCTCTCTCTCTCTCTCTCCCTCTCTCACTTGCTATTTCTCTCTATCTCTCTTCCCTCTACCTCCTACCTTTGGTGTGTTTTGCATGGTGCCTGGCTGTTTAGAGGCAGTATGCATATGTATGGGCGAGACGGTGGATCGTGACGGGATCTGACATGCGGGGACAAGATCAAAGCGCTCCATCTGATCCCATAAAAACAGACGCAAACCCTCCTCTCATCCTTACAAAACCCCCACTGATAGTCAACTCTGCCAGCCCTGACTCCTCCATCTTCCCTCCTCTCCTCCTGCCTTTTTTTTCCCTCTCCCTCGTTTTTCCCTCCATCCCAGCATGCCGCATGCCCACGTCAAGGCCTGCCTGCCTTCCTGCCTGCCTGCCTGCCTGCCTGACTTTGCGATTACGCCCTGTGATAAACAATGGCCCGTTTAGCTCATAAAGCAGGAGTGTTGTGCATAATGCTTACAATAAAAGATAGCATCTCTTCACTCATCTTATTTACCTCTCCCACGGTGGCATGGGCGACGAGCTGTTCTATAAATACCGCAGGGAGGAAGGAAGGAGAAGGAAATACAGATGCAGACATACATCTGTTGGTCAAATAAAGTCTCTGCCAAGTCGTTTGATGAGAACGAGAAGAAAACTGGGCTGTTTAAATATGCATTTGAGCTTAGAGCCAGGTGATAAAGGCGCCATTTTAAAGCTGCTCCATCCTTTCTCGTAAGTGAGCTTAAAATGTCCTCTCAACTAGCGTAGGATGACATCCATATCACATTTAGATTCATCTTCATGGAACATATAGATTGATATGGAAGCCAGGACACATTTTCCTTTCTATCGCTCCCTCTCCCTACCTCCCCATCTTTAATTCCCTCCTTTCTCCCTTTTCCCTCCCTCCCTCCCTCTCATTCTCCTTTGCCCCCCTTCTTCCAGTAAGGAAGATGTATGAGTTTGAATTATTGATTCAGACACATGCTACATGCTGCTTGGAGTCATTATTTGTTCAGGTGAGTGTCATGCTGCTCGCTATGAAACAGATACCACGGGGATTAAGCGACACAATCAGGACTTAAAGACAGCCGCCCTCCCTAAAATAACATGGCCCTCGCTGCAAGACGAATGCTCCCCAAAACCCGACTTCATTTGTTTATGACTCGCACATTAGTCATTCTGTGCCTAAATTATAGCGCGGGGGTAAAGATTAATTCAAGCAAAGGCTTTTTCTATTGTTTTTACTTGTGTGCGTTTCTTGAAGCCTAATAACACAGCAGATGAATATAGGTGCAAACATCCTACACAGCGATAAAAAAAACCCCACAACGCTTTTGTCGGGAGGTAGGCGTCAAGCATGAAGAATAGACAGATGTCCAGAGTAAAAAAAGAACGCCACAGTCACACGTTTGTCCTGATATCAAAAGAGGCTTTTGGCACCACACTACAAAATGACACACACCGCATGTGATAAATCATTCTTTTGCATTTATTGGATGCATAGTGAGTATCCCAAGCAGAGCGAGCGCTGACGTTGATTATGTGAGCAGAGATTAGAGGGACGTGTTCGTAGAGAAGTTAGGATGGAGGGAAGCTCCGATACAGAAAGAGAGAGGCGGGAGGTAAAATGTTGCTAACTGTTCATTTAGCCCTGGCTAAGTGGTCAGGGACGCTGGACAGGTGAACTCTATTCTCCCCACTGGCCCTGCAGGGTGTGTGCGTATGTGTGTGTGTGTGTGTGTGTGTGTGTGTGTGTGTGGACTGTAACAGAATTTCTCTAGTCCTCTGGGCCCTGGTGCAAAGCAGAGAATAAATGGTGGAGGTGGCAGGCCAGGACAGAAAAATCAATGCCTGCTTATACAGACATGACACACCAGCAGCCAACTGCATTCTGTGTGTGTTATATGTGTGTGTGTGTGTGTGTTTGGGCGTAGATGTACAGCACGCAGTCATATGGCCCTGTGCTCTGTGGGTGTGTGTGCGAGGACCCAGCAACCTCCATTTCCTTTCTCACAGGGTAGATTGTCTAGCATTTTACGTCAGCTTTGGGATCAGTAAATAACTCTTCGTTTTTTCCCTCCTCCTCCTCCTCCTCCTCCTCCTCCTCCTCATTCCCCTCTGCCTCTCTTCTTCTCCTGCAGGAAGTTTGAATGTGACTTGTGCGAGCGCTCCTTCAGTGAAAAATGGGCCCTGAACAACCACATGAAACTGCACAGTGGGGAGAAACCATATAAGTGTGCCTGGCCGTCCTGCCACTACGCCTTCCTCAACCTGTCAGCCATGAAGGACCACTACAGGACGCACACTGGTGAGAGACACTGAGAGCAAGTAACCTCTACCGTGAACTGTTACTGCTGTACTCCCCCATAAACACGTTGACTGACACTCTAAACTGCAAAATTCACTTTTTTTTGTAAAGGCAAATAGTGTTTTTATGAGTGAGAGACAGAAGGTTATTTATCAAGAAACACTATACTTGGATCAGACAAAATGTACTTTTTCATTCCTCTTTAGCCTGTAGACTGTTAAACAAACTGAAGTTTATGTGTTAACTGTGAAAATCTCACATTAATTATGAATCTTCACAGCTTTGTTTGGAAAAAATATACACACGTTTTTGGCTGATAATAGCCACGACTTGTCCATCTGTACTGATTTTCAACATCCAGGGAGAGAAGAACTAGTTCTTGGCGGTCTTGCAGCCACTCTTGTTCGATGGTTAAACCCTTACCTTCTGATCCTGACAGTACCGCCACAATTATATGATGTTATAACAGCCAACTATATTTGAATTGAGATAATTAATAATCAGAGAGAGAGAGAGAAAGAAAAAAAGATGTTTGGATTTCATGTTCTGTTTTCTGCCATCCTCCAGACTTGGAGGGTTTCTTGATGAGGGAATTAAGGTAGTGTGTGTATTCCCCAGATCCAAATGGTTGTCATGTGTATTTCCCCAAAATCCATCTGGTCACCAAGTGTTTGTTCATCAAATCCATCTGATCCTCGAGAGCGTGTTTTCCCACATTGAAGCGGTCCAGTGTGTGTTCCTCTATGATGCAAAATGGGATAAAAAGGAAAAATGAAGTTTGGTGTGTGTGATGTTTATTCATACCATTCCACCTTTGATCCGTAAAACACAACTAATACCATTTGAGTAAATCCTTGATTAGATCAAAGTTTTAATGATCTGTAGCAATTATATTTCAAAAGCTCAGTTTTTGTCTCTTTAAAACCATGAAGTGTTGTTTATATTATTAATGCTGCTAGAAGATTAAGTTATTTTACTCTTTTTGTCTAACCTTAATTCAAAATTCCATTTGAATATACAGTACATTCTGTCAGTAGTGCAGTCTTATGTACTGGAGCTGCATCAGACCAGAAACACAATGAAAAAAAAATCAGTGGGTATCATCATGTCTTTTTTATGTATGTAGTATCTTTTATTTCTGATTCCATCCTTCCACTTCTGTGCGTAGAGTACAGTACGCTGTGGGACTGTACTGACTCATGTTTTTTTACTTACTAAAAACTTTGGATAGACAAATGGTGCGGTGGGCGGTGGGAGGATACTGTCTTGAATAATAGCCCCTCGATAGGAGCCCAAGTCAGCCTCTCTGAAAGTGTCTTTATGCTGCAGCCCAGCAGTTTCCCCTCGGCCTCAGTAATGTCCCACACACAGCTCCTTGATGCCCTTTTAAGTCAATGACAGAAGCAGCAGCAGCCAGTGGCCTGACAGCCTGACTGAGCGCTTGCAGGAGAGCCCTCCATCCGTCACGGGTGCCTGCTGTGTGTGCGTGTGTGTATGTGTGTGCGACTTGCTGGATGTTATTTTAAATGTGTTTTAACAGTGATGTAACGTCAAGGCGCCTCTGACATAATTAGACGTTTTATTTTCATTTGTTTCCAGCCCTCATCATTCCCCATCAGGCGGCTGCTGTCACACTGTCACCTAGCTGTCACCTGGAGAGGCGTGGGGTGGTGTGCGGTGGTGCTGTGTGCGCGTACGTCTTTGTGTGTGTTTGGCAGGAAGAAACGCAGACTTGAAGAGAGTGAGTGAAGTGATTGAGATGGGAACAGGAAAGTGTTGAAACAAGAGAGCTTGAAAGATCAAGGGTGACCAAGTATGAACATGAAAATAGCAGCATTAAGACTGAACCTGAAACAACCTCATTTTAGTGAGCGACAGGACCTGACTTGATTAGCAACACCCAAAAAAAGCTAACACAGTTTGCTCTAGTGTGACCCCCAACACTCCTTTGCCATTTGTAATTGGTGCTGGGTTGGACCGTTAGCTACAGCTATACAATCATCGCAATCACATTCCAGCAGCTAACCTGACACACTGAAATATTATCTGCATGTGTGAGATCTGTTTAAAGGTTATAAATCGGCTCCTTCACGGCACTAAGATGCAATACTAATAAAATAAGTAGGAGATTTTAAAGTTGAACTTATCTTTCCTGGGAACAGAGCAGTCAGTAATGTGTGTGCAGTGTGTCTGTTGGGGGGTGGTTATGTAGAGGCTCACAGGACAATGACTAACTTGGGAGTTTGTACTGGAGCTGAGTGTAATGATACACACATCTAGCTCATTTGTTGGAACTGTAAATTTCAAAGTAACTTGGTGAAGGAAAAACAAACACTCAGCGCACTATCTTTCTACCAAGAACTTTATCAGAGTGGCACGTTTCGAATGAGTTGGGTTTTGTCAAGTGTGTATAATTGGTTTATAATCTCTTAAAATACCATTTCTAATCCTTCAGAACAATAGGCAGTGACATGATCTCATCTGTGAATGGGCTGAACACTGAGACAATGTACAAATAAGTTGGGAAATAGTAATAAAAACATAAAAAAAAACATATGCTTTCAAAGAATGATAAAGATACACAGTGTATCAAGACCAATGCACCAGAAAATAAAACTGCAACGCTTAGACACAACTTGGAATGAAAAGTTTGCAACAAAGATGGTCAACTCTAAGAGTTTGACATGTCCTCTATGTGGATCATCAGCTGATGATGGCGCGTATGTTTTTGACATGCATGGTTATACTCAGTCTTATAGCATGTAGCATTCTTGTACCATTGAGACCCTTTTGGGTCTTAAATTTAAAACGAGTGAGCTTGAAACCTTAAAAAGTCTGTCAGTGATAGCATTCTTAGTGAATTAATGTGGCCGTATTAGCTTTATAAGTTGAAACAGTTGTCATTTTAGCTGACAAATTGATGGTCACTACCTATAATTAGAGAGGCCTGCTTTTGTCTACATCTGTCTTAAGGTCCAAGTATTGTTTTCAGAATTGCCTTTTAGTCAATTCTGAAAACAATGGGTTTCAACAACTTCACATAGTAAATCTCCCTCCAGTACCATTTTTAACTGCATATGTGCCATGTGAGTGTGCCAAGCTTGGCAGGCATAGATCCAGTAATAAGGGGGGGGGGGGACTTAGCAAACAGTCATTTAAGAAATAAACATGTCATAAAGCCAAACTCAACAATACACATTTTGCATCTGCACCTATGCCCTACCTGAGACTAGATGAGTGTGTAATGGAAAATGTCAGATTTAATCATCCTGTGGATTGAGTTGCAGGATGTGACATGCAGAGCCCCCCTCCCCAAACAAGAAAAAAAGTTAACACCTCGGCTCTGCTTCTCCTGCCTCTAACGGGATTCATTGTTCCTCTCTGATTTGTGTGTTTTTTATGTTAATCACTCCCTCCTCACACACCAGTCGTGTCTGAGGGAGGCGGAGGAGGGCGGGGGTTGGGGATTCAGTGGTCGTCAGCCGCCAGGGTCATTTGTAACAGCTGATGAATGAGCGACTCAAATAAATAAATAAGTGCACTGCATCTGACCCACCCAGCTTTTCCCAGGCTCTTGGGCGTCGTGGGTAGTGGGGAGGAAGGGGGGTAGGGGAGGGTTGAACACAGCGACAGGGCCACAATTGATTTCCTCATTGCTTCAGTTTGTCGCTTAATCTGGCGATATGCTGATAAATCTTCGCACTTTGTCAATTAATTTCCCTGAAAAATGAGACCCAAAATGGCGAGCACATCAATACAGCAGCGGATTCCGTGTCAAAAATTAAGCGGTAAAATTAATTGCCCTCCCATTCGCTCCTGCTAAAACATAACTAATGAGGGAGGCAATTATAGCTGCATGCAGACGCCTCCGGGGTTATTTAAAACACACACATACACACGCACACACACATACACTCACACATATATAAATATATATATATGTATATATATATATATATATATATTAATATATATATTAATATATATATTCAGACACACATGCAAAGAGAGGTTGTATATTTTGACTTCAAAGTTCTTTTATTGTCTCGCAATAAGGCATATTTAATTCCAGTAAGGGGTGGAGGGTTGAGGTGTATCATGGGAACAAAAGAGAAGCGATGAGCCAATATTCAAATTGCCAGAAAGTTTAAGAGCTCTCAATGCACATTAGCAGGAAATGTAATTTTTAAGGCATTTTTGTGTCTGGAGCCAGACTTTGGGCAGACTGGGTTATAGATGTGACATGTACCTTAATTTGTGTTTGCTTGCAACTGTGTGTGTCTGGAACTTTACCTCTGCAAGAGAGCAGCTCAGCATTGATGTAACCCCAGCCCTGAGCTCAGGTTAAAGTTAGTCTTGAGGTTGAGGCTTCTAACTGTGGTTTTGGGGTCAATGTCGCGTAAGGATAAAGTTTAAGGGAAGGGCTAAGTGTTATTCATGTACCGGTAAAAGGTAGAGGTTAAGGTGAATCAGAAATGAATGTAGTCAATGCAAGGTTGTGTTGTGGGTTGGGGGGTCCATGCTGCTTTAACCAGCCAGATCTTCCAGCGCTGACAGAGTGTCACTCTTTTACTACCCCTCTTCGCCGTCCCCACCCTGGTCCTCAGAGGGCTCACCGCTACCGAACAGCAGATGAAAAGCACACATGTAATTTATCGCCAACGTTTCCTCCTCAAGAATAATTGTGGCGACCGCGGCTGGGTGCAGGGATCGATGGCTATGGATTTTTCTGTGGTGGGGTCTTGTAGCGTTGGGCGTAATGAGAGATGGAAGGCAGGGAGGAGAGGAGGGGAGGAGAGGAGGAGGGACCGGTGCTGTTTTTCTGTTTTTCTGATAGGGAGAAAAGGTCTGACCAGATCCTCAGTAACTATTCTAGAGTTTAGAGACACAGGAATAAAGAAGACTTTGTGTGTTTTTGCATCACAGGCCCTGAAACCAATTTTCTCCCAGTGAGCAATGGACACAGAGTTATCTGCCAAAGTTTGAACATTTTTGGATAATTCACATGACATATTTCTGTTGTTGTGCCCTTGTCACTAGTTTCATGTGGTTCAGTGGCCAAGTACAAGAGTTGGCCATATTTGAAAAATGTGGCAACAGTTGTTTTTTTTTCAAACTTTAACTTTGATTGTTGCTTTGTATACTGATGAAAGTTGAATGATATTGAGAAATACTGACTGATCTGAAACCAAGTTTAATTTTCCTCTTTTCTCCATCGTTCATGCATTGTTCGTGCTTGTCAGAGATCATTTGTCAGTCACTGGGATGTCTTCCTTCCTTCCTTTTTTGCTGATAAAGTTTACACTATCCCATTTTCCATTTAATCTACACAAAATACTGTCGCAGTGAAAAATATGAAATATTTCACTTTCTCTAGAACAGTTTGACATTATTTGATATTGTCTTTCCACGAACATCAGATATTTAGAACAGTAGATATAAAAGGTGCAGCATGGGCATTTATTTATATGAGAACATTGATCCTTTAAAGGCCACTCACACTGGGATTGAAAAGTGAACCTGTATGAACTGGCTAACGAATGCACCTTTTTAAGGCTGTTTTTCTCCCCTCTAAGTGGCACTGCATTAAAACTCTTCTCACAGTCGAGTGGCTTTAAATGGGTGTAATAGAAGAAACTTGAGGCTGCTTTGTCTCTGCGGACTCGGTGAAAGCTGCTATCTGTGCAGGAGAGGAGCAGAGCACCACTGAGGCCCAGCTGGAAGAGTCACCCAAATGTGTTGTCAGTGTGTGGCGAGAGCTCAGAGAGTTCAACAGCAGCATTTAGATGAATATTTAAGTGATGGAGTGTGTCTGTATGTTGTAATGTGTGGTACCTACAGTGTTTCCATGTATGTGCGGGTACACAACATGTACATGTGTGGAAATGTGCTACTGGCACGCCACATGCAGGTTGATTTGTGTGGCTATGTGTGGGAATAACTGCATCTCACTATGTTTGTGTGTGTGTGTGTGTGTGCGTGTGTGTGTGTGCGTGTTTGTGCACATTTGCTTGCACATCTGAGTCCATTCTCTAAATGTGTTTATATGTGCACATGCATGTGTTTCCCTGAGTGAGGCTTATCTCAGATGTTGCTGTGAGTGTGTGTGTGCATGCGCACAGGAGTGTGTGACTGCCTGTGTGCAACAGCAGAGAGAAAGAGAGAGGTAGGAAAGAGAGGGAAAGAGAGAGACCATCATGCTGTTAATGACAGAGCCAGATGCAGGGGAGAGAGGAGGAGTGTAAAAAAGCTCTCCACGCTCCCCATCTGGAAGGCATCGCCCCCAAATGAAGTTGTACAAAACCATCCCATTGATAATAAAGCTAATTTTTATGGCTCTGACAAGTATGTAATTATGTTCAGCGGTGCTTTTCAGATTTTATCACAGTCAATAAACCACACTGGCAATTTCCCGTCCCCCATTTGACATATTTACACGGATCCATCTGATTGGAGGAATTAGTTAGCTGTGAGAGCTCTGATGGATATACACTAGTGATCTGTGACTTCTGCTTGGCTCATCTGTTAGCCAACTAGACCCGCTGCTCATCTGTTCAGTCTGTCTTTTCCTTTTCTCACTTTCTGCCTTTCTCCTCTTTCACACATTTCACCCAATCCATTAACGTAATATTTCTCCTCTTCTTTGTCTTCACTTGAGCTCTCACTTCCTTGCTCGATGGCACCACGGCAGTAGTTCTGCAGCAGTGTACAGAGTATCACTCATTCCTTCCTCCACCAGACTTTTCCACTCAAGGCATTCGAAGATTTCATGAATCTCCTTCACTAGCTTAGTATGATATCACAATATTTGAGTTTGTAATTTTACTTTTTAATTGTATTTGTTTGTGATGTCGATGCAACTTTTAAATTAAAAAAATGTTAGTGACAGATTAATTATGCTGAGCTATATTTAGTTAAAGGGAAAACAACTAATGTGATGAACTGTACAGCTTCACACACTCATGTGAATGAGTCCTGCAGTAGTAGCAGTTCATTTTATTGTTGATGACAGTTTTGCATTTGCAGTATGTCATAATAAGCTTGATCCACATGCACATGAGCACACAGCACGCTTCATACATACTAAAAATATAAACATGTTGTCTTTTAATTTAATTTAGTTTATGAACACCACTAAAAAGTGGAAGTTTGATGTCTTTTTACAGTTATAGCATTTAGAAATATCCTGTTTCTGTTCTTTGCATTGGTTTTCAAATAAGTGTGAATTCCAGGTAACAATAAAACTGACAAATTATAAATGAAGGATGTGCACAAGGTTGCATTTTGGGTCATTCTACAGCTTGCTTTTTTTTTCTCTTTGGGGTTCGTTCAAAACCTGCATGATTGTTCAGCTGCTTATGTGTTTTTGCTAAAAGTTCAGAATCAAACCCTGGGCCTCTGTGGCAAGGCCTGATCCTTTGTACATGGACGCATGCTCTACCAATGATTCAATGATTTTTCTTAGTCCCTTGAATTAGTTCATCATCTAAATGAGTATATAACTGAATATTTAATAAAAATAGACTAAATGAGACAAATCATTCACTGCTTGTCCTTATACTGATATATTTCAATGTCATTTTTGCCTATTTCTTCTTTTTTCTTTCCATCCTAGAAGACCTTAATACTTACCCATCCTTTGCCTCTTCTTCTCTCAATCTGTCTCCACAGGTGAGAAGTCTTATCTGTGTGACCTGTGCGGTTTTGCTGGAGGCACAAGACACGCCCTCACCAAACACAGGCGCCAACACACAGGTGAGCCACAACAAACACATCCAGAACTCACACCATAAACTAATCTAAGCACACACACTGACTGTTGTGTGGGTAGACCATCATAATCTCGGACTGTGATTGACACTTCAAGATCTGAACATCCACAAAATGTTTATTTTTTTTTATTTTTTTCACATAGTTTTAGCAACTGTTTGCTGTCTCTCTCACACACATACACACACACAGGCACATCAGTGTGACATGCTGCTGTCAGTGATAGGCATGTGTACCAGTATGGCTGACTGAATCTGAGATTTTTAATTTCAGTTATCATTTCACCATGTCATTCTGTCGCTTAGGGAAATTGCATTTTTCAGATAGGCTGTCAATAACGAGTGCTTTTTTGGAAATTGGGATAGTGAAACAAATACTGTTCTTAACTGTTGTCTGGCAGGCGCCCAAGGATCAAGAATCCTGTTATAAATATTCATTTAGGTTTTCATAATTCATTTTGTTTGCTCCTCAGTTTCTCAGTGCCATTTCCCCTCGAAACCTCCAATTTCTGTCCTCTTCTCCTGTGTTGACATGTGTCAATTCCACAGATTTAGCTGCATATTCAAATCTGTTGTCATGCAGCTGCATATGAAAGGACCACCATGTCTGACAGTGTTTTCTTGTCACAGTTTGAGTGAGACAGGCCACTGCTTTTGCCAGTATTTTTGTGGTCCAAGTTTTCTCAAGACAACATTGCACAATTGTATAGAATTTTCAAATATTTCCACTTTCATGACAAAAAGTTTACCAGGATTCAGTGGCTAACATTGTTCTTGTCTGTATTCAAATGTCACTGAAGCGATATTTTAAGAAATACTGGACACTGCCAAGAGTCAATCGAATGCCATGTTAATAAACTTGTTAAGTGTTCTGCAGGTTAGCAGCTCCTTAAAGCAGTGTGAGGTTTTATTGCAGGTTTTAAACACTGACATCCCTGAAGCGGTTGAGTAAAATACTCCCTTACTACTCTGGTCTGTCATTTGGGGGAAAAAAAGAAAATTAAAAACACAAAGCGCCAGCCAGCTATGAACAATTTTCCAACTTGCCGTTATACCTGCAGACATCAGTCCTGCCACTTTGATTTTAAGTTAAATTGATACCTTGACCCTGTGAGCATGTCCTTACAATTTTGAATCAAGTCTCTATCTCTGTAAGATTAATGGCTGTGTGTCAAATATGGTAATCATCTATCATATAATGATAGAAATCTCCTATCTGGTTTTCCATCAAAATCTTACTCATCATATTTCATGGATTCATAAGTTTGAAACAGATCCTGCTGAAAGGCGCTGTCTGAAGCGAGAGCACAACATTTAACAACAACACACTACTAAAACATCAACTCTTTTCAGTACACACACTATGCTCTATCTGGCACTTCAACTAAGATTTCAGTTTCCTTCTCTGCTTACAATTTAACTGACATTTGTTCACGTCTTACTCTTTAAATTATAGTTCAACTGCCGTTATCTCGTACTCTTCAACTATTATTTGACATATGTTTACATACAATGGACAAATAACTCTCTTAATCTGTAATAGACCCATTATTATTTATGCTTTAAGTGCCTAAACTAAAGCTAAAACTCCCATACAACACTGACTTCATCCACTCTACCCTCTTCCTCCAG
Source organism: Argyrosomus regius (assembly GCA_946959425.1). Lineage (NCBI taxonomy): Eukaryota > Metazoa > Chordata > Actinopteri > Sciaenidae > Argyrosomus > Argyrosomus regius. The sequence continues at coordinate 9,012,287 of OX336884.1, read as the reverse complement.
ATCCATTTGTGTGTATTTTAGCGGGAAACAGGATATTTAAGGGGAGATAGCGGGGTCAACAGTATATAACAGAGAGAAGTGGTCATCTGAAAGCTGCAAACCTGAAGTTTAATTTGAGGTGCAACTCTGTGTGTCAAGTTTTCAAATTTTACAAGTTATACATTTGTAATAAACATTGTGTTCATGTTTCGTAAAATGTAACCATTTTTGATCAATAAAGATAAATAAAAATGGTCAAAAATTCCTCCAGAATACCATCAGGAGTACCATAGAAAAACATCATGCTGCAATTGGATATCAAAAACATTTCACATTTGAAGATTTTTGGAAGAATTTTGCATTTTTCTGCAATAGAATAACAAGCATTTTTCTTCTGAAGATTTCTCAGAAACTCCTTTATTGTCAATATAGCATGAATCCTTGAATGGTATCATGAAGCTGTGATTGTCCCTGAGGTCACTATAGGTCATTGAGATCAATCAGTCAGATCAAGTTTCAAAAAAATGGTCTCACTCCAGCGAAATGGCTACTATAGGGACTAAAATCATCACAGATATACACAAATGGGCTCATTGAATCCCAGAGTGTCAGCTTTCCATTTATACCCAATTTATTCAATTCCAACTTCCAATTACTGTTCAGGAACTACAGCATGCAGAAATATTCAAAGAAACTATGCAAAAACTACACATTTGTACTGCATGCAAAAAAGTCCATGGTTTTTGCCTCAAACTCCATGGGATTAGCATGAAATGAGCATGTATGTGAAGGGGAGACTCGTAGGGGACAATAGAACCCATTTTGACTCAGATATCAAGGTGAGAGGTCAAGGGACCATTTAAAAATGGCCATGCCAGTTTTTACATTGCCAAAATTGAACTAAATCTAACTTTGGAGCATTATTTAGCCCCCTTCCCGACAAGCTGGCATAACATCCTGCCACAAACTCTGAAGTTTTTTTAATTGCACCAACTTTTTATTGGATTCATGAAACCAGCAAAATGGTGTCACATGAATGTATTAGCCACACCGTGTCTGTAGCTTCCTACCTGTGTGTGTTTGTCATTGAAAACATTAATGTCATCTTGGTCTCATCACCATTGTCTGTCTCTTATCTTTTCAACCCCTCCATCCCACAGGAGAGAGACCCTTCAAATGTAAGCTCTGCAACTTCGCCTCCACCACGCAGTCCCACCTATCGCGGCACAAACGTGTTCACACCGGGGAGAAACCGTACCGCTGCCCCTGGTGCGACTACAGGTACCGGCTCATTGACCCGCCCACGGTTGGTGGCGCTGATGGCTGCCACCATGGCACTGATGATCAGGGGGTTGATAGGTGGGGGTAGGATGGGCTGTGGGGGGTATATAAGTGAGTGAGTGTGATGGTGAGATAGCAGGTGGCATTGTAGGGTAGTTTGGAGGGGTGGGGGGTGGCGTTAATGCTAGAGGCTTTGTATGTGTGCGTGTGTGTGAGTGCGTGCATGAAGGGTGGGTGGGAGAGGTGGAGGGCAGACAGGTCTAATCTCCACAGCACGGCTCCATCTCATCACTCTGCCATCATCAACAGGCCCAGCTAGATCTCCCCCAACACACATACACACATGCACACTCTCTCTCACACACATACACACAATGTCACTGTCACTGGCAGGTCCCTGTCATTAAAACACCATCATACCACATCAGTAATTACACAGGAAATTGTCGGTGAAATTGAAAAAGTTTTGGCTGGCGTTGCACATCTCCATCGCTCTCTCCATCTCTCTCTCTCTCTCTCTCTCTCTCCCCCTCTCTCTACATCTCTCGCCATCTCTCTCTCTCTCTCATCCTGCGCTTCCTCGTCAGGTTGTGGCAGAAGAGTGTGAAAGGGAATGATCTCAAACCCATCATTGGTTTTAGATGTACTCTTCATTCGTTTTTTCCCCTCTGTGACAAAGTCATTTCGGCAGCTTGCTACACCTGCTCCGCTGCAGTGAAGCTCTCGGCTCATTTCAAGTCTTTTGTATGCAGTCCAACTTAGAAAAGATGAAATGCTGAGAAGTAATAATTGTAGTCAGGTTATTACTTTGCAATTATCAAAGTATTATCTCACCTTGTACCTAAAGTTTTCATGAAGTATCTCTTGACTGTAGCAATTAAGGATCGACCAGTGTAGGAGTTTTTAGCTGATACTGTTTGATTTGAGATGCATACATGATGCTTTGAAGACTTTTATGTCTAAATAATTACAAGTGTCATTTAACTGCAAAAGAAGGCTGCCATGCCACAATAGAGGCCACATGGCTCTAGGGGTGACAATGACACACACACAGCTTTGGTTAAAACTGAAATATCTTAACAGCTGTCAGATGGACTGTGCTGAAATTCTGTACAGATATTCATGGTCCCAAGAGAATTAATCCCACTGAACTGTGATCCATTAACTTATCCTAATGTGCCACCATAAGGTTGAAAGTTATGTGTTTTAGTGACATGTATCAACAAATGCATTGCTGTGAAATTGACGTTCATGGTGCCCAGAGGATATATCGCTCTGACTTTGGTAAACCCCAGACTTTCCATTTAGCACCATTATCGGGTCAAGGTCTTATTTTCCCAATTATTTGTTTTTTGAACAAAAACCTGCAAAACAAATGGCCTTCCCATCAGCCCCTGCTATAATTTCTGTTACGGGCTTCTTAGAAAATGTTAGAATATTAACATGCTAAACTTAGCATTGTTATTGTGAGTTCGTATGCTGAGGTTTTTAGTACATCCTCACACAGCTGCTAGCATGGCTGTAGACTTCCAAATGACTCATTAAACTCGTCTTATTGGGTCATAGGCTTTAAGTGTTGAAACTATGTAAAGAATAAGTTAATCATATAAATTGTTTTTTTTTTGTTTGTTTTGTTTTTCTTTTTTAATTTTGACAAATTTTGGTCCCCTATCAGACAACAACACTGGACTAACAGCTGTATCAGAAAGATACATTACATAGAATGAGCCAAATGTTCTTGGTCCCATTGTTTCTGCACTGATACTTAATGATCATTACACATAGTGGCAAATGAAACAGTAAATTAGAAGCCCTATTAACATTTTGGTGGCCCCTGGGGCTCTGAGAGGTCCAGAGGGCAGGGAAAGGGTGGGGGGCGAGGTAGGAGGAGGAGGGAGCTTGGGGAAACGCCCCGCTGGCTTACTAATGTGAGGATGAGGAATTGAATGTGGGGGCCTCAGACAGCCGTGAGGGGCCTCGCCTCCGCCCGGCTTTTACACTCTGAATGCATGTTTAAAACCCTGACGTCTCTGGTGGCCTGACCACAATAAGGAAATTTGACCTTTCAATGTAAGCCGGGCTTGTGAAATAATAAATATGATGCTGTTGTAAAGATATATTTAGGTCGGAGACCAATGAAGCACTTGATTGACAGCTCCTGCTAATAGAAAATATTTCGATCTGTGTTACAGCTATACATCTGATTTTCACTATTATTATTCAGTGGTATGGATTACGGCTGCAAACAATGATTATTTTCATTATCATCAATTTCTACATGTAATTGATTATATGTTTGGTCCATAATATTTCAGAAAATCACAGTTTCCCAAAACCAACGGTGACATCTTCAAATGTCTTGTTTTGTCCACAACCCAAAGATGTTCAGTTTACCGTCGAAAGCAACCAGAAAATATTCACATTTTAGAAGCTGAAATCAGAAAATTTGGACTAAAAAATGGCTCAAAATGGCAACTAATCAATCAATCAACTAATCGTTGCAGCTCTATTATGGGTGACATCCGTGGTTTCCTCTTGATACAATGTGATCTCCATCAAGGCTGCTCCTCAAATGCATGTAAATGAGCAGGGAGTGAATGATCTATCAAATGCCACTCATCTCCTATTCAGACAGAGATAGATAATAGAAGGGGATAATTATAGTTAGGGAATAGTGGTAAAAATATTCTAATGATATTGCACTGGGAGTCCTGGGCTGTCAATTAATGATGTCTACTTGACTGTTCTCCAGCTATTTATGCAAGCCACAAAACTTCTTCAGTGTTTAAGGAATCATTACTATTGTTCACAATGAGTTTTTTTCTCATTAAAGTCACAGTGGCATCTTAAATGGTCTAATTGATGTGAAGCCTCTGACTTCTGCCACGTTACCATCCTTCTGGGGCTATTATTGTTTATTGAATGCTGCAGCATTCATGTTTCAATCTACCTGTTAGAATACTGTTTCAGTTCGAGGCGATGGCGGCTTTGAGGATGGCACGCTTACTGTCAATGCCAGGAAGGTTTGCGACCTTGTAAAGTGAAGGGAGAGATGAGGGAGAGGGGGGTAGACATTAATGATGATAACCGGGCCTTCTTGGCAGAATAAGATCCAAATAGCACCAATGATCCAAATACACCCCCCTCCCAACTCTTAACACACACACAAAGAAACGCATTTAAATCTCCTCTAACGAAGCGCCTCTCAATTACACCTCTCCCATTACCATGCACTCGTTTGGGAGGAGGAATATGGAAATGGCTAAAATAAAGGGGAGAGAGAGGGAGAGACAGAAAGAGGCAGAGAAGGGGTGATGTATCCGTTGAGCATCAGTATGGCTGATTCCCATGGTGAGTGCATGGATGGGGGTGGAAGTTGAAACAGTGTTGGACTAATTAATACAGTGTATAGTAGGAGGGCTGGTGTGGGCTTTCACTAACTGTGACACCTGCTGACTCCTAAACGCACGTTGTGTTGTTTTAATATGACAATTACGCCATTACCATATCTGAGAGATAGCATGGCCCCCCTAGGAATCCACCCGCGCTCTCTTTAGAACCTTTTAGCTTCGCTTCAAATTTTATCTATTTATGCTCCCTCTTTCGAATAAGAAATCAGTTCACTTTTAGTATTAAATGCATTTTTTAGCAGCGTGACTTACCGTAATTCATGAGCATGTGACAGTTTAAATTCTTAAGTGTGTCTCGTTTCCATTAAGCAGAAGAACAGTCAATGAATGTAGCCATGATTTGTCTGTGAACCTGTTATAGTTTGCTAGTGATGGCAGATAAAGTAATCCCAGTGTGTGGCAATATACTGGATAGATGATTGAGAGTATGTGTAAATATTGAGGGTTATGTACATATCTGCGTGGTGTCAGTCAATGTAAATCAGACTCATGTAGAGCCTTAAACACCTGGTGTTTTTGTGTACACTTGTGTCAAAGTGTGGCCAGTATTGTGGCATCTTTTTTCTTGTCTTTTTCGGAGGTTTAAAGCAGGTGTTTTTCACCTGTCTGTTCGTTCCCTGTGACTATCAGTGCACGCGCCACCTGATTCTTCTTCTGCTTAATTCCAAACAAATCAGAAATACAAATACATCATTCCCAGCCATGATTGACCTCTCTAACACAAAGGAATCCTAAATGCTTTCATGAAGCAGATATATGTTGAATTAAGTGGTGTTATATTCATCAATGATCTGGTAAAACAGACATTTTTGGCTTGTGCTTATGTATTTCATATAGCATGAACAGAACCCAGAGAAGGCCCGTTTTTTTTTTTTTTTAGGCCCCAGTGGTGCTGGTCTGGACTGTGGCCCCATGATGGAGAGAGGTGTCTCTGCAAAAGTGAAAACAAATTCTCTCCTTGGCTGGCGTGAGCTATGGCACTGTGAGGCTTTATTGTCCCGGCCAAGGTGATAAGGGAGAGTAATTGCGTATTATACTGTCCGAGAATGTCAGGTCCAAACTGAGCACGAGTGCCCCATCCATCAACACATGATGGTGTGTGTTTATGTGTGTGTATGAAACAGTGTTCTACACTGCACATGCTTGCTTGCATGATGCATTATGTGTGAGCTTTCTTGTGCACGTGTGTGTGTGTGCGTTGGGGTGTTTATGGATTCAGGTCTGTATATTTGCACCAGTGGAGTCATATCAGAGATTAAATTTTTTATTTTGGTGCCAACTATGGTTTCTTCATGTCTATGTATGTATATATGTATGTATGTATGTATGTATGTGCATGTTTGTCTTGCCCATTGTGTTTGTGTGTGTCCGTGGGCAGGTTTAGATAGAGCCTTGGAGCAGGTCAGGCAGCATCATTAATCAGCAGAGGGTTGTGTGTGACTCTCTGAGCTGACATCATTACATCCTACACCCTGCAGTAGCTCACTGCTTGGCCTGCCCTATCTGACCAACCCAAAGACCCACACACACACACGTATGCACACACAACATACACCACTGTTCCTATATCTTTCATACAATTGCAAAAGATACTGTACATAATGCATAACGGATGTCTTCAGATATATCTCTAATGCACTCAATAGGCCTCTAGATCTACTTACAGTCTCACAGCAAGCATCAACCACTGCTCCGAACACCATTAAACCTGAGCAACTGTAGGGAAAGAAAATATGTAAGAGATGTGTAAGAGCATGACAGAATATCAAAGAATTTGCAGGATGTAATGTGTGTGTAACAAGTGTTTCATATTTGTGAAAGTGGTCTTTAGTCGTTTGGTGGTTGTGGATCTGTTTCACACAGGCATATTTAGGCAATGAATGCTTTGAGAGTCTGTCCAAACATGGTTGCTCCCTCAGTTCACTCCAAAGCTTTGTGTTCGTCTGCGTGTGTGTGTGTGTGTGTGTGTGTGTGTGTGTGTGTGTGTGTCATCATTGCAACAAAATAAAATGTTAGTACAGCAAACCTTTCTTTGGAACGTTGCCAAGCGTTATCTTGTGTTTTCTCCCTCATGACTCTCATCTTTTAATCTTTTTTTTTTTTTTTTTTTTTTTTTATTCCAAAAAAGAATCAGGCCTTTTATCTTTCTTTGTCTCCCATAGATCTAACTGTGCTGAGAATATCCGGAAGCACATCCTCCATACGGGCAAACATGAGGGCGTGAAGATGTACAACTGTCCCAAATGTAACTATGCCACCAACTCTCCCATGGAGTTCCGCAACCACTTGAAGGAAAGTCACCCTGATATTGAGAATCCAGATCTCGCCTACCTACATGCAGGTAAGCAGGTCTTCAATTTGTGCTTGAGGAGGCCCTGTTTTTGGGTTGTTTTTTTTTTAAAGAAAGAAATAAAACTGTTTCACATATGAGCCCTGTCATCAGATTAGGAGGATCTGGTTGAGTGGTGGAAGGATCAGAATTAGAGTCTAGGAATGTACTTTGGCAGCTGGCCTGGCATTATCCTTGCGTTGGCCCTACTTTTCCTCAGTGCCATCCGTACAATTCCTGTCAGAAGTCAGATATGAACATATGTGCCTACATTTAGAATCAACAGTGCCCTGAACACTTCCATAGTTGAAGGTTGTTGGTGCTCCAGGTATATTTTAGTCTTGCTGGAGTTTTACAATTACACATCTGGGAGCTGCCCACGGATACCGTGATTCACTGGATCAGCTTAAAGTTAAAGGGACACTCCAGCAATTTCATACATGAAGATCAACTCACTAGTCATAGGGAGTGCTCAGTTTGTAAAAACAGTTGTAAAATGTGTTCTGGATCACTGAAGGGGGCTTTTTAGTTTGAGAAAATACCGCTGCTGATGACATGTTGATGTCATCAGGGTTAAATCAAATTGGGTCAACTTCTTAACAAAAAACGTGCATCACAGACTGGAGCTGTGGAATTTGAAAGACCAGAGTACATCTAACAAAAGATGTAGTTGGGTTGCATTATGGGATGTGTAGGATCCAATGTTTCTGGAGGTCCATGCTGTATTCACATGGATTCAGGCAGACAGTAGACGGCAAACCAGATATCATTTAAAAAATGAGAGCAGGACAGTAAAATACCGTCAATGGTAACGGTTAACAGCATTGCAGTCCAAAGTGAAAATACTTGAACTTTTTGCCGTCCTTTGCGATTTAATTTACAACCAGATGTTACGTCACACAATTACATAACATTACATCTTAATGTATTTATTCCATTCTTTGTAAATAATATTATAATATAATAATATTATATAATAATATTATCATTATGCGTGTTTCATTTTGGCGTCCTGTCATTCCATCAGACTGTTTGTTTGTTTTTCTCATGCCATCCAGAAGGTGTTGTCCGTCTGCCGTCTACCATCTGCCTGAATCCATGTGAATGCAACATGACTCATACTAGAGACTAAAAGTCGGGATGTCTCTTCCTGTATCATTTTTTGAGTCCACCCAAATTCATGGAAGTGTCATAGTAAATCTCTGCGCTGCCCTGTTAAGTGCATTGCCCAAGGGCACTTTAATGGTAGCTGGGAACATATTCTGTCCACTATTTTTCTGCTATTTCAAGTATTTGAACCATACCACCTTCCATTTACTAACTTGTCCCTCTAATCTCTGCATTATAGTGTGTAATGTGCTCACACAGATCTACACACATACACACAGTACACCCACAGACAAATCAACATTTGAAATAATTCCACTGAATTAAATCACCTGGCTGCCCCCACAACCCTGCCCAAGCTCCTATTATTCCACAGAGGTCAGATTTCCCAGAATCCTTTGAGTGTGTTTTTTGTCACTGGATCGAGTCTTCCTATTCAATGCTGATGGAGGGCACCCAGCCACAAAGAGGCACCACTCAGATTGCTGGTCTATCCATCCCTGCCAATCACTCAGGCCATAGAGACAGATGAAATCTTGTTCTTCCTCTATTGGTTCCTTTGTATCACAGTGTTCTTCCTTTGTCCTTGAAGGCCACCAAATCCAATCGGCAGAGTGCTTGTCCTTCAGAAGAGCAGAGAGGACAGCCTTTATCCTGTTATCCCTTTGACCTTAAATAAAAGCAGAAGAGTTGCAGGGGAGCTCCATGGGATAAAGGCCAGGCAGGGACATTACTGGAAAATGGCTGCATTCTGGTGGCACTGTGGTTTATTTCCTATTGAAACTGAATGGATCTGAGTTGTGTCTTTGTGCTGACTCTGAAAAGTTTATTCCTTTGAATTTCTCAAGCTGGCTTATTCTTGGGGTAATTTCTATTCTTCATATCCAAGGACGAACTTCTGTCTTTCATCTCCTTGACTTCCATGTCCTAACCTCCTTGCAGAACCTTTTTACCTTCACCTACTCGTACAAACACCTTCCTGCTTCATATTGTCTGTACCCTCTCACCTTAAACCAAAGTGCACCTTTATGCTTCTTTTTACCCTTTCACCCCTGGATTTCCCTCACCTCTGTTTGTCCTTATGGATGGCTGACCTTTGACGAAGAAGACGGCCTCACAGATTCAGTTTGTTCCTGTGATCTGTTATGCCATATGAGAACCCAACAGCTATACCAAGTAATGGAGATTTCTCTGTGTGTGTCCAGGGCAGTCCTGTAGTACCACCTTAAAGTTGGTTGTGAACCAACCGTGATTCCGCCCAGCAGCTGTGTAATGTGCATTGTGGGTTTCAGTTTTCAGTTTTATGAGCGAAGGTCAGATCTTGTCTGGAATACGCGTCGTCTTTCAGTCATCTGGAGGAAACATATCCTCCTCTTTCAGTCAAGTTAAGCAGCATGTTTTCAAGATGTCATCTTGACGTTCTAATTCATATTCTGCTCACACCACACCTCAGATATGAACCCAAAGAATGACAGCAAAAGAAATGATCCAAAAATGCAGCAGTTGGTCTTTTTTACCCTTGGAGAAAATTCTTTTGCAGGACCAATTTCTAGAGAGAAATAATCTGATCCCACTTTGCTTTCCTTGATTACAGTTTGCTCAAAATCTTGCTTCATGGTAGTGACACATTGGTAAAACTACTACAGGAATGCAGAAACCAACCCTTGTTACTTGATTAAACCAAAGAAATCAAACTATAGGTGGTTTGAAAAGGCATTGGAAGTACACTTGTGATCTCACCCCCTTTCAAAAGAGTGAAAGGGAAGTGGGGGTGGTACCAGAAAGAGCAGTGTTTCATCTAAGTAGACAGAACGAGACCAAAAGAAAGAGACAGGGGAAAAAAAGATTAAGAAGGTAGATGTTGAATTAACCTGCTTGTGATTGCTCTCTGTCAGAGTGGCACCAGGGCCAGCAGCGAGAGGCAAATCATCTGTGATGGCCCTTCCCGCTGTTCCCCCTTTGAAAGACACAGATCAAACGCACCCTAGTCACAGGCCCTTGCAGCCCCTCGCACTGGATTGATTGACACCAGAACGTCTCCACTGCTGTTCTGTCTTTCCATATCTCTGTCTCTGTCTCTCTCTCTCTCTTTCGCTCCGTCTTCCCTTCTTTATTCATCGTCGCACTTCGAATTAAAGCCCTTCTCAAGGATGAAAGCAGAGGTCCTTTGCAAACGAAGGAAGAGAGGGAATTAGACCCAGCAAGTGATGGAGAGGAATGATGATTAGAATTAGAGAGGGGGAAAAGAAGGGAGAAAAAAAGGTTAGATATGTGAGGGGAAAATGTTGCTGATAGGACACATTTTAATAAAATGGTAATGACAATTGTCTTCCATGTGCGATATAAAGAGAGATATACCAGAAAGAAGTGGCAGTGCAAGTGTGATCTCAGCATAGATAGCACTGCGGTAGAACTAGAGCTACAGGTACCTCTGCGCGCTGCGACTTTGCTAAATTACCTCTCGACTAAAACTTTCTTTCTAGTTAAAATGCTGCAGGTACGCTATGGCTGCAGAAGCTTTGGAAAAAAGTATATTTCCTTCTTTCATTGCTATCTCCCTCCAGCGAGGTCAGCTGTGGTTGCAGGGCAGTGTCTCTGTTAAATCAGCCAAGTGTCCTGCTCAGTACCAGAAAACTGTGTTACACTCACACACGCACACAGGTGAGATGTCGCCATTAGCTTTGTCAGAGCATCTTCATCCCACTATTTTTAATTGTGAAATATTTCCCTAATTTTCAACCAAGGTTATAATTGCACATCTTGGGGGCATAGAGATCAAATGCTTTGTAATTAGCTAACAGCGACGGAGTACTTGGATCTGCTGCTTAGTGCCTAAAAAGATAAAACAAATAAATAAATAAACTTCTTCAAGGCATTGTTGCGGCTTTATGCAGATTCTATTTTCCTTAATAATGCATGATGGATGGCTACTGTAGAGGGCTAGAGGAGACCTGGCCTTGTAAGTGATGATCTTAATACACAGTTACAACCACAGGCAAATTCATTTGTTTGCATATATTTTTCCTTATTAAACAAATCTGTAAACAAATATGGGTTTGGATGGCTTTTACTTAAGTTATGCATCTGTGTGCCTCCCCGGCTCCCCTCCCTCGCTTTCACCTTCTGTTCATCATGTAATGAAACATTACTCTCCTGAGTTTTACTTCCGTATTGTGTTACAGCGGCGTGTTGGATTGTAGAGGACAGGTGTGTATGTCATGCAAATGTGTCCTGGTATCCCAGCGCATATGACACTGTGTCGACGTTGTGAAAGAAGCCACAGACACCGGCGATAAAATCAACATCTGTTTCTAATAACAATGTGTTATATGTGACACGTTTCTATGTGGGAAAATATGTGGAAAAAAACAATACATCACAGTTCTTTGAAAAACACCTATAGGACATCAAGTCGTCAGTGCTACTGATGAACCTGCGTCTTTGTGTCACGTTCCTTATGTTGCGTTCGCATGATAGGCATTAATGAAAAAAGTCATTCTGTTCGGTACGATGTAAAATCTGATTAACACACCCTCATTGTGCTGATGCTGTCACAGCGTAGATTTAGTTATTTTGAGTTGTATCTTCCAAAGTCAACAATGAGGGATTTGCTAGCTTAAGGGAAGCCAAAAAAAAGTAAAGTACTTTCCCCAGCAGAGAAACGGATAAACGATGACAGAATTGAGCTCAGCTGTTTTAGTTTAAGTTCAAATTATTAAAGCAATCTCACACAGAAAACACATTATATGTCCACCTGTGAATGTTTACCAGGATCCAATAAATATGGCCTAAAACATAAATAAATGTGGCCTTTTGTAGTCGCAGTTTGTCTTCATGTCAGTTTTTACAACACTTACTGTTTTTGTGCCCGTGTTTGTTATTCTGTCTCCATCACATCTCAGCGAGCCTGCATGTATGAACTTGAAGATTAGCTCAAGCCAGTGTCGGGGTGTTAATTGGTGAATTCCCTCATGGAGGAATAAGTTTCAGCTTCATCTGGTCCTGAATGGATCACTTTGTGGACTGATGTGAATTGTTTGAACTCACAACTCTGTATTCCTCTTTCGCCCCTTCATCCCACCCTTTTTGAACATATTGGTTGCTCTGTGTTTAATCACACCACTCTCTCAATGTAGCCTTGGTTGAGATATTACAGTTGAGAAGCAGCTGTTCAATGCCAGTGTGTCCTCTGAGACATGCAACAAGGGGGTGTGCGAGTGTGATTGGGAGGGGGTTGGCTAAGCGGTTTAGGGGTAAAAGCACACCATCGGTTGCATGCATCTCAGTAAACCAATACAGGGCCGGTCTGGGCCGAGTAAGCAGCAATTCCTGAATAATGACCTGCTCCAACGAGCGTGAAAACTCCTCCAACTGGCTGCATTTATCACACATCAGCCACAACAAACGGCCTTTTGTTTCATCCTCATCTTCGATTCCCTTCCCTTCCTCCTGGCGCCAACCTGAGTGCCTCCTCTCAGCCGTTTAGTAGCCATTCAGAGGCTTGAATGACAAGTCTCATCCAATCAGGGCGGAGACGTAGAGGCAGTAGGTTTCTGTCTGCTCCGGACGTGAAGTAATGTCTGCATTGTGTTTTTGCCACCTTTAGGCCATTCATGTGGTGAATGATGACTGGAAGTGTAGTGTCATTGACAGACTGGGTCAACCTCTGCCTCTGTCTGAGCCGCTGGACAAGTTCTGTCGCTGTCAGAAGATTTGAGGCAGATTGATGACACTTGATACATGCTCCCTGGTGTTGCAATGGCACAGTTATGTTAGGTGCTTGCTTATGTTGCACTATTCTGAAAAAGTTGCAGATGGCTTATGTAGGGCACAGACTGTAACAGTTGCACAGTGTGATAGCAGGACAAAAGGATAAAATTGTTCAGTCTGCATAGGTTTTTAGTCTAATACTTCATTCTGATCTTGGCATTTGGGACATAGAAAGTTGGATGTTCAATGGCACATGAAGGAGATAAACAGTAAATAGTGGAGTTGCCACATGTATCTATGAAATATATCTTAAATTTGTTATTACACTGGTTTAAGTAATTAATTCTGAGACCCCAGCCCCAACTGAAACTACTTTTCCTGAAAGGTTATGCCACTAAATGGCTTCATTTATCTCAACTACTAATTTGTTAGATATTTTTAGATTGTTTATAATATGTCAGCACACATCAATTGCTTAACTTCTCTCTTTTTAACCAAAAGATAAAAGGACAAATATTTGCTGTGTGTTTGCAAAAACATTTTTATGACCACTGGAGTCTGCTTTCAGAGCATAGAGTACTTAGACGGAAGGACACACGTAGACGCACACAAATACCTCCTGTGAGTGACGTGTGGTGGGGATGCTCACGGGCAGGGCTGCACCTCCTGTATGGGACCGCGAATATGGGACCAGACAGGCCGCCGGCTCCTATAAAGCCTCATCCATAATTCAGTCATCCTTCTCCCTCAGTTCACACACACTGTACATATCTAGCTCCAGCTAAGCGGTCTAAGACAAGACAAGACAAGACAGAAAGACAGACAGAAAGACAGACAGAAAGAAAGAAAGAAAGAAAAAAAGAATCAAAGAAAGAAAGAAAGAAAGAAAGAAAGAAAAAGAAGTCATTGATGATAAAGTTGAGTAAAAGAAAAAGTAAAAAGATAAAGAAAGAAAAGCCGGAAGTGTTAGGAGAGCAGGTTGTGAGACATTGCCCGACTGCTGATCACTCTCAGCCCGGTTTGCCCCGTCTTGACCTTTACTGAGTCAACACAGCTCCTATAGTGCCAACATGTTTTCCCTGATCTACACCCTCATTGGCTGAAGTGCACTTCTGAGATCTCCACCTCGACCTTTGCCCTTTTTACTGTGCCAAGGACCCTTGTCTTCCTCCTTCGCCTCTCTCGCCTGTGTGTGTCGTCCGTTTGGTGGCTCTACAAACGTCTCAGCATCTCTAATTACCAACAGGCTCAACTTTCCCAACTAAACAACCAATTACCAGCGTTTTAGCCCAACCCAATCCCATGTTTCCTGATACAGTGGCCTATTAGGGCCCCTTATTTCTCCCCCAACATAATTGAATCCCCTGGCTGCTCATCAGTGGGCTAATTTAAGCCAATGTGCAGACTTGGTAATCAGAGGGGCTGCCTATTAGACTATCAGACCCCAATTAAGTGCCCTCTTATTTCCAACATAACAAGCCACTATCACTACTGCTGTTATTGTATTTCCCTCTTTAGTGCCCAGTTTTGTTTGGGTAAATCTGTGGTCTGTTTGGAGAACAAGAAGAAAAAGAGGGGAAAAGTGGAAAAGAGGAGTTTCAGTGTTAAGTTAGCTCTGGTACAGGTGGCGTTTAAAGAACTACTCTTGTAAATGGAGAGGAAACACACTAATTAGAATGACAATCAAGAGAGTAAAGACATACTGATTGATGTAGCTCGGTGTAGGATGTTTTATTGACCACTTTGTGACTGTGGAGCAAGACTTTAATGTAAAAAAAAATATTCCTGCCTTCTGCATGAATCACAAACTTAGTGATGAAACTAATGAGTGAAAGTCAAGCGTCTCATTAACATAAGAGAATGCCTGGCCTGATCTGTTGCAAAGATTTTTTTTTTTATTCCACATTATTTAGGTTCAATGAGTGCACATATCACCAAAATCTTGTTAGAAAATTTATGGGCAGTGAAGTTTTTAAACTTTAAAAAATTCAAACATCTATCTCCCGCTGCCACTTGGGTCTGCCAAAATCTGATGTGGCTTAATGCAGCTTTAACTTGACAAATAGATTTGAAATGGAAAAAGTTCAGAGATGAATGCTTTCACCACCAGCAACTCTCTCTGTCTTCTCACAAGTATAGAATATCTCACTTTTTCCCCGTATTTTCTTGTTCTCCCTCCCTTTTTCTCTGTCCTGTCTTGGTGACTGGTGCAGCTGAGGGGAGCCAGAGTGTGAAAGAGGCCCACCGAGGGCTGATGAGGACTGTCTTAGCAAAGCGTGTCTCAAGTCTGGGACTGTGTTTCTGCAGCACTTTAGTGAGTGTGTGTACATATATATGTATATATGTGTGTGTGTGTGTGTATATGGTAGCAAGAAAGAGTCGTGCGTGCGTGTCTCGAAGTCTAAGTGCGCGTGTTTAGTGTTGGTGTCGACTCCCCATAGCCTAATTAAAGGGCGAGGAAAGCCACTCACGGGGAGATTAAACCTAAAAGGGTAAATTAGCACTCAAAAGGGGTGTGGCAAATTCACACATACGCACAGGCCATGAAATCTCTTCTGACACCTGTGAAAAAAAGGGGAAAAAAGAGAATAAGGAGGATGGAGAGAGGGGAAAACTTTTGTATTTCTATAGCAGGGCTCTGTGCTGTGTATCTGTTGAGATGAGGATCTGAACTGGGCACTTTATTTGAAATTAGAGATCAGAGTTTAGGAAACTGCCGGGTCCTCCATGTGTGCTCGGGTTGGCTGATTAACTGGAGGACCTGTCCGTTTTACTTCACTAATTTACTTGCTGTGTTGTTGTAAGTCGTTCTGGACAAAAATCATCTGTAAAATTAATGTAATGAAATATAATTTCAGAATTGCAGGGCCACAAATGACTTAAAATATCAAAGTGACTTAAGATTATCTAAATATAAAACAGAGGAATATGGGAACAGGCTTTAACTCTTAACTCTCTTAACTTAATTTCAGTGTTATATATTTAACAAAAAATATTCTGGGTTCTGGCTTAATTGACTCGGTCTTGGAGCTGTACAGTTGTAAAATACATCTTGTAATTAATTCTAACTTACATTAAACACTTTCTAAAACATTACATTTAATTTGTTAACTTGGATTTAAAAAAAGAATTGTCAAAAGCATCGGATGTGTGACATAACTCTGATGATGTCAACAGGGTTATGTCACAATTTCCAATAATCAAATATTCAAAGCATTAAGAATGTTCGACTTTGCTCATTAATTTATCTATTAAGCATGACCGGGACTGATTTACAATTTTTTTTAATTTAGTGACCCCCTGATACCAAAGACTGAGGGTCTGCTGTAGTGTAGTGCATGTGACGCTGTAAAATAGGCATGCAGGCATCCACATGTGAGGGACAGATGTTGTGTGTCACACCATTGGTCACCCCGCTTCATATAAATATCCCACAATTCAACAGTGTTGCAGTAACGCCCTGGGCTACACTGATATCTTTTTATAACTGTCAGCCCCACTCAGTACATCAACGCAGTTTCTGCCTTTTTCTTCTGGTGCTGTGTTGTTCGTGGAAGTTATGACGTCTTACCGTTTGGTTGGATGTGTTTATGTGTGAGTGTGTGTGTTGAGATTGAGTGATGTGACTCTGGGCCAGCAGCTGAATCTGCCACGCTATCTGTCTCTCTATCTGTTTGCCGGTCTGTCTGTTGTCTCTTCTGCGTTGTCTTCTACTCCTGTTTGACTGCTATCAGACAAGTGTGTTGTTTGAGAGAGAGTGTGTACATGTCATCTGTCAGTGTCTTTCCCCAGAATCAGACATCTAACAGAAAATCTCAGCTTGGTGCGCACACACATACACATACTGTATAAAGATGCATACACACACACAGTTTCACACAGAACTTCATCTCCAATCTTATAGTTCTTTGCCCCAAGGACTAAGTGTGTATGTCTGTGCGTATAAAAGATTTCATGTGTATTGATGTGTTTGTACAAACACACACACACACACACACACACACACACACACACACACCCTCTTGCATGTCTTTCTGTTTGTGGGTGTAAGAAAATAGATCTCGGTTCTGTCACGGCTGGGCCTGCAGGCGTAAGAGGCCTTAACGGATGTCTCTCTCAGTGCAACACACACATACACACACTTGCTCTTGCATGCACAAACACACACACGAACAGGTCTCAGACCCCTCTCCCTCCTGGACTCGCAGTGAGGAATACAGATTCAGGCTCCTCTCTAGATAGTGATCAGCCTCGCCGTGGCTTCAGAAATGCTATCTTCACCGGGCGGCTGAATTGATAATACTCCCCCCTACGCATTTTATTACAAAGGCCCAGTTTGTAAAAAGGTAATCATTTACTGTTGCTACTATCTCCCCTGAGCCATACATCTTCTGTCTTCACAGGACAAAGTTCTCCCGCTGCTACCAACGCTGTTTTTTCATATTTTTTTTTTTACTTTGTTGGTGGGTTTGTAGACGGCTACTTTTAGGTTTATCACCTCCTGCTGCCTCAGAGTTTTACACACACAACAACCCACCTGGTAGAATTAGATTTTTGTTAAATGTATGTATGTTGTGTTAGTTTTTGTCTGCATGCGTGGGCGCTCAGTGTTTATATGTGTGTGTGTAGGGGACAGAAAGGCTGAAAATGACAGTGAATGAAGGACTAATCCCTTTGGGCACATAGCGGAATCCAATACCAAGTACCAAAATCTCATCATTTCAATTATCATATTTATCATATTTATTCATTTTCTCCCAGCCAGGCTTAATGCTGTCTCTCTCTCTTTTCCCTCTCCCTCTCTCACCGCTCCTTCTTCTGTACATTAATCTATTTTTTCCCTCCATTGCTCTCTCCACTGGCGACATGTGAGCCTGCCAGTCATGTTGATTGACAGAACTCAAGTGGCCTACGGAAAAGCAGCTCATTTTTTCTTTTTCTTTTTTTCCTTTTTTTGGTCAGACGTGCTGGTGATGCCTGGGCCTTATCAGGAAACCCAATTTATTGCTGTTTCTCTGGGCAAAAGGGGTTGCCACTCACACTGACTGACAGCTCTCAGATTTGCTAGCTGCAGCATGGGGATTTCCTTGAAGTTGTTATGTTTTCCTTTTTCTTCCTTTTTTTTCCACGTACTGTCGGAGATTATTCTACAGCACATGGACATACGTAAACACTTTACACACATACACAAAGACGTGGAGGTGCTCCCTCGACTCCGGACCGTTTTGTTTTTGTCCAACCTTGGCGTTGATTTTGACTGACAGACGGTGATCCGTGGTCCTGCTAAACACAGAGCGGGTCAAGTTCAGCTCTGTGAACATCTTTGTTTGGGTAGTTGTTTTATTCTTTGGGGAGGAACTGAGGGTCAAGAAAATAAACTGTTTAAAGGAAAACTCACTTGATTCATGCAGAGATTGATATTACTCTTTTTATTTTTTTAATGTTTTTTATGCGTGAGCACAAAAACATGTTTGTTTTTATTGCTAAGAACATTACATGTGGGAACGTGGGTTCAGGTGTGAATTTATGTTCTCATCAGTGTGTGTTTGAGCAACTCTTGGTTTGATATACATTTGAAGGCACGTCTCTGTATGACATCATGTATGAGTCTTTTGCATGTCCCTGTCCATGTCTGCATGTGATTCCTGTGTGTATGTGTGTGTATGTCAGCTCCTGTGTGTGCATTTGTGTGTCGAGTATGACCTCCGAATCCTCAGGCTTATCGTGGCGGTGTTCCACATTATTGATAGCGAGCAGAGATATCGACAGGCCAAGCGCCGGCAGCTTGCAGCAGCGCCGGCAAGCGGGATGGGACTTTGATATGACATATTGTGCGTCTCAGCACAAGCCATAAATAATTCTGACACGTTTTTGTATGCATGGGAAAGTCCTTGATTCAGCCTCCCATAAAAATAAACTTCTATTATGGAAGGTATTTGTCAAGTGGGTGCGTGATGGATGGCCCGGCGTTTACCCCGTGGCAGGACGATGGGTTATGGATGCCCGCCGCCCCTTGCCGGGGGAGGAGTCGCACCCAGCAACGCTGACACCAGAGTAATTACTGCCCTCCTCACCACGGCAACGGAGGGAGGGAAGTGGAGAAGGGATGAGGGCAGAGAGGTGTGTGTGTGTGTTGGGGGGGGCGGGGGGTGCTTTATACACACACCTGCACTTCCCTCCCTCCCTCCTCCCTCCACACTGTCCTGTGTGGTGACGGGCGTGATGAAGGCTGTTAGGGCAGTGATGATTGGACACAGAGGGATGGATGGACAGATATAGAGATGGATGGATGGTAAATGGATAAATAGATTTGTATATTGATTGACTGATTAATTGACTTACTGGAGAGACGGCACTTTTCGTTGCTGATAAAGGCTCATGCCATATTTTTAAAACATCAGTATATTACTGCCTAATTAGTCCGACAATTCTTCTTGATGACGGCCTGTGACTGCGGTCATGATTACTCATCTCTGTCTTATTATAAAGGCAATGTTAGTGTTAGTATCATAGTAAAACATTTCTTATAGACCACATTGCTCCTGTGTTGATCAAAGCTTATTTTATTTATTCTTTTTGATTTGGAGCTGACACAATTAGTAGATCAAATGATTAATCAGTTGTCAGAAAATTAATTGATTAATTACAGTTTTGATAAGATTAGATGATATTTACTGATCCAACACCAAAAAATGTAAGTGTCACAGGAGCAAAATAAAGTTGAAAACATAAACAAAAGGAAAGGCACTAAATACTACATACAGCCAACATATATGGTAACTACGAAGTGACTGAGACAAAAATAGTCAGAAATGAAGATTTGCAGCTTTCCTCTATCTCTGCAAATGATTTTTTTTTTAACTTTTGAACAGTTGATTGGACAAAACAAGCAAATTCCAAAATGTTGCCTTGGGTCTGACTGTTTACTAAAGATAATATATATGTCGCAATAGTAACAAATAGTTGAACTTTCTTTGACCCTGTCAGTCCAGTGACTACTTCCTGTTTTTGTAATGTAATCCAGTTGATTTTCTCTGAGCTGGTGGTTTACAGTGTAAAAATGCAAGTCTTTATAGACTGACATTTAGAGCAAGTACGGTAGCATACTAGTATGCCTCAAAATGGATGTTGTGATGATTTACTGACATTAAAATGATAAATGTTACAAGAAGCAATTCTTAAGTTCAGTTTTCTTGATCACAGTAAACAGAAACGGAGTATTTAAGCAGAGCAAAGGTGTTTGTTTGTTTGTTTGTTTGTTTGTTTGTTTGTTAGCTTGCATACATTCACAAGCTTATGCCTATGCATTCTCATGTTGGCACACTTATGAATATGTACAGGCGTTTGTGTGTGCTAATGAGTGCATGTGTGCATGTTTCTGTGTCAATCTGTGGGCCCAGCAGGCAGATTGAGCTGAGGCTTGGGTGCCATCTGAGGAAGAGGAGGAAGGTAGGCGTGGGGCTAGAAACAGGTGAAGGATGGGCGCTCTCCTAACCACCACTACCCTGCGTGGGTGTGCAGGTGAGGCGAGGGGGGGTCAAGGTTGGAGCCACAGAGGCAGCCCGTCAGTAGGAGTGACACCTGTTCACCGCTGCCCACCCATTCATCCTTACAGCTGCTCCGCTCCCTTTGCCTCAACCTTTCCCTCCCTTCCATCGTAGTCGCCTTCCCCCTCCTCCTTAGCAGGCAGCGTCGAGGAGAAGCTCATCACAGCAGACCGGGGAGCAGCGAGTAGGACCGGTCCAGATGTTCTTACATACGAGGAAGGAGGAGGGTTTTGTCAGGACACAAACACAAACTCAGACAATTACTGTAACATCAGCAGATTGCCTCGGTGCCACTAAGGCTGCTGTTAAGTGAGATGATTGGTACAAGATGGTGTGTCGACTGGCATAAGCCACACACATACACACACTGTCTTCAAAAACACAGGTGAACATAGACATGTGTTTTTGTACAACCCTGCAGTTTGTTGAGTTTAAGAAACAGCAATACACAATGTTTTGTGTGTGTGTGTGTGCTGCAAATCTTTGTAATTATTCCAAAGTTCAACAAAAAGTTTGCATTTTGAAGAGCAGAGTAAGCTGATGTGTTATTGTCCTGAACTATACACCTGCTAACAATCACACACTACATCCCAGTTGTGTTCCCAGAGTGTAGCCAAGCCGGTCCACACTTCTGCAACCTTTAACAGGAAGAACAGTTTTCTAACTCCATTTGTAATATTTGTATCACAAACATTCATTGATTAAAAAAAAAAAAAAAAACACATGAAAAATTATATAATGTGCACCCTTAAGTTTGAACTTTTATGTCACACTAAATAGCTGGTAACCTATTACACATGTTGACTCCCTACTACACCCTTTGCATACAAATGCAGACTAAGACAGACGGTGTTAAAAAATGCTTGTTTGCATGGATCGGGCCTTGTTTAACCCGGTAACCCTCTTGCAAGGTCCAGATAGGTGGACTGAAGCTGCTGTCTGGCGCTACAGATGAGGGGTCAGGGAGAGGAACGGGCCTCGGTCAATAGGCTTAGAAGACCATCAGGGACTATTGATTGTGGCGGACAGTGAGGCCAGCTCTGCACTAATTGTTTCTTTACTAGCCTGTGGCAAAGACAACAGTCACAGGCAGGGACTCATGAATCTTACATCTGTTTTGTTGCGAAAGCACCGGGAGTTAATAGCCTTTGATTACTGAGGGGATTGTGTGTGTGTGTGTGTGTGTGTGTGTGTGTGTGTGTGTGTGTGCAGCTATAGATGAAGTGTAAGAACGTGTGTAATGTCTTTAAGTGAGAAAGATTACCCAATTTTTTATGTAAATCTCACCATAACAGCCGATAACAGCAGAATATTTTGCAGAGGAACATGAAAATTAATTATTTTGAATTATTGCCAATGTGAATCAGTTCCAAATCAGAAGTCTTGTTGTCTACTGGTCTGTGTCAGGACTACATTTCCCATAAACCCTGTTGTTTCTTCACTTCTTAGAGCTCAAAGTTAAGGTGGCACCACTGTTTAGGTTTATAAATTGTACCTGTAATGACTTTAATATCAGTGCCCGATTATTTCACCTTCTCACCACTTACACAATGATACAAATTTTTGTCTGCTCACCCACACACCCTCCCTACTGCCCCCGCAACAGTTCTGCTGTTGTTGTGTATCTTGTTGGGTTTTCAGAGGGCAGTTTCCTGTACAGGAGTCACATCCGCTATTCTAACCCCACCGCCGTGGCCAGGCTGAATTCAACTGTGTGCGGTTTGTTTATTGCGTACAGCAGCAGAGTTTGTTTGTGGCCGGCTGTCAGAGCGGCCAGCCCGTTGTGATGAAAGACACTTGGACCTTCCCATCCATTTCACATTTGCTCCAATCAATTATTCAACAGGACAGCCAATTAAAAATGAGGGAGAGCGGTCAGGGCCTCGCCCCCCGAAGGCCGCCACTAGACAACTCTCTCCGTGAATAATTGGTGCAATTAATTTAGCATTGAGCAATAAAGGAGTTCTCACTCTCCTCTCTCCCTCTGTCTCTCTCTCTCTCTCCCTATATACTGCAGAACCTCAACACACCAGTCATTACAGACACACATCACAACAACACACACACTGCAGCAGTAATAATAGTAGGACATTCGTGGACTGTTGTATAACATGCAGGGATGTAGGTGAGGCCGAAACATCCAGTTGCAATTTGCCCTCCTTCTTATTGAAAGCAATAGTTTGTCCATTGTTAGAATGCAATAAATCTCTACCAGATCATTTTTTAGTGAGTAACTATTGAATTAAGAGGATTTTAACAAGAATGAAAAGGCAAAATGTGAAAACATATCACTTTTCTTTCGTTATATTGGTGGATATTTGCTTTATAATGATCACCATCTGGAGCTAATGCTTTATCTAGCTTGTTATTTCTCAGCAATATCACTGCGAATGTAGTCACACACACTAGCAAAAACACAGCTGTGTCCTATGGGACACACACACACATTCTTGGTACGCAGCGGGAGAGACTCTAAGCTACGTTTCAGGGACCTTGGTCAGACCGTAAATTATTGCCATACAAAAGAATTATTCCATTTACTTGATTCTATACATTTCTCCCTCTTATTGTCCCTTATCTGCAATTATGGTTAATTTGCTGCTGCCCTCGCGAGATGGTGCCTGTACCAGTAATGGCACCCACGCCAAGCACACACACACACACACACAGTAACAAGAACACTCAGGAGGAGGGTAATAGTGACAGATAAATTCCACAACAGCTCTGATTTATTCAATCACAACAGAAGCATTATGACGGACTAAACATCCTGCACACCTTGCCTCCTTCTTCTTGTCTCTGCCCCCCTCTCTCCTCCTCTAAAACCCTCCCTTTATTGGTCAATCTCTAGCTCCTTGTATAACCCACACCCACTCCCCCACCCTACCCCCCCACCCACCTCCATGAACAACCCCCTCCCACCTCTTTTGATAGCCAGATTGACAGTAGAGTAATTTCACTGTCAGTGCTGACTGACGCATGGTAATGGGAAGACGTTTCAGGGCGGCATTACAACACAAAATAATTTCCAATTTACCGCTCATCAAAAGCACCGTTACAAAAATAAAGAGAGCAAGGGAGGGGGGGAGAGAGAGAGAAAGTGGGGAGGTGAGGGGAAACACAACAGTGGATTTATGGCTTCAATTACTGATATTTCACATTTAGTTTAAAGCGACATGTTTTTGTAATATGACAGGCTTCACTGGATTTGAAAACCTCTTCAGACCTCTCCACTCTCCTCTTCTTTTTTTCCCCCCACCCGTTTCTGTCCCTTCTTGCCGTGGAGATAATGAAAGGGCAAATCAAGGGGGAGGTTGGGGGGGGGGGGTTGGATCGGTAGGTTGAGGAAGAGAGTGATAGCTGTGACTCCTGAGCCTCTTTAGAGGGCCAAGGAGGAGGGAAGACGAGGCCTGGAGCTTTGATGTAGATGGATTTGCCTGCAACTCACCCCATCATTCACTTGGAGGGCCTCAATCTCTACCCCACCTGTCACTGGCGGGATTTACAACTGTACCTCACTCATCATTGATGGACTTAAACTACCCCATGACGGTCATTGGTGGGTTTCAATGGTGTTTTTTGTTTTTTTTTCTCCCTGCCCACTGGCGTGTTGGCCCAGTGTTCGTGTCTTATGAGGAAAAAAGGGCTCTATTTTTGTTTCCTCCTCCAGTTTCCTTTTCTTCCATCTTTTCTGTATTTTGACTGACTATTATAAATTGCCATATGCCCATTTGGAGGGGAGGTTCAGTAAGGGAGTGTCCTTGGCAAATCCAGCAGCAAACTACAATTTTGGTATCAAGATTGACTGCTCCTGAGTGCAGCTGACCTGGACTGAGGCAGTGGGAGGCAACCGTGGTCTGTGCTATTTTTGTCACTAAAAATTGTAGAGCCAACTTACAGAACCCAGAATCTCAGAAACTCATTTTAATTAATGTTTTCTTTGTCTGTTTCATCATTGCATGGGTAAAAACTACTTTGTTATGATCATAGCTGTGAGCGGCAGTAATACAGATGAAACCAACACCGCTCCTCCACAATGCCTTCTGAAGGCGGCAGGTGTATATGTAGTGCGTTTCCAGCATAAAGCTGGCTGGCAAAATAACCACAGTCTTCTCCGCTCTTGAAAGAATCACGTTGGTTATATCGCAGTATTGTACACAACCTGTCTCCCCAAAAAAGGTGGATATGGTAGCACTAAGGCACAGTTGACTGCAACTTGAAGTCAAGCGCACCATGCGTCTTTTTTTGAACACAATACACCCACAGATAAAGCACTAACTTTGAGTTCAGTTCTTTCTAACTTGTTTGCAGCCAACAGAACAAAATGAATACTTGACAAACATGAATATAAGGACTCATTTTCACAACTTCACATCACAGCAAATCTGGAAACTGATGAGATGTTCAAGTCACAATTTAATGTTCCTCTGATTTTTTTCAAAGGGATTTAATCGTATCACCAGTAGATTTCAAATATCAGTTGTTGTATTGGAGGAAAGTAGATTTTGTCATATTGCTAATGGACCTGAGTTTAAATCTTTGCTTTTATTTCAGCTTCCAGTAGTATTTAGTTAGATATATCTGCCAAGAGGCAATCATGTAAGGACAATCGTCAGTTGTCTTTACTCTTAAATGCGTCGTCTAAGATGTCGGGGATTGACTGTGCCACAAATGGCACCAATCTGTTACCAAAGTTCATTAAAACAAACAATAAATGCTCTTTTAAGCCGCACTGTGAATGTTGCACGCCTCTCCACCCCACCTCCCTCCATCCATCCACCTCATCAGCGTGTCTTTTCCAACAAAGCTGCTCTGCCTCTCCCCTCACCTGTCTCCTTATGCTGAACTCATTCACATGAACAGGTACACGAGTCACCTCCCACAGAGCTCTCCAGGCAACACTCGCATTGTGTGCATATGTACGTGTGTTTGTGTGTGTTTATACTGTACTTTCCCCACTTCGCAACCTGCCCTCCACCCAGCTGTTAGTGGTGTCGCAGCAGAGATTGATAAGTTGACGCTAAAAGCTCTTTGTTTGAGGAGCCTCCCGGAGTGAGAGAAAAACACCACCTGCTTGCCACAGCAATATGAGAACACACACACACACACACACATACTGTATACACACGTCACTCAGCGCAGAAGCTCAGCCAACATTTGACAGTGCAGGAGGGATTCAAGTCACAGTCAAGAGCAGCCC
The DNA here is from genome assembly GCA_946959425.1 of Argyrosomus regius. NCBI lineage: Eukaryota > Metazoa > Chordata > Actinopteri > Sciaenidae > Argyrosomus > Argyrosomus regius. The sequence continues at coordinate 8,986,724 of OX336884.1, read as the reverse complement.
ATAATTTTCACAATATGATATGTCAGACTATACATTAATATTATTATATCATATAAAACAACTTTGGTTTGAACACATTTTTACATTACTCTGGATGTTAATTTTTATTTTTCATATATTTATTAGGCACTGTTATGCTGGTTGATAAAGAATGCTAAATAAATTGGCGAAGGTGAAATAAATTGAATTCACATATAGTCAAATATGCGAGTGATTGCTCATTATTCATTTTATTTTTCACCCAATTATCACCATTAATTTAAAATAAACACTGTTCGATGATTATAACATGTTCAGCCGGGTACATGGGGTGTGCAACCTACAGTAATTGACATCAGTTAGGATGGATAACAAGCTAAACTGGAGCTTTTATTGCCTCCTCTTCATACAATAGCCCATCTTTGGTTCTAAATGATGGTGCAGCATTTCTACAGATACGGTTAACTAAACATGCAAAAGACCACAAAGTGATATGTTTGTTAGTGTGCTTGCTTGTGTCACTAAATATCACTGCAATTGTAGCAATGCCGGTGTTTAGCCACCACCTACTAACCAAAGCTACCTCCACCTGTCTCTGCATAACTTTGCTGCAACAGAGTTGTGTAAATAAACGCACATGCTTGACAAAAATAAAGACGCAAAATGAAACAAAGCAAAAGCTAATAAGTCAAATATGATGTCTTCAATTACTGTACCCTGCAGAACTCCACTTAATAAAATAAAAACAAACGTTCAGGGGAAAGTCAAACAATAGGAAAGCTTGCCAGTATCTGCTGAGGACACACTTGTGAAGCTAATTTTCCAAAGACAGCTCATATGTCAATAAATCATATTTTGTTTCCTCAGTCTACTCGAAGCTGTTACTTTTGTTTAAAGGGAAAGTATATTCTAGTTTTATTCTAGTCTCCTAACTGGGATTTCCCACCTAACCCAAGGGAAGTCCAAATTACCACTGTGGGAATACGGCCAGTTTATCTAAATTCAGAAAAGTATAGCGGTTACGCTCAAACGAGGTCTTTTTGCTTTAGCTTCTGCATTAGCAGTTATATAGTCTGTGTGGTCCAATGAGATGGCATGTGCTATCCCCAGTGGAGTGTCTGTGTTTTTTCCTGTAGAGCTCCTGGCCTTTGGAGAGCTTTTCTACCTCAGCCCTCTCCTGCCAACGCCACAGACCGCACATGCACACACACATATATATGCATAAAGACATGGCCGCCTGTCACTCCGTTAGTCTTCACATATGACGTTGCCAGCAGCTGTTACTGTATGTTCAGCACACTTTATAAGTGTGCATATGTCTGTGCATATGAGTGTGTGAGTGTATATATGTGTGTGTGTGTGTGTGTGTGTGTGTGTGCATGTTGGTGCCATATGTCTCCTTCCCCAGATACAGCTTCATATCAGCTCCAGAAAGCAAAGAAACAGAGCCAAGAGACTAACAGTCACCCACTGTACAGAGCAGTGAGCACACATGCCATTTACACAAGCACTCAGTAGCAGAGGAAAACAAGATACCTACCAATGAGCAATATGGTTTAAAAAAAAATGAAAAAAAAAGATTGTAAAAACGTTTTTATGCATGCATGTGTGATCCCGTGTGGTTTTTCTAGTTCTGGACCGTGACACTTTATCCGTCCTCTATTAGAATCCCTGAATCCAAACTTGTGGTATTCAATCATTTTGATTAAAAGCTGCGGTCTCTAACAGAAGTGTTGGGAGTGGAGCTGCACGGCGGCCCGCCACGTTTGAGAATTCATATATTTTCATAAACTTTTAACAATGTCAATGAGACACGTCTTCAATCTTTGGCCGCGCGACGGCGGGGCATTCAATCTTTCTTTAGCTTTTTCGACAGAAAATTTGAATACGAGTGCAGTGTTATTAATGTGACAGTTCATATGGAGGGCTTCATGGGGGGATTTGTGAGGGGGTTTTTTATTAGTTTTGGAGACACTTGAAGCAGAGAGAGAAGGAAGAGGAAGAAACACGCTCTGTTAGGTCAAATACAGCTGGAGGGGCCTTCTCTGCGTTCCCAGCTAGGAGTGACGTTAACATTTTAATTTTGCACGCCCAATTAACAACACTAACTAACCAGGGACATTAATTTCTGCTGCAGCTTCAATATTAGAGAACCAAATACAATTTTCTTTTCCATGTTGTGAATCCCTTATTTATTTATCATTTTGTTTTGCACCCCCCCAACCCCCCTAAATTTTCTTATTGAATTGCAGTCAAATCAATATCGCTCTAATGCTGATTTATTCAGTGGCATACCTATCTGTGCTCTGACTCAGGATGTATCAGAATATTGTCCAATCAACAAAACTGATTTTGCTGCTTGAGTGGGTTAATCTAAACCGAACTAGACTATTGTCAACGTATAAAACAATCAAAATTTCTTTTTGCTTTAATTCTGATGTTAAGGTTTATTTGAAAGTGACCCCACCAGTGTGAGTGAGTGAAGCAGGATGACTTTGAGTGTATCACATTTGGATTGATAGGAGGTTAAATTTAGCCCGATGCGGTACAGTGCATCTGATTGCCCTTGATGCCGTAAAGAGCAAAGCCATGGCTAATATGAAATGGTTCGTCAATGCCAGATCAATGTGTACATCTTAAATGAACACACGCTGGCTACATAATCCACAACAGTAGGTAGGGTAGAGCAGCACTGTATTGAGTGTCTGTTGTCTTTGACACATCTTTGGTGTCATGGGTGGTGCCATAGAGGCGCCTGAGAAACAGGCCAGTCCCCATTCATATAGCTTTTATTACCATTCTCTGGTTACACGCCATAACAACGCAGGGCATTTTATCACCATTAACTTCACTGGTGTAGATATCCATCTGTCAATATGCGAACTCTGCCTATTGACCATGCTCATATTTATGGGATGTCCATGTGTTTGTATTGTTGCATTCTGTGTGTTTGTATGTGTGCACATGGCTGTGTGTGTATGCATTTTTTTCTATTAGGATTTCAAAATCCTGATAGAGGATTGATGTTGCCAGTACATACATTAATATCTGTTGAAATGAAACTCTGGATTGCAAGTCTTACTTGTATGTTACTGATTTAAATTATTCATTACAGTCAGTTAGGTTAAAGGCTTGGTTCACCCAAATCACAAAACATTTATATTATCCAACTTAGAGTCAGCGGGATCTAGCTACACAGATAATTTTGATTTTATTTGCAAAGGTGTTAAAATATCTGTCTCTGAAATTTGGCTTCCAACCCAGTACAATGGAGGTGAATGGAATTCCATTTGTGGTCTTCACATCATTGAAAAACAATTTAACAATATGTCTTACCAGAAACAATATTATTGCATCATCTACTTTTATATCCCCTCATCTGTCTGAGTATAACTGCTCCATAAAAGGAGAATGGTTTACAGAAAGTTACGAGACAAGGGTTGATGGTACAAATGCATCTTTTGAATAAACTGCATGAACTCATTGTCCCATTACTCGCTTTGGTAAAACTCTTTATTGAATAAAATGATGGAAGATCCTGAGAACAAAATGCCACAAACAGAGTGAACAGCAAAATAAAGAGACCATGAAAAGAGTTTGATCCGTGCTTGCATGTTCTTAGCTGCCTAGAGTGACAGCCGTTACCTCGCCAGTAAGTCACCATTTGCCAGACCTTAACGGAAAAACATGTTGCTCTTGAATTTTCAGATTTCTGTTTTTTTAATCCACTATTGGGGCTCAGAGGCTGGAGCTGGTCTTTTACTGATCAGCATGTCAGCAGTCGATTCCCCATTTTCCTGATGGTCATTCTAACACCCTGTGTGCTACCTTGCTGCCATCAGTGTGTGACCACGTGAGAAAAACTTGTAGAACACTTTGGATAAAAGCACTTTTTACAAAAAATAATTACACTGTGGGGAAAAATTGACTATACTGTTGAAATGAAACAAAAACCATCTCCATGGTTAGACACCGCTACAGGTGAGAAAATGTGTCTTTTTGTGTTTTGGGTGAACAGACCCTTTAAAGGTTTTCCATAGTCAGCTCTTGTATGCTAACATCTGCTACAAGAGTGTCTCGTTTTGTTAAAGGCTCACACGTCTGTCGTCTAACCTTTGTGTTTATTTTCATCTGCACCTGAGCTTTTTTTTCTTTAGCACTGTGTTGTGTGCATGTTCCAGTTAGTTGCACACTGTCTTGCACACAACCTTTGAAATGTTTTTTTATTTTTTTTGGCTGACTTGTGGACCCTCCCCTGCTCTGAGCTGAGTTTCTCTCAGCCTCTGCTGCGTACCGCCGGCCTGTTGTCAGGAGAATGGATGCAGTCCGTCCCCCCCAGTGAAAACCTGGCCAGACACCGAGCACTAACCCACTAGATAACAGATAGACACAGACACCCCACATCCCTTTTGGGGATTTAAAAGGGGGGTTCGGAGTCTGTCTGTGTGTGTGTGTGTGTGAGTGTGTGTGTGTTCGTGTGTGTGTTCCAAGAGCGATCCCATGGTCGTTTGTAACCCTGGCACTCTCATAGCACCTGCTGCCCAACCCAGGCAGCCTAGTAATGATGCAGACTGATGATGTTAATAAGAAGAGGTGCCCCCCTCGGCTACAGAGCTCAGGCAGGACACACGTGCCCACTTATCCACACACGTACACAGACATACGTGTGCAAATATGCATACATGAGCACGCTCAAATAAAAACAAACAAATGTACATGTAAGCATTTTGCAACATTCTGCAATCACGCGGTTCATTCGCACGCAGGCACCCGCGATTCCTCAGGAAGTCTCGACTCGACTGTTTGGTTTGTTTCGAGGTGGGAGGCGGCTGAGCTGAGAAACACAACCTCCCTATCTGTATCGAGATACAGAAATAATAATGGAAATAAAAATGTGTTGGTGCGTGCGGTGAAAATCTTTCCGCTGGAAGGAAGAAAAGGGAATTATCACATATAGTGATGTCTTCATGCATGTAGCAATACTCTGTCTCTTTTTATTTAACAGATAAACATCAGTAATTGGTGGATAATATACGGTTTCTAGGCTGCATTCGCTACAGGTACATACATACAACCGTTCTCTTTTAATCTGTGTGTGTGCCGTGGTTTCACAGGATTCACATGTTTGTTTGTGGTCTCGAGAGCTTAATCTCTTCTCTCAGTCATGATGCTGCTGTGTAGTAAAGGCTGGCTGGAGCCCAGCAAGTACAGGTTGGTAGTTACTTTATGTCTCCCTCTGCAGTGTCTCCTTTTTTATTTTGCCTCACAATCCGGAAGAATTGATGGAGTCGCTGTGTTTATTCCGGCAATGTCAGCACAGCACACACACACACTTTCACTCTCTCTCTCTTTCTCTTCCTCTGTCTCTCTCTCTCTCACTCTCCTTCTCCCTCACGAGGTAAACATATTTTGCAGAAAAGCTGACGGAGAGCTTGTTTTAACAACCTCAAGGTCAGCAAGTCAAAGCCTGCAGTCGTCACGCCAGCTTCGCTGTGTGTCGGTGGCCTCTGCGTACGTATGTGTGTGTATGCAACAACGCGTGCGTGCACGCTTGTGTTACAACAGTATGGCATCTCCATGGCAGATTTATACCTCTCCGTGCACCTTCAATAATTCAATAACAGTGGCTGTGTCTCCTCCCCAGCTCTCAGTGTCATTATAGAACAGGGCTAAATGCCACCAGGCCTAGTCCATTTCTCTGTCGGTGTCTCTCCACTGCAGAGCCTCAGCGCGCACACACACACACAACGTTCCCACACACACCTAGAAACACACACTCTGGTGTTCTCCTCTGCTGCCCCACTTTCAGCTGAGCTCCCACAGCTTAGCAGGCTGTCTCCTGTTGCAAATGTTGCTAAAAACCTGCTATATTTGTCATATTAGTAAAACTGTTCGTTTCTAGCTGCAACCTGGTCAGTTTGATTCAATTCATCTCTTCTGTTTCTCTTCTACACCAACGATACTCTGTGGTGCATTCGACCATGATGAGCATCAAAATCAGTCAGTTCCGCTGTTCCCTCACCTCTTTTATGGCCTGTCGATGCCTCCTCCCTGCGGTGCGAGGCTGTTTTAACCCTCCTGACCCGTCTCCTAGCCCTGCTTAGCTGTATTGTGGACATCCGTGACTCCTCTGGTATTACGGAGCTCCTTCAGTCTCCCCCATCGATCCAGCTCCCCCTCTGTTGCTATGTGCTTCAACCTCCCTCTGACCCATCCTCTACTGCCTCATAGTCCTGTCTAGTAATGTGCCCCCGTGCAGTGCCCTCCCTTTGGATGCATGCATGTGTGTGTATGCGCACGCATGTGTGTGTTTGCCGCTGACCTGAGTGATGAGTGGTGACCCTCTGGCTGGCGCCTGGCGTCCTCCTCACTCCTATTGATTAGATCTGAGGTTTCATACAGTAGCCGCCTCACGTGACTCTGTCATTTACTGTCTCTCCTCTGTCTCCGACCTGTCTTGCACTCACACACACACACACACACACACACACACACACACACACACACACACACATATTCATTCAGTCACTTACGAAGCACGCGTGTAAGTGATGAGCTCGTTCTTGTCTGCGCTAATGAATGCAAAAGAGGTTAAAGGGCCAGATTCCACATTGCACGTATGAACATACACAGCCATCCAGGAAAATGAGTTTAATTAAGAGACAACAGATGCAGCATGCTAACTGCTTGTATCATTTAGCTTATAGCTACAGAATGAGTCAGCAGCAGAGTGAGGGATCAGAGAGAAAACGAGGATACAGCTGTCGATGTTAATATACATTCTGCGTTTGATTTGATTTGATGGAGTGCGATTTGCGAGACTTTCATTTCTCAACGTGCCAGGTCGTTTCCAGCCCTTACAGCCTTTGGTAAACAGCGTCCCCAGGAAAACTAGACCTTTGTGTGTGTGTGTGTGTGTGTGTGTATGAGTGTATGTGTGCATGTGCCTCTTCCACTCAGTCTTTGCCACAGTAATGCTCAGGTTAAGTGTAGTTGCAGGCTATTATACATCATTAGGGTAAGTAAGGCTCAGGCAGCGCGGCAAGAGAAATGGACTCTTTGAGATGCTTCATTCCTCACCGGCCATGGCTGGAATAGGACCTGACGTCACACTCACACACATCCTCATATACAGGCACAAACTGCTGCACGGAGAAAGCAGCTAGCCACTTATCCAGTCAGTCAGTCACAAATCACCCTGTCAATCAGGTGGTTTATAGAGGCTAAAGTCTCCTGATCGCCGCTAGTCAGTCAGTCCTGGCTGCCACTCTACTGCCACAGAGGAAATTAAAGTGTTCTTAATGGATAAATGTGAGTGTTTTATTGTGTATTCGCATTTTATGATACATGTTAACACCAGGCCCGCTGGATTTAGAGTGTGGTAATTTCTTCTTAACCATATCAATTAGAGTCAGCCTGGCTGGGTTAGATATAGGCTTTTCATTAAAATTAGAGATTAACCATTCAGTATGATAGATAGAATGCAATTTATTTATGTGATTATTGTGGCACTGATTAATAATTAATCATTGGTATTCATTTTTTTTTGTTGAATCTAAGCTTGTTTTCTTCATGCCAAGAAAAGGAAACGTAGGGGAAAATAGTGATTAAAATAATGATTCTGAGAAATGATTTTGCTATTATTGCTATTTGCTATTGCTATCAGAATCTCCGTCAGAGAATCAGCATAAAAAAAGGCAGATGTAGATCGAACCATGACACAAACACATTGTTTATCAGAGAGATCAGACTAGTTATATACACTTCCTGCTTAGCTTTAGGCCACATTCAGGTAGAAAAAGCGAAATGTCCTCTGTTATCTCTCTTTGAGCTTTGTTTTATTTCCTATGCAGAGGGGCACAGTGGTGCCCTCTGCCCAGAGGATGGACCTCCAGCTGGGTTTAAAGACAGTGGCCGGCTGGGTGGCAGAGCCACAGGAACATAGAGGTGATAGATGAAAGGAGGGCAGGAAAAAGACTAATTGTTCTCATTACAGAACAAATAAAAATCAATAGCTCTCAAAGCGAGGGGGAGGCGGTGGTGGTCTTGAAGGGCACTGTAGTTATTGCATAGGAGTGGATTTTGTTGGAATTACAAGCAGTGGCGAAGGGCGCAGTGGAACCGATCACATTTGAATGCTAATTCCGATAAAGGACAGTTAGATTAATAGATGTGGCTGTCCAACGCCGGCCCTTTCCCCCGTAAAGCGGTGGGGGTGTTTGAGATTGAAGTTTTAAATGCAATTAAATGAGAAAACACAAGGCAAAAAAGGGGAGATATTTCCCCAATTTTTTCAAATTAAAGCAGGAAATTTCATTACCAGGGGAGCATATTTTACACAGGCAATTACAAGGTTAATACATCTTCAACATCCCCCCTTAAAGCCCTCATATATTTGCTCAGGGATTTAGTTCTTGTATTTTAGTTTATTTGGCTATGCAGAAGGTCTGCGTTGTACACACACACACACACACACACACATACGCACACACACAAGCAGTCAAATGCAATAGATTCTTATACATTAATTCCTTTTGAGGTTTAGTCGCAGCTAAACCAAAACCACTACGTGTACGACCCAAACCAGTGCTCTAACTTTCATCTAACCACTATTCAACCATTAGCCCTGACTTGAACTGTTCACTATGACGACCAGCCAAAATGTCCACCAGTCTCAAAATGTACTCACAAAAGTAGTCGAGAGCTGTCACAAATCAGTCCTTGCAGGTATAGCCAAACCAAACTGTGTATGCACACCCTCTCTCTCTCTCTCTCTCTCTCTCTCTCTCTCTCACACACACACACACACACACACACACACACACACACACACACACACAGCATTTCTTCATAGAGAGCTCCAGCAGCATATTGGCAGCAGAATGTGTGTGTTTCTCAAACAGAGAGTGGCTCTGGTCTGGTTTCTCTCTGACACAGATGACAGCATTGTGTGCATGTGTTTTTCAGTGTGTGTGTATGCATATGTACTCTATGTCTCTGTTTATGTATCAGCCTGCACACTTGAAGAGCAGCTCTCACTCACATGCTGACTTTCAACTTTGATTGACTTTACATAATAAGCAACATGCAAACAGTGCTCTTAAACACTTGTGTAAAAACTTTACACAAAAAAGTTGTAAAGTTTATAAAGCACTTGACGAAACTTTGTAAAGCTGTCAAACACAAATTAAAACCAGGCAAAGCAATTAAATCAGAGTTTTAATAGTTTTTTTCAGAAAGCCGGTTTAGGAAAAGTGTATTTTAATAAGAGATTTAAAATACTAAACTGGTTTGCACTGTAACATGTCGATGCCAATCTCCTCAGAGTTTCCTCCCTGTCAGGTTGTTTCCCTCTGATTTAGCCTGTCTTACAGCCGTAGAGACACCACACTGTATGATAGAAATTCAACAGTGAAGCAAATTGGCAGAGCCACAGAGGGCGGATCGACAGCGAGAAGACAAGCTGGGAAGGAGGCGGCGAGCAGAGGAGGCAGTGTGAAAGATAAAGAGAGAGCGAGATGGAGATGATGATGGAGGGAGAGAGAGGCTGTGGTGGTTTATATAACATCTCCAGGATGGTCTTTGGCATGCATCAGGGGGCTGAGCCATCAATCACTCCATCTGTGTAAAATCACGAGCTGACTCCAATATTGCTAAATATTTATACTGTCACATACACACAGGCGTGCAGATGAAAAGAGCCATTCATTAGGGCCTTCTCAGGCCTGTCAGCCTGGAGATGGAGATTAGAGAAGCAACCTCCCACCGCGCCTGCCTCTCCTCTCACCGAGCTCCTCAGCCCTATATATAGAGCCATCAGGACGATAAATATCTCCAGCATGCCTCTGTTAGGTAAATACCCAGTAAATATGGCAGGGAGGATCGGAGACTAAGCTAAACAGACCTGTGTGTCTGTGAGTGTGTGTTGTATATTAGTATGAGTCACTCAACAGCGAACAATAGGGACTTGTCATACAATATGCTGTATGGATACTGTATCGATGGCCAGACTTTGATATAGTTGGCATCAGTGTTGTTTTGGTAAATAGAAAGGTGGGTAAACTGTTGAGGATCACAAACCAAACTATTATTCATAGAAAACTGAGATCGGTTCTGTTTTCAGCAAAGCAGAATTTGCTCCTTATATATACATCCATCCTTGTCACTCATTTTGGTTTGAGACTGCAAACTTTGATGTGCACTCAGATTATACGGCTGTCTTATACATCATGTAGGATCCACTGTTTTTGGAGCTTGACCCAGCTCTACTCACTTCACTAATTTTGCTGGAATAACCCTTTAATTATTTTAATTCTCAATTAATCTGCTGCTTACTTTCCCAATTGTTCATTCAATCATTTAATCAAACAAAATGTCAGAAGAGAGTGAAAAATAAAAAAAATCACAATAGCTCCGAGGCCTTGGTTAATGCGGTGCTCAAAGGCAACAGGTTTGTACAACACGTCGTCGTTTATAGCTGAGAGCATAGAGACAAGGGATGTGAAAATCGCTAAAAAATATATATGATGAACACTTTGAGACAGTTTCTCCTGGAAGGTGGCACACACACAAAGTGACAGGTAGTTCAAGATAGTTTGTAAAGAATAAGAAAAGAGAGCTTGATGGAGAAGGTCAAGCCTACTTTCTCACCTCCACACACGGGGACAATCGCTGCTTGAAGTGGATGTGGATGTCGGACTTTTGTTTTCAGGAAGTTACAAAAATTGTGAGATGCAGCCAGCACCAATTCTGACATCAGGGAAGTGTATGGGGAGGAGTTTCCAAGGCTATTTGACCATCCGACAAGCACTGTGGTTGGAGCATACTGATCCCTTAATGCTCTTAAATCTCTTATATTGTCCTACTAACAGTCCAAAACCTAGAGATAAGAAAAGCTACAAATCCTTACACTTTGAAGGCTGCAACTAAAAAATGTTGGCAGTTGTTTTGTGTAAAATTGATTAGTTGATTATTAAAATAGATGCTGCTTAACCTTCTGTCAACATTAATCAACTAATTGTTTCAGCTCTCATAGTTTACCTGTGAGTTAAGTGGATTAAACACCAGTGTGTTCATTTGATTTCAACAGAAAGATCAGTATACTGTACTTTTCATCATGTCAATGCAGTACATGGATGAAAAAATTAGTCAATTATTGTTTAGGTTGTTTGTGTTTTGTGTTGGTCACCACCAAAATGTGATGGGCATCTCTCACCACTTTGACATCTTCAAGGCCAAACACGATCAGTTAATCAAGGCAGCACTGAGAAGGTTAATTGATATAGAAACTAATCATCAGTTGCATCCCTGAATGATATCAAGATGTTTTTTTTTTTTTACTTAAACACAAGCTTTAGATAAAGAAAACATTCCCTCCATGACTGGTGGTTGTAGTCAAGCTTGAAGATTAAGGCCTCTCTTTGATTCCCGGTCTTAGCCTCTGTTCTGACATCTTCCACAGCAATCTGCTTCTGTCTCTTTGTCTATATTCTTCTTTTATTCTCTTTCTCCCCCAACCCAGTTCAGTCCACTGTGACTTCACTTCTCCACCCAGTTTTTTTGAAATTCTGAAGCCATTATGTTGCGATTATTCATTTCATCCAGCTTGACGGACCTCAGATCAGTGCACGGGCCAGGCCTTGGCAACAAAAAGACATCAGCAACATCATCTTCACACTGTAATTATGAGAATAGGGTGGGGGGGGGTGGGGGGGATTTCATTTTGATTAGCGAAAAAGCTTTTATTCTCAAACTCACATCCATAATTAATCATTAAATCATGGGAGAGTGAGTGAGAGGGATAGATAGGGGAACAAACACAGTGAAAGGAGGATGGAGGGATGGATGGAGCAATGGAGAGAAAGGGGAAAGGCATGTAATTATCTGCAGAAGTTCGACATCCCCAGTAAATCCACAGAGCCGTCTGACATGGCTAATTAAAGAAGCAATCAAAGGTCCACCTCCAGAGATTTTAAGAGAGAGAGAAAGAAAGGACATAGGCCAGAGAGATAGAAAGAGGGCCTAATGGGGAGAATGAGAGAAGGCAAAGAAAGGAGGGGGAATATGTGGAAGAAGTGTGTTGTGATCTTTGTTATTGTTTCATATGTCAACCTTCCCTCTTGAGTTCTTGGATGAGGCTCTTACACACCTCCTCCTTCTCATTTTTTCCTTCTTACAACAGACCATCACACTGGGATCATTTTTTAACCTTCATCTGCAGAGTGCAAATAGCTGCGATTTACAGCATGAGTGAAACAACCGGCGCTCCCTCAAAAAGTAGTGCATTAGTCATATCTGGTTAGTCATTTTTAAAGTCGAAATGATGTTTCTTCTTATGCTTTTCTAGGCCACATAACTAGTGATGTAACATGCAGTCATCAGGTGTTTCAGGCCTTTCAGCATCAGACACCCTCTCACTGACAGACCTGCTGAGGTTGATCCGGCCTCACTTTGAGCAACCTCCCACACCATCACTGTTTTTATCCATAGTCAAACCAGATGAATTCCCAACATCCCCTGTGTTTTGGTAGATGATGCTTCCCTTACTTGTAATGCAAGGCACTGCCTCTTGCACTGACTGCACTGGCTAACCAAGCCTTCTAAATTTGAAAGTCTCCCTCCATCTGGTCCTCCCAGAAAGCAGTTATCTAGCTAGTTAGTTAGGCAATGGATTTTGTCAACTCTGGCACAAGTCTTAACATGTAATAATAATCACTTGCACAGGTTTTCCCTTAAATGATAGCACACCCCGAGAAGAATTTTAGGCTTTGATTTGTTGTGCTCATAAAATCCATTAAGCTTCTTCTTCAAACAAATCATCTCTTCATTTCTAAAAGTAGCTTTCTTATACGATTTTTGTGTTATGAAATTAAAATAGCATGCAAAACAGTCACAGTTTCTTTGAATACATCAATAATTTAAATTTAAAATCTATCTTACGACCCCCGTTTATTGACGCTAATTCAACTAAAAATTAAATTAGCCATACAAGTTAATGGCCCAAAAAGACACAAAAGCTACTCAAAGGAAGGTGAGATGAAAAGTGAAGGTGCAGGGGAGATGGTTTCCCTGATGATAGTGGGGTTTTTTCTCTTCACCTTTCACCTCTCTCCATCTCTATCTCTGTCTGTCTCTCTCTCTGGGGGCACAGACCTGGGGGACATAGAGGTAGATAGAGTTAGTGTGGACCAGATTATACTCACACTGGGTCATCCTCTGTCAGCAGAAAAAGAGCTGAGAGCAGGACACTGACCTGTGTTCCCTCTGACCACTGTTGTACAGTGTGTGTTCGTGTGTATGTGTGTGTGTGTGTGTGTGTGTGTGTATACTTTCACCTCTTGAGCTCTTTCCACCTCAGTCATTGGACGACTATATTTCATTGTCCAGGGCTTTGGTCGCTATGATATTCCTGTTTTTATATTTTGGTTGTATAATTCTTCAGCATCAAACATAACATTCTCTCACTGATACACTTGTATGGCAGTATTTAAGAGATAATACATGATATTTCCCCCTGTCATATATATATCAGGCACATGTCATGGTCAGTACATTGAGTTAGTTTATCTGTGTATCCATGTTCCTCAGCCTCTCTTGTTTACTTCTACTTCAGGTAGTGGTTTCCTGTTTGTGAGAGGGATATACGCACAAGACACAAGTCATCTTTCAGCTGCATTACATGCTTGTCTGTTGAGACTACTGTCAGTAAAAGAAATATTGTTGTTATCTTAAGCTCCTCTACAACATATTTTCGCCCTGTGTCATTGTTGAATGTTGGTGAAAAGAAGCAGCACTCTGCTTTGACAGACTAGAAATTACTGTATGTGCTCAGAAACAAAACCTAATAAGTGTTAGGTCAGTTATTTGTGGTGTTTTTTTCTTTAATCCCTGTTTAAACTTGTGTTCTCGTTCCAACCTGGTGCAGCGTGAACTGTCTGTAATACACATTAGACTTTGGCTTTGCGCTCTTATCAGATCTTAGTCATTTGTGCTCAGGATGCTACAATCTGGATTTTGCAAACAGCATCATTCATCCTCTTAGCTTCCACTACACAGAGTACACAATGAAGAGACATGTAGGAAAACACATTACGAGGATAATCTGAGTCTCGCAGCTTTCCTGCCAGACACACACACTCCTGTCTCAGTCATGGGAGATCCAAACTAAAGAAAACAAAGAGACTATAAACTATAAAAACTATCCTCTATAGAAAACACTTAACCAGCAAAAACATAAAACACGTAACTTCGTGTGTCAGAGGATTTAAGCCAATAAAGACGTTAATAAGTGTGATATACACTGAAATTCTGTTACAACAACTGACAACAGAGATTAACAGCATGTACATTCATTTATGTGAGCAGATTATGTAAAAGATATTCACTCTTTGTTGAGCTTCCAACTAAAGTCACTGATGGAATAATATTGGCCCGTCAAAGCCACCATATCGGTGTTCCAGCCCAGAAGGCCCTCTGTCAGTCTGTGCCCTCATTCTCTTCTGTTTATTCGTCCTTGGGGTGTGTTCAGTGCGTCTCCATCTCTCTCTCTGCCCTGTCCACCCGGTGTCAATCTGGCTGCTGTATAATTGGTTGTTTTTTGGTCGGCCGGCCTGTCCTCGCTGGCGTTGATTCATGGCGTTTGTAAAGGTGACAGTAGCGGCTGTCCCTACCAGACAAAGTAGAGCCATCACTAGCCGGACCTCAGCTGACCTGCTAGTTTGTGTGCACACACACACACACACACTCACACAGAGGCAGACACACACATACACGCATAGGAAACACATGCAGCTTTGCCTGAGGCCTCACAGGGGAGGAGAGGCAGGTAAGGTCATCATGTACACAGTTCCACCAAAGAAGATGCACACACACATATAAAAGTGAATAAACACATACTCATATGGATGATTGTCTTTTTGTAGTATGCAAATAATGTTATTGTATAAAACTGAAGACTGTATACACTCAGATACAGTATAGCTCATAGTCTTTATGTAATATGTAAAGATATTAATGTATGCACATGAACCTTTATAATCAGACATACTGTATATTACTATAGAGTACATATCCTGCAGTAATATGTTAAGGAATTCACACACATAGAGTATGAATAATAAAACACAGAATAAACATAATGACAGAAACAGCATGCACGTATAATAAATATAAAATAACAATAAAACTTTGTTTATGTAGCACTGTCAAGAGAATTTAAAAAATATTTTACAAGAAAAGGATGCATTAAATAACTGAAACAATCAGAGGCAGAATCATAAACACAATTATTCACAAAACTGTTTTTATGAAGAAAATAATGAAATATATACACCCATAAATTTATATACATTAAAATACACATAGATGTATAGACACCTAGAAGCACACACACACACACACACACACACACACACAAAACTCTCATATGCAGGCCTTCCCCGGTGACCTGGATACACCCAGAACTGACACTTTATCTACTTAGCAGTGTCACCTTCAAAAGCCTGCACAAGTGACACACACACACACACACACACACACCACCTCATCTGTAAAAATCCCCCCACAAATAACAGCCACATATGTGTGTGTGTCAGGTTTAGGGGCCTCCATCATGCTCTGTTTTTTTAAAGCACCGACTTCATATCTATAATTGAAGGTAATCGGCTGGTAAAAGGATTGTAAAGGGTTTTGCGCCGTGGTTAAGAATTGATCATAAGCTTTTTCATGGTCCTGCCACTGACCTTGTAATTGATTTAGTTTTTTCCGCTTCTCTTGCGTTATGGTTTGATATAGTATAATTGACTTTGCTCGCTGTGGTGTGTCTATTCAGGTTGGTTTCTTTGTCTTACAGAGCGTATTTCCGTGTACTTCTATCCTTGTGAAAACCAGTCAGGATGTAGCGTTGGGTACATTTAGGTGAGTTTAGGTTTAGGAATTACAACCAGTGCAATGTCCTCACAAGTATAACAAGGCTAACGTGTAGGCGTTCGCATCATTACACGTGCATGTGCAAGTGAGCTTACATTTGCAGCGAGCTGACCTGTGTTACAGCGAGTGTAATTGATTGTGTGTGTGCTGGTGTCTCGGTGTTAAGGTTAATTTCTCTAACTGCTGGTAAGTGCTGTCTGACCGCTCCCCTGACGGCCTCTCCGAGCTGAAGTAATGCCACTTAGAGGCCCCGGGCCCCCGCCACTGGCCAGTGCATTGATCCGCTGATCAATAATTGCATCTGTACCGTACACTGAGCAGGCAGGCTCCCGCACTGACCTGACGCTAACACACAGACTGTAGTGTGGTGTGTCATGCAGTCACGCTGCACAAATGGTTCGCAAACTGCGGTCCAGGGATCACCTAAGGGGCCTTAAAGGGGTTCCAGAGGAGTCTCGAACAAAATTAGTTTTAGTTTAATTTCAGTATCGTTTGAAGTTATCCTATTTGTAGAATTGATTCACTCTCATCACGATTATCTCCCCGTACTGTGCAGACAGTTGTGTTCTCGTCTTCTGATCAAGATCCAACACTTTAAAGCACAAAGTGAGCTGAGCACAAAGCATAAAAAAGAATAAGTGCATGGTGATTAGAACAATTTCAACTCTACTGTTGCTTCTTAGCAGTTCACACCAATTACAATCAAGTAGATTTTTGGATCAGCCAGGTCTGATCTTAAACATCGTTTGTGGTGGGAAATCACAATCACTGCACTTGCCAGTGGTAACTGCAAAGTTTGACATTTGACTTATTGTAAAATAGAGAATGAAACTACAAGATTTTGCTCTTTATTTTCTGTCATTTTTTATTGTCTCATTTTATTCTCTTTTCTTTTTTCCCTCTGACTCTTCCATGTTGCTGTTTCTCACATTAGCAAAGAGAGAAATTAAATGGCATACACACACCTCTTTAAGATGTTCTAATTTGAAAATGATTAAGTTCTTATAATAAGTAAAATCCCCCGCATATATTATGAGTTCAAGTGTATGATGGTCACTGATGCAGATTTATTGCAACTTTCCTCAAGCAATTTCTGTCATCTGGAAGTCTAAATGACATCACCGCCCATCTCTGCATCCTTTTCTTCCTCCTGTTGTTTTATTCCTCTCAGGGAGCCTCCATCTTGTTTCAGATCACAGCCAATAAAGCAGCCTGCCTCTCTCTCTCTTTCTTCCATCCTCTCTACCACTTCCTGTTAAAGGAATCAGTCAGTCAGAACACTCAAAACACATATTAAACAGGCATCAGCCTCTCGCCGGGGCCAAATCACGCTGTTCAAATGTTGTTCTTCCACCGGGAGCGCAGGACAACTGAAGAGATGGGATCTGCAACATTAACTTGATTCACGGCTGCGGCGACTGAGTGACACTCCATAAACCTCAGCGGGCCGCCGCTGGGCCCCGCCGACAGCACCCCACGGCTAATGTGAGACACACTAGCAACGCATAGCCTTACCACCCCCACAGCTCTACACGCGCGCGCGCATACACATAAACAAGCACATGCGGGGACTGGCATATACATCCAAACACATATAGTAGCACATATTGTATAGGCAAATACCAACAAAGCCCCAGCCTTAACATTCCACCCACATATTGACACAGACATACAACATATGAATTAATACATGCATTAACACATATTTGGCACAAACTTGAAAAACGGAGCTTTACCAGGCTTAACATACGCATACAGTCAGGGGTTCACACACTAATATGGCCTCTCTCTCTGTTAAACACACACACACACACACACACACACACACATATATATATAAACAGGTTTTATGGTAATGCAGCAGAAACTGCACAACCATTGAGTTATTGTCCTCTCCAGCCGACCTCTCAGCTCGCAGCGCTTTGGCGTAGGCAGTTAGCATCGGCCCTGTAGCTCTGTGTAAATAGGTAACCTCTGCTGCTCAAAATGCCAACTTCCTCTGGCTGTCTTCAACAGTGCTGACTCCCTCCACACACTAACTACTGTTCTTGTCACTTGAGATACAAATAGTACAGTCCGAATTGATATTTACTACACAGACTTGTTGCCCGTGTGCTGCGGCGTCACAGTGAATATTCTGTTTGTTTGCCTTTAAAACAAATGCACTTTGTTATCTTCTACTACGTGAATAAGGAGAGAGAGATGCATTAGATATATAGAGATAAATAGAGACTCATAGTGTGAGAGAGATACAAATATGCAAGAGACAAAGAGCAGGCAGAACCAGAAGTCTTTCTCTGTTCAGAATCAGAGAGCTGTGCACTTCATATGCAAAATTAAAGCCTGATATCATCCTAAACAAGGCTCCAGAAGACCAAGCAACATCCAACTTAACAAAGCCCAGGTCTGATTGCCCTGTTCGCTTTGACTAAAAGGAAATGGTTCCAGAGTTTGTAGTAACTGCTCTTACCAGGTTTGAAAACACGCTAACAGAAAAATCCTCTGAGTGGAAGAGTGAAAACAGCTTTATCCTCAGAAAATTACCCTGTCCATCTACACTTAAAAGACTACACTCTCTCTTTGACTCTCCCAATATCAGCTTTTGTTCCGTGACATGTAGATTTGTAAATTCTCTGTCATTTGTTAAGTCCATTATGATTCAACAGCAGAAAACACTGGCTAACTCTTCAGCTCCTCTGCATAAATCAAACAAGTCTTTGTGAAAAGAGATTGTTGAAATGTCTTTTGTCCAGTGTTCTCTCTTTTTTTAGCTACTCCCTAAAATAAACCTGGCAGGTGTAGACAGGTGTGGGTGTATGTGTGCAGATGTCATTAAAATAACTAACCCTCCAGTCTTGCAACAAGTTTTCATTTTCTCACTTTTAGGATAATGCCAGTTTTTGATGATTTGTCATATTGCATGCATAAGTGTGAACATTAGCACATGACAGATTTATATATTGGAGACAGATCTTTTGCCGCTCATTAGATATTGGCCTAGATCTGCAATGAAAATGTAAAGTTACAGTTTTTCTTTAAAGCCTTGAACAGACAGTTAGTATTAGTGTATTAGAGGATGCACATATACAAATACTTTTAGTGGTTCAGACTTGAGTTCTTAGCTGAACCTGGGAGCAGCGTTATCTCTTTGATGCACAACTTAACACCTTTAACTTTGCTTGCATTCATTAACAACAATAGGTGTGTTTCTTGAAATAAGTATCTGCAGCTCGTGCACAGGTCTTGACAATTTACTCTGATGTTGAATACACTGAATACATAAAGTGTTCGCTGTTTTCTCCCAGCTTGTAAATTGCACTAATAGTCCATTTTGAGAGTGTATCTCTGCAAGATTAACTGGCTTGCTGTCACCAAAGGACCAGTGGCCACTGCCTACATATCCAATGAGAGTGAGAGTTGGTGCTAACACATCTCTGTGCCTGTTTACACTGGAGGAGGACAGGCCACTGTTGGGTCAGATACTGTTTGCAGCACAACTCTGACTTTCTGATCACACTGTCAACCTTGTGAGTGCAGGACATTAAATGTCTGGGGGAGATAGGAATATCAATGATTGATGAGTTTGTTCCTGTATGTACTGTGAGATCTGTGTGATCTTGTCGCTACCCTTAGGGGTAAACCTTGTACCTCCAAAATGTCAAGTTTTCAGGACCAGAGCGGAAAACAATAAAGTTTTTTGTTATTTCCTGAAAAGTTGAGATTTGGAAGAGTGTTTTGGGGGTTTTGTGAGCCCACGGGGTTGCAGAATCTGCAAACTTTCAAGTGCAAACCTTCAGGTGAGACGAAAACATTGCAAATGAGGGTAAATGTTGTTGTTGCAGTAATATGTGTCCTTCCCTTATTTGTACAAGTTCATCTGTGCACAGAAGCCAAGGCATGAACAGAGTCCCCTGTTCACTGTCTCAAATTCCCATTTTTCTGCATAGATTAGCCTACAAGTGTCTGAGCCAGGCGCTGTTTAAACAATGGCATTTCTAACACTGTTCCTATCACCTTGGAAACGCCATGGCAACCTGTGATCTGAGAGGGCACAGTGTGGCTCAATTAGCACCAGCCGTATCTCACCACAGACGTCTGCCAGCCTAATATCTCCATATTCTGTCTCCTTTCATGCATTAAGTGACACAAATACGTGAAGTGTTACATCACCTTTTATATCAACTTAGATTTCCTTATAGCTTTTTCTCACAGTGATGTCTGCATGCGCATAACAAGTCCAACAGTTGTGGTTACCAAGAACATTAAGAGAGAGGATGAATATGACTGGCCATGTGTGGTACTGTATGTGCAGTAATTGCCGTGCCTATTTTTGTTTTGTTTTTTGGATGTGATCCTGACCATCTTGCCACTAAATTATTTTCCTTTTATGTTCTGCGTTTGGATTTCATCTTTCAGTCTTAGTTTCTCCTCATACTTTGCTGTTAAAACACACTCTGTGGCCAAAGGAACATTTCTACCCAGGTTGGCCTTAGTTTAAAGGTTTAGCAGACTTAGTGTTGAATTAAGGTATAAGCAAAATACCAAAAATGTAAAATGTATACATGTACAATGTAACATCAAATGTGTCTCTGTGTCCCCCCAGGTATCGTGTCCAAGTCTTTTGAGTGTCGTCTGAAGGGTCAGGGGGCTACGTTTGTGGAAGCAGAAGCTGTAGACTCCCCTGTGAGCAAGAAAGGCTCATCTGAAGCATCCGGCCACGATGAGCCTGTCCAGCAGGTCATCATCATCCAGGGCTACGGTGATGGGGAGGTGGCTATCGACCAGACCCTGGAAGAGTCGGCTGCTGCCACCTTGCAGACGCTGGCTATGGCCGGCCAGGTGGCAGAGGTGCTCCACATCACCGAAGATGGACAAGTCATTGCCTCAGGCAGGGAAGTGGCATCCGCGGGGGCCCACCTGGCCGGAGGCAGCACCCAGTACGTGGTGCTGGAGTCAGGGGAGACCAGAGAAGGGCTGCAGGCTGTGGCTAGAGGAGGGATCTCAGCCGCAGGACAAAGTCGAATTGTTTCGGAGTCGTCCACAGCTCTCGATGCTCTGCTCAGCGCTGTCAGCGAAATGGGCCATCAGGAGGAAATGCAAGGAGAGGCAACCGTTGTTCACGAGGTCTTGACCCCTGAGATAGCCGAGGCTGAGCAGAGGGAAGCAGAGTCGGACGTGAAACAGGAACATGACGAGGTGCAGGTCATCCAGGAGACCGGCCAGGAGGAGATGCAGGAGGTGCTGCAGCTTGCCGCATCCCAGATGATGAGGGAAGGTCTAACCCAGTTCATCGTTAACGATGAAGGAACCCATTACATTGTGACAGAGCTGGACAACTGCACCTTACAGGTGGAGGGAAGCGTCTATGGAGAGGCGGGGGCAGGTGACGGGGAGGTGCAGCAGGAAGAGCAGCAGGCTGCAGAAGAGGTGGTGGTGTATCTGGATTGAGCCTCTCATAACATGGTTATGGAAGGGTAGAGGAGAGAGAGATTAACTAAAAGAGATACATTTATCGTTTCATTTCAGTTCTCCTAGCCTGCATTTGGCTAAATGTTTGCCAGTAAATCTTCTGGTCTTCCTACTTGTCTTCTTTCATTTTAGCCCGTTTGATTCTTTTTTGTTGTTGTTTTTGCGTCACTTCTGTTTGCAGTTTTTTGCTATCCTCTCTTGGGCTGTGCTAAACTCAGGTTAAACATCATGTATTTAGTGACGAAAAAAAGAGGTTTTGGTGCTTAGTGAGTTAACTTGCAATTCTCACATCCACCAAGGTATATATAAACTCCTTGATTAATGCCATGCAACTTAAGGAAATGATTATATTTCCTCTTCAGATATTCTTTAAAAAATGCGTCCAATAGGTTGAGAAAAGCGTGTGTTCTGCTCTGTAGAGGTAACATCAGTTTTCTTGTTTTTTTTAAATACTTTTGTTTAATATGACATTTTTGTGTGCTATGACACAATGATTTATTATTTTCTGTCTCTTTTCTTTCCATCTTTTGTAGAGATTAGTGTATCATCAGTTACAACACAAAGAGTTTATGGATTTTTAAAAAATTCCAAAACAGACGATTTATATGTAACAAAATAGAGTTGCTAATTATACATATAAGTTTTTTTCACAGCTCGGCTGTTCAGTTATTCCCTCTGAAAAACATATTAATACAATTTCATTTCTAACAATAAAGATTGAGCCTAATTTTTATCAACTGTGTCCAGATTTTCTTCTTCGTCGTATTTGCTGTCAGTCGTAACATCAAGCGCACATTTCAGCATCAATACTGCAATTACATGTTCAGTGCAGCGCCATAAAACAAGCAACATGCACATACATGCATCAGCTGATGGCTCCCATCATGCTTGCTGATCACTAACACAATCATTATCATCACCATTATCATTATCGTCATCATGATCACCGTCACCCTAATCGTCATCTTCTCTTCTCTCCCCCCATCAGGCCCATTCTGTTCATCACATACAACACACTCGTCCTCTTTTTTTTTTCCCCAGCAGTATTCAGCACTGCAGGGAGAATCAATATTCATTTAGGCCCCTACACAGGCCTGGTTTCTGATGGAGTGAGTGGGAGAGCAGTATGACGGCTGCAAACACAATGGCCAACCGCTGAAAGTAGAGAGACAAAGCACTCACACACACCGAGGGCATCAAAAGATCATCCCTTTAACACACACACACACACACACACACACACACACACACACACACACACACACACACTCTGCGCACGCAGAGCGAGAAGGTGGGCTGAGAGAGAAAGTGGTGGAGGAGTGGGCAGGAAAAATGAGAGGATTACAGATGGATGTTGAGAGAGGTGAGGCCAGAGAGAAGTGAAAGTGCAGTGAAATCCACAACCACACAGAGAGAAGGGAGCCTGTAATTTCACATAACACCTGTCTGCCTTTCAGCCTGTCTTTGTCTCCTGCTCTGTGTTGCATTTAGAAACTCACTCGGTCTTTTCATTCTTTTCTTTTCCCATTCAGCGAAGATGGGCACATTTAACAGAGGTCACTTTCTCTGTGTGAGCATCCATAACGTGACTGTGAGCGGGAAACCAAAGTTTGTTAACACCCACTGAGCGGTAAAAAGAGAGAAAAATGCAACAGTAACATTTAAATGCCTCGCATTTAGAGCATTTGTCGCGTAACCATATGTTCTTCAGGATGCATATCAAACTACAGGCTGCAGATTGTGTGTGGTGGTGAGAGATGCTTACATATTTCATGATGAACTGCAGAGTGGATGTATTCTTTAAGTTTCTTTAGGATTGTTTTGGTTTGTGACTCCATTAAAAGCAAGCATTGCCTTCTTGTGATGAATGTCAACTGAGGAGTGACTTTTGTTTGAATCCTTGACGATAATTTCTTCATGAGGAGTCACAAATTTGATTTATTTTAATGTAATTCTTATTTTAAGTCGTAAGATTGGATGTGCTATAACGCCATTGGTGCTCAGCCATGAGTGCATGTAGAGTATTGTGACGTGGCGGTCAAAGAGAGTGGAGTTCATGCCCTCCACTAACATCACTATCATCGCTGCGTGTGTTGGTGTTTTTGTTCTCATTGGAATGTCTGTCCGCGCTCGTGCTTGCGCATTATTCTACATGTCTGGCTGAGTGATTGTGTACCGTACTGTATTGTGTGCATCTCCCTAATCAGGGCTGGAAGGCTCATTATTAACTGCAGCAGGCCACTCGTGTGACATGGAAGAGAGAGAAATTAGCAGCTGTCACCCAGTGATGAGTTCATTTCCTGACAGGCCTCTGCTCCGAAGAGTCCTGCTGCAGACGACCAGACGGCTGATGGAAACCTGCTGCTGAAGCTTAATTGGAGAGCCGGAAAAGGGCAGGGGGGAGGAGGAGGGGTGAGCTTGGATGGAGAGATGAGGGTAAAGAAGAGGGAGCAAGGGTGGAAGTAACACATTAAAGTATTAAGTAACATTAAGAATGCAACTATTATAAAAAAAAAATAGTTTTTATTTTACTTTTAACAGAGTAAGTAACACTAAACAGCAAAGTTAGCAACTAGCTGGTGAACAAAGTAGAAGATTTAGCTGCTAAAGAGACACATATTTTTTTCCCAGAAGTTAAGAAAAGAGTAAATAATCTAATTTAAATGTAATCTAAATGAATGCTAATGTTGCTCCGTACCTGCAACAAGTGTGCCATGTCAGCTTAAGATGTGATAACATGTCAGTGTTTTGTTTATAGCTTCTTTCTGCAGGCGTCCGTGGACAAAATGTCACATTTCAACACCCACACCACCAGACACCATGTTTCCAAGGCTTCAGTTGTACACTCTTGTCGTGAATTGTACCTGATTTATTTTTAAGACTGAATGACAAAAGTCTAATCCATTGATATGTTCATATTCATTTTGCTAAAATCTGTGAAAGTTAGTCTGTGGGTGGAACCTCTGATGGTAAAACATTAATGCTCCTGTACTTTTACTTTGGAGGCAGGGTTTTTTACATATAATGAGGTATTTTTACATTGTGGAATTGCTACTTTACGGATCGAAATACTTCTAAACCTAACCCACCATGGGCTGGATGGAAGTGGAGTATACACAAACACATGGACGCTTTTCTTTGCACCCTCTCCCGGGGCAACTCTCATCAGTCTCCTGGGGACAACTGAGAGGGACAGGAGTGTAGATGTGGGTCTCTTTCTCTCTCCCCCTCGCTCTCTGTTTCCCTGAGTATGATAAATATGGCAATTCTGTTTAGTCGCCATCTATAGAAAACATATAAGCCCGGGGATCATTTTCTTAATGTCTCCGCTATTAGTTTTGCCTTCCCTTTGGCAGTATTAGCATGCCGGCTGATACGCTCTGCTTGTATGTGTGTGTGTGTCCTCGGGGCTCCAGGTACAATTCTATTAAACCCGACTTGTTTGTTTATTTCCTGTCTGTCTCCCTCTACTTGTGCCCTGCTTGCTACAACCTCGAGTCCTGGTGTGTACATACAGTACATCCACGCTAACATCGATAGGCCACGTATAGCTGCATGTACAGTCAGAATCCAATGTTTGTTTTTGTCATTTTTGTTGCTGTGAATCAATAGTTGTTTGAGGCAGAGGTGGAGTGCAGGGGAAGCTACGGTTCAGTTACGGTTCATCTCTTCCATGGGAGTTATTATGGGAAAATGGGGAGGAGGGGGGAGGGAAGGAGGGGGAGCCCTGCATGCCTCTTCTCCCTTTCTCTTACTTTTCCTATGTGGCTCTGCATTTGTGTCTTTGATCATGTTAATCCCTGCCTAGCGCCCACCCCCCCGGTCTCCCTGCCATAGGCTCACTGCCACACACACCTCAGCGCCTGACAGAAATTGACAGCCCACTCTATCCCACACATACACACCCCCTCCAAAATGGCAAGCATTCTCCATTCCTCCATAGAACAGCTCACCCCTACCCCAAAAAAAGAATAAAATAAAACACCAGGCAGGCAGGCAGGCAGTCCCATTGACAGTCTGTAGCACTTCATTAAGGAGAAGCAGTGATTGAAAAGGGATCTGATTAGCTCACTATGATGAGATAGCAACGTTTCAACCTTGAACCAGAAACAACTGTAAGTGCTTTTTAATTAGGCACACAACACTGAGGAATAGCACTTCAAAACATAAAAACGAGGGAGTGAAAGACAGAGTATCTCAGGCAGAAGGGAAAGTAAATGATGAGGCAAAGAGTGGATCAGTGGGAGGCCTATTCCCTCTGCCCTTACAAGAGCATCACTTTTTCAACACCATGCACACGGTGGAAGAGAAACTTGAAATTGAATTGGGCTGAAATGCTCTCAAAACAGTTTCAGCTTAGTTTCTTCTCCATTTAAGTTTACAGTATTTTAAATTATATAGACCTCTTAGAGTAAGAAAATGGCATGCCTTAAATCTACCCTCTTGAATTAAACAATTTGACATCCTCAATTTTACATCAGTGGCCTGATTCACGTGTACAGACTCTGAGAAGTCGGCACGGTACCCTGCGCCAACACGCCACTCTGTTTAAATAGCAGATCTTCACTGTCAGCTTGCGATAACACCTTTCTGCATAGCTGCTGCAGCCATCTGCTTCATGTCAGCCCTGCCATATAGGGGTTAACTCTGTTGGTATATTCATTTTAGCAAAACAAACAGCGTGACAGATGAAGAGAGAAAAAAATGGTATGATAGGGTTTCCTGATTCAGAAAATATTACATGATAAGGTGAAACTTTAATGTTTTACTTGGCAAAAAGTTTGGCCACTCCGTCAGTAAATACTGACAGGATACGGCACAGAGAACACAACAACCTGTGCCAACACTGAAAATGCCTGTAAATACTGCACCAACATGAAGCAAAGATAACTGTTCATCATTATTTGGGTTTGCTTAACTTTCCCACTTATTACACAGTACCAGTCAACTTTTAGGTTAAGAATATAGTGATCTTTACATGAAAATGCAAAGTAACAACAGTTTCCTACAGGTAGTGCTAATACATGAACGCAAATGAATGAATTCTGTGGATTATTTTGGCTTCTATTAGGGAATTAAAAGAACAAGACTAAGAGTCTACAGCCAAGCTATTGGCTTAGGTGTAGCAGTGTTGTGTGCTTAAATCATCGGCGTGCTAACATGCTTAAAATGACAACGCAAACAGGCACATGGTTAGCAGTTTTAATGTTTACCATGTCACCATCTTAGTTTAGTGTTTTAACATGCTAACATTTAGCACGATTAAAACTAATGCATATGGAAAACAAAAGTAAAGCAGTATTTGTTTATAAACCAAAGTATTTGACAGATTACATTTTTTACCAGATGATGGCACCATGTCAAAATCTCCAAAATATCCTGAGTGTAACATGAATATCTCTACCAAATTTTATGGCAATCCATCCAATGTCTGATCTCCACACCACAAATGTCATCTTTAGTGTGGTACTCGGAAAATTCCAAATTCCAAATTTACCAAAGTCATTGAGGTTCTTCCTCTAGGAACCATGACACCAACCATGACCAAGACAGAGAGCAGTCTACCACTTTGTCAACAAATATCATACCTGTTGTCTCTCCTGTGTCTTGTAAAAAAAAATACTATCACACTGAAAATTTCCAAGTACATTCTGACTTTTTGTATTTTGATACCAAACAATGTAGCTAACGTTTTCCTGACATAGAGGAACAACAACAACAACCTGACCAATATTAATCCAATCTTGAAAGGCTTGTTCCATTTTTCTTGCCAATGTGCCTTTTTTGACATTCACAGCTGATTGATTGACCACAGCTCGGCTGGAGGAAACTCAATTCAAATGTTATTAATCTTGCATCATTTCAAAAGGTTGTTGAAAATATGTTTGTCAGATGGATGGAAACAAAGCTGTTGGTATCCTTTACTAATTTAACACAGTGAGGCCCCATCCTGTGACATCAACTAACTACATATTGATACTGCTGAAACATTTTTTTTTGTTTTGTTTTGAGAAACAGGAAAAGACTTATGAACATTTTTAGGGCAGATGTGACAGCTTTCAGATGAAAAAAAGAGTCCCACGGACTGCTCTTGCAACACAACTCTGTTTTCATTTATTACACTTACATTTTCAGTCCAGTTGGACCTTCGTCAGTGCGTTAAATGTTTATAAATGGACCCATGTGTGCTTGCATCTTTACTATTAAAATGACGTAACTAAAATGTGAATGTCAGATATCTCTGTGCATGAGCAAAGTTTTATTTTGCAGCAGGCTTTCCTCTTAGTCACCCCAACGTGTCTATGACTTTCTTTTTTCTGTCTCCTACTTCTTTTTCTTAATGTAGCAACGAGGAAGTCAGGCCTCAACTCTCAGGGTGATCTCATTTGCTGGATTGAGTTTTAGTGTCACTGATATTGGATTAGATGTGATACTAGTCCTGACTGTGCCACAGGAGAATTGCAGTCACGAATTTATGGTGCTGCCAATGGGTGGTGTCTGTGTCATTCAACAGGACTCATATTATTGGCTAATTCCCTCATCCCCAGTGATCTGGTTGGCATTTTAGCCCTCTAAAAAACCCTACATGGGAGTTAGCCTTTGAGTATAATGTTCTCGGGGAAGAGGAATACGCCATTTGCGAGGATTTATTCCCAAATTGATCTTAAACATATCTGAGCTTGTTATAATTTCTCTGGTTTTCTCATAGAGGGGTATTTCAAAGCAGGACATAATTGCGGTGAGCTTACTTCCCAGCCACCCTGACCGTCTGCCTTTTAACCATCTTGCATGCTGAATTGAGCCCCGCATTTGTGAAGTGTAGCCCTGGGAGTCCCCTAGTGGCCCTTGCCTTGCTGTAACAAGCATGGGGGGCCCCTGTGGTAAGTGCTCTCTGGGGACCCTCGCTCTGATCTGGCCGTCCCTGGGGCCCTGTTAATTCCTGCTCCGCTCAGAAAGCTTCGCCACTCTCCACTGCTCTCCTCCTCCTTCTCTTCATACAGCTTTCCTCCTCTTCTTCATCCAGCCATCATACTCTCTCTGGCTCTCTCTCTCTCTCTCTCTTTCTGTTCTTTATGTAGAAGGTGTGCTGTCAACAGGGAACTCGGCCAGTCTCATTAAAAAGATGGTGGAAGTTGTGAAGTTGTGACGGTGACAGAGATGTGCAGATCAGTGGCAGGGTAGTGTCGAGGCTGGAGAAACAGTCCATTAACCGAACCCTGGTGATGGTCGGTTAATACATGACGTGGAAACAGCCCAGTATCCCAAGGAATTCTGTGCCTGCTGGACGAATCTGCACCTCATGATTTACATCGAATGCCAATATTCAGTGCCAACACAGGAAGTAGCGTGTCCTATATATAGCAAGCGGGAAGTAAAGGTGTGAAGATGGGAGAGGTGGATGGGCATGTGACGTGTCTTATTTACATAACGTTTTTATTATCCATAACCATGATATTTCCCTGACCTTAACCATACTGTGGTTGCCACAGCCAGATGTTGCAGAAAGTGAAAACTTGAAGAAATGTTGCCATGGAGGTAAACAAACAAACAATAAAATGTTATCTGGGGATTTGCCTTCCAGTCAGTGTTGATGTCAGCAACTCGGTGGCGCTCCAAATGAAATGCTCATAGCTGTCCATAGCAGCTAGCTGCATCTTTCTCCAGAATCTGTGGAATATCTTTCCTCTATCATTTCAAACAGTATTTGACTCTTTGCTTCATCTGACAGTTGACAGTGACACGCAATTAGAGAAAAGAGACAGTAATGACATGTGACAAAGGTTTTGAACCAGAATCAAACTCAGGGCGCTGCAATTATAAGTACATTAGTCAAGTGAGCCACCAGGAAGCCCCACCAGCTTTCACCAACAGTGAAAATTTTGGTGCTGTGAGGTTTGACTGAACTTGGATCCGTCCCC
Source organism: Argyrosomus regius (assembly GCA_946959425.1). NCBI lineage: Eukaryota > Metazoa > Chordata > Actinopteri > Sciaenidae > Argyrosomus > Argyrosomus regius. The sequence goes on along the minus strand of OX336884.1, from coordinate 8,957,430 downwards.
CGTGCCAAAGTGTCCTTGAACACAACACTGGAACCCTAGTTTTTCTAGATAAGGGTATCCTCCAAACGAGCCACCAAAAGGCCGTCATTATCTGTATCTTTCTGTAAGCTTTTCTATCTGCCCTCTGCCCCATCCCTTTTTTTTTCTCCCTCCAGTCCCTATACCCCTGCCCTGTGGCTAGGCTAAGAAGAGGCTGGCGCATGGGAGGGGCTGGGGAGGTGGGGAGGCAGGGGGAGGTGTGTACATGGGGGGAGAAAGGGGGAGGCACCACGCCATCATGCCGGGCGACTCCACAGGAGTGATAAGAGCGAATAAGCTGTCAGCGTGGGCGTCGGATGGGCCTTATTGTTCATATTTAGATGGAGGAACAATGGCGGGGTGTCAGGCGCCTATAGTTCATAATCTGCTGATGCTGACCAAGTGTCAGTGTGATCCATGAGCACCGAGGCTCCTGAATCCTTAAGCAATCCCCCGTAGGAATGTCATGGGGGAGAGTACAAATGGGACAGCATCTGCCGGACTATAGATAGATAGGTATAGCAGAAGGGGAGGGAGGAGAGGCAATGGAAGGAGGGTGCGGAAAAAAGAAAGGATAGAAAAAAAGAAGGAGTAGAGAGAAGGAGGGTGAGACAAATCCAGGGAGGGCAAAATAAAAGACATGAAAGAGAATTTGCCAAAAGAACGGTGGAGGAAATTTCCCCCTCCCCAAATGAAAGCTGCTAATTGTGAACAAGTGTGGAGGAAAGCACCTGTGAGGAGAGATGGATGGATGGGGGATTAAACCAAAGAGGCAGGAGGGAGAAGGCACAGAGGAGGGGGGGAGAAAGAGGGCGCTGATTGTGAGGAGGCCTTTAGCTGTGTGAGCTCCCACCTGCAGGTGAGACAGAGAGGAGAATGGGCGTCAGATTAGAAGGGGGCCCTGAGAGCTCCTTCCCCCACAATGAAGGCTTGATTCTGGGCAGAGAGATGCCCCCAAGGCGCCAGGCGCACCCTGGAGCCGTCACAGCCTATCAGCCGCTTTTCTATACTCTTCTTGATCGAAATGCAACCGCGCTGCCCTCGCACCGCTTCAGCTGTGACAGATGACAATTAATGGTGATTCTTTGATGGAGATTTTGAACAGATCTTATCAAGCTCGAGCGTGTGTGTGTTTGTGTTTTTTGTGACAGGACTTTGAAGAATTGTAAAGAGGCATGCAATGCTGCACGCACACATGCACACAGTCAAAGTCACGTGTTTTGCTGGCGTTCTTAAATGTGTCACAATGAAAATGCCCCCCCAGGCATTCTTCATTTACTGTCACAACTATTAGACATGGAAGGGGAGAAAAATAAGAGATGGTATCAGTAACGCATGAGCTACAGTAATTAGCCTCCTGATGCAAGGATGTGTATGTGTTTGCATGTGTGTGTGCGAGTGTGTGTGTGTGAGAGGGAGATGCTGTGTTAATGCACAGCGCACAAATGAATATATTCCTGCATCTGCTGAGGGCTCTCATCAACAAAAGCTGTGTAAACTGGAATCACTGTTTTTAAGGCTGAGTCGCAGTTTCTCTAAATTATATATCATCTTCCGTGACTCATAGTCATACTATAAGCTATGCTAATGCCTCCATTAGTTTATGAGCTGACATGAGATGTAATGGGAACCTTGTCATGCCATGCTGATTCCTGCCAAGGTCCCAGATCTTCACTTTCTCTCCTGCCTTGTTCCCTGTGCCACCACCTTAACGTCTCCTCTCGCCTCTGCAGAGCTGATGTGTGTATATAAATGTGTGTGTGTGTGTGTGTGTGTGTGCGCGTGTGTGTGTGTCTCATTCTTTAACCCGGCTTTAACATGTCAAGAAGCTGTGGGGTGTTGTTAATACTTACTGCTTGCTTACTGTCATTAGTAGTTTGTTATCATGGGAGCTGCAAGCAGCTGCCTTTATATTCTTTAGTGGCTATAAATAATAATGGCACACTGATTTCTAATTTATGTAAAAAGCTGCATTTTGTTTTGAATGTAGCCTGTTAGTATTAGCAAAACATACCACTAATACTTGTGCGTATCGTCAAAGATTTCAATTTAGACTCTTACACTCATACAAGTTTAAAAGATTTCATTTGAATTACTACAATAAATAAATAAAGGCCTGTCCCTAAAGCTCAATCTTTTTGACAAAAAAAAAAAACTTTTTGTTTTCCTTCTAATTAAATCAAATCACTCTTATTGTATTTTGCAGTGCTTTTGTTCTGTTTTAGACTCATGTAAATGTAGCTCATCGCTCCCTGCAGAGGTTTGATATTAAAAAGAAAGGGGAGGATTATCCTCTTGGAGCTGCTAGAAAACTTTTAATGTGAAGCATCTGTGGAGGAACTGATTGGCACAATTGACAGTACCTTGATACTGAAAGAATAACAGAAAAATGGGATCGAATGGAATTTATTAGTAAGTCAGAACATTATTTATATTAAAAAGAGACACTCGAGTTGCAGAGTGGACAATATACAATGGCTATTTTGATGTTATGATGGAATTAATGCGGTGTAATTTTACGTTATCATGAATTTATCAAGACTAGAGAGGCAGCTGTGTATGTATCATGTGCAAATTAAAAGCATGTATCAAATAAAGGCCTTATTATGTAATTTGGGTAAATTTACAGTTAGCAAAAGAACAAAAAATCAATAACTGAAAGTATTTAAAATTATGACTAAATTACATTAAATGTATTTTGTTGCTTTCAGCTTTGGCAGCCTAGATTCAGATCAGCCTGTCACATCTCAGCCGCTCTCTCATCTCTCCTTTGACTCTGGACCAAACAAAATTAACATTAAAGTAATGTTTAAAAAACTAAATCATGTGGGGTACAGAAAGTGGAAGAGTGATCTCAAACTCTGCACATTAGACTTCACATCCATAAACCGTGACAGGTTGCCATGATCCAGCCCCTGGTCTCACCGGATCTCGTTACCCAGCATGCCACAGGTTCTTCCGCCCGTTCCCCTTTGCACTGTGTTGGCCGGGGTCTGGGTTCTGTTCAGCATCAAGCGTCAAGCATCCAACACAAACATGCAGCAGTCAGAGTTTGGTTCAGTGGGCGACACTGCAGAGGCTTTCCCCTCCACGCTAAACTCCACTGACATCACTGAGAGCTTAGCCAGTCCTTGACCACACTCCCAGAGGCTGAGACTCGCCCTCAGTAATCAGCGGGTAGATCCAAAAACGCAGACATACACATGCACAAAAAAATGAGCTGGCACTCATTCATTTGGGTGAAACAGGACAGCACAGACACTCAGTGACAGGAGACATACATGTCTGCAATCACACATGCTTACACACAGGACACACATCAATATGAATAACAATGAAGAACAATAGTGTGGACGCAGACTCGGCATCCACACCAACAATTAAATTTCAGTCTGAAATCAGTTCATTTCAATGGAATGACTGCAATCGGTGGATTTGCTCAGAAAGGCAAAGAACCTTTGTGAATTTTGCAACGCTGACAAATGAAAAACAGAACAATTCTGACCTTTGAGGGGACAGAGAGAACCAAAAAGTGCAAAACGAAGAAAGCAATCACATTAGTTGTGTCGCACAACCCACAAGTCACTCTTCACCAAACTTCCAAACACGTGATTTAATTTCACTGCGCCACACACTCACCTGTATAGAAATGACAACAAAACTTTGAGAGCAGTTAAAGTTATACTTTTACAGGCAAAACTTGTACGCAGACACGTGTAGAGCTGATATACAGCTGATACCAGCGTAACCTCACTTAAACTGTACTGCATTTATCCAAGAAGAATGAATAAAACAAGAACACCTACTCAGTGTGCACAAAAGCAGTCATTGTATTCTGAGGATTCAATACTGTGCCCCAAGTTAGAATAGCAAACAAGAGGCTATGGCTCATCTCTGACACTTAATACCACCGTGCATGCCATGATCAAAGGAGTTTGTCCTATAAAAGCAAGCGGACAAAAGAGTAACCATATGACACCTAATGCACTGTACTGTATTCCAGGTTGCAGCCATGTGACTTGGAATGCGGATGCTATGTTCATCAGTGACAAGACTGTGATTTAGCTTGTTAAAATGGATGAGTCTGACCCAGATATATTTTCCCCACATGATTAGCAGCAAATTGTGATATATGTTTCTTTATGAGACCTTTGCCGACTTCCTTCCTCCAAACTGTGCACACACTGGCTCCCTTGGGTGTTTAATGGCAACACATCTGAAATGTTACCCCACTTCACAGAGGAGCCTCTTACCTCAGCGGAGGTGTGGCAGCTGCCTGTAGTGGTGGCCTCAGACATCACTGCAGGCGAGTGCGGGGTGGGAGTAGAGGGAGGGGGTTGGCCCTGGAGAGCACCTAGTGGAAAAACAGTGAGCACAGCAGCTACAGTACAGCTATAGTGCAACTACAGTACATCCACAGTACTGTACGTGGCAGTCTGGGAGTTAACTAACTGCCTCAGGGTCGACTTAAGGGCTCTGACTGCAGGCCAACTCATCGTTTGCATCAGACTACATTTCTTCTCTCGTAGTCAGGTCACAACTGGCCACTACCGGTCGGCATTTGGGGAGCCGGCAATATTTGCATCAGACCACAAATCCCTGGTTCCAACACACCTTTTCTCTTCTTTCCCTGGTACAGCAGCAGCAGATATCACAGTTTGCTGACTCTCCGGAGGAGGCACATTACAACAACAAGTTGGGGAGAAAATAAATACTGAGAGGACATTTTCATTACTCTTTGTGAGGTCCCTTGTTAGTCAGTTTTCATGGTCTTGTATTTTTTAAACCTACCATGGCTCAGAGAATCAACGGATGAATTTTTAAAGTTCATTAAACCTCATCTCATCTGTATACACAACAGAATGTTTTGGATCTTTTGTTACAGTTTTTTTTTTTTTTTAATGGATGTCAGCTTCAAATCAATCAGTTCCCCTTCTAGAATTTTCCGTTGATGAAGCTTGTTTCTGTAGGTGATGCTCTCTTTTCTTTGTTCATCAAAACATTGTTCCTGAGAAGAAAAAAACACCCTGTATGCCAGGTGTTTAGAATAACAAATGCACAAGCTTTCATGAATCAATCTGTTATAATTAAGTAGCAAAATGGACATTCATTTACATAAAAGTGTTGCAGCTTATTACTAACAGGTGAACCTGCAGTGGAATAACTGATTAAGAAGTTAAGATGAGCGCCGACTCTAAACGAGGAAATGATGTCACCTTCTGCAGCTGAATAATCCCGAATCAACACATCAACATTTTGACTAAATGATGTTCCCCTCCTCTTCACACAACTCTCTTGCCAATTTAAAGGGAGAGCAGTTCGCGTCAATTATGGATGTGCTCTATTGAAATGTTCATGTGATAGAGGGTAATAGTAGAGAACATGTTTTATTACTTAATTGAGTGGAGTTCCAGCAGGCCTTGTAAATGAGGAGTGACAGTAGGCGTTATCGCAGAGCGCCCTGGGTAATTATGTTCAGCTAAGTCTGGCTCGGAGGAGGTGAGACTCTCGCAGTGGTTATAAACAGCAGAGTTAGGCACACACACGTGCACAGAAGCTGTTTTATTTCCAAGGCAAAGGGCTCAGTATGTGTGCAATGGGAAGAATGTCATTTATTGCACTGAATGTTTATCAATTTAGACTTCCATCTCAAGGCTGACACTTGCTCAAACAGGTTTGCACGCCACAATTAGCACATGTAACGACTTTGCAATCAAAAACAAAAACAAGCGTGTTTGAAGCACTCAGTCCTGGTGAGAGGTGTAATCATGTTCAGGGCAATTACACAGGTTTGTTGTTCTCTACAGCCATGTTATGTACCTGTGGGATGCTGATTGACTCAACAATCTAATTAGGTTTCGTTATGTAGGCTCCACAACATGTTACAATTGGCGGCGAGGCCCGTATGGTACACAGGGCAACAAGGTCATATTCTTTAAGCATCACGCACGAGTGGCCACCTTTAACATCACCGTGTCTTGTTGTTTTCTAACCAGAGATCTTTGAGTAACCTAATGAAACAAACAGGCACGTTTCAGAGTTAAGATTGGTTCACATTTGGCGGCGATTAAATGAATAATGTCAGCTAATATAACACAAATTGTTGATAAAATGGTGACATAGTGACAGTCGTAGCTTTCTTCATGGAGTCAGCAGTCCAAAATCATATGATATCCAATTCATGACTGTATATGACAAAGAAAACCATCAAATCACCATATTTGAAATCTGAAACTTTTGGTCATTTTTGCTTGAAAAATTACTGAAAGGATGAATCGACTCTCGATTATCTGTGGACTGACAAATGTAGCAGTGAAGTAGTGAACAAAAAATTTAAAAAGAACACGACTGTGACCACCTGCCACCGCAGAGGAAGAAAAAAAACCCATAAGATTTAACAGATTATCACCTAAATAATCAGTCAAAAAACGCAAGACAAAAAAATTAAATGATCCCTGTAAAGTTTCACATCATCCGCAGGGCCGCGTTGAGAATTGCCCTTCGGTGATGTGAAATATTTGACAAAAAAAGGAAGATAAAGACCTGGAAGATGAACAGTGTATGATGGAGAATCACAGATGTTATGGGGAGGGGAAGGCGCCGGCCGTGTGACACGTTATCTATGAAAATGGATAAAGCGAGAAGAACAGAGGATCAACACAGTGAGGGCAAAGTCTCCATAGACTAATTATTCCTGTGACAAAGTGGAAACTCTGGCACCATTGTCCCCGCTCCACCCAATCACACATGTAGCGAAAACTGAAAAAGAAAGTCTCTCTTCTCTGATACATTTTTTTTTTCCTATATAACTCTAGGTGAAAGCAAAGGAGAGCCTCTGATTAAGGCGGTGTATAGTGAAGAGAATCTACGGTGTCGCCCACCTTTGGGGCCCTCCTTAAGTGGCCTTAAATAAGATAATAAGGGCGTTGGGCAGAAAAGAGAGGACTTTGTCTGCTGGCATTAGTGCGATGGCCATGTTAGCGGTGATATCTTTGAGGGGGGATAGTGTGCCAGTAATGAGACAGGGTTGCCTTCCCTTGCCGGCCTAATTAATCCTACATTTTCATAGCGTATAATCACTGCCCACAGTGCAGCCTTCTACTGGCCAGAGAAGAGAGATGTCGGAGCAGTCTCTATCTGTTGCCCTATCTTTCTCTCTTCCTGCTCTATCTTTCCCTCTCCTCCTTCCTTCCGTGTGCAATTTATTACACTGGTATCCAGAGTGAAGTGAAACCTCCCAGTATGGACCTATCTGTCATCTCTACATTATCAGGAAAACACACTGCCTACCATATTGTGCTACAAGGGGCTCCGGCAAATTACTATTTTTATGGGACATGATAAAGGAAATGCTGCCTTATGTTCAAATATTTTACTGTCTTAGAGGAAATGGGAAGGATTGAGTGTTTTAGATTGCTGTGTGTGTGTGTGTGTGTGTGTGTGTGTGCGTGTGTGTGTTTTGATCTTTGTGTTTGCTTGTGTGTGTGTTTATGTGGGCGCCAGTACTGTTATAGCTGATGGATAATGCACTCGTTGGTTATGGTCTCATAAAAACGTGCTTCTAAAGAGTTCAAATGCAGTAAAGTTTTTGAATGCAATACACCGCCAAATAATATAATAACTCCATCATACTTATGTTATAATAACTGGAAAATAATCACTTCAAAGTTCAGATGTTGTCTTCATTTTTTGACAAATTTAGATGCCTCTTAATATATTTGGACATGTTGTTTTCGCTGTCTGGTCTCTTAAATTAATTCCATGCTCAGAGAAAAAGAATGTTAGCTACTGTATATATACAGTGGTGGGAGCGCAAAAGCTGTGTAAAAAATGTACATAGGACACTTGCATAAGCATCTATGTGCATATACTCCTCACAGACAGTAGTGTGTGACAGGGATTGTTTTTATTTCTGCAATAGCCCTTGGACTGGAAATGCATTGAGGACTGCAGTGTCTCGCTCTTCGGCGGCATTGAAGCCATGTTGCAGAACGATCCCTGAGATGATAAAGAGAGGAAAGTGAAAAGTCACATCCTGTCACATCTCATGATCTCCCGGCTGAAATGTGAGGCCTGCAGGGCCTTGAGGGTGACATCCTCCATATACCAACACACCAGAACGCAGTGAATGAAGGAGGAGGAGAAACTGAGGGGGTGGATAGTATAGAGGAGAGAGAGAGAGAGAGAGTATAGAGGAGAGAGAGAGACAGAGAGAGAGAGAGAGAGAGAGAGAGGAGTGGGGTGGAGCGTATGGAGGAAAACAGAGTGGAGGATTTAATGGTAAATAAGCCTGTGTAGAAGCAACTGATCCTGTCCCTCCCTATCTCTCTGAAATCCTACTTTCCTCTCTCTCTCCCTCTATTTCTATCTCTCTCTCTCAATCGCTGTCGGTGTGAGACAGATACCCCAACCTCAAAGTGACAGGCCCTCAAACGACTTGGCGAGGAAACCAAGCATTAATTAAGTCATTGCCGGACTGTAATTTCCTTGAGAAGTGAAAAAATGCACGAGAAAAGGTTACTGAGACCTTTTCTGTGTCAAAATTACCATTCGTCATGAATATTAATGCACCTAATGAAGACAACCTTTGCTTCATCAAGAATGTTCTGGAGCAGGGTGCCACGCTGATAGACTCTCCCTGGCTGTTTTTCTCCTTCAGTCAGGAGGGGAAACTGGCACACACACACACACACAGAGTAATGCACACATACAAACTGAGATTTACCCATCTGAGTCACCCGCATGCATCTTTTTCTTTATGTGGAGCAACACATCCTTTCAGATGTAAGGCGCCATATTTGACTAAACATGCTGTTTAGGAAAGAAAGCAGTGCAGATGCTACAGCAATACTATACTATAATAAGTCATACCATATATTAAAATTGAGTGGTAAAATGCATAGAAAACATGTTTTGTTATGTTGTTATTATTTAATGTTTTATTACTTGAGAATGATTTTATAACACTGAGTATTTTGGTTATTTTGTTTAAAGTCAAAAATGGGTTAGTCTGGACATAAAAGATTAGCTTTAAGGTTGTGATGTCACAACTATACAGCTGCCCTACTGCCCTAAGCCATGCTCCCAGAAGGACCAACTTACCGTCAGACTGGTCAATAAACTCTTACGTGTGTTTGGCCTGGCCATGTGTCACTCAAAAGAGTCAGCCAATCAGAAGACAGGTTCATTAATATTTAGGAGACAAAACGCCCTGTTCTTGCTAGAGCTCCAGAGAGAAACCTGAGAGAGAAGATGTAAAACTACACTGAGATGGTTTTTGGCATTTAAAACAACAAATATATATCTTCTTATCGATATCAAAACTTCAAATAAAATACCGTAAAACTGTAAAATATGGGTCCTTTAAAGCAGCACATCACACATTTTACACCTGAAGTTCAGTTTGCTCATCACAAGCAGCACTACTTGGCCTGTTAACAGTTGTCTTCTGTAGCTCTGGAGGGAGCTTTCTCCTGATGATGTTATCTAATTAAAGATGCTGTCCAGTTGCATTATGGGAATTGCAGACTCCTTGATCTATACTAGGGACTAAAAGTCAGGATATCTCAGCCTCCACTGTTTTGATTTTGACATTTTTAAAAAATTGTTCCCTAGTGAGTCCCCTAATGTTAAGATAGTGCAAAACTAAATTGCTCGAGTAGCCATCTGATGATGTAAGCACAAAAACAAAATCCACTCCTCTTCGCATCGCAACAGTCATAGACATATCTCAATGAAATTTCAAATCTCTGAAAACAAGACCAAATCTATTTGCATGAAAAGTGGTAACAGAGAAGGTTATTGAAAATGTAAATGAAACTTGTTTTATATTAAGTCAGATTGTTATTTTAAACGAGACAGCTCTGGAATCTGTGAAATAAGACGATCCGTGTGTTTTGCTTTATTTAGTAGCTTGTGATGCTTTCTTTTTGTTTGTTTGTTCGGTCTAGACTGAAATATCACACTATTAGGTGGATCGTCATGAAATGTATAATTTACACTTTATGCAAAATGCATAATGCAGCCTGCAATTTGCAGTGTAATTTCATTGTGTGAATAATAACCGGTTCTTACTGGTACTTAAATGTAGGTACATTGAAAGAAAACAAGACTTTGGTGAACGAGGAAAGGAAAAATAAATCATACTACAAGTATTTTAGTAACTGTGAAACAAATCTGACAACAACCTTGTTTTTATTTTACTCGAGAGTTCATCTGGTAAGTGCATTAGCATGCTAACACCTTGAACTCACTTTGAGCATGTTAGCATGTAGCCTCAAAGAGACGTTAACTTGGCTGTGAACTCTCTAGTCTCTTTTTGGAGCACAGTAAGTTATTGCAAGTGTTCTTCTTTTTATTCCAAGCTAACCAGAAAGAAAAATGACATAATTTCCTGTAGACCACAAGTTTTGTCCCTGAGAAAAGCTACAAGACACTGAGTTTTTTTTACACGAGCAAATATAAAAGCTTTTATATACTGGTTACTGGTACCCTATACCTGGAACATGGAGTAACAGGAGATGTTTTAATGTGAAACTGTCAAAGATTGTAACTTTAAAAAGATGATCTGATTCTGACTTCACCTGAAATAACCAGGCAGGAAACAATGAAATTATCCTTTTAAGTGCCATTCCTACATACACACATGCTGTAATCGCCACTGCTCAGCCACCATCTTTGCCCTCCTTACTCCTCAACGTCTCTCTCTCCCCTTGACACATACCTCTCATTAATTCAGACCTGTCACATTGACACACACAATTACACATGCACACACACACACACACACACACACACACACACACACACACACACACAGATACACTCGTGGTATCTCAGCAGAGGGTGACAGCTCAGTGTTGAGTGACAGCAGCTCTGTCTGTCTGCTACAGGAAGATCTTCTTCTGCCAACAGTTTTGTAAAGTAACCCTCGACTGTCACTGCGAGAGAGGGAAGGGTCATCTATTCATATGTCTGCCTCCTCAAACTGTAAATAGCTTTCAGTGATGTCTTCCCTCATCCATTATTAACTGCTTTTGAATTAATGACAGTCTTTTATTTTGCACACGTAACTGTGCCGTGGTTTGCCTGGCATTAACTTATCCATCTAGTAACAATCGCACCTCATCCTCTGATCAGGATGATTTGCAAATGTATGTTTAAGAATCTCCCATACTCCATATTGTTGGGTACTTAATCCTTTCAACATCAACCTTGACTTGAATTTAATGCCTTTCATGAAGGCTTAGAGAAAAGGTGTGAACTTGCACTCAACTTATTGATGCCATATCAAACAAAGCAGGGACTTTGGAAAAAATCTTGTTTAAACTTGTCCAACATAAAATAGAAAACTACGAGATAGTTACCTTGTTTTCTGCTTAGTTTGCCTTTAATAATTGTCAGATGGCTCACAGCTCATATTGGAAGAGTCACAACATGTAAACTCCTCTAAAAGTGTCAACCATCAATCAACCATCACCATGTGTCGTCAGCAAACTTGCTCAAGTACCTGTTTGGGGAATCTAGTGTGGCTGTTTGATGTATTACTTTGGACTAAAGACTAGTAAAAGCCTTTACGTACCCCCACATTGGTTTTTTATTCAACAAAAAAAAATAAAAAAAATAAAAAATAAAAAATTGACTAATAGACTTCCCAAAGGTCCTGAAGACTAAATGATTAGATATCCATGTAGCGAGACCTCAGTCGTGTGCTGATTGATAAATCAACATGTAGAGCTGGACCATAAAAACATAAAAAAATCCAAAGCCCTCAAGTTGAGTGTGGACCAGATGTAACACTGCCAGTATAGCATCGTCTACTTAATAAGCGAAGCCAGGGGACCTACAATAGTGGTAAGGCAACCCAGCAACAGTCATTATTTGCCTTAGGTTTAGTTTTGTAAAGCTTTGTAAATCAACATAACACTTGTACGGTAACATGTACAGATACAGTACACCGTATATTGTCTGTAATCTATATTGTCTATAAGTACATGGAAGATATTGGATCCCACCCAAAACTCCCACATGTCCTACGATTCAACACTGAGGCTAATTCAACCCAACTACATTTACTCTACATCAATGTAGTATCAGCATAGCAATTATTAGATGAGTTGTATAAAGAATACAAACCCTCTATCAACAAAATGGCGATACACTGGCTATTAACAAGACCAGAGAGGCAGCTAGACAAGAGCTACCTCCTTAAGGGGTAAATGGATAGAACGTGCTGAGCTGTATTCTTGGTTGAAGCTCAAAAATGTTCACTTTACACTTTAATAATGACTGAAAAACATTTTAGGATAATCATATTTTTGAGTATAACCTGTTTGGCTGTTTGTAAATCTGAATGGGTAACCATCATTAACCCTCACCCTGACAGGGATTGAATGCAGGTTGGACCGTGCTTAGTTTTGATGAGAAGGGATCTGTATTCAGGATTGAAGCATAATTTAATAATATTGAAATTATTTGGTGCTGATGTTAGCTAATGTAATTTTGCGTTATTCTTGGGTTGTGCGGTTATGCAGCTGCAGACTGGAGGTAATGTGATTAACCTGTGAGAGCAGTTTCATATGAATGGCCCAAACACTGGTTGAATGGTTACTCAATAGGCCCACATCACATGCCAGTTTCCTGTATTAACACATTTTTAAAGTGTTTGACCCAGCAGTTTGATTTTGGTATAATAAAGAAAGATTATAAATAATTTTATCAGGTCTAATTGGTTCAAATGTTGGTGAAAACTTTTCCAGAATGTTGACCCCTGGAATCCTGGATTCCTGCAGCCACGAAAGCAAGAGCAAATTCAACTAATCACATCATATTTTCAATGTCACACTGTAAATCGAGAGGACGATAAACCAAAGACAAAAAAACAAAACACTACCAAACAATACAAAACACCCAAAAGTGCAAGGTGCAACCGCCAATTATTTTCAAATGTTTTTAGCTAGATTTGTTTCTTTAAGGATCCATCTTTATTTTGTGACCTGTGTGTTCATGATGTGGATTTGGACTGAGTTCAAATTTTACTCCTAGGACTATGGAGGATCTCTGGCATCCCCTAGGTGAGAAGAATAAAACTGTGATTTGTAGTCAGAAGTTCTGCCAAGGAAGCCCAGAGCTTGAGGGCTCAGAGATGAACAAGACAGACAGTAAACTGGTCCACCAAATGTCAGAAACACAGTTTTTTTTCTCCATCATTTGATCTGTTCCGCATCAGTCTAAGAGAAAAAAAATAATTGGCCGTTTAGAGGCACAAAAAGAAAGTTTGCCTTTGTTCTGAATCTGCATAAGAGTCACCACCATACATTATCATGAATAATACATCCATATCTCCTCCATAGCCACGGGTGGTAGGGATTAGATAAAGCGCCATAAATAAGCTTCAAAGCCCGCTGTATGCCGTTTTGTTACACCTCGCCATAGAGGCCTTTCCTTTAATCACAAACTTAGCCTTAGCTGGTGGGGCCCTTTTGCTGCGATTGTGCTGGTGTCGTTATTAGTGCGGGGCGTCCCTGTCTATACACACATATTCATTTACCTAATTAACACGGAACTCACACTGGGAGTCAAATGAAAGCTACCGTAGGGGAGTCACAGAGAACAAAGCCTGGCGAGGAAGCCCAGCTTCCTACACCCGGACGGGCCTTTGGTTAACTATTGCGGTTTATCTAAAGACACAAATGATGCACTGACAAGTTCTTTCTTGTGCGTTTGTCTTTCCCTTGTTCCTCATGCTAATTCTATATTGTATTTATATATAAAAAAATTTATTTGTTTTTTGTTGATTTTGTTGAGACTAATTAGTAGCTAACTAGTATATTAAACATGTCAACATTATGAAATATGTACCCCTAGTTTCTCTACTAACTCTGTAGGCTATAAACTTTTTACAATATATCAGCTGCAGATATAAAATATTGTGCTGATATGACTGTTTTTACAATGAAATACCATTAAAACAGTTTACATGTTATTGCGTTATACATACATATAACAGTTTGGTGATGTTTTCTGTAAACTAAGGGAGGAATGTCCCCTAGAAGTTCCAGTGAAAAGGTTAAAAGGTCACCACCTTACCCTAAAAGTGGTGATTTGATGGTCAGAATTTTGTGAAATGTTTAAAGTTTTTGTGGTATCAAAACCAAAAACACAATCTTTGACTTAAGTCTAAAAATATCTGCTGGTAATACACAGATACTGGACTTTATATTAGTTATTAAGAAATAAATCTAAATAAAATATGTAGATATGTAGAAAATCGAATTAGTATATTATCATGCAAATTTCTTTATAGATCTTCCTCAGACACCATGAAATATGACCTGAACATCAGCTAAGAATAAAGAATAACAACAACTTGTGCAATGTCGATCAGTTCTGGAGATAGAGCCACCTGCATCTATTTTTGTTATAGATCTGCTGTAGAGACACACATAATTAACATTTTATTTCTGTGACATCTTTCTTAAAATGTGCTTGACAGTTGGCTGGAAACAGCTTTTGTCTCCATACTGTGTTTATATCTCTCTGTTCTTTGTCTTTTTCCCTCTGAGGTGCAGGACTCACCATCTTGTCTTAATTTAAAGAGTTGGATGTCTTTAAGGACTGGTTATCTTTAATTAACACAGTAAGATAGATGCTCATTCTATCTGCCTCTTATCTCTGCCTTGTACTCTGTCAGGTTATTTTCACGGCTTATCACCAACTGCAATGTAATAACACAGACTACCTGATGTGTATTATGTGAGACGTTACGTACTGTAATATTGTTTTCCAAAAATGGATTCTAATTAACTTTTCTTTTTTGACTTTTCTTTGTAGTTATATATGTAAACCAATTATTTCTTTTTTTAATTTTTCAGGAGGATCCCATACAGTGACTGCAAGTGGAGTCCAGAAAGGAAACAATATACTATATAATCCAAACATCAACATCAACACATGGAGATATTTGACAGGTATACTTTGTTATATGACACAGGATATGAAATGCAAAACAGTGTCGGTCTAATCAGTTGGTTGGTTAGAAACAACAGATCATGGGCACTAGAACTACTGAAACTCTGTTCATTGAAATGCTATAATAACAAACATAATTATAAACCTTATAAACATATGCATGCATCATTCACCCTATACAAGAATATATACAAGAATATTCTTCAAAACCCCAGATTACATTTATGCACAGTATTATTAGAAGATGATGAAATATGTTTGTGTTTTGAAGTATTTTACTTTTAAAAAATGTTATTCTCACTTCAGTGAGTCCAGAGAGATGGTACTGGCAAAGACACTATGGTTAAGGCATGGTTAATGTTGGGCAACTAAAACACTTGGGTGTCATGGTTATGGTCAATAAATAGGCAGGTTTGTGAAAGGACACAAACTCCAGTCTCCTACCTTAAAGTCTGAAATTCCCATTTTCCGCACCAACTTCTACATGGGTACTTTCTGCTTGCTAAAAGTGACCTCCTGGTGTAGCACAAAATTATGTACATACTGTACAGTAGGCATTCTCTATGGGCCCTTCCCCACATCCACAGCCATTTATAGTATCTTTGTGGGCCTTCCTTAGAAGACGACCCTATATACTCAGTCCCACTCCTGCCTGTTGCTACTGAACATTAGCATTAGATATATCGTGAGGTGTGGAATTGTCCTAACCCTATGGATGTAATTCCCAGGGAAAGGGTTACATCATTACAATGGGCCTGTTGAAAATATCCCATTAAAATGGTCTGGTGTTGATATATTTTACAGTAAGTAATCAAACAAGCTGCATCATATCAGGAGGTAATAATGCACTTCATGATGTGCCAGTATAGGCAAATAATGAATGAGTAAGACTCTCATCACAATTGTAGCATTCCTTTTGCTGATTTTCCAACCCTATCTTGCACCACAGCCACACTGTGACCTTTATCTTTACTTTTGCTCTTAACTTTTAGCTAATTACCTTACAGAAATGAGAGAACTAATGTAGAAAAGGTAAAATAAAGGTTGACTGTGAAGGTCAGATGTACAATGAAGTAAACTTGTTTATCTACATCTATCTATCTGTATTTCAGGTTTCGCCCCCGTCAATACTGTAAAAAACTGTGTAGACATGATGCATAAAGAGGTGAACACGTTATTTGTGATGCACACGCACACGAAACCATGGAGATTAATTACGAGGGGTTGGATGTTGCATCAGCAGCCAATTATCACCTGAGGAGAGTCAGTTGGCCTCTGTCGGTTAACAGCTATACTGTTCTTTCTTCTCACGCCTCCCCTGAAATCAGGTGCCTATCAGCTGCCAGCGAAATGGATAGGAGCCAGGAAACATATTACCGCTCAAATACACAGTGACAACAAATCCGGGGTCGCAGTAATAAACTCTAATCTATCAAGAAGAATGAGGGATGAAGGATGCAGAGAGTCAGAGAGCTGCAGCACACTGGGAAAAGAGTGGAGGGACATGAGAGAAATGAGTGATGTGTTTAAACTTCACTCATCCATGGAAAGTCTACAGTGATTTACTGGTGGCTGCTGGGAGCATGTGGGGGGTTCAGTGCCTCATTCAAAAGTAGTTTACCTAGCTGATGCGAATTTGAACCGGACCACAACAGAAGACGGTTGCGAAGGTAAAAGATGGTGCCCGTGGAGGAGGAGAAAGTGCAATGTAGGCAGAGGTGATGGACAGAAACAGGGAGAGGCAGACAGTGGCAGGCATTTCGTGAATGATGTCAGTAAACACAGATTCGCCTCTCATCAATGGCCTGACCTCCTCTGACTTGGATGATCCTTGTTGTCATGGAGACTGGCAAAACAAGTGTGACACTTCTCTTCTCCCCCCACCCCCTGTATCTGAGTGATGAAAATGAATGTGGCCCCAGGATCAACACGCAGCCATATTGGCAAAAAATCAATACTTTTTCCCTCTGTCTTGCATCGGTCCAGTAAGCTGTAACATATCAATCCATACGTCCGTGCAGTCTACACTAATCCTCCCTGTTTGTGTGTGCGTGTGTGTATGTGTGTGAGCATGTGAGTGAAGAGAAAAATGTTGCATTGAACAAAAGCTGCCCAGTGTGTTTGAACTGCTCCATTAAAACAATCTTTGTTTTTGATACAGAGAAGGAGAAAAAGAGCAAGCTGACTGAACACAGACTGGATGTCAGTCTAAGATGGAGGAGTTTTTGTTGTTTTGTTTTGCTTTTCTTTAAATTCTGTTTCTCATTACTGTGCCGAGCCTCAAGCAGTGAGGGGAAAAAAAAACCCCGAACCAGACCAACTGTGCCTGAGCCCAGGGGCCCCCAGGAGCCACGGGGGGTCCCTACTTTGATGGAGGCCTGAGCATCATTAGAACAGATAGCATGATGGGGTCAGAAGCACACTGATACCACTGCACAGCTTTTGCAAACTCCTAGCAGCACACTCACTGACAAATACAGACACCAAAATGTGTTTCCATCCAACTATTTCTGGGTGACTTATAATGTATCAAAATCAGAAAAATATCACAGATATACTTTCAAACTTGCTTGCTGCAGGAGTCAAGAAAACATGTGCAGATGTTGACATGCTTCCAAATGAACTGACAGAGTTTTACTGCACCTAAAGTAAGTAGAGATAGATAGATATTGAGAAAACAAAGCTAAAACAAATCCAAAAGAAACCACAAGAGCAGGACTTTAGAATATACGGTGATGGGTTAACAGAAAGCAGAAATTAATTATGTAACCCATTGCAGTTCTCTTTGAAAGTTCACTGTTCATGAAAAAATTCATGCGAGCTAGCGCTTCCTTTATGGGCATAATAAAAATTATACTGTTGTACTTAAATTTTTTAATAAAGTGACTGAGAACATTTAGGGAGACTGGCATATGTTAATAAGACTGAGAGGAGCAGGCTGTCTAAACAGCATTGGGGAGGAGCAATACTGCTTTAAACCATCCCTGGTCCTCAAAGGTCAACCATATTTTTATAATAGCAAGCCCTATGGCCAAATCTAAATCTGTCCTCGGAATATGGAGGCCGCCCAGCGAGAAGGTGCGGGAGATAAAGTCTAATTCCTGCGTGAGGCATCGTTACGACACCGTCTTTATAGGTGAGCAGGATAGAAAGATGGGACTTGTTATACGCTTCATGTTTTATAGGCTGGCTTTGAGTAAATTTCTGTCAAGTGAGGAAGTGCGGAAGCAGTAGTATTTGTTGGCTTCGGTCTTGGTACGTGTATATGTGAGGACTCAAACGATACATATTTTTACAGGCCGGCATACTGTACATATTTTAGATTTTGCACAAGACTATGGACCTTTAGCTGAACAGAGGCTACAAGTGACAGTTATGGTTATAATACTAAACTACTATGACTACAAAGTTTTTGCATTTAGCTGAAATGCTAAGCTATTGAAACAGAAGTGCAACTGGAGAAACAACATAAAGTAAGCAAAGGGATGTAATACAGCAATATTTATCAATATGCTAACATTAGCTGCCATAAACTCCTGGTCATTCAAGATGAAGTTTGTAGCAGAAAACCTGTACGGTGTGTATGTGTATTGCATTAAACAACAGTGTGTCTCTGAATTCAACTTTTTTTTCATCTTTGGTAAGAGAAAGATTTATTTCTTTTATTTCTTTTCACTACTTGATCCTCTCAACCGCAACCACCTGAACACTGTCTCAGGTCTCAGTCTACCTCAGTTCCATGTCATGCAGTGATTTGCTACAATTCTCAGGTCCGTGTTTTTAACTGTATTTTAACAGTACCTGAGATCGGTCTAATGATGACGAGTCATGAAAGCAATGCATACTTCATACTGCATTTTATTGTCTGCAGATATACTGCATTGTCCTCCACCTTTATGGAAGTATACAACACATAATTACTTTGGCCTCTTTTTCATCCACTTTCTGCCTGAGGTTGAGTTGTCGTCTAGAGTAATAATGCTAATCAGTTATGTTTTTAGCGAACAGCTGTGAAAGTAAATCACATTCTTTACAGTATGTTAATGAATATTATTACTGTTTGAGGTTTCAACAAGGCAGCAACAAAATTGTTTCACTACTTTTTCCTCATTTAATCATCTACTAATCAGTAAATATGTATTCAATCAGACTGCAGGATAACATCAGAGGTAGATGACAGTTGGCTGGTTGATACCTGAGTTTTAGCTTCACTCCACTTATCTGAAAATTTCTCCAGCATGCATGTGTGTGTCTGCATGGGTGTGTTTATGTGAGAACGTATGTTGGCCGTTGTAGGCTGTAGGTTGTGGGCTGTAGGGATCTCTGATGGGTTGTCTGTGTGTCTGTATGTGTGTGTGTGTGTGTGTTCCCTGGCGGTGATGAGACCCTGTCTCTGACACGATGCTGCTCTGTTAAGGTCAAGCCCTACAGAATGTCAGGGATGATGACACGCACTGAAAGGTTTCATCTAATCCCTCCATTTCCCCTCTTCCCCTCCGTCCCTCCAATCTGTCTCCCCCACCTTCCGTCTCCGGCCCGCTCACTCACAAGACAAGACAGACATATACCGGCCTTCACCTGGAGTCTGCATCAAGACTCCTTGTGGGTGTGTTTGTCTGTGTGTGTGTGTGTGTGTAAATAGCGTCAAGCCATGCCATCCCACTAGTAAGGCCAATTCAGAAATGCCTGAGGCCACTGTCTCTGTGTCTGTATGGTTGGCCTGGTCTTTACAACCCGCTGTCAAACATCTTTGCTTCAGTCTACAATGGCTGCACATTTACTGATACTTAGGTCATACTTGGTTGCTTTAATACAGTGCGACCTTCAGTGAATGCAACAGTAGAATAAGCAGCAATCATAAAGATTCCCAGCATGCATTTATCATATAATGCTGTGCCAGACAGCTTTCTTTCACCATGATAAAAATTACAACAGCTTTGAAAGTGTTTTGTTCCTGATTTCTACTTTTATATTTCTATACATCAACATCATTAATGCATGCCAGACTCTTTGAGGTATTCGATTCAACTCAACTTTATTTATATAGCGCCATATCATAACAAAAGTTATCTCATGACACTTTTCATGCAGAGCAGGTCTAGACCATACTCTTTATAATATTATTTACAGAACAGTTCCACCATGAGCAAGCACTTGGCGACCGTGGCGAGGAAAAACTTCCTTTTAACAGGCAGAAACCTCGGGCAGACCCAAGCTCATTGGTAGACAGTCATCCACCATGACCGGTTGAGTTAAAGTTGCCTTTACATTTTTGTATTTAAGGCATTTAGCAGAATGAGCTATAAGTTCTATATAAGACTTGAATACAGTCCTTGTGCAAAGTGCATGACTATTAGAGCTCTGCAGGAAGGCATGAGGAATCCCATGTGTTCAATCATCCCCATATCTGATCCCTTAAGATATGTTTGAATTAAGTTTAATTCCTCTTCTTTTCACCTTTACATAGAACACCTCTTGACAGTCTTTGGTTGCATGTGAAAGCAAATCTAATGCTGTTATTTCTAAATAGCGTCAAATGAATTCAATTAAGCTGCCATGAAAAAGAATGTTATTTACACCGTATGAGATTACCTGGACTTAATTTCCTGGGGTTTTAAATAATTGACAAACAGCATGTGCGTACTTAACTAAGCCTCATATTATGCGCACAGTTGAACATGTCATCAGTTAATCTTAATGCTTTTTACTCCTGCATTTTCCCTCATTTTTCCCTCTTTCCCTCGCTCGGCTGCTCCATAGTTAACACTTATTAAATTAGCAGTCATCCAGTGATCAAACAACAACCCTTTTCCATCTAGCCAACTGAAAGACGGCAGAGGTCTCCTCAGCATCTGGTGAGATGCTTAGTTTGGTACAGATGAGCACAGAAGCCCTGCTAATTATGATATTACAATTCCAGTAAACTGTTTTGTGAAAGCACTACAGTTTGGATTTGTTTTTAACCCTAGTAAGCAAAGAAACATTGTTGGATTCAAGATGTCTTGCTTCCCTTGCACCTTCTCAAACTGTCATTTATCCTCTCACCTCTGTGGATTGGGTCTGGATCAGTAGAGGAATGGCGGAGATGGAGAGAGCAGAGGGAAGGGGGGAGGAATGAAGGATTATATAAAGAAGAAGCAGCACTTGACGGTAACTGGTTGAGATTAGCGCCTTAGGGGTACAGCAGTGGCTGTGATTTTGATACTGTGCCCCCAGCTAAACGCTGAAGGCCGCCTTGCCTAGAGGAGTCTGCCTTCACCCACAGGCAGTCAAAGATTGTTTTCTTACCAGCATCTCCTCCTCCTCCTCCTCCTCCTCCTCCTCCTGCTCCTCCGCCTCCTCCTCCTCCACCCCACAGACACCTGTCATCTTCAATGTCAAAACTCACAGAAAGGAAAAGACAACGCAAAGAATAAACAAAAGAAACATGCTTTTTTAAAGGCACACTCTGCATACAGATGTGTGAGGGTGAGGCCCGGGCTTCACCTGCAGCAGCCTGAGTCAAACGTGTTCAAAGTCATGACAAACGGAGCTCTGCTGGCTATTTAGGATGAAGTCTAAATAATAAAACCACTATGTTATTCTAGCACAGTTACAAATGGGGGATTAGCAATTCACTCAGCCCCAACAATAACTTATATTTCACATATCTGAGTTCACGACATGTTTTTAATGAAAAACTATAATTATTGTCAACAAATAAAAACTAGAAGCATTTTTATATAAATTAAATTGTACTGAAAAGTAATACAAATCTAAGCAGGGCTGGAAATATTGAATGATAATGGATAAAGGCTTTTACCTTGATGAAGGTGCTGAAATCTTGGCTTTGCATTGGACCTAGTCAGCGCGCACAGCCTTATTTTCTCCATATTTAACAGTATTCCTGCATAAAATTATTCCAAATCAAAACTGTCAGAGCAAAATTTCTGTGGGCAAAATGAGGTACTGACCTGCGGCTGACAATATATTATTATTTGGTTTATATTCAGTCCTCAGACATGATCAATTTAGAGAGATAATCAGACTGAATTTCATTTCATGTAAAAATAAAACATAATTTAGAATCAGAGATGGAGTCAGAGGTCTGGAGCCGGGCTACTGTGAATACTTTTTGTGGGGATTTGTCTTTTACTTTTTCTCTCCATAAAGACGATAAAAACAAGATCTAATTTGAACTCACGCTGGCTTAGCAAAAATGATTTTTATCGAATCAAGTGTGAACGACCTTTGCCGCCTTGAGGAAACAAAGCTACCTCAGGAGTAAGAAACAAAAAACCCCATCCTAGTGTGAAGTGGCCCTTGTCGTCCATGTAGTTAAGCAGAAGCATGAGATGACGTGACACTGGCAGCCCTGCCAGGCGGTGTTGTTGCAGCCAATGGGGGGCAGAGGACACAACGGAGAGTAATGGCTGCTACATGCCATCAGCCTCACAGCGATAAAAACACACCGCCACGTTTCATCTGCTCTGTTTTTCTCTATTTTAATTCCTTCTGTTTGTTTGTTTGTTTGTCGACCTTGCCGTGTCAGCTGACCTTCCTCCATCCAGGACCCTGAAGAGAGGAGAAGGAAAAAAAAACCCAACAACAATGAGCAGGACGTTGACATTTCTGCACAGAGGAAGAACAAACAGCACATACAAAATGCCCCCCACTCCCCTCAAACAAATTTACTCAAAAAAATATGTGTGTGTCTTGAACGTCCGAGGCTGTCCGGCTTGCGGCCACCATTGCCAAGGAAGTGTCATGGTGTCGTGACAACTTCAGCGACTGCGGTGCGATGGGTGACCCTCGGCCGGTGGAGGGGGGGCATTGAATCCTCCACCCACCCTGGATCCTGACAGATGTCATATACCTCCTCCATGGGCACCTTCTGTTTCCTGTTCACCTTTCTCCATCCTGCAGCGTTAGGGCTCCTGTCTCCACCTCGTCAAAGCACACACACATGCACACACACACACACACACACACACAAAGGGAGAGAGACAGACAGAGAAGGAGAGACATAAACTTGACCGATATAGGTTTTTAAACACCAATATTTTTGGATTGACAGTGCTGACAACTGGAATAAATGCAAAGGTTGATGGTTTATCATCTGAATTAAATTCTTGATCATGCATTTACACCATCACACACACTAAAGCTTGAAGTTTAATTAATAAATGATACATCAGTTTAATTCTCGCCGTCTGTTGCACTGACTCTATTTATGTCTTTTGTTTAAATACTGTCTGTTTAACTTAAAATGGCAAATGAGCATCCTGCGTTCTCTGGCATTCGTATCGCCTTCTCAGAGGACATTTCCTGTTATTTACCAAAGGCTTTTCTCTGAGAACAGTTGGTATTTTAGTCTTAGCACACCCCACTCAAAACCTGTTTGCACAGATTCTCCCAATCATCCTTCAGACCATAGTTTGACAGAAACACTTCAACAAAATGAGATTCTGCCTCGTTACATTGTCTTATACTGTTACATCAAAAGTGTCACCAGCCCACTCCATGAATAACAAGTCTAACAAACCAAAAAGCCTCATGATATTAGATTTCCATAAACCTTCTGCTGGCTGCCTCCTCGTAGGGATTGTGTATCATCCACTCAAAATGCTCTCCTAGATGGAAATGTGCAGACTAAATCTGATCATGGTGCTAGATAATGTTCACTTCTCACTCC
Source organism: Argyrosomus regius (assembly GCA_946959425.1). NCBI lineage: Eukaryota > Metazoa > Chordata > Actinopteri > Sciaenidae > Argyrosomus > Argyrosomus regius. Next base: position 8,933,768 of record OX336884.1, on the reverse strand, counting down.
TGAAACACAGACTTGGGTAGGAAACGGAGGGGATCCTGTGACTAACCCATCAATCACGCTGACGTTGTGCTCGAGTGATGGATATTCTAATTTCCCTTTTATATACAGGTGCACAGGATGGATGGATGACGATTAATGGACGGGCAAGGCTGTTCCCAGAAAACAAAGAAAGACGCAGCACGGCCTGCGGCGTCACTTTGGAGGGCAGGGAGCTACATTTCTCTGTGTTTTGAAGATGATACCTTACATTTGGGACTTGATTTTCCTGTAAACATGTGAAGATGAAGTATACATCACCTGAGGTGACAAAGGTGTTGCTAACACAACAATTGTCTTCCCTCTAAGGGGACCTCCAACAGGTCCTGCAGTCACTTCTATGACAGCCCTCGACACCCTCACCTCGCCTCATTTTCACGCAACCTGTTTCTCGCATTCTGTCATTGCTATCACCTCCATAATTATTCCTTAACTTTCACCCCACCTCAGACTGCTTAGACGGTAATTTATTTAAAAACATCGTCTTCCTCAGGCCAACTCTTCCAACACGCTCTGCTTATCTGTCAAACTCTTCAAAGTCAGAGTCGTGCCAAACATCCTTTTGATGAGATCTTCTGACATATCGGCGCTGCAGGCTTGAATCTCTGAAGATGTCTCCTCAACAATCTCTTTCCTTTCTTTTCAAACACAACTTTCTTCTCTCTATGTTCTGCTTTTAAGCAAACACCTCTTTCATATCGGCGCTGCTGTTTAACCGTTTGCGCCAAGCTGGAGGTTAAATGGTTTCACCCCACTAATTGGCCGAAGTCGTCACTGACATGGAGGCAAACAAACGTCACAAATGTGAGTTCACTAAATTGAGTCATGTATGTTTTACTGCAATGATAGAACAAATATTTTGCATTGATTTCAGCATATCAGCTGATTCACAACACTCACTCTTGGTCTTTTTGTTGCAAACTGCAAAAGCCTCCTGTGATTTCTAGTTTTTTCCCTTCACAGCTGACATTGAACATGGGCATTCATAAACCATCCAGTGCTTCAGACTTTTCATAAGACTTAACAATCCAGCCTGAGATCTCTCTTCCACCTCTGTCCTTCTCCCTCTCTCTCTATCTCACTTTATCTCTCGCTCTCCATCCCTCCCTCCCTGTCCGAAGCTGTCCTCCCAGCCATCTGTCATGTGATGTTTATGGGCCCTTTTGCTTTTGTGTCCTGATGACCACTGTCACAGAGAGCTACCCATTACCGATGCGGCCTGATGAACGATGTTACCCAGACGCATTGCTGACACCCCTGTGTCCTTGGCCGCAGAGACGCTGCCTCGCTAGCCAGCTCAGGCCAGTAAAGAATGAGGACAGGGGGGACCTGGGGGAGCTGGACTGAGGACCTGTCCGTCATCCTGCCGACAGGATGCTCATACCCCTCCCTTACTTCCCACCGCCGTCTTCCCGCTCCTCTTTATCCAGCCAATGGAAATATGGGGCTGGTCAGCTTGGCGATGGCGATGATGTTGTCATTAATCCTGAGGTGGTGAATAGTGCCCTTGCCTTTCACCTGAATATATATCTACATCTTAACAGACACAGTCAGGGACCCTCGCTCCCCTCCGGAGGCCACAGAAGGTGCCCTAAAGGGTTAATGCAGGTAGAAAGAGATGATGAATGTTGTTGAGTGTGATTTTATCTGTCAAATAGAAATGTTAGTGCTTGTTTTGATGTTTTATTCAATACATTTATGTTGTGCAGCGAGCTAGAATAAAGTTTTACCATAGTGTGTTGATAGTGATAAATAAGTGCTTATAATATGATTTTTTTATCATGCTCTTAAATCACATCTTGAACTTGGCCACATCTAGTTTATCATCAGTATTGGCTGGTTTACAATGATTTGATCTACTTGCATGGATGTTTCCTACCGAGTCAGTGATTTGCAGGACAAAAGGTGTCTAGATGTGCAGGTTCAAACCGGGCTGAAACTGGTTACAGATGTCTAGTTTACATACAAGCATTGTTTGAACAGCATCTGTTTTTTCCAACAACTCTGATACGCAACCAAGACCAGTGGTTCCCTTGTCAAAAATCAGGACCCCCTTTAAAGGGTCGGCAGAAAAATCTGAGGGGTCGTGAGATTATTGACAAGATGAAAAATTAAAAAAAAGACCTAAAAACAAAAACAAAATTTTAAGGTCTTTCAACCACATCTTTCGCAACGAACAAACTATTTTTTCTGACTTTTCTATAAGCTTTACCCTTTATTGTAAAAATAATGACTCATTTAATTTCCTCAGGCCTGTAAAGATTGTTGAAATGAAACAGTCTTAGGTTTTTGATTGAACTGTTCAGACATATGCAGCCTGTGACGAGGGGTCACTAGAAGACATCGCTTCATTTTAAAGGTCCACATGTCAAAAATGTTTGGAGTCATTGACTTCGACATCCAAAAACCTTCCAGTTTTCAACTCAATTTAGCCTCCTTTTAACCCACAACTCACGACATCTTTCGACCTGCGAATCACTAAATCAGTGCTTACTGAGTCACTTCATCACATCATAAAGATCAACCTTTGTAAATTCTATGGGTTTGTCACAACAACAAAACAACAATAAAGACAATCCTATTACAATAGTCTGACATAATGTGAACAATCTGCTGGACAAAATAAAAATCTCATTTAATCAGTAAGGCCTTCTCTCCTCTTGTGTCACCCCCTCCCTCCTCTCTCCCTCTCTCTCCCTCTCTGTCTCTTTCCGACTCTCTATGAACGTCTTTACTGGCCGGTGAAGCCACTGATGAATTCTTAAGCAGATCACACTGATAATTGTATTTCATAACTGTCAGTTGTGCGAAGGCTGCCAGTGTGCCCAGGAGCTATTTGTGTCTCAGTATGTCCTCCACACACCTTCCCCCACTCTGTCCAACCCCCCCAATCACCAGGGATGTGCTTACTGTCTCCGGCCCCGAATTACTCAATCAGGAGGACACATTTACGGATGACACCTTTATTACAATTAATCAGGGGAACTTGATTAAGAAAGTTATTCCTCCCCTTCATTGAGACTTACACAAGTGGTTCTGCTGCATATTGTAATTTATGTCCCACTGAGCTCTTGCGCCGCTGATAGACAGAAAAGCCGACAGATTGCCAGCCATACTGAGACACATGTGGACGTGCGAGGATGTGTGTGAGTGTGTGTATGCGTGTGTGTGCGTGCGGCCCCCACGCACATCCACATATCCAGAAACACATGCACAGCCACAAACAAACACATTCCCCTATCATTCTGTCATGCACAACTCAGGTTTCGCAAAGAGTTTAATAAATGACTTTAATTGGCTGTAGAGATGTGCTCGCTAAAGGAGGCTTGAATATTCCATTTCCCTTTCTTCTTGTCTCCTTCTTTCACTCTCCCTCTCTTTAACACACACACACATAGACAAACACATACACTTACACTCTCCTGAATGAAGCCATCTCTTTACCTTTACTCACAGTTCCTGGGTCTGCTGTGGCTAATTAGTCGAGTGGGGTTTTAGGTTTGGTAATTAGGCGGAGGTAGGAGTGACGGGGGCTCGGGGAGTTGGGGAGTTGAGGGGGTCTGACTGACTTGCAAAGAAAGAAACTGGACTGTCTGGATCCTGGCAGCACCAAGCAGCCAGCCAGGGTCCCTTAGGCTCCTGGCGGTAGACTACCATCCCACACTATGAGGGTGATGTCTTTGTTATGTGCCACATGTTCCAGTGAGGGGAAACTGTGGAAATAGAGGGTTTAGTGAAAAAAATGAGAGAAAGAGACCTTTTGAGAATTTCACTACTTTGAATGTTAAAGTGCAACAATGAAAAGCAGCACTGTACTGTGGTCCTGAATTGTCAATTGAAATGTATTTTGAAAACTACAAAAAGTTGCGATTTCAAGAAGTTTGATTTCAAGAGTTGTGACTTTTTTAAAAAAAAAAAAAAAAACAAAGTAAAATAATGGTGAAAAAAAGGAAATAATATATTTTTGTGTTTCTGTATTTAAGTGAGACTAACCTTTGCTAAACAGAAGCACTGTGACAAGTGAAGTGACAATCCAATCCTAATGGTCACTGCTATAACATAGTGAAACAGTAGCACAAACAGACTGACAAAGCAATGTCAGTTATTTTTAGCTTGCTAATATTAGCCAACATTAGCTACCATAAGCTACTGGACATACCTGAGAGAGTAAGGCTGCAGCAGTAAAACCCCTGAGTGTGTGTGTGTGTGTGAAATGAACAAAGGTGTGTTTTAATTCTCATGAGTTCAAAGTTTTTTGAGAAAACCATCAATTGTGTAGCCTTTCTGAAGAGTTATTATAAAGTTGCATTAACTATGAAAAAAACATTCACAAGGCAATAAAAATCATACTCACAAATTAAAACCAGCACGTTCACCTTTTTTTCATACTCTATGCAATCCATTTGATAATACTTGGTGTAATATATGCTCTGCATTTAAATAATTCACATTCACATCAGGTTAAAAAGGGTAAACTTTACCCTCCATTACTTCCATATACCTAACTATCTGAATTTAACTGGTGTGTTAATGACCCTTTCTGAGGAGAAGTACTGCAGTAACCCTTGACTAAAATGAGAGAGACACTTAGCATAATTCCTCAAATGAAGAAATGTTTCCGAAGTTTTACCATCAAACAAAAGTCAGTGAATGCTTTTGAAGACGTTCTCTATCTTTAATGTCTTGTTTACGCTTCACAGTTCCAGGTTGCTTCAATACGTTGCCAGTTAGCAGCCTCCGACTGCAACACAATCCAATTAAATAAAGAGTGTTGTCTCTCCAGGTTCCTGTGTTCTCTAATTGGGGCTGTGACTGCTCACTAATCAGCGGAGGTACAGGTAGGCCCTGGAGGACGCCGAGACGGGGCCTCTCCTGGTAATTGAAGAGATGCTAAACCTGGCCTCCTCCTCCTCGCTGCGTAACATGGATGCACACAGTACTCAAGCATGCTAAATTCATCTAAACATCCATGTGCATCATCACATCTCTCACCTTCTGTGTGGCTGGCATGTAAGAGCTTGCTTTTACATCATAACGCCTGACGCCTAACGATTACTGTTTGTTCTGTTGGTCAGATAAACTAAATCCCCCTGTTGCCAGGTGCTTGCTCATGGTGGGAATTGAGTCTTTGTAAATAGTATTATAAAGCGTACACTCTAAACCTGCTGTAGATAAAAAAATCCCCAAGACAACTTCTGTTACAATTTGGCGCTATAAAAATAAAATTGAATAAAGTTTTTCAGTATTAAGTTATTAATTTAATTCAGACCAAGTCACTTGAATTTTAAATCTCGTGCCAACAGTTTTAACTGGTATAAAAGACCAAAGGTTGTGTGTGTGAGTGTGTGTGTGTGTGGCAAGATGAACCACACCTCTACCTAAGTGAGTCATAATTTTATATTGTAAAGATTTTGATAAAAGCAGTGACAACGCAAAGAAAAGGAAGTCTGACTTCAGAAAATACATGACTTCTAGAGAGCATTCACTACCCAATGTGTCTGCCCAATCATAGTTACAATATATCACATTAACAAAACCATTGCAATACTTTATCACAAGAAGTTTAGTGGGTATAAGCAGGCTTGAAAGATTTAGAGAAAAACTAGGGGGAAATGTGATAAAATATATTAAAAAGTGAGAAAAATGAACGTCTAGAGATATTTTTCTAAATGAACCATTTTCTTGTTGTGTTTAATAATTTAAAGCGTGATACTTAAATATTTTCATACTTTAATACTCATCGCAACAGTTTCTATTTGGATAACTACCCCTCATGAAAACACAGTGTGTATGTTAAAGATATTACAGGACTTGTTGGTAATCACTATAATTAAATCTGAAAGTGACCACTGTCCATGCCAAAGACCATCAGTGTTGTTCTGACTTCCTACACTATGGATTCAAAATGGCCTTGGCCTGGTGTGTTTCTGATTTCCTGCACCGTCTGGTGAAGGTAGCAGCTTTGCATGCTGGGGTCACACCTGTAACGTATTTCACACTGGGTTATATTTTGAGTGGCCACCTGGATGAGGAAATAACATGTTCACAGTGCATGAACACTACAGCCCTCCCTGCCAGGTAGGAACAGGTGTTTGTTTTAGACTACATAAAGTACATTAATACAAACATGGACAGCTTCAACATACAGCATCTCATTTCTGCTTCTTACATTTTTAAAAATAAGGTTACTAAAATGTTCAATCCTCTGAGGACTTTACCCCTATTTGATCTTTTAAAGTTGTAATAAACACTCATCGTCAAAGTCATCATTTGAATGACGATGATAATTTGGCTTTTATGCAGAAATGAGCTGCTGTGTGACTAAACTTCCCAACATGTTATGCGGTTTTGTTTCGTCTTTCCAAAACTAAATTAAATACAAAAAATGGAAATGAAAAAAAAAAGTGTCAAGGGGCATTCCACAATACATTCACTACAAGTGATTTTTTTTACTTGCACCGTGGAAAAGTAATGGCATTTTCTAGTCCAACTCCTGGTTAGCTGGACTAATTTTTTTTTATTATGTGCAGCTTCTGGGCATGTGAATGAAAAGATTGATTGTGTGAATGCTGTTTCTGTCAGCCACAAACAGGCAATGAAATACCAAGCACACCTGGAGCAGCACTCACTTTTGACAAGCACATACCAATGTAAGGCCCTATTACAAAAACAATGAAGTCTATCATAAAACATTTATGGTAGATAAAGTGTGCGAGAGTGCTAAAAGCAAGCACATTACGGCAGCAGGTCTAAAATAATTTCAGAGGTGGACTTGTACCAGAAGGTAGGCACACAAGATTAAGATTTTTAATCTGAATATTTGTGCAAAATTATCATCAATGCATAGTTATTCATTTTCAGATTTTGTTCATATTAGATCCACTCTTGCAAACGAGGGACTGCTCACATAATTAATAATAACAATAATACCTTTATATTACATATAATCTCAAAAACCATAATGGCAAAAAAATCAAGTTTTTAATTAGCTTTATTCATAAAAATGTTGTGTAGCTTTATGTATAGTGCTATATCAATCACCTTACAAAAATAAAGAACATATAGTCTCCATTAAAAATAATTAAATTACTACATTCAGGAATTCACGTATAATTTTTAGTGCATTAACAATCAGGTAAATCACAGCTTACTATTGCTAACGGAGGGTGGTGCCACATCCACCACCACCTTGCCCAGGTTCTTCCCAGCATACATGTAGTCCACAGCCCGGAAGACTGACTCCAAGCCTATGAACCTGCCCTCCTGTGCCATTTCCCCATGATCCACCTCACACACTAGCTTCCCCTTGGCAAACATCTGCACCATGCTACCCAGAGCTTCCCTGTAGTCACTGAGGAAGTGGGGCAGGAAGAAACCCCGAATGCTGGCCGACTTCTGGAGCAGCTTAACCGGTAGTGTTCCCCCTCTGTATGCTGGGATTCCTGATGCGGTCTGGTACCCTGAGATGAAGCCAATCACAATCAGCCGACCCTTATTGGCCAAACTGTTCACTGCGACGTCGAAGACACTGCCTCCGACTGACTCATACACCACATCTATGCCTTGCGGGTACTCTTTCCTCAGCGTCTTTGCCAGGTCTTCTGTGGTGTAGTTGATCGGCCTGTCGCAGCCTATGGATTTAAGGAAGCCGGCTTTCTCATTGGATGAACAGGTCCCAATCACATGACAACCGGCCTGTTTGGCAAACTGCACTGCAAACTGTCCTGTTCCCCCTGCAGCCGCCGTGACCAGCACCGTCTCACCTTTGACCAGGTCGCCCAGACGTTTCAAGGCGATGTAGGCTGTGGCACCGCTGACCAGGAGGGTGAGGAACTCTGGCTTGACTGCTGGGACAGGCACAGTTTCCTTGGCTGGCACCACCGTGTACTCAGCAAATGCACCGCTGCCGAAGTAGGCCACAGTGTCCCCGACGGTGTAACGGGAGCTGGCGCTAAGGCCGAGTCCAACAACATCACCAATACCCTCGAAACCGGCATCGAAGGGGGGCTTCACAGAGGGGTCGTAACGACCTGCTGAGTAATTAATATCGGAGGCGTTGATTCCCACAAAACTGAAACACAGAGAAAAATTATTGTGGATTAAACAACTGTTACATGGTGAAGTTGTGCACAAAATGCACACATAACATTCACGTACAGAAGCATTTATGTGGTCATTACAGTAAGCATATATTTCCTCAAGTCCTGACCTTCAGACAGGACTTGAGGAAGTCTGAAGTCCTGTCTGAAGGTCAGGACTTCAGCTTCCTTTTCTAGATATGTCTGCACAGGGCACAAACACTCTGGATTGTTTTGGCAATGATTCCTTTTTCTATGGAAGAGAACAGTCGTGCACTGACAGGGAAAGGTTTGTATCACAAAACACATTGTATGATGTCATGATTCATTGTCCTCAGAGACACCCACAACAAACTGCACTTTTTAAATCTTAGATAGTTGCTTCTTGTCTCGACACGAAGACGGCTGTTTTCATCTTACTTTGGTAACATGTTGGAAACAAATATGTGAGAAAGGAATGTATAAATAAATCATTTACAGTCTTTAAGAGCGGCGCGCATGCTGCGCCTCATTACCGTGCATGTCACATGTGTACTTTGAGCTCGTAGATAAGGCTTGGTTTATAGATGGGTCACAATGATATAACAAAACACCTTGATTTGACTACTTTACATCTATCTATGGAATCAGTTACGGACGCACCTAAAAATACTGAGCCATATGAGTTTGAACGAATTAAAACAAGCTGACATGTGACAATAAAGTCACATGTTCAAACAAAAACCTTTGACAAGATGATGTTTAGAAAACTTAAATCGCCAACAAGCATTATAATATCATAAGATGATACACATCATTGATATGTGTGATGACAAATGCTACACTTTGAAAAAACACTATGAAATGTTACGGATTCAAAGCCTGTAGTTTTGATCTATAACAAAACTGACAATCAAATGTATGCAAATGATTTGTTTTCTCATTAAATAATTATTCACAGATATATAACGGGCCAAGCACTCATGATGGTCCCGTTAAAAAAAAAAAAAAATCATTTGATGCCACCTCTGCGTTTCATGCACAGGTCATGTGTTTGTGTACATTTCTGAGACTACATTTACTGAGAAGTGTACACATGGACCAAACCTAAGTGTGCGGAGGACTCTGGAATCTTGAGATTTAAAGTTGCATTTCTTCCTTTGCCAATTTATCTGCCTCTTCCACTGCAGTCATGATCTTTGCAATTATCTATTTCTCACTCTGAGATTCGTCATTTAACACTGTCACATTAGGACTTAACTGACGCTGTGCAATATGGAGCAATTTGCACCACAATTCCACAAACAGAAAAATATATATTCTCTGTTAGTTAAAACATCTTCACTGACTGTGATGCCTCACTAATGCAGCCAACCTGACTGTCAAAGGTCTTAGTTCTCACTCACTGCCCTGCAAGGCAATAAGACACTAATGTACTATGTTTTACACTTAATCCGGTGTACAATATATATTTTATTGGCAGTGAATGGCACAATAAACCCCGAGGTGCATTTGAGTCATGCTAATTTAACATTTAAAATCACATCAGGCATTCATACAGTCAATATAATGTCGTAGTAAATCAAAATTAGTGGAAGATATTACCTCCGCCTGGATTCAGAAGTCCTACTTTTATCAAAAAGAACATTCATTAATGTCTTTTCCATCTTATATGAAATTAATGGAGTTTAATACAGTTTATCAGTTTATATAATAATCACTGAGTCTATGTGAGGCTAAAAAGAGGCATGGTGACTGACTTCAGGTGGGTTTACTCTTCCCTAGTCGTGAACACACTGCTGGCTACTGCCTCTGCTGCTGCTGAGAATGAGAGAAATGATACTGCAATTCCCGCGCCATGTAACACTGCATCTCCTTCTCCATCATCTCCATCTCTTGATGCCAGTCTGAGCCCCCCTCCGTGACTTTCTGTTTGCAGTTTGGTGACGTAGAGAGACAGGAGGACAGAGAGAGAGGGAGAGGGAGAGAGAGAGAGAGAGAGAGGGAGGGAGAGAGAGATGCCGAGATGGATTGATAGACAAATGCAGAGAGGGCGGAACTTGGAATTACAGTACAGCGCTTATTCCTCACGTATTTTGCCATCTTGTGATGATGATGATGATCGCAGGTGCTGGACATGGGTAAATCGAGGTAAGCGCAGCCCTTTATACAACTTCTCAACATTACTGTGATAGATCGACATGAAATAATGATCCACAAATACTCATAACACGCTTCGGGTCACCTATTGCTATTCCGAACGCGCAGTGAGGAAGCAGCGATGTCTTGTTTTCTGCAACACCTTTCTCCAAAAACAAAACAACTTACCGATTTCTGACGAGCAAGTCCGCGTCTCCGGGTGTCGGAACCGCAACGGTTTGCACAGAAACGGCCTCTCTGAAATTCGGACTAAGCTTGTTTACGACCAGCTTTTTCATACTGCTCGGTATGGAGGATCCTTTAAAATCCATGAAGTGCGCTGAGTAGGACATATCTATGATGAAGCGCCGCGCAGCCGAATGAACTCCTGAAAGTGCGTCGGTGCCTCTGCGCCCCCCGCCGATTACCGATATCGCTCTCCTGCCGTTTCTCACCAATAGCAGGACGGACATGGCTCCGAAATGTGACAAAGTTCACCGACAACTTAGCGTACGTTTGGAGCAGTAATAAGCCCGGCTGCCATTAGCCTGCGCTATAGCCTTTCCCCCCCTCTGCACATACACAGCGTGCAGGCCGGGCCGGGCAGAACCGGGCGATGTTAGACAAAAATAGAAGCCGTGATGCTTTGCAGCGGGACTCTCTGTTACTTAAACAATAAAAAAAGAAAAACAACAACAAGCACAGGATCGAGTATTTAGGATAAAACGTTGCACTGGTGCAGCCTTGTAAGTAGCACAGCAGCGCCCCAGACTTGTCGTCGGAGTCCCTCCCCTTCCCGGACACAGCGCTCACTTCCTAGTAAGGTGAAACAAATCAATCCTCATCTCCCAAACATATCCTCAACCCTTTTCCTCTTACGAAAAACAACACCAGCCCCGACGGATCTTTATCAAAACATGAAGAAAACACAAAATATCACCAGTGCGCGTTTTGCGTAAATGCGCTCTTATTTAATTTGTGTTTTATTTTGGAAGAGGGATGTTTGCCGAAACATGTTTGTGGCCACATGTTACACCTGTAACCAAAGCCTGCATCAGCGTTTTGTCAAAGTGTGTTCATTTCATGTAGCACCGTCTATTGTCATGTGTCTTTTTTTTCTCTGGAAGCATCCATGCTATTCAAAATAACCGTGTAACACTCCAACATATTGGACCATTGAACCCTCGTCCCACCCCCAGTGGGAGTCGAGCGTCTTAACTCGTGCTATGTCAGTGCCACGCTTTTTTTCTTCCCTAAGCTAAAGGTGACATCTAAGTTGCAAGAACCTTATTCCTGAGTGGTACTTGTTGTGGTTCGCGATACATGTTCGTATAAGTTTGGTTTTAGTTGATCTCCCGCGTTAAGTTCCGAAATGATTCCTTCTCTTTGTCGGAGGTTTTGGATTTTTTAGAGCAAAGGGAGAAAGAGGGAAGGAGAGAGAGAGAGAGAGAGAGGGGGGGAAAACAAGACAATTAAAAAGATTGACAGGTAGGCTCCTCTGTCAGGGGTGACGCTTGTGGAGAGGGGAGGAGTAAAAATGTAGCAGGAAAAGCCACTCGATGCGTCTGTCTATCAGTTGAGACTGTCTGAAACAGCTTCTGGATCCACCGCGTTTCCATTTTTTCTTTTTTTTGGGAAGACCTCGGATCAGTCCCTGGAGTTTTCCTCCCTCTTTTTGCCTTTTTAAAGAGACAAATATTTTAGTCCATGTCGACCTGATCTGTTGTTGGCGAAGCTTTGGATGCGCCTGCGTCTTGTTTGTTTCCACTCTCTCTCAAGTGATATCCTCTCCACCGCATCAACCACCCCTCCAAAAAACCGACTCTGTCCATGATGCGATGAGATGAGCGGTGGAAATTATTTCCACGACTCTTAAAAAACGTAAGTAAAGAGAGAAAGCCTGCTCGTCCCGTTTATTATTATTTTTCAATTAGAGAGAAAGAGGGAAGGGGGGGAGGGAGGAAAAAGTCTCCGCCGGACTGGTGAGGCTGGATCCGGGGCTGAGGTGGCGTGGTGGTGACGGGACTGACATTAACCCATCTAATGCCTGTCTATCTATTTTCTCCTCTCCTTTCTCTGTTTCAGGTCTCTGGCAAAAGAAGACAAGGAAACACAAGGATACATTACTTATCAGAGCTGTGCGCTGCGCTTACACGGGACTTATTTGTTTGGTTACCGCCAGAGTTTATTTATTTTTTAGTTTTGGTGTGCGTAAAAGGCGCAGCAAAGTATCGTCCCCCTCCAAACAGCACTGGAGATTAGGGGGATTTTTTTCCGGGGGGAGTGAACTGAAAACTTGGGTTTCGAGGTGCTTTCTTGCTGCTTCTGATTTTTAAACCCTGCCATGAGAGACATGAAGGAAGATGATCTTTGATGGACATGAAGGTGTCAGGAGCTGGCCGAATCCCTTCGTAATTTCTCTACTTATTGTCGAAGCCGACTCAGCTATCAAGTCCAAAAAAGAGCAGCCAGTTTGAAAAAAGAAGACATTTTCAACTCCGAGATCAAACCTCCTTCCCCCGAAATCCGGGATGATTTCTCCAAACTGATAGACTTGATTTGTTTGTAATTCCTGCATGAGAAGCACCGTGGAAAGTGACGGTCACTATGCCGAGGAGAAAGCAGCAAGAGCCGCGGCGATCAGCAGGTATAACCCGCCCCTCCATAACGACCATTTCTCATCCCAGTAGCCAACTAGTTTTTATTTACAAGTACCAAATGAAAAAAATGTCCTTCCACTTCACATTCTCTACTTGTGCTGCATGCTGAGATTTATTTTACAACTCTGTTTAAATTACATTTGCTGTGTTATTAACTCAGCGCGCAGCTCAACCCTTGACCCACAGTTGTGTTTAAAATGTCTAATTGTGCAAATGACGCACATGTATGCGCAATGCCACTTTGAGATTTTTTTTTATCCTCCTTTGCCAGGAAAGTTCTCTTAAGAATGGTGAGATAAACTAAATGGCATGTTATGGGGGATAAAAGAGAGCTTTTGAGGTTCAAGAGTGAGTAATGATGAATAATTGACTGGGAAAGAAGGGGGAGAAAACTGGTGAGAGCCGGTTTTTTCCTTTCTTTCTATTTTATTAGAGGATTGCCATCCTTGATTTGATGCGTGATTGATCGCCTGTCATGTGGCAGTCTTTGATCTATTCATCCCTGATAAACATCAATAAATCCTTCCATGAAGACAGGCATGCCTCTTGTAGGTTTAGCCAGCCACACACACACACACAACCCTCCTGTTGTCTCAACCAGGAAACCGAAAAAAGCAACAACAAAAAAAAAAAGTTGTGAATTCTGGTGGAAAATCACCTCATTTTATTTTAAGGGAAGGTACTAAAAGCAGATGAAAGGATGGTGTGTATGTTGAATAGATCAGAGGCAAAATCAGCCCAAACACTCCTTTTTTAATCAGGTGTTTGATTCCCCTCATATGCCTTTTCTTCATAGAGATAAAGATGAGGCGTTTTTTTTTCACGTTCACATCCAAATTCAGCCCACATTCACTGTAAGAATCAGTCCAGTAATGAAATCAATATCCACTGCTGGAGGGGAGTATTATATTTGCAATGTGACCAACTGATAAAACCAGGTCTTGGCAGAGGACCGACAAGGTTGACTTCTAGTGGTTTGGATTTGGACTCCCCCTTTTTTCTCTCGTCTCCCTGCAGCCTTTAAACAAATGTAAATGAGTGACAGGGGTTTCTACCTCTGTGCTAATGAGGCCGAGCCTTTGAAGTTAGGCATTAACAACTGGAGTGAACAAAAGACAGTTACAGAATTTTAAAGAGATTTTGAAATATGAGGTGCAAAGCGGGTCGAACAGGAGGGCCAGCCGAGGAAGACTTTGAACTCAGCAGGTTTTTATCATTTAAAGCGGGGAGCTGGTGGTGACGATGGTGGTGGTGATGAGCATGAGGAGGAGGATGAGAAGGAGTGTAGGATGGAGAACATTCAACCGGTGCTCGCTGTCGACTTCTTTCTTTCTCCCTTTGCCTTTCTAGAAAAACACTTTTTACACAATTTCAGGCCCACGCTACGAAGAAAGGATTCAGATTTTAGATACCGAGCCTCATTTGACTTTCCTTGTGTGTGTGTGTGTGTGAGGGAGAGTTTCAGTTGTTGTTTTGGCGAAACAGCCCACTGAAAAAGGTCGGACATGGTGGGAGCAGAATGACTCCCATTTAGTTTCTGCATGTAGATGGAGGCATGAAAACATGACATCGCTGTGACCCCTCCCTCCCCTCCCTTCTCTCACCACACACAAACAAAAATACACACACAGACACACACACACCATTGATCCATTACACTGTCCACTGAGTGCCATGCGAATCATGTGTTGTAATGGTCAATCACAGCTTGGCAGACTGGATGCTTTCCATTCTTCCATGAATATGACAGTCGGTCAGAGATAACGCCCTGCGCTCCACGCTCCCTGTAGCAACAAATAACTAACACACACACTCTCACACACACACACTCACACACACACTGGGCAAGCCTGATGCTCCACTGGGAGCTGGTACTGACCTGTGGCTTCCTCTCTGTGCTGCTGCTCAGAGAGGAAATTGCTCATGGTGGGACTGTGCATGGAAATCAGAGCTCAGACAATTAAAACAATAACAGCAGACTTGTCTCGACAGGATCTCTTTCACTTTTCTCACCTCGTGCCATTTTTTGGAGAATGTTATTTGTTGTGTAATGTTTATTTCAGCGTTTCAAGGCCAAACCCTACATAAAATATCCATCAACCCCAGAAATGGCAAAAGTCATAATTGTGGAGTTTTAAAATCAATTGCAGAAATTTTAGTTTTCTATAATGTAGATGTCTGATAAATAAATGTCTTTCATGATCTTGCAGCAACAACAGAATTTTTGTATTTCCTATTCTCCCCTGAAATTGAAAATTTTCTTAAAAATTAAAAGGATATTTTTGGGTAGATTTTACAGTTACATAAAGACAAATTTCATTTTGACACAATTTTATTTTATTTCTCAGACACAAATTTTCCAACATGATTTTTTTTCCAGGTAATATTTAG
Source organism: Argyrosomus regius (assembly GCA_946959425.1). Classification (NCBI taxonomy): domain Eukaryota; kingdom Metazoa; phylum Chordata; class Actinopteri; family Sciaenidae; genus Argyrosomus; species Argyrosomus regius. The sequence continues at coordinate 8,918,485 of OX336884.1, read as the reverse complement.
TAAAGTTTGTGTGTGTGTGTGTGTGTGTGTGTGTGTGGTGATCCACAGAAAATGTCCAAGACACAAAGTATATAAATATTTTTTCTTACAGATAAAACATCTGCAGCTTTTATTGCACCTCTTCACTGTTTTATGATTTTCAGACTCCATGTTTAGAAAACAGTAAAGCTAAGACCGAAAGAAACCTTGAAAAACTGTGCAAAAAAAGTCTCTCTGTATATTTTCCTCTTTCCAGTACTACAAATATTTTATTGTGTACAGCTGCTTGTTCGTGTGCGTGTGTATGTTTTTACACTTGTGGCCTCACCTCATCATTAAACCACTTGATTTAAAGGTGAGGAGGACTGGAGGGAAGGCAGGAACAATTAAAAGTCAGGATGGAGTGACGCTGTCTCTCATTCAAGGCAGGCTTAGTGGAGGAAGATGAGGAGGAAGAGCTGATAAGATAGTCGCTCTTATTTCTGTGGAGCACGATGATTAATTATAAGAAAGACAGTGCGCGTGTGTATGTGTGCGAATGTGTGTGTGCATGTGGGGGGGGGGGGGGGGGGGGGGAGGTTGCTTCCCGTTGGCTTCATTAGAGAGAGCCCTAATTATCTGTGGAGCTGATGGATTTGTGACAGGCCCTAACGATTAATGCTGACAAATTCAGTAAGGTGTCAAGTCCGCAGCTGCCTTGATGTAATCAAGTTGATATTATACAGTCCCCATAGCCCCTAGTGCAGCACCAACTCAATTTGCCTGTGCAGGTGACAAATGGACTTTGCTACCTGACTAATCACGTCAGGAGACAATGCCAGTTAATGACCTCAGTAAGCCCCCGCCACCCCCACCGCCACCACTCTTATAACCTTGTAATAAGCAAGCCAGACCAGCTACAGCACATCGCAAACCTTTCCCTCTGTTCTCTTTTTATTTTCTACCGTCTCCTTCCTTTTGTTTTCATTTTGAATCCTTCCAATTACAGAGCTTAATTTCTGTGTTGAGGTAGCAGTGAATTTTCGTAAAGTTTCCCCCCTTGTTTTCGGCTGGAATGTGAGGGTGGAAATTTTCTAACTGTTGCAAGAGATTTATTTATTTTTATATTAATGACACGGCTCAGGCCTGTTCTCGCCACTTGATATATCAGCACTCCAAAGTAATCCCAGGAACCCTTTTTTAAAAATACAGACATTCAGTTGAAGTTTTTACACTTTTGCATGTGTTGCAGCCCTGCTAGTAAATCACCCTCACATCATAACACAGTCTCAACGTACTTTGGCTCAACGTCCTCCCCAACTCAGTGCTGTAGCCGCCTCGCTGAGGGCCTGCAGTTTATTCCGAGCAGGAGAATCACAGTGCCCAGGGATTAATGATTTTGCATGCCCGGGGTAGCTAAGATTACACAGCGACCTTTGTGCTCTTACTTGACGATGCTGTTATGTGATATTCTCCCCTCGAAATAATCAGCATGCTGAGATTTATGTGCCCCCCTACCCTTCAGTCTACACCAGCGTCCTGAGGAGTACAGCCATGTACAGCCTCTAGGTGTGTTTTTTTCCACTTTTAATGTTGCCGGATTTTGAGTACCACCCTCCTTCCTGAGAATTAGAACAGTCCTGTTTTGATGAAAAGTTGATTTTGAGCAAAGGAACTAGTGTCTTTGGCTTGAAAGTTGGAGCGGCTTGTAACTTCCGATGCCTTAAAGGCTCCACAGCTTCTGAGAAATGAGAAGTTTATGTTTGAAGTCAGTGAAATAGTGTGTATGTTTGTGTGTGTATGTGAGAGAGAGAGAGGGGCAGAGAGCGTGTGTGTGTGTGGCTTAGCACTGACCGGTGTTAGTTTTCCTGGAATGAATAACTTGAACGAGTGTAGCGGTAACCACACCACGTTAGTCATCCTCTTTAGCAGGGCCTGCTTTCAGATCCTCTGTCCGTTCCCCCATAGGAGCACGAAAAAAAACCTTTAACAGCAGCTCCACATATTTCTCACTTCGGACTGTCATATCTCCTCACTTTTCCCAAATCAAAACGAGGGATATCAGACAGAGCAGGAACACATATTGATCCGCAGCAGCCAGTTTTATTTCTCCACCTTCAGCTGTGCTGTATGTTTCCTGGGCATTCCCTTTAGCGTGTGTGTGTGTTTGGCGGTCAGACTCGGCTAGAGGTTACGCTAATTGGAGCGGTGGTGTCGTTAGCAGGTGGCATCGATCGACCTCGTCGATAGCCACTTTTGCTCCTGCGCCACCCTCCGAAACTATTAGTTAAATTTACATCTGGGATTTCAGGCAGTCAAAGGTCAAACATGCTCAGCTCGCTCTTCTAATGCCTTGAGTCACCACAAGTGCCCCTGTGTTAGTGTGTGTGTGTGTGTGTGTGTGTGTGTGGTATTAGTTTCTTAGTTACATGCATTAGTTACGTTTCTTATCCCCGCTAACGAAATTCTTTTGCATGCAAAAAATTCTCGTTCGTTTTCAAAACAGTTTCAAGATCAACATGAAAGGGTTATTTTTGGTATTGATTATCAGTGAATAACTAATATAATCAAATGGAAAGTATTAGCGAGGTTTAAGCTGCATGTGTTAAGCTTTTCCTGTTCACACAGATAAGGATATATTTCACAGCATAGCAGTAAAACCCCTCCTCGTCTCTGTCTCTTTCTTTCTCTCTGAGTCTTTCCGGGGCATTCTCAACAAAAGCTGCCCTCAGGGCACGCTGCTACCATCACTAGCAGTGTGTTGCCCTAGCTGCACTTTAGACACACACACACATGCTCACACACACACACACACAGACACACACACACCGTCAACCATAAACACAGACAGTCAGACTGACTGACAGACAGACACATACACACCTACACCTAATGCTTAAGTGTAGCCAGCATGTCTCTGTGGGAGGTCATAATGGAGGTGGCTTAGTATGATGGGAAATCATATCATTAAAGCAGCCAGATGTGCTTTGTTGCCTGCCTTGCAGCACATAAAAACAGCAGCAAGTCATGGGATCCAAAAAAGAAAAAAATCCCAAGTCTGAGAAAATCAAGTCTGAAACAGATAGAAAGCAGCCCTCTGGGACTGGGCTGACAAGCAGTCTTACTCCTGACTGCCATAGAAAAACAATTTCCCCCCAAATAAAGAATTTTTGTTCTCATTTTTCAATGTTGCAGCAGCATAACAAACTCGCTTTTTAAACTTCAGATTCAGATTGGACTCAAAGCTTTGATAAACGGCGTGCTGTAGCTGTTATCAGCTCTTTGTTAAGTGTGCTTAATTACTATGTAATATTTGTGTTGTGCTGAGTAATTACATTTTGTTAAGGCTCCACAGTGGGGATGTAAGGCTTTTGAGCATATTAATGAAAAACTGTTTGTATGTTGTGTTTAGTTTTTTTTTTTTTTTTTTTTTCGCCGGCATATAATTTGAGACATGAGGAAGATAAGAGGGGAAGCGTTCAAGAGAACTAGTCGTGCAACATTTAAGGCACAAAAATTGACATCTCAAATTTTCTTAAGTAAAGTATTACATTTGCCGAGGGTAAATTTGCTCTCTTGATCAGTGCAGTGCCTCCTCGAGAGGCTATGGGAAAGTCTGCTAGAGCCAAATTTAACATGTTACTTCTATCAATAAAAGATGAGCAATTACAGAATATTTTGTCTAATAAGTATTTGAATTCCTCAGCGCTGGAAAAAAACAAAAAAAAACATGTAGCTTACCCACTCATTACATCAGTTAGCAGGGGGAGTGAGAGGCAGCTCTTTGATGCCAACAAACAAACAAGACAAACGAGATGGGCCCACTACAGAAGAGCAAAAGCCCTATCCAGGGACACCCAACCCCTGTGCACTCCTCCCTCTCCTCCGTCTCTTCTTCCTCTACGCCTCTCTACCTCTCTCTCTCTTCGTCTCTTCCACGTACCTCTCATCTCTCCCTTCATTTCTCGGCACTCCTTCTCGCTTTATTTCTTGCTCTTTTTCCCCTCTCCAGCATGTTTCTCTCCCCCCTCTCTTCTGGATAAATACTCGTTCTTTGCCACTCAGAAGCAAAGAGAAAAGAGAAGTGTTGGTGGTAGAGAAGGGGAGGAGGATGGGATCAGTGAAAAACTGGGGTGAAAAAAAGTGTTTTCTCTCTTTTTTAAACTGTGCTCCTTTTTTTTTCTCCTCCCCTGTCTGTTAGTTGTACCTTATCAGACAAAGTTATGTGGAGATCATCAGGGAAATAAAAATCTGATAGGGAAACAAATGAGGGAAGAGTGAAATTCTTGATCTTTTTTTTTTTTTTTTCGGAGCTGCTTTTCGCCTAATAATTTGTCATCTTAACATGGTTTGCGTGCAGAGCAATGTAGCAAAGGTCTGTTTTGGCGTCATTTATACTGTCATTCCAGTAACGGACTGGAATCGAGAGAAATGGGAAGAAAAGTCGATGATGAAAATGGGAACCAATGTTGAGTCCAACAGCAGCATCAAAGAAGGTGGTGCTAGTGGGTAGGGGTCTATGTGGGTGGATGGATTGCAAGGTAAAGGGGTGGTGGGATGGTGTTGGAGGGTGGCGGGGGTGCAGCTTTTAGGACGGGTATTAGAGCTGACAGATGAACGCGACGATGGACAAATTCTCCCGCAACAGCTGTGACTGCCGCCATTATCCTGACAGGTGTCAATTAAGAATTACTGCCCGGCCGGCCGAATGCCCCTCCCGACTCACACACACGTCCCTCCATCCCTACAACAACCCCCTCCAACTCTCCCACCCCCTTGTCCAGCTGTCGGCGTGCGAGCGGAATAACACTTTACCCTTGTCAGTGTTGTCACAGGACCGGTTCTCTTCCCCCTTTGAAACGGCAGCCAGCGGCAGATGCTCGCTGGTCAGTAGCTTGGCGTATTAGCGATCGCGGTGATGTGTCTGTAGGTTGATGTGTGTGTGATTGGGGTGGACGGTGTCCAGTTTTGTCCATTTGTAGCTGTTCAAACTGTGATTTACTGTTTGAATCTCGCTCTGCCATCAGGTGACTAATTACCAGGACCATGCGATGATGTATGCGTTGAAAAACGGTGATTTAACTTCAGAGTGAGACCCTTCCATCAGATTGTTACTGTTTTTTTAAATAACGCTCAGTTATAAAGAAGCTGCAATATGGTGTTTAACTCCACTCTACAGGTTAAAAAGCCCCTTCATTAGATCCAAGGTCTGTGTTTCTGTCTGTCTGGGCGCGTTTGAACACAGTATGTGGCGTGTTCACCTTTTGCAATGCAGCGACTGCAGACTAACCTAGATCCTGGTTCCATTGATCCTCTGGTATTCACCCTGTTGGCTAATACAGGGCCGCTTTTATTCCACATTGTAAAGTGGGGAGTTGAGGTCACTGAGTGAGAAAATGAACAGTTGCCATTGCCCATCTCGAAGGCTCCCTTCTAGTAAACCCGCTGGCTGACGAACACATTTTTGGGTCGGCAGGCTTCTGGCTTTACAGCGAAAAAAAAGGGAAATTCAAGCATGTGTGTTCTCCATTTGCCATATTTTCTCAATTTTAAGTGGTTTAAATCAGTGCGGTGGCATTCAGTTTAATTTCTCTTTAATTGTTAAAGTGTAATAGAAAACATTATGTGTGTGAGACTAGTATTCAGTTGGCCAAAGCGGTGACAGAGTGTGTCTATGAGTAATAAAGAGGGACACATAAAGTTTAGCGTTACATACCTTTATTTCTAATTATACACCATATAATTTACCCTTACATGCGCGTACGTTGCATGAATTTTTAAGTTATTATCTGTTCGTCTGCCACGCTGTTGACGCTGTGTAGTTATTACTTGGCTTCTGTAATAAATGCAGTTTTCAGTGCCGGCGCAGAATAAACATGAGAGGCTTCAATCGGTAAAAGGAGGAAGCAAAAACGGCAACGCGAAAAAGCAACATGAGAGTGAGCGCAGAAGGCTCCCCAGGAATACACAGATGGATTTGCATGTTCACTTGGGAGTTACAGTTTTGGATTTCCTCCCTAGAAATCATTTGCCACAGAAAATAACCGAAGAAGATAATATCAGTGTTATTTCGCTACTCCTAGTTTATTTGCATATCTCTTGTTTTAAATAAGGCAAACCCTCGGAGTGAAATTCGGTTTGTTTTTCGGAGCTTCATTCTGCATCACCTATTTTTTTTATGCCTCAACCTCTCTCCCTCTTTCTCTTTTTATTTAATTCTGATCTTCAGGCCTACCTCCTCTCTATGTCTCACACTGGCACTAGACTGCTCCGAGCGATTATCAAACCTGAGAATATTTTCCATCCCCATGCAAATCACCCACCATGCTCTCTTATCATTCCTGCTTTGCCCTCGCCACCCCCCCACCCCATCCACCCCAAACGGTTGTATGTAATCAAAGTAAACGGCAGCTAAAGCTAAAAGGGAAATGCTCTTTGTGGAGATGGATGGAGGGATTAAATATTAACCGGATGCGGCTGACTTAAGGCAAGTGTTTTACATAGCTGCTCCCGCCGCGGATGCCGTGCATTGATCCCCTCACCCTGGCTCCTTTACTTGTTTGGCTGCCTGCCGTTAATTTTTCACCATCATCTCGCTGGCCAGGTCTTTAGAACGGCGAGGGAGAGGGAGGCCAATGAATGGCTCATCCAGCCACCGCTGCCCCCACCTCCTCCCCTCCCCGTGCTTTTAACGGGGGCAGGTGAGATGGATGATAGCAATTTGAAATTTTGTTTGTGCGTGTGATCATGGAGATTGTTTTTGGTATTACCATGGTGTAACAATTCCAGTGATTAATTGAGGCGAATGCTTGGCTAGGATTGGAGGAATTGGTGAAAAAGGGAGGTTGCAGGTTCTCCACCTTCCTCCGCTCTTGACTTGTGAATGTGGTGTTTATCGGCTGACCTTGGAGTCCAACACTGCTGCCTTCTTACACACACACACACACACACACACACACACACACACGTACAACAACACACTCTGCCTCCACACACTGCCCCTCTTGTCATATCACTTCCTTCATTTCCTCATGCCTCCCTCTTCCTCTCCTCCAGCTGTGATTAAAAGAGAAAATCAAACCGCTCAAACCAAACTTTGGGCGAAAAGGAGACTAAACAAAAACAAAATGGCTACAGTAGCCACACTATTCATGTAGATGGACATGAGCGGTAGGAATGCTCTTCCAGTGGCAGCGGCGCTGTGTGTTTTCAGTGTGTTTGTTGTCTACATGTGTATAGTAATATCCTGTGGGTCACAGAGGCAGCTTGTTAACAGGGGGGCTCATACCAGTGGTGGTTCAACCCCCCTCCTCTAACCACACACACACACACACACACACACACACACACCACAACACACACCACATAGAAACACAGTTGTTTCACTGGTGTGTGTTGACGGCATTGTAAAGGCCTTCTGGCATTTATAAATGCAGTGTTGGTCCTCTGGCAAAGCTCTACCCTGCAGTCGTCAGACGTGGCCACCACTCATCACTCAGCCCTAATGATGCCTTGTTCCCCAACCCACCTCCTCCAGTCATGCACACACACACACACCCCCCACCCTGGCCAGAGTGCACATCTGAAAGGGTCATAGGCAGGTCGTGACCCCCGGGTGGCCGCAGTCCGGAAGATTGCTGCACTCCTTCACGTGGTTTTGTTTGTTCTCCTTCCCTCTCTGGCTCAGCTTCTCTCCTCTTCAGCTGACTTTAGGTTCAGCCGATATCAATGTTTCGCTGCTGGAAGGTGCAGACAGCTGATATTTATAATTCTGCATGGTATTAATTTGAATAATTTTCATGCCACCAAAAATTCTCTATCAAACAGAATTACATGATACTAAAATGCTCTAAGCCAATAAGCCAATAATAATAACAGCAATGTTAATAATAATAAAACTAAAAATATTCTTGCCTTGTTGTTTAATCCAATCAAATTGCTGCATTACTATTAAATGCAGTTAAAAGAGCTCAGCGAAGACAACAGTGTTGTGTTGTATTTCACAAAAAACATGATGAAATGCATCCATAATATTAGACCTATAGGTCATCCTTAATAATGATAAATATTGGTAAACAAATGTATTAATATGTCTGCCCTAGTCTTTCTTTCCTTCCTTTGTCTCCTGGATCCTCACCAAGTTCTCCTTCCTCTCCTTGCTGTTTTCTTTTTTCTCTTCTCCCTGTGTCTTTCTGTGTCTCTCGCTCTTTTGCTCTCCTTTAGTCAAAGTAGCCCTGGTCCCCATAGCAACACATAGTGAACTCTTACTCATTAGTGTGTGTGCAGCCCGGCTGAATGGCCTGAATCCTGTTCCTCATTCCTGTGATTTCATACCCACACATCCATCACCTCATCATGATTTCACCGGACTGGACTGAGTAACCGTTAGTGATATTTGCACATTTGGTTAATTCCAAATCAACGTGTTTGCCTTGTAGTGTTGAGTCAATCGTGTGTGTGTGTTTGTGTGTGTTTGTGTGTGTGTGTGTGTGTGGGATCACATGAAGATTGAGAGGCGACACTGGGAAACGTCCCTCCGTCACGCCTGACTCACGCTCGGCTGTTTTTTTTTTTTTTTTTTTTTTTGGCTGTTAAATCTCCAGAGCGCTGATAACAGGTCAGCCGTTGAGAGAGAGAAACGAGAGGTAGGAGGGGTGTAAAGAGAGAGAGGGAGAGAAAGAGGGAGGGGGGTGGGAGTGGGGGGGGGGGGGGTAGAGTGAGGAAGTGAAAGAGCCAGGATATGATTAGAGAGAGAGTAAGAAAGTGTGTACGCAGAAGAAAGAAAAAGGGAGAGAGATTGGTCTTCTTTATGCTGGCTCACCCATTGCGTGGGCGGTGCATGGAGTGGAGAGGTCAATGGGATGCCGTGATAGGCTAATCTGCCAGAAAGGGAGGGTTAGGGCAGGCCTTACGGGAGCAGCTCATTGGCTAGACTCATTGAAATAAAATCTCATCGCGTCTTTGTTTTCATCTTTTTTTCACCATTTGAAGATTGATAGTGCGGGTATTTGCTCTGAAATCTCTTCTCGAGTGTGAATATTTATCTGCCTGCATCTATACTGTATGTGCCCGTGTGTGTGTGTGTGTGTGTGTGTGTGTGTGTGTGGCATACTTTTCTTAGTTCATCCCAGTTCCTGTGGGAGTGTGTGAATGCACGATGTTTCCAGAGCTGTGTGTGCTCGTCCTCCAGTCAGACACATGGATGACAGATGACCCAGTGGGAGACACCAGCCATCCTGCCCAACCGGAATCTTGCCCCCCCCCCTCGTCTCCCTCTCCACCTGCCCCCCCCCCCCTTCCCTACTAAAAAAACTGCGTACTTTGTTTACTTCCTCGGCTTTTAGCCATAAATCCTGGATCCACCTCCGATGTGGCGTTGCCCCCTTTTCCTCGGGTTACGGCTTTGTACACGATCATAATAGCTGCGTCACCGTGAGTGTGTGTGTGTGTGTGTGTGTGTGCGAAAGAACAAACCAGCCACAACCTGGCTGCATGCATGCCTGTCTATCGCTGTAACAGGGAGGGGGCAAGGGGGGGGGGGGGGACTTACTGGACCAGAGGAAACCTAAATCCTCATATAAAAAGGCCATGCACTCAGCCTGGGCCGAGGGAAGGAGGGAGGGAGAAAGAAGGGGAGAGAGAGACAGAAACAGGGGGAGAGGGAGAGAGAGAGAGAGAGAAGGGGAAAAAAGTTGATTTCCTTTTTCAGCAGAGCCATACATCACAGGGCCTCCCAGCTGCAGTGTCACAAGCTGACAGAATGACATGTGTCATTTATCAAAGGGGCCAGGCGGGGGCCTTGGGAAACGTGCACCACAAAGCCTGAGAGAGTTCATTCCAACGCTCAACCCTCCCTCCTTCCCTTCCCTTCCCTTCCCTTCCCTTCCCTTCCCTTCCCTCCCTCCCTCATCTCTACTCCCTCAGCCCGCCCCCGCCGTTCACTCTCCTCCTCGTTTTCTCTCCTCTCTGCGTCTCCCCCCCCCCCACCCCCCACCAACCACCTCCACCCTCCCCGCTCACTTTGCCTGGTGCCAAAAAAAAAAAAAAAGGGCCCTGTAATGTTTTCTGTCTTCCCTGTACTCACACACTGCCGCTGGTGTATGTGTGTGTACGAACATGTGTGTGTGTGTGTTTTCGTATGCACGGCTGCCCCACTGAGAACAGGCACTTGCCATACCTTGAAGCCAAAGTCAGTCCAACTTTGAAGAAAATCTGAAAGAATAAATCACATTAAGAGAGCATTCAAAACCCTTCAAGCTAACGGTTCAACAACCTACACAGAATTTGTTTATCATTCATAAAATTATTATCCAACGATGATATCAATCATACTGTTCCTAGTTTTATAATACTAGTTCTTGCATGTACTTTTACCTTGCTACTTGGATTAGTAAACTGACATTTGTGTGTGTGTGTGTGTGTTATACAGGATAATAGGTTGTTTGTCTTGCTCATGCTCAGCCTTTATCGTTCTGATTGTTATTATTGTAGCCTTATTAGAGCATAGCTGTTAGCACTCTCCCAATATCATTCTTTACTTACTTTGCTGTCATTTTTCATTCATTTTATCTCGTAGTGGCCTGGAAACATTTATATGCAGGCACATACACACACACTATCCATACCTGCTACTGAAGAGTTGTTTGACAAAGAGATTACAGCTTTCCCGGCTGGTCGGGCCCCAGTCGGAGGTCTGCGGGGTCACGGCACTGAACGCTCGGGGCCCGTTTAAGAACGCATTACGTTGCAGAACAGCTTGTACATAGGGAATGCCTGTTGTAACCGACGTGTTAGTTACAATAGCAAGCTGTGTCAGTCCAGTCATGGCATGCCTATCTACAACTTTTTGTGTTAATGTCTTACCTCACCGCATGCACTCCATTTCCAGCTTCCTCTCATCCATCATCGGCTCACCTTTCATCCCAAACCCTCGTCCACCCCCATCATCAGCCCCTGCTAGTGTTAACTCCATCCCGGCCACTTCCAGAATCAATAAACTATCTCACCTGGGTGCCCGTCCCTTCCTCCACCATGGCCAGATTAGATTTTACGAGAGGCCAGAGCATTAACACCGTAATCTGCCTCTTTACCCATGTTTATTTGCAGAAATAAGGCCATGTTGCCATGTTTCTCCACCACTGAGCGACATCTTATTTTGTGGTATTTTTCTCTTGAGTGCAAGTGTGAGCAAATTCGTTATTTGTCAAAACATCACTGAGAAGACATCAGAAGACATCAAGTAAAATCTAAGATCTAAAATGACTTTTTTTTTGGAAACCATATCTGAAGAAATCATTTAATTGCAGACCAGTGTTAACATTCAGTAGCCATATTTTTATCACAGTGAATAAATAAAAGTTGTATGTCCTTTAAAAGAAACAAACAACCAGGTTTTGGTGGCTACCAATATACAAGGACATTTGCAAAGGTTAGCACTGATAGAAATGTATTAGTATTTTCATGCTTTTTTGATAAATCTTGCGAGCATGCATAGTCTTTGAAATTGTGTGTGCTTGCTTACTTTTGCTTTCTAACACCAGACTAAACAGAGTATATTTCTACTTCTAGCAGTTGGTGCAAAATCCAGCCAGGTCCTGGCAGATCACACAGCCTGAAAAACAGTTGAAAAACTTTGGCTAGAATTCTCTTTTTAATTATTAAAAATTCGACTTGGGGCAGCACGAGGTGGTGAGCAGACACACACAGAGAGAGGGAGAGTGAGTGAGGGGAGAGAAGAGAAAAAAAAGAAGAAGATGTGGGGGAGCCCTTCTGACAGTATAATGTTTCCTTGCTTTGTCTGCGGGGGTTAAAAGACGTGGTACATCATTAAGAAGAATATTCAGTGGTGGTGTCACTGAGGGGTGACCCTTCTCACAGGTCATGGATAGTTCACTCTTTAAACCCTCCCAGCCTGCTAAATACTTCCCCGCCCCCCTCCTCTGTACACACAGCCATAGGTATGAGGTCAGGGCTGAGAGTTTCAGTCACACGGTGGCCATTTTGATATCTTTCTTTTTCTTTTTTTTATGTTGAAAAAGTGTCTTCAGCAGTAAAAGCTTTCCAGCAATTGCAACCGGCAGCCAAGTTAGGTTAAAGTGTGATAAGACAATCATATTTGCTCAGTTCTGTGTTATATTGGCACCGACGGACAATTTGGCTCATGTTAAGTGCAAAACAAAATCTTCTCTTTCCTTTTCCTTCTTTGTCTTTTTCACCTCCACCCTCTATCCTCTTGATGCATTTTGGCTGTCTGTGTGTATGTGAGTGTATTCGTGTCAGGAAGGTGGGGGACCGGGAAGACGGCCCCTTTTCATTTGTCTTCATAAGCCTCATTTATTTTTGCAGCCAGATGTGAGCTGACAGACATCACTCAGTGGTCCCCCACTCCCCTTCTCCCTTCAATCGGCACCCTTGAGTCCCCACCACCTTCCCCATACCACCACCCTCCCACTAGGAGGTCAGGCGAGCACCCTACCATCTCCCCTGTACCCTCCACCCCCCGATCAGCATTACAGAAGATGGATGTGTCTTTAAAGCAGAGATTGATTGTGGATATCAGAGTTATGGCGCCATTCATCACGGCCGATATTATTCAGACGAGCGGGATTGAACAAGGAGGTGGGACTCTGAGCCCATGGGTGGGTTTTTTTGGGGGGGGGGGCAGCGCAGAGGAAGTTTAATAGATTGTAGATGACAGTGTGTGTCACTTTGTGTGTGTTTGTGTGTGGATGAATGTGTGTTTATGCTCATGTACTCACTTGTACCTTCATAAGTCGGCCTCACTTGGGAATTCTGGCATGTGTTTGCGTCTGAGTGTTTCTTGTCTTTATTCTCATCTGTGTGTGTGTGTGTGTGTGTGTGTGTGTGTGTGTGTGTGTGTAGCTGTCTGCATTGATCTTCAGTGATGTGATCCTCCTTCAGAGTCTGTTCTCATCGGACTCTGATTTACGGCTTCATTAGGATCCTTGCACTACCTCCCCTTCTTTTTGTCTCCCTCCTTTCGCCAGGTCACTCTTGGAGACACACACACACACACACACACACACTCTGTAGAGCGAGAGCTGCAACTAAAGGACTTTTCATCCCAACACTTTGTATAGTTTGTTTCTGTTCTGTTTGTCATCTTTATGAATAATCTCTTATTATTCATCAAGGCTCAGCACCTCATTGTGCCCTGAGAGTTGAAGTGCTGTGGCGGTTTTGGAGGTGCTTCCCTACCCCCAGGCAGCCCCACTCGGCTGAAAAGAGCCCTCATTGTGTGTGTCGTCTTTTATGGCGCTGTCTGAAAGAGAGGGATGCACTCCAGTCGGCATTCAAATGCACGTGGTAAAGCAGCCAGCAGAGCAGGACAAACACCACAGGTTGTAAACGCTTTGAAAAGAAGAGTGTGAGAGTGTATAAGGGTGTGTGTGCATGAGGATGTGTAAATGCGAGTGAGTGTGTGCAGGCTCTTGACTGAGAGGTTTTCACTCTCTTTACCCTCACTTTTTCTCTCCTGATACAGTTCGCCACTTACTTTACTCCTTTTTTCCCCCTGTCTACCTGTCTTCTGTAGTTGCCTGAAATGACTTTCTTCTTCTTCCACTGAGAAAAAGAACTCAAAGTTTTTCTCATGTTTTTAAACACCCCCCCCTCCCTACACACACACACACACACACATACACACCATTATCAGGAGTCAAGTCATGCAGAAATGTAAAAAATAAGAAGGTAATCACACTTTGTGCTGGCGCTTTTGTCGTCAGTCCGTGATGGAAATGGGTCTAAATATGAGATTAGAACCTGCCGGTGACTGATGCTATTAGGCAGATATGCCATAGACTTTACTATCTCCCATGAAGGATTAGCGCAAATTATACTGGGAGACAGGCTTGATTTCTCCTCTGCCTGGCTGGATGTGGGCATTTGAGGCACTCTAAGTTGACAGCGTCTGTCTCTGCTTAGTTCTCCGAGACAGGTTGTGTGACAGCTGATGCCAGGCGAGGGCTTAAAAAGTGTGTATGTGTGGGTGTCTATTTGTGTGTTGGACGACGTTTGGTCTGTGTGTGTGAGTGCGTATGTGTGTGTGTGTGTGTGTGTGAGAGTAGGAGAGTTATAAACTGACAGGCGAGTGTGTTTGAATGTGATTGCGCGTCAATGACGTTTATTTTTTTCAGAAAACAGGTTCTCTTTGAGTAGGGTGACAATTGGGAAAGGCTAATTTTAAGCTTGGTGGCTTCCTCTTTAATTCTACACACTCTTATCTAGTGTTATTATAAATAATTAAACTGTCTGTAAGACTGTCCAGGTGAAGCTGTTTTTGTAGCTATGAATAAGTAAAAAAAGCTGGTCAGATGTCTGTCCAGGTGCTGGATTTCAGTGTTTAAATCCATTTGTAGGAAGAGAAGTGATAAAAACAAAACACAGATAACAGGACACATAAATTTCACTTTGTATCCAAACTCTCATGTTGCTTCATAAAGGTCCATCATGACAGCAAGCCCATGGCATCCATCATGTGGTGCGTAATCTCAAAATGTTTGAACTATGATGTTGATATTACTGGAGGAAGGTGGTTTAGTGGTTTGTTCACCTCTTAGGAATGTTGAGAACATGCAAATGCTCCCTGTTTTAGCCCTGCTGTCTCCTCTCGGCCTGCTGATTTAGGAGGGTGACATGTCCTTTAATGTTGGGTAATAAACTGGAGGGGTGGATTTATAGGCTCAAGCCTTGTTTTCCCCCCACTGTCTCTGTCCGCTGGCTCCTATGACGACAATACAAGCTCCACCCTCGCTGCATTTACGGTGTTTTGTTTTTCAAAGCTACAGTAGTAGCTTTAGCAGAGCCGTTAGATCTTGGCCATATGTCCCATAGAAATTAGACAGAGAGAAAAAGTTTCCCAGGACACTGGAAATGAGTTTGGATTGAAAATCATGTGATCCAATCCAGCTGGAGTAAGCTCCAGTCATTTTGGGTTAAACCTGCCATGAATTACTGGTTAAAGTTCAACCTCAGAACAAAGATATTTCCTGCGCTGAAATGCTGACTAATGAAGGAAATAAATTAAGTTTTAAATAAGTTTGGATTTTTGTTGACATATTTTCCTTTGTTGTAATCTGTGAAATGCAACAAAAAAAAGCAACGCTTCACATTCACTCAGAACTAGTGGTGTAGTGGTGTAGTCGAAGACGGTATACTCTTAATTTATGCCCCCTTCCCCCCTTTTTTTAAAGCAGTCTGTCCAGCAAAGGATAAACGCCCCGTGTTCTATACAGTGATATGTAGGACTAGTCTTGCATATTTAGCTCACCCAAAAATGGGCCAGTAGTATATTCCTTATTCCTTACTCCATCCACTCATGAAAATTGGACAAATATGTCATGTCTTTGCCATCCTCGGAAAAAAGATTTAGCTCGAAGAACACTACTGAATGATGCGCATCAGAGGGGATTTAGAAGTGGGTATACTCAATGCCAACTAAAAAATACGTGGGTTACTCCGTATACCTGCTTATACCCTGCTACACCACTGTTAAATGATCTTTGCTGCACATTTTAAAAACATTCATATCCACTGGCAGCACATCTTTGATTCAACTCGTCCTTATTTCTCCCCATCCTCAGATTCCTGCTTTGTCTTCCCACTCATCACCCACCTCTCTGCTCTTTCCTCCTCCTTAGTTTGTGAGGTATGATGCACAGTTGGGCTTTGCTATGTCAGCAGGATTGAACCAGGTCAAAGTGTAGAGTGACTCAGATAGGTGTAGCTTCAGACTGATAGATACTGTACAGTATGTTTCCCAATATTTGATTCTTTGTCGGAGTTTGGCCAGACAAGGCTGCCCACCTCTGATATGATGTAGTGAGGATTTCTGCCTGACTACAGCAGGTAAATATGACTGTGTTAGTAATGTTTTTGTTTCAGGTGGCTGACCAGAAAATGCTCTTCAGTGTTGTGTGGGAGGATTTACTCACCAACATAAGTGTGTAAATCCTGCAATGAAAGCAGCATTCCCTGCCTTGAAGAACTGTAAATCTAAACAAATGTCATTATTTTGACTTTTAGAATTATATGATTGTTGAAAAGCTGTTTCAGAGGCCTTTCTAACCTGACAAGAGAATATTTGGAGGGGAAAGGCATAATAATGAAATATTTTCAGCATGATAGAAGTCATTTCGGTACCAGTATCAGCATCTAAAAAACTCATATCGGTCTCCTCTACACGGGATGCTCCAAATCAGTCTCATCCTCTCCTCGACACAGTTTGACTGATCAGTCCGAGGCCTAGTTTGCTGCTGCCAGCATGGGACTCGATGTTCGTTTCTCTATTTATTTCCATGGCCCATGCGTTTTTCCCCATATAAAGACAGTCTATGTCCGACCGTGTCACCGCGTGATGGATTGCATAGTCCTCTTCTCTCAGGAAGAGAAAGGGGGGATGGTGGAAAGAAGGAAGGAAAGAAGGAGGGAAAGAATAAGTGAGAGAGGGAGGAAGCGGAGTGGTGCGGTGCAGCAGTGAAGGACATGGCAGCTTAGTGCTGGCCAAAAAGACTGTGCTGAACACCTGCTCCTGTCTCCAACGCCCCTTCAACCTCCTCATTACCTGTCAATCTATCACAAGGCAGCCAGATCAAATGTCTGCAGCAGCCAGGACTCGCACAGGGAGGGAGGGGAAGAGGGAGGGGGCGAGCGAGGAAAGAAAGAAGGGAAAGAGAGGGACAGATTGCATGTCTGGGAGAGCAGAAAATGAAGGGGAAGTAAATGGAGCAGCTGCGTGTGCATATCGAAGATCTGTTGATAATTTGGAGTAAACTTTGTCCAGAGTGCAATTATTTAAAACTTCTGGAGGTAGTTTGTCATCTTGCTAAATTTAGGGACTGTATGCCAGTCGGGTATGACTTATGCAAATGTGCTTTAGTGTTGTCACCAGAGAGTTCAAAGATTATGAACAAGTTATTACGAATTCATTATGAAGTAAAAAAAAAAAAAAAAAAAACAATATTTGGAGGAACTTACAGGTGCAGCTTATTTAACATCTAAGGATTTATTACACTGACCAAACCTCAATATTTTCTCAGGCATCAGTTGTGTTTTCAGTATATTTTATCCTCTTCTCTACACAGCAGTGTTTAGACCCACCCTACAGCACCATTTGGCCTTTGATTGGCGCCTCTGTGTAAAAGAGGTGAATCTGTGACAGACAAGCGCCTCTGTAGGGAGGCGGGGCCTGCGGTGTCAGTTTACAGCGACAATGCTGCCAGTGTGTATCTCCGGTGACTGTGCTTGTGCGTTGTACACACACATGCATATATGCAGATGTGTATTTTTATGACACGTTCAACCAGTTTATTTTGTGTGCCAGAGTGTATGAGTTAATCTTATGTAAGTGTGTGTGTTGATACAGGAGAGTCTGCGTTTGTACATTTTGCGTGTGTGCTTTAAAAAGCAGATGAATTTGAGCTCATCAAGGTGCATTAGCGCACACATGACCAGTCCCAGCCCTCTATTTCTGATCCCTTTCACAGTCCCTACTCTCTCTCGCTCTCTTTCTTTCTCAGTCTTTCTCAAGCTCTCTCACCCCTCTCTCTCCTTTAGTGTGTGAGCTGTGGTGATTTACGGTAATTATCCATCGTTGGGTCATCTATCAGGCTGGCCGTTGCTAGGAGATGGAAGCAGCTGCTGCTGGCTGTTGTCTTGTCAGACAGTGCATGTGTGTGTGTATTTGTACATACTTGTGTACGTTTGTGTGTGTTACCCAGGGTTTGGGTAAGGTTACTTGCATGTGTTGCATGTGTATGTGCATGTGTGTGTGTGTGTGTGTGTGTGTGTGTTTACTGGCAATGTGCTTGTGTGTTCAGGTGAAGTGGCCCATCCTGATGTGGGGATTTAAAAGCGCAGGTGGTGCAGAAGACAGAAGGAAGCGAAGGAGTCGATGGATGGAGGGGAAGGATTATAGGAGGGAGAGAGACTTGGGTGAGGGTGGGGTCAGAGGTTGACGGAGGCCAGGTGGAATTTGAGTGTGTGTGTGTTTGGAGGGGGGCAGCTTAAAAGGCACAGGTGTGTGTGTGATAGACAGGGGAGCTGTATGATAAATTTATCCAGGCAGATGGAAGTTGGAAGAAGTCGGGCCTTAGGGAGTAGTTTTAGTGGCTGTGAAAATTATAAGATCAAGTGTGTGTGTGTGTGTATGTGTTTGGAGGGGGGGGGGGTGAGGGAGTCTATTTTCTATTGGCAGGTGATCGTTCCACAGATGGGTACTGGTTCTGATCCCTGCTGAGGGGCCTATTTCTCTTCATTTTGCCGTTGTAATCCACCGTAACCCATTGTGTCGCAGCCGTTTCATGTTTCATGATCTACGCTCGCCATTCATGTTGGAGCAGACATGAATGCACCTAAATCCTACACACACACACACACACATACTGAAAGGTCAGCTGCAGACATTATAGTCTTAACACTGCGTTCAGTGAACATATGAGAACGTAAGAGAGTCTTGATGGAAGGAACGTTATAATCACAGGTAAATTAGGGCATAGACAGGGAGATGTTTACCGCCATGGTGATATAATGCTGAGAGCCAAAACTGAGAGGAGACTATAATAGTCATTACAGTACTCAAGGAACTATTATTATGTTAACATAAGAAGCAGTGTAAACTTAGTTAAAAGTAAGCGAATATGACACCTAAAATTGCAAGCAATAAATAAAATAATTCACTGCTGTGCTAACAAAATCCAAAATAATGATAGAAAATCTAAAACTACCAAAGTGCTAATTCACAAACTAATTAAAAATACAAATAAAAAATACACACTAAGACTATTTCGCTTGTGAACAGCCTGAAGAGACTGCCGCTGAAACACTCTGAGTACTTTCACTGAAGTTTTATTTGCTTAAACTGTTGGCAGATCTGTGAAAGGCAGCTGGATATAAGCCACGCGTCCATATGAGCCGCGGTAACTGTAAATACAACCTCCACTCTCAGCTCTCCATACCGGCCTAATTAGCGCCAGTTAGCATTTGTCATTGCGTTTAGGGGTGAAGATTAGGAACACCTCTCAATTAATCTGCAATCAGCCTGTTTGTTAATTAGCTAACCTGTTCTAAGTGGCCTTCAGGGCTCTTGTGTAATTAGCTAAGCTGCTGGGAAGCAGGTCTGTGTGTTGACATTGACCTAAAGCGTACACGCACGCACGCACACGATACACACAACACACACACACACACACACACACACACACACACACACACAAGCACATATATACTCTATAAGACACACAAATCTGCAGATGTCTCCAGTCATGGTCAAGAGGGACAAGAACCCCTGGCTCCCAATAAATTACACAGAGAAACAAACGCACCCCCTGTGCCTTGTATTTGTTCAGGAAAAACAAATGCTTAAACACACATACACGCACACACTTCTTAACATACTTTATTAGTTGTCGCAAGCGTGTCATGCTCATCCAAATATACATATTTGCACATCGTCATGCTCGCAGCGATACACTGATTATTCCTCCCTTCACTCTACAGCAAACCTGCATCCCTCAAAAGCATTCTTAGAAAAGGCAGGAGGGGGAAAAAAAACATACTGTACTCCCCATGCACGTACACTCTTTTGAACATTTCATCCTTTTCAAGTGCAACAACATCCCCACCAAAATGAACAGCTTCTCCATTGCTGTGTCGAAGCATTTTTTTTTTCCTTGCTCACTTCAAAGCCATTTGTTTACTCTGCTGCCTCCTGACATTGTCTGTGGTAATTAAAGGAGCGCACTGAAATTTATGGTTTAATTATACAGGCCTTGTTATGCAGAGAAGACCAGGATGGGCTGATATGCTCAATAAAAATAAATAAATTCCATACGGGTTTATTGAACCCAGCGTTTGCATGGAGGGTGCAATCGTTCCAGCCTCTCAGGTGTGTGTATGTATGTGTTATTGTGTTTATGTGTTCACGTGTATGCATATGTGTGTATGTTTATTTATGTATTGCCTCGCAGGACAGCAGCAGCAGCAGCTCAATGTGGAGTGTGAGTGGGTGAGAATGAAATTGAAAAAAAAAAAAACTAGATGAATTGCAATCGATTGGCGCTGGTTCAGTGTATTGATCCTTCTGCATGTTAAAGCCTGCTGTACTCCATGAAGAACACTCAGTCAGTCGGTGCCCCCCCCCCCCCTCTGCCCCCCCCCTTCCACCCCTTCACCAACTAACACACAGTTAGATATACTGTAAATGTCTCCCTGTGTTGTTACTGCATGCATGTGTAAAAAGCAGAGACGATAATGCTTGCAGCCCCAGCATCAGTATAAGTGTGTGTACTTGTGTGTGTGTGTGTGTGTGTGTGTGTGTGTGTGTTTGTGCGCGACTTGGTTTTGTGCATGCACAGTAATGGAGAGTGATCTTGGCTGTGGCCCACAAGCTGCTTCTCTGAACTGATCTTTGAGTTGGGTATAAATAGCGCTTGCTCTATAAATAAAACAGCAGCACCTTTCACACTCACTCTCTCTTACTTACCCACACACACACACACACACACACACACACACACACACGCGCACACACACATTCAAACCTGCCCACATGCCTCTTGGATCTAACACCTGCTCGTACACAATCATATGCACAAATACCCTCACATGGGCCTCCCACAATCCATATATCATTCTCTTTCTGGAGGTCAGATAGAAGGATGTCTGTGGGACGTATTGACATATTTACATGAGAGCATGACCTGTACCAGCTTAGCACCGGATACCTGCCTGACCTCTGACCCCACCTTACTTTACAGAACAATAATATAGTCAGCTTAATGCCCCACATCAATCCATAGTGTGCACATTTTGGTGTTTAGCTCATGCTTTTATTCAGAGCAGCCTGTAGCAGATAGATGGTCGATATCTTCCCCAAAATGTTGATGAAATGGCACTAGCTGATAAAACCACAGAACTCTCAGAGGAAGATTTTCTCCCATTGCTATCTGGCCAGCAGTTGGCAAGATACGGACCAAAGTTTCAGAGGGGCAGACTGGCAGGCAATCCAACACTGCCATCCTGCTTGCAGGGCAAAACACACTAACAAACTGCTCTCCAAGAGATCAGTGTGTTGACTTTAAATAATGCTGCTGGCCTACTGTAAATCAACATGACGTGAAAGTGTTTGCATGGTGCCACCAGCGCAAAGGATCACCGGAAAGGCTGGTGGTTGACTCAACTGAATATCTGCCAATAATACAGAATTTCACTACTAATCCTGTTTGCACAGCACTTATTCACATTCACACCACTTTCTACGTCAGTCCATTATGTGGCTATGTGTCTGAAGAACAACATGTCCCATCCGCCGCTGTCTGCTGAGCTCAACTCAGGGTAGAAGTGTTTTGAAATGGGGTGGAGAGGGGGGTGAGAGATAAATTGGTACAGCGAGCTGGAATGCTGCAGCAGTTATTTAAGGCCCTGTAGGTGCTGCCTAGGCCATATGCTCCCATTATTCCGCTTGGGAGGGGCCCATGTGGGCATGTGAGCAAGGCTGGAGGGAGGGGGAGGAGGGTGAGAGAAAAAGAGAAAAGAGGGGGTGATGGGAGGGGAGTGAAAAAGAGAAAGGTAGCTGAGGAATTATTTTAAGGAGAGCCCTCCTATCAAGCGTAGGAGGAATTTTAAGAACGGGATACCGGGAGAAGCCTGAGATGAGATGAGAACGAATTAGCTTCTAAAGTAAATGATCGCCTCGCCCTCAATATCCGGCTCTTTCACCGTCATCTTTGCATAATTCATCTCGTCAAATTTTGAGGTGTGACAGAGTATAATTCACGAACTCCTGAACTTTTCTGGTTGATAGCTTCTCTTAGGTTAGGGCTTCTCAATCATCCTCATATCATATCACAGAGGTGAGGTAATGAGATTCTGTATGATGTTTGTTTGTTTTTTGCTTGTTGATATTTCACAAAATAAAAAGGGATTTCCACAACTCAGTGCAGCTGAAATGTTATGAATATATGACTGTAGCAGTGAGAGTGAAATATGATCAGGATAATATGAAGTCAATTGTGAGAATAAACTTTGTGTGGATCCCCAAACTTCATTTTTGTCAGCTGTAATGGGTTGATTTTTCTACTGCAGATAGCTCAATATTTATCTAAGGCCCAGATGCTGCTTTGTTGTTAGCTTCATATCTCTTTTTCTCTCTTGTTTCTCCCCCTCTCTCTCTCTCTCTCTCTCCCTCGCTCTCTCTCTTCTTCTTCTTCTTCTTCTTCTTCTTCTTCTCCCTATCTGTACAGTCTCTTGTCAAACTGAGGCCTGTGTTCCTGATCAGGGCATTGCTCTCATGTTAGCCGCTTCACGGGAAGCACATCCCAGCATTCCCTCTGACACGCCGGCAGCAGCATTACCATAATTGGCTTTTCTACATGACGGGACAGAGGAAATAATAATGTCATTTTATTTACAGCCCTCTTGTCCCGGTCCGAGAGCTATCACCCCCTCCTCCCTCCTCCATCCCTCCTCCATCCTCCCTCCTCACCGCAGCACTCTTTCTCCTCTCAGCACATACGCTGACATACACCCCTCCTCCTCCTCCCCTCTTCTCTTCTATCTCATCTCCCTTTTTCCCCCTCTGCCTGTGCAGGGCGCGAGTCTCGTTCTGCCACGGCGTGTAGGTCAAGCGATGGCTTTTTGATCAGCTCCTGTCCAAAGCCATCAGGGTTGAGAGGCACGTAATGGAGAGCAGGGTGACAAACAGAATCTGGGGAAGGAATAAGACTGCCAGTTTCCTATTAGGGGCCGGCCTAAACGGCCTCTGCGCCCCCCCCCACCCCCCCCAGCTCACCCCCCACCCGCCCCAGCATTCTCTGCTGCGAACCCACTCCTGCACTGCCTAAATCACATGAGTGAAGGGGCCCGTGATTGGACATTAGTGCCGCAAATGACTGCCGTGATTGCCCCCTCTTCCCAAACTCACATCAAATAAATAAAGAAATGTGTGTAAATAAATAGAAAGAGGGGTGTTTGAGAAATGGGGCTGGTGGTGGAGGTGGCGGTGAGGGGAGGCTGACTGGTTTCATCCCCTTCTTTTTCCTCTCTTTCTCTCTCTCTCTCTCTCTCTCTCTCTCTCTCTCTCTCTCTCTCTCTCTCTCGTTTCATCGCCTTTCTGCCTTTCTTATCTGGTTTGTTTGGATTTGACAGCGGCCAAATGGTGAAGCTCCGCGAGCCTGACAGAGAGTTTTATTGATTTAACAACCAGCAGACTCTCAGCAAAGAAAAGGGAGAAGGCAAAAAAAAAAAAATGGGCAGGACTGAGAAAGATAGCAAAGTTTTGAATAGGAGTGATATGTTTCTGCTTCACTCCTTGCCAAAATGCTGACGTGTCTGCTGGTTGTATTTCATTTGGTATCATTTACAAAAATCAAGTCATACATAGAGTCAAGCCGTGTGTGAGGGAGAATGTTTTAGAGATGATCTGTAGTTAGGTCGATCATGGTGTCCTATTGTGACGCTCTGTGTTTTCATCAGGAAAAAAGGCAACATATCAGACTGTGTGTGTGTCTGGACAGTAGGACTAAGCACACACTCAACTCTGGTCTCCGAGAGCTGTGTTTAATGCACAAACTTGATCACAGATTGCAAATCTGTAATGACGCATAACATTCTTTAATGTTTATACATTAGGTAAAAATCAGAGTCAAGGGTGCTTCATGGGTACTTTAGTTGCCGAAGTCCTTCAGGAACTCTCTCATTTAAATAATAATAATAAATAAGGCAGATGAGAACAAAACACACACTTGAGCTCTTATCTCTAATCAAATAAGTGTTTGTTGGCCAGAGTATACTTAGCCTGAGACATGAAACCTTTGATAAAACCTGTTTTTACGGCGTGTCTATGTGAGTCCATTTGTGCATTACGCATTTTAAAAAGACCATCATAACATCCAAAAGGTCTACTACAATCCATTTTTGATACTTAACATGTTTTAGATCCCTTTAACAGTATATTAACCGTATGTGTAGGTATTGGAAGATCAGTGATGCGCTGGGATGCTAATTCCTGCTTCCCCCGGCATGTGTTGTTGGTGATCTGGCGTGGCTGGTGGTGGGCTTGATTGCTGCTGCTTCTGACAGTGAGTCTGCAGTGCTATCCTGGCCACGCTGCCGCCTGTCTCCTTGATGGCGGCACGTCCCCGAGCAAAAGTGACAGGCGCTTTGGCGCCCGTGCAGATGGCCCTGCTCACAGCCATCACCCACTCGGCAAACCAAACCGCCAGGGACGGCACGCCAGCCCTGCCCCTTCCCAAGCCCGCCCCTTACTGCTGGTGTTGCTCCGCATATGTGCGCCCAGGACAAGAGAAGGGGCTTAATTTAGTCGCTAGTCAAAATCACACATCCTCAAGTTGCAGTGATTGAAGGGATAGAGTTGATGTGTTGCTCTTAATATTTTTCCTTCCTCATGCTTCAGAGTTTAGCATCCTGTCAGAATAGATGCGGCATCTCAAAACAGATGGAGAGATCATTTATTTCAGACTACCGTTAGCCACGTTTCATCACTGATATTGTACATTTATGGTTTGCGAAAACGTCCACTTGCTGCCTGTGATTTTTACAGATGTCTGTCTCTGCCAGTCTTTTGTCTGTGTGCTTTTGATATCTCCCTCTTTGTTGTTTCCATGACAACATGGCAGGACAGGCATTGATTGACAGGGATCGTCAAAGGGTTCCCTGGCGACCTGCTCATTGTTCGAAGCCCCTCCCTGCTGCAGTCTGTGTTTTGTCACTCACCCAGAGATATTTCTGATCTGCTGCTTCTCGTTCCTGCTGCCTCTATGTATGTGTGTGTGTGTGTGTGTGTGTGTGTGTGTGTGAGAGAGAGAGAGAGAGAGAGAGAGAGAGAGTGTATGAGTGTGCATGTATTAAGCACTGCCAATTATTGGGGTTTAGCTTCTTTTTTTTTTTTTTTTGCTGCAGCCGATGAGAGTGACTCACATAGGTAATTCCTACTGTATGTTTGCGCTGTTTGTGTGGGCTTGTAAAGAACGGATAGCCGTTCTGCAGGGTGCTTTGTATATTAAATGGCTGATATGTATTGATAGCCTCCTGTTCTGGAGGCAGGTTAGTGAGGGGGAAGGCACTGTAACAGAAGACACTCTGCAGATGTGTTGTAGAGAGTACAGCACATAATGCTAATCTGCTGTGTTAGGGATTTTCAGGAGTTTTAGAAACTGTCTCGGTCTCAGTCTGTCAGTGGGATTGAAGCGCAGCCAGGTTCTCCTGTAGTGCTCTCATTTCACTGAAATCCTGTCAAGCGTTAGGGGAGTATGTTGCTCATTTGGAGAAGGGTGTATCAGTAGCACACAGCGAACTCAGACTTATAGGCAATATTATGGTCGGTGGGTTCAGGTTTGCACTGTAAGAGCAAACATGTATGAGCTGCAGAGTGTGTAAAGTACACACATAGGCATGGGAAGGTGAGCATGCGGACAAACACGCATTTGCAAAGCACTTACTGAGGCACTCACACGCACACGCATGCACATCATCACACAGTCACAGTCGATGGTGCAGCTGCTCACCTCCCCCACCTCCTCCACCCATCTCCTCTCAGGCAGCAGTAAATGGTGCCAGTGTATATATATCAGGTATTATGTCCACTTAGATTATGATATGACAGGTTAGCGTGCCGTTTGAAGCTGACAGCACATCTGTTTCATCAGGAGAGACTGATACTGGCATCTAGGACACACATCTCACCATGCAGGAAGGAGATAAAGGAAGAAGCTAGGGGGCCGTCTTTCCTGTCTCCCTGCCTCCCTCACCCTCTCTCTTTCTCTCCCTCTCTCGCTCTCTCTCTTTTCTTTCTCCCTTTTCTCTTACACTCCCCTCTCCCCGCCCACCAAACCCACCACCTCCTGCTCACTTTTTCTTTCTCCCCCACATCTTCTTTTCATTCACTTGTTCTCCCCCTAACCACCTCCTGTCTCTCCTACTTACTGATGCTTACTGTGTCTTGCCTAGCTCGCACACGCACATGCACACGCACAAACACACACACATGGTCTAGCCTTCTATCTCATTTGCCTTCATACATTTTACTGGTAAACCTGTTACATCTCAGTCTTGTTTATTTCTCTTTCTCCACGCCTCAATCTTTGATCTTGTGTTCGCTTTCCTCTTTTAATCTGTCTTTTTGTTAGGCATTGTCTATGCCATTTTGGATCACAGAACAGTAGTACATTTTGCAAATGTTTAAACTGTCTGCCCCAGACTCCTTCCTTCACCAATCATTGTGGCATTCTCAATCCAAGTACCATTGTTTTGCCAGCTCTAGCTTATTAGCTCAAATGAAAATGACCTTCAGCTCATCTGAGTGGATTAGGAAAAGCTGCAATATCTCCAAATTAGTGTTTTGTTTCTTTTCCTGTCCGATCAGTTGCATAACCTGAACATGTAAGGAGCTGAACTTCACGGACTGGATGAGTGAGAACTTGGGGAAGAGAGAAAGAGAGAGAGGGGAACTGAACATACAAGCATGCAGCTGGCTAACAAGGCCAAACAGCCAGTCATTTCCTGGGGAACATGAGGCATGTGTGGAAGAATAGGGAGTTGGGAAGGAAAAGGACAACTGTCAGAAGCTCAGTGATTTATTTTTCCCTTGGAGGCTTTTTTCACCACTGGCTTTCAGAGCCACATGTGTGTAAAATACACAAACTCATGCATGCATACATACGCTCACACTGGATGAGAATAAAAGCCTACATTTCCTATCATTGAGTATTCATTCCATGTTACTTTTCAGTGGTCCTGTTAGTGTGCTGTAAATCTTTAATTTCACTGAGCTGACCTCTTTTTCCTCTTTTCTTTCCTCCCCTTTTTTGTCTTCCTGCTCTCTTTCTCTCCAGCATACATGCCCGAGGATGAGCTTAAGGCATCCGCTCAAGATGAGGAAGAGCACCTGCAGGATGACGGCCTCTCATTAGACGGCCAGGACACTGAGTTCCTGTGCAACGAGGAAGAGGAAGATGCGGATGGAGGCCAGCCACCTAGTTACAGAGACTCTCCACTCAGCAATGGCACTAACCCTGACGCTGGATATGGGTCTCCACTCAGTGATGCCAGCGACCGACTTCCGGACTTCAAGAGCACCTCTTCCAGGGACGGTCAGGAGAGGGAAGGCACAGCTTTGCCCTTCCGCCCCAACAACGGCCTCTCTTTCCAGGATAGCCTGGCACAGATGAAAGCCGTCTATGCAAACCTCATCTCAGATGCCTCTTGGTCCAGTATCACAATGGACATCATGAAATCTAAGCCTGCTGCAGCTGGCAGTGTCAACAGTGCCCTCACCACTCCAGAGCCTGCCTCTACTGCTTCTGTCTCCACAACTACAACCACAAACAAGAGCAGTGGGGTCAATGTGGCTAGCAGTCACCATAATGGCAGAAGCTCCAGCACCACTGTCAACCACACAAGCAGCGCAAGTGGCAATACTAATGGCACAGCAGCTTGCTCTGTCAGCAGCCACAGTGCAACCAGCAGCAGTGGGGGCAGCAGTGGTGGGGCTAGTAATGGTAGTGGTGTGGCTTATGACTGGCACCAGGCAGCACTTGCCAAAACTCTTCAGCAGACCCCCTACCACCTTTTACCAGAGCCCAGCCTCTTCAGCACAGTGCAGCTCTACCGGCAGAACAACAAGCTGTATGGCTCTGTTTTCACTGGTGCAAGCAAGTTTCGCTGCAAAGACTGCAGCGCTGCCTATGACACACTGGTGGGTTTGACAGTCCACATGAATGAGACAGGCCACTATCGAGATGACAACAAAGACAAAGAGGAGGAGCAGGGGAAGCGCTGGTCCAAACCACGTAAGCGCTCCCTGATGGAGATGGAGGGGAAAGAGGATGCCCAGAAGGTGCTGAAGTGCATGTACTGTGGCCACTCATTTGAGTCTCTGCAAGATCTCAGCGTTCATATGATCAAGACCAAGCATTACCAGAAAGTGCCTCTCAAAGAACCAGTGCCAGCCTTGGCCACTAAACTGGTACAAAGTTCAGCTAAAAAACGAGCTATCCAAGATGCTATAGTCTCCCCATGCTCCCCAGACTCTATCCATGCTGGTAGTGGTGGTGGCAGTGTATCCCTTGGGGATGTTGGCAAAGATACAAAATCTGCAGCTAACCCCTATGTTACGCCAAACAACCGCTATGGCTACCAGAATGGTGCGAGCTACACGTGGCAGTTTGAAGCTCGTAAAGCCCAGATCCTCAAATGCATGGAGTGTGGGAGCTCTCATGATACACTGCAACAGCTGACTGCCCACATGATGGTCACAGGTCACTTTTTGAAGGTTACAAATTCTGCATCCAAGAAGGGCAAACAGCTGGTTTTTGATCCAGTGGTAGAAGAGAAGATTCAGTCTATCCCACTGCCACCAACCACCACCAGACTCCCTGTTCCCACTAGTGTTAAGTCCCAGCCAGTGTCCCCCGCCCTGTCCTCTGGCTCAGAGGAAAAGAGGGAAGGAGGTGAGGATGAAAAGGTTGAAGGTGGTGAGCCACTGGAGAGAAAAATCAAGGAGGAGAAAGATGACTCAGGTGAGAAATCTGAGACTGATGCCACATCATATAAATACCTTAGGGAAGAAGATCTGGAGGAAACACCCAAAGAAGGTTTAGATATTCTTAAATCCCTTGAGAACACAGTATCCAGTGCCATCAGCAAGGCTCAGACAGGCACACCCACATGGGGTGGCTACCCTAGCATTCATGCAGCCTACCAGCTGCAGGGTGCCATGAAGAGCTCCACTACTATTCTACCCCCAATGGTCCAGAGTGTCCAGATGCAGCCAATGTTTAACAGTGGGCTACGAGGCCTGGTGAATGACCCCAACTCAGTCATCCACTCGCCTCGGAGCCCATCCTCCCCTACCCCCCTCAGAAGCAATGTCACTGCCATGGAGGAGCTTGTGGAGAAAGTGACAGGGAAGGCTGCCACTGTGAAGAAAGAAAAGGAAGAGAAGATGGTGAGCATGGAACGATGTCGGGCCCCATCATTAGTAAAATCCCCCTCTCCTGCACTGAGAGAGCAGCGAGAGCAGTTAGCGTCTCCAAATGACCTTTCAGTAGGTAAACCGTCTGGTATGAGAAGTAGCAGCCCAGGCAGTGTAGATTCAGAGCTCATCTGCAAGAAGGAGCCCAAAGAGAGCCTTGTAGATGGCCACAACAACCATTCAAAGAACGGCTCTGAGGCGTGTCAATCCCCAGTAACTAATGGTAACAGTCTTGGCATCATCACCGATCACTCACCGGAAAGTCCTTTCATCAATCCTCTCAGTGCACTCCAGTCAATCATGAACACTCACCTGGGTAAGGCTTCTAAACCAGTAAGCCCAGCTGCTGACCCACTATCTATGCTTTACAAAATTAGCAACAGCATGATGGATAAGCCAGCTTTCAACCCAACTCCTCAGGGCAAGCCAGCTGAGCCCATCAACCACTATCAGCTGTATGAAAACAGTGACCAGCCCATAGACCTGAGTAAACATAAGTCCACCACTAACAGCAACAATAACAATAACAACAGCAGCAGTGTGCTCTTGACCAACAATAGTGTAAATGGTAATAAACCCCTCATTTCCCTCCCTGACTCAGTCTCCTCTCCTCTGAGAGAGAATGCTCTGATGGACATTTCCGATATGGTAAAGAACCTCACTGGAAGACTGACGCCCAAATCTTCCACTCCCTCCTCCATCTCAGAGAAGTCGGATGCCGACGGCAGTGCATTTGAGGACGCCCTAGAGGACCTCTCACCAGTGCAGAAGAGGAAAGGGAGGCAATCCAACTGGAATCCCCAACACCTCCTCATCCTCCAGGCACAGTTTGCTTCCAGCCTGAGGGAGACCTCAGAGGGCCGCTACGCCATGACTGACCTGGGCCCCCAGGAAAGGGTCCACATCTGCAAGTTCACAGGCCTCTCCATGACCACCATATCCCACTGGCTGGCTAATGTCAAGTACCAGCTGAGACGGACTGGGGGCACCAAGTTTCTCAAGAACATGGACTCGTGCCAGCCTGTGTTCCTCTGTGGTGACTGTGCCTCCCAGTTCAGGACTCCCTCCTCCTACATCAGCCACCTGGAGTCTCACCTGGGCTTCAGCTTGAAGGACCTGTCCAAACTGTCAGCTGAGCACCTACGGGAGCAGCAGGCTGCCTCAAAGGTGATCACAGACAAAATGACATTCGGCAGCCCCCTGTCAGCCTTGACCACGCCAGAGGACGACACAGGCTCTGTGTACCAGTGCAGACTTTGCAATCGGACATTCGTCAGCAAACACGCAGTCAAACTGCACCTCAGCAAGACCCACGGCAAGTCTCCAGAGGACCACCTGGTGTTTGTCACTGCTCTGGAGAAACTGGAGAAGCTAGACAAGATGGAGAAGGTTTAAGGGGGGTCTTGTGCTGAGGGTAGAGACTGACAGCTGTGGAACTGATTAGAATTTCATTGCACTAAAATGACATTGTTCACAGTTACTGCACTGGGCCGAACTGAGCCGCCAGAAAAAAATCGGTCTTATTATTTTTTGTTGTGATAACTGCCTGACTGGACCATGTCTTTTCATGTTGATTTGTTTTTGTTTTGCCAAGCTTTTTTACACTTATTTTGTAATATATTTATATGCTATTTGTCTGATCTGTGCATGTATTTTAGTGAATCAAGGTTAAACACAAGATTTTAATCTTTTCATGGCAAAAATACAACTACTGCTTCAATGGTAAAAGTGGTGAGTGGAAAAAGAATTGGTGGGAGAGAAAACTGTATAATACTTGATATGAAGAAGGTGAAAATTAAATGTATACACCAAAAGAATGAAAGAATACCCTGAAAGACTGAAGTAGCACCTTAGACAGTTGAATTTTGAATTTGTAAAGAGGACATGTTTTGAAATATCTTGCATTTGTCAAAACCAGATTGATTTTAAAAGATCAAGGATTATCATTTCCCCCCTCTCCTTTTTGGGTTCCTGTCACTGCAATGTTTTTGATGATGAATGGCCTGCTCATAAATCTGTCAGTGTATAAGAAAAAAGATCACGTGAACATTCGGAAAAACTGAAATGCTGCTTCTGGTTACGAGTCAATCAGTGAAAATGAATGGCCGTCAGTATGCAAGTTTGCTCAAAAAACTTTTCCTTGTTGTGAAGTATCACCTTATAGCAATTTTCCAGTTGTATGGTTTGTTACAACTTTCTCTTTCTAAATTGTGTCGCTTTATTCAACTGTAAAGAGAACAGTCCGTTACATGTAAATGATTACCAGTGAAATGTCAGTACTCCATAAGACATATCTTACCATTTGAAACGGCTCAACATTCTTTGTATCTTAAGGTGTGTGCATTCTCTAACTTTTATATTGTCATTTTATATACAAAAATGATAAAAAATAAAAACAGATGGTGTATATAGATATATGCTGTAGAGCTACAAAATGTCCTTTTTTAAAGAAAATACAAATTTAGCTTCTTTGGCTTGGTTTACAGAAATGATTTTAATTATACTTGCATCCAATTTGATGCATGAAATGGTGTGGAAAATAAATAAGCGATGCACAATGACTATACATTTCAATGTTTTATCGACAATATTGTAAAAAAAAAAAAAATTTTTAGCACCGATTAGTTTGTTTCATTTATTTCTCAATTGTAAAATAAACCCCAAAGCAGTTGTTAACAGTCATACATTTGTGGTTGTGTGTTCATTTGTCATGGTGGTGCACCAAATTCAACATGTATAAAACATAACTCTGCGGCAAATTAAAGCAATCACACCCATATAAAATCCTAACCCAGTGTAAGAGGATTTCTTTTTTTCAGTTATACTTAGATATTTTGCACTGCAGAGGTGAGATTCATAATTTCCTTTTCTCACTGTGACTATATACTTTGTGCTGTGTAACAGGTCTGCTTTTATGTGTACCAAATTTTAAGAGAAAAAGAAAAGTCACTGGTGTCATACTTACAACTGATGACTGAGCCGCATCATACTGGCGAAGATTAATATAATGATGCAGATGACGGGGATGATAAGCCTGTAAGGGTGCCTATTGTACTGTAAGAAACACATGCTTGGCTTGTGACTGGCCTTCGGAGGGCCCGTTCTCAAAGAATCAGTGTTATATTAATGACGGCAGTGTACTTTTGCCTGTCTTCTTGGAACAAAATCAGATGGGTGTCTGTTCTGCTTGATATAGCCTCCTGACTGGCCACACTTAACCAACCAATAATTAGTGCAACTATTCAGATGATACATAAGCAGCAAGCTGTCCCTTTCTCTGATCAACTACAATACTGCTAACAAGAAAATATACTGCGTGTCTTTGCTTTGTGCAGTGACATTGATGTTTGTGAACTGGATGCCACAGTTCAGAGGCATAAGTGTGAAACCTGTCAATGCAGAAACTATAAACAAACCCGAATTATAACTTAAAGTTGATATCTCAGAAACTCGTCATCAATTAAGTTGCCTACACCATTGATCAGAGCCAGAATGCCCATGTGTGCTGCAAATGCCATGTTTTAAACACACCCATCTGTATTTTAGCAGATCTGTTCAGATAAATCAAAACTTTGCAGGATAAAGTGTCTCCTCAGCATCGATAGTGCGAACAGGTTTATTGGCTGAACATTTTTGATTTCCACAGCCGGTGTGTGATTTTCTAAGGTCAGTCAAAAATTATGCGGTTTAGTGCAGAAAACCAGCTCCCTGTCCACTTCATTGACTTTGTTTCCATCTCCTCTAAATGAATGTTTGCATAGCTGCTTGCAGAGCATGACATAAGATTTCTGCACCTTTTTGACAAGCAGCTTCTCCATCACCTAAGTCCTTCTGTCTGTTTTGCTGCAGAACTTTTTCCCACCATGTTTTGCTTCTCCTAAGATTTCTCGTGCTGTTGTTTGAGGTCTGGCTTCATTTAATGTGTACTACAGCCTTAACATTTAGCTTTAGTGATAGCTGAAAGTGATTCATTTTGTAAAACGACCTCTAGATGACCCTCTACCAAAGGTAAGTGGAAAGTTGGGGGTTTTCTTCCTCAGGCAGCCCTGCAGGTAAAGCGTCTGCATCAGGAATTTGATCTCTCATCTTGCCCTCATGTCTCAAGTTTCTGATAGAGTACTTACAGTACCAGCCTTTGTATGGATGACGCCAAGCTGCAGTGTTATGACTTCCATTCCTCACACTCACAACATGTCTCATGTCGGCTGAGTCAGTCACACACACTCTCCCAGCTATATTAGCATGAGTGTCTTTGTGCAATTACACACCTCCTCGATCTGGCTGCACCTCGCTGTGTTGATACACGGATTCAGTGACAAAGGAAACACAGGCAGAGGGCAGATTAGCCCGGCTGAAGATGCAGCTTCCTCGGAAAGGGGCTGCTAGAGTTGGGTTATAAAACAAACAAGGCAGATAAACAAGCAACATTTGGAGGAGATAGTGTTCCCTGCACACCAGAAATAAAAAACACCTTGTAGGTTTAATACCCCACAGCTAAACCTGTAATTTTGCTGTGCCGTCAGATAGCTGCTGAGCCGATAGAGACTCTTTCCTGCTTTGTTAGAGATCAGTGCACTGTTTCCTGTGCGCATTCTATGTAAATTACATGCGATAATCGCCACGCACGGCACAATGCTGGTTCCCGTGGTGCAAACGGAAACCGAGGGTAGATAAACGCAGGCTGGGCAGATTTGCATAGCCTTTGTGTTTTGGGCGCTGCTGAACGTGAGCCCTGAGGATTGGTAGGGATTTCCTCAAGGTTTTGTATAAGTAAATGCCTGCTTCCTCTCAGGGCTGGGACCATTATGTACAGCAGACAGGGGTGGGTGTAGACAGAGGGCACAAACGGAATAACAAAATTACCTGGGCTGGTGGGAACATGGGGAGGGAGTATTAACCTGCATAACTCACGTCTGCCTCTGCCTAGATAGAACAGGGATATATTGATGTTACTCTTCTGTACATTACTATATAATTTGCATCCTCTGTTTATGACAATAATAGAGAGGTGTCACTCTATGGTTACAAGTCACAGAGAAGTAAAGTGAACTAAGGGAGGGCGTGTTGATCCGATGCCTGTGATGTTTGTTGTTCTCAGAAGTTCACCACTAATGCTTCAAGGTGTGTTATTACCTCAGATGTATATAATTCATGCATCCTCTCAGTCTTTTGTTAGGCTTCATGACTGTTGTTTCTGGTTTGTATATGATAGCAGCATGAAGATCATTGTCAACCATGAAACAATGACAAAGCTCCTGCTGAGGATCCTGGCATGTGTCTGACGCCTTTAAACCCTCCAACTTTGCACACAACTCCGACATATAGCTTAATACCCTTCCAAAATACCTCGAACCAAGCAAACAATGTCTGAGAGAGAATCAACAAACAAAGCAACATCGACTGAGAGCCTTTGTACCGGATTGCAAACTAAAGTCGGAGAAATCTGTTTGTATCCTGATAAAACGCCTCATTGTGGAATTTGCATTCCTGGAAGAAGTTATCAGTATACATGTTATGCACAGGCTACCTGCTGCATTCTATTTTTATGATGATTTAAGTCAGTTTGTAGACTTGATGAAATTATTTTCCTCAGCTTCTTACTGTGAAATGTGTAGGATCTGTGACAATTCTACCGTTCATACAGACTACCCAAAAATGGACGGTGAAAATACTGCAATTTGTTTTTGGTTTGTTTTTCTCATAACAGCATAATCGCGTTTAGTAACTAACGCTTAATAATGTTAGGATACTGGCAAAAATCTGGGTCCTTAATGCTTTATTTTCACTTGTCCTCATTTAATCAAATGTTTGCTAGAATTTATATAATTTTGCATCTAGGTTCTGCATAGGATCGTACCAGAAAATGCCTTTCTAGTCTTGATAGCAAATCCTGCTGTAGTGGTATTTACATTTAACACTTTTATGGTGCAGAAAGATAATGAATGACCTACACATTTTTGGCCCACTACAAAAATATTAAACCCATTTTTTCAAAGATTTTAACCAATCAGAATAGCCCTCCTATTTTTGTGCATGTCTGATGAGGTCTCTTATTGATTCAGATACACTGAAGAAGCCGGAAGGTTGCACAAGACTGAATTTTTTTTAGACACTTATAGAGTCATACTACATCATTTCAGGCACTACAGTGTGACTGTAACTGAGAGTGCAGCACTCCGGTTGGTGTCAGTAGCAGTGTATTTGTGCTTTTTTGATGGACATGCGGCAGTCTTTCATCAAGGTGGGTTTATTTTGCAGTGGGAGGGTTGATGTGACAGAGTTGTCTTTGGAGAATGATGGTGTTTGACAGCAGCAGGCTAACGGATGTAGGAGATCATCTCAGTCTGCCAAGCCTTTAGTTATGATGTGGTGGTGGATGAGAACTGCAGGTGTGTGTCGCCAGGCCCTTCATCCATCACAAGCCCGGACAAAACACAAAGCATACAGAGGGATGAAATGTTTCCTCCATCTTGGTGGATGAGGGATGTGGTTTTACAAAACAAGATGCGATACCTATCCATTCTGTTCTTACGCTGCACTGTAATTTTTTTTTCTCTTTCATCTTTTTTTTTGGAGAGGGAATGGGTCTGTGTGTATTGTTGTGTGTCTTTGTTTCTTCATTTCTTTGAATAGCAATAAACAATTCTACACATGTTCATAAAATGTTGATATAAATTCTTAATCTCTTGGATTTCAACAAGGCGAGCACTATAAATATATATGTTACATTGTTTTCCATGAACAACTAATCTATCTCTATTTGTCTGATCACCTGGAGACATGTCTATAGCTACAATAAAATCCATACATGAAAGATTAATGACATATATCCTATTATCTCTGTGTGTATATGTATGATTTAGTCATTGCCCTCTCAGGGGTTTTTTTGAATATGAGAACTACCATGTCCCTGTCATTTCCTATTTCAAATCAAAGAGGTCAACAAAGAAAATGTCTCAAAACCAATTTGTGTTTGAAAAAGACCCTTGAGAAATAGTGGCTTGTGTTGTGTTTGATATGCACAAAGACACTTATCCCTTATCTATCTGTTCAGAGAGAAAAAGAAGGAGATAGAGGGTGAAATGCTCCAGGAATCAGTGCTGCCTCCATGAGATATGATGCTGCTTGATTTTGATCATTGACATTTGCTTTTTCATGCATCCCGAAAAAACAAGGCCCCCCTTCCATTAAGGAATTATTCAAATGACCTTCAACAGTGCATGTTTTCCTACAGTTTTGTTGTGGGAATATGAGAACACATACTGACATCTCAATTACTTATGCAAGGCTCAGAGTAGGCCCAGTGGATGCAATCACCGTGTGTGCAATCCTCAGTCACTCCGAATCACAGAAGCTCCCGGACAGACACACATAATTCAGACAAGTCAGACAGTATTTGCATACAAAGACTAAAAAAAAAAGAGGGCATAAATAAAAAATGCACCATCTTGAGCAGGAAGAGAAGGTAGAGATTTTAAGGGGAGGGTGGGGAGTGAGGGAAGGAGGAAAGGGGAAACCGGTAAATTGTTTTAAAAAGGTCTGTCATGTCATGTCATGTTGTGTATGTAAAAGGGTTCGACCGATATGCAGAGCTGATATTGGCCTTTGGCATTTGGTGTTTGGTGTTGCATACCTCTGAATGAAAACAGATGCAGTTTCATTAATAACAATGTATTATTATTACTTAATATACTACTAGTATCATTATCATCACCATTATTATTGTTAAAGATCATTAAAAATAATAATTATTTAAATATTATACAAAAAGTACATTTTTATAATTTAAATAAATAACATTGTGGAGGGAAAAAAGTTGTTTGAAATTATTTTTCAGCACATAAATGGACATATATACATATATTAAAGATACTGATTAGCGGCACTTAATTATACTACAGACGTTCAAAATTCCATATTGGTCAAACTCTTCTATCTAAAGGCCCTCAGTCATCAACCACCATAGTCTTACACTGGACCAGACACGGTTGTCCATCTTTATCCCCTTAAAACATGAGTTTTTTTTCCCCCCTTCCGCCCTTCTGGAGGTGACACACTGTCTCATCGTCGCGTGATGGGTGGGGGGTGGTAGAGGAGTGGGTGAAGGGGTAGAAGGGCTGGGGTGGTTGAGGGCAGGCGGAGAGGTGGGGTGGGGTGGGGTGCATCGGAGGCTAACCCGGCATCACGTCATTAGCGTTGCGCGGCGGAGATGCAGGGGCACCCTGACACATGTCACGGACAGCCAGCCGAGAGCCCACGTATGAAGCTGACACGCTGCGCATAATTTATCCCGTGACACGATCTGCATGCCGAGTTGTTGATCTGTTGTGTTTGGTTTGGACATGGGCGCTCTGGCAGGGAAGACAGAGGAGGGGGGTTATTATGCAGGTGGGGGGAGGGCAGGAAGAGGAGAGCGAGGGCGAAGAGGTGGCAGGGTGTGTTTTCTATTGGCGGTGGAAGGCGGCATCTTGGTGTAGCACACACAGAAGGGGCGACACATTTGTCATGTCCACTGAGAAGCAACATATACATAAACAAGTGCATTCAAATTCACTAATGCAGACACCCAGACTCTAACACACACTCGCACACACAGGCACATTCATGCTTTGGTGATATGCATGTTGAGTCACAGTGAAATCACAGCCATAATCTCGTCCCTTAAGACATCTGTTCATGAGTGAAAATGACTAATATTGTTGAAATGACCCTCTGTCATTCCATTGGATGTGACTGTTTTTCAAGCTTCAGCTGCAGTGCTGTTAAAGCACCGACTGACACCAGTTCTCATCATCATAATTTTTGCTTCAGTGACTCAATAAAGCGTTAATTAGATTAATAAGCTGACATGTTTGTGCGTGTGTTTTTGTAAGTCAGTTAATACCTTGAAAGCAATGTTGAGTTGGTATGGCTGTTATGATAAAGGTTGTGGCACATAGGGCAAGTATGTATGTGTGTGTTGATATTATGCAAATTAGTAAATACAAGCATTGTTAACATAACATCAGTCATCTTATGTTTTAGCCCTTAGTGTTGTTTGTGAGTTGCTGTGTGCGTGTGTCTACAGGAAGTGCTCATCAACCATCAACTACTCCTGCGACCCCCCCCCCTCCCTTTCCTGGCTCGTTTACATGAATTATGTATATGACCAGTCTTGTTAGAGGAGCCCCTCCCTCATCACACCCCTAATCCCTGCCGTTGCCGCGGTAACCAAAATTAGACATGACTGTGAGGTACAGTATGGGCCCTCGGGGCCTGTTTCTGGACAGGCCTCATCCTGGGCAGTCATGGATAAGGATCCGGAGGTCCTATGGGCCTGTAGGTCACCTGTCCGCTGATATTACTGTACCGATGCTGGAGCTTGATGGGAAATATTAATTTCACTTCAGCTCAGTCTGTTGCCATAAACCCTAAAGCCAGGGAGACACTGTATGGATTCGACCAGATCGGTTGTTGTCTGACTTGCAGTTTGAGGGAGGGTCACGCTGCCTGATTAATCACCTGATCGATCAACTATCCGGCTCTTGGGTGATCAGATTGCATGTCCGAAATTTGGGTCTGCTGTCTCGCAGTTTGAACTATTTCCTCATGGCTGCTGACAAAGATGCATTGGAAACTATTGTGAGCTTATTTTAATATGACTGGAGAAGTATTTCACATGTTGTGGCAAAAACTGAGATTTCTGTGATATAAAACTGAACATCAGTGCAGCATGAACAGACCATGCTGTCTGCATCTTCCAGACATCTACAGCTCCAGATGATTTTTTTCTTTCCTTACTTTTGACTTATAATAGAACTTATTTTGTCAACATTGAGGAAGCAGCCCACTTGTCTGAGTTCAGTTTATTGGAATTGTCACTGGACGTTACTGACAAGTGTGTTCCATGCTGACATTCGGTGTGAACTCTCCACATCCTGGCCGGTCAGTTGATCCATTCAGTGTGAGCATCAGAGTCGCAGAGTCTGGCAGATAAAAATGTGTGAGTTAACACAATGTAGAAGTCTGGGCCTTCCAGGAGGAACAGTGAATGTAAAGACTGAAAAACAAATTAGAAAGTGTTGTCATATTATGAGGGTCTTGTACCACTAGAAGGTTATTGTGTCCTGTCACCTTGTCCTGTCAATTTCCAGCTTCATTCAGGTGGATACGAATCATGTGAACATTACATTCCTACATTATCAGTTAAGTTTAAGTAAATAAACAACTTTGATCAGCACTGATTTATCATAACCTACAGAAAATGGTCACACTTGAAGCAATGACCCATCACTCATCAATTTTGATCATGCTGTAAGGAGCTCATCTCCAAAGTATCGCACTCCATCATAATGTAATAATAATGATGTAATAATCATATAACATTATGGAATTTAGATGTAAGATCCGACTTTCATTTTGGGAAAAATGTTTGGCCATCATTATGTCTTAATACATCTTTACATAGCACAACATCCTGGAAACTACGTTCACAATTGTTCACATATCTGTAGCACCAATTTACATCCAGTGCCAAAATTGGATGCCAATGCAGGAAGTAGTGCGACCTGATGCACAAATGAAGGATGTGAAGGTCAGGGTGGTGGATGGGCATGTAGCACATCCAACTTTCATGTTGCAGACCATTGCTTACCAAGGTTTTTGTTAACATAACTACGATTGTTACCTTAACCGTTAGTTAGTTGCCTAACCGTTCCCTAACCGTGTAGTTTAGTCGTCATAAGTCTACCCCAAACCTTACTCAAAAAACTTTTACAAAGTAGACATTGATCTGATTTTGTGTAATTATCCAATATCGAGATCCTGTGTTGCAATCAGGTTGTGCTGAGGTTTGGATAAGGATTTTTGTGGGTCCTGTCCAGCAGTGGACAATTTCATCATATGACTGATATGATATGCAAAAGCAAACTTATTTTCTATTGATCAATCATACACACAGACA
Organism: Argyrosomus regius; assembly: GCA_946959425.1. Classification (NCBI taxonomy): domain Eukaryota; kingdom Metazoa; phylum Chordata; class Actinopteri; family Sciaenidae; genus Argyrosomus; species Argyrosomus regius. The sequence goes on along the minus strand of OX336884.1, from coordinate 8,878,577 downwards.
TGACATGCATTCATAAAATATATCAAAGGTTGTTAGTCTGGCCTTTAGTATACAGTCACTATTTGACTCTGAGATTCATCAGGAAATAGTGTGAATTCCATTGAGTTTTAATAACCATGCATAACAAGTGCTCTCATTGTAAATCCTCATCTGATATTTTCAAAAATAAATTCTAAAAACTGAATAATTTTATTATTCTAAAACTCCTCTGAAATGTATCACTAAGAGTGATTAAAAAGTGACAATTGGTGCGTTGTTCTGTCAGATGGGCTTCTTTCCACAAAGATACTGTTGTTTTGTTAAGTGTGTAAAAGTGATGTCAGCAGAATACAAGTTTGTTTGGACATATGGCAAGACATGCTCTGACACAGGACAGGATGATCTAACCTCTGTGGCTCTGATTGTGGCTGATCTTTGACTGCAACTAGTCAATATGTTTTTGTTACTTTAAGACCAGATGTGTGGCCATAGGAATAATTCCAATTTGTTGTGGGGTATTTTTTTTTTTTCAACAGTCTGGAAAACCTGCAATGAAAGCTTTTTTTTATGGATTTTAATGGAGAGCTTAAGTGTCTCGTAAAGTTCTAAATGTTGTTTCTAAGACTTATACAAAATGATTATATCCCAGAGGATTTGGACCACAGGAGCATGTATTGTACATTCATTCCTTTCTGTAAAGAACTTCTATGTGTTTATTTGGAAGCATTTCCCTGCATTACTCCCAACCAGCTCAATCACTGCTCCCTAGTGATCCCCCCTATTAACATGATTGTTTTTTTGCTGACAAGATTTCCTGGACTGCAGTGAAGACAGAAGACTATCAAGAGGGGCCTTTTTGTTACTGAGATATATAAATAACTTATATATGGGCTTTGTGTGGCATGAATAGTGTGGTTGTTATTTCTGATTCCATCTTACATTTTGATCCATGGAAAATGTTTATTTGAACACTATGATTACAGTTTAGGTTTTTGTAAATTCTCTAAATGTCATACGGTTGTCATTTTGCTGAGAACACTCCAAGAACCAAACTTTGAGAACCTCTGACCACTGTGGAATCAGTTTTAATAAACAAAAATAAAATGAAGGCAAAATGAAGCAGCCTGCCATTGTAGGCAGCTTGCATGTAATCGGCCCGTTGTTATTTCGAGCCTGTTAATTTCACAGCACCATTTGGAGTTGTCCATCTGTTTATTAAAGGTTAAACTGCCTCCACACTCATGAAGCGTACGTTTCTCACGATCCTCAGTTTGCAACATGCAGTGGATTGTCTCTGACGCATCTAAAAAGTTTGTCTTGTGCTCTGATAAAATAGTAAATGACAGATTTGTCACGGCATGTCTGGTATAAATAACTGAGGAGAACTCAACATGAACTCAAGAAATGAAAGCGGAGAAATGAGAAAATAGCAAATATAAAGACATGTACATTATTTGTATTAATATTAAAAAACAAGTCACACAATCAGAGAGAACGATTGCTGTTTATGATCTATATTATAGTATATTGCTTTCCTCGTGGAGGAGCCTGCAGGTGAGTGAGAGCTCTGGTGAATATGGAAAGTACAGGTGGGCAGACAGTCCAGTTAATGGCCATGTATCGATGTAGTGGTAGGAAGGTAAGAAGCACCAGTTCCTGGGTGTTGATTTAATGGACAACCTGTCACTTCCTTGTCACTTCACCAAGATAATTTTACTTCGCTCATTGTGTGTATCTGTGCGAGTTCTGTATGTGCATTTTCAACAGTCATTATAGGTAATTTCAAATGAAACACGCTGGTTCTTGAATATGCCAAGGCCAAACTCTTCGGGCATTTTCGCTCCTACAGTAGTTGGTTTAAAGAAATTATTTTCCAAAATGAATGCAGCTTTGGTTTGTTTTTCCATATTTGTACACAGTAATAACACCAAAAAGAAAGAGGCTTTAAGCAGTGTTTCCACACCAGCACTGCACAGCTTTGTTTTGACAGAGAATCATGCAATCCGCTTGTTTAGAGCACACTGTGAATAATGGCTTAAGGCAAGTTTTTCCAAAAGTCCCTCCCCATACCAAATTTCTGACCAGAGAAGGAAATAGTGCTCCCACATGGCACTTGTTGATAACGTCAAGTTTGCTTGGTATTTGTGCAATGTGAACTGAACCAATGCATGAATGCAGTGGAGGGTCTTGATGCAACTGTTTCTGGATTCTCATACCTGCTGCGACCTAAATAAACACATTGAAGGCCACTGGTAGTTAAACACCACTAATCTGTGTGTTTTACTGTATTAATATGCAAACATAAAAGAAGAAGAGTTTAAAGAGAAGATGGTTGCCATGGTGACTTATTGCCCCACGAAGTCTGTGGGGCTTCCTGTTCCTGAACTGTGGATGGAAGTGACACCATGTGACTGCGCTACCAACACATTTTCTCTACGGCTAGCCCCACCCAGCCTCCGACATCGGCACCCAGTACCCCCCCACCTCATCACCCTGCTTCTCCTTTGTTAAGCCAAGCTCGGAGTGCCATAGACACAGATGAAGGCGTGGAGAAAACACATGCCAAAAAGGCCCCCCTGCCACTCTCACTCTTGCACAGCGACAATGATAGGCTGTCATCACACAGCGATCAGCACTGTCACCCACAACATTGCCGTGCACAAACACACACACACACGTATACAAGTGCAGGCACGCACACAAACACACACAACACACAGGCGTACACACACACGTACACAGGACCCACGGCTGTGAAAATCCGCACCAGCCTCGACAACACTGACAACCAAGTCACTGCTGTCACTTCAGTTATTTTTACACTGGGGCCTGACAACACATCAAAAATCTCTCTCGCTATGGGAACAACATGAGACCACTGCATCAAGCCCATTAGACGCCACGTGTCACATCAAATATCTAATTATCTGCTATTCAATATTCCCAATTAAGTTAGAGATGTTCACTATGCACACTCACACAATAATTTACCACAGTGTTGTGTATGCAAAGTGAGATGATAAAGCTGGCCTAGCTGTAAAAAAAAAAGGGAGGAAGAAGAAAAAACACAGCTGCATTGCTGTCTTGGTGACAGTGAGAAGGCTGAGGTGGATCCTGAAGAGAGTGATCTCTTGCTGTGGTTCAATCCTGTTTTCTGCAGGTAAAATCTGACCAGAAGAGAGACACAGGAAGAGACAGTTATTCTAGTATTTTTTTTTGTCCGGACTGGTGGAGTAAGAGTTAACTTTTTTGGCCCTGGCTGCCGTCAGCAAGCAGAAGGCAGCTATGTGATGAGTCTGATTGGCGGCCGATGGCGGTGAGATCAGTGGCAGGGCTGTGCGATGGATGCCATCTTGGCCGGCTTGTGATGTGCAGTTTGTCGCCCGGGCTTCACTAGGAAGGAAAGCCTTGAAAATACTGCTGGCTGTCACTCAAAGAGAAATGTGGTGTAGTTCCAAAAAAAACCCTTCACCAAATACCTTTTTGTTTGCTATCTCTCCTTTTCACAGTCACTAGGATGTGATGTACAGTGTTAGAGTAGTAAATATAAAGGTGAGTACTGTTGGTGATAATCAGGCAGATAGCTATTACTGAACAGTCATTTTTCCTTGAATGATCTCATCCTTGTTTAACGTAGGACATAGCTCACTATAGTACCACCTAAGAGTGATTAAAATAAGTCCAAAAGGGGTGTTTATTTGATGTAGTGATACATTTTTCTCTTCTGTTCTGTTTTGCTACTCTGCTTTAAAAGTAATAATTTTAGCTAAAGAAAATACTGTTTTCATAGTACCTAAATGACAAAATTCGAAAAGCAACTCATATTGGCAATTCAATTCATCCTTGACCTCCTCTCTTTGGTTTTAGGTGACGGTAACTAAGTCAATAGTTTAGACAAACCCTGATAGTTTAGACAAACCAGAGTTAAATGTGGGAAGGAAATAGGATGCAAACCACAGTTTGTGGTGTTGTCACACACTTTATAAGGCCAATCATCCACCCTGATGTCCTCCTGAAGAGATTCTGTGGTAGTGTAACATCACATTGAGCTTTTAGCCAACTGCAAGAGGCAAATGTCAGGCAAATGTAAATATACAGGTCATCCTTAGCTTTAGAACAAACAACTAATTCTGTCATTATTCTGTGAGGACAGTCTCTAAAAATAACACAAAAGAAACTTTTGCCTAAAATATCTATTTTGAAAATCATCAATATTCTGTTACCTTTACTATCCTGAGTATATAGTACATCCTTTCAATTGCAAATTAAATACACGTCTTCGTGTCATAAATGGGTGCACATTTGGCTGTGTAGAGGATGCAAATCTCCATGCAAACCACCAGTCAACTGGCTCCCCACAGTTCAGGAAAAACCTCTCCACCACCCTACCCCCGATTCCCTCACCCCATTTTTCCCCATTAGCCCCTTGTTTGCCATGACAGAGTGGGATTAAACACTGTGTAAAATGTTACACTTCTGTGCAGCTCCCTTTTTACATTTAGTGACAAAACAGACAAATTAAGCTTTTGCCCCATGCAGCCTTGCCCTCCCCCTCCCACCCTCCCTCCATCCATCCCCCACCTTGTATGTTTGTTGCCTGAAGCAAGGATCGCCGCCTCATCGCTGATAGTCGGAGGAGGACGGCAGGGTCAGCTTTGCCTGCAGGCACGGGGCCCCTCGGAGCTACAGCAGCCGCTCATTTCAACCATCAACCAACATGTACAAGAACAGAGGCCCTGGCTACATCTGCTGACCAGGAAGTAACACAATAACATCAGTAAACCAAAGCAAACGGGATCGGCTGGCGAAATGAAAGAGGTTACTTTACCATTAACCTAAAATGGTATGTTGTGTAGACATTTATAAAAAAAAAAAATACTGGAATCACTTGAAGAGGTGCTCATTTAAGCAGTATTAGAAGCTGTGCTTGTAGCCATGATCCAATGACAGTACACGGCTGACAATGACCTTAACATAACACATCACCCAGGGTCTGTATGATGCGAAGTGTTGGCTCTTCATAAACTTTCCTTGCCTGGTGCTATTGTCATTTGTTTTAGCTGGACATTATGTTCATGTTAGCTTGTTTCTGTTTGGGATGGTCGGTTATTTTATTTTGTTTTGAAAGTGATGTATCTGTCCCACCAACATTCTTTTCACTTAATAAGTTTGTATTAGTGTTTGTCAGGAGTAATTAATCTGATGTTTTTCATTATGATCATTCTTATTAGTCTTATTTTAAGTCCATATGCTACAACTTTTACAGCTCCATCAACCAAGCTTGTCGTCATTATTTTTAAAATGCAGCTAGGTAGCCACAGTAGTTTAGCTATGTAGTAAGATGACCTGAATTCTGAATTCTAGCCTACACGGTCTTGCTTGATTAACCGTTTCTCCAACCAGGGGAAACAACATACAACCAGGGGGAACAACATCAGACTTTCACTGCAAAAAACGCCATATGTAATTTATGTGAAAACATTTAAGATATAAGCATTCTTTTCCTTGAAACATGCACATGTGGCTCCTGGTGCAACTAGTGATTTATTTAAATGAGTCAAGGTGTCTATTAACCCTTGAATTAAGTCTTGAATTAAGCTCAAAAGGTTACATTCAATGGATTCTTGTTTAGTGTAGATAATTCAGTGCCCCAAACTGAAAACTATTGAATGGATTGTCATTAAATTTGGTCAAAATAAGTGTATTCTCCAGAGGATAAATACTGTATCAGTGACTTTTGTGGTCAAAATTTCAGTTTGTCCAGTACTTTGTTTCATGACCAAATACCCACAATACTAATGGCATTCTCATCATCACTCTAAACTAAGATGGTGAACATGGAACATATTACCTGCATTGTGCATTTGTACAGCCTTTCAGATCTGCTAGTATAGTCTTATTTATTAACAATGAACAGAACATTGTGAAAAGATCATCCTCCCGTATTTGACCTGATAATAGCAGAGTTACTTCAAAGGTTATTCAAGATGATATTATTTTCATCATTAGTGAAGAGTGTTAGGTCTAATGATCCATCTGAGACTATACTTTTGTTGAATGTATAATGAATGAGATGTAAACTACGAATGGGTGATATACTGAACTTGATATAATATCACTCATGTTTCAGTTACTGATCATTTCTTAAATAGGATTTTTCAAAATAATGGTCATTTTTAGAAAGATCAAATCACATACCGACCATTGATGAGAAAACTAGATTTTCTACCAGTTTTTATCATTACAATGGAGGAAATATACTGCAAATGAACAATGTTAAACGTACAAAACAAAAATGCTTGCGTCATTCCATTGATTGAACTAAATAAATGAATCGTGAACAAGACAGAGTAATACTGTTGCTGTTCTTCATAACATGATTATAGTCATACTGCCTCTTGTACATTTGCAACATATTGCCAGAAACAAATGTAATGTAAAGACACGGCAAATGGAAAGCACTTTGTTAGTTCTCTGTTAGATAGATGCAAATTATTAGTAGTTGGAAATGATTGTTTCTACCCAGCATAGATAATTAAATCAGTTAGTGATCATTGTGTGGTAATCACCAAAAAATGGCACAAATTTTTATTTTCTCGTCGCAAAACCAAACATCCATCTGTTGCCAACAAAATTCGTTGTCCAAGTGTTTCGATTGTTTTCTTGTTGCGTGCTATAGAAACTAGACGAAGGGCATATCTATATGACTTCGGTCCTTAATGAGGCCTGTTCTGGCTTTTTAAAAACTGAGACAAGGTCCTTATCAGACGCTTTCTCCCTGGGGATTGTCACCCTTTGCAGAGTACGTTTCCACGTAAGAGAGATTTCCCTGACACAAAGGCATCTCTCGTCTATCTGCAAAGCTTCTTGAAGTGTTTATCCACCAGAACTGACAGAGAGCTGACTTTAATTAGCACTGTCTCCCTTTTTAGCCCCCCCTCCACCATCCCCACTCCCCAATCCTACCTCTCCCCCACCCTCGTCAGATTGCATAACTTCGAACTGAACCGTATATTAGGTTTTATTCACTGATGTTTTTGAAGGACCAGTTCATAGAGAGAGGGAGAGCGAGCCGCCTGCTCTCCTCATTTATGGCACATAATTAAAACTAAATGACAATTCCACTCTCCTATTTAATTAACCACTTTAGATAAAGCAAACACACATACAGTATGGTACAGAAACTCATAGACACATCACGCACACACTCACACACACACCAAGCACATCCAGAAGACACACACACACACACACACACAAACCATCGCACAGAAGCAGGTCACACCCCCCAAGTCTTATTAAACCCCATAATATTTCAATCTGGGGCTTTACTGACTTTGATAATATTCAAAAGGGAAAGCCGCCCCTCCCTTGACGCTTTTTTGGGGGGGATGTCAGTCAACTTGACACCCTGTAAATACTCTCTCAAGCTCCTGTTTCAGTTATTCCCCCCTCTGTCCAATCATTTGTGAGTTTTCTCAGTGTTAATGATGAAGGGTTTAATTCATCATAACAGTATTCGCACAACCTCTAATTAGCAGCAACACTCGTACAACAATGCCAGCGTTATCTCCTCATGCAAATGAGCTCTCAGTCTGTTGCGTTTGCTAATTTTATGAAACGGCAGGGCGATAACTACGCAGCCTGTGCTAATCTTCCCTGCGTTTAACCCTGGTTTTCTTTTTAATCCGCCATCCATAACAAACAAACAACAAACAATAATCCTATTATCGGCTTGATGATTCCTCTTCTTTTGACTTATTTTACTCTAATTTAATCTCAATTATGGGCAGAGAAAAACATTGACAGACATGCACTTTCTCTATACATTCAGATTTTTACTTCAGATGAGCTCATTGAGCTCATCAATGGAAGTCCCCTGATAGAGGCCTGGTGATAACATCCATATAATATTATGCTGTTGAAAATGAATGGTTAAATTATATGCCATGTTGTGCCTTATACCACTGTGGAGCCTGGAGTATAATGGATAAAATTCAATTAGTACCAAGCTGAAGTGTATTAAGGCGTGTACACTGCACACATTCATCGCTATTTTGTCTCAAATTCCAGAATCATATTCAGGATGTTCATAAATGTGATCAAATCCAGGCAGTGTACAATCCCAGGCTGTGTATATATATTGTGTGGATATGGAGTGTGTGTGTGTGTGTGTGTGTGTATGATGGTGGGTGGCGGGGGTCTGCCTTGTTATGGCCCTGGGTTCACTAACCTTGTCCATATTGACAGCTCCTGCTATTAGGGGCCACAACTGTGAGGGATCCCTGTGGTTAGATTAGTGAGAGATGAATGCTCTACGCCTGAGTGTGAATGTGTGTGTGTGTGTGTGTGTGAGAGAGAGAGCTTTTGCTGTTGCTGATTACCCACTCTACCTGTTGTCACTGTGGGAGAAAATATCAGATATTGTCTCATTTGCCTCAATGACACAGCAATAACACTACCAACACCCATGGTAGTTTATACTCTAATTTACCCATTCAAATACACTTAGATTCACAGTATGATATCTTTAGTTAGACACAAAAACATCTCCGAGTCATATTTGATAGATGTTTCATTAATATGACTACATAAATTGTCTGTGTTTGCATGTGTGTGTAAGTGGATGGTGGCTTTGTCTTGCACAGACACTGCTGTGACAGGTCATTTTCAGTGACCTCGCAGAGAGGACCACCAACCACCATTTCACAAAACCATTAAATAGAGGGTAAAAACACACTTTTCTACTCTCTATACAAACACACATATATTTAATATTATATAATATAATGTTGGTAAATCTTTAGAATGGGCCATACCATTTTTTAAGATTCCAGCTACTGTATTCCTGTTGCTTTCAGGCAAAGTGAACTTTAAATAATGATGTTATTACAGAAATTTGCTTGTTTGATTGTTTCTTTGCGTGTGTTTATCACAAATGATTACCCTATTTTTCATTCCTACATATTTGTGTTTTGCTATAGTTTAATTTGACAAAAATTGACTAAATATGATCAGTTTTCAAAGTAAGACATTGATCATGGTTTCATAAACTTGTGAAGTCAGAGGAGCTATTTCAGTGGGCCTGGTCCTGGAAGTAAATGTGTGATTCATTTTTCCCATCCACAGCGTTACATGACTCACAGTTGGAGCACTATTACATCTTGAATCAACATTAAACTTTCCCAGTTGAATCATCAGTGCATCTGATTAACAATTGTATTTGAAAATATCAAGTACAAAAAGTAAATAAAAATGAATTAAATAAATATTTGGAGGAGAAATTCATGTGCAGCTTATGGTGGGCATGAGTTTAAGATTACAGTGCTGAGAAAAGTGATTTAACAATTTAAATATTTATTCACATTTTAAATCTGTTCAATTTTTGTTTCTGGGTCATGTTTGGGTAAATTCACTTTGGTGTTTTTTTATTACTGCAACGACGAAGCAAATTTAATTGTCTACAGCTTGGATTTGCTGCTCTGGCTGGCCTCTTCTCCATAGCAACGTTTGGGTATTGTAGCATTTAGACTCTTCCCCCATGATGGACAATTCTGGTTCTTTAAAAATGAAGTTAATATAATTAAAACTGGTATTCATAGCATGAACAAAAAATGCTTCCCAAACCAGTGGCCCCACCCATTTTATAAAGTCGTATACCGTCATATACTGTTAGGAAAAAAACAAAAACAAATCGGAAATAGCATCAGTATAGCAACAGCTTTTGACACAACTATATGTATGTAATAACATAATAACATCAAACCAAGACGCTGTCAATTACATGCTTGGCTTCATTAGTAACAGTCTTATTCATTACCTTTTGAGGTGAGGCTTTGAGATGATATGTCATAGCACTGGTGTGTTTCCGTAACTGGGTCAGACGAGACAATTACAGGTCTTTAGGGTGCTGGTGTCAAGGGTGAGATGTTAAAGAGGGAAGGGGGGTATGGAGTGGGGTATCTAATGGATTGAGTGTGTGTTGATATGGCTGCTGCCGACATCCTGCTTCCACTCTCTGAGCCCACCAGCCATTCCCTTAAAGATGTAATGACATCTCATAATTAGCATAATGTCCCAACTTGTCTGCTGCTTTTAGCTGTCACACTGTATTTGTCTGAGCCCAGCCAATTACAGCTGCGATGCACCAAGGGGGGTTACATTGGGGGCAAATAAAGGCTCACATGATTGGCCACATCCCTCTAGCTGTTACTTTCAATAGAAGTGTAATACACTGTTGATAACATAAGACTTGACAATAGACATCAACTGAGAGGAAGCTTTGTTGGTTGTATGCTCAGATGTTCACTGGAATACTGAGTTAATCTGGCATAAGATCACTGATAATGGCTGACTGTATATTAAAAATATGGGGGAAAAATACATCACAGGGTTAGTATCACCCAGTACTCATATTCATATTGTTTGCAAAGATACTGGAAATTCGTATTAGGGACCAGTCACTGAAAGTGGAAATTAATCCGTGTGTCTTTATAAAATATGTGCTTCTGCGGGCTTGGTGAGTACTCCTAGGGCTAACTAGCTGCTAAACGATGGTAGCTGGTGAGCTAATTGCTAACACACTAGCCAGCCAGGCTAGCATTAGTCCATCACAACTCTCCAAGCTTTTTTCTATTTGCTCTTTTGCTTTTTATAAAGATTGAAGGGAGGAAAAAAATCCCTCAGAGATTGCAAGCTTCCTAGCTGACTTGTTTCACTGATCCATTCTGTCCTTTAACGAAAAGAGCTACAAGTTAGCAGAGGCCTAAACCTGGAGTTAACTGGTTTGGCTGGCAGAACTCTTTGGTATGCTTGCTACGTGATGCTAAAGACAATACTATAGTTCTTCCTCCTGATACATCCATAGGCTGGAGTAGGAAAGTCCAAAAAGGAGGCCGTTGAAACTTATCCACTTTTGTTTTAAAGTTACTGTACTTGAGTAGAAACAGCTCAAAAGAAACGGTTTGATAGTTAGGAAGAGACAGGAACTGATCGATTTTATTGAATAAACTGTGTGAACTTATTGTCCTGTTAGTGGCCAAGCTAATTGACTTGCTACCTGACATTTTGTGACCCTCAAAAAATACACCGCTTTACAGCTGCTTCTTTCACAACGTTAGCTTATGAGACAAAGTCTTTTGGGGCCATTGTGCATCACCTGAGGTTGTCATTACGTGCCATGGCCACTGTGTCAAATTGGTTTCAAAGCCTGGTGCTCAAACAAAGGAAAAAAAGCTTATAACTCTGAACGTGTCTTGACTTGACAGTAGTCAATCAGTCAAATCAGTCTGACATAACTACAGTCTCATAATTTTAATTACTGTGATATACCGTCATGTTTATACAGAGAGACAGCCAGCTTGTCATGAAGCTAAATAAACCTGCATCCAGTGTGTCAGATGTTGAAGCTGCTCTATTCATCAGACTTGTTTTAATCCATCTCCATATGATTCCTACCCTCTCTACCATACATCCAAGTCTCAGCAGCCTTATATATAATGTATCTGAACAGAAAAGAAATGGAGGTGACAGAGTCAGTAGTTACTATGATCAAATATCATAGCTGGAGGCTAACTGGGCTTCAGGGCCCACTGACAGACACAATCCACGGGGAATGAAGGGATAGAGAGGGAGAGAGAGAGGGAGAGAGAGAGGATGTCTGTAGTGTAAGGTAAAAGATGGCTGTGTGTCGGTATAAATCACCATTGCGGAGGCTAATCTCTCAGGGTCTCTGGCAGGATAAATACTTTGCTTATAGATCCAACACGCCTCAGTCTCCGCCACTCATTGGGCACGCTCAGTAGGCACAAGGCCTCCCTGGGCACGGTGCTAGCTTTCCCCCTTAAATCATCCCTCATTCTCATCTTTTTTCACTCCCTCCTTTCAACACTGAGAGGCTGAGAGGCCGGCTGGGTGACTGGAAGAAGGATGAGAGAGATATCATTCTCATTTCTCTTTATTTCCTCATGCTTTCCCTCACAGCAAAAGATAAAAAAAAACACTCTCAGTAAGTCTTTTAATCTCATATCTAATCTTAAAGTCTTATATTTCCTGAAATGAGAAGGTAATTTGGACAGCAGGGATGAGATAATTCTTTTTGTTACTCATTCAGCTTCACCTGTCACAGGATTTTTGAAATAAACACGCCACATTATCTTGAAACGGGGCAGAATATGCAGATTTCACTACTAGGAATGGAAAAAAAAGGTAAAACAAGAGTAAGTCTCATCTCTATCTTGCCCGTTGACAGATTCTTTTCACTTGTTTTACAAAAAATAAAGACTTCACTGAAAGGACTTGTTGAAAGAGATACCTTTTGCAGTGTACCAATCATTCAGCCTTTCCTTTTTTCTCCCTTAACTTTTTCAGTAAAGACGTGGCAACACTGAAATAAAATTAGCCTCACTCCATTGTTTCTGCAGTGACAGGGAGCATTTTCTCATTTCCAGTACAGTTCACTCTATTGTTCAAACCCTTACATTTGCAACTGCCTTGCTCTCCATTTTGTACATTTTGTATTTGCATGTCCCCTGCTTCACCCCTTTCATCTCCGTGATGGCGAGGTAAAGACATCCTCCCCCTACTGCCTCCCTTCCCCTCCTCACGCCTTCCTCTTCCTCCCCTCCCCTCCTCATCTCTCCCTTGTTCCCTCTCTCGGTAATCTGGCCCTGTCTGTAACAGTGGAGGTGCTGCCTGATTGAAACAAACGGCCACTGATTGCTGATCAGCCAGCTGTAAAGCTTGGCAAGGATATGAGCTAATGAAAAAATGGACCTGATTTGAGAGGCACCGAGCGTCGCTCACCCTGCTAGCCCCGCTGTCCCCTGCTGTTACCCTCTATCCCTCCATTCCTCCCTCGTCTTCCTCCTATCACCCCCTCCACCTTACCCTGTCTGCCTATCATTGTCAGCTATCCTTACTGGGAGAGTGAGAAAAACAGAGAGACATGTAAAAGATTGGTTAGGGCAGGTTGTTTAATAGAGGTACAGTAAAGAGGAATTAGCAGACATGCAAAGGTGTTGGGGCTGTTTTCAAAGGTCTGCTTGCATATGCATATGTCTGTGTGTTCTTTTTCTTCCAGTCTTGAGGACCAGATGTCCTAAACGCAATACAAAGATGACAAAATCTTGCAGAATGGGAATATTTTGGCCCGTCCTCCTGTCTGCAAAGAAATTTTGTGGGTTTATTTGTGTCTGGATGTGTATATGCACGTCACTAAGTGAAAGAATAACATTTACCCATTGGCTGAACAATACTAATGATACAAAGTAAGTGGTAAAAAAAAGAAAAAGAAAAAAACTAATCGCCATACAGCATATTATGTTTTATATTCTTGCTTTAACATCCAACAAGTATTTTTTGTAATAAAAATGCAAAGCCAGCTATAATACAGTAGCATACAAAGGGAGATTTGTGCACATAATGGACCACTTAGGCCACAATGAACATCTTGTGTTTGTTTTTGCACATTTTGATAATCTTCCCTCCCCATTTTGATGCATACAAAGGAACAAAGTAGCACACTCTGACCCCCCCCATCTTGTAGGGTCAGCGCTAAAGTGGGCAATAATTGCCAGTGGCAACTCATTAGAATTGGTGATTTGGTGAAAGTAAAGTGGTGAAATAAGAGAAAACACACAAATAAATGCATGCACATACACATGCTGAGCACGCAAATGCATGTACAAACACACACACACAAAAGCACAAAAGCAGGCACACACACACACACACACACCTACAATGCAAAGACGATAAATTAAAATCTTCGTGACCCTGTGTACACAAAATTAGCCACAGGGCCAACAGACCTGCATTAGAGCAGTGCATAGTAACAGAGAAGAACTCTAATTGGGGGTCATTATTTAAGCTGAGAGAGGAAAAAGGCTGAAGACTCTCATTTTCACTCCTCTTTCGCCTTCTTTTTTATTTGACAGGCACAGTAAATTAAGAAAGTGGTGATATTTAATACCTTTTAACCTCCCCGAGACAGTTTTCTGATCAATTACTAGAGCAGGCTGTAATTGTTAGCCTGGATAATGATTCCACATGTGAGAGAGCAGTGCTAAGATGAAGCCCTGAGTGCAATTACCTTAAACCCCTCAAGTGTACTGGTGTCTGGAGGGGATATTATGGAAAGAAAGAGTTAGTAAGACAGGCAGAGAGAACCTGCGGAGAGAGACTTCTATATGAAGTAGAAGATGATGTGAGATCATCTGACAGTAAGGAGTAAACCCTGCTCACAGAGGGTACCAAAGACATCAGTTCTCACTTATCACATCAAATAATGTGCTGGAGATTGGCTTTAAATTGTTGTTGATTGCTAAATTGTAGTACCAACTTAAAATTTGAAGAATTTTATTGAATATTGTTTTTTCTTAGATGTGAATTATTTACGATAAGTGTTGAGATGATCTCCGTGCACTCTGTGTTTGGTGCTAATAAGCAAATGTTGTTGTCAGTATGTTAGCATGGTCATTTGAAAGAATGTTAGCATTCTAGTGTTAGCATCTCACTCAGCCGTGCATGAGTACATGCAGGTTTACTGTTTTGCTTTACCCTCACAGCTCTCATAGCATCAGAAGTAGATGTTCTGTACTGTGCAACCCTGGCATCACACCAAAGTGTGTAATAGACCTGCCAGTCTACCTACCATGGCAGTGTCACGTTTTCAACACATTCTCATTCTGCCTCAGTTTAGCAGTAATAAAAATGCAACTTCCAGCCACACTTTCCAAATAAAGCTTAAAAGTTTAAAAGATTGTAAGGTACATCACATAGGCTACCTGCCGTATCTTAACCCTTGAAATAAGTGTCATAAGTTCCATAAGACATATGTCTGATTGTTAATTTGGAAATAAATGTTCCACATATTTTTTGGAATTTCTTTTACCCTAGGTGGGCAAGTGACCGCATATGTTAACTTATTTGACTTTGATTTGCAGCCTAAAACTTTTTTTTAAAAAAGTCAAAAAAGAAAAAATGTCTTCTTATATCCACAAATAACACTCCAAGGTTGAAATTTAAAATTTCCAAGTATTTCGATGAGTGCCCTATAAAGTGTTAAGTACCGTACGTCATGTAAAATAATAAGATATTTGGCTTCACACAGGACTCAAACAGCAGTCTCCTGGGTTAAAGTCCTGTGTTTGTCCACCAGTCTCCTCCATATACGACTTAGTTTCAGCAATATTACATGAGAGTCTGTAAGCGCAAGTTAAAGCTCACCCTTGAATGTAATATTGTGATTATACAACAATTAACAACTTTTTAATATATATATATATATATATTATTATATATATTATTATATATTTTTGTATATGTATATATATATATATATATATATATATATACAATATATATAAGTTCAATATTATAAAATATTTTATATATATATATATATATATATATATATATATATATACATATACATATACAAAAATATATAATCAAAAGATATTGATATTCATAAATAGACAATTTTTGCTCACCATTTTCATTCCGATCTCCGTATCCATGGAGATACACGCAGTCTGACTAATATCCTGACAATCAATCATGGCAGTAGACTCCTATATGTAATGGACCCAGTTTATTACTCTAGCAAGTAGTCCGAGCCTCAATAACGACCTAGCAACAATGCTTTCTAGTGTCAGACAACCAATGTCCGCGGAGTTTCCCTGAACTGAATAAACACCACACATATAAACATTAAACTGTCTTACTAGCTCAGTCTTGTAGTGTTGTTGTTTTTTAAGCTAGTAGCTCTGTATTTGCTTCTCATCGCACTGCTGATGGAGAATGTGATCCGAACATTTCTAATAACTACATAGCGTTGTCAAAATGTATTGTAAAAAGATCAATGTCATCATTTCTAAAATTCACGACATGTTTTTATCTCACAAAGTCTGTCTCCATAAGTCCCCATATTAAAATGTCCAACTGTCCAGGAGAAATGTTTACAGCCTGGTACACAAAACAGTTTTAGTCTCTATATCAAATTTTCCTGTTCATGACAACTGTACTAGGGGCGATTTTTTTATAGAACTCACCCATTCAAATTATATTAAGGCTTAAATTTAGGCATAATTAAGAGCATGGTTGCTTTTTTTGACAGGTGGGTGCCATCACAGGTGGTTTGTTTGAGCACCCAGGCATTATTCAGCTCGCCTCAGCTCCACCTACGCACCATGTCTTTGCCCATTTTTGGATTAGTGGGAAGCCAGTGGAAGCAAGACTGCCAAGATGGTGACGGCCACAGCCACCACACTTTGGCTTCACAATGGCTCTTCAGAAGTCTATGGGTGATGACATGGATATGTCACACTGACACAGTATCCTCTAGTGGTCTCTTACATGCTTTGGGCATGAGACTGGGGTACACTACCTGCCCAGCGCCCAACCTCAGAAAAACAAAGTTAGATATTAGGTGGTGTACATATAGGCTAATGGAGCACTTACCAGCTAAAGTTCCAGATATTTCTAAAAATAGTCGACACCAAAAACAGCAAAAATAAAAATTGGACTTTGATTTTCCAGGTGTCAAGAATGCTACTATATGTATGCAAATAATGTACTATTATTACATGATATTTACCATATCAATGAATGTCAGCATTGTGTTTCCAGATTGTTCTCGCTGCCTACAAGAGGCTAAAAATCTGTTATTGCAGGTTCAATGTGTTATTTCTAGTTCCATCAGAACATGGACCTCTGTTGACAACTGAATGGTGTTGTCACTGTTGTTCTCAGCGAGACATCACTTCTCTGTATGTGTTGTCACATGCTGATATGTTGGCACTTATAGCAATGTGTTAATGTGCATATTTGTATAGGTTATGTTTGCATATGTACAACTTCTGGGTTATGTTGGAGTGACACGTCTGCCATCCTTCTATTGAAAATCCTATGTGGGTGTCCTTTTCTTGGCTGTGAAAAGTGTATGTAGCCAAGCAATTTAAGATCAAATTACACCCTGTGAAATCTCATGCTTGGCCTGACAGCCCCCCAAACACTAAATAAATCACCTTTTTACTGTGGAGGAAACTGCGTGGCTCAGCTGCACATGAGAGCATTCCCATTTTAAACAGCAAGGTTTTACACAACACACCAACAACAGTGGCTCTTTATTTCACTGCTTGTTTCACTCACTAAAAAGGAAATGTACATTCGCATTAGCTAGAGTTTAAAACAAGCTTTAATTTTGTGCACCCTGTCTGTGCTGTGGAGAGTTTTTGCTCACTGATCTGCATGTTTGGTGTCTCAGTCTTGGAATGCAACACAGTTTTGAATATTCATGATAAACAGCAACAGATAAGTGCCAAAATGTCCCACTTGAGTGGAAGCACCGTTGCTTAGCTGGAATTCTCATACTGCTGTAAAATCCAGGGGCACATTTAAAATGTACTTAAAGCAAAAGTTAGTTTTGGTTTGAAAGACTTTTTGAACACAATGTTTGCATATAGCTGCAGATATCATTTCTATGTAAATGAACAAGAAGACTGAAAGTTTTGGTCCAGGAATAACTCACTTGATTCATCACAACTATGACCAGCCTGTTTCTAATGCAAAGCCTGAGAAATGTGTATTCCACAATGGATGGGTTTTGAAATGTAGCAAAGTACAGGAGTCAAAACATACATTTATCTTACTTCATAATGTACAAGAATACAAAAGAGCTACTGCTTTACAGCTTTCACAAAGCCTTAATTTGTTACTTTCCACCCTTGAACTGCTCCACTGTTTTGCATAAAGTGCAAGATTTATCAGGGGAGGTGGAAGGAATGCGAGCAAATAGTGAAATTTCAAACAAACAGAATGCTTGATTTCTTCAAATATTGAACAGTTGGTGGTGTTATCTGGCTCGGTGACCCAGCGCTCATAGCAGGCAGAGCGGAGTGGCATGGCCTGACCTCCTGTCTGCAGCGAGGCTGGCTGGAGGCTGAGGAGAGTCGAGAGAGAGAGGGAGAAGGGGAGAAGAGACAGGCAGAAAAGGACGAGGGCAAATAAAATACCAGACGCCCGCACAAGAAACACACACAAAACTAAACTAGCATGAACCCGCTGCCATCCTCCCTTCCCCCCCAACATCAAATATGTTAAGGCCATCTGTTTTTTTACACAAGTAAACAACAATGCACTGTCAATAGCAACAGGGCCGGGTGAGTACACTTGTTTAATATTTAACAAAAATAAATTACTGTAGTTGTTGAAGTTAAAGGTCTTACATTTAGTATTTTTGAATGGTGAATGGTATAGCCTCTTTCTTATGCCAGCAGTATTGCCAGTGCCAGCGTTTTTCAATTTCAGTCAATTCAGTCAATTTTCAGTCCACATTTTCGATGAACCCCATTCTCTCTTTTTCCCTCCAACGCATTTTTGGAGTTGGTGTGGAGGACAAACATGTTGTGGAAATATTTCCCCATGAGCCTTTCACTTCCTCTACCATCTGGTGTCATCAGAAAGTCAAAAAGCTGCATCTCTGCACTAGCAAATCAACATCCGCTTCCTGGTCTGTGCTGTAAAGCAACCCCAGAGAGTAAAAAGTAAAGTAATAAAGCTAGGGTAGATACGGCTGTCACTTTCTTAAAAAATTCAAGAATTATTCTGAATGAAACCCATATAGCATAATGTTTATTGGCTTAGTTTACTGATAGGTCAATAGGGCGTACAAACGGTCAAGCAGAGGCAGTCTGTTGCGCTTACGGACTGTAAATTTTGAATTTGAACAGGTCATTACAGTTCCAATATTACTTTTTTTTTCCTAGTTCTAACAAATGTTGGAATTTTAAATTAAAAGTGGCAGCGCTAACAGCTGTATTAATCAAAATAAAGGTGAATCTGCTGAGGCTGCTAAAAAAGATTCTATGTTTTGACCTTTAGTAGCACTACAGAGTTAAGTTAGACCTTGTTTTGTTTGTGTCGTGTACATGCATGTGGCTGAGCACGAGAGCAGTGCAATTCACATCCTGCCATTGGTTTCACATTATTGTGTTGATTGTGTTGATTGTGATGACAGTTGGTGGCAGTAACACGTGGAAGAAGCAATGTGCCAACAGGGGCAAAGAAGAAAAGGACTGCTAGCTTGTAATGTATCATACACCTTCACAAGAAACACACTCTTTTGTCTTCATCATTATTATTAATACATTTTTTTGAATAGATTTTTCATTTAGGTTGAATTGCCAAAAGGTTCAAACACTAACACATCCTAACACTTAAACTGAAGTCAGGTATTATTTAGTGCGGTATAAAAGAAACATAGAAGCACCGAAAGGTTTTCTTCATGATTTAAAAATCAATTACATTTATCAGCCCTATAAAACCTTAAACCGAGGGGTTTTTGTGACATTGTGCTCATAATATCATTCCCTGTGTTTTGCAATGCTCCGGTAATGTGCTTTTAATACCTTATGAGCACCACTTTCGGTGGTCAAAAACACAAAACATGGTAACAGACAACAATTCACAGCTTCAGTGGCTGAAAAGTCAAGTGAAGTGGTGGAACAAGTCAGTGAAGTGATGCTTCACATTCAGCAGAGTTGAAGTCCCTTGACTCTCCTGCCTTTATAATAGAAACAGACGAGGATGATTTACCTTCACAGCCACTGAGATGATCCACGCAGCAGATGTTTTACACTTTCTGACCATTTATTTGTGGAGCGGGAAAGGGAGGGGGGGAACTTGGGAGGGGTATAATTAGGATTTATGGAGTGAATCTGCAGAGTTGCAAAGGCGACTGATGATCCCTCCTGTAAGAAGTGTCTTTGTCTGCTAGGTGAGGGATAACGGACGGCGCCATGTTGACAAGGGCAAGGACAAGAAGCTCGATGTTTTAGCGTTGCTCACCGGGTCCCTCATCCGCTTAGCAAAGATGAACACACAGATATGCGCTTATGCGTGCACACACACACACACACACACACACACACACACACAAGCATAAGCATATCCATCTATTTAAGACAAGAGGGTACTGATTGGGTGAATGCAAAAATCTACACGCATGTGCTTATACACATAGCCTATATGTGAAACAAGCATCGTTAAACATGCATTTGAAGGGTAAATGCACACACACAGAGACACACACAAATATGCAGACACACTTACGCAGTAACATGTATGATGTGCATGCACAGGCCTGTGCTTATCCAAGAACTAATGTGTCCCCCAGCACCACACACACTAACTACAGTATATTGTCTGAAGTCCTCTGGCCCAGCTTGTCTCTCTTAAGGTTATGGCAGCACCAGCACCACCTCAGTCCAACTCAACATTTGACTAAAGAGGAAGTCCCTCTCATGTAAATGTGCTACTTTTGTTGGAGTTTTTTATTCCACGGCCAAGTTGCGTGGCATCGCATGAGCACTGCTCCAAAGTGCCTCTGCTAAATTCGCCTAATGGGGAGTCAACCAGATGACTCACATTTGTATTTCTGTTTCTTTCTCTGAGCCTCTGGCCTGTAGCCTGAAGCTTGCCAGCGGTCATTAAATTGGTTATTTACAGTAAACAGCGCTATAATCCTGTCACAACCTCTCCCTCGTCCTTCTACAAAACCTCCGCCAATGTTTGGTGGCAAGAGGAGCGATTGTTAAACGGGTATTGAAGTGACGTTATCTGTATTTCTTTCTCTCTTTTTTCCCTCCGATGGATGTGGAGCAGGGTTTGTTTGTCTAAATGTTAGCACTTTGGAAGAGCTCCACAGCTGTGGGCACCTAGATCACACTGGAGGTTTCACTGCACACAGACACACACACTGCTCACTCACACTCTGACAGGCAGCCATGTTGGGCTGGCAGCTCAACAACACAAAGCTTTTATCTGTCAGTGGTCAAGCCTGACTGAACCCCCGCTACATTATAGGCACTCTCACACACACACACACACACGCACTGACTCTCTCTCTCTCCCCCCCCCACACACACACACACACACACGCATGCACTTTGAAAAAGTGCCATTTCTATTTTTTTTCTCTTTAAAACCTGGCTCAAATCTGCTCTTTTCCGGAAATTAGCCATCTGTGCTGCCCGTGAGTGACAGAATGTTCATATCAATCCTTCCAGGAGATGATGAGCACCCCGTCTGCACAGACAACACCCACACACACCCAAAACGACATACACACACACACATGGCCACATTTCCAGGAGCAAGTCATTTGTGAATTTGTTTCTACTATGGATAATGGCATGAAGTGAACCTTCCCTTTGAAACAGATTAATTTGGTGCTGATTCTCATGGCCACTCATACAAATACAGTACATTCGCACACAATATGAGCACATGTCACACAAGATAGAGAGTATGTGGAAGAGAAACAGAGAGCAGACAAACACACAAACACACTTCCAAGATTCCTGCAGGACAAAGATGGCTGGTGGTTAATGAATCTTAGTTAACACCATTAGATTGAATGATGAGTGCTGTCCGATTGCGCCTTCCTGTGTATGTGTTTTTTTTTTCCTGCCTCTCTTTCTTCTTCCTCTCTGCCTCTATTTTTTACGCTTGAATTTCGACGAATGGCTTTCATCAGCAAAGCGCATCTCATTAGCGGCGATGATGCGCCGTATGTTGATCATCATCATCTGTGAGTGGACTGATGAGCGATGAATGTCAGCCGTAATGGAGGCGACAACGCTGCGTCCCGTAAACCCACCGCGACACACTCACGCTAATTACTCCATATAGCGCCGTTACCGGCAGGAAAACGGCTGCAGCGGCACCAGTAGGAGCAGAAGTGGAAATGACAATCATAATGAACCATATCAGGTGCATCAGTTCACTAAATGCAAGCTGCGTCTGATATAAAAAATCACCAGGACTGAATTTCTGGAGGCAAAGTAGAGAAAATAGTACCACTGGTGATGGAGATATTATTATTTCACCATTGTAAGCCAATAAACTACATGTTTAGAGCAAACACAGATCTGAGATAGTCCTTTTTCCAACTGTAGAATGAACCTAAGCACATTTACTTTAATGCTGTACTTAATAATAACAACAATTCTGAGATACCTGTAGTGGAGTCTGTCAAAAAATATTAAACTGAGGCTTGATGCTCAGGCTGTTCTGTGAATAGTTTCTAATAACCTAAATATAGTTACTTCTGATAAAAACATGAACCGTCAATTTTAGGCTTAAATCAACAACTTCTGGCTAGCCACGCCTTTATCTGGTTTAAACCCCACCCATTTTGAGTATGGATACCGATACTTCTGTTGTTTGCACAGATACATATACAGATAATGGAATACGTTCTCATCCCTAATGTCATCATAATATGACACACTGAGAAATCCCAACTCAACAGTCAAATGTTTCTTCAAGGATAATGCATCAGTCCTGATATGACAATCATTTTGGCTGTTTGTGTAATAAGTACCTTTACTTTTATTTATTTTGGTACTTAAAACACAGGAATTTTACTTGTACTGGAGTATTTTCACATTTACTTAAAGGTCCAGTGTGTAGATTTTATTGGCATCCAGTGATGCAGTTGAGGATGGCAACCCCCTTGCATCACAATCCTGTTCCAAGCGCGTTGGAATAATTATGGTGGAAATATGTTTATTTTGTCCGTTCTGATCTTCTGTAGAAAGATGGTGGTTCAACATGTGGACTCAATAGAGAGGCTCTGTCTGTAGAATATATAAAAGGCTCAGTTTAAAGCAACAAAGACATAACAATACGTATTTTCAGGTGATGATACGCTACTTAAAACATAGTTTTACATATCATATTTATTTTCATTTATTTATATTTACACATATTTATAAATTACCCAGGAAACAGGTATATGTGATCCAACCCACTACTCATACAGGTGTACAGTGACGGTCTTAGCTGGGTAACTGGGTTGATTGACACCCACTGACTGTACAGTGTTATGGTAGAAGCAGCCTATTATTATTCACTGTCCAATCGCACCACCACCATGCATCAGCTCTTGCGCATCACAGGTGCATCTTTTCACAGGTGACAGAAGGATGCCGAGATGGCAATATTTTTTTTTTCTTTGTTTGCAGGCGTTTGTTTGTGATATCGCACCTCATGCTAACTTGCAAATTATTGAGAGCCAGGGTAACAATAGCAGACGACTCTTTTGTCCTCTCACCACTCCGGTTGTGGCTGCTGATGCTGTGATTCTCCAAAAATCCACTTTGGCTGCGACACAAATGAGACAGAGGGAGAAAACACCGTCTGGAAAACACCCTCAAGGCTCCAGTCCTTGAACCAGTGGTCAGTCTGGAAGCTGTGGGAGATTTTGGCCAAAACAACTGTTATTGTTCAGCAGGTTCAAAGTGTGTTCAAGTGCAAGTTCAAATTCCATGTCTTTGCTTTCATGTCAGCAACTAATGATAGAAATACTGAAGCCCCCCTTTATTATGGTTACTTGTAAGTATTGTTGATTTATTTCTTTGACAAAGCATTGTGAAGCGGTAAAAATGGGAAATACAGATGTCTTCAATTTTGATTGTCTGTGATCTACAAACTGAAAGCTTTTCTGGAATTTAATAAATCCAAATGGATTTTTTCATCCATTGCAAAAGGTCTCTATAATTCAAAGCAAACTATCAATATAGCTCTTCCCAAAGTGTATTTCTTTCTGTTGCTTTCACATGTGTACTTACAAAAGTCAGCTGGCCTCTCTTCTGTTGTTTTGTCTAATCTGAAGTCTCCAACTTCTGTGAGAGAGAGAGAGAGTGTTGGAAAGAAAGAAAGGAAGAAAGAAAGAGTGTGTACCTCCGCTCCAGTTTGGAGAGATTTATGAGTGGACCAAACCAAAGAGTGTAAGAGTGTATACTCAGAGAGAGTTTGGGAGGAGAGATTTACGATCCGCCGTATGGGTCATAATTCAAAGTTCACGCTCACATATATCACATTTTGAATCACATAGATTATGAGAGAGAACAGATTTATCATACACACAGGTAGCACATGTGCAGGCTCCAAAAAGCAAAGAAAAGCAAAAACAACACACACTCACAAACTCATACACCAGATGTTTTTTTTCATTTTAAGGTAATGTGATCCTCACAAAGAGCAAACCTGGCAATATGATGACTTTAAATTAGTGCTGGTGATTGCCTTAATCTATAATATGCAGTAACTATTAGTCTATTTCCAGCATAAAAGTAAAAGTGTTTATTATTTATCATCAACGCATGTTTTCATAACTCTACCAACAGTCAGTCATTTTGGATAATGTCTCTATATGCCCTAAATAACCAGTTTGTGACGTATACACATGGTCTCTGATTGCACTACTATCCATTTGAGTTGCACATTTTAATCATGCGTTGGAAAAAGTCAGCGCAGCATCCATGTCTCATCCACTCCAGTGGAAGCTCTTTACAAGTCTATCTTGATGTAAACTTTACTTTTCTATTTCCTATGATTTACTGTTTGGAGTGTGTTAAATGTTTCATGCACCACAGAGGCCACTCTGCTGAAACCTATTCAGCTCTGAACACACAAGCCCATCTATTTCTGTTCCTGTTTGTTAAATATTAACCACACATTCCCGCTGTCTCATCCACTGTGTGTAGGTGTATATGTGTGAGTGTGTGTTTGGGAGATAGAGAGAGCTTCGTGTGTGACCTTTCTATTTGTGTCCGTGTGCGATGTGTACATCAAGTGTTTGTGGCTGTGTGTTTGAGTTGCCAGAGTATATTGGTTAGTGAGCAACTTCTTGGGACCTTTTGGTCCTCCTCAGGTTTCTGTGACAAAAACCACAATATAAAGATGTCTGTCTTAAAACTGTAATCAAGTATAGTGCAGTCAATTTTTCTCATTTCTAATGTAATCCAGGAATGGAAGACACAGAAAACAATGAAATTGGGAGAAATATAATATACACAGGAAAATTCTGGGAATGTGTTTTTACTTGAAGTCCCCCTCCAAGTTAAATTTGCAGAGCAACAAAAATTGAATAAAAAAAAGGAAGTTGCTACTGTCGCCAAGTGCTTGTTCGCAGTGGGAATTGTTGGGTCTCTATAAATATCACTATAAAGAGTACAGTCTAGTTGTGCTCTAAATGGAAAATTAGATAACTTCTGTTATGATTTGGCATTATATTGAAAATTTAATTGAATTGAATTTTTATATGTCTTAGAGGTCCAATGTATAACATATTGGGAGCTCTATTTACAGTCTATGGCAGAAATTTAATATAATTTTCATGTGTTATTTAGCGTATAATCACCTGAAAATAAGAGTTATTATGTTCTTGTTACCTTAGAATGAGCCTTTTATATCTACAGATGCTGAATGGAGTCTGCCATGTTTGTACAAAAACGGACAAACTAAAACTGACTCTAAATAGGGCCCTTCCCATTTTAACATATTTTATAATTCTCCTTCACGCTAAGAAAGAGAGGGTGAGGTAAGGGAGTTGCAATCAGCAAATACACTGCTAGATTTCACTAGATCTTATACACTCCTCCTTTAAAATGTGTCCAGATGGAATTCAGGTTACTCCATACACTTTCATTATGTTGAAGAACTTGTGAGAGACAAAAGAATGGTCAACATCAAAACTTCTTAACTCAAACTTCATTTCCTATAATGCAGTTCTTTTATTAGACTTGCCCTGCATCCTAAATGACTTTGTTTTGTTTATCTTAAATCCCTGTAACCTTTTTGACATCATCAGGGTTATTTTTCAAACTTTGGAAACCTCATGCAGAGCCACAAGACTGCTATTCAGCTGCTTTACAGGCTGAGTAGTACTCCTCATGACAAGTAAACCCAGCTTCATGTGCAACATCAGTGGACTGTCCCTTTAACATCAACATTTTAAAGTCACATAAGAACTTAAACTAGTTATGGAAGAACCATGAAGGTTTACACCAGGTCATCAGGGGGATAATGCAGGGACATTCTTGCCACCAGTGAAAGCAGAGTAAGTTAGATTAATGCAGCCCCACAGATAAAAATAATAATATTTAATTGTTATGTTTGTATGGTTGTATGTTGCAGTGTGTATTTCAGACCTGATGCCATTCATTCAGCTCGATAATAATAACAATAAGATCCGAGGCCACACACACAATGCTTTAGCTCTCAAGTGTTTATATTTCAAGTTTCAAGTTTTGTTTTGTGTGCTTGACTCAGGTAGAAGAAAACAGCGAGAATCCCCATTTTGATGATGCAACGTTACTTTTTGTGTGAACCCTCTCACTGGCCTGCATGCGCGAGACAATTAATGAGAGTGTTTTGTTTTCTGGAGGCTCAGTTCTTGTAAAAGTCAGTGTGATGAAGCTCTTGTTTTTTTATCTTGACCTTGTTGGAGCCTCCATCACCCTTCCAAATTAATATTCAAAAGCCCTTAATTAAAAACCCGACACCCCATCCTCCTCTGGAGCAGGATAAACAAATCTGGGGCTGTGTTTGTTCCCTTCTGGCCCATCCTATACTCTATTTTAATGATTTCACTTCAACCTCGGAGAAAAAAAAATGCAAGATGGCACGATGCAGCAGAATGTGACATAAAAAGATGAAGACAAGACATAGCTGGGGGTGAGTGAGGAGAGAAGTGGTGGTGGCAATGGGGGGGGTGTACTGTATTTCAGAGTCGTAGTTAATTACAAAAAGCATTAATGTTTTATTAACCCCTTATCAGTAATTAATCATGGGTCTTTGATGTAAAGTTCAGCTTACAAAAGCACCAGGAAAAAATTCTCTCATCCATATTAGCCCATTAAGCCGGCTGGTATGGACCAGTCTTGCTAACTGCAGAGTGCAGGACAGCCTCCGCAGGCATTAAAGCATTTGTTTTGACAGCGCTGTTTGTTTTCTACTCCCAGAAGCCATTGCAGTGCACCTCCAACTCCCACTAGTCTCTCACCAAAGGAGCCAGTTTGCATTTCAAATATGATGGAGCTATTGCATATTGTGCACAAAATTCTACCTTTCCCCCAATGTTTCCCTGGATTTCTGTATGTAACATGTTACACTTGACTGGTAGAAAAAATTTGATTTTTTTTTTTTTGTATACAACGTTGAATTACGTACTCTCTTTCTTAATATAATAACTCACCCTTTGTTGGTGTTATCTATAGTACAAGACTCCTAATCAAATCCCATAGGAACATCATCTCAACCAGTAAAGTGGTCGGGCAGTGAAATAACACAACATGTCAGGAAAAGTTCAGTTTCAAGAAACAACATGTCTAGAAGAGGGGCTAATAAGGCGCTATAAGACTTCAAAGCTACATGATAAGCTAATGTATAATACGCACAATGTGTGAAAATGTGGAGGTTAAATATTTCAGACTTGACTTTGAAGTCAAACTGGAAATGATTCATATTTCGTATTTTAAGAAAAGTTCAAGAAGCATGAACAGAAGGTAATTTCTGACGACTTCAACATGAAATATTATTCCTTACACTTGCCTGGAAAAAGTTGAATCAAATGAATATAATTACTTGAAAATATTTTTTGCTTTTCCTCACATTTTACTTCTAATCTACACTAATTTTATAAATGGCAGAGAAATGGAACAGTCAGACGATTCAACTAATACATTATATATATATGCATAATATATTAATAGACTTAAAATGTGCATTATAAACTGACAAAAATATAACATATAATCAATGATGTAGTTGTGTCTGGAGAAGTTGGTATACTCTTAATTTATGCACCATTCAACAAAGGATAAACACCCTGTGTTATAAACAGTGACAGGTGAGACTGCTCTTGCATATTTAGCTGAGTAGTATTAGCACATTGTCACTGAACTTGTGCTGTTTGATTTTAGGGAGTAACAATCATTATGAAATCAACATTAGCCACAGAAGAGGAGCAGATTTTGTAATAAATACTGACCAACAGACGGGTGAGACAACGACATTTTCATACATTTTTAGTGAAGTATTCGTCATTCCTTTCTGCTTCCACTCATGAAAATTGGACAATTATGTCATGCCTTCGCCGTCCTGGGCAAAAAATAAAATAAAAAATAAAAATTCAGCTTGTGGAACATTACTGATGTATTACTGATGTACATCAGAAGGGATTTGGAAGTGGGTATACCCAATGCAGACTGCAAAATAAGTTGGTATACTCCATATACCTGCATATATCCTGCACTAAACCACTGCATATAATGATAAATACAATGTGGGGGAAATGAAGAGATGTGCATATGATTAATATTGTGTATTTGTAAACAAATGGTACAATTTGTAATTGCAATGCAAGCCTGCAGAATGATGCAACTAGATATAAATACTTGAATGTATATGTGTATATATAGGTTTCATTTATTTACATTTTACATCTAATCTACACTGTTTTTATGAGCTGTCCTGAGTTGGGAAATGGATTTGCTGATTCCCACTGAGAGGAAGATGACTGCAGCCTTTCACCTATAACCCCACCACTTCTGTCTCTCTCAGGGTGCTGTCTGGGGTGATCCAGAGGGCAGGGGGTGAACGAGAGGCCAGCTGGACCATGAGAGGGTGATCATGAGGTCAGTAGATCCTATGAACAGTGTGTGTGTGTGTGTGTAGGAGTGTGGGAGTGTGCGTGTGGGAGTGTAGGGGTGTTGGAGTGATATTTGGGGTGAGAGTCAGGTCAGGCATCCTATGTACACTGAGGCTGGGGTGTGCTATTGGGGTCAAACAATGGTCACTGTGACTCACTCCGAGGAACTTCTTTGCTGGACGGCTCGGGTGCAAACATGTGTTCAGACAAACAGAAGACACACACAGCATCCTCTTCACTTTTGTTTATCAGTTAGCAGTTGATGGATTGATGGTCACAGCACAATGAGATGAAAGTAAACGTCACCTCCTCTGTAAGTTTCTTCCCCCGCTCCATCCACACAAAACACCAAGATACACACACATGACTTTTTCCCACAATCAGACATGTTCTCTGCTCTGCAAAAGTACGACAAGACACTGGAGGCCATGTTACCATTGTTGATGCTTTTGTTGTTATTGTTCCTGCCCGTGTTGATTAAATTAGGAAATCCTTTAAGTCGGCAGAAAAGAGGGGAGCGTTGTTTTATTATTAAAGAGGAAAGAGACACCCTGGCAAACATTGCGCTGGTTAATGAGAAGTACAGCAGAGTGCTTCAGGACTTGGAGATTTCAATAACATGGCAGAGCAGCCCCCCCACCCCCCTGTGAGGAGGATAATACAACAGCCCCCCCTCCGTCTGGTTGCTCCTTCCTTGTTTTCCTAGCTGGCAGAGCAGACTGTAGGTGCTGTCTGAGAGACAAATGTAGTTCAACAGCCTTTAGGTTTTCTTGTTGTTTTCTCCTCCTTTTCTATTCTTTTTTTTTTTTTTTTTTTACAGGTTTCAGAAGGTGCTTGAACGATATGAGTTTTGGAAAACAGATACAGATATTTCTGGATGTTTAAAGTAATATTTTTGTGCCAATTTTCAGGGGCATTACATTTGACTAATGTCATCGTCAATCGTATTGACACAAGTATTCCTTACCCCCTGCAGAATTTTGTTTTTAGCAGAGTGGAGGCATTATTTAGACCCTCTTTTAACATTCAAAATGTCTACTGAAACCTATCAAAGATAATAATAAAACATATCCACAGATCTTTCAGTTAAGAGCTCCTCGCCCAGCTAATGTGGTATCAATTCTGCAAAAACATGTTGCTGCTTTCAATTTTAATTTCTAAAAGGCTCCTCTGAGATAAACTATGTGGAAATGATCAAAATATTTCATCAGAGCTCCTAATAGACAGCTAATGGAGTATAAATTCAACAAAGAATACATTTTCAAGTAAAGTACTTTTCTTCGTTTTATCACCTGGAGTTTTAACCTTTAAGAAGTGACCTGTATCATTTAACTATCCTTTGAGCACATCATCGTTTCAGCTTCTGCATTGTTACTTTACAAGAGACAGATTTCTGTCAGCCACTTAACAGCAGATCAGAATACCAAGAAGAATGGGCATTTTTTCTGTTTTGCTTTCTGTCACACAGATTGCAGTGTAGGTGGGTGCCATTGTCAGAGCAAGGTCACGTATAGCGCGTGTATTTTGTGCATGTGTGGACGTATGGGAGTGTTTTCTGCTTCTGTTAGTCAGAGTGGGTATGTGTGTGTTTCATCGTGCGTGTATTTGCACATTTGTGTGAGACTGCATCTGTTGTTTAGAGGGTCGTGTCAGAATGTGGCTTCACAAGACAAACTGCAACTGCATTCCCTCCTACATGACTGCTGTTTTCCCATACAGGCATGTGTGTGAAAGACAGCACATAATGTTTACATGCACACACTCTGAGTCTTTGACCAGGCAGGGCAGTAAACAGACAGCAATCATAAAAACATGCTGTTGATCCTTCATTGTGTTTAATCAGTGGGAGCCAGCAAAAGAAACTGAACATATATTATTATAGCTGTCTGTCAAAGGTGGCATTACATTACCTTCGTTCCGAGTGCCTTTTAATTTTACAACTTGTAGTTCTAGTGAATGTTGACTGCATTTGCATTACTAAAAGCATCATTTTATAGCTTCAGAAGAATATGTGTATATACTCTGCAAGGACAGAGTGCTTTTAGAAGACATAGCAGCCATGTTGGAACTTAGCCAGATATATCTGACTTTGCATTTAAACTGTGCTAATCTCTATAAACAGATATCTACACATGAATGCAGAATCTGTAAGCAAGGGACCAAGATTTTGGCACTGGGAGCATTCTGGTTTCCGTTTGTAGCCTGAGTAGTACTGACCAGTCATTTGAACCCACAGAACCCATTGGCTATCGTTTGACGCTAATTTAGCATTTATTAGCTTTTTTTTAAAGGTATCCTCGTTCATACGCAGACATTTGTTTAGCAGAAATGTGTCTTTCTCATCGTTCTTGCATATCAAGTTGCCTATTTCCCAAATGCCAGGAACGTAGAGTACGTTGGTAAAGGCTTAACCCTAAGTAGCCCTAAAGAAACTAGGAACAAGGAGCAAGAACTACCATAAAGTAGGTAGGCCTAGAGCTAAAGTAGCTATGACTTAAATACTGAAGACTAAAAGGGCTAATGTTTCCTTTTTACTTTCTCTTAACACCCTGCTTCCTCATTCCACAGCAAGGTTATCAGTGAGACACAGTGCTAAAGGTCAGACAGGAGCCCTTTCTGTGACCCATGACCCTGTCATGACCCTGTGACCTCAGATTCATCAGGGCAGTGTTAGTTCTGAGTTCACAGGGGTCATCTACTGTTCAAAGACACACAGACAGATTATTATTCCTAGAAGGGCTGTCCAGCTATCTGATCACCCTAGCCTCTCCACAGTTAAGGATTACTAAGTATGGTATAAACTACAGTACAAAAAACAAAGAAAAACACGCCACTGCAATTGTCTCCATGCCAGCATTTATACCGTTCTGCAAAGAAATGAAATGTGAAGTGTTGACTTCTCATGATGAATTATCTCTTTCTGCACCACTGCTTTAGAGTTTGTGTGTTTTGCTTTGCGTTCAGCGAGCATTATGATATGCCATTTACATAGAATAGATAAATGTCACGCGTGCTGACAGTGATACAAATATTTGCCGCCTCCCTGGTGTTTCAGGTTTGACAAATCTACAGAGGCCACCCCTTGACCTTTTGACCGTACCGGGCCTTATGGGTAATGATGATACTGATGGCCTGACAGCCAACTTACCCAGTGGCCATCTGGAGCAGCTGTCATGGTGGCTGATTGAGAAGGAGACCCACCACCGGCCATGCATTGATTTTTCACCGGGAGCCCACCACCCCCAACCCTCTTTTCGGCTCCCTGTAGTCGGATCCTTTAGCATCATGTTCACCCTGAACTTTGACCTGAGAGAGAGTGGAGC
Organism: Argyrosomus regius; assembly: GCA_946959425.1. Lineage (NCBI taxonomy): Eukaryota > Metazoa > Chordata > Actinopteri > Sciaenidae > Argyrosomus > Argyrosomus regius. The sequence continues at coordinate 8,846,771 of OX336884.1, read as the reverse complement.
TGGAGGTCACTGTCAATGCCTCTCTCGCCCATCTCCACCACCACCACGGTTTGCATTTTCCTAACAGACACACTCAGACATGATCAACAGATGAGATTTATTATGAACGTAAACGTGAAATTTGGTGCATGGTTATTATCCACAAAACAGTATATGAAGATAAAATGAGCACCACCTTCACCAATTACACGGTTAATATGGTACTTAAGCATTTATGCGTCAGTTATGATCCAATACTATAATATATAATTATACGACACTCATGGGTGGCATTTTTCTGCACCGTGAGAACACTTGTGAATAATACTGCTGTATGTGCAATTTTAAATGCAGGAATTTTACTTATAATGGAGCATTTTCACTGTGTGGTGTTTCTACTTTTACTCATTTAACTTAAGTTAAGGATGCTTCTTCCACCACTTGCTGCACTTGCGTGTTTTATACTTTTTCTGCGTATAGTGTTCACACAAGTTTGACATATGTAAAAAGAAAAAAGAAAAAAGTTTGACTTTTAGAACTTTTTTTGCATGTCATAAAGATAGTGTCAACTGTCCAATAACAGCTAAAATGGCTTTGGCCCTCATGTCAAAAAAATCTTTTTTATAAAAAAAAAACAAACAGTACAGAGTAAGTAAAATGACTTAATTCTTCTTCCACCTCTGACCCAGAACGCCCCCATATACACAACCAGATAATCGCACTAAGTCTCGAGGTCTTGGCTTCCTCTGCTGCTTCAGGAGTTGTCTGTTGTGTAAGCAGAATGATAGTCATCTGCAGCTCTGAGTGAATGTTGACGTGTAGAGGAGCAGAGCAGGTTGTAACCATGTCCAGCTTCTCCTATAATACCCACCCACCCCCACCACCACCTCTCCAAAAGCCCCCCTCTCCACATAAACAGACACCTACACATACCACCGCAGCCGTATAGTGATCCGTATAATCCGACAGGCTCGGGGAGTGACTGATAGCTATTGTTGTGTTGGAAAGCTTTTGTCACCTGACAAAGAGCTCTGGCTTTGGCCCTCATCCCTCTGCATCATCCTCTTCCTCATCCTCTCTCTCACGGGGATATGTGAGGGGCCTCAGTGCCCCATCATGATGACTGATGGAGTCTCAGGGATGGGTGAGGAGGAAGAGGGCGGGGGGTGATGGTATACTCATAGGTTATCTTCATCACAAGCAAACATACAGGACTGTTTATGGCATTAAAATGGTCTTTTAATTACAGTTCACTGTCAAAAAACAAGAAACAATCTCCACTGAGAATTACCAACTGTCTTGATTAACACACTGAATAAGGTATCGACATCATAGAAGAGGCTTTAACCAGCCACCAGGCACGTTTCTGCTGCTCTGACACTTTTATTTTTGCTCATTTCACTTGTTTATTGTCATGATAATGAAGTCACAATGTTGGTGTCATCAGGAGAAATCTAGCATTTTGGCCTGGTTCCACTACTAATGTATGCAAGAGCTACTTTTCCTCTCTCATCACTGTCAGTGAGCCACTCGCCACCAAAATGGCTCCTAATTGAGCGAACTGGAAACAGTAAGCCAAGAATTGAGCTGTTAATATATGAGATTCAGTATACATGCTGTGGAGTTTTAAATTTAGCTGTGAAATATGCTCCTCAATATGTTTCTGTGATCACCAAATCATTACACGTGATAAAATGGCTTTTGTTTTTTTGTGACAGTGAGGATTTCAATGTAATGAGTGGGAGTGACTGAGCACTACTGACAAGCTTAAAGCATTATAAATGTTGGGACAATACAAACTGGCAGACTGAATGCTTGAGATTTCTGTGTTTTTTTTTTTAAGGCAAAGACACATTTTTCCTCTTTTCCTTTCTTCTTCTTCTTCTTCGTCTTCTTCTTTTTTTTTTTGCTCCTTTTCTTGTATTCATGCCATTTATCTCAATGGCCTCTCACTGCACTGTGGGAATAGCAGCAGCACTTGCGCCATGTGTGAGACAAAGAGAAAGGTCTGTTTCAACACCATCAATCCCACAATCCCACACAGTGATGAGCGAGAGATAGTCACCATCTGTGGATGTGTTTCTCATCACTTTGCCCAAAAGTAAAACTGTACCCAGTAAAAGTTAAAAGTGTGAACGTCTCAGTGTGGCGTTTGTCTAGGTGTTTTGGAGATACCTCCCACTATATTCTATATCGCCTTATTTTTAAATAGCGTGGCATTTGCAGTAGCCGTCCACATGCGACATTGTGTTTAACAATTTTGTATGTTATAAATACAAGACATTTTCTTCCTCCGTGCTTCTGTGTCACTCTGCCTCCGCTGTTGCTGTCTGTTTTGCCCTCTTTCCCTCTCTTTCTCTCTTCCCTCATTCCCTGTCCCTGGCTGCAGCGCAGCAGCCATTAGCTTTACAAATCCAGCCTTTGATCTCTGATTTGGGCGGGTGCCTAGGAGAGGAGGGGTGCTGGCTGCATGTGTGTGTGTGTGTCAGTGCGCGCGCATATGTGTGTGTGCGTCTCGCTGTCTATGTAGGCCATTTGAGGGCTAGCTGGCACTGCAGAGGAGGAGGGTTCACGACCGGTCCACTTCTGCCGAGGTATTACAGAGGGAGTCCATTTCCAGGGAAGAGGCCGTGATGATAATGCCGGTTCATTTGCATTTGTACTGAGCGAATAAGCTGCCTAATGGTTTAAATATAACTCACTTACTGCTCACTCCAAACTCACTGTTCTCTCCCCTGTACCACTGTTTCTCCAGCACCCCCTCCCTCCATCCTACCTTTCCTCCCCCCCTTCACTTATCTCACCCTTCAGAGCCCCTCGTCCTGTCTTATCCTCGCCTCATCTCTTCGGAGAATAACTCCTCTCCATGGCCATGTGCCCAGATATTACATTATTGAACAGAAATCACTTTTAGCTCTTTGGCAACGGTCAGGGACTCCAAATAGGTACTAGACCACTGTTATCATATATCCGAAGTGTTTCTGTCAAGGCTCATTATTTAAATTTTTGAATGCTGACACCAGCGCCAGTGTTGTCAGATTGTAACTGGTGACATTTTTGAGTGTAAGTCCTCTTGTCTTGTGCAATAGAAATGTATTGTTTTCGATATGTACAGCAAGTACTTTAAAAAATGATCATCCCCAACCTCATATGTTAAGCTGGTAAGTGGAAATCATTCAGTCACAATCAATTAAACATTATCATATCCATCAATGCAACGGTGCAGGACGATGACTGGCTATTATCTTATTTTTGATAAAAGGGCAACATCAGAAAAAAAGTCTGGGTCATGAAAGACCCTCACTCTCTTCTCTCTTCATCTATCCGCCCACTCATTCATCCATCCGTCCATCTACCTGGCCTTTTCTTTCTCCTGTTCCTCCCCTCTCCTGAGAGGTAATGAATGGCTTCCCTCACTGCGGCGAATTCACCTGTTTCTGCTTCAGCCTTCCTCCGCCGCATTAAGTGGGGATTTATGGAGGCGGCTTCCCATTGAACAAAACCATTTCTCTTCCAGTTTGGTTTAACAGCACTCTTTATTCCCTGCAGATTTAAGGATAGGAGGCTGGAGGTGGGTAGAGGGGATGGTGGGTGGGTTGGGAGGGGGGCAACACCATTAAGGGCTACGGCCCTCCCAATTTCTCTCACACTTACATTGGGAAGGCAAACAGCCCTGAGCGGTCTGCTCCTAAAGAGACCTCTGTGAATAGATAGATGCCTGATGGATCAAGTGGAGTGCTAACACATGCAGGAGGACTGTCCCATTTCTGGCTCTTTTACACGGCAGGAGCTGCTGGATTTCAAATGGGACTTAAAGTCTGGGCAGTTTTATTCCTCACCTAAGAATAGAAATGTATAAATGAAATCAGAGGCAGGTCTGATACACAGGGGACACACCAGATCTAACAGCAGGCCACAGAGACATTTGTCCCTGATAGTGAATCTATTACTGAGTCCTTTATTGAAATTGAGCCGACATGCTAGAGACCCTCTAATATCATAACCTATAAAACTGTGATATTTTATAATTATTCAGTGGCAGCGTATTTGGGTGAATCTTTTAACTGCCAATGACTGTGTCATATGTAGCTGCATTAGCGTCTCATTACTTTGGCGATTGGGAGAAGATTCCTTAATGCCTCTCGACAGGCCATGATGTAATTACACAGTGTTTGTTGCAAGTCAACATGATAATTTGTGTTTCCAAGGGATCTGTCATACGCCCGGGACGCCGGGCGCATAAATGATTCAACCCCTCATAAATGTCCTGATTGAAAACAAGCTGTTGCCCAAACCAACTTAACTATCTTGTCATCGCGGCACCTCGTGGCCTCAAAACACACAATGAAAAACAAAAAAAGAAAAAAAAAGGTGAAGAAAAAAAAAAATCCCTGTGAAAATTCATCACAATGTTTGGTGCTCTGAGGCAGAATTATGCATGAAACCATAAGAAAAGCTTACCTTTCACTTCTCCCTCTCCCTCTGTGTGTGTATGAGAGATCGAGATAGGGAGAGTGTGATGTGGAGAGAGAGAGAGAGAAAGAGAGAGAGGACGTTTAGTGTATGTGTGAGACTACTCTGCAATTCCCCAGAGGCTGCCATTGTCGAATTTACCCATTCCCACCCTCTGAGCTCGACCTAACAAGACTACACAACATCTGCATGGGGGCTGCAGAGTTTATGTACATGGCAGAGGGTGTGTGTTTGCACGAGGCGATGTGTGTGTGTGTGTGTTTGGGGGCGTTGATTTTTGTTTTGGACTATCTGTTTTGAAATCTGTGCGGTGGGCAGGGTATATTAAAGGCAGAGCGAGGTGTTCCTGCATAGCCGCCGGCTCTGCTGCACCTCTCTAGCATTCTGACTGTGACCCCAGCCTTCGGGTGTGTGTGTGTTTTCTTTCTCTTTGTACACACTCTCTAAGATGTTCTCGCTCTCCTCCTCTTTTCTCCTCTTCTTTCCCTCCTCCCTCCCTCCCTTCTTGTGTTCCTTGCAGAACAGAGCCCCAGATACTGAAGATATTGCCCCTGGTTTATTTGGCCTGTCTCTGTCTCTCTTTTTCTCTCTTTTTCTTGCCATATATATCTCCCGATTCTCCTCTCTCATCTCCTTTCTTTTTCCCTTTTATTTATCTTCAGCAAGTCCTCTCACTTTGCGATCAATACGGTTTCCATTTGAAGCCTTGCGGCCAATATGAGAGGAGCTACGGGATTTTTGAAGTTGGGATGCTAAACATGTTAAACAGCGAAGATGTTTTGAAAATTTGAGATCATCGGAGAGATGTTAAACGTCTGAATTTGTTTTTCCCAGTTCCCAGCTGCAAACTGTACGTGCATCAGACGTTATAGCTTTTTATCAGCTATCTTTGATCTTTCTTTAGCTTTTTATATAACATTTCTGATTCTTGCATTTGAATCTATTAGTGAATCACTAAATCAGGGATGTAGCAGTTATCGTTACAAAATGAACATGTGATATGCATATTTATATATTTATAAATCTACTTTGAAAATCAGTTTGCTTCATTTGAAACCAACACTGCATCACCAGATCTGCCTCCTATAGCATTTGCACGATTCCTACATACACTCAGTAGTTAAAACCTTAAAAGGAAAAAGTTAACTTCATAAATAGACTAAATTGTGGCACTACTGGTTTAATTGTATCAAATTTCCAACCTTATGGTCTTCCCTTTCATTTGGAGACATTACAAAGCTTTTAGGTGTGGCATGTTCAATTCCTCTGTCTCGCTTTGTGCATCCTTAGCAAGATATTCAACACTTGAAAGGTGAATTTCTCTCTTGGGGAGACTTAAAGTATAATAATTCAAAAAAACAATAACATTATATGGTAAACAATCATATTTATTTTCAAAAATACTGTTGTTTTTGCCTTATATTTCAAAATGATATAAGCACACACCACACAATGACAGCTCTACAATACAATAAAAACAGAATATGAAAGATTAAAATGATGAACATGAGTAAATGAGTCTACATCCCAATTGACAAGTTCTTGTGGCAAAACATCTAATATTCTATCTGATGGCCACATCCATGCCTGTATGAATCCATTTTAGACACATCTAACTTAAATACATGTACATTTGATGTGTATGCTTTAATCATGCTGACTGATCTCAGCAAACATTTGATAGATTGCATAAAAGTGTACATAGTTTCATTGTCCCCAGGGGATGAATTCTACTGACTTTGGTGATCCCCTAATTTTTCCTCTATCACCACCATGAAACCACGTGATTTTCGACAGAATGTCCCGACAACTACTGGATGGATTGCTATGTAATTTGACGCAAATCTAACTTAAAATGAACTTTTAATGTAGCATGATAGGTCAAACTTTAATTTGTTGAATACTTTGTTTTATGACTAAATACCTGTATAACAGGTCTGAGCTATATATATTGTTAGCATGCTAACATGCTAAAATAAGCGAATGATTAACTTTACACCTCACAGCATCAGCATGTTAGCATTCTAATTGTGAGCATGTTAGCATGCTGACTAGAGCCACTAACCACATGACTGTAAATGCTTATATAGTGCTGATGATAAATAGATGAAGGGGTTGAAGTAAAGACTTACTGTCTCCAGCATTTTGTTGCCACTTGTTTTATGTGATGTGTTCATGCATTAGAATCCAACTTTGGCTGAATGCATTTTAGACCACCTTTGGAGCTGGGAATGTGTTGGGAATCAAAATATCACCAAGCACATGTACAGTACACCTGGTTTTGCTGTGTCTTCCTGACCTGGATTTTAAGCCAACATAACCTGGGACACCTTGACAACAGGTATAAAGAAGGGTTTCTTTGTTAACCTCTCTCTCCCTCTATCAGTCTCTTTCTCTTTGTTCTCCATTTTCTGCACCTGCTCCTCTCGCTCATACTGTCGGATGGACGGGCGGAAGGCTGCTACATCCCTGATGACTGTCATCATCATCGTCTGTCTGTCCGACCGGTGTTGACGAGCCAGAAAGGCAACGAGCCAGCTAGCCAGACAGCAGGGCTGTGGAAACAAATGCAAACTGCCCTGTGCGCCCCATTTGCATCCAACTGTCAAGCAAATTTTATGCAAACTTCTGAAACGTCACCAAAAAAATCAAATGTGAATTTGGTGTGATTTCATCACTTGGGATGGGAGTAAGTAAACTGGCTTCATGAATGAATAAAAACACAACCACTGGACTTTCAATAATTAATGAGGATTGAGCGAGTTGCTGTTGCTCTATAGGGACAGATAATGTTTGTCACCTTTCATGTTTTCATCCAAAGACAGAAAATTGCAGTTGTTGATATACTAATGTCTAAAAATGATACAGACTTGCACACTGGGTTGTGAGCAATTGGATGTATTTAGAGGTTAAAACAATAAAATTAATTTAAAGAAAATAATTAAAAAAAGGTTTTACATTATTAAAAGACACTTTTTGATTGAGCAATGAGGCATTTGCAAAAATGTATTTGACAGAAGTATTCTTATTGCAATTTAACTCTATTTAAAATAACTTTAATTAATGTTATTGAGAATTTTTCAACAAAACAAACAAACAAAAACACTTGGAAGTGAAGTGAAAAACCTGCATGTGCAGATGTTTCTATGGCATCCACGTGTGTGTGTGTGTGTGTGTGTGTGTGTGTGTGTGTGTGTGTGTGTGTGTGTGTGTGTGTGTGTGTGTGTGTGTACACTGCACACTTACACATCCAGGCTATTTATATGCACGCTTTTACTGATGGACCACATGAGACTGGAGACACGGGGGTAAACATCAAACCTCTTCTCTGGTGGTCGTCAATATAACACTCCTACAACGATCGTAGGGATTATTAAACATTGTGTTTTAAAGTGTGACACTGTGAGTGATGTAGTGAGGAACAAAGAGAGGAGAGTGAAGGAATGAGTATGGGAGGGGGGGGCGAGCGAGGCAGATGAGACTGAAGAGTGACGGCAGAGAGGGAGAGAGAGAGATATTCAGGCATCACTGCTTTTCCTCCAGGTGTCTTTGGCCTGCATGATTTCATCTGCGAGGCCATAATAAACTTCCTTAATGAAATAAGTAATTAACATATTATAATTGTGCAGCGGATGATTTTGACAGAGATCATTTTCCATATCTAATGCTATGCTAATTTAATCTGTTCCCCTCCTCTGCCCGACACGACCCTTTCTGTGATTAAGTTTCATGGCATCTCACTTTCGCTTTTCCTCACCTCTCCTTCTTCATACACCAACCAACCCCCCCCCCCTTACCCCTCATCCTCTCTCTCTCTCTCTTTCTCTCTCTCCCTTTTCTTCCTTTCTCTGTCTCTTTCTCTCCCTCTCTGCAGTGATGGATTGACTCCTCGGCGGAGGTTCAGGGCCTTGTTGTTGTGGAGTTGAAGGCGGAGGGACGTGCACAGATGGCGGGGGAACTGGAGGCTGGGGGTGGAGGGTGGAGGCCTGGATCTGTATGTGTGGTCTGATCTCGCTCCTTCCTCCGCCTCCTCTGCATGGAAAAAAAAAGGAGAACATGGAGCAGGAAGCGTAGGAGGTGGGAGGAACAGTGCTGATTGAAATATAGCCATGGGCTGGTGGTCATGTGGACTTGCCTTCATTGTTTTTAGCCCTGAGTTTGGTCATTTTATAGTTTAGAAGAAGGCAGTTGATATCAGACAGATGTCATTCAGGAAGTCTTTGCGATAAAGAAGAGAACTTACACTGAAAAAAGGAGAAGAAGCATCTCATCCTGATACAGCACTACATATCTCAATTTGATGTTTTCTTTCTCTTAGTGGCCTTTAGTGGATGTTTGCCCTTACATTATACTCCTTTGTTGCAGCAGACTGGAGTCTCAGTTCAATTTTCTCTCAGAGATAGAGCTCTGAGCATAGGAATATGCCATTAAATCAGTCAAACCTTGATGGGCAAAACCAAAACAACATATTTTTAATCACACTAGGAGATGGCAATGTCAGTTCGTGGTCCACCACTTTAGTCCTGACTGAAATATCTCAAGAACTATTGGATGGATTGCTATGTAATTTTGTACAGACAGTCATGAGCCCCGCAGAAGAATCCTACAGACTTTGGTGATTCCTACTTTTCATCTAGCACCATCATCAGGTCAAACTTTGAATCATCTGGTGAAATATGTATGATTCTGAGTGTCTTGTCTATTGAATGGTATCCAATGACATTTGGAACTGTCATTCATTTCCCCCTCAGGATGAATTGTAATAACGTGATGATTCATTGACACAGTACGGCCATCATCAGGTCAAAATTTCAATACATCCAATACGTTTTTTACCAATACCTACTAAATTAATGACACTCCCATCAGCCTTAGCTGTACTACCAATATTAGGATGCTAACATGTAAAGTAAGATGGTGAACAGGGCAAACATTATACATTACGTTATACCTGCTAAAAATCAGCATGTTTACATTGTCCTTGTTAGCTGCTAGTATGGCTAATGTCCATTTATTTTATTTTACACCATAAATGTCTACAAATGAACAACATTTGTGCAGGAAAGAAAAGTGAAATTCACAAAAGTTTTCACTGGACAAAAAGTAAATGATCAACAGGCTGAAAACATTATGATCTCCTCTGTTCCCGAGCCTCTCTGAGAGCAGACAGAGAAATGGTGGGAGGAGGTTCAAGGGGACAGAGTGGTGGATGGGAAGAGTGGGAGGCAGGGGACGAATGAAATCAGCCAGCTGTGGTTTGATCCGTCCCATGTGATGGCAGGACCCCACTCTCTCATTCTGACTCTTTAACTCTCTCTTGCTCTTTTTTTACTCTCTCAGTCCCTAAAGTCTCTCTCTCTTGGATTCTCTGAGCAGAAGGAGACACCCACTGGGGGCTCTCCATTTTCTGTCACCCATGAAATGATGCGTACAACACAGCCACTACCCCCACCCCCTTCCCTTTCCACTAAATCTACGGCTCAAGCATATAGAGAAGACTATTCCCCACTCCACCCCACAGCCCAGAACACACAAACTGTACTTATATACCTCCCTTATCTTGTATTCAGTGATGTGGACTGGACCACAGAGGAGCTTCCAGCAGTGTCAGTTCATGAAGGAACACAAACTGCTCATTCCTATTTTTTTTCTTTCTTGCAAACACCGTGGTTAGAACACTTTTCCAGAATGCTTCCTTCATCCGAAAGTGTCATACTGTCACACTTCTAACAGACACTAGATTTTCAGTGGACGCTCTGCCTTGTGCTTACTTACACTTTAATGTACTTTAATGTATGGCCAGAGCTAAAAGTGATCTACAGCTTTACTGACACAGCTTAGATGACTTGGCAGGATGACATGGACCTCTATAGAGAACGCTGTGATCTTTGTTACTCTCAACCTTTTGAAATCCTGTTATAAAAATAAGGTGTCTGTCTAATGCATTGACTTACAGTGAGTGATTAAATCTATTAGCCGTGTTCCAGGACATATCCTGTAAAAAGATCTCTCCTTGCTCATGTTCAAAAAGTGACACTACAAAAGAATGGTGAGCAGAACAAACAAAGGGAAAGAAGGGTAAATAATGTATAAGCAGTATTTTGTAAGACAATTTCCCCTATTCTAAGTTGAGCACACAAGAACAACTGAGATATATAAATATTGTAGTACGCAGAAGCTTTGTCTGCCTGAATACTCACCGTTCTGTATCACTATATGAGGGTGTGTGTGTGTATGTGTGTGTGTATGTGTGTGTGTGAGAGAGAGGTCAGGTGGGGCAAACAGAGGATGAGTAATGTGAAAGAGCTCAGATGTGAACGTGGCCGGTAACAATGAATGAGTGACAGGACGCACGCCACCGGGTAATGAGAGGTTCACACCTGCATGTTACCCCTTTCTTTCTGATACCAAGAGACCCGTTCATACACACACACACACACACAAACACACACTCTCCAACCTACCACCAACCTTCCTCAATGAGAACTCCTGGCAGTAATAACAAGGCAACAGTAAACATGTAGTCAAGCACCAATGAGGCAGTCACTCTTCAGTAACTTATTATATAAATGTGAAAAGGTTGAGTGTCGATATGAGATGCAAACTATATTTTCTTTTTGATCGTAAGGTCCTAAGTCATTGGTTAACTGATACAGGCCACAATGTGGGCCAAACAGTGTATGAAATTGTAAAGGTGAGGACGTGAGCAACAAATTATATCTCAGAAAAGAAGATCAGTGTTTAAAGTTGTCATCATTTTTTAAATGATTTTTATATGACAACCTGTGCTGTCGGTACGAGAACAAACAAAATGACATTCTGTCTTACACCCACTCTAAATAGATGGTGTAAATATCATGACAAAAACATTGCTGCAGCATAATTAGTTGAGATTTTGGTATGGCCAAGTAAAATTTCGACACATTTTGTGTACAGTACATGCTGTCATTTTACGGCACAAATTTAAACATCAACCACCCTCACAGATGAAAAACAACTGAGGAAAGTTGTTCTTCAGGTGATTTCAAGTGACTCTGAGCGGTGTGAAGCTTTTCACAATAAAACATACAAAAATAGAAATGGCCCTTCTCAAGACAAGGGAGGATTTCCTCTATGAACATGTCAAGCTGAGCACATACTGTATATTCCCTTCTTTGAAATATCTTGCTGCCACACAAACGACCTTTACAAACAACAGGTGCTCAAATAATAATAATAATAAAAAAAAACAGCTGTAAAAACTGAGATCGATCGTATCTATTTCTACATCCTCCTCCCTTTCTTTCTCTGTGACATCGACCTCTTCTTTCCATCTCTGAGACAGTGGCATCACTGGGACCAATTGGTAATTGAGGGCTGTCACCTCAGTCAAAAGAAAACATTATCCAGAAAGTCACTTTATACACCTCAAGGACAAGAGAGCGAGACAGTGTGAGAGGAAAAAATAAAAGTCCTATGCATATCTCCCAGTGGAATTCAACTCAGTTTGGTGGGCTGTATTTGCATGAAAAGGTACGAACAATGTGCCAATCAAAACAGTCGATACAGGACAGCTAGAGGTAAACTTGTACATAGAATCATCAAGAGGAAATGTAAAGTATTATGAAAAAATATAAATGTATAAGATGATTTAATATGATGTTAACGTGGCAGCAAGACCAGACACAGATCCTTACAGTGTAATCATCAAACAACAGAATATGACTTTATTAGTCATTAACTCTACAGCTGCCCAATATTTTGCACATTACATTTAACAGCATGCAAATATTGGCAAACAAATAAAATGAGTAGAAAAAAAAAACACATAATTTCTGGCTGCACATGAAACCTAAATATCATATTATCCTTTCTTTTCCTTTCCTAGCACCCCCTCACCTCACACACAAAACCATCTCTCAGTGAGTCTTCCCTCTTTATCTCTGTCTCACTGTTTCTCTTTGGCTCGCCTCTGATGTTCATAGGGAGATCTCAACATCCCTAAATCATCATCAGAATGAGAAAGGAGTCCCAGGGCTAATGCAATGCAGATATGTTGTCTTTTGTGTCGGAATATGAGAAAAGGAATTTATGTGAGGCGCTCGGTGAGTCAGAATTCATTTCTTGCTCGAGCTTTTGCCCTGCAGTCAAATGTAAACTGACTGCAGACTCAGCTGGCTGACTGAGTGAGGACACACACAGACATGTGTTCGCGTCCAAAGACGCACACACACACACACACACACACACACACTCACACAAATAAGCGTGTGCAAACTCAACCCACTCAATAAAAACGCATGGACTCCCTCAACACTCAGCACATCCATACACTCATGTTCACCCCAATAGAGTGTGTCTGTCTGCTCAGAGTGGCCTCTTCATCCTTGAGTGACAGGTGTACATGGGTGGCACAATGGCCGCCAATATTGTCCAGCGACCATGGTAACAATGGCCAGTCTCCAGGGAAATGTGGAGCCTTGCAGTCGCCGGCCGTCAGACATGAAAAGAGAACATTTCAGGTGGCGGTCGGAAAAAAAAAAGAAAAAGAAAAAAACATTTTGAGGGTTTGTGCTAATCAACATTGCCGGCGGCAAGCGCTTTGATAGGGAAAATGGATTCTGATCCTTGATTATAATATAGGGCACAATCTGTAACAGCTCTAACACAAATGGAGCCAGAACAAGCAAGTGGAAAAACCAAGAGCTCCGTCTCTCCTTGACCAGTAAATACATCATTGTGAACATTTTCCCCATTTGAGGAATAAACATGAATACTCCATGTCCTGGAAGCAATACATCCTCAATGTACACCTCTTAAACATTTGATTATGTGGGATACACACAGAAAGTGAACATCATGAGGTGAATATTAACAAAAACAGGTCTTGTTTCAAACAATATGACGCCTTGATGAACCTCGTTGATGAGCTGCTGCAGACAGCTAACAATCTTTGCGTGTCTGTGTATAATGTGTGCGAGAGAGACAGACAGAGAGACAGGGGGAGAGAGAAAGAGAGAGGGAGACAGAGAGTGATGTACTCTTATCAGTCTTCCCAGTCCTCAGCAGCAGCAGATAAACAGAAGTGTGAAGGGCAGTTGCGCTGCAGGGGGCTGATTGACATGGCTGGCGCCCAAAGAATTATACACACACACACACACATACACATTTGCCGTCTTCACTCATGCAAATATCCACAAATGCGTCATCTAGTGACTGTGAGTAGCACATTTAGTACTACTGCTGTCCAAAAGAAAAATGACAGGACTGAATGTATAATTTACAAGAATTAGTTTAATTTCGATCAATCCAGCAATAATATATCATTGGCCAGTTGGCCCTGTGGTCTGTTGATGCGAATACAAACAAAGGAGACTATAATGGTGTAATATGCACCAGTGCTTCCCCAGACTTTTGTCGTAACCCCTTAAACACAGGTTATGACCTTGGACATGAGTTCATTTCCTGATTCTTTTATCTGAATGATTTTAGGGGTTCTGAAGATTTGAAATGATCCAGTATTTCACAAGAAAAAAAGAAAAGAGTTATCAAAGAGTAAGAAAAAAAAACAATGTGAAGGTTTTCTGTCTTATCCTTTTAATTATCTTGTGATCCCTTATCATGCGACCAAGTACGGAGGGCCCAATCTCAGGTTGGGAACCAGTGATCAGTAGCAACATTTCCCATTATTTTTGTAGAATACTGGCCTTTTGTTTTAGCAACCGCCTGCCATCGCCAGAAACTTTTCTCTCTTTAACTCCTCGTGCTTTGAAAGAGCAGCACCATCTTCCTGTTTTGTGTCACATAACAGTCGGCTTCCTTCCAGACGTAAAATGCAGCATAGGTGAATCCTATGAAAGGATGGTCTTGTTTCTTTATGGCTGTCATACAAATATCTCAAAATCAATGCCATCGTGCTTTATTTGTGTTAAAGTGTGACACATAAATCACATGTATATCCATTTATTTGTGATGTATTGCAAATTAAATCAATCACATCAATACAGACTAATTCCAGGTACGCTACTGTGTGTATGAGTGAAGATAAACAGTACCTCAGTACTAGCAGCTGAAAGCAAATAGGGGATTAAAGCAAAGGGGAAGAAAAAAAGGATCTGGCCCGTGTCTCAGGGAGGACAGGGGAGAATGGAAATGACTGAGAGGGTCTTGATGGACAGTCAGAATGCCCCTTGTGTGTGTATTTTTTTTAAATATGGGTGTTTGGTGTGAAGAACGCTTGTGCATATACACCTTTACATGTGCCACCTGCACGTGTTCACCATGCTTTTGCATATTAGTTTGCATTTATGAACTTGTGTGTGTGTTGTGTGTGTGTTTTTTTCAGTGTGTTAGCAGATTATTGAGCAGGCATGCCCCGTGGCTCCATGCTGTTCCACACCAAACAGTGAAACCAATACCTTTTTGTCGCTGATAAAACTGGATGGCCAGAGATAGGCATGCATATTATCACACGCATACACACACACACACATACACACACACACACACTGCTCAGTCAGAGCTACTGTATGTGTGTGTGCACATGCACTGGACTTACAGGGGTTTGCTTTGTGTGTGTTATCTGTGCGTGTGTGTGAGTAATTCACTCCTACAAAGACACCATACACTCTCCCTCCTACTCTTTCCACTTCCCCAGAGACAAAGTCCCAATTTCTCCATTGCCTGCAGTCAGACAGAAAGACTAGGAGGGGGGGGTGGGCTGAGAGAGAGAGAGGGGAGGGAAAGAGCGGGAGAGTAAGGAGAGGTAGCAAAAAGAAAACCCAGATGCTATCAGCCCTCAGAGAGTCACCAGGGTCATTGTCATGTGTCAGTCAGTGTAACACAACTCTCCCTGATAAGCCGGCCGATTGCGACGATTGGCCGCGATGGGTGACAGTGCGATACCGCTCTGTGCCGACGCTCCTGACGAGACACGAAATTAACCCCCAGCGCTTTACCGATAAACATCTAAAATGGTTTCGGGACCCCAGGGGCTAATGGGAAGAGACGGGAAGCTATCAAAATATCAAATGTGCGTGACAAGCGGCACAAGGACCAGGTCTGTCAAACACTCGCCTCTCCGAATGTGATTTAACTCGGTGTCTCTCACAAAGCCTGGCAGCACATTACTGAGAAATGAGCCACTCGTTGCCTCTGTCTGTACACGGTGAAGTCATATTTTAATAGACATATTTATTTAGGCAAAACGATGTGGGGTTCCAGGTTTTAATTAGGTAAACAGCTCGTTGGGAGGAATCAATGGCGATCCGTTAATGAAGGTCGGCCTAGGCTAATAGCTGAGGCCATTGCTGTCTCACAGCGTTGAAATTCTCATGAAAAGGAATGAATGCAGCCATCTTTTTATGTCTAGTGCTGGTCGGTAACAAATAGCTCAATCTTGAGTCAAGTGTGTCTGCAGTGTGTACCTGTGTGTGTGTGTGTGTGTGTGTGTGTGTTTTGGGTTCATGTCCTTGGCGGTATGTTTGAAGGACAGGAGAGTAAGTACAGCGGACAGAAAGGCCTGCGTGTGTGTGTATACGTGTATCTGTGTGTCATGTGTCTCAGCTGGGTGACATGTGAAGGTGATGGGTGTCACCGGTGTCCCTGTCGTCTGAGGGCATGTCTCTGACTGCTGGCTCTGACACCAGCCTGACTGACTTATGATCAGGATTTATCATCTTGATTTATGATGAGCCTGGTTTGTCCCTCTCACAGCCAGGAAGATGGGGAGACCTGGCTTGTGTGTGTGTGTGTGTGTGTGTGTTTTTGTAAGAAAGAGGGCTTGTGAGCTGTCCTAAGTGCAAAAATTTAAGTTTTAGCAAGTCATTAATATCATATCCTCTAGGTTCCTTGTTTCACATATGGAGACAATGTCAAAAATTGTAACTCTGGAAAGTGAGTGTGTAACACTCATCTCCCTCAGCAACTAGGAGGCACTGTTCTCTGTTTAAATCACATCCGGTGTGAATGTCTGTCACAAAGCAGGGTGTTGCAGGAAGTGAAAATGATGATCCGGTGTCTCCCTGGATAAATAAAGGTTAGAAAAGATATTTCAAGACTGAAAGTGCTAATTGAAATGACTTATTAAAATGTTTCCAAACTGTGAACACAAGCAACATCTCACAGCAGTAAGCTACAAGTCATTTTTCCTTTCATATTGCGCTTGTAACAGGCAAGCAGAGTCTTGACTACTAAATGCCAGGCACAGGGACATGGGGGCTATTTAGTAAACATCTTTCAATTCCATGCCAGCCGGCCGGCCGTGCAAGCCAGGCAGCCTCTTAGCTTCTCCCCCCTATGTTGGGATGCAGAGAAACAGGCCGTCTACAGACCCAGGGGATGGAGGGATGAGAGGGGAAAGAAAAGGAGGAGGAGGAGGTGGAGGAGGAGGAGGGGGACAGACAGAGAAAGAGAGAAGGAGGGCACTGGAACACATCCACAGATTAACCCTCATGGAGGAGATGGAAAATAGAGCGGAACTGAACATACATATGTGTGTGTGTGTGTGTGTGTGTGTGTGTGTGTGTGTGTGTGCGTGCGTGTGTGAAAAAGAGAGAAAGAGAGAGAGAGCAAGGATGAACTGCAACATTCACAAGCGTCTGGGCAACACAACACAGAGGTGCCCATTTTATGTGTCTGCCATACAGCGGACGTCAACAAAAAAAGCAACAAACACACACCTTTAATTCTTGTCAATGCTACCCTCTACCCTTCAGTCTCCCCCTCCCTCACACCCCTCCTTCCCTCCACCAGCCACTCCTAATCCTGTCCTTCACACTCCTAAATAAAAGCAGCAGAGAAGAGAGGACAGGGCAGGAATGGGGGTTAGAGCAAAGAGGAGTCCCTTGTCACATTGTGCCAAGACTTCATCCATAGATATGGTATAGAGTTCAGCCTGATAAAGAGGCATTGTTTGAAAGACAGGAACATGTGTCTGTGCCTGTGTGTGTGTGTGTGTGTGTGTGTGTTTGTGTGTGTATTCATCTCTTTGCACAGCCAAATATCTTTTCACACCATCACATGTGGGGACTCGCTTCTCATATGGGGACACAAATCCAGTACCTATAGGGTTAACATTTTTTCGGGTTAAGGATAGGGATTAGGTTAGGATTCTAACCTGATTATGGTTGAGGTCAGGGTTTGGGTTAAGTATGTAGTAGCTATGGTTAAACCTCCAGAGAAAGAATAGAAGTTAGCACAATGGCCTCACATATTGCAGGGTAAAAGTTTGTGTGTGAGTGTAAGTAAATAAGTTGTGCATTCATAAACAGAACAGAACTGTACACATCAAACAGTTTCACACTACCTTGTTTCTTCATTCAAACTGAGATATGTGTATGTGTGTTACTCTTTGGAGTTGAAGGATTTAGTCTTTTGTACTTTGATTTGCCCCGTGGCCTGCTCGATAATCTGTTTCAGTGTTGGTATTTTGTTGAAGTGTTATTATCACCTGACTTATTGTGTTGTAAGCTTAGAATGGATCAACCTAGTGTGGATCACACTGTAACTTAAGTGTTCAGTTAAGTGTTAGCACTGAGCACAACTAATCAACATATTGTAGTTTCATATGTAGCTGATTAACACTTTTTAAGAGAAAAAAGACACATTTTTGCAGTTATAAGTTATTACACTTCATGGAGCAACATGTTCTGACATGTAATCTTTCATTGCTGTTAATTCTGTTTTTCAGATAAACGTAATGGCCTTCACATCAAGCATGAGCCTCTGTATTTATGAACTGTTTCTAAAAAACCCAAAATGCTGTTGCTGCTATATAAACTACTGTAGATACTTTGGGACTTTGGGACATTACACCAGCGATCAAAACATGACTGGACCACTACAGAGCTGGAATACTGACCTCAGCCGATAAATATTGGCCTCAAATATTTTATCAGACTACATCTGTGGTTTGTAAGACCAATTTTAATTATGGTTTGTTGTTGATTCATATTGAAATTAAAGCGCGAAACCCAGTTTTATATGTAACATCTAACATATAGGAGTGTGACTTGGATATAATATCATGTCATAAACTGAGAAAACATCTAGATGAAAAGAACTGAAATATTTGGAATTTAACATGTTTTTAATATGCTACCTTAGTATATCTTCTCACAAGTCATTACATCATCTGGCAGTAATCAAATAATCATTTGCTACATTGTTCAGAACTGAAATAAAGAGTTTATTCATCCTTATAGCACCAGTCTCCGAACATAGTGAACGTTTCCTTGCCTTTGATATAATACTAGTGCTAGTATTGTACATTACACGTTCCCCCGCTGTGGTGAAAGCTGCCCGGTGTGTGTATGTGTGTGTGTGTGTGTGTGTGTGTGTGTGTGTGTGTGTGTGTGTGTGTGTGTGCATGTACGCTCCCTGTATCTGTAGTTGTGGAAACAGAGAGGGTTGTACAGATCCAGATACACAGTCAGATACACAGGGGAATAGCTGTGAGTGAGTACTGTTGGTTTGTTTGACAGGGACCTCTTACCCCTGTCTCTCTCACCTCAGATAGAGAGAGACAAATACACCGGGATGGCAGATAGAGGCAGATAGCAGACGAGTGAAAGGGAGAGCACAGAGAGTAGAGGGAGAAAAACATAAAGATAGACCACGAGGTGTTGAAGACGGGCCTGGGGAATAGGAGGCGTAGCATAAAGGAGCAAGAGCAAAGCACCAAAGGAGGGGCGACAATAAAAGGGTTGGGGAGAGAAGGAGAGAATTAAGGGAGGAGAGGGGTTAGAGAGAAAGGGAGGGGAAAGGGAGAGATAAGGAGGGAGAGAAAGCTTGGCACTGCATCGGGTAGTGGAGGGTTTATTATTCTCTGTAGCACTCAATCAAACGCCGGCCCTCTGAACAGAGAGCAATGCTGGCGAATCATCCTGGGGGCTTTCTCTCACTCTCTCTCTCTCTCTCTCTTTCTTCCTCTCTCTCCATCCCTCCCCTCCTCACCCTCCCCCGCTCTCTCTCCGTCTTTTTTTCCTGCGGTGTATGAGTGCTATCCATCTGTCAGCTGTCAGTGCCAGTGAGAGATATACAGAGCTGTCACTTCGCGTCAGCCCGGGTTTGGGAGGCCCCTCTTTTGCAGCTGCCGCTGTACACATACTTTCCCTATGGCAGCACAGGAGCGCTGCTATTAAAGCACAAACACGAGCGCACACAAAAACTGACACGAGGCCAATTTATTGGTTTACTGACACTAAAAAACTTGATATTAAACAGTCCAGATGGTGATTGGATAGTGGATAGATGATTACTAGGATCATTACTATAGTTGTTTAAATGTCTTTTGCTCTTAATCCTGTTTTATGACTTTTCCATGCTGAACAGTCTAAAATAATTGTGGAAAAACTGTTTTGCGTTTCCTTTATTTCACAGTGAAATATTAACATCTATTATTAGTGCTGAAATTTGACTGGAAAAAAAAGCTATAGACCACCAAAGTTCAGAAGAAAATAATAAGAAAAAACAGCCTTGGACGCGAGCTTTACTCATGTGGTTTACTTCATATGTCTACACAAGTAAGGTAATTTAAGAAATATATATTATTGTTCATTCAGTGTTTATATTTTTCATGGCCTTTAATGAAAACAATTTCCCCTGAGGCCTAGACCATTATAGGTTGATTGGTAAAAGTCCATTGGCAAGTTGGCCAGAGTTGCTGTACCCCTAAGTTCTATCGAGCACAACTCTGTGATGTTGCAGCCCATTTTGGTCTGTTCTCAACGCAGCTTCATACCCCACCAGAAGCATTTCAGAAGCCCACCAGACTTTGTGAACTTGCTCAGATTTGGTCATTTTCCTTTGGTTTATGAACTTCTACCAGTGGTAAGTAGGCTACGCTGACCATATTCTCTTCCATTTATGTGTCTAAATTCCAGCCAGCTCGATCTATTCATCTAAAAACGAACAGCTACATATTCACCGCAGAGCAGAGCCAAGAGGCACTTCTAGGATGCTTTTGATACGCACTTTAGCACTCATGGTGGCATCACAAACATTGTCTAGGATGGGCCGTGGTGCAAGATCAACACATCGCAGCCGTGTCAGGTGGAATTTAAACGTAAGACTAAACGCCCTTTTTGCACATTTCGCACGGTAAAGATTACTGCTAAAAAATGACAAATTGGAAACTTGGGACAGAGAGTTCATGAATATTGTAGATTTTTTAGAAAGATGCTGGAAGAGATTGCAGTGAGTTACATGGTTGGACCGTGGCTAGCTAGTTGAGCAGAACTTACGCTCTTGTTGGCTTCTGATGATCTGCATAGTGTGGTTTGACAAATCAATCAAACTTACACACAACTGTACACGAATCACTGTTTTTACTGCAGACTAAGTAAAGAAGTCTGTTCTTCCATTATTTAGGGTATGTACGCCTTTAAACCGCCTTAAAACCCATTGGATGGCGTTAAGACATATTGGTCATCAGGCTACAGTAAAACTGTGTCATTGTGTTTAATTGTGTGTTTCTGTTACATATTGGCACCCCATCAAAGTCCTGAAAGAAAGCTGTTGGTGGTAATGAGGTTAAAACAGGATGACTGCAGTGCCAAACTCAAGGGAGGTTGAAAGGGTTGGATGGAGGGGTAGGTGGAGTTGGGATGGATATGTGTGTGTGTGCGTGTATGGGGGGGGGGCAATTACACAAATTAATTGCAGGCCTCTGCTGACACCACTCAGGAAGAAGATGTGAAGGGTACGCATGTGTGTCCTATGACAACAAGAGAAAAGGGGATGTGTGTAGCTTCCTTCCAATGCCTTCCATTTGTATATGTTGACAAGATTGCCGGGTTTTTGTGCCTATTGTGCCACTCCTGCCATTCCAGCGCCAATTGTGTTGAGTTTTGGGGGCTCGTTATTAGAGGGTGACAGTTTCTGGGCGGAAACAAACACGAATCTGACGATTAACACCATGTCACCATGTCAGCTCATACAGTAATCCTGATATTCTGTCTATCGCACATGTGTGCAGAGAAAGGGAGGGGGAGGTGAGAGGTAGGGACAGTGAGAATATCATAGAGAGGGGGAGAGAAAGAAGCATAGCCGAGATCCCAGGAGAGACAGATAAAGCCGTGTCGTTCATTGAGGACATTGTGTACGTGGAGGCGTGCTGTAATGCAATGTTAACATTCCTCCCAATCCCGGGCTCTCCACGGGGAAGAGTGAGGCCTGCTGGGGGATCTGTTTAGTTGATCAGACGTGCCTGTGCTCTCGCCAGGCAAGGGAATAGACTGTGGGATACAATAGGAGAGCAGGGCGTGACAGACTAGGATGAGATAAAGGATACTGCTGAGTAGAAAAGTATTGTAAGGCTAAGCATGAATAACATAGCAGGCAAAGGACATGATAGTGTGGCATAGTATGGTATTCGGTATACACGGATACGTTAGAGTCGCATATCGTTAATACACAGTAGATTTGGATAAGGTATCCAGTAGGCAGTAGTAGAAGTATTCTGATTCTAATTTCTTTTTGTAAATGAACTTAGCCTAGTTCTTAAAAAGATTTGTATGCATAAATCTAACATTAGCATGCATGCTAACTAGCTTTGCAAAGGAAGGTGAAGCTAGGCCAGTTTATCCACGGGCATTTTTCTATCAGATTGTAACTCAGCAGCACTCCAACTGCAACTCCAACGCCTCTGTGGGCAGATTGGCTTCACCTTCACACTCTCAATCAGCTTTTCTATCATAGAGGTGTCACATTAACATACATGCATGCACACATGCCATACAAAATAGATGGCAACTTGCAGATGGGCATGTTTGTGTGCGAGTAAACACACGTACACACACACACACACACACACATGCTCTCTACCCCCTCCTCCAGCACCTCTCAAACCCATTATTGGCAGCAGTTCAGTGACGGCTGTGTGACTGCCAGTACTGCGGATCTGCTCCTGGAGCGAGCTCTCCCCATCAGCGCTGGCTTGATTACCCTGATGTATGCACACCCAGACACTTGACAATCTCTCAGCATTTACATATGCAGCCTCAGCACTCCACACTACTTCTGATCTGAGGTGTATGTGTGTGCGTGTGTGTGTGTGTGTTTGCAAGATTTACTGCGTATGTGTGCGCAAGAGTGTGAGTGTTCATAAGGCGAGTGGGAGAAGATGAGGAGAAAGGAGGAGAGAAATGGCAGCTCTCGCTCGCTAAACGTAAAACAAACAAACTTTAATCCGACGCCGAGCCCCTGCTCTTCAAAGCCGAGACGGAAGTAAGGAGGAGAGAGAGAGAGAGAGAGAGACGCCTCACCTAAGGGTGTGCAACGCCGTAAACACACAAACAGAGCGTTTACCAGCCGGCCCGTTATTCACTCTCATGTCAAACACATAGCACTCAGAACTAACTACCACACGCACTACCGGGGATAGAGCTGTGTTAAAACCCTCACAAAAGCCTGCACTTGACTGATGTTTTTCTTTCTTTTCAAATGAAAAATCATCATACAAACAACCCCCCTCACCCCCAAACCTGATTCAAAAGGGCCTGCCTCTTGTTCTTTCTTTCTTTCCATCTCTGTCAACGTGAGGGAAGTGTCGATGAGAGGCAGAAACAGTGAGAGAGAGAGCGAGAGAGAGGAGGTCTGGGGAGTTGCACTGTGTCGATCCTTTTTGGCTGGCGCTTCACAGGGAAACCGGGCTCGGCTGATCATCATTAAAACGCACACAACTTGACATGTTTATTTAATGGCTGCTCCCGGCAAAGACGGCAAGCTGCTGCTATCTCTCACCGTCACATGTTGATCTACCACCGTGCCATGTGTGTCTGTGAGTGTGTCTGAGAGAGAGAGACAGAGTGTGTGTGTTGGCATTAATCTTCGCATATGTGTCTTTAACGTCCTGTATGCTGTATATGAAGGATTCTGTAATGTGCGAGGGATCTCTGTTACTCTGTCCTGTGCAAATATTGTAAAGTCAGGTCAGGCCACTTTGTGTTTGGATTAAGTGGATTGAAGTGATTGTTTCTCATACCACTGTAATATTTACACTGGATTTTACAGTGACTGAACATGCAATACAGATTTCCAGCCTCCCCAAAATCTCTAATCTAAACAGTCCATGCCTTTAGTTAACATGCCAGAGCTGCGCCACCCCGCTGCTCTCTTGATTTCTCTGGTTACTGACAGCTTCCATAAATACCTTTGATGGCTTCAGATCACATAGGCCAACAATCCAAGAGTGCCAGACAATCCATGAGTGAAGCACGCACACTGATCAGAGAGGAAGATTTTTGCTGTGTTCTGCAGTTATTGCTGCAGATGGGTCAAAATGTTGATTGAATTTGCATGTGATTTTGTGCTGATATTAATACATTGGTGGGTTTTATTTAGAAAAATTCAGATAGATTGCAACAAATTCTTTCTTTGTCTTTGGATTTCACTGTAATTTTGCAGGATTATATTTAGTCAAGCGTTGTATGTACAGTGTTTCATGTAAAGCCAGGCTGAATTACATGGAAGTGTAATTTTTTATGTAACACCATGACCCAAATGGCATCTTCACTTGAATATGTGACTTTATATCAATGTGACTAGACTCACTAAACTCATTTTAGAGTTATATGTGACAGTTAAACAATTATTTTCTCAATTTAAAGCTGCAAACACAATATTGACATATTGTCACCTTAAAATGGTTTTGGATATGATACAAGATACAAATCCAGCACAGAGCAACATTAGCATTCATTTGGAATTGTGTTTGTAATGTAATTCCAGTATTAACTCTCCCTTCTTTTTTTTTCTTCTTGTCTCCATCAACTCTTGTGGAAAAAATGTCTCCTCTGCTACTAAATGCTCCATGATTTTAACTTACTATGCTAAGCTTTGCTAACTGTTTATCACAGCTTTCTGCTGTATCTGGAAAAGAGGTAAGAGTGAAACAATGTTGCGGGCCCAAAAAAAACAAAACAAAACAATGAGCTGAAAAATGCTAAAATGTTTTGTAGTAGCTGCGTACTAGGGTTTATCACTATGAGTGACACCTTTCACATATTCATTCTTCATGCAAAAAGTTTGATTAGTGCGACTTTAGGTGAAATTTTAAGGGTAACATTAGAGTACAAAAGTTAGAACACAAGGGCAAAATGCTTGTACTTGCTAATATATGTCTGAATGCTAATGCAAAATTAACAATATGTATAGACTTCCTTAATAGCAACTCAAAATGTGGTCTGTTTGTTACTTTAGTAAGTGAGAAGTAACAACAAAAAGTGAGAGAACAAAACGTAGTGCTGGACTAGAAGGGGTGAAATGGTAAAGAGAAAAGAAGAGTGAGTGAAGAGGCATCAGAAGTATAGAACAGAGCAGATGTGTGTGTGAGTGAGTGAGAGACTGCAGGGCGGATTAAGGCGACATACTTCCTTTTTTGTTTGTTTGCGTGTGTAAACGCAGTTTTGATGAAATATTAATGGTGCCTTCCAAAATGCCTTGTAAAGGATCCTCTGTCTTTGACTTCTCCATCTGTAGCACCTCAGGTAGGCATTTAGTATGCCGTTCTCTCTGTCAGGAGGGAACCGGCAAACCTCCATGTGTCGAGCTGTCAGAGCAAATCCGCCGCCACCCCGCCCCTTCCCCAACCCCCGTGACACACCTTAAGTCCCACAGTCTGGGAGCCCGCCGCCCCACCCACCATCCACCTATCTAATCGCCAGCCAACACTCCCGCAATCAAACTTTTTACAACACATTTCTTTTTATACTTTCATGATGACAAGCAGACATCAAATAAAAGATAGAATAGAAGAGTTGTGTGAATGATTGATACGCTTTGACATTCAGTTCATATTTCCTGATGTAAATCTTCTTTTCCTCTCACCAAATAAAATGCGACAGGCTTTCTTCTGAGATCAGTCTGACAAGGAGCCTGATGATATTGATTGCACTTCAGAGAGTTGCTTGATTGGCATCTGCCAAAGATCTGAGGATCTTATCCCACGCGTGCAACCACCCAAGCATCATCCCAGAGCCCCTACAGAGGAATCAGATACACCGACAGTCCCTCATCTCCTTCTGCTCCTGCTAATTCTGCCTGACTGAGGAAGGGTAAATGATAGCGCCTGTCGACAAACATGAGTCTTGCTTGTGGTTTGGCAATGAAGGCCTCACGTTGGGGGAAGGAATCGGATTTAGAAGGCAACGACTCTGACACCCGTTGGCTTTCTGAGTCTCGTGATGATGGTGGATGCTGTCAGTCAGTCACCCTGGTGTAATTACAAAGGTGAAGCGTCCCACAGTGTCATCATGAGTGGTCAGCCAGACACCCACAAGGCTTCCTCTCACAGAGAATGGCTAATTATAGTTCTTACAATAGATGATGGGGGGAGGTGGGGTGTTTGGAAATGCTGTGCTTCATAATAGGCTTCATTTATAACATAGAGATGCACATTTCAATCTTGTGACTTGAGGCTGAGGGGCTTTTTTTTTTTTACATGCATGCATGAACTCTTGCTCTTGTATTTTATGTTTTCTAGAAAGATGGTTGAAGTATTTCCCTGCCCCCAAGCCTCATACAAAGACAGCATAAAAAAATATATACAAAGAGGGAAAAAAGATGGCGACTGTTGCCCGAGGAGGTATGGCTGTCATAAAAAAAAGCCGGGTTGGGATTTGTTGGTGTCACTCAGTAAATCAGTGGGAGTTTAATTACCAGCCTGGTGTGGAGAAGCCGTGACAAGCAAAATGTGCGTGTGGTTATGTGTGTGTGTGTCTTTGTGTGTATACCTCTTGTGTGTGTTTGCAGGTTGAGAGCGGAGAAGCTGTGACAGGCACTAGCTCTGTGAGTTAGCATTCCTCCTGGGCCGGACCCTACCAAAAGCCTGACAGGGCAGAGCTGCGAACTCACACACACTCGCAGGACCGTACCATTCTTTGCTGAGGGGGTGGGATAGGTGTTGGAGGCAGAGGGGGCCTGCTTACAGAGTTGCAGCTCAGACTAATCCCCCCCTCCACCATCCACCCCATCCCCTACCTCTGCCCCACACACCACCTCCACCTCCTCCTTTTATGAACTGTGCTATGAACTTTGGAGGCTAATCTCTGCCTCATAGTCCAGCGCACACCGACTCTGACCCTCAGCCCTATAATCCTGTAACCAGAGAAAAGAGCGAGAGACACGGCGAGAGAGGGAAAACAGTACACAGAAAGAAAGAGAGAAAGAGACAGGGAGGGCGAGGCAGCAGGGGGTGAAGCATGAGAGAGGAGACATGAAGCAAACAGAGATGTAACAAAAACAGAATGCAGGAAAAGAGCAAGTAACACAAACTCCAAATTGTTGCTATGGCTTGACTGGCATTTGAATTCTGCAGTTGCGTCTGCGTTGTTATAGATACTATTAATGCATGCCTTATTAAATTATTAATAGTTTCATTGTGATTTTAGTGTATAAACATGCCTGTCAGAGTGGGAAAAACTGGCATTTTGCTTTGGCAATATTGTACAAAAAAAAAAAAAAAATTCCACTAAAGTCTGAACGAGAGGTTGCACCCATTCAGAAAAATGAGAGAAAAAAAAATAACCAGGAAAAAGTAGCAGGTAGAATAAAAGGGCGGCAGAGAAGCAAACACAGGCTTGACAGAGGTAGGAGAGGTGATGATAAGCAATAGGTAATGTTTTTCTTCTCCAATTCCCTTTGAGGTAACATCCAACAATTTGAAGGTTCAATGGGCAAGATTACAGTTCTGGTAGAGATGAGTTAAAAATACAGGGTGAGTGGTAACACTGTTTGCGGTGAGTGAATGACACACACACACACACACACACACACACACACATGCATCAGTGTACTGCAGTGCCGTGCTCCGTGCTCGCTGTTATTGGCTGTTTTCAAATGTAGCACGGATGAAAAGAGTCAGCATTACAGCTGTCAATTCAGATGGAGATCAGGTGGTGGGAATGAATGAGGAGACAGCAGATAGTGGTTCTGGGTTTTTTACACACACACACACAAACACACACACACACACACAGGACATTAACGTGTGCATGAATGCATGCATGCAAAGGCATGTGCAGATGCTAACCCATAAAAATAAATCCTCTTTTTCAGCCAAAGGATTCTATTCTGTCACTCACTGATATTTACTGATCGCTGTTGTTCTTCTGCCTCTTTCAGGCTGAAAAACAATGGCAGCTGCAGGAAGAGATTTTGTGTCTCATCACCCCTCACTTAAAGTAAACTAAGTCTTTCAGTTTTCACTCATGGAATATCTGCCAATATTCCCCACACGTTTGTTCATGTTCCGCAATCGATCGGATTCAAAGTATTTAACGTGCAACTGACATGAAGAGAAATTTCCCAAAGAGAGTAATTAATTTCCTGGCACCTCAGTTCGGGAGCTTGTAGGGTAAGTGAAACAATGAGCGCATAAAACAACACTCCACTGTACTGTAGATTTCAATGCTAACAGACAGATGCCAATCTAGCTCTCGTTCTCTCTCTCCCCCTGCTAGACATGTGTGCTAGTTGGCTGAGAGACATTTGCATTTGTTTTACCCCCTTATCCCATGTGCTAGAGCCTCAGGCACAACAGCCAAAGAGACACCACCACCTCCCAATATCTCATCTCATCTCTCAGTATGTGCGAGTGTGAACGCTTGACAGAGAGTGTGCTCTCACTCAGTCAAATAAAAACACACACTGTGGGTATTGATAAGCGCTGAAAGATTTGAGATTAAAAGAGAAAGATTGATTCTCTGTGATCTTTTTTTAGTTATTAGTGATTTTGCAGTTTGAAAATTCAAGACTCATTTGTGCATTCTGCTTTGCTTTGGCAATACCGTAGTAATGGATCATCATGCCAATAGGGACCTCAATTGTGAGTGTGTTTCATCTAGTGTATGTCCACATTGTAGTGTACATGTGCTAGTGCGCCCCCTAGCTCTCGGCTGAGGCCCATCCAAGCCCCCCCCCCCCTCCCTTTTTTCTCCTCCTCCTGCTGTTCCTCTCTTGCCCTACATATCAGTCCCGGAGAGAATAGACCCGTCTAACACCCGGCTTCACAGAGACGCTGTTTTGTCATGTTTTATATCATTCTACTAATGGCAAGAAAAGCAGGTCCTCTGACTAAAGACTGCGGTATCCCTAAAGATCTCTGGTAACAAATGCTCTGCAAAAAAAAAAAAAAAACAGAAAGAAAGAAAAAAATGTGACGACTCGCCTTAACCGAGCTCTCTGTTCTAACCAGCAAAAAGCTCTTGTTTTGTAAACAGTCTGAGAATGGCTTTTTTTTTCATCTGTATTTGTAATAAAGGAGGGAAAAAAAACAGACAGATGAGAGAAGAGAGGGAGAAGAGATAGGAGGAAGATGGAGAGAGAGAGAGAGAGAGAGAGAGAGACAGAGAGAGATCCAACAGATGGTAGATTTGGCGAGGCCTCTGCCATGCAGTTTATGTAAAAGCCTGTCTGGAAAGAGCACAGACCCCGAAGCATCTCTCACATATTGAGGAGTCACAATCATGGCCTGGCTGCAAAGTGAGACGCCCCTAATGTCAGTCATTACTGAAATGCTACTCATTTTCTTTTTCTCTTTTTTCACCCAT
Organism: Argyrosomus regius; assembly: GCA_946959425.1. Taxonomy (NCBI): domain Eukaryota; kingdom Metazoa; phylum Chordata; class Actinopteri; family Sciaenidae; genus Argyrosomus; species Argyrosomus regius. The sequence continues at coordinate 8,817,789 of OX336884.1, read as the reverse complement.
CTTTTAATAAAACAAGTCTTTGTTTTTTTATAGTAAAAGTATCAAACAGTATCTCTTCTTACAACAACCATATGTATTAATATATTATATTACAGGTTTAAAGAAGTATCGAGCACTTGTTCAGTAACATACACAGCACACAGACCAGAAAATGACCAGCCTGTGACTATTTAACCGAGATCAGAGATTTATATGGGATCATAACAGTAAAATGTCAAACAGAGAATGAACACATGTATACACGCACACAGACTCCCTCTCTAATGGGGTATTTGTGACCCTGTGGCTGAGCAAACTCTCTGAGATTATGGATGAAAGTGACGATTATTTTCTATGTCAATAAACTGCTGATTATTTTTTTGATGAATGGATTAACACGTCAAAAAAAAGAAAAAAAAAATGCCCATTGTAACTTCTCAGAGTCCAAGGTGATGTCTTAAAATGTCTAAAACGGTCAAAAACTCAAAAAGAGATACTCACTTTACAAAGATATAGGACAAAGAAAAACAGCATATCTTCTCGTCATCTTAGTTTTTTGTCCTATTTGTGTCTTAATTTTGCTTGAAAGGGATGACTGAAACCATTAATTAATGATCAGAATAGTTGCTGATTATCTTTCTGTTGATCGACTAATTAAAGTTTTATTCAGCTGTTACAATAAGTTCATGATATAATGCAGAATATGTGCACGCAGACAAATCAAAGTCACAAAATTCACCCTCACTGTCATCATATTATTGTTATCAGTGCGACTCAATCATTTATTTCACTCTTGGTGTGTACAGTGCTGCTGGCCAGTGACAAAATTTTATGGCGCAGAGTGGGCGGACACACATCCACCCACACACACCCACACTCGCAGCCCCAAAATGACCTATTTGTGAGCATGTGTGACCTGCGACTGTCGATCAGTGCAAATTTGCGAAGCAATGAAGCATGCAGGAGAGTCCCGTCAGAGCAGTGGCGAGACATAACCCTCATCCAGAGCAAGTGTGCGCGCGTGTGTGTGCGTGTGTGTGTGCGTGTGCGTGGGGTGTGGGGCGGAACAGGGTGGAAAAGGCACCATGAATGTAAACAGGCGAGGGGAAGTGAGGATGGAAAAAGGGCAAGTGAGGAAGAGGAGAACTCACCCCACCTTCCTCCTCTCCATCCCTGAAATGTTGAAAAAAGGACTTCTATTCAAGCCGGCATATTTTTATTCCTCCTCTTCTCTCTCATTTCACATGGGCTGCAGATGCCTTAATTGTGCTCGCTCTTCAAGGCAGCCTTTTCGCTTGCTCTTGATAAGTCTTTGATATTCTGTGCTTCACTAATTGTAGTCGCTGCAGTACATCTATCTTTTTTCAATTTCCTGATAATTAGCCTCTAACTCTTTCATCTGTCTTTTCAAGTGCACTAAATCTCCTTCTCTAATGAAAGTTACACTGAACCCAACAAGGTTGACGGCTGGTAAAGAAAAAAGAAAAAGGAGGGGAAAAAAAAAAACACAGACGTCTCTCTCCCCCTCTCTCTCTCTCTCTCTCTCTTTCTCTCGCCGTGGGCAGGCCCTGTCCTTGCGTCTCTAACGTGAAAATATTCAACCAAAAGAACACAGGAGCCGTTTAATAAGAACATGCTTCAAAATGACTCTGGTTTAATGGATGGGAGATGTGAGGTGAGCGGAAGAGCTAACCTGGAGCGATCTGCTAAAAAGATCAAAAAACTCAGAAATCACTCAAAGCCACCGCCGCACTCCCAAAAGACCAGTCCTATCGGAGTAATGAGCTGGATTGAAATATAACTGAGAGATGGGGGGGGGGGGGGGGATTTATGTTATGTATATGATAACATATTAGCACAACATCATTTGAGTGTGACAGCCTAGTTTGTACTCCAAAAGCCCACCCTCAACTTCTGCTTTGGCAGAATGTTCCTGCATATTCAAACCCAGAATCAGAGCCGAGAGATAAAACGCCAGAGAGGCAGACTGAGATAAAGGCTATTTGAAGTACAAGGAGCGTTGCTCTAATAGTTTTATGTCTTTTGATTCAGTGTTTCCATGGTGGAAATGTGCTATCGAGAGCATTACTAAGAGAAATGCAAACACAGACGGCATGAGAGGAGAGCAGAGGAGAGGAGGAGAAAAAAAACAGGCATCAAAATTGATTTTTCAATCATGCTTGCTGTTTCAAGAGGGCGTCACATGTTCTAATGACCTCATCCCTCTTGTAGTGATGTGAGTTATTTCACACCGGGCCATTTTAAACTAAGAGGAGTAAGGTGGGTGGGTGGATGGGTGGGTGAATGTGGAGGACGTGTGGGGGGGTGAGGGGGGCCAGTGCTGCCGCTAAGTAGGGCTCAAAGCGGTGAGGGGTAGTAAAGAGGAGAGGTGGGGTGGGCTAAGGGAATGGTTAACAGGGTCATTTAGATTGGATGGGAGATCGATACTGAGAGGTAGAGAGGAGGTGCATCTCTGTCACTGTGATGTGTGGCTTCTGTGTGATTGTTCTGCAGATTACGTACAAGGGAGGGAATAAAGAAAAGGGAAGTGCTGTCTGTGTGTGTGTGTGTGTGTGCTGTGAACAATCATGTCACCGTCCTCCAGTGATTTAAAACACATTTCATGTTTTTTTGTTTGATATTCTATCCCCGCAGAGGAGGAAATGAAATGCAATGCGCAGTGAATGTTAAGCTTATCAGTTTTCTTTAAAGATATATCTCTTTTTGGGGGGCTGAGGGGCGTTCAGTGACACTGAGATGATTACATGTGACCAATCTATTCATTTATCTAAAGGAGATATGATGATAAGATGCTAATTGAATCATGCTTTTGGAAAGTATATATGTCATTAGATGTGACATGTCAGTAAAGAGGCAGTCTTGTGACTGGGAGGTCACAGTGGCAATGCAGTATGCTCCTTCTCCACTCCAACCTCTGCAGAAGAAGAACCCTTAAGCAAATCTCTGAACCTCCACAGCTGTAAAAGGACAGGAGCTTGTAAAAGGACAGAAAACTGTACTGGCTGTACTGCCAATACGCAGCTGGGAACTTTCCAGGCGCGCATATGTAAGTTCATGTTAAGCAGCTAGTAAGAGTGTTAAGGGTCATTTGATTTTGTGCTCACATATTTGTTGTCATATATTCTCTCATGTCAGTGTGTCTATTTGTGCCTGTGTGTCACATGAAGCAGTTTGTGCTCCGGTGCTGCCTGCAGCGTTTCCTGCAGGTTCTTCTGGCAAACATGCAAGGCCCGGAGGTAAAACTGTTCACATAACATCAGAGAGGATCAGAGCAGAAAGCTCTCATTTAACCTGTTACTGGAAAAACACCAGTCCAGTCACAAACTTTACTAGCTGTAAAACATATATTTCTTACTTGTTGATATAACACATGACATCATAAAAAGGTCTAACAAATAAAACTTGAGAAAAGCTTTCATGTTAAAAGCTGTTTTCAGTCAAGTCACTTTATTGCCCACTTATACAGTACATACTTTCTTCTCTATTCATAAATGTACTCGAGTCATTTATTTCATACTCTCTTCGGTTGGCAGCTAGCCTATAGCTAAGCAATGAATTACTGTTTGACTATATCCAGCAGCAGTCATTGATTAGCATATAGACAGAAGATCGAGTTAGCAATTAGCAACCTTCTAAAACTAGAGCAGCACAGAAACAATGTTCAGGCTTTATCCAAACTCAAAGGCTAGTGTTACTAAAGTGTAAGAAAAAAACAAAAGCAAAATCGTGCTATACCTCACTGCTCCCTGTAGGAACACTGTGTGTTCTTCTGGCTTCACAGAGGTCAAAGGTCAGGGTCAGCAGCAGAACAGCTTGTAGGGACTCTGCGTTGATCAAAGACCCCTCTGCAGGCAGGATGCTTGCTGACACAGCTGCTCAGATCCAGTGTGAAGGACATGCTCTGTAAACACACAGAAAGGAGAAAAGCACGACTCGCTTACTGACACTAATATTTCTGTATTTGTTTTTACTTCATTGTAGTAAAGAATATCTGAGAATATTTGTTGATTTAATGTTCATGCAGGGGGGAAAAGAGCTTAACATGTCCTGTACATTCCCCTATTTCAAAAGCAAGATGGAGACATAGATATGTACCATACCATAGAGTTACTTTGCATACAGTACTTAGTATAACCAGCTAAATGTATTCAGTTGATGCTCACGCTGCAAAGAAATCTGGATTGACTGTGTAATAATGGCGGGCACACAGCTACAGGATCATGTAAACTTTTACTGGATGTGATCATGGACTATCTCCTCCAAAGACAGCCATGTGGCTAAAGGCTTAATCTCTTGGTAGGCCTTGTTATTTTCTCTCAGCCCCCCCATATCTCTACTAAAGTGGCTCAGCCCTTTAAATCAAAATAGAAGGAGGAGGAGAAGGAGGAGGAAGAGGAGGAGTGGGGGTAACAGGAAACACAGCTCTCATCTCTTTACACTCTGTCCCTGTATTGAGGGCTGGGATGTGACATATTTTGGGTTTTTTTTTCTCTCATTGTCCTTCTGCCTGTGCTGGGATGTGGGAGGCGGATCAGATATCACTGCCTTGGGCGTTCGCCAGTGCTGCTCGTTCATCACACTGCCCTCCCTCACTCCCTCCGGGGCTTCTGGGAAGCAATGGACGGAGGGATGTATGGTCAGGGACGACAGGTGTTCATCTTCAAAAAAACACACCAATCAGGTGCTCACATCTCCAGCACTGTCACGATCGAATGTGATACAGATTCCTGTAGTTTATTAGTAAATCTGGATCAGAATGCTCTGCTATCTCTGTTATTTTACAATGAAAGTGTGTTCTTGCATTAGCTGACCATTTATTTTCAGCTTTTTGCACAGTGTTTGTGGTTTGTAAGTCCGACATGTTTGTCAGTGCATAAACCTAACCCTGTCTGCTGTTATAATGAGGCTGTTTTGGCACTAAACTTTTAAGAACTCTGTAGGGACTCTGCAAAGTCTCTATATCTAATATCATTTGAGCTGAAACTTTGTGACCTACCGTATCAGTATCATTTCTGGGGACTGACATACAGTATTTATTATTATCTGGTCAGTATGATGAGGTCAAATCATTACCATTTTAAAGAGAAGACTCATCCTAAATGTTGACTGACTGTCACCTACACAGCTAGTTTTTCACTCTTTAATACCACAAGACGAAAAATCAACAAAATTATTTCACATCACGACATCAAGGGAACTGTCTTTCACCCTAATAAGAGAAGTAAATGATAAAAGGGAGACAAACATGCCGTGAGAAATCAGTCAGTTGCTTTGGACAGCTGTGATTGACAGTTTTCAACAGAGCTCTTTCCACATGTGAGGAAAATCTGGACGTGTGTTTCATACTCAATAAGGTAACATGCTGAAATGTCTGCAGACTTCTTTAGAACATCATTGAGAAACATGATGGAATATGATGAACTCATCTCATGTTTGACATGAGGTCAAACTGTGTTAAATAGAAAACTTAGGTGATTTATTTCTAAACTGAAATATTGTATGAACTGCATGATGTGCTGACAGTGAATGACACTCATTCTTTACTGATTATAGTTTTGTATTTTCCGTATTTTGTATTTTTTGAGAATAGATTTAGTTTTTAATATTTAAAAATATTATTTTTTAGTCACCATTGACTAATTTAAAGTTTTAAGTTATATGACATCATTATACATGACTTACGTCACATGACTTATGTAACAAACTTATTTTTAACCCAATTGTTATTATTATTATTTTCATCATAAAGCAGATCTTGGTGCTTTATACATACTGTGAAAGTATGAAAATGTTCAATCCATAGAGAAATGCACACAGACTGTATTCAGAAACTTCAGTGCAACAGTCCACTTCAGGGTTTTTTAATTATTTATTCTTATTTACAGTTTTTTCAAACTATTTTGTTTTGAGTTGTAACTCAGCAGTGCTTGAGCGTTAAGTTCCTCAACAGATAACGAGGCTTGTTAATTAGCTACATACGGTTCACCGTTCACGAAAAGGATGAGCATGTTTAATGAAGCGCTCTTTCAGCGCATTCTTGCACAACATTATACACCAATGCCTCCTCACGCTTGTTGTGTTTAAAAAATTGGACCAAAAAAAGACTAAAACTAACGACATTACCTGTTTGTTTTGATTATATTTTAGATCATTTTTTAATTAGACAATATTGTTTTAGTTAGTTTTTTTGTTTTTTTCTAATGTCTAGTTTTTATTTTTATTCAGTTAAAGCCCCCACAAGGAACTTTCATTGTTTGTTGATTCTGGCGGCCTCTGTGGACAAAAGTGGTAGTGTTTCCACCACCTTGTTTCATTGATTTCGAGGGGGAAACGAAATAGTTAATCTTATCGCTGATGATTTTGTTTGTCCATGCAGGTCATATAGAAGCATCAGTGTTAAACTGAGGCTGTTTTATAACCAGTTAAAAACTTCTTGTAGTACGGTTAACTAATTCTTTTTCACACCTAGTTTTACTTCTTTAGTTATTAAGTATCATCTTGCTTTGACCGTAAGGTTTTAGGGTGTTGTGGGTGCATCCCACAACATATCGATGCTGCAGGGTGGCAGCGCTCCTCACATGTCAGTGTCACTCTACGGCTTATTTTTAAACACACAGATGACATCAGTGAAGCATCAGGTAATTGCACTGTAATTAATTTACAGTCCAAGTGGTTCCTTAAAAAAGTGTGTTGTGAAAAGTACAATGTGAAGTGTTGTGATGGCTGTCACCGTGCAGCAGGCGTACGCGACAGCTCAAAGTGATGTGAACACTAAGCAGCTGCTTGGAAAAGCGAGTGAAAAGTGAAACAGAGTTGTGTATGTCACGGCTTGACGCATAATTTTGGCATTTTGTACTAACTTGGAACGTTTTCTGGTCTTTTTTTTTTCCAAAAACATAATAATTTAGACTACCTAAAAAAACAGAGGTGTCAAACTGGACTTTTAAGGACAAATAGCTGCATTTACTGTATGCCCCCCCCCCCACAGTTTTATTTGAGCTAATTTAATTTCTTTCTCAAGGGTGGGAAAACTAGCTGCCTCTTCAAACTTTCAGAGTATGTAATTTGGTGTAAAACAGTAGCACTTTAGGCGTTCTCCACCAGTGAAATTAAATGGGACCCTGCGGGGTTGTGTTGTAGGGTATTAAGTAATGTTTATTGATGTTTATTCTCCGAGGGAGCTGCGTGAAAAAAAATCACTCTTCAGCTTTGATTAATTTCCCCCCTTGCTCCACGTAAACGATGAAGCTGAAGCAAAATCGCTCTTTAGCCATGACTAAGAGAGACTACAAGTGGAGCATCTCTCTTTAAAAACCCCTCATGCTGTTTTATGTAAAAAATGGACTGTGACCGTGAGGACTTTTTTGAAAAATGATGGCTGGAAGCCTGCAGCACGATTCATCACCTATGAATTTGAGCAGCTGCTATGTCTTCTTTTTGCTCCTCGTGGATGGAGATCACATTTAACAAGACCGAGGCTTCAGTCAGAGCAGAATTCAATCCAGTTTTTGTCATTAAAATGGAGAAAAGATCAAACGAACAGAAAAGTTTGGACCAAAGCGTCATTTAAATTTGTTTTACAAATACATTTCTTGATTTGGTACCTTATGCACATTATACTAGATTCAGCAACTATTAAGTATCAAGTTAATTAGACCCATGGGTGAGACAAAAATGCAAGCCGAAGCATATATTTTCATTGTTTTCCAGAATAATAAAAGTGGCTTTATTCACTTCCTTCACCTCTCAGGAATATCTGAAGTGGAGCTTCTGTTTGTTTCTTCTTTGAATCACCTTTTCCTAAGTGTTCCTGTGTGTTTCTGCTTGGCTGGCTGCAGGACTGACACCTCTCCCCAGATCCGAGCATGTTCAGTCGCCGTCCTGCTTGCCCCCTGTGCCAGCCTGTCATCTTGCCTAACCCATCACTCTCTCACAGCACAACAAGTCCCCACCTGTCTCACACACACACACACACACACATACACATACGCACTGCCACAGAAAGTAACTTCCTCTTCACTCAGTGATAAAATAAAATGAAAGGCATAAAGAAAACAATGACAGTGTTGCCATGACAACCTCAGGCTGAAACCACACTTTTCTGCTCTTTAACACAAATCTGTGATCTTCTGATAAACCTTTGAACTCGCTCATAATACAAAGGGAATGCACAGATAGAAATTGAGGACCACTTGTGAGACAAATAGACTGTAACCTTCCTGCAAATATATATACTCAACACTCTATATCGCTCCTTGTTTGCTATTTGTGGTAAAAGGTCCCATTTGATGTAAGCTATAAGTGATGAGAGGCAGTGCTTTACAGAGAATTTAGAGCAGCTGAGAGGCGCTGTTAAGCATGATGCGAAGCACAGTTAAAGCCTCTGAGCTATTCTAAAATCACTGTGAAGCACTGCATTGAGTGGCTTATTGCTTTTATAAAATGACATTATTCTAATGTTATTCTTCACTTGGTATAGTCCATGACAGGTTTAGCCTGATTCATTAGTGTGACTTTATTGGACCTCTTATTAAAAAATCAGATCTGTACCTCCTCAGTGTTGTACACCTCCAATAAGACTGATGTAATGCAGATTGATGACACATTTATTGCAGCTCAATTCTGCGCTGGAGTAATTGATTCAAATAAAATGATTATTATTCTTGTTGTTATTATTATTATACGTTACAAATGATCAAATGTAAAACTCGATATCAATCAAAACCTGCAACAATACCTAAATAATGGGGTTGCTAGGTGAAACATGTACACTATTTGATTGTTTTTTAGTGCGGCCTATAAATCAAGAGTTTGCAATCAGAGCTGAGGACTGTGATGAGTTTTTAATAAAATCTTATATTAAACCAACCAACAGTGAATTTTTAAACAATTTCCATTAATTCATTATGATGAATACTATTGGCTGTTAACGTTGTACTTTATTTTTGTCTTGTTGATGCTTGTCTGCATGGCTAATGTGATGCTAATGTAATGCTCTGCTTGGCTTCATGTGCTGAACTGTGGATGTTTTGCTGCTTCCTGTCTTATCCCCGTGTATCTTTTCATTCTATATCTACGTGTGTGTTTCTTCACCTGTCACTTCAGTGGTTTTAGAACATCCTTGCCTGAAGCTGAAGTTGCAGTTGAGAAACGCTGGTACATTTAAAGGAATGTTGACTACTGTGTGTTGCCCTTTACACTGGAGAAAGTGACTTGTATGAGGCTGCTGAGGTTGTAACCCTGTGGCAGATGCTCCCTCCTAAGTCTCAAACACACCCCCACACAAGCACACACTGAACTGGAAGGCCTAACAATAAGAGACAGCTGTGGCTGTGAGAGGCCAAATCTGCTAATGACCCCCCTGTCATATTCATTAGGGAGCCTCATCAGTGTCTGCATGGCTGAGGTGATTGTCAAGCAGTTTAGCGCCTGTCGTTAACGTCTGAAAGCCACTTACACCTGTGCTCGTAGCTACAGGTGTTTAAATGCCGGGTTTATTATTTCCCCACATGTCGTCTTATCCTTCCAAAAATCAAGATGGGAACACTTTTACCTCTCTTCTGTGTTTTACACTCTAACATCCAAGTTAGTTCTTTTACTTTTAAATGGTTGAATTTAGACCAATGGTTGGACTTTTTTTCTACTATTCTGCTATTTAGGTAACTTACAGAAATGAATTGGCAGCCAACATCGTTACTAAAAACATTGCTGCAACCACCCAACAATGAGTTGGCGCAGCAACAAGAATGTAGTGCTAACAAAGAGTCATCAAACATCAGTTTGGTAAGTAACCTGTACTACATCACACAATGAAGCAAACAATGAAAATAGTAGCTGAGTTACTACAGTACCAGTCAGACACCAAACAAACATAATACCCACAGCGAGTCAAACTGCACCACATCACACTAAAAGAGTGTTTCAGTTCCAAACTTTATTCATTTTGTACAGGAAGAGAAAAGTGCTAGTTGATGCATTTTTTCTAGCAGGAGAGAGTTGCATCATTCCTCTCAGTTCTGACTGAAGTCAATAAGCGCCATGTTGCCTCATGCTGTCCCTTCCCCCTTACCCTCAGCACACTGCATTGTGGGATATCCTGTTGGTTTATCTTCCTCTGCTGCTTGTCTGGTGGCTGTCTGAGCCTTGTCCATGTTATGTTCTGCTCTTTCTCTCTCTCTGCCCTAAAAGAATGACGGGGCTTTGAAAGGCCTGGCTGTCACGATCCTTCAATAGCAGCCGGCTAATTGCTGACCCTAACAGGCCCAATTAGCACTTACAAGCTTGGCGCAGGGGCCCATGGGAGCCGTCTGCGCAGACATGGGGATGAGACGTGGCCACCGCTACAGCGTCTTAAGCACAAAGAGCAGCCACACAGCCGCTCTTCTTTCTATCTGCTTCTCTTGGCTTTATTACCCCTGCTGCCTCTCTCTCTCTCTCCGTCTTTCTCCATCTCTTTTCCATCTTTCACCCATCTTTTAGTCTCTGTCTGCCCAGCCAGGCTCTTTGCTGAGGCCCTCAGAGAGATCTCTTGAAGTAGAGGGAATCAGAGGCAGAGGGGCGCTCTGGGAAAGCTGGCTGAGCGAGAAAAAGGGGCTCCGGCACTGAAGCTGGTATCACGACAGCAACAAGCGTGTAATCAGCCCTCTTTTAAAAGTGGCTTCTCAAAGAGCATGAGGGCTAATGTGCACAACTTAGACTGATATTTTCGATAAAGCCCCACATTTAGTAACTGGCAAATATATCAGGCTGGCTGTTCCCTTTTGAGTGTGAAATGTGATAAAGACATACATCTCCCCACTGATAAGGAAAATGTTGGGAGGAGCTGGAGTGGTTGGCACACAAAAGAGGTCTGTCAAGACATTGGGAGTTTGGTGATTTTACAAGCCATAATTCTCCTGCTAAAAAAGAGAAAAAAAAAAACGTGGAGAAAAAAAAAAAAAAAAACTGCAGAGAGGAAGATGATTAACGTGGGCCGGACTGCTCGTCCCTCATCTATTCTGTTATCTTCATTATTTGGAAGGCATTAAAAGAGGCCAGGGATGGCAGCTCGGGGAGAGGGGCTCAGGAGGTGGGGGAAGTTCTATGTGCTGGGATACTAATTACAGTGTCCACTAATAGCGCCTCAAGTAAACCAGGCCAATGCATCTTGCTTGATGAGAACATGCATCAACCAGCTTAATTGAGAGTAAAATGAGGCAGGCGTGCCACAGGACCTATTAATCAACATTGATGAATGAAAGTGTAATTAGATGTGGAAATACAAAAAAAGGGGAAAAGGAAAAGCAATCGGTTAACTTAAAGTTAAGGCTACAGTTGTTAACTAACACGTTGCAATATTGTGCACATTAGGCTTTATCTTTCAGACTCTCGCTGCCCAACTTTTTTTTTTCTCTCTTTGTGGAAAAATGTATAGGTAAGAGTGTGTTTGCTGAGGCATCATTTTGATTACGTAGATATTGTACTTCCCGCACATTAATAGTGAGTATTGCTGCACCTGCAATACGGACTGCACCTGCTGCAGAATACACACTCTAGCCTAATTAGTTTATTCAAAGCACCTCCATCAACTACAGTACTTGATGCATTCATCCTTGCCCTCCTCTAGGCCATTCAATTCAATTCAATTGAAAATACTTTGTTCCTCAAGGGGCAATTCAAGGCAAGCGAGTGTGCAAACACTCTAAACACACATACATGCGGATCAGGTGTATTCATCAGTCTATCACAAGATAAACAAACATTTCTTGAGCTTTTCACAAGTCTAATAGCGTCTGATGGTGATCATTGCTAATATGGTCCACTCCCTGTTTTACTACCACTGTTACTTCCAGTACTGGATTAAGCAGGTGTGACACCAGACTTTGCCGAACTATCCATATAAATAACATTTGTCTGTGGCAGCACACTCGAGGCTAACAACCATCATCGTTTTTAACATGATCATGTCAACACTTTCAAGGGTTACTTAATGTCATGAGACTTGGGATCTGCGTATGATGCAGCGTGACATATTCAGCCTTAATCTGTGTTTATTGTTCATCATATTTATCTTGTGTTGCAGCATTTTCGCTCCCTGACATTGACATTCATTGCCGGTCCTGCGCAGCCCCATGAGCTATGTGAATAAACACAGCAAACACAACACCCTTGAAACGCCATAATCCCTTTTGTTTTGGTGGCTCTTTTCGCTGTGTATGCAAGTGGGAAAGCCTCTCTGTCTTTACACACACACACACACACACACACACACTCGTGCATACACATGGAGACATACAAACAAACTAGCAGGCATGAATGCACACACACACACACATAGACTTTGCTCTCTCTGCTCACTTTCCCTTTCAAAAGCTCTTATCTATTTATAGACTTTGATATGTAAACCTATGAAATCTTACCTCAGGCGAGACAATCAGGCCTGTTCTTCTTCAATCCGCTGGAATCAAAAGACAGAAAGGGGAACAAAAAAACAGATGAGAAAAGCGAAACACAAAAGAGACACAATGTGAGAGAAGAGCGGCAGAGGCCTGTGTATACTATAGGGTTGATAATTACAGCCAAAGACAAGGCAGATTAGGACGACATTTTCGCCAAATGCATCCTGAAGAAGAGACTGACAGAGGAAGCGATGTGGTTTATTTGTGAACCAAACGCTCACATTGCCTCCCATCGCTTTGCATTAAAAGATCAGGACGGCATTGCTCTGCTGGTGGAGGAAGAAAGGAGGCCGGCGATCTGTCATGGGACGGTGCACCCGATATCTGAGACGCGCCATAATGAAGTGGACATTGGGGGAAATAAACGCGGCAGATTTACCAAATTTGGTGAGCGGCAAGTCTAACGCAGCATAGCAGCACAGGGCATGAGAGGTCAGCTCCATTTTCTCCTACACCCACTGACATCATCTAAAACGGCCTGGCTGAAATTAGCCTAACCCCCGGAATGACATATCTCTCCGCATAAGCCATGTGGACGCGACGAGCGGCTGAACGTGAAATCCAAATCAACACATTGTTTTTGCTATGTCAGAAGCAGCCAGGGAATGACCATCACTCTCTGGCTCGGGGATATTTGTTGTCAAAACGGTAGCTCTGCAAACTGTTTGAAATAATCTAATCCAGTGAATCTTGACTCGTTAGGGTCATTATGCAGGCTTGACCTCGTTCTGTAGGGATGGATCTCAGCACAGCGAAGGGGAAGCGCAGGCGGACAGGAGCTGTCTGCAGAAACACGTGGAACTTCCTCCGTCAATAAGCGTGACGCGTGTTGGCTTCAGAGACGGGTGGCTGCCTGGTGGAAGTAGCACGACACCCGTTGACTTTAGAGCCCTTTGCGCCCCCGGCACCAAACAAGACAACACAAATACAGTCAATTTGAGCAAAGGAAAAACACACATTGTAGGGCTTAAGAGCCCTGAACTATTGTTCAGTGGAAAAAGGGGCCCTGCATAAGAGCACAGAAAATGTCTTGTTGACCAATTATAGATAACACAAGACATTAACATATAGATACTGTATGTAGCGTATTATATTTATTGATCTGCACCTATGCTTGCATGGCACAGGTATTCCATGAATACATTTTGCAATACAGTTGAGCCTTGCATATTTACTTGGCTTGGCTTTCAAACTAAAATGACACTACGTTTAGTTAGAAAATTACAGTGCTGGAGAGTATCTAATTGCATTTACTCACACATTGTACTTAAGTTCGAATGTTGGTACTTTATGTATGTAAATGTATTCTACTTTATACTTTTATTCATATACAAAAAAGACCAGTGTATAAAATATGATGAATTTAATAGATTAAACTAATAAATGATGATATAAAGCAATAAAATTAGCTCCACTTTGACCAACTGCAACATTAAAGCGTTGTCTAGGTGTAATCCAGTAATAAAACAATAAAACACTGACACAAGCACAGTATTATTTTTGATACTTAAAATGAAAAAAAAAAAAAGTTGCTAATACGTCTATAGTTTAAGTTAGGTAAAAATTCAAATGCGGGACTCTTACTTTAATATTTTTATAGTGTGGTATTTCTATTTTAATTTAAGTAAATTATCTGAATATTTCCTCCACCGCTTGTAATTTGTAAGGAAACATGAAATGTGAACTGTAAAGCATTACTAGCATAATAATCCCTTCAGGACTGTAAGTAAAGTATTGACTTTGTCTAAAATGTATAATAGAATTATCTCCATGTGGTCCAGTAATATGTAATCACTTCTGATACCCATGAGCACAAATTAATGCACAACCAAGCATTCAGTTTAATTAACTTCCTATCATAATTTTGATAGAAATAATTATGACATACAGCCTTACGCTCAACACATTATACTGCATATGTCAGACAGACAAAATGTGGACAAACTTTAACCCTTAAATGACGACGGTGAATAAACTCAGATTTAGGTAGGCCTCTCCTCGGCTACACCTACCACCACAGACTGCTGATAAACTGTTGATTTCACCGTCATCTCCATCACTGTACCCTTATGTGGCCAATGGAAGAGGCAATCCTCTTTGCTGTCTCCTTGTGTCTCAGAAATAATAAATACGCTTTTTTTTAATGGCTGACTTTATGTTGCTTTTGCAGCAGAGCTGTCGCTTGGGTAGTAACACTAAAGATGCAATCACGGCGGTCGGCGGGTGGAAGATGGACGAGTGAGCGGGACAGGTGGACAGGTGAGATAAGGAGGTTTTGTGAGAGGCAGTCAGGCCTGGATTTGTGTGGCTGTCCACTGCCGGACGCTTAATAGCTGATGGCAAGCTGTGATTGTGATGAACATTTTAAATCTCCGGTCCAGTTTACCTTGACCTTTTTCCTTCTTCTCTTCTGTTGTATCACACTGCTGGTAGCTCATCTGCTGTGGAATATTAGTGTCTGTGTTTCACTGTGCACGTCACTTGGATCTTAACTGTGAGATTTATGTAATAGTGGGGCTATTTTTACAGAAATAAAAGTATGACTTATTTTACAGGCTGGCCTTTTCCTTTTACAGGAAGTCTAACTATACTGGATAGTTTAGTTTGGCCCATCAAAAGGAACACATTTTCTCACCTACCTCTATTGGTATGCAGAAACTTTTGGTTTGATTTGTCCAGGGCTTCAGATATCTGTCTCTTAGATCGCTGCTGCAACCCCTATATGAGGGAGATAAATGGAATTTTGTTTGTGGTGTCAAAAGCATTGAAACATCACATGTAAAAACTTCAGCAGCTAAATCTGTCACTGGACACCCGTTTCTCCATCTCCATTACCCTGGATCCAACTTTGTTTGCTTGTAACCTTTTAAAACAAAGCTTTGTCTACCTGCCAACCCTTATTATATCTGTGTGTAACCATTTCAAATTGTTTTATGTGAATACTTTTACCAGCCTAAAGAGGAAGCAGTACAAATAATGTGCAAAAAGGAATCAAATTTTGCGTAGCAGGATTGTAATTTTCTGCTTCCCTAATCTCTCAGTTATCTCACGACCATTCAGATTTCTCCTGGGACCCATTGAGGGGTCCCGACCCCCCAGTTGGTAATCACTGATCTGGATAATCCACAGAACATGGTTTCAACAGTTTGCACGGGGCCTATTTCTTGAGAAGAAACCAGTGCCAATGAGTCAGCTATAATCTGTAAACAACAGTAAAATAAGTCAGCTTCACTACTGTCAACCAATGAATTCATCAATTCACATCCAGTACATGAAAGCTTTTACATTTCCCATGATAAATGCCTGCTGTCGCTTTTCTTGGAAAAATTCTCCACTGCACAGGGGGTCCTCTGTTTTACATTTATGGAAGTATCAACTGTGGTTTGTAATAGAGGAAGACAGAACGGAAACAGAAGAAGAGCTGGGTAGAAAGCAGCTACAGCAGCTGTGGCTGATCAGATAATGGAAAGAACTCCACCTAGAAAAACACAAACTTCGTCCACAGAAAATAACAGAAAGAAGACATCACTGTATTGGATACGGGCCACGCTGTTTGACTGAAGTGATATCTTTGAAGTGCAGCGTAATATATCTTATAAATGATGATGGGGACAAACAACCAAGAACAACACAAGTCTTACACAATAGTAAAATGTTGGGCATAATGTAAAACAACTGCTGCTTGTGGTGTAAATAAGTGGTTAAAAGCCAATCTAAAATGCATAACAGGTCTGTACATTTCTACTCCATAGCACTCAGTCTCTCGCTGTTTAGCCTCTCTGAGAGTGATCGATGCTCTCTGGCCCACTCTGTGATGAAAGAGTCATCCTTTTGTTTTCTGTTGCTGGCGGATTTGAGCGAAGTTTGATGGATGTGGGTGGACTTGTCACACGTGGGTGTTATCTCTTTGTTGTGTGAAATGGAGACAAAAGAAGAGGAGTGGATGAGAAGACTGTGATTTTTATCTCTGAAGTGCAAAAATGTTTCTCGCCGCAACACGGGAGGGAGTGGGAGAGAGATTAGAGCTGTTGAGGAACAAAAATAGATTGATCAGATAGCATGATAAGAATAACGGAGGGCTTTGTTTGTTAATTCTCATTGTTTTGGTTCTTTTTTTTTTTTTTTTATGTTGTGTTTAACATTTCCCTGATCCTCCCCTTTTTGTTTTACCTTACATTCTGCTATTTCATGAGCGGTAAATATGGAAACGTCTGTATTTACACCTTGTAGTAATTAGGCTCCTTGCCTCCATAGATTAAAAAATAACCTAATTAGGAATATTATTGTTTTGCTTGGCTCCACACCTGTGCTACATTCAGCTTCTGAGCGCGTATGAGTGGTTAGTGTGTGCGTGTTCTGGCCTCCAGGGTGGCGGTCCGCTCTGCCTGGTGTGTGCTCACGGCTCCAGGGCCTCCGTGAGTCACTAAGGGGAGTCAGGCGCAGCCTCCCAGGCTGTCGGGACCGGGCAGGGAACACGCCCCGGATTTACCTGCACTTAATCCCCATAGAGAGGTCAGGTCTCTGTTCCTGCAAACACTCCTCCCTCGTGTGGACGAAAAACACCTGCGATCCATTTACTTCTGAGAGCCAATGTTCTTAAAGAGCCCCCGCGGGAGCCCAAAAACGTGTGTGTGTGTGTGTGTGTGCAGGGGGGGGGGGCTGTTTGTGTTTGTGTATATTTATAATAAAAGGGCTGAGCCATATGTGCGTGTGCATGCATATTGTGCGAAGACGTGACTGTACATTTCAGCGGGAAAGAAAGCAAGACTTGACGAATCGCAGCAGACAGTTCAAATTACTTTTATGACTTTACTCTATCATCCTGAATTTGCCAGCGCGAGTCTTCTTTTTTCCTCTAACCATGTAACCTTTTACTCAAATCTGACAGATGTGCAAGTAATGATGCCTTCTACAAGCGAGGCCTCGTAGTCTACAGACCCGCGTCTCCAAAGGCGCCAGCACTACCTGAGGGTGCTGATAGAGATGATTTCAATTCTTCTCAGCCGTTTAATGATGGATGAACCTGCAGCTGCAGGAACATTTGACAAGCCGCTGTCAGCCGTGACAACCGGGACTGAGTGAATGAAGGAAGGAAGGTAGGAAGGAGCAGATACACACATGGCGACGTGCAGACAGACCACAGATGATGGCAGATGGAGTGAAGGGGGGAATTGTAAAAAAGATCGCCGTTCAATCTGCAGCATTGACAATATGGTGTCAGCCCCACGCTGGGGAGACGTGACAGGCTGGCAGGTGGGCTGTTGCTGTCTGTGTCACTGACTGGGAGATCAGGGCCGACATGCAGAGATTCCCGCAACCCAGACTCCAGGTTCTGACGCTTATGATTGCAGCAGAGGCCGCGGTGACACATGAACTCACAGTGGCACACACAAACGGGCACACACGCTCTCGCACATACACACTCGGCGGGTGTAAAGTTACATCGCCTATCGCTAATTACCGCCACAGAGCCAGCATTCGGAGCTGGGGCTCCAAATTACACGGCTCAACCACAACAAGGGCGATGTGCCCAGGAGTCATTTGTCAGACTAATTATTTGTCTTGGGCTTGTAATTGCAGTGAGAACAGGTACTCAGGTAATTGTGTGGTAAGCTGCAATGTTAAGTGATGCTTTCCCTCCATTTTCAGGCGAGATGAAAGGAGTAAAGAGTGCGGTGCTGAAATACGTTGTTCAATCCGGCCTCCCAGTCAGACACTGAGTCTAAAAATATATGCCACAGATGAGTCTCAGCTTTTTGAGAGAAAGAGAAGAGCACCTTGATGTTAGGATCATCAGCATGGGTAATAGCTCTTTCCATTAGACTGGCTACTTCCTGAATATATGTAAATAATCAAGTCCCTGGTGTATGCTGCATAATAAGTTCATTAATCACAATCCACAGTCAATGAGGGTGGAATACTATGGATGTACAAAGCAGAATAGTTCAAATCAGTCTCAAGTCTCATATCTGTGAGCAATAGTTGTGGTAATTCAAAGGAGCACATATCCACTTTGTGCAGGATTATGCATCTGCATACAAATATAAACACCCAGGCCACTGTCATTTGCAATGATGTTTGGCTCACTAGCACTGTCACCTATCATCACAATTATGACTGCGCTCTCTGTTATTCTTATTTTTAAATGTGTATCCCATGATTCCTCACAGGGGTTACACAAGGCCGACTGGACATGATGTCAGGTTGAATATTATAATGAGCAAAAATCATCGAGAAGTATAAACAGAGGAATTTTTGTATTTGCCCTGAATCCAATAGAAGCCCTCCCTCTGTCTGCGAGCCTTGTCTGATCTGGACAATGGTCAACCGAGTCCTCCGTGTCTCCTCCTGACGAGCAAATCAGTCTCAACGCACGGCCATCTTGTAATGCCGCTCCTGTGCAAAACATCGCCCAGGGGCCTCCTCGTTCTTTTGTGTCAGGGAACACGCAAGCTCTTGAAAAGGATCCATAACTATCAGAGACAGCCGGGGCCAAGCTTGGCCGGCCTCATGGTGAAAAGGCCACTTCTACATGAAAAGGTAGAGACGTAACAGAGTCTTCTACCTTCCCTTACCTTGCTTTAATGCGGTGAGTGGCCTGGTCATGTCTTTTTCATGTGCGCTGGGGAAAGAAATGGAGGCTCTATCATTAATATCAACAGGCGCGCTGACAGTCCCTCCCGATAAACAAAATGTTCTTTCTCATGAACAGAATGTGTTTGGGTGTCCGTCAGTATTTAGACACCACCTTTAGCTTCCACTCCAGGATTAAGTGTTTTGCAGCTCAACACAGTCACCGTCTGTGTAATGTGCATGATCAGTGTGTCTGTGGAGGATGAGAATAAGGAGTAGGCGTGTGTTTTTTTTCTCTTTCTTTCTCCTTTTCTCTCTCTCCCTCTCTCTTTCTTTCTCTCCACACGGAGGAGACACCACGGTGCCATCTGCTTTGCATTTGTTTAACAAAGATTTATTGTGCAGCAAGACACTAATCCAAAACACACACACACACGCACACACACACACACTCACACACACATCTCGCCTTCTTCTCGTCACAGGCCGCGAAAGGAAAAAAAAAAAAGTGAGGGATGTGGGATTGGAAACGCTTGGCGCTCTCTTTGTCAACTCTCACTCTGACGAGAGGAGAGAGAGCCGGCTGGCACACAGAGGTAGGAATGCCAATTATGGCCTCCTCTGCCTCCATGTGGCACACACCAACACGCCGATTTGGAGCTACAATTATAAACTTGTCATACACGTGTTTATGGTGAGGTGGAAGCATAAAAGTGCACGACTTTGAGCAAAACATATAAAAGATGCAATCAAAGCAGGGAGAAATTGCTCATCTGTAGCTCCGCAATGACAGGATTCATTTGTTGTGTGGCGCAGAAGGCGTTACACACTTCAGCATCAAGCGTGTTTCAGTAGGCAAGGATTATCTTCTTCTCATAAAGGGAAAACAGGTCAAAGTGGCTCTCAGGAACAGCTCTTATCATGTCAGCTTGGGAGGCAGGGCGATGTAGCTTGGCGTGTTACTCCTCTCTGTCCTGTCCAGGTGAACCCTCGGATCCGCTGACTCCTCCTGCCCTCTTTGTCACCCGCATGCCAGGTAGAGAAGCAGGGTCCTGGGGGCAGGGGCTGTACGCCCCTTTGACTGAGAAAGGCCACCATAGAGGGTTGGTAGGGCCCCTCAGAGACGACAGAGAGGTTAGAGGGCCCCAAGGATCAGGCGGTGTAGAGCCTGTCGAGTCTCTTCTGAAAACACTCGTCGGCATGTTACCCCACTCCAAGAAAGGGCCGGGGGTCCCCATCTGCCAACTGGTACTACCAGGGTGTTCATCATTTAGGGGCTAAACACCGAGAGGCACATCCATACACACAACGGAGGCACATATGAGCATGTGTTCTTATGTATATGCACTTGTACAACCAAACAAACACACCCACTTACAAAAGCACACACATACACACGCACACATGCTCAGTCAGGATGTATCCCAGAACCCCTATCCAGTGCCAGTGTTCAGTGCTGAGCCCTCCAACCTCGGGGTGAAGCCCCTGCCAGTTCACCTGCCAGGGCTGGACAAGCAGAGCACTTAGCGCCCCAGAAAGGCCACCCTCGCCCCCACCCATCCACACCCACTGCGTTACTCGGGGTCAAGGAGGCTTCACCCACGCTCCCGTTCCCTCTCTGCCAAGCATCGCCCAGTGTCACCCATGCACAAGACTCGACAGCCCACGTTCTTTAAACCGCTCATGCTGTACCGCTACATTTGTAAGAGGTTGCTTCTTACAGCTTCTCATCTCATCTGCGGTGGCATGTTAAAGGGTACTTCTTTCACATGGAATGTTTAAATTATACATCATCACAATACATCAACATCTTTATTATTATTCTGTCACTCATTTTTAAGACAGATTTTCATTTCAAAGCAACACGTTAATTTTATGAAATAACAGAGTATCAGGACTGCACAAGCACAACAAAAATATTAAACAAATTGTCAAAGGCTTTATGTTTGGCTACTATAAGTGTGTGGGTGTGTTTTACTGTACAACAGATGAAGGAATACAGTAATCAAATGATTCCATTTGTGTGGTTTTCCAAGACAGAATTCATTACTTTTACGGTGGTATTTATTGCCTTGAGAAAGAATGCCTCCATTTCTCCCTCTGTGCTAAATTAGCCTGTTGTTGCTGTGTGCTACATGCTGTGCAGCATTGCATTGCTGAGAAGAGGGCCTGTTACTGAAAAGAAGAGACGTGAATGAGGAAAAGGACTGAGATGAAAAGAAAGATATCCACCCTGGGAAGGCAAGCAAACAAGAGGATGTGGCCAGTTTTTTCTCATGACCCCTTTATTTAAAAAAAAAAGAAAGAAAGAAAGAAAGAAAGTAAAGAAACACTTTTTTTTAATCTCGGTAATAGCCAGAGCTTTGTACATTTCATCCTCCATCAAAATTGCAATCAATCACTTTGAGCAAACAGGATGGTTTCATAAGGAATTTGACCTGGTTAATTGGTGCTGTGTATTACAAGACAGTTACAGAAAACTAAGACTGACAAGTGTTTTTCTAAGACTCTAAGACTGCATATAATGCAAATGTAGCAGTGTGTATGGTGTTATGCTAAAAAATGAATGGTAAATGGTAAATTCTTATTCATATTTTCTCGTGTAGAATTTGTACTTTGTATTTGTAGGGGGATGTTATGAATTTTGACAGCAAGTTTAGCATTTATTTTATTTTCCAAATTGTAACTGTGCGTTGTGCTTCGTCTGGCTGTGTTCCCTTTTTTTCCTAGTAAGGTATGCATTTTCTTCTCTATACTTTCAGTGCTTTTACAATGTGATGTTAAGTTACTTTAATCAAGCCTTAAGCACAAAGTTGTTATTGATATTATATATATAAAATATATTTTATATATATTTTTGTGAAAAATGCGTATTCACTGTTTTGCAGCGTAAGATGAGATGATTGATACCACTCTCATGTCTGTGTGGTAAATATAAAACTACTGCTAGATGTACCAAGAAGTAGTCTGGTACATAAGTCCCGCAGTAAAACCAAAACATTTTTACACATTTGGGACAAATTACAGTTTGTAAACAAAAGCAATACTTTGTCTTTATACTATTTACCTTTGACTTTATACTTCATTATTTTGCAAGCTTTAGATGTGCTTGTAGGTGGATTCTGTTGCTTTTGGAAAAGCCAGGCTAGCTGCTTTCCCCACAGTTCCCAGTCTTTTTGCTAAGATGAGCTAACCAGCTGCTGGCTATAGCTTCACTTTTGGCAAAAAATGTAACATGTTTCCAAAAATAGTATCAGATATGCAAAGCTGAACTGGATTGATAAATAGCTAAAGTTAATGAGTAAATGCATACAAAATACAGCTCAATTGCAAGAAAATTAAACCTTTCATGTTGTACTTGTGTAAGTCAGCTGGGTCAGTCAGTATGTGTGTACTTGTAGGCTTTGGTGTGGGGTGTGGGGAGGATCTGCAGGCTGAGAAGGGCAGATTGAGGATGGTGATTGCCGTTGGGAAGAAACTGTTGTTGTGGCAGGTGGTGCTGCACTGATGCACCAGAACTGTCTTCGCGAGGATAAGATGTCAAATAGGTGCTTGTCTTCCTGGAAAGGGCCAGCAGCCATCTTTTCTTTGCCCTTTTCTTTGCTCTGCCATCCTACAGGTCTTTGATGGAGGGTGGGTGGCAGTGCACTAACCTCTCAACTCTTCAAATGATGTCCTGCAGTGTTGAGAAAAGGCAGAGGCATTATAGTTGATGTAGTTAAACCACGTTCAGCTCTGACATGTTGACATGTTAGCCCAAGTAGACGTAGGAAGAACATCCTGTGTTGGGTCTTGCTAATTGCATTGGAGATGTTTGCATCCTATTTAATGGTGTTGCAGATGGTGGTCCCCTAGGAACTTGAATGACTCCTCTGTGTTCACAGTAGTGCCATTTGTGCCTGTGGCTTCTTGTGGATGTCAATCCTCACCTCCACCATCTGGACAGTAAAGATTGTTGATTGCACAACAAGATGGCTTTCTGGCCCACCCTCTCTGAACTTAAGGAGCTTGAATGAGTGGATGAAAGGAACAGCACTGAGTACTTTTGTGCAAGAATACCCTTCACTTAAAGGTTTTTTTTTTGGTTCAGATGAAATGTATAGTCCATCTGTTACATGGATGCCTCACCAACTGAACAATTCCCCAATTTGAAATCTAGGTGGCAACACAAATCTCTGGTTGACATCTCAGTGGATCATCTGAAGCTCAATTTCTACAAGGCTGAGCTGGTCTTCCTTCCAGGGAAGGCATCTCCCATCTATGATCTCTCCAATACCACTGAGAATTCTGTGGTGTCTCAGCCTCAAACTGCAAGGAACCTGGGTATGACCAGCTGTCCTTGGCTACTAACATCGCTGCAACAGCATACTTAATATCAAGAGGATATACCCGTTCCTCACCCAGACGCCGCAGGTTCTGGTCCAGGCTCTTGCCATCTTGCGCCAAGACTACTTCAACTCGCTCCTGGCTGGTATGTGTGCCAGCCGACCTGCACCTCATCCAGATTGCAGCAGCCAAATCAGCTTGCTACTCCACAATGGTGGAACAAGCTCCGCACTGATATCAGATGTACACAAACCCCACACAGCTTCTGCCGCAGACTACCCTGAATGCTAAAATAAATACATACATACAAAATACATTATTTTGAAAGTAGATGATGAACTATGTTTTAAAATACATGTTGAGGAATTTGTGGGAAAAAAGGCAAACTACAGACAATAAAATATTTTCAGTTGGGTAACAACATTTCAGTCTACAATCATTCCAGTCCGAGACAATGGTGATAGTATTTATACGGAAGCTTCACCAGGTTTACAAATTCAAAACAGAGCTTGGTAAAAAAAGGCCCTCAGGCCTAAATGTTTTACTTCACTCAGGCAGAATAAACTGCAGCAAGAAATGAAGTCGGAGTCCACTATTGACTGTCCCTGAAGCTATAATGGTTAGATCTGACTGAAGTGTATTGAAGGTTAACTAGAATTTTTACACAGAATCAGGGACTTGTCAGCTCCCTGACCCAAAGTCTAGTCAAAGGTTGGCCTTTGATGCCTTTCTTTATACTTTACCATTTTATCTTCTTCTTTTTTTTCTTTCATTTTACTGTTGTCTAAATGTTTGATTGTTGCTTTTGCTTTTATTGCCTTGTGGGGCTAGGACCCCTATTTTCAAGACTATTGCTATCACTGTCACTTCAGAGAGATTATAATAAATTATATAACTTAATTTGACCACGAGAAGTGCCCTATACAGATTAACATTACATCACAAACTAATATTTACTAGTAATAATTAATAACTCAGTATTTACTGGTGGCAGGTGGAAGGTCAATCTTCTTACCAGTGTGAAATCATTCAGTCTGTATTGAATGATTTCTAATGGTTTAGTTGAATTAAATGAAATAATGAATTAGGTTACAGCTCATCTGACATCTCTCAGTGAGAAAGCAAAGGTGGGAAGTTTCCTGTTCCGATTTATTCAGCTTTACAGGAATTGTTGCTTTATTATTATTAGTTCAAATGTTTGTTTGTTTTTTTCTGTAAAACTAAATGAAAACCAACAGTAGCATACAGCAGAAGACATGACGACAAATGCAGATAGAAAGTGCCTTTTCTCTGGTCTGCTGTCACAATAGACTGGTTGCTACTAAACTGCTTTGAATTTGCAAGCAAAAACATTATCCCTCTGTCTTTCTTTTACATGTGGTTTTTCTAACACAATCCAAGCCCCAGGGACAACTGAAATTGCATCAACCTCATTTACATGACACGTATTGGTAAATCCTGAACAAAACTGAAAAAAAGAAACTGCTTGTTTTATTCTTTCAGAAAGTAATCCCCCCCCCCCCTCCCGTCTGTGTGGTAACTTAGAGGACATATTGCATTTTGGGGTGAATCAAAACTGTGTAAAATCTCCTCGTTTTACAACATCAGGATATCTGGAAACCTGCGTTTGCTGGGTGTTAGAGAGAGACACACAGGGGAACTCTCATTACATCTCTCTCCTCATCCATCTCACCTGAAACAATCTTTCATAAATACACACATGGTCATATACGGTACATGCACACACAAACACTCCTCACACACCTAATTAAAACAACAGCAATATGGTATAGAGGAGAATACGGGTCCAAAGGGAGACGGCCTGCAAAACATGTAGTTTCATCCACGTTGTTGTTTATCATATTCACATCCATTGTTCCCCTAATGCTCATTCCTCTTGTTGTCTGTACCCACCAGTTCTCCATCTTCTGTTCGAGATTAACTTTCCAATCCTTTCAGTCTCTCCCTTTGGCTCTCCCCTCCACTAATTTACCCTCCAACCCGCTGCTTTTGCCATGTACAATTACAAAGGGGAGTGCTAGTTAATGCGCACTAATAATGTTCAAGCTGAGAAGGTTTGTCAGTAATAATTACTTCCTGCAGAATGAGTTATAGTAGTCACAAGATGTGTATAAATACCTACTGTTGCTCTGCCTAATTTTCAATTTCCAATGGAATGTGATTGTCTCCTGGTGCTGAGTAAATCATTTTGTTTTTGCGTGTGAAATTTGCCACAGGTGAAAATGAGGAGAGAGGAAAAACAAAAACGTCAACGGAGAGTTGTGTCATCCTAGATTTATGCTGGAATTGAAAATAATTGTTGAATTCTACATTTTTGTAATCTTTTTCATTCCAATATTCTTTGAGTTTGACAACAGTTACTGAATCGTGGAGTCTCATCACAGGTACACAAAAAAAAGTACTGTTAAAAAACCAGGGAAGGGAGGGGGGGTTGACGGCACGTCCCTTCAAAGTGGATCAAATTCCAATCTTAGATTGCCTCCTTGGATAATGTGGAAATATTAGAGAAGCCTTGATCTAAAATGGAGCATGGAAATGAAGTGGCAGAGGGAGCCCTGAGGACAGGCAGCAGACACAGCGCTGGGCCAACCATACATACCTCTGGGAGGCTGCAAGCACAGCCTGCCTCTCCTATGTAAATGTCCCATTCCACACATTAGTCATACTGCCTTCACCGTGCACTAAAGTGTGCCTCGCCCATCAAACCATGCCTGCCTCCATGAAGATCCCTCGAATGTTCCACAGATAAACCCCAGAGGCCCTTCCTACCCCTCTACTGCACCCCCACCTTCAGGACCACAGAGCGGCTGATTGGTTAGATACCCCAGGTAAATGGTGGGAACTCTATTGGGACACTTGAATGCTGATGTCAGGAATTTTCTGATATGGGCAAATTGATAATACCCGTGAACAAAATACCTCTAGATAAAGACCCTTGTCTTTTGGCTTTCATCTAAATTTACTGAAATTGTTTTTCATAAATTTCATCATTAAAAAAAAAAAATGCATGAAACAGTGTCATAAAAAGTGACAATGATAGAACGGCAGATTGAAACATCAGGAATCAACGTTTACCCTTGAGTCACTGACTACTGATCACCATTACTATTGACTTTCTCATAAGTGTTGATTTGTCAGTCACAGTGCCTTAAATTACAAGCTATGAACCAACTGAGCCAGGAGCAACACACCAGTCCCATTACCCCCCTGAAGCCTTATGAGCTCCACCTTATGGCTCTCAGCCCTGCCCTATCCCACACCATCAGTACCCTCGTCTCTCTGCTCTGTTTCTATTGTTGAGTGCTGAGGTCTGGGCCAAACTGGCTAATTTATTCCACGATTAATTGGTCTCGGGCTGGATGGCTGATTAAAACCTGTAATCGCTTAGAGGGGGAAAGAAGGAGACGGGGGGTTGGGGTACTGCTGCTATCCAAATGACTTTATTAGACATCTCACCGTCCGGCCAGATTTACAGTCTCTGAGATGATGCTTTCAATCTTTATTCTATCATCTGTCCAGGAAGTGTGAAGTTTGTAATGTTGTTGTAGCTTCATGTATGAGCAAATTGTCGCATACTGTGTTGCTTTACGTGGGAAACAATTCATATTCAATACAAGTTCAAATGAACATAATATAATATTTTTTTAATTGAAGCTTTTAAGGAGAGTTTCAGTAGCAGTGCCCAGATGCTAAGGCAGATTCCCCATCGAAGCTTCCCCACAACACAGCAACAGACCGAAGAAGTACAAGAGTTCACGCTTCACTCAAAATCTTTCATTTTGTTAATAAATCATTTAAATGTATCTTGTTGATGGAGTGGTCCATGCTAGTGAAAAGCTGTAGTCTTTTTAAAATACAGGTCACAGAAAAGGTTTAGGCCTACCCAACTTTGCACTGCAGAGTGCTTTAGCATCTTCCTTAGCATCTTTTTGTTTTGGTTTTACGACCCACAACTTTTCTTTCTGGCTCAGCTCACATTACTTTCATCAACTCAGTTTCAAGTAGCATGCATCTTTTCTTTTTTTTTTCAGCTATGAGGCTTTGATCCTGTAAACCCCCTACGTGCTGACAGACAAAGTTAGCAACTAGCTGGTGAACATGGTGCAGCATTTAGCAGCACACTTCCCTCAGGATTTGGTGGACAGCAAAACAGAGCTAAAAAGAGAGTGAACACTGGACTTTCATTCACCACGTGGATAGAAACACATCTCCTTATTAATGCTAAAGTCGCTCCCTGTCGGCTCACTTTAACATGCTCATCATAACAATGTAATAATATGTCAATGTTATGTTTACAGATGGTTTCTGCTGCCTCAAGGTGGCAAAAAAAAAAATGAAAACAATCTGTTAATGCAGCTTTAAGTTTGTAAAATTACATGATTCACATTAGTGTATTTCTATGTATATGCTTCTATGTCAATTTGGTTGAGATACTATGACTGACTGACTAAGTAATTTAGCTTGGGTTGAACCTCTGACCGCAGCTTGATCTGTGTCTTTCTGTGCAGGGACGAAGAAGAGCATGTCAGAAGTCACATCCCATCACAGAGATGAACATGTTAGCATCATGATAGAGGTCTCTTTTTTATTCTTATTAACATACCAACTTTAATCATGCTTTGCTGATGAATACAGCAGGTGTTCAAACTTCAAACTCCTCAACAGGATGTGATTGGATGATCTCTCCCAAGATCACTGACAGGAGTTTACCTTTCTTACAATCTTGCTTTTCCTTAATGGTCAGGTTGCTCGTTGTGTTGGGCAGCCAGAGGTAAGGCGATTCAGCCTGATTGCTATTCTAATCAGGCTTTATATATGCTGGACTCTTGGCTCCAAACCTCCCGACCAAGTTAATGTCATTAAATAAATAATGAAAGATATGTATTATCTATCACTCCATCCAACATGGGATCATCTATGTATTATGCATTACCTTCTCTAATTTATTCATTAAGACAAAACGAAAGTCTTGTTAGCCTCATTTCTAAGACATGAGCCCAAACCATGCTATGCTCCACGCTGATACACCATTATTTATACACAGCCACACAGGACTACAAGGCTGTTTGCAGCCTGAGCGTCAACTCCACAGGTGACTCATTGAAATATGAGACGAAATAAACAATAATTAATTCATTTGATGATGATCTTTTCATTTAAAGCATGATTGTATATTTTTGGAGTCAAAAAGGAAAGAGTAACTTGCCGACAAAAGCTAGTTTAACATTAATTTTAAGTTAATTCTCTTTTTATTATTCCAACTTTGCACAATTGAAATCTTTTTCCGTCTTTTCATTTTTTAAATTTAATTAGTTAGTTAGTGAGTTATCTGTTTATTGCTTAGTTCCCCCCCAAAAAGCATATAAAACTTAGAATGTCATAGACACATTATTATTATTACTGGTCTCAAATAATGTTTTTACACCCCTGGAGAGGGCCACCCATTGTGCTGTTAAAAGGTACAGGTTGGTTTACAGTTCGTGGAAAGTATCAAGATAAATCTTTTTAATGACTGTACTTTATTGAGCATTTCCATTTTATGCTACTTAACACTACTCCACTACTATTTCAGAGGGAAATATTGTACTTTTAATTTGTACTTCATCTGCAGCTATAAGTACTGGTTACTTTTCCAGATTAAGATTTTATATACAAAACACATGATCAGTTCCATCTTGACCTGCTACAACATTAAATTGCTGTTTACATGTTGATGCATCAGTAAAAATCTAATTTTATAATATGTATTAAGTCTATTATGATATAATGAGTACTTTTATTTTTACTTGTACATTTTAATGCTGATACTTGGTTCTTTTCCTTAATTTTTCATTACAGGAATTTTTGACATTGCAGCGTTCATACTTTTGTTTAAGTAAAAGATCTCAGTATATCTCTGTTGTTGATGGTATACTGCTAGAAGAGAAAAGTGCTGGTGAATGTGTATTTGTGGTTTTTTTACATATGCTGTATTTGTGTGAGAGCCCCACACCCCTCCACACACACACACCCTCACACTCCTGTTCCCACACTCCTGCTCCACAGTGTGCAAATGTCAATAAAATCCATAGCAGGTTAATCTCCCACCAATGGAAACATGAACACTTTATCCAAAGCCGCATATGTTTCACACCCGGGGTCGATTTACTGTATGTCAGGGGCGATATTAGCATTCATATTAGCCGCTCTGCCCATGTATGATATTCGTCATTGCCAGCCCTTTAGCACACCAACACAGTTCAGGGATGCTTATCTCATGAGCCATAAATTAGGGGATGAATTCCCTCTGAAACATCGAAGGCAAAGGATGGAGGATGGAGTCATTGTGCTTGTGTGGTGTTTTGACACTGTAATGACACATGTTTTACAATCACCCCCTTCCCCTTTTCATTCGGAGGAGTGGACCTGTCCACTCCTGCTGGAGAGAAATGGGCCTCTCGGACATTACCACTTCTTCCCAGGGGACACATAAATGAGCGAGTGGCAATAGGGGGACACTATAGGAAGAAGAAGAAGAAGAAGAAGAAGAAGAAGAAGAAGAAGAAGAAGAAGAAGAAGTAGGTAGAACTGGAGTGTGTCCAAACACCGAAGAAAGAAGGAGGGAGTTTTATGAATGTGTGTGTGTGTGTGTGTGTGTGTAAGTATGTTTGGGGGAGTTGATGGGGTGATGCAGAAAGGGAAAAAGAGCGAAAGAGAAAGAGTGTTTGTTTTTAATTGCAACCGGGGCTGCTGCACAAGCACAAAGGTGCATCATTACTTACCTGACAGAGCGCCACAATCACAGGCCCTCCCTAATAAATACTCGTTACTAAAAACTAGAATATAAATAAAGTGAAGGTCACATCTGAGGGAGGCGTGATCTAGTCCAGAGGTAGGTGTCTTACCCATCAACCCAACCTCCCTCCCTCTCTCTCTCTGCTCTCTTTCTCATACTCAGTCTCTCTTTCTTGCTCTTCCTCTCTCGCTCGCTCATTACAGGAGAAGCCATGCAGTGCTGGTTAGGAGAACGTGTGATGAGCCTTGGGAGATATATCCACTGGGAGGGAGAGAGGTAGAGAGAGACTGAAGGGGAAGGGGAATAGATAAAAAAATGCTGACTTGTCTTCAAAGGAGGCAAAAATAATTGAAATGGGGTGTGTGTATGTGTGTGTATATAAGTGTGTGTGTGTGTGCGCGGGTGGGGTGGGGTGAGGTGGCGGGGGTAGATTGAGTGGCTCCATGTTCGAGTTGGTCATTAATTGAGGAGGAATGTGAAACACTGTGTGGTCCTCCGCCGACACCCTCGCTGACACACAAGGGGAGATTGATAGAGGAAACGGTGTGATAAAGATATGAAAGGGGGGGAAAGAGAGAGAGAGGGAGAGGAAGTGAACGGCGAAAACATAATAAAGTGGAGGGAACATTGTTGGGCCGGCTGAAACACGGAGGAGGGAGAAAGAGAGAGAGTTCAAAGTGTGCCTAGACTGAGTCCTGTCCTCGCCGTGTCCTTCCTCGAGCCCCGAGTCACGCATCGCTCATCTTGTCACATTGAACTCCAGATGCTCCTACCCTGGAGAACGCTCCGGCCGTGGCCATTTTTCTTCATTCTCACTAACAATTTGGTAATGAAATATTGATTTTTAGTTAGATTCATATTGATGCCATTAGCTTTGCATTGATAAATCACGTTTGGCTGCTTGTCTAGCGTGGCAGAGCAAGAGCCAGGGCGGAGAGATTACAATCAAAGCCACTGATGTGTTAATTTGATGGATATTTCCCCTCCACCACCACCACCACCACCACCAACACCCCAACCCCCCCTCCGACATACACACACACCCCTTCTTTCTTTCTTTATGTTTCACTGCGTTTCATAACATTGTGTGTGTGTTTTTTTTTATTTTTTTTTATTACAAAGCACCCTGTGAGGATATTTATGTCCATGTCCATTTCTCCTGAAATAGCCTTTCAGCTGGGTCTGCCTGTGGCAACTCTGCACAGTCTTCAAGTCATTTCATTTCTTATAGACAAGACAAGGATATGAGGGACTGTTTCACACCCGTTGAGTCAAATGAGGGAAAACAGGAGAGGGCATCATGACTATTTCGACGCATTGACACCAAAAAAAAAAAAAAAAAGCAGCAAAAGAGATTCACAATTTATGAGAGGCCTTTTTTGCCCGTGATAACCATAATCTACGAGGGGGAAGAGATATGGATTTTATTCAGTTTTTCAATATTTATTGTCAAAAATATTGGCAATATATGTGAAAGCAGGGAATGCAGCTCTCAGGGTACATTTTTTAAGCGGAGGCTCGTTTAAATGCCTCAAAATGTTACAGCTCTCTTAAGCGTTTCACATGCTAGGTTGGGAGGATATAACATTTGAGAAACATTAGAATCATTTTCCAGATTAGGGCGGTTTTTAAATGAGTCTCCTGCCGCAGCTTCGCCTTCCAACTGCAATATGTGTCTGCACACAGTCATCTTAATGAAAGGAAATGATGGCATTCACTTTAATGACGTGGAGTTCAAGGACTGCTTATTGTTCCAGAGAAAAGCCATCTTTTTTCACGGTAATATGAGTCTTTTTTTTTTCACAGCGCAATTTCATTTTGAGAAACAGACACCGAAGGTTAAATGTGCTATATAGGTTGTCAAAATATGAGAGAGAATTCAGGATGTGAAACAGATATATTGATAACGTCCCCTTGTGCAGTTATCATTGTTTTGATAATGCTTCATCTCAACTTTTTTTTTTTTTTATCTTTCTGGGTGATTATGCAAAACAGAATATAGTCCTAATTATCACAGACACATGAGCCACTCTGTTTCACTCTAGTTATGAAGCGGTGTTACCGCAGATGATCAACACAACTTCCCTTTTTAACATCCAGCACACATTTCTCTGCAGCATTTTAAAGAAATGAGCCAATGACAATCCAATTTACAGCATGTTTACTGTGTGTGTCATAAAACAGCTCCCCGTTTACATTTGTTCTCTAATTTACTGCTCTGCGTGGAGTGAATCTCCCACATGCTACTTCTCCAAATATTTTGGTCCAAATGTGATTTTGTTTGATAGAATGACAATAACTGGTATTAAAGGGGAGGCAGATGATTCCCAGACGTCTGGGGTGCTCTGACATTTACTCGAAACACAATTAAACCCTAGAGTTATGGCTTCTTTAGGGTTCCACGCTTTCCCTTTGATCCCATAGTGCCCCCATCTCCTGTCATGGATTATAGGGCCAAACTGGCTATTTGGGGAAAGGCCAGTCAGGTCCAAATGGGGCTGGTGGAGGAACACAGGCTCCACTGGCCTCGGGGAGAGCTTCGATATGACTGCAACAAATCTAACAGTTGAACTGGCTGCCCTCCAGTTTGGCTCCAATCTGGTTGATACTCAGTGTCGTTCTTTGAAATAATGTTGAAAATAACACAATGAACTAGCCGCAATGGATCTAATGATGACCTATGAGGAGACATTTCTGGTTTGGAACTCCACCTGAAGTTGGAGCTCTGTTTTGGCTTTGGACAAGTGTCATCCCCTCCATTATGATGCTTGCTATAATTCGTCCCTGGCCTGATTCCCATCACTCCAAACTTCCATCAAGTCCAAGATGCTGTCTGTGCTCCACATTGATTTGGCTTAGAGTCCCAACCTCTCTGGAGAAATACCCCCAGCTCAGGAGGATTTAACTATTGATCTCCACTTCCTGCAGGGTGATATACCTTCATCCACACACACATTTAGTCTCAAGCTCACCGACAAGGTGTGCGGTGCAGATATACAGCGAATATTATGACAGAACAGATAGACTGTAAGAGAAAAGTTTTTCCCTGAGAGGCTACTTGGGGAGAGCTGAGCTGACCCCTCATTCAACTAAGAGTGAAACACCTCAATTTAGATTCCGTATGCGCTGATCGATGAGTCTTTATGTTGCACTGCCCTTTACAGTAGTGTACTACCAAGCTCTTTATTACTTTAATGCCTTTCCAGTGATGTCATCCTGAGGTCATGCTCAGACAGAGGGGCTGTCAGTGGCGTTTTGATTGGCAGAGGCACCATTGAGGTTCAGCCAATGGTCGCCCGATGTGGCAGCTGGTTGTCATGAGAATGGGTAGGCAGGGGAGGGGCTTCGTTAGCGCCTCAGCCATGCAATGGAATCGATATCTACCCCCCGAGGCATCGCTGTGTTCCCTCGGCCAGCCGGCAGAGAGGGGAAGACAGCAATGCTCACTCTCACTCCACAGCTCCAACACTACAGCTCACAGCCGCTAAATGAGTGGGAGAGAGGGGGGAACGAGGAGGGAAGGGGCCTGAGGTGGAGGGGGTCTGAGGAGAGAAGACAGAGCAGTCAAACATTTCAGGGCCCGCCATTCCAGAGTAATGAAGCATAGCAAGAGAATATACCTCTGCAACATTTGATAAAGATGGGCTGACACACCAGTCCAAATAGGTTCCTCTGTACGCCAGCACATGTCTATCCATCACCGCTCTGCATTACAGACAGGAAGAAAGGGAAGGAAGCGGGGAGGGCAGCAAAGGGGAGGGGGGCAAATAGACAGCAAAAGGCGAGTAAAAATTGACTGACAGTGAGAGAACAGGTGGGGAGGCAAGGGTGGATAGAGAGAGGTAGGGTGAGAGGGAAGGGAGAGAGAGAGGGAGTCGGTGTATCCTTGGCAGCTGGTGGATCCTATCAAGGCCGATTGGTTGGTGAATGAGGCTCGGGAGGCCCGTGTCCTTGTACCCACCGGTTTGTTTTCCGCTCACTCCCTCGCTCCGCTCCTGCAGCGAAAGACAATAAAGAAGCAAATGAGTAAACGTTGCACATTTTACGTCCTCATCATCCCTGCACTCTGTCTCTCCATCTGTTACTCCCTCACCAGCGCCGTAAAAAAAAAGAAAAAAAAGAAAAAAGAACAGAGGGCCAGAAAGAAGAAAAAAAGAGAGAAAAAGACGGTTATGTTGTGTGCCCGCAGTCATGTGTCGGTAAAAACTTTTAGTCAGGTTAACCTTTGAACCTTTGAATCCATGCTAACAGGTCTCACTGGTGAGAGTACAAAATCTCCTGTTTGATCTTTAGCTGATTTCTAATAGAGGGGAACAAACTCACATGTCTCACAGAACACCAAGAACTGTTTGTAAAAATGATACAATACATCAACAAGTGACCGTGTTAAACAACAAAAGAATCTGAAACTTTAATATGGGAATATACGTGGCATTGAAAAAACCCACTAATCATTCAATCTTAACATGTCTAGAAGAAACTCCTGATGTTGAATACCTCAATCTGATTGTCCTAAACAAGTAACGATCACAATACTCATTGTGCAGTTAATAGCTAGAGATGTGTACTTTGTATAACTTTTGATGTCGATGGATGGGTTTCTTTCGCTGCACTGCACAGCAAGCGAGACAAAATGTAAAGGTTGTACGATTGCACAGGAAGACAATGGAAAGTTCTGATGGGACCCAAATTTACCCAGGGCGGCTCTCTGGTTAGTTCTAAATTCAGTCAGGCTGAACATAAACACACACACAGAGACACTCCCAGACTCACAGTAAATGCCTCCGTTGCTAGCTAGCTGTCTGTACAGTTGGTACATTACTGTTTGGAGTCAATAAACACCGACTGCACAAACAGTCCAGCAGTCCAAGTTGCATGAACTATTCTAATTTTAGCAGTTGTGTGACATGGTAGTAAATTGAATAGTTTAGGGTTAAGATGGTTTGCTGTAACACATAAAAATCAACCATGCACAGTATATATCATGGACATCGTATCTGTGACATCACCCACAGGTTTCTGAAGAAACGCTGCTGAGACATTTAGTGCCTACTTTATTAAAATGGCAGTGACCTGTGACCTTTACAAGTTGGCAACAAGAACAAGTTATAACAACAGCTAAAACACAGATAGAACTTGTGTCACTACACTTTGGTCAATATTAAAGAAATTCCACCCTTCGCATCCTGTTGTATCACATTGACCTGTCATCGGTACAAATAATAAAAGTGTTTTCAGAATGGAGATGCTCAAATTGAGCAGTTTGTGAAAATCCAACTAACTTGAATGAATAGGAGGTAATATGCTAAAACTTGGAGTAATACTATTTTCTTGTGATTTTTATTTTTAGCTCCAGAGTGTGCCTTTGTAGAGTTTTTATGCTGAAATGTACTGCAGCTCCAGTCACCTACTTGTAGCGCTGTCTTCCATCATCGCACAGTCGTAAATATAGAGTTTTGAAAGCCAGAAATCTCAACACCTGGCCGAATAATTGTTGACTCAGTTGATATTGATCAACAGCCATAACAAGCCCCTGCAGACATATCATGGTTATTTTGTGCTATTGGACAGTAAAAACTTTTCTTTTTGCTCCTTTCAGCGAATTCATTCTTTTTAGAGAAAGTGTGTTACTTGGACCCATAAACAGTAAGACAGAAAGAGAGAAGAGAGACAAATACAACAAATAAGCCTTGCCATAACATAACGCAACATGGCTGTGCGTCATCCCCAGGAGGTTGTATACGGAGGCCCGCTGCCTGCTGGCCGGCCAGGTACGCTGCTTTGCTCTCAAGTCTTGGGGTGATTAATGAAATCTTAACGGCAGGCCAGACACAAATATTCATCACCTGGCTGCCCCTATTGTAATGCATGTGGAGAAGCCGGAGCGTGACAGAGGAGAGGGGAGACGAGAGCCGGCCCAGAGACAAAACACAACATGGGGCACAGGGATTATTACCAGGCCCACGGAAACAACGCTTTTTGTTCTCCTCAACAAAATGGAGGCATGTGATTTATGGACAGCCAGCATCTGTTTGGAGCAAAGGGAGACACAGATTCATGTCTGCTATTATGGGCTGTCCATGTTACCGGGGTGAGAATTTGAAAGCGGGGGTGGGGGGGGGGGGGGGGGGTGGGGGGTTGTTGGTTGGGTTGGTAGGGGGGGGGGGGGGGGTAGTAGCCGTTAAGAGCAAGACCTTTTGGAAAAGAACGCTGTCAATTCCTTGTCGTACTGTGAATCTGTGACATTGCAGAGTGTGGGTGAGGTGTTGTATTACACTGTATATCACAAACAGATGTAGGCCTACGAGCCGCCCGGGGGTGGTTTTTGGAAAGAGTCAAGTGTTTGGTGGGTGGGACTGAGAGCTAGACACACACACACCAAAAGTTTGATACACCAACTGATAATGTGTTACCACGCAGAGCACGAGGGAGGAAGAAATCTATTGTATCATCATTCCTCGCAATAAATACGGCATTGTGCGCAAGACTGATATGATCATTTTGATTTATGACATGCATGTAAGACTTCCAGGAATCCCTGAGACTGTGTGCGCATGGGGTTGTGTGTGTGTATATGTGTGTGTGTGTGTGTGTGTGTGTGTGTGTGTATTTTGGTGTCTTTGAGAGGAGCAGAGGCAGAGGGACAAAAAGACATACATAAATACAGAGAGAGGGAATGAAATAGCCAAGCAGCGGAAGTGAGACAGAGTGCAGTAGACAGTGAGGGAGATTGTGTGTCGGTGTGTGCAGTGTAGCATTGACTCCTGCATGCTCCCAGTGATAGATAGTGTCAGGTTAGGCTGCTCAGTGGCAGGTCTCACACTGTCAATGCTATGGCTGTGGGGAGAGCAGGGGCCTGAAATGTTTTAACACCCATCGCTGATCCCTGTCAACATACACGCTAACACACATGACATCAGGCGGCGTTGGCACATACGCGTTGTGTATATGTGCACCTGTGTGTGTGTGTGTGTGTGTGTGTGTGTGTGTGTGTGTGTGTTTCCATGTGTACACGACCCATGCATGCTTGCGTGCCTGTGCGAGTGTGTGTGACAATACGCACCTCACGTTCTTTTGTGCATAGCATCATCTCGTCTCCTCCCTGAAAAAATAAAAAAATACTTAACATCTCCGAATCACAGCCTTAGAAAACAATTATACCAGCCCAGTTTTTTTTGTTTTGTAAGGATCTTTTTTTTCCTCCAGGCAGCAACAGAGAGAAAAAAGGCCCTCATTGTTCCATTGTTCACATTGTGTCATTCTTTGCCTTGGAACAGCGATTGTTTGCTGCACAGTTAGGAACACAATGGTGTTCACATAAAAATGAGCCACTTAGCTCTCACACTAAATTGCAAATTGCATAGCACTGCAGAGGAGAGTCAGGCTTTCCAAATTCGCTTATTCACATTTTCCGCTCCTTACCAGCCCTATAAAACCAGCCGCTTCTGCTGAGGTGGACAGAAACGGTGACAGCCGCAGCGTACACTCTATCTGTATCCTGTGTTTTGATAGAGTAAGAAAAGAGATATTCAATTATATGGAGAGAATTGTATTATCATTCGCCATAATCGTTTGGAATCAAAATCAATAGCCTGTTGCGAATAATATCTAACAACAAAATATAGGGATTAACCGCAAATGCAGAGATGTGCAAGACATTTCATGAAGTGTTAGGGGGAAGGGTGATAAGTTTGACATATATGCCTCCAGTGGGAAATCCTTTCTGTTTCTGTGAGAGACCTGTGCTCACTTTTACTGTAAATCTAACCTAACAAGTGTATGTTTCCTCCTGCTTGCATAGCAAAAGGTGGCACGTTGCACCACTGCAGCTTTAAATCTGTAAAGTGGCCGTGAGGTGCTCCTGGTGACGAGTGACTGGAAAGTATTGTGTCATCTGTAAAGAAGAAAAAAATGGTGCACAGGAGTGGGTGATTTTTCCAGGCGCTGTTAAAAAATAGTTTTGCATGGGTGCCTTTGCTCTCCTGTTAGTAAAACACGTCTCGGAGCCCTCCTGCTGCCGTGACCAAGAATGAAGTACTCTCTTGGGCCAGACAAAATCAATTCCTCACTCGGGCAAATTTCCTCCTTCCCTGCTTTTTTTTTTCAGTCCAGCTATTTGTTTTTAATGCTGGCATAGACTTATGGCTTGGGGAAGGCAGTTATGCCAAACAGTATAAACTACACCGCCTGACAAACATTCAGAACGCCATTGAACTTTCATTCATTTTTGGTGGTGTCAGCCTCAACTTTTCCAAGGCTTTGTTATGAAGAAGTAGTGTTGTGAATTCCATAGTTCCTCAAATGCGACACACCTTTTTCTTTTTTTTTTTGTACAGAACACACATCTGTCTTTGTCTTTCAAAAGCCCGCATTTATCATTGAGATCAGTTTATTTGAATGATACGCTGGATGAATTACCAAAGCAGGTACATGCGCAGCATTTACAAGAGATAGAGGTTGTTTTTTTTTTCCTGTGGGAAATCAGAGTCACTGAGTCAGTGCCCAACATCACCATTAAATCAAGTATACGTTCACCGCCTAACACTTATCCATGAGTACAACACTTGCGCCATTAACTGATGTTGCTCACTCAATCATGATGTACATGTTGTGTAAGGGTTTTTATTTAGCTTTTGGCAAGAACAGATTCAGTTTTAAATCA
Source organism: Argyrosomus regius (assembly GCA_946959425.1). NCBI lineage: Eukaryota > Metazoa > Chordata > Actinopteri > Sciaenidae > Argyrosomus > Argyrosomus regius. The sequence goes on along the minus strand of OX336884.1, from coordinate 8,778,995 downwards.
AAAAATCTAACACTTCTGCTTTCCTCACTTCTCTCTGTAATTCTATAGATTGATTCATTGATGGGCACATGATTAGGAAATGATTTAAAAGTCTTTGTTGTATGCAAGACATTCCTATTCAAAATGATCACACATGCCAATTTATAAGCTATAGATTTGAAATATGGACTAACACACTGGCACAAGAGGAAGGCCATTGTACTAAGCACAATCCCCTTTTTGATAACATAAAAATCCCCTTGTGAGCAATCATCTTTGTGTATTTGGCCAGAGTCAGTTTCACACGGTTTTCAGCTCCTCCTCCTCTTTTTCTGCGCCGACCCGGGGTGATTTCCATGAGAATCAACGTGGCGATTAATCACAGTGTTCCTCCACTCCCAGATGTCATTCAGGGCCTTTTAAAGACATCAGCGCTGTGTGATGTTTATGGGAGGAGAGAGATATGAGCTTGGCAAGCCCAGCCCAAAGACCCTTGTGCAATCTCCCTCTGGGACACTCATACAGTCAGTCAGCTCCTACTGTCCTGGATCGTCCCAAACACAGTCAAACGTCCTCCTCCAGAGACAGAAACAATCAAAGCCAGACCTGACCGACAGCTGTACTCCATTTCCTGATTGATCCTGTTTATGAAAAGTGTTCAAGATGGTCCAACACACATACTTTCTGTGGTGTATTAGTAACTTTTTTTTCTCTTTTTTACCAAAATGTGGTACAGTTACAAAAATGACTGCACTGGTGTGTTACAGTTTTAAAGGATTATTTAGATGGCTTCAGTAGAAGATAGAAGAAGATTTCATGCTTTAATTTAACCAATTATTCTCAAAGACAATATGTACTGTATGTTCTGTATTTATGATCATTTTCAAAACCAGAAAAGCTTTTACACACTTCATGCTTATCATCGCCCTGAGGCAACAGAAGGTGCTCTGACACTCACACCCTCACATTTCTAAATATTTCCTTCTGTACACGTTGTAATAGCTGTTGACGTGTTTGTGATGAATCGAATGATTGAACTGGAGTGGGAGAAAACTTAATCTCATCATTTGATTCATCAGAAACAAAACGTTGGATTTTGAGGTGGGAACAACCTTTCATAGATCTTTGTGGCACAGGGAAGGGTGATATAAATGTGACTAATTAACTGCTAACACTTTATTTTGATAGTCAGCCTACAGATTGTCAATTTGTAACATTTCAACAGCTTATTAGTTAAGACTCAACAACCGTTTTCTGATTTGGCACCACCGTGGTTAAGATTTGGTTAGTGTTAGGCACAAACACAGTCAATGTTCATTAATTGTCACATACTCTACAGAGAATCTGATAAACATCTAAGAGACAAAGTGAAACAGATGAAATGTTGCAAATAGACGGATTATGTTACCAATTAACTTGAAATCATAAAAACTTTTTGGAGAGGAAAAATGTGCATTTTAAACAAAGCCATATGGCATATTTTTGCTCTGCGTGAAGCAAAACAAATAAATAAAGCTACACATTTTTGAGTGATACATTGTCAGAAGACACCGATCATCCAAAAGGTAAGGTGACCCAGAACCATAACTCAATAGAACAGTTACAGAAAATTATGAACGTTTATGTGGTGGCAGTGTGGTTAATCTATAGTGTTTTATGCTTATAGTGAGAGAAAAGTTTCTCTCTGCTTTATAACCTGCTGCTGGGCCTGCTATTTTCTGCTCATTTAATGAAGTAAAGACACGGCTGCCTCCACACGAACTATAAGGCAGAAATGAGAACAACAAAAGCAAGTGAAGGGAAATTCCCCCACACGAACTGAGCTAAAAGGTTAAGAATCCTGAGCTCTAACAGGTCCCTGATAATGAAAGGGAAAGCGCAGGCTTCAAGTGACGTCTGAGTGAAGGTGGTGGGTGGAGGGGTGAGCTCAGTTTAAAGAGTCTAGTGAAGTCAAAGACGTGTTAATAAACAGTTATGGAGAGCCCCGGGGGTGGGGGTGCTTGGGGGTCGTGAGGATGGAAGGAAGCAAGAAGGGTGAAGGGGTTGGCGAGGGCAAGAGGAGGGGTGTGCTGGATGGGGTGGGGGGGGGGGGGGGGGGGGTCAGGATCATGGTAGTCAAACCGCTGTTTCCTCCTGGGGAGAAGAAAGGAGTTAATGACACCCTAGAGCTTCCCACCCCCACCCGCCGCTCCTCCCTCTCCTTTATGGAGGGTGAGCGACACACACAGCCCTTTCGGAGGTGAGAAGGCCAGGGAGACAGCCATGCCGTCCCACCGCCCCGCTAGCGGGAGGCTCTAACAAAAAGGAAGGAGGAGGAGGAGGCGCGATAACTGTGATTATTATTACTAAATATAATATAAAACAGTCAGTGCGGGGGCACGGGGAAAGGGATCCACCCATCCGCCCACATGCTCACTATTGAAAACTCTGTTGAAGATGCGGGGACAGGTTTAAAGACAGCGCCTTTTCAATGCCAGGGGAAAAGGGAGGGGTTAATGAGGGGCTTGGTGAAGGAGCTTATGGCAGGGTGAGGGGTGAGGGAGTGGGGAGAGGAGAGAGGGGTAGCAGGGAGGGATGCCTGGCTGCCATGGTGTCAGCGGAGGAGACGGCGGAAGCAGACCTGGAGACAAAGCTAAGACAAGGCGACAGTGAGCATGTCTTCTCCCCCACAAATGAGGGACAATCAGTAACAAACATGTCACCGTGTTTTGAGCTGTAATTGTGGCTTCCCCTTTTGGCCAGGAAGTGTAATTTTTTGAAAAGGTGAGACGCATCATTTCTCCAGGTTTTGTCAAAATGGGACGCAGGGGTGTCTGAGGAAATCACATGTGATGGAGAGAGCAACAAAGTCGCTTCGCCTGCCGTGCCATTTTGAAAATACCAGAATGCAGTCGATGTGGGATGATGTTTTTACCGTTTCTCTTGTCTGTGATTTATCATTCCCCAAAGTTTCATGGAAAGTGGAACAGTGGTGACAAACCGGTGAACAAACAAATAAACTGACACAAAGCCTTTCTTTGATACGTGGATAAAAGAATGAGTTAACCTGATTTGCGGTTCTTTCCGTGATGAAATGACAGAAGCAGCAGCATCCCGACAGCTACAGGAGGGGTGTTGACCAGCAGAAAGTCAAGTTGAGACAACACCGGTGCGAGCCAAGGTCACAGGAAATCAGGGGAAAGACAGCAGTTAAGTGCTGATGTGCTGTGGCAGCAGCCCTGAGCAAAGGGGCACTAAGTACAGGACAGTCCAGGCTGGAGTCCCAGGGCTATAAATCCCTCCTCTCCTTGTCCAAAATTCATTAATGGCCACACAAAGTGGCCAGTGAAACCAGATGGAGGGAGAAATGAGAGGGGAATAGGTGGTGTTGGGTGGGTGGGGGTTAGCGTCTATTCTAGGGGCACAGTGGGTCCTGGGATGGGGGATAACTGGTTCCACTCCAGTGTAGTGTGAAATTATAAAGCGTTACCTGCTTTAATTTTCTAAATACAAATTAAATCCTCAGTAAGCTGACTTTAAATCAATAGTTTCATTTAAGAAGCCGCGTGATTTAACAAAAATGAAAACTAGCTGGTCTGGTCAATGGAGCCGGGTCATAAATCACAGGGCTTTGGGAGGCAAAAAGCCGATTTGACTTGTATATGGAGTGGTCGGTGGCCAGGGGGGAGCGCAGCGGGGAAATGAACTCACGCTTTATTAGGACTCATATTGACCTGCCTCTCTTCTACCAGCAGCACCTCCACCCTTACAGCGTCATGCTGTATACACCCACTATTGAAAACCAAAGAGGTGTTCGGCTGGAAAACATTTATTCCTAAAGTCATATGCGACCCTGAGCGAATTTTCAGTTTTTACTCCTCAATTCTGGCAACTTTCTGGTTCAAGAGGGAAAAAAAGGAGATAAAACAATTCAAACTTTTAAAAAGGGGGAAAAGGTAAACTTGAATCGAATCTGGAAACAACAGAAACAACAAATGTATTGTCAAAACGCAAGAAGAAGAAAAAAAAAAAAAAAAAAAAAAAAAAACGTGTCTCACCGGTGAGGTTTTTATTTGTACATCAGTTGTGCATGCCAACATCAAACATTTAATGTCAGCATTCTTCAGAGACACAGACGAAAGGAAGAGATGCAAGGCTCACATTGTCATCACACAATCAAACAGTCATCCGCTTCTCCAAACAGCTTGCAGCTCAGCTCAGCTGGCACCAGACACTCACATTACAATAAACATTCCCTCCTAATGTTGTGCTTACACCACGCCATGCTTACACAGACACAATGCACACAGACATAAAAAAATAATACTCTGTTTAATAGGTCGGGCCTGACAGCTGGAAAATGAAAGTCAGAAAAAGCCACACGCTAAAAACCACACACGCACCAACATGCAAAGATCAGCACTAGTTGAAGTCGTTCTCTCGCCATCGATACTTTGCCAGAGGATTATGGAGGAAGAAGGCCATGAACAGTATGCTTGATTGTGAATGAATAGTTCAGAGCACCACAATAAATCCATTATCAAGTTGTTATGTCATACTTAAATTCTCCCCCAAAGTGTTCCCATATATCTTGTCTGTGGTTCATTAGCCATTTGGACAGGTAAAGCTTTCTGAGTTCGGCCCACAGCTGACCCCACATTCTGCCTCTGTGTTCCACTTAAAAATAATGGACATCCCCTGTCCCGCATCCATCAATCACACGGTGAGAATCCTCGGAAAAATAGTTTAGAGGGTTAGGAATTACAGTTACAGCGGCTTTCTGACTGGGGATAGATTAGCCAGGCATTAGCAGTGTTTCATTAACCTTGCGTTAAGTGACATCCTCACATGATTAATGGACATTATTAACAAAAGGGAGATTGTATTTCCGAAAATGAACCTTTTGTGAAATGTCTGCTGCATTGTTAATAGGTTTGTTTATTAATCATTCATAGGAGAGGGCCTTCGTTTCTGAGGTAGTGATACATAGAATGGCTATGAAGGAGACTGACAGCAGCACTGAGTGAGGTCTGTGCAGAACGCAAGCATTTGTCTGCCAATGCACACTGTTTGAATTGGAAGTGTTTAACTGTTTCGAGTCAGAATATGCAGTGATGGAAAGAGAGTAAGTACTTTTACTTCAGTCCTGTACTGAAGTACAATTTCATGGTACTTGTACTTTATTTGAGTATTTCCATTCCATGCTACTTCATATTTCTATTCCTTTACTACTACATTCCAGAGGAAAATATGATGTACTACATGTATCTGTCAGCCAGAGATACTACTTACTTTTCAGATTAAGATTTTACATTTAAAAACACACAATAAGCATATCAAATACAATACGTTATTATAAATAAAACCAGTTGTTCCCAATATTTTGCCATGTGACCCTTTATAAAAAAATAAATAAATAAAGTGTGTGTAGTTTGGGCCCTTTGCTACATTTCAGATTTCTATGAGTTGTAAGCAATTTAATTTAAATAACTTTTTGTGCCCAAAGAAATAATGATCCAATATCCAAAAACTAAATTAGAGAAACATCACTAAAATGAAGACAAATTTGTGTAGCGTAACATCTTTTTTAAATAATTTATTTCATATTTACTAGATATGACGACTTCTCAGATTTACTGTATATTGTGACCCTATGGAGGAAACCCGACCCCTACATTTGGGCTAAATTTACCTAAGTGTATGTGTAAGTAAATAAAACCAGCGATAACTCAACGTATACAATAGTAAAACACTAAATGCACAATGATGTGATATGTATATGTCACTCACATTTACTGAAAATAAATGAGTAATAAATACTTCTACTTTTGATACTTTAAGTACATTCTGGAGATAATACTTACAGTAGGACTTTTACTTATGTAGTCCTTTTACTGAAGTAAAGGATGTAATTCTTCTACCACTGAACATCTGTTCATTTTACAGCTGTCAATCACTTATATAACACAGCAGTGGATCAATTTGAACCATTATTAAGACTTTGACATTTGCTGTTCTGAGAACCAAGCGTGGGGCACATAGGTGGTGATGCATCTGACATTTCAAATTAAATAAATAGAAGAAAAAGTGTAAGTATGAGCACTGTGGATAAGCAGGAGAACAAAAGAGCACCACCTATAGAAATTCAAACGCCGTTAAAAGGGAAAAAAAGACCCTACAGACATTACTTGACTGACATATGAAACCACAAAGAAAGGGACATCACATCAACGTACGGAGATAAAACACCACCAAACACAAGCATTTTGAAGATTACCACCTTAACTCTGTTTCCTTTTCTGTTGCTTTATGTCACAGCGAGCTGTCTGTCCATGACGTTGGCAAGAGAGGGCGAGAGTTCACACCAGAGACGGCCTGTCCATCACCTCTCATCCTGCCGGGCTCTTCTGAGGGTTGCTGTCCTGCGTGCTGAGAGGCAGTGGGTGAGGCTGGAGGTGAGGCGGAGAGGTGAGGCCGGGGAGGGAGGGAGGGAGTGAGCAGGGGTGAGCGAGACGAGGCGAGGGCATGAGGTGCTGCTGTCCGGGCCTCCTGTCCTGCTGTCTGGAAACTCTCCAGGCCACATGGGAGCTCACGGCGCTGTCTGCTCTGTCGGATGACCTGACAAACCGAGCTGCCGTCACATCTTCTGTGTGTATATGGGAAGTATGAAGTGCATACTTGTTTGAGTGTACACCTGCATATGTGTGTGTGTGTGTGTCCTTGACTGTCATGACTGTTTGTGTTATCTGCACTCCTTCTGGGGTGACATATTGTACCCCCCTCCCGCAGCTTAGCTTAAAAAATATATAAAGCGGCATAAAATGAAATAAAAATGCAAGTCTAGCCGTCAGGTCTGACAGGATAAGCAGCTCAATCACCAACTTGCCAGCTGTCAAATCCCCAAGCAAGGCACAAAAACACACACTCTCTCTCACACACACACACACATACAAGCATAATGCAAGAGGTTAGAGAGCCACTAGAGGGTCTTTGGACCAGCTGAAAAAGCAAGTGTGACTGTGTGAATGTGAAGCACAGTGCTGCTGAAAAGAAAACGGAGCTTCTTGTGTACGTGTGTTACACATATAAAATCAAATGCAAGGACGCATGATGCGTTTGCATACGAAATCAGAGATCCCTGTTTCATTTTCTTCCACTCCCTCCCTCATCACCTTCTACTCAGCCCGTGGTGGAGGTCTTGCTCCCCCTCCTCCTCCTCTTCCTCTTCTCTGTCCCACAGCCTGCTGCTGGGCTGGAGGATGACTGACGCTGTCATAACGTCTGGCAGTCAAACAGACCCGCTCCTGACGGGTGGCGGCAAACGCAATGTGACACAGCCAGCAGTATCTGGTTTCTCCTGCACTGACTACATTTCATATGGCTCAGAGGGGCTTAGAGCGGCCACGGGGAGGGCGTCTCTCTCTATGTGTGTGTGTGTGTGTGTGTGTGTGTGTGGCTGTAGGAGGTAATCGAGCAGATGTCAGGAGAGAGTCTGAGAGGGGATGTGTACACTGAGGGACGACTGAAACCTGTCACATTGATTTTCAGTGGTCTTGTAGCGTGTGTGTGTGTGTGTGTGTGTGTGTGTGTCTTTTTGCAGTGTGTGGAGTATAGGAGCATGTCCATGTTCAAAGCGGGGATGTTAAGTGTTTGTGTGGTAACAGAGCAAATGTAATCACACTGTAGGAACACACTGTTACACTCACTTACCGTGTTAATACCAAACCGCATGTAGAAAGTGCAATAACACACAGGTATTAATATATGATGATGGGGAAAAAATGTATTTGATATTTGAAAATATCCATATCAGCTTGTGCTCATAACATGTGTAAGTATAAATTGTCATGTAGGCAGTTCATGAATCATAATCCATTTTACGAGAGCATATTTCACATTTCCACATGTTGTATTTTTGTGATGATAATGATGTGATGATTCCCAATTAACCCACCAAAAAAACAAAAGGGACATTCCAATCATTCATGTCTGGCAAAAAGAAATTGTTTAGTACAGATTTAAAACTGCCTCTGCAAGCACCGGCGTGAGGAAAGAATGATTAAAAGAAATCAGCAACACCCATAAAAAGACAATTTTGGTGGGATTAATGAGCATGCTTCATGACAAATTTGTTTAAAAAATGATGTATGAACGGATCTTTTTCATTCGCCTCTCATTTGTTTTAGGAAACCAAAAATATTAACCTGCACAATACGTCCTACCTGGTTACTTAGTGCATTTATTTTCCGTCTAAGACGTTTAAAAAACACAAATCATCAGAATAACCATTATTTTGAACCGTATTCTCAGATTGCACTGTAACACCACATGTTCTGCAGACAAAATGAACTGTGGGGCTCTCAGATGAAATGTCACAGCTATATATCCTCAGGCTCATTTTAGTGGAAAAAGAAGCCACGGTAGGGCTTGTTGAGCAACATGAGCAGAAGCATGACATCCGTTCACCTACCTAGCTCCTTCTTCTCCCTCCTCCTCCTGTATGAATCCTAGAAGCAGAAGATTCCCAGCAGAGGAAACACAGACGCTCTCCAGGTTCTAGGTTAAATACAGACACCACAGCCGCCACAACGCTCATCACAACCCTCTTCCAGCCATACATAGTGTGCCATCTTTTGGCCGCTCGCAGAACTGCTTCCTCAGCCGCTACTCTTTTCCTTTTTTCTTTGCAGGAAAAAAAAAAAGATCATAAAATCAGTGAAATAAAGTGAAATGGTTGTCTGGGGATGGATATGTCCCTTGCAACGTGAAGTGGAACTTGAGGAAATCGACGGATCTCCTGCAGCTTTGCGGAGGACTATTGCTGCAGGGCTCTTTTTTCAAACCCTTACAATTTATGCAGGCTCTCCAGCCGTAAAAACACACATTTCTGCCTTCTGATGTCTCACACGCTCGCTCCTGATGAGAGGATTGGATGAATGAATGAGCCGAGAGCTGAAAGTAATTATGGTGGTTAAAAACAATTAGACATAAATATTACAACTTCGTATAAAATCACGAGGACTTGTGTGCGCACGTGTGTGTGTGTGTGTGTGTGTGTGTGAATGGCATGCATGCATACACACAGCAAAATACAGAGAGAGAGAGAGAGAGATAGAGATATTCACCTTCGAAGGGTCACTCTCCTCTTCCTGGCTCATTAAAAACAGCCCCATTAGCAGTGTTCCTTCAGAGCCTGACTGCCAACAGATATGTGAGTGCGTGTCTGTGTCTGTGTGTGTGTGAGTGTGTGTGTACACTGGATGGTAAAGACATGCAGCGTTTTGGAGGCCTCTGGGCTGCTGAAGAATACATTAAACAGCAAAGAGCCCCTCTCCTCTTCCTGACTGACTCCTGCTGGGACTACTTAGCATTTCTGGGGTGAAAACTTCTCCAGCAAGGTTGTCAAACACTATATACAAATTACAGAGGAGCTAAATTGCTCCTGTATATAGTTATTTAACTTTTGTGGTGGCTCATGTGTGTTTTTGAGCGCGTGTTTGTCTTGGCCTGATGAAGGCTGTATTCCCTCGATACACTACGGGCAATGTCGCTGGAAGGGAGCGAGCAGATTTGTAAAATTGCAAAAGAGACGTTCAAAGCTGCAAATCCCACAAGAGTCCAAAACAACTTCACAATCGTTTGCTCATGAAAATTCTAGCAGTTTTTAATGTGTTTTTGGGTCACAGATGGTAAGAGACAGTAAAAATATCTCATTTCTTTGCACTCATTGTATCATGATCCAGAGAGAATTAAGCTGAAAAATTAAAAATTAAATTAAATGCTAATCACAGTCAGTTCTCATGCAAGTTTGTCCTTGTTGACCCATAAAGTTAATGGGTGAGGGGTTGACTGGCAAAAGACTGATCTCAGATCAGCACTGGAAGTCAGAGAAGGTCTCCAAACTATTCTTTTTTATTTGATGTGCCCTGGTGGTGCAATGAGAGATATTAAGGTGTCTGTACTGCACTTTATTTCTTAATTTGTGAGAACTACATCGTGTTTTAGACATGTAAGTAAGAAATACTCAGATCCTTTATTTAAGTAGTACAATGTAAGGATACGTCATCACAAGTAAAGTACCTGCATTCAAAATTCTACTTAAATCTAAGCAGAGAAGTATCAAAAGTAAAACTATAGTCATTATGCAGAAAAGTGACTCTGAGTGGCATCAGATCAACAATATGTAAATATCATTTTATAGCTGTATAGATGGCGCTCCTTTGCACTATCTTAGTTTGTAGTTTAGTCCAGTGTTTCCCAAACTAGATGTCGGACCCCCTCCAGAGGGTCACAAGATAAATCTAAGGCAAAGATGAAAAAAAAAGCTTTGCCTCACACGTTTTGTATTCTGTTTAGGACTTTATTCTAATCTTTTATTCACTTTTTCGTGAGACTTTTACCTCTTTTGGCGTGGAACAGTTATTGCAATAAAACTGAGATGTTTATAGGGGAAACCTCTTTTTGGTGGAGCTGCTGACAACTTTTTTATAAGGTGTTAGAATCCTTTTAACAATGTGGTGAATATTTAGCATGTGTTTGTGTGTTTTTTACCCTTTGTAAGAATTTAAAAATGTCCTTCATCTACATAAAATCTTTAAATGAATAAAATGAATTCAAGATTGAAACCTTGGTTTTGGCTGTAGGTTAGAATTGGGAGTAAACCATACAGCAACAAGAGTGAGGCAATACAATGAATTGTGTCTGGTGTCCTTGGAAGGACAGTAACACCAATCTGTGTGTCAGTGTGTGTGTATGTGTGTGTGTGTGTGTGTGTGTGTGTGTGTGTGTGCGTGTGTGTGTGTGTGTGCGCGCGTGCGTGCGTGCGTGGAGGCGTGTGCATGTGGACGTGTCTTGTAAGAGTGATAACAAATCACCCCGCCGCTCACCACCACCAGTCATCCATTAAAGCTGAACCAGGATTCAAATACTCGACCCATCAGAGTTGCCAATAACGAGGAGCACCATAGAAAATTACAGGGGAATTTAAGTATGCTGCCTAATGGCATTGGCACCGACACTTTGCCAATACACATTTAGCGGTGTGGTGGTGCGGCTGGCCCGGGGTGCCGGTGGAGACTGACACATCTCTCTTGAGTCTGTCCAGGCGGGAGATTGGCCTGTCTGTCAGCAGCCAGGTCCCTGCCATTACCCATGATCACCCCCAGCTCTTCTTACCCTTTTAACCCCCCAACCCCTGCACTAAAATACCCTCTCTTCTCCCTTTGTCCACAACAGTCATCTGTGTTTTCCTCTTTTACTGCCACCTCTGTCCTTGTATTACAACGGTGTTGTAGTGGTAAACAAAAAAAACAGTGTTTAAACTTTGCCCTCAAGTCAATGATTTTAATGAGACAAAACAACCAACTTAATAAAAATCAGATAAACCTGCAGAAAAGCTTTAATTAATGTGCTTTTTTTTTTTTTTTACCTTTTTAAAGATTCTTTATAGAAATGAAACTGCTGAAACACCATTTAACACCGTTTCCTTTGGTTTGCATGTAACATTTAAATTACTCTGGAGTATTACAATACTGTCAGTACTGTTACTACTAATATTTTTTAACTTAAATAAATGATGCAATGTTTACATGCTGAAATCTGTTATGTGCCAATGCAAAGCCGATTATTTTAATTTAATTGTAGGCTTATTTAATTGGTAAATAAAAAATAGAAAACAAATTGAGAAACTTCAATTTATCTCAAATTAATGAGTTTGCCCAACTCAAAAATGTGCAGTTCATTCAACAAAACAAACAAACAAACAAAAAAAAGTACCTCTATGTTTTAAGTTGTATGAAATTAATAGTTTTTATCGTGCATGAATCTACAAATTCATTCAAAATAATGTCAGTCTGTAAATGTAAAGGTGATCTTACATGAGTTTATGAAGACTTACACTTATTACGTCACTCCCTTTGTTCCATGTTGCCCTCTAAATTACCATTATATTATAAAAATTTGTAGCTGGGGAGGCGGATGCTGAGCCACCTTCAACACATGCTTGCTATAGGATCTGGTGACCTCTCGATAGAAACACATGGGAAAAGCTCACTGCCCTTGGACAAGGTTGGGGACCGTCACTAATTACCAGAGAGGACAACGGAAGGCTGGTAGAGACTGTCGTTTGATAGAAACACAATGCTCATTTTTCATGCAATAATCTCCGCCATGTACAGATCTAAGCAAAGAGACGATAATAAAATGCCAGCATTTCTTCAGGCCCTGTTATCCTCTGTGATTTGGCTTTGCTGAAGGGGAAACTATATAGCAGACTGAGATTCGAGTGGCTGAAGTAGAAGAAGAGATGAAGGGTATCGGACAGCATTTGTTTCAACAAGAAGGGCTGAGGGTGATAGAGCAGGCATTGAGCCAGAAAAGAGATGACCCCCCCCATTTTTCTTAATCTGCTGCGATTCTCATGTCAATTGGTAAAGAGGGTGTGACCGATAGAATAGATTCCCAACTTAAAGGCTTTATAACACCCCCTCCCTCCCCTTCTTTAATTCTCCTTCCTTGTTGTCTTCTTGCAAAGGAGAAGAAAAAAAAGTAAAGTGTTAAAAAGGGCGACTGAAAGATTTCTGCCAAAAGTGTAACGTGAAATTTAAGCTGCAAGAAGCAGCCACCAGCATTAGCTGGTTAAGTATCAGCAGCAGAGAAGAGGTAATGAATGTAGAAGGGGAGACATATGAAATGTCATTAATGTTAATTCTAATCACTTTTTGGCTATTAAGCACAAATTAGTGAAGGCGATGTTAAATGTCATGGTCTGTCCTGGGATTCATATAAGAGAGGGTGGGGGCCACAGAATAGGTTCTCATTTACATACTTAAGATCCAACTTAATTCTCACAAGGGGTGATGGAAAATGAAGCAGAGCCGTAAACCGATGACGATGACACGCAGGCTGGGGAAAAACACAAACGTTTTCTGGCGGCTGATTCTTCATTGTTCGCGCTCAAGGTTATTTTCTTGAGCTTGTCGTCGAACGTCATTCCCTTGAATAATTCCGCTCAGGCTTTTCCTCCCTCTGGCTTTAAGGTTTGCGCTATTTAAGACCAATCATGTCAATGTGGAAAAGAATTAATCCTGCTTAAAAATATATTACATGACTAGAATGTATGTTAACATCCCCCCGATTCTGTCTCTGGATATAGACTTTAGTTTGGTGGAGCAGGAGATAGTTGAAGTAAATAATCATGTGGGCTAGATATCAAGAGGAGTTCATTGTCAAGTTCACTTATATACTTACTTGGGCTTGTTTTCATGTAGGTACTCTGGATCTGTCAAGCGCTCCAATCCTAGAAAAAAAAAAATCAAGGCAGTGAACAATGCAGCATTTTAAAAGCAAGTCGAGCTAAAGCCCCACAAAAACCATGTCATGTAATTCATTGCGATAGATAGATTAACCTCAGTGCACCGCAGAGGCCTCTGCATTCTTGTCCACATTGTTCTAATGGCAGCCCACGGTCTTTGGGAATATCCTGTTTTTTTGCTGCTCTCTCTTTCTTTCCTCTGTGGCTACAGTTGACTGTGGGAGAGTAAATAACATTTGATATGCATAAACAGCCCCTTCCTATTCATTACTGTCAGAGCGTTGGAGTGCAGGAGGCGGAGGTCAGCATGTGAAGGTCCTCCTCAGGCAGGAGAAACGCCTGTGGTAGCTGTCACTCCTCTACCCGCCCCCCCCGTCCCCCCCCCACCACCACCACAACTCAACCCCCCAGCCCTCCCTCCATCACCTCCTCTTCCACCCCCTCCCTCACTCCCCTATTAGCACAGGCTCCGGGTCATAACCTTTCCGTGGCATTTTGCGATTCCACAACCCTTTGATTAGTGCAATATTTACATATTTCACAGTGGAGAGGGCGTTCTTGTGTCGCAGACACTTGAAGTGTTGTAAATGCGTTTGGCCTTTTGCCTGGGAAATGCGGAGGAGTCGGACTCTCTGGTGGTAACTGTAGTCAAGGCTGCCGCACTGATATACGCCGTAGTGTGTTTTAAGTATATTTACCCCCTCCACCGCCCACGCCGCCGCAGTCATTGCACATGTACAAGTGCCATTTGGTCTGTGATGTGGCCCCTGTCCTCCTGAGGAAGGCCGTTTAGCAGCCATTAGAGAGGGATAGTGCTCCCTGGTGGCAGATATAGATCATGCCCTCTGACTTGGACGGTACACAGCAGAGCTCCAGGGGGGTTACATGCAAAGAAGAACAGAGGAAGCTACTCCGGAGGGATGACTACAGTTCATTCTTGCAGGAACAGCACAAGAGATACCAAAGGAACATGGTGAAATGAAATGCAAGGTTCACACGGTATCCTCGGGGTGGGCCACACTGTATAGTGTAGTAACAGAGCTACAAATCTTTCTTGATTTTTTTCTTCTTTGTTTTTGTTTGTAGAAAAATAAAGAAACCTTGAATCCCTTTAAGTCCTTTCAATGTCCTAGGGTCAGGTCTTTAGGGGCAGGTGTAGTGCAATGCTGACTGCCATTCTTGATACTATCATAGGATGACCAAAGTAAGACATTTTCAAATCATACACTGTCAGATGTCAGACAGACTGATTCATCTGCTGAATCAGAGGTTTTAGGAGAGAAAATTAATTCAGTTCTAATTTTTTAAATTTTTAATTCAGTACTAATTTTTAGTCTTGGCAGTGAATGGCAGTGTTGGTCAGTCCGCCTCCAGGCTAACTTATGTCTTCACCTATTAGATGGATTGCCATGGAAAATTATGTTCCCTTCAGGGTGACTGGTAATCCCTTGACTTTCCATCGAATGCCATCACCAGGTCAAAATTTGCAAATACCTGCAAAACTAATGAAATTCCCATCAGTCTCAGTTGTAGTTGGTGTTAATTAGCATGCAAAATATTGTCATGCTAACAAGCGTGACTACAGTGGTGAACTTTGTAAACATTATACCTGCTTAACATTGGCACGTTAGCATGTTGATGTTAGCATGCCTCACGTGCCTCACAGAAGCGGACGTTAGCGTGGCCGCAAACTCTTTAAGTTTTAGACCTCACCCTGACTAAAAGAACTGTTAACCCACAAAGAGATTTGATCATGAGTTACACTGGAGTGTTTTAAGGCCTGGGTATGCTTGAATGAAAAAATAAAAACACGCTACGAATGGCTACATTGAAAAGCAGGGTGAAAAGCTGTCATTGAGAGTTAGCTAAACGTTTCATTTAACGTTTACGTTACTCTTGTGTGTTGCACTCTTCAACTTGAAAAGTGATGACAGTATTTATTGTTCTAGGGAAGTCTAAATGTTGTTTTAGGCTAACACCTTTTCTTAAAATATGATTATGAGTGAAAAAACTTATCAACTTATCAAAAGTTCAGTCTCAAAAATCTGTCTTGGCTGAACCCAGGTGGCAACCACACATACTGTAGGTAGGCTCTAAACATGTGTTTAGAAAAGGTAAAGTCTTATACATTTTATGTTCAATGGGAAAAAGTAATCTGTAGATACCCCAGTTGTTACTCCTCTGTCAAAGACTTCCAAAGAGAACAACAACAGCTTTCTTTTGTGACATAAAGATGTGAAATAAAAAAGCACATTATACTGTGTTCTCCACCACACCTATCCATCAAATGTGACTCAGCCTGACATTCGGCGTATTTCCCACCTCAGTCAGTCATTCAGTCAGTCAGCTTCTCTCTGCTGTGTGACAGAAAGAAGAGATGTCAGCGAACAGGTTTTTCAGGGAGCTCAGGGCCGTCACGTCTGCCTTCGCAGTGACTGATGAGGTTGGGAAGAGTGACGGGCAGCTGCAGTCTTTTCTCAGCCTGCGGGCCTGCCTGGCATTAACGTTATGTGCCATGTTCTCAGAGGGAACCTGTCATTCAGCCGTCGCTCAAACCGACAGACAGATGGTGCACATAGACACCGAACATGAAAGAGACTGGCAAAGTAGCAACGAATCCCTAGGTGGTCCCTCATAGTTGAAGGGTGAGGGTTTCTCATCACTGTTGCTTGGCAGCTAGACTTCAACTGCTCGGCCACACATGGACATCAAGGTGCCAACGGGCCCGGACGCACATCAAAGTCTCTATCCATCAAACATGTCACATGCTATGAAAGAGAACAGCTTGCAGTATGGCTTAGGTCTGATCTGTTTTCACCTCATCTTCATGAATCATGACCAATTTCACTTGCTTCTGCAGGTAATGGAGATTATGTGTGGAGCCAATCAGACCCACGGGGTTTTAGAAAGTAGACACCATTAGAAACAGCATCCTGTATTCAAGCTGCAGTATAACACAGTTTTATCAATTATGTTCATGGCTGGGTAAGATCATTTGTAGTAAATCTATCTGTGATAGACAATAAGTAAATAAGTAACATTCAGGTACTTGTTTTTTGGGGGGTGAAGTTGCAGAATTTACCACATTTGTGGTATAAAATAGAAAGAGAAAAGCATTTCTACAAGGATGGCAAGTTTGCAGTGAGAGTGTAAATACATCTAAAGGAGGATGTACACCATAATTAGATACAAAAACCCTTAGAATTTTAGTGATTTTCAGTTGTTGGGCCACAACTTTACTGTTTTGGTTCACTCTCACTGCTCTTATTGTGTCATTTTCAGCCACAACAGGCAATTGTTTTTAGCAAAAAAAAACCTCTTGGTGCCCAGCACCAAACAGCTGACAGACACAAATAAGCGACTAGCTGATAAACCCAGTGAGGCATTTAGCAGCTAAAAAGCCAGAAAGAGAGTGAATATTGGACTTCCAAATGGGAACTGCTGGAAATGTTTGCTAACAAGTTCACCATTTCAACTTAACAAATGATATGATATGTCATGTTCACAACATGTTCCCATAGCCCCCAGGTGCCCAAAAATCAGTTATTAAGATTTACTTATATGTTAAATATTAAAATGACATCCCATAATAATATAATCTAGGGGTAGATTGGAAGATACCCATTATGTGTTGCAGTTAAAAAGAGAATGTTTGGCTTTGGATGCTGCTAGAAAGTAAGCAAACTAAACTCCTATAACTGGTGTATGAGTCACCATGGAGGTTAGGCAGATACTACTGGAGGCGACTGTGGTTTGTCTTACTTCTGGGTCATCAAAAGTGTATCATCACTGTTAACTGTTAAACATGGATGTTTCTCTTTAATCTTTAATTTGAATTCAAACTGGAAAAGTACATAATCTATATAAAACAAAATTACAGACAGGCTATCTGTAACTTGAGGGTGAATAACACCAGGTCGCTTGAAGATATAGGGACCTCATTAGGCATCAGAGAGTCCGCAACATTTACAATGACAACTGTCTCTGAGACAAGTACTGTATCAAATCTTGCTTGGGTTTTTGTTTACTGTAGCTGTGGTCAGGGAGGAAATGTGGACATGACTTGACCTTGATTCATTATTTAGGATTGATAGACCAGTACAGCTGGTGTGCACAGTGCTGACATCTGATGGCAGTGAGTGACTATGGCAAGGATAAGTTGTGTAAGAGACACAGTAAAATGCAAATATAATATGCTCAGTTTCTAATCCTGTTAATATTCAGAGACGGTGTGGTGCATGGTTCTTTGTAAATTTCCATGTGGTTAAAAAGGAAAAAGAAAACTTGCTGTGAATCTGTGAAGCTTTTTCATCTAAACTTGGATGTGTTCAGTCACAGTGTTTGCGGTAAATTTAAAACAAACAAGCAAAAACCAGATGAAACAGCGCCAACAGGTGCCATTTTGTGTGTCTTTATTGTGGACATGACATTACATCTTTTTGAAATGATGTACAAAAGTGTAACAGAACTGAGAATGGCTCAGACGAGGTAGAGCTTTCACATCGGCTTGCTGGCATGAAAACTACACAGTATAAAAACAAAAACAACCCAGAAAAATCAAATTAAACAAACGCTCCTGTCTGCCTCTGTCCTCTTTTCCTTTTTGAAGTGATAATAAATACAGATATCAACCAAATACATTTGGAATAATAATGTCTTGTAAGGTAAATTAATCATGAAGTTCATAACAAATAAAAAAAAAAAAAAAAAAGCAATACGGACACAAATAATACAACTTGAGAGGCATGATAAAAACCCAACCAAAGAGAAAAGAACAACACCTGCCAGCCCCTCTGGGAGGGCAGCCATGACTAGCTACTGAACAAATCCTACAGTTTAGCAAAGAGAAAGACTAAAAACACACTCTTACATCTTTATGAAAAAATAAGCACTGCTGCACCTAGCATTATCAAATTATCCATATCCATGAGGAAACATAGCTAAAAAGCTGTGCCACACAGCCGTCACAGAACAAATCATTTGTCATTAAAATCTATGGAATTATTCTAACAAAAAGCCTCTAAACCAGAAAACGACATTGAAGTGTGTTAGCCGGCACCATTAAAAAGACATTCTCAAAGAAACCTTAGAGCTAGAGTTGGACAAAATGAGAATGGTTAAAGCAGTAACCTAGTCTAAGTGCACTAGTAATGCCATTTGGTTTCTACTGCTGTATATAAGGGTTTGGTAAGAGTGGATTACAGATATACAGTTTATATTACATACACTCACTCCTGCTTCATAGTTTTCTAAGTCACACTTCGGAGTACAAATTCATAACTGAGGAGTTAATCTTAAAGGGAATTCTGTACAACATTGGTATTAGTACTACACTACCTCGAAGGCTAGAGTATCCGTTTCAAGTATTTTCACTACCCACACCTTCAGTATACACTTTTGTGTATTATTAGGCATATTCAAGCACACAATATTGTATGCATAACTCAACAACCCACTTGTATAGCAACCATTTCATCATCATCATCATCATCATGTAAAAACTACAGAGGTCTCAAAATAGATGGGAAGTACAGTACTCTATATGCTCCGTAATCTTTAACTGGTTTGAATTTTGATTTTAACCGTACAAAAGTGTCTCCACAAATCCACACTTCTACTCTTGCTCTGTAAGTCGGGGCTGCTTTGAACTCCTTCGCTTTTCTTCTTCGTCTTTTTTTCCCCCCCCAGATGTGGCTTTTTCAATCATGGAGGAGAGGAAACCGAGCACAGGACATAAAGAAAACATCCCCTCCTTGCTAAAAACAGTCTCCGCTTCATACCAGCCAATAAACTTCAAACAGGCTTTCATTGCAAAGGAGGTAGGCTAGTATACAAAGCATCTAGAGGGAGGCTGGAGTACACAGAAGTTAGTGAACCTCTTATGCTGTATGGAGAGGTTTGAAAAGAATGCACACTCACACACACACCTGTGTTAAGGCTGTGACGGCTCTACAATTCAATAGGTTTTGAAATGTCTTCATCTCGTGTATTCAGAAGTCTGACCTCCTGACCTCTCTCTCTCTTTCTCTCTTTCTCTCTCACTTGCTGTCTGTCCACCTCACTCTGTCCTCCCAGAATATAAATCCTTACACCACCATTCATGAAATTAGACTGTCAGCATGGGAGTTTGTCTCATCATTCTGCTTCAATGTTTTGGTAACAAAATCAGCCAGTTAGCTTAGCATAAAGACTGGAAACAAAGGGAAACAGCTAGCCTAGACCTGAACTTTTCAAATTGTCTTATCTGAGTAACTTTTAGAGGCGTGAACAGGTAAAATGTTTCTGTACTTTGCAAGCAAAAGTCACCCAAATTAGGATAGAATAAGTATGGTTCTCTCCTATCTGCTAGGTATGTTGTAACCCCTGAGATTACATTGGCTTGGACACATTCTGAAAGTATTATGTGTTGCAGACAGGTTTTCTACCAGAGGGGCTGGAGTGGTTTTGGTACCGAAAGCTTTCATCACATACTGAGTTAAGGAAACCAACAGGCCAAAAAGTCAGTGTTGCCCTTTAGCAATTTCTAATTAAGATGCGTCTCTGCTGGCTAACACCAGCAGTATCATACTCTCTTCTGCTAGTACACAAGTTGGAGTTTCATCTGTGCCATATGAGCTGAGCTAGTGTCCTCCTGACGCTCCCACTGCTTTGCAGTCAGTCTAATTCAAAGTGAGAAGTGTCGGAAACACCCTCTAATATGAAGGAGTTATGGAGGAAAACTGCCTCCACTCAGCCCCTTCCTCTTAAATGGACAATAATTGAATGGTCATAAAAGTGGTACGCTCGTTTATATTGGCTATTAAAAACGTGCACTCTTTTTAATGAGCACTAAAGCAGACGCCCCCATTAGCGTTCTCTCTCTCTCTCTCTCTCCCATTCTTTTTAATCCTTCCCTCTCTCTCCTTCTAATCATCAGCTACACAGCCTCAGAGTGGTCACTGCACTCCTAACATTACACTCTGGAGTGGAGGGAAGTGAGTTTAGCACGCAGATAACACGCACGCACACACAGACAGATGCGAGTCTTCATCTTCACGACTTGGAACCCAGAGGAAACGAACTCGCAATGTGTCAGCGGGCTGTTGATGAATTGCAGAGCATCTTCTCTCTCATCTCATATCTGATGATTGATGTCCTGAGGAATGCACAAACGCTTATACAATAAAGCTAAAAAAAAAAAAAAAAAAAAAAAAAAAAAATAGAGGGGGGAAGGGCAACTACAGCAGCCATGCAATGCCACAGTCCTTGATTAAAACGCTATCAGTTGCATTCAAGTTCAGCTTGTCCGTTTATTTTCAGAAAAATTATGCTTTTCTTGTGAAGCTGCACTAGGCAGATTCATTTGTCGGTACCTCCAAAATGGCAGCAAGAGGTAACCCTTTGAATTTTGAGGGCTTCTATAATCAGAAATCCTTTAAGGTGATGTAAACTACACACAATCTGCTCGTTTTTCTTTTGCCAATGATCGATCTTTTGCTTCTCTTGGTCTTCTTTAGCATGAAGTTAAGACGACCAAGGGAAGCAAAAGATGGATCATCGGTGAGTCCAGCTTTCCCGCTGAGGAGACACTTTATATATCGTTCTTCATCTCTTCTGCGTGGAGGAAACGTCCGGCCTGTGTGCACACCTGACACCTGAATTTCTAGCTGCAGAATTTCACCATTTCTATTAGTAGATAAGACACTCTTCTGTGCTGCAGCCCCCCCGCACTATGATTTTAAAATTGCCTAACACGGCTTTAACTAGCTTCTTATTTTGAAAAGAAAAACAAAAAACTACAAGAGCCTTCAGTGTAGAAAATTCTTCTAACTTCATTAAAGGATAATGGGTGCAGAAGAGACGCTCAAGAAGTCAAGTACTACTTCCAATCCTCTGATTTTTCGGAATGGTGATGGTGTTTTTTCAGGTTCTGTGATTCCCTGACTAGTCTGGTCCAAAGTCCCAGATCGCAGTCTATCAGATGGTCTACTGTTGTTGTTGTGGCGTCGGTGGGTGTTTGGCAGCCAGCGCTCCTTGCTCCTCCTGGCTCAGTAACAAGCTCCTTGTATCTGGGTACTGGCTCTTGTCAAAAGGCATATGGTGGACACTCTGGACGTGCGTCTTTAGGTTCCCTTTCTGAGAGGCTCGGTATGGGCAGAGCTGGCAGCAGAATGGCCTCTCCCCTGAGGAACACACACACACACACAATACACACATTAAAATGAAAGGTCAGGTGGAGGCCAAAGAGGACGTCATGCACAGGTAGAGGACAAAAGAATTTTGTATATGCAGGGGATTTAACAAGACACGGCGATGTAAACCACGGACGAGACTCGCTGCAGCGGCAACAAAAAAGGAGGCGAAACAAGCGAACACTCACACAACCAAGACACATGATGGCATTCAGCTAGAAACAGGGAAACATTATGCGGGTCAAGAGCAGCATTCACATTTAATTTTTTACACCTAATTTCCCTTAAAAAGTTAACTTTGTTTCTCCATCCTGACCCAGATGGACTAACTCTTCCTCTTTTCTTTCCTGCCATCTGGAGAAGAGTGCCAAACATCCGCTGTCTGAACAGTCCTACTTTTGTCTCCATGTATTTCTCTCAATCACCTGGGCCACCCTCTGCCCCCATGTACGCACACACACACAAACACACACACACACTCCTATTCACAAACACACACACACATACACTCCACACACACACACCCTATAGTCTCTCTTCTAATTAGACTGACCTACAATGGCACAGACACCTCGGCAAAAATATAAAAAAATAATAAAAGAATAAGCAACACACACCTGAACAAAACAAATGAGATTGCCATTTAATTGCACCTAATTATCATTTTGATAAATGGAAGAGTATCAAGGCGGGAAAACAAATGACTCCCCGTGCCCCTCCCGCACCCTTCTCCCTAAAGAAGAAACAAGGAAATATAGCTGTTATCATACATCATCAGAAACACAACGGAGAGAGAGGAAGAGGCGGGGGTGAGGAAGGAAGAGAGAGAGAGAAAGAGAGAGAGATAAAAACAAAAAAAGGTATAATTAATCACAGAAAAAAACTAAAAAAAAAAAAAAAAAACAGCTGGAGAGACGGCGAGGGTGAGACGTGAGAGGAAAGCGAGAACCTCCACGACATCGTCCTGCGAGGAAACATCGCTGACGGAACCGGTGCACTACATTATACTAAAGGTTATCGTCACCGTAAAGCAGCGTCAACACTACATCTAATTGGACCCCTCTGCCGCGCCTGCTCCCATCATTCATAGTGTGCGGTAAATCTGAGTCCATGTGGGTGTGTGAGTGTGTGATTAATTAAGATGGAGGCGCAGCGTGTAGAACCCAGCTCTCTCCGAATGTCAAAGCAGAAGAGATTTACTCCTCTGTTCCCTCTGCCTCGACGCTTGTCTCTATGACTAACTTTGAAAACTCTGAAAAGACATTAAACAAACGGCATGTTTGTGTGAACGCACGTTTACACTTGCACCAAAGTGGTAATCCTCAACGCTCTCTTTTTCTTATTTCTAACAGAGTAAAGTAAGAATTATTTTTATCCGCCATTTATTTTCTCATCTTGTTGATTCATTTTTAGGTCTATAAAATGTCAGAAATGCCCATAACTCTTTCCTAAACCACAGGATGATGTCAGCAAATGTCTTATTAGTCTGTCCAACAGTTCATAACACAAACACATTCACAAAGCAGCGGCAAATTCTCACATTTGAGAAGCTGAAATCAGTAAATTTCTGCCTTTTTTTTTGCTCTAAAAGTAAATTATAGTGCCAATAATAATCAACTAAATGTTTTATCAACTCACCCTTTCAGCTCCAGTCTCTATTTTTGATTCTAGGCGCTCAGTGTAATGATCTTTCCCCACTGCATTTCCTAGAAATGACTATTTACATGTCGATACAGTTTGAGTTCTTAGCTCTTTGTATCTTAAGCCATGCAATCTTCACCTCCCATGTAGACATTTCCAGCTGAAACACATTGCAGACCTCATGTCCAAGTACTTAGCACTAGTTAAGTTGTTGCTTGCAGCTGAAAATAAAACCATGTCCTATTTTTTTTTTTTTACCCGTTTTGCATTGCAGTGACACATTGAAACAAATGTAATTGTTATTAAGTGACAGTTGTGCTCTGTCTGCAGTTTGCAGCTGCGAATGTTTGCACATAAAATCACTCCTGTTGCTAATTACCAGCACGCCGTTCTTTAGATGTACATTCCAAATAAGCCGGAAACAGAAAACAAGCGCTGTTGTGTGTATTTGGGATATTTGTTCTCAGATATCTGATGAAACTGTCGCTATTCCTGTCTGTGAATATTTTATGAACTGGTTAGGGTGAATTGCTGTTATTGTTTTATCAATTTGTGACAGAAAGAAGGATATATAACGTGGAAATGAAATCAAAATGTGCTAGTCTAAATTACATTTGGACACGGTTACAATTTGATTGCATTTGTATTTAAAAGTGTAAATTCAGTCCAATGATAAAACCACAATTGTACAATACAAAGAAGTGATTCTATCACGTACTGAAAGTACAAAAAAAAACTATAGTATGTGCGTCTGATTTCATCCAATAAGGCATTGAGGCAAATTCACAAGTGTCAGGTTGCTTATTCTCAATTAATAAAATAACCACTAACCCTTCAAGTGTAATTTAAACAACAAAAGTTGAAAAATTGAAGTTTTCCAAAACAAAACTGAAGCTATTCAATGAGACACCTGTGCTTTGTAAACTGGATACGAATGCTGATGTCAGGTGTGATCCAGCAGCATGTGAGAATGCCAGGTGTTAATGGCAGGTGCAGAGGGTGCCACATGTGACTGTTGCACATGGAAACAAAAAAAACCCAAAAAAAAACACTCACAAAAGGATGGGGGTGAGGGATCGACACAGAAACGCACACACATGCAGAGGTGAGACAATAATAATAAGAAGAAACATGCAGAAGCGATGAGGGAGCCCAGTGGTTAGCCAACGTGCCACATACTTGTTTGGGAGCTTCAGAAGCGGTGGTGTGAGCGTCAGTACCTCTGTGGAGTCCGTTAAAATCATACCCAACTGTGGGGGGAGAAGGAGGATGAGGGGGGAGGGATAAGGAGGAGGAGGAGGAGGAGGAGGAAGGGGAGGAGGGCATTCGGTTAAAAGCTCTACCAGATCCACACAAGCATTTTTTTTCCCCACCACCACCCGCACACAGTAGCGTTTGCCACCAGCACCCTTGCTAATAGAGGGGGGCTGGCAGTGATGATGATGGTGATGATGGTGGTGATGATGATGGTGATGGAACCTGGTGGAGGCAAGTCAGTGATTTAATATGACGCATTTTAATAGAGGCCTCGGGGTGGCTGGCCTTTTCTGCGTGTGCACGTCCATGCTGAAGACAACCGTCGGTGACAACATTAATTACAGCCTCGGCGAGTGTTTACAGACTCTATGCATGGTTGTGTGTCTGTGTGTGTATGTGTGTTAATGCAGTTTGTGTGTGTGTGTGTTTACAATACGGCTTGGGGGGAAGCCGAGCGCTGCATCACTTACCATTTGGCCTCTGTCACTTAGAATCACTGGCTGTGCCACATATCATTCACACTCTCTATAAAGAAGCTACTTATCTCACTGTCTGCTGTGATCACTGCCGGCCCGGCTGATGGACATGACAGGACAGGAGAGGGAGGAGGAGGAGGGAGGGAGAAATGAAGAGGGACAGAGGCTGTGGAGAGGAGAGGAGAGGAGAGGAGTGGAGAGGAGAGGGAAAAGCAAAAGAAGGACATAGAGGGCAAGAGAAAAGGTGAGATGACAGGAAACAGGAGAGGAAAGGAGAGAGAAAGAGGGGGTGAGAGAAAGAAGAGGAGAGACTAGAGGTGGGCAGATGAAGAGGAAAAGACAGAGGATGAGGAGAGTACAGAAAACAAATAAGAAAGAGGAAATGGAGAGGTGCAAGTGTGAGATGAGAGGATATGAGGAAGAAAGGGAAGGGGAGAGGGGAGAGGGGGAAAGGTGAGATGAAAAGAAGCAAGAAAGGAAAGGAAAGGAAAGGAAAGGAAAGGAAAGGAAAGGAAAGGAAAAGAAAGGAAAGGAAAGGAAAGGACAAGAAAGGAAAGGGTACTAAGAAAAGTAGGGAAAGTAGCGGAAAGGCAGTATGTCTAGATCAAGCTGTTTAGTGAATGGCATCAGGACACATGCAAATGGATTCATACGGTTGGCGTGGACAAATGCTGATCTGCCTCATTAGAATGCGCAATTCCATCTCTCTAATTGACATGTGATTAATAATGTATACAATTTGTCACAGGTCAGTATCTGGAGCAAATCATGTTTCAGTTTAAAAAATAGAGACAGCTGCCCAGCCCAGGGCGGGGAAGGACTCACAGACTGGCTGTCACACTCAACTGAACAAAATGATCTGTTTTGATTTATTTTGGAGAAAGCAGGAACGTAGCGGACGTATGGAGAGTCAGACGATGAAATATTGTTGAAAATGTGAATCCCCATGCATATATTCTCTATATCTCATGTGAGTGTTTCTGGGTGAATAAATAGCTGTGAGGGTGATGATGTGTGTGCACAGGTGGCAAGGAAAATGAGTGACGGTTGAAGGAGTGGCCCAAAAAATTGGGCACATCTTGTATTACATGAATAACAAGTAGCTAATAAGGCTGTTCTACAGGTTAAAGCGGGACGCTGGACCTTTCCTACATATAGTAGAGTAAATTGCATTTGCTGTTTCTTCTGTGCTGAGGTTGTTTGTCTATGTCTGTCACACCTTTCCATTTTAAATAATTTACACTTTTTGTGCTGTGCTTGCAACTTCATTATCAACCATTTTTTACCCCAAAACTCTTTTAATTACTGCATATGACTTTAAAATTCATGTTAAAGTACTTATTGTCAGAACTCTATAAACAGATTGTTCTATTTGGGGTCCTGGAGACCCTATTTAATAGCACAAAATGTCTCACGTTGTCTTATCACCTGTATACTTACATGACTTTTTATTAACATGTCTCATATGTCTGCTATACAGAAAATGTTGCAAAGTACTGTACATTTCTTTGCCTGTAAGTGGCATTTTGGGAAACAAAGGCAATGTACATAATATCTGCAATATTATATTTAATGCATAGCCCCTATATATCATATATAAATCATAACATATTTCCTTGCTTGGTCTAATGCCAAAGTTTCATGCTCATTTTCATATTTCTGTCACCTTGATCAAATGCATAAGCTCAGTTGTGGTAAATAAAAAGGTTACTCCTTGCATACAATTTTACAAATTGGGTTTTAATAAAGCCAGAAAAAAAGAAAAGATTATTTAAATGGAAAATGGTTAATTAGTTTTATCATTTGTGCACATACAACAGACTGTGAGGCCCCAACAATAAGGAAGTAAAGCCAATTTCAACAAAAACACAAGGGTTAAAAGTTGACACATACAGATAGTATTCATGTTTAGGGACGTTCATGTACGTATGTAATCTGTGTTCCTTTGAGTGTGTTTGTGTGTCATTGTGTAATGGCTGTATTTACCTGTATGGGATCTCATATGAGTGCGCAGGTGGCTGGGCTGACTGAAACTCTTCCCGCACTCATGGCAGAAATATTGTCCCTGCCGCATGAGAGACCTCAGCATCCCTGATCACACACGAGAAAGAGAAACACAATTAAACAGAGTGCTAAAGAGCAAAGCTACAAAACATGGCAGGTTCAATTGATGATACAGTGGTCAAAACAGAGGTGCAACATCAACTCTATTTGTTGCAGTGCACTAAATTTACAATCCACCATTTTATTTGAGTTTCTAAATTCTAAGAGTGAATTGCATGTGTGTATATAATACCCTGTGCAATTTCTGCAAATAATAACACAATGCAAGGCATGACAATTTACAGATGCTAAAATGAATGTTGTGCGACTGTCACCATTCATATTTGTCAAAAATCTGTCAAAGAGTGTTTATTCTTAGATCACAGGTGAGTTGAAGCAACTTTTGAATATTAATCAATATCACAAAACTCAAATTACAACTTTCTTACCAGACCTATTTATTATCACAGCAACAAATGTTTTGTGAAATTTGGTCTTGATCAGTTGTTCACTCTCTTGAAGAAACATGAATCCAAAAGCACTTTTTGGCATTACGAAAAGAAAGTTGACAATTTAAATGTTCACACACAAATGTGTCCTAAAATCACATACAGTATTATTTGATTTCCCATGTGAGATTTCACGTGTCTATTTCTGTGAAGAGTGCCAGAAAAGCTGGACATCAGCATCAGTTTATTCCGAGGCAGAAGACATTTTCTCGTGGGAGTGTTTGTGGAGATTGAATGAAGACGTAAAGGTCAGTAATGGGCAGAAAGTGAGTGGGAGTACATAAGCACAGAGCCTGGCTGGAGCGGTGGAGGTAGGTAGCGTCAGTAGTGGACTCGCGCAGGCATCATTAGTATGTCTAATGTGTCATTATGAGCGGCTAGCTCCAGGGGCTGGACTGCAGCTGTCACACAGCATCATCTCAGAGGCTGACAGCCAGACACACACAGCACACACACACACCGCATAAATTACAGGCAATTAAAACGCCCCGGCTGTGATGTGCCCGCTCCGCTGCCCGTGTGTCACATGTCAGGTGTGTGTGTGTGTCTGCATGTGTATGTGTTTCGAGAGTTGTATATATGTGTGTTTGGTCCAAGGGTGGCTCACACTGGCTACGTTTACACACACATATATACACACACACACAATGACAACACAAGACTACACGCACAAGTCAGCTTTACATGTTAATGACTTTAAATAGCAAGACTTGTTGAATTTCGATGACTTCAAAACTCATAAAATACTGTCATGTGACATGACACAACTACATGAGAAAGTCAGGAACACTCTTTACTTTTGTCACTTTACTAGTGAAGGAGGTGAAAAGATTAAACCATTAAGTTAACTTTCTTGCCCTGTCAGTACATAAGTTTGCTCTTCTGTGTTCACATCTGATACAACAACTGGATGAATTTGCAACATTTTACTGAAGTTCCTGACAAGAATTTGGTTGAACTTCACATAAAAATCATGACACTTGAATATTATTTTGGAAAACCTCAAATTTACTGGACAGCATATCTTGTACTTCTTGTTCCAGTTCATTAATACGTGTTCTGACAAGAGCATAATTGCATTTGAATTTTAAACTTTTTAAATTATGTTTTTAATAGAGCTAGACCAATAAATCAGTCAGCCCAACATTTTGGCCGCTATTACTGCAGATATATCAGCCAATAAGAAAAAGGAAATAGCACTACAGAAATACCAAACATACCAAAAAAAATGATGTCAAACTAGGTTTGACATCATTTAGAAAAAGTGTTTGTATTACACAGTTTGTCCATCAGAGAGCACTGACTGGTCACTGATCTGAATCAAGATTCCTGGTTATGTGTGTATGTAAAAAATACTTTTAACCAATATATCCCTGTCAGATGTTTTTTTTTATATCAATATCTGCCTTAAAAATGCATTTTCTGTTTGGCTTTAGTTTTTAAAGCTACATAGATTTTTTAAAGGCAATTTACAAACAAAGAGAAACTGGCAAAACCAGGCAATTTCTAACACAGTTAATGAGAGTTCTGAAACTGTAATGAGGCGGTATAAGAAAAATGCCACAAGGAAATTAATTGTTAAGGGACATGAAGCCCAACTGTGTTTGGCAAAGCAGACAGAATGCATACTGAGTGGTTAAAGGAGTGGCCATTCAGCATTAAGAAACCTGTTGTTACACGGTGAGGATAACTGGAATGACTTTATCTTATACATTACATTTTTAGGACCCCTTACTCATGTTATAATCATGTTTTTTTTTGTTGTTGTTGTACTGGTCTGCATGTAAATGAGTTTACATCATCTGAAGCCATCAGCAAGAGGTAAAAGCATTTAAAGATGGATCCATTTGATGACATTGTGACCACTACACACATGCATACATACACACACATGCACTCCTATGACCTCTCTTGCTGACAGATAACTAGCCTGGGGGTTTGGGGGGGATGCTTGTTGCACAAACCCCCAGTAGACACATCAACTCCCCCAAGCACTGAAGCTGGTATATACCTGGGCAGTGCCCAGTTGTTGTGTGTATGTTTGTGTGAGTGTATGTGTGGCAAATGTGGGTGGTGTTGGAGGGACGCGGCAGAACGAGGAGGACAGGGAGGCGGAGGAGATGACAGAAAGTGTCTCTGGCAGCCCGACTGCTGGCCTCTGGATACTCTACTTCCACTATGGGCCGCCAGCCCTTCTCACTGATGCACTAATGAAAGACAAGACAGAGCTGGACGGAGAACACAAGCAGACACACACACACACTCATACACATATTACACAGAGAAATGGGAGAAAGACTCAGTTGCTCAAAAAAGGTCACTTTATAGCATGTGACTCAAAGGGCTAAGGCAGAACCTGACGATATGCGCCTGGACGGGTGACAGCGATGTCATGCGTCTGCTCTGGGGCTGTTGTCTTTGACCCCTGGCTCCATACAGCCCCACTTGACCTTAGAGACACAACTGAAAATGGGCAAATAATGCGGATGTTCGGTAATGACCATTTCCAAAGCAGCTGGTGGGGTAATTATTCTGTCTCATCTCTCTCTTTGCCTCTTATGTTCCCTCTCTCTCTGTTTTGCCTCCCTCCATTCGCATCTGTGCGATTCTCTCGTCAGGCAGAGCTGTGACCTAAACAGTTTGTGACAGCTTTCTGGGAGAGTGGAGCTGGAGAGTAGGCATGCCTCGCAGACCTGAGAGTAGCAAAGGTTCTCTCACGTCTTTCACAGTAAAATAAATACACACACACACACACACACACTCCTATTGCATCTAAAAACCCGAGCACATATGGACACACATGCACAGACACACGCTGCCCCAGATAAAGCCTTTTATCATACCTCACAAACATGCAAGCACGCATGTTTGTGCCCATTTAATGGACACCTCTTCATTATTCAAAACCTTGTCAGAATTGGGAAGTTTATGTGTCTGTCAATCACTTTCTGCCAGATGGCGAGCTGAGAGAGAGAGTGTCAGTGTCTGTTAGAGGGTAAATACGTAAACCTGCTTGAGTATGATGCATACTTTAAGTGTGTATCTATGTGGCTGCGGGTGTCTTTTCCTGGTTTAGTTTGTCAGGTTTACCCACTTCCAATCATAAGAGCTCAAAATAAGTTCAGTTACTGGAAAACATTTCTCTTCAACTCCTGACATTTGGCATTTTCTCCACAGCAAAAATCCTCTGGGCATTTTGTATTTGAGCTGATGAAGGATTTCACAAGAGTTTCTCCAAGAGAGCTTCTTTTGAATGATGGTATTGCAAAGACAAAACAAAAAGTTACACATGTCAATCAATCAAAAACTGGAGTAAGAATTGCTCCCTACCAGTAGGATCCAGCAGTGCATTGGCTGCGCCCCAGCGGTGGTAGAGGGCAGCCAGTTCATTGGGGCTGTAGTTTTTGAGGAAGCTAAGGATGTCAGTCGGCATCTCAGGTGTCTCTGCGATTTGCTCGTGCTTCACATCTCCACGAGCCTCTGAAGGCAAAGACGAAGAGGAGGAGGAAGAGGAGGAGGAATTCAGCAGAGTGCTTCCGTGTGCTTGGGAGACTCCGTAGTTGTGTCCTGCTGTGGAGCTATGGGTGATGGTGCTAGGCCTCGTAGCATTAGCTCGGATCTGGCTGTGGGAATTGGGAAGCGGCTGATGAGGGGAACCCCTAGCTCGGCTGTACTCTGCTAGGCCATGTTTGCTGGACAGCATGAAGCCCAGACCCTCCTGAGGCATCATATAGCGGTCAGCAATCCGGGATGCTGTAGCAGAGCTGGGGCTTGGGGCTGAGGAACGTGAGAGGGCACCAGTGCTCTTCTCCAAGGAGCTGGATGAAGGCAATGAACCTCCCCGAGGGTAAATATCCACTTTGGGTCTGAAGCGAGGCTGATGACTCTGGTCCTCCACGTGCCTGACACTGCTGCTGGTGCTGCTGCTTGGCCGGACGGGGACTCTCCCAGCTTGGGTGCCTGAGGTGGATGAAGAGCCCTTGGATAAGGAGGAGGAGGGAGTAGAGGATGATGATGATGACGACGACGATGATGATGATGGCATGGCTGCACTACTGGCTGGTTTGTTCTTTTTTAGAACCTCGCTGGAGTAAGTTGGGGGCCGGGTACGTTGAGCACGCATCAGTGGAGGCAGTGGTGGACACTCCTTTCCTTCCAGGACTGGCGGGGGACCAGTGCGTCTCCTGGAAGATAATAAGTTGTCCCTGGAGCCCTTGGAGTTGTTTTTCAGGGCCCATTTAGGAGCAAGATTGGAGCTATTGCTGTTGATGCGGTGAGCCACAGTCTGATGCATCCAGAGAACCTCTGGGTAGCGAGTGGAATGAGAGCAGAAAGAGCACTTATGGCTAGGGAGGCTCTTCCTGTCCAGGTTTAAGGAGGCTATGCCCCTGCAGCCCTCAGCCCTCACACATAGATCCACAGGGGTCATGCTAGGATCAAGTGGGGAGGATCGTGCTGAAAGGTAAGCAGAAGGGGATGCAGAGTTGTTCAACCCCTGAAGAAGAGCTTTCTTCAGCTTGGGATAACCACTGGGGGTGCCTCTGTCTGAGCTGGAGCTGGGGCTGGGAATAGGGCTGGGTCTATCTTCAGGGACAACCGGGTGTTGGACACGAACATGAGTCGAATAGGTCTTCAAGTCTGTGGTGACAAAGTCACAAAGGCTGCAGATGTAAGGTCTCTCATCTGTAGGGAAAAGAAATGACAACATAAAGGTCAATGCCTGCAAAAAAAAATCATCTAGATTATACTCTTCTCTACTACCAGCTATAAAACAGAGCTCATTACATCTGTGCCAGATTCATACTGTTCCATCTAGATGTAGTTTTGGTGAACAGCCACTAGGCTGCAGTATTGATCATTCCCATGTCTCCTCTTTTGATTTTTAAAAATCCTGACATCAAATTATAATTTGACAATTACACGGATAATTAACATATCAACACAAAAATAAACAATGAATAATTGTATCATATCGTTGTTAGATATTGTCTCAAACATCTGATATTGATTTGAAGATACAAAGTGACCCTGCAATAGATAGTGAAAATGTTTAAATTCTATAAGGAGAGGTGCTGATTCATCTCTATGATGATTGTTGGAATGTATTCATGATTCATATGGTGTGTAACAATTATACTATTAATCACAAATTACACGAAGTTGAATAAACACCTTTTTGGTACATAAAATTGGATATTATGAATCTTATTAAGCTGGTTTATTTATAGTAGGGCTCTTGTACTGGGATTGCATTGGATTGCACGTGTTCACTGCATTGAGCCTATATTCCTGTTTCCTGAAGTGCAGCTCTATAATTTCCCCACAAGATGGCGTTTGTGACCTGCCTTTCTTTTGAAGCGAATTTTACTGTTACTGGAAAACTTTATGTCTCCCAGTGTCCAGTTTCAGGAAGTAGAATGAGAAAATACATAAAAATAATAATTATGATAGTATAAGTAATTCTATTGACACTGGATGTGTATGTGTAAATGTAAAGGAACCAAAGAGAAGTTGGAATTCAGAGGTTTTGTACATTAAACTAAAAAATTAGAAAGTGGCCTGGTCACAGAGCATTATATCATCTCACATACAAACACACACTACTTATGATCCAACACATCAGAATTTGTAAGTAGCACACACTCTCTCCACCACCCTCCTATTTTTTACAATACCACCAGTAATCTGCCATCTGTTTTTCATTTGGCTTCCTGTTGGCAACACTGGCCAACATACACGGCTCAAACTCTGCCAAGGTGAAGCCCCAGGGCTGGGCAGTTTAGTGGGGAAGGTGGTTAGACTAATGTCTCCTGTTTATTGGTCTTTTATGAATCAATTATTAACCAGTAAGTGTCACAGGAATTGAAGCAAGTAATCGAACATTGTGATTGCCAATAGCTTGTCATGCAAATTATTCTTATTGTCCTTCCAACGCACCAATCCAATCCTAAATCAGACTTGTACTTGTCAGTCTTGCACATGCACACAAACATAGAAACACACACTAACAAACATAAACCCTACCCAGCAGGAGTGAAACTGTGAGGTAATTAAGACATAGTGCTGACGGTCTGTCACTGCAGTAAGTCTTGTAAAGGATAAAGTAAACAACATACAGTACATATCCTTATGACAAACAAACTACTACTATCTATGAAACCATGCAACTGAAACCTACAAAAGTAACCCCAATTTCACACTTGCATAAGAGCTGTTCAAAAGAATGCGCAGATGTCAGCTCTCACCAGGAGTGAAACTGAACGGAAAAATGCACACAGTTGTAGATGTGCACCATGCAAAGCTTCAATAACCACAGCTGTGTGAACGTTTTTATTTGTTACGATGCTTGCACAATAATTACCATGCTATCAATCTATAATTAATTATAAGCGATTTGTCTAAAAGCCTATAATGCTGGTATGTGCATGCACCCTGTCACCTTTGATTTGCATTCCCAAAAAGTAGCTAAATGGCTGTAAGGGACATCAGAGCGTTTGCGACTAGAGTGTCCTCTGAGTGTCTCTTTCCCCATTGCCTGCATCCCTCTCCATCGGGAGGTGACTCTATAAATAACCAGTCCCTCAGACATCAGGCAGCCTGGCTGGCTCAATGGTAAGAAGAGTGGATGAGAGACAGTGGAAGTGTCACAGGAGCTAACCTTCGAGATT
This sequence comes from Argyrosomus regius, assembly GCA_946959425.1. Lineage (NCBI taxonomy): Eukaryota > Metazoa > Chordata > Actinopteri > Sciaenidae > Argyrosomus > Argyrosomus regius. The sequence continues at coordinate 8,744,960 of OX336884.1, read as the reverse complement.
AGGAAAGAGTCAGAGGGGACTGGGAGGAAAGGTATAGAGAAAAATGATGGATGGATGTGCAGAAGCCTTCACATCTGGACAAGAATATACTTCTGGCTAACCCTGAATTCTTATCATTTTTATATAAGTTGACATTGTCCTCAACAGACTCTTTCAGATTTTACCATTTCTCTTGATGTTACAGGATTTGTATCTGACAAATTATATACATTTGCATACAGTGCATATATTGAGCTAACATGATCTTGTATCCCAAAATGCAATTCCTGAAACCAGACACCAGGATGCAAATAGTCTGAGAGAGTGAAAACAACAGTTAACCATGCCATTTACTTTTAAAGTGCAGGACTGTTATGATGCTTCATAACCAATAATTGGTTGTTATAAAACAAACAACATCACTGAAGAGTATAAGGAAACATGCAGACAGATTTCCATGGCAAAGACATAAAAAGGACATAAACATATTCACACACAGATAAGGGGGGCGAGGGGAGTTTCCTGAGACAGGAAGACCTGAAATAGCACACAGCTCGATCAGGCCCGAAGAAATGTTGCTGCTATTTTTGAATGTCTGTACTAAGGGAGGTAATCACTACAACTCTTAGCTATCCACTGTCCTAACCTTTACAAATTGTGTTTTCAGTGAGTTTGCAAGTTAAAAGACACACACCCAAGAGATCATAAACAGGAATCCTTCCTTTCCCATATTTCAGCTGTGATTATGGGTGTTTCACCCTTGCATGGGTAGGTTTTCTTTTTTTCTCTGCAGTGTTTATTGGTTGTGGAGGTGAAAAAATGATAGGCATTCCAAAAATGCCCTCTCCTCTACTGACATGCCACTGAAAAGAACGTTTCACTTAACTGTTAGCTTTATTGCTCTGTGATACAGAATAATTGCACTGTGTAAACAGTCAAATCAATGTCAGAATTTTCAATGGCAGTTAAACTTTATTGACCATAGTTGGGTTTTTTTTTTTAAGCAACACTATAAAAGGGCTGAAGTCAGATGTAATTTTGACATTTTGCCACATGGTGGCTCCAGCTCCCACTCCATAGAGACTGATGAGATGAGGAGCTGCACCTACACAAAGCACATTTCATCAACAGATGTTTACTACAGAGTGACAGAGTCAGAGGCCTTGAGTGGGAGGCTTTAAAAAGGGCAACAGTCGTTACTGCCACTAAAAATCCTGCAAATTATGTTTCTATTAGTGAACTTATATGTATAGAATTCCTTTACTTGTATAACTGTTACATTTTCCTGTTGTTTTATGCTGGAAAGTTGAGTCAGTATCTTGAAATGGTGGTCCTGAGCAAGGACCAAAACAGGAACAAAGGAATTTTTGTTACTTAACCAAATTACTAATATTTACTACCAGCCAAATTAAAGGTAAGTTCTTCAATGCCCTTTGAATGTTGATTTGATTATAGATCAGCATTCAAGTAAGATAGAATAAAACCAGGATATATAGGAAAATACATTTTTTGACTTACCTGCAATCTCTCCAGAGTTTGCAGTACCCATCTCTGAGGCCTGGTCTCCAAGGGTGGAGGCTGGTGGAGAGTCTCCATACCCAGGGGTGCTGGGCCGGCTGGGGGATCCTGACTCTGGATCACTGGTGGAGCCCCATCGTTCGTCTCTTGAAGTTCTTTCCTTATCTCCCACAGATGCTCTACCTCCATCCTTTCTGTGGACCCGCTGGTGAACAATCATCTGGTGACGACTGCGAAACACCTTCCCACACTCAAAGCACTCGTTGGATTTGGTGGAAGCTTGCGACTGTGATGATCGCCGTCTGTCCTGGCGAGATGAAGGCCGGTACTCAGAGTCGCTGAGGCTCTCTGGTGTCCGGTCCCCTGAAGTATGGCTTCCCAAACCAGAGCTGCTGCGTCGCCCTGAGCTGCGCTTCTCTTGACCTTGCAGGACATAACGGCTGCTCTCCTTTTCAAAAACCACAGCAGCTCCAGCGAAGGCCTCCTCCCCCATACTTCCTCCACCATAGGAGGCCTTATAACTCGGCTCCACTGGCTCAACAACCTTTCCTTTTGTAGCTAATTGCCAAGCCTGGTAACTGCAGACTGGATCTAACTCTGGGATTCTTTGACCTAGCATCTTCTTCTCAGCCTCTTCCTCTTCGTCCAAGGTATTTTCCTCAACAGGCTGGAGATTTAAGTAGTCAAGGTAACGTTTCTTAGCAGCTGGTGAGTCCTCATCATCACTGAGTCTGGATTGGCTCTGGGATTTCCTGCCATAGCTGAGACTGTGGACTTTTTCATGGGCCCTCAGACTCTCTCTGCTGTGGAACAGGTTCCCACATTTGGAACACATTTGATAGATTGATGCAACAGAGGCAGTGACAATCTCTGGATCCTGGGCTACATCATTAATGGTAGCTGGATGCTCAGATGAATCTGCTTTTGACCGTGACCTGGATTTGGTGTTGTGTGTTTTCATATGTGATTTCAGAAACCAAGCTTCGCGGAACCGTCGTCCACAAATACGACAGCAGTGGTCCAGGATCCCTGCATGTTTCTTCATGTGTGACTTCAGAAACCAGGCCTGGGTAAAGACCTGGCCACAAGTCTCACAGGGAAAGGTCCCATCACTCTGGGGTTGGGGGACATCAGGTTCGGCCACAGCCTCTTCCTTGACAGTGGTCTCCTCCTCTGCGTCTGCTGTTATGTGGACCTTTTCAATATGGCTGAGGAGCTGGTCCTCTCGCAGGGCCTCATAGCCACACAGACGGCAACAGTAAGGCCTCTGGTCTGTAACAGACTTCTCTCTTTTCATGCTCCTCCCAGGCACTTTCCTCCGACTTTCCTCACCAGTATCCCCATTGATCACTCGGTTACAGGCTGAGCTGCTCTTGGTTGGACTCGTACCTCCATCAAGACCCTCTGAAACACTCATCTCCTCCTCCTCGGCCCCACCCACTTCATCCTCATTGGAGTGGTGGCTAGAGAGCGTGCCCAGTTTGTGGCTGCGAATGTGAACTTTGAGGTTGCCCTTCTGAGAAGCCCTGTGATCACAGTAGGGGCATTTGTATGGGCGAGCACCTGTGTGGCGTCTCATATGCTGCGACAAAGAGCTGAGGAACGGGAAGCTGCGTCCACAGATGTTGCAGTCAAAAGTCCCAGGGACTTTGTCATCTTCACCCTCAACCTCATTTCCAGGGTTGACCTTGTCTCCAACCAGCTTTTCCTTCTGACCTACTGCCTGGGTCTCCATCATCTCTACACTGTCTCTAGGATTCATTGTACGAACTAAACTACCCTGTCTATCTGGCCTTTCACAAGCTCAATAAAACTTGACACTACTGCTATCTGCAGTTGCACATCTAGGGATGTCTAGTGTGCTTTGTTGGTAAGTCAAAATGCTATCTGCCTTCAATCATCCAGAGATCAAGCTGCTTACACAGCAGCTCATTTAGCACTCTCCAGTTACTGGATACAGCACCATCTATCCATCTTCATCTAGCACTGTCAATGAATTAGTGGCTCAAAATATCTGTGTGCCACTGGCACCATACAAAGGACTGGAATTTACTTTATCATTTATTTAGATATATGTAGGAAAGTTTTAACTCTAAATATGTCCCAGCATATATATTCAACTGAGATTTAACAGTCTCTTGTCTTTTTACTCAATTCCAGGTCATCACTTTGTCAGTGGAGAGAAATCCAAGGTCTTTTCATCTGGGTAGCTTATCCACCACACTCCTTTTCATTTTATTGGCTCCTCTTCATTCTCTTCAGTTTTTAGGCACATTAGCAGCTTCCAGGTCGTATAACATTGAGCTCTCTATAGCACGGCCTGAAAGTACTGTCATATCATATCATTCACCTGAGAACGAAAGAGAGAGAGAGAGGGAGAGTTTGGGGGAGGTGAAGTAGGGGAGGTGGGTGAGAAGAGACACAAAGAACACGTCAGTAAAGCAAAAGTATTTCAAATGCACTTTCAGTTTTCGGTCACATTCAGTTGACATTTGCATATACAGCTAAGCTAGCTACAGTATGTAGGTGTTGTGTGAGTATGTGTCATAAGGTAGAACTGACTAATGTTTGTGCAGTAATGAATTAAAATGTAGGTAAATTAAGACCTCCAGTTGGTGATCATAAGGCAAACCACCAATAGAAATACAACAAAATCCTTAATCCTTATATTATATAAATAGGACCATTGTGATTCTTCTGTATGTGTATCTATGTACAATATTGTTGATGCTCAATAAAAAGAAAATGGAAAAAAAAAAAGAAATACAACAAAATCCATGCCATCTTTAGAAACACACACACATTTGTGAGACTGCAAACGCAGACACACAAGCAACTTATTAAATGAAAATGAAAAAAGCGAATTTTTTTAAACCACCAAATCCGTATAAAATAAGTGCAGGTGGGTTATTATCGTGTATAAAATCCATGTATCTGTGGTGCCACTATGCACGTGGATGTGTGTGTGTTGTGATTGTACGTGAGTCGTGCAGGGCTTGGGGGTTCTGACGCCACACTGGCTGAGTCGACACTTTACACAATCAGGGTGGGAGGGGTGGGGGGGACGGGGCCTGTGTTCACATCAGCAAGATCAGCAGTGCCACCATATTCCCTCCCCATACTGGCCTCACGCACCCGCCTCAACTGACACTATCACATGACAGGGATCTTAAGTACACAACAGGAAGTGGCTCTTCAGACAGTTTGCTTTGCTCTGTTTCTCAAACTGGAGTTGAATGGGGTCAGGGAGAGAGTCAAACAGAAAGAGAAAGAGAGAGGGTGATAAGAAGAGAAAGACAAAGACTTTCAGCAGTGTTGACTAATTTCATACTTCATGTATTTTGTTCAATGGGTGGAAGATTTCCACAGTCTTTTGTAGGTTTTCGCATTTGTGTTAGTTTGTTTGACTACTGTTGATTTAAAGCCTTAAAATCTTGCTGTATGCATGCATTGGATTGTGTTATATGTCAGACCTGTTTTCAAAACATTACTTTAAGATGGCTTTATTATCATTTCTTGCTGCTCAGTCCAAATCCTCTCACAAGAATCAATCAAAGTTAATCACATCTTTATTCTTTTCTCCCTCTAAGCTCATTCATAACATCATTACACGAGACCCCTTCTGTTATAAATTTGTTGATCAAACTGACACATATTTTACTGGAGTATTAATTTCAGCAGATGCCGAAGCCTGAAAGTGTGGACTACATGAAATGAGACTGACAGCATTATTACAGGCTATTATATCAAGTGCCAGAGCCCATAAGCTGAGTTACTGCCAGGCTCTAATTATAAGTGGATAATTGATCATAATCATAAGAGGATAAGGTGGTGGAGGAGGGAAGTTAGCACAAGAACAATCATATGTCTTAAACTCTCGCACTGAAAATGACTACCCTGCACCAGAGCCACCTATCTATCTAGAATGATTTATGCTATTGAAATCAGCGCGGCCTCAATGGTTCACCATGCCTCCTCCTGGAGTGCTTAGTAAGCTAAGGCTTCCAGCTAACAAGCACAGTACTGTTCCAGCCAAAAGTGCAGCTGTGGCTGACATTATTTTGAAACAAAATGTATTTTCGGATGCAGACCTTTCACAGTCTATAATATACAAGGCTTTATCAATGCTGATCTAAAAAAAAAAAAAAAAAGGATAGAGGCCCTCTATTTCTTCATGCTTTTGAAAACTCCTTTTACATTTTTCACCATGCTAGCAGCGTGGCTCTACAGATGGCATGACATTCTTTTGCTCAGACTCAAATATCTCTACAACTACCTGATGGATTGCCAAGATTTTCTACATGCATTCATGTTCCCCAGGAGATGAATCCTTATTACTTTTTATGATCCCCTGACTTTTCTTGTAGTGTCACCAGCACATAAAAGATTTCACTTATTCTGTGAAATATCTAAACATCTACTTGATAGATTGGCTCAAAATTTTTGCAGAGGCATTCATAGGTCCCACAGGATGACTCCTAATGGCTTTGGTCATGCCTGATTCATCCTCTAGTGGCACTATGAGGTTCACATTTGTGGTTTTGAGTGAAATGTCTCAGTAACTAATGGATGGATTGCAATGAAATGTGGTACAGACTTATATTCCCCCATCTTGGGATGAACTGTATTTATCCACTACTTTGGATATGAAAGAATAAAGATAAAGAAAAATAGTCATAAACTTTACACACCGCTTAAATAAGGAACAACAAAAAACTTCATCAAACACATGACATAATGGAGAATCAGGTGATTATGACGGACATAAACCAGCAATATCAGGAAAACAAAGCCGTCAACCCCATCCACGGTAGTTTTCCCCTCCATCTGTTCCATCTGCTCTCTGTCTCCACATCCTAATGTTACTTATTAATACTTAGGAGTTTCTCCCAGTTCTGGCGCTAAAAACAGAGGATAATAATCTTATTTCCTATAAAATGGCCTTGCTGATTGGGGGTCAGGAGTGCTGAGGGGGTTGAGACTATTCAACAGTAAGCCTGTCATCCACCAGACAGTCGCATGTGCAAATTGAAATGTAATGAGATTAGCCCCCAGAAGGGAAACAATGCAGGCTCCTCGCCATACAGGCGAAGTAAAAAAAAAAAAAAAAGACAAATTGGCTTAAGGAGGGAGAAACTGTCCAGGAGAGACAGACAAGATTACCAATCATCGAAGTCATCAAAAAAGAGAAGAGGCATCAGAGCTCTGTTAAGGCTTACAATATAAGGTGTCTTCCTGAGACTAGCAAGAACATTCCACTCTTTAAATCTTAATTGTCATTGACATCCTCCGGCTAATTAACCTCACTCTCTCACATACACTCACACAAGGATTAATAAGACAAGAGAATGTGTGTAGCTGAAATAAGAACTGAAACTGGTCTTTTATGTCTTCGTTTAGTGTGTTCTAATGCTTACAGGTCACCTTTAAATAATTATGACCAACCCTGTCAAGCAGTCTAACCCTAGTTGAGAACGTCATTGTGCTGATATTAGACATGCCATTAATGGACTTTAGCTTCCCTACCATGAGTCACTGGGAGTGAGTGGAGGCCTACACTCAGCTGATAATGACTGCTGTGTCAAACAAAAACAAACTGTTCTTTTTTTTTTTTTTCCACCCTCCATCCTTGCATGCTCAACCTCTGCTGCTCTGCTTTCTGAACGCTGAACCATAGCGGCTGAGGTCCGGCGAGAGGAAGAAATCCACTCTTATTTTCCCATCCATTTGCAAAACCTTTTTTCAGAGCCGCCCGTTATTTCTGTTCCCGAGACTCCTGAGGTTCACATCTGGAGTGAATCTCGAAACAAACTGTGTGTCAAACTGTGCACACAGTCCAGCAGAGAACCTGCTTGCAGCTGTATGGCTTTCTGTTTTGTATTTATTTTCACACATTAGTACTGTCAGTAAGCCAGACATTCAACCATAAAAAGTTTAATACCAAAACTACCACCAAACATATCAAGTACAAGAACTAGTACAGTTTCATAGAAACGTTTGATGTTTATTGGAGGTTTTGGTGACTCTCTGTGAAACAACTCAATAGCTGTTAACAAGATGAGGTGGGAAAGAATCCAGTTCTAAGCTTGGTGGTGTGTTTGACTTTTTCTGTGACACTTCCCAGTTGCTCCCTCTAGAGGCCACACATTCAGCTTGCAGCACACATTTGGTGCAATAATATGAAAAAAAGTATTCAAATTTGGTTACAACATAGAACTACTGCAGTCTACTATTTAAAGACAAATGCGTTTAACAAAGAGTTACAGTAATACAAAGGTTTAGCCGAAAGGGCTAGGCCTCGCTGCTTTGCTCCTCTGTGACAGAAAACACTGTCATCCAGCCTGGAAGCACCTTCATCATAGCAATCATCTCAGAGGCAGCCATGACACAAATCTCCTGCACCCAAGGGTGCGGAGATTGGCTTTCATACCACACTGACTCACTCACACTGTCACCTTATCACTGATAATGACTGTAGGTCGTTCTCGTGTGGGACATCCTTCAGCCGTGATGGGGATCTGTTTCCCTCCCACACAGCAGCATAGAGACGAGCATTTGAGTTTAAGAAAAAAATACACAGCGGGGGAAAAAATAAAGAGTGGACCTCTTGTTTAAATGTGCACACACTGACACGTACATGCAGGCAAACTGAGGAATCAAGAAGCAAAACAGAGGGGGCTTTTAATGTTGTCCACACACATCTTTTCAAAGTCTATATGTGCACACAGTGGGCTTTTAACACTGTTTCATACAGGCAGCATTGAGAGCTTAACGACCCATACAGAGAGCTGCTCACACACACACACACACATGCATTAACACATACACTGCTTCACGGAGCGTAACATACAGAGAGCACTTTACAAAAAACCTTCCTATCCTCTGTACAGTTGCTCATAAAGTGGAGACATTCAGTGCTCAGAGTGGGACAGAGGGGATGGTATATGTGGAGTCTTAAACACACACACACACACACACACACAGTGCAGAGCCAGTGTATTCTCAGACCAATCAATAATCCATTATGAACAAACTGCTCTTCACCTCACACCCTGCTCTAAACCTGCAGACAAAGAGGTCTGCTGCAAGCTCCACAATGAAGAGAGAGAAAGGAGGGTGGGGGGGTTAAAGCACAGCTGGATGCACACCCACACACACACCTACAGGCTGTTTGCAAAACACACACACTGGAGCAATAGGACTTTTTTTTTGGGGGGGGGGGGACAAACGTGTCAGCTGTGTAACAAAAAAACAAAAAAAAAACTTTGTGGTTGACAGACATAGTTTTGCTTCAGCTGCTGTTAAGAAACGTAGATTCTATTACATCGTATATATCATACATATGAACTCTCACTGTCTGCAGTTGAAAGTGGAAAAACACATTCAAGAGTTATTTTATTGTACATGTATTAATGCAGACAAAATACTTTAGAACGTGTAATACAAATTGTGCTGTGTGCATTATTGCATTATTACTGCATTGTTAAAATGTATGTGCTCATTCCATTCTTACATTACTCACATACTTGCACATAACCACATCTGGCCATGTATGCATTTGTGTGTGTGTGTGTGTGTGTGTGTGTGTGTGTGTAAGCTAGATGGGACAATCCTTTAGAGGCTAAATGCAGATGGTTGTGGTGAAGCAGAGTGTTTAAGTCAGTTTCGTAATGGATTCTCTCTTATTTAGGTCTATCTGGACTCTAGATTATGTCCAAAAGTGAGTCCAGTTTGACTCAACTGGCAGCTCAATAAGTTTGACTCAAGTTTGTCTTCTTTTTCACTTGATTTCGGTCTAGCTTGGCTCATTTTAGTCATTTCTGTCTTGACAATGAGTAGAAGAAAAATTCAAGTATACACATGGGGAACACATCACTTGATCTAATTATGTTTCTTTTCCCAAACAGTACAATGCAGGCATCCCGCTCATTTGCCATTCGTCATAGTCTGACTCAGGTTTGGTGGTTTGGTTTGAGTTTGACTAGAGGTCCTGTCTAGTTTGGCTCAAAATTGACTCCAATTTAGGTCTGATCTAGGACCAGTTTAGGTTCCATCTACAACCAATTTGGAAGCAGTTTGGGCTGCGTAGTGTTATGGTTTTGGTCCAGTTTCCCTCTAGTCGAGGTCTGTCCCTGGTCTGTCAGAGCAGGTCATGCTCATAAGCAGGAAGAGCAGTGGGGGGCTTTGTGGCATTGTTGGGGTCTCCAATTCCCATCCTACCCCTAGTTCCATCCCTGCCCCCCCCCATCTCTTAAACCCAGCCAGAACAATAGAGGGGGTCCACGCTGTCTGTCCCTTCTCAAACCCCCCCTTTCTGATAAATAGGCTGAGAGGGGATCCTGCCTGCCTACTCTATTTGCGTGAGAAGGGCTTTTGGATAAAAAAAAAGAAAAGTCCACTGGATCTGTGTATGCGTGTGTGTGTGTGTGTGTGTGTGTGTGTGTGTGTGTGTGTGTGTGTGTGTGTAGGAAGTGGCAGGTGTTTGGGTCAATACTGTCATGTCACATTTTGGTGACCGGTCCATGCTAGTGGGATTACTGGACGGGTCAGGAGGAGACGGGGGCTGTTCTTAGCCCTATAGAGTACACTACAGAGTACATTACACACCAGCACAACCCTTTGGAGTAAATGATGGGAATTTGACAGGAACAGCTACCTGTTCAGCCTGATTTGTATGCACCTGTAAGTTGCCTTTTGACTGTTCTTTTGTGTATTTTCTTGACATCTTTTAGAGGGGTTTCACCACTGAGTTAAAAAAAAAAACACAATCTGGCACCATTTCCATAACTTAACTGTTCATTTATTTGTTGGTAACAAACAAGGAATTTAGGAAAATGCACAAATTTCCCTTTTGCATTGTTTATTCTTTAAAATAGCACTAAACGGATCAACATGGTGTGATACCTGCTGCTATAAATTAGCTCAGTTTAAAGCCAACAAGAGCTGCCTGCTCTCATGGGCCATCTTCTCCAGCTTCCCCTGGGACTCAGTGTGCATGTGTGTGTGTGTGTGTGTGTGTGTGTGTGTGTGTGTGTGTGTGTGTGTGAATGTGTGTGTGTGTGTGTATGCGTGCCTCCCTCCCCCCTCCTTCTCAAACTCTGCCTGTTTTTCTCACACCGCTCGTTAACCCCTGGGTGCTCCTGCCCATAGAGCTCCCCCTCCTCCTCATCATCCTCCTCCTCCTGCTGCACCACAGCAGCATTTCTCACACACAAACACACAGTGAGATCTAGTGTCACTGTGCAAAATGTAGACTAAACTATCATTACATGAACGAAAACTCCCTTCAGTTCACAAACAATAGATTTGCTTATTGCATAAACTCTTCTTGAGCAGGATTGCTGGTTTTATTCATTCATCTTCAAGCCCCTAAACCCAACTTTAACCCTGACCTAGACCTTAATCTGACTGTAAAGTGAAATCCAAATCTTAATCCTGAACTACTAGAGTAGATCTTAGTACGTATAGTCATTTTAGATCACTTAAACATTCACAAATAAGTCATTTAGAAAGTTACAACCAGGCTTAATGAAATCATTATTTTCTGTTCACTTCCATGCAAATGGCTGTTTCCTTCTGCACGTTCCCTCACGCTGACATTAAACGCATTAAGAGGCAGTATGGGATGGAGCAGAAACAGACCAGGACCAGGAGCAGGGGTAAAACAAGCACTACTGCAACCTGTTGGTGTAATAGCAGCAAAAGCAGAAGAGGCACTCATGGGAATGGCGTTCGATTTAAATCGAAATTGAAACTCCTCAATCCCCTTTTCACTCCATGCCCAGCTGGCCGCTCCTCTCACAACTCTCCCTTCCTTTCTCTTCCCTCTGCGCTCCTCCATCCGTCTGCAGTCCCGAACAACCTCTGCAACTGAACCTAAATCAGTCTCTCTGAAGTGTAATTAGACCGCTGACCTCAAAGCTGGCCACCAGTCTTTCACACTGTCACACATTCTGATATAACCGCTTTATTTTGTCGCTCGCTGCGGCGAGATTGGCCCGGCGGTTAGGGAGTCGCACACGCACACACATCACTCATGCGCACAAACAACATGATGGAATGGATGCAGTGTTGTAATACCTGCCAAAGTCATCTTTGACCATTTCAAAGCAATCATACTGATTTGTATAAATGTCAGCTTGTGATGTAGTGTAAACAGACAAGACAGCAGAATGAAGACAGAACATTAGTGAAACAGACAAAACAGATAAACAGAGTTTCATTTTGAAATTTGGAATACTCGTTAATGAGCTGGAGCTGATAAAATCAACCGCAGACAGTTGTCATTTGACACAGCAAGATCTGAGAAGACTACGCCCTATACTCAAAGCAACAGCTGGCTACCAGAAAGACCAAAGATAATTTCAACCTTAGCAGCTCAATAAATGACAACAGTTTACAAGAAACCGATGTGTCAGTCACCCAGAAAGCATTGATATCAAAATCACACCACATTTTAATAGCATCAGAACTCTTCCACTAGCATTATCTCAAATGTAAATTACACACAATTCAACACTCAAAACATGGAGCTGTTAGGCCAATGTTCAACCAAAAAAGATCATGCATCTGTCATCTCATTCTGTGATAGCTGAATAGACCATGAATGTATGCTTTTAGGAGCAAAATTACACACAGAGCTGTTGAATTTGCATTGCATTTGCTTTTTTTTGTGTATGAATACATACAGTATGTCTATTTGAATTTTCTTTGACTACTCTTTAACTTTTGTTACTTGCTGCGTTCCTTGTTCTCAAACCTGTCTTTACCTTGAGGCAAAATCTGAACAACACATCCTGTAAGAGTTGTCAAGAGGAGATATGATAACGTAACAGGGCAAGATCTGCTTTTGACTCTTCCTTACCGCCTGCACACACACACACACATACACGCACAAGCTGGCAGGCAGGATGGGAGGGTTTCCACAGAAATCTCCTGATGGCTCTACTACAGAGAGAATGTGTGGGCTCCAACAGGCAGTTGTTGTTGTTGCGAGGTAGTTCACACACTGCTCTAAAGTACAAACACACACGGCAACAAAAAAAAAAAAAAGGGAAAAAAAAATACACATACACATTATAAAGAAAGGACAACTCCAAACAAAGTAACCTGTGGGTAAAATCAAATTTCATCCCCTGGAAAAAATTGTGCACAGCACACTGTATTGAGTATTGAACCCTCTCTGTGTGTGAATGTGTGGCAGCACAGAGAATGAAAAGCAGAGTCATACAGATTTACTGTGAAACATTATGGCGACCATAACACGAGAACTTCAAATACAAACCTAGTTTTTCATGACGACGAAATTAAATACTTAAATGTACAGACACTTTAACCTCACTACTGAGCACCTTAAAGACAACATGAAAAGTCTCACTGTGTGTTCAGTAATAACGCAAAGCTAATTTTAGAGGCCGTGGCATGAATTCAGTGTTTCAACTTCATTGAAATCCAGGAGCATTACGAAATCACGCGTAGAGAGAAGATAGGAAAAAAGGAGAGACTGTAGGGAAATATCAGAGAGAAGAGTTTCTGCTGAGTTCTGAGTTCATTCAACTGAACACACACACACTCCCACACACATGGTCAGTGTGTCCGTTGCTAGCTAACTTACAGCTCTCACACAGTTGTTAAATTGGCTTTTTGGAAAAAATAAATGGTCCCGTGGTCAGATTTGCATGAATGTCATGAGGAAGAACTCTTCCTTCTGTTTCTGAACACACGTTATGACCATGTGTGTAATGAAATGTTACACTTAAATTACAGGAGGTTATATAACAACAAAAAATCATTATAAATTATAAATTCACTAGTATCAGGGCACATGAGAATATCATAGAAAGACTTGCTCTACATTTTTGGGTAATACACTAATTCATTTACTTGCTATGACTCTCATGTTTTCCGTACAAATTTATGAAGCTACTGCTAGGAGCCAGCTAGCTTAGCACAGGAAGTTGCTGTGCCAAGTGAAGGAATAATCACCTGCAAGTGTCATTTTAACACTTTGGTTTCTATATAGGTCACAAAAGAGATATAGCATGTTAATTAGTGAGCTTTAAAGGATGTAGGAGGTGGATTTTGTTCCCTTTAAGGAGACAGGCTAGCTGTTACTACCAGTTTCCAGTCTTTATGGTAAGCTAAGCTAAAAGGCAGCTGGTGGTAGCTTTATATTTAACTCCAACGTAAGGACATGGAAAAAATTGTATTTCCCCCAAATGTCAAACTATTACATTGAAACAGATACAACAAAATGTTTTACCATCCACTCTAATAATCCACTATTATGTCCTGCAGTCATACTTTGAATCCCTGCGGAATTATTAAAGGAACATGACAGTGGCACAAGTGGAAATAAAAAAATACCACAAAGTTTAATAAAGTCACCATGAACTCATTATTGACCATCATAAATCCAAAAAGCATATACTAGGAGTGTTTTTGTTTGTGTGTATGTGCAAGCCAGTGTGTGTGTGTGCTGCAACATCTGCCCAGGATTTCATAGCCAAAAATAACAATAAAGAAAAAAAAAAGACGCACCACACAGGAACTGGGGCTGCTAGATGAGAATAACAAACGTTGTTAGTCTTTCATAGAGGACAGAGAGTTTTTCTTGAGAGTGCACTGAAGCTACATGACACATTTCTTTCATACGCAGGCTGACAGGCATTACCGTGAGTGAGAGCTTATGTGGCTACGTGGTCGTGATGGATGGCCGTATAAAAAGAACTGGAGATCCCATCTGGGTCACGTCTTATCAGGCTGACTGATTCACATTGATGAAATCATGTCGGCTTGTTAACCCACCCAGTGGAAAAAGTCTAAACTAATACAGAGGAAAACAAGGCGGCATCTGAAGAGGGAGTGAGAGAGAGATGCATGTCAAGGAGAGTAGAAAAGGCAGAGCAAATAACGAGAGGGAGGGCAGCAGAGGGAAGATAAGTGGTAAATAGTGATGTAAAGTCACGGCAGGAGATAGATTGGGATAATAAGAGCTGACTGAGAGGGAGAGAGAGGGAGATGCGAGAGACGGGGAGCAAGAAAGAGAGAGAAATGCAGGCTGTGGGCTGCACGCTGCAGAAAATGTCCATCATACAGTAATAGTTTTTAGGAATTTAGACTATTGATTAACACTGTCTGCTGAGAAAATAGGTATGGGGAAAAAAACAAATGTGACTTTCTGGTTATTAGCTCTGTTTGGTCTTTTCTCAGTCGAACTTTCTTTAAGAAGGAATGATTGAAACACTCAATACCAGACTACACGGCTTGTTATGACAGATATTCTTTGCAGTGTAACCACAGCACAGGAAATTGGCCAGGATTCTCTCTCTCAACATTCATCCAATAGTCCTACAGAGACAATCTGCTAGTATAGTTACACTGTAACCCTCTCACCCCCCAATCAACCTACACTGTACAGTGCAAATGTAGGCGCGTGTGCACTACAGTGTGCACAGCACGTGTGCGTGTTCGTCAGGTAAGTGGGTGGCTGTGCGTGGGAAACGGTGAGTTCTCGAAAGATTTTCAGTTACTTTTTCCTATGTTTTGACAGATGTTTTAGTTTAAAGACATTAGAAAGTCAAAGAAATCTCCCACTAAAGAGTTGGCACTTCCAATCTCTGAGCTGTAAAAAAAAAAACAAAAAAAATCACCCTAATTCTACCTACCAGCGTCTAACAGCTGTCTCCAGAGGTATGACTGGAAAAGCCAGTTTCATGAAAGCACCTACTAGAAGTGACATCGGCTGTGGTGTGAAATGTTTCCTTGCAAAATATGACAAATAAAGAACACACCTACGTACATCGATAGCATAAGTTCAAAACAGGAAAATATTAGTTGAATGTCTAAGTGTATTACACCAAAGACCTATGACTGTTGAAGGATTTTAAATACAAAATGTCAAATAAGTGGGGAAATTACACGCTGTATCAGCCGCTCCTCTGGTTCTTTTCCTTTCTGGTGCAGGTGGGCTTAAGAAAACCAGATCGCAGCATCCTGTCGGTAAACAAGCAGCATTCCTCAACCCGCCTGTTTGCAATAAACTCACTGGCACAACCTGATCTGCACCAGTTGCTGCGCTTAGACAGTAGTGGATTTACCAGATCGACATCTGGAAGCATGCAGCACCTACAGTGGCATGAACGTCAGGCTGACAACCTGCCTGGTAATGGGCTACATAATGTCAGTGGGATATTAATGGTAACAAATTGCTGTCAAGTGAAAACTTTGAAACTTTTTGAGTTTTTGTTTTAAATGAAGGAAATTGGCCTCTATATGCTTGGAAACAATGTATGGTCAGTATATAGAATAGATGTATATGAAAACTCCCTTGGAGACACTGGTGCATTTTCAGAAATCAGAAAAAGCTTTACTGGCAAGTATGATTTTACACATACAAGGAATTTGTTCTGGTGTTGTTGATGCATGACAACATTCTCTAAATATAAACAATTAAAAATTAAAAATATAACAATATACATATATATACACAGTATGTTTTAAAAGTAAAAAGAGCAGTACAGCTGTGCAGTGATGGTAAGTACCAGTCAAATGTTCACAAATGTGCAAATGTTCACAGTAGTATTTTAAATATGCAAGTATAGTATATTACAAAACAAGTCCGAGCTGAGCTGAGCGTTAATGTAACGCATAAAGTAGTGGATGCAATGTCAGTGTGACATGTAGAGGCAGAGGTGGAGTGTGAAGAGTGAAAGAGTGTCAGGGGGGGCTCCGGGCCTTGTTGATAAGGCTAGCAGCAGACTCAGACTTTCAGACTTTCATCCAGTATTACAGCAGTTAGATAGTAAGATATAATATTATGTAAATTAGCTTTAGTTTGGTATAATACAACTAAAGATTTTTTTCATGTTTATTCATTTCCTAATGATGTGGTATTGTTTGTCCATTTTGTTATATTATAAAGGTTGGGGCTCTTATTTTAAAGGAGCAATGCACAGTCAGTTGGTCCACTATTTAGGTTCTTAACTGCCACCACTAGGTGGTTGAAATTTATGGTTTTGAGTGAAAAGGTTATACAACAACTATTGAATTAATTGCCATGAAATGTGATGCAGACATTGACGCCCCCCCCCCAAAAATGAATTGTAATAACTCAGGAGACGCCTACACTTTTCATTTACTAGGGCAAAGTTTCAATTATTCAATAGTTTAGCAAATGTTAGCATGCTAAAAATGTGGGTTAAACATCAGCATTATCATCACTGCAAGCATGCTTATGTTAGCTCAAAGCAACAATGTGTCAGGGAGGCTATATATGGTCCTTACAATGAAATCTATAATATAGTACTAAGCCTCTGTGGTTGCTGTGTGTTAGTTACAATTAGACACCAATAATCAATTGCTAATGGTCACTGTGACTGACTGACCCTGATATTAAGGACAAACTGAAGTGTAAAAAAAAATGCTGTCTGGCAGCTGTGAGCTCTGCCTCACTCTGCAGAGACAACTGGCAGGATATACAGTATGTGTCTCAATCTGAATGCACCACGAGGTCTATACTTCCAAAAATACTCTCGTTTAACACAGGAAATAGTGTTGTGCAATAGGTTTATACCAATAAATCAAGCCAATTAAGACATATGGGATAAGCAGTAGTAACTGTTGCCATAGTTTTAGCAGTAATACTAGCTGATGCATTTATGAGAGGCTTTTGCATTATGACAAGAATTGTCATAATGTGAGGTGGAATTTAATTAGGTTTTAAATTTTAGATATTTGTGTCACAAAAATATAATTCATTTACAAAACTGTGCAGAACATCAGCGAGTACCATTTGGCACTCCACTTAATGTTTAACTATTAATTCAGAGGAGCAACCAAGGGTAATACAGGAGAAAGCAAATGTTGCATCAAGCAGTCATGTTTGCGCAGGTCTCCCTGGAGAGATCAGATGCTTCCAATGGGAGTTACCTGCAACAGCCATGCAGCAAAACAGCCTTTAACCCAGCCAACCAGTCAATCGGCCACCGCTAAAAACCGACAGGCCTGTTACACAAGAAATAAGCGACAGAGGATTACGCACTCTGTCATTTTCTCCACACCACACCAGTGGACAGCATTAAAAAAGAAAAAAAGAAAAAGAAAAAAGCACAGCGCAGAGTCCAGACTCAAAGACTGCAAGATGGGTTACTAAAAATGGAGACAACTCCCACCTAGGGATACACAAGGTAGACATGGGAGAGAGTCTTCTGGTTCAGTTGCATGTATTTGTATGAATCTAAGATAAGCGCATGAAAAAATGCTGTGGGTATGAGGTGAGGAAAACAAAGCTTTATCTTACAAAGACGGAACAGTGACTGTGACGGCAATAAATAAATAAATAAATAAATGGCAAATATGATTTGAGATAATATTATGAAAGGATCAGGGGGAGTTCACTGTAAATACTAGCATTAACTGCAGTGATTATGAGCTGCACTTGTGTCATACACAAGAGACTGCAGCTACAACAAGATGATAATGGCCCTTTATTGTACAATCACCGTTATGTATATGATTCATACAGCTTAACTGATTACATATTTATAGCAGAATGAATCAATACCACACTTAACTGACTGTGAGATATTTTGAACATTATCAGTAGTAAGAACTTGTTTTCACACAGCAGCATTGTATGAAATGTTCTTTCAGGTGCTTTTCTGCTAACTGTTTGGAATTTTCTCAAAAGGTTTTAAGATGGCATTTTTAAAAATACAGAAATTTGGCACAAATTCGACACTGCTTCAATTAAATAGTTGGCAGTACTGGCCTTAAAAAAATCCTATTAGATACAAGTCAGATCTATCTGGGACAATGATGCCTGTGGAGCCAGCTGTCCAGGTATTTAAACCTCAGCATACCAACTGCTTGTGGGCTTAATAGTTGTGAAAATCAATACACAGAATATGTACAGCCAGCTACAACCTTAAGTAACCACTTTAGAAGATGGTGCACCCATAGCATCTGTGGTTTGGGTGTGAAGAATGCCTCAGATTAAGATGGTCTTAATATAATTGAGTGAAAATTAACACGTTTACTGGCATTAAAATGGAGATTTTTAAAGTTTAAAGTTCCCATTGTCTGCTCTAGATTAAGAGTCCTGATCATGGTTAGGCTGTGCCCCGCCTGCCTCTCTGTATGAGACTATTAGATTATGCCTACACAAATGGGTCAGATTTTTCTTTGTAAATTATTGGGGTTTGTTTTTTAGGGAAGACAGGCTTTTGTGGTCATTCTTAAGACTATTAATTGGGTGATTTTGTGGAGCTGGTCAGGTATAATCCGATGGGATTAGCGGCTATGCTCTTTAAATAGATTTCTACGGTCAGGGATTAGATGATCACAGCCAGTCAGCCTCAAGAGCAGCAGATTTTCATCTCTATGGTTTTAATTTAAGGGAAAAAAACAGACACAGCAGTACAACAACAGTACATCATGATGCTATATACAACTCAAAACCTCATGGAATATTGAAATGAGCAATTACAATTAAAGGGGGATATCTGTGCAGGTCTGTCTCATTTGTTTCTAGTTCTGAGCTGATAGTATTGGAAAACCTCTAGTCTTGGGATGTGTTCAGCTGGGATGTTGCATTTGAGACTGGGGGTTAAGGAGGGCACTACCAGGGGCCCATACCTTCCTCCCCTCAACTATCCTCCTCACATCTGGATACAATGTGGGAACAGGGCACTGAGGCCAGGGGGATAGCCGAAGGGAGGGTGTGAGTGTGCTGGGGGATTCTTTACAGAACATCAGAGCCAATGGAAAAAGGTGGTGGTGGTGGTGGTGGTGGTGGTGCTTGTGCTGCTGGTGGTAGATGTGGGGCGATGGGGTTATGTGTGTTGTGGTAGTGGGGTGGTGGGGAGGGGCGGGGGGAACTAAAAAGCTCCCTGTCTTTGGTCTCTTCTTCCCTGTGTAGTTGACTGCAAGGCCCCGAGCAATAGACAGACAGAGAGGCAGCTGGGAACTGAGGTAGCAAACAGCAGCCCAGGAAACACAATGTGGGAGCACAAATACAGACAAGAATCTGAAAAATCTGGTGCTTCTGCTCTTAACAGGGTAAATACACTCGATATGTATAATAAGTCACTCCAGGTTTAGACAAATACAGTTATTAAGTTCCACTTTTGATGTGAAACACAGGAGTCAAATTTGCGTGAATACGTATGTGTATTACATAATTCATCTATTTAAATCACCAGGAATTATAGTTATGTAATGCTGAGAAATGTGTGATATAATAATAAATAATGCTTGTTTTTCTTACCTTTTTTGGTCAGTGTGATGTTGAAAAACTGGATTTGATGTGGTATTTAAAAGGCCTTAAAAAGTCTTGTTGAACCCCACAGAAACCCTGATTGTGGGTAATGTAGGCGCCCGGCGTTTGACAAGGAAGAAAAATGTGTGAAATAAAAAAGGCGACATCTCTGATTTTGCTGCGTAAAAGTCCAACAATGTAATTACAAAGAATTACTGTAAAAAAAAAAAAAAA
Organism: Argyrosomus regius; assembly: GCA_946959425.1. NCBI lineage: Eukaryota > Metazoa > Chordata > Actinopteri > Sciaenidae > Argyrosomus > Argyrosomus regius. The sequence continues at coordinate 8,724,970 of OX336884.1, read as the reverse complement.
TCATACATTCATTTAATTCAGAAAGCATAAGTTGGCTGCCGACAGTTTGGTCGGCGCTTTGGGTATGTTAGAAGTGTATAATGTAGCCTTGAGCCACCAGCCTTAAGCAAAGATGAGGAGTGAGATACAAAGGTTCAGCATCTGATTTTCTAACGTTTACCGACATCAAGTTACGTCACTAATTTTTTTTTTTTTTTTGCAGTAGTACTCCTCAAAACCTTTAAACAGACTTTGATGTGTAAGATCAGCACACCTTCCTTTTAATATCACGTGATACATCCATCTGCCTTGTCAAACGGAAAGTGAAAATAATCTCTACCATCTGATTTTCCATCATGAACAAAGCACCGGCTATGACAAGTGCCTCACTTGTGAGAGCATAATGTCATGTACATCACTCACAGTCATAACAGCACTTAAGTGATTGAGAGGTGAGTATTTTCACTATTTTTTATCTGTAACAGGCTTTCTTTGACATTTTTTGTGGGCATTTGAGATAGAGAATAGAATAATCAAAATAAAGATGAGTATCCTTTTACTTATTTTCCCTCCTTAGCTGAAAAGAAACCCTCAGAATAAATGATGATCCTTGTGCTTTGCATCTTGCATATATGCTTGGAGTTGAACTGTATCTCTGATCCACATGTGGCTTTGGGGTGAGCTCATTAGCCCCTGGGCGACCCCCACCACCACCCACACCTCTGTCCTCAGTGACCCTAAAGCCCTATAAGAGCTCCTCTACTACTCCATGTACTGTTTCCTAACACTGACTCTATCCTATGGCATGTTAAGTATCAGTATTGCCCAAATTTGGATTTTTTTTTTAGCTCTTCCATTTAACTGATAATGAAGCTTTTATGCTGCATAAATATGGTCACTTGTTAGTATTAGTCATTCTTTTGACTCTTTTTAGACGGCCAGCAGTTTCTGGCAGAAAAGGAGATGTCAGACTGCCCTCTATATTTCCATATGAGTGGGTCTGCCCCACCACAGCAGGATTTCTTTTCTTTTCCCACAGCAAGAGGACAAAACAATAGTGACATGCAGGCACATCAATAACAGCATTGTACAGAAGACTCGCTCATTTAAAAAAGCAATGTAATCGCTTTTATTTCTTCGGGAGTATGAATTTGTTATGATAATTGCTCTGTTTGTAAATTGGAATCCGAAAATTCAGAAAAAGGAATGATGTCGTTCTCTTCTATCATGATTAGAAAAGAAAACATTTCTGACAGGATGTCCAAACTTCCGTCAGTCTGTACCCCCCTTCCCCACACACACACACGTGCACACGCGCACACACACACTCGCTAAAAGGCATCGCGGCAAGGTTAGGCTGACATCAGCGGCTAACGATCAGTTCCTCTGTGGGCTGAATGATTAGCTGCAGTAGCCTGGAGACATTTCCAGCTTGTTTCCCTGAGTTGGTCAGACATGCAACATCACTGGCCTTCAATCTGCACTAACTACATCCACTCTCTATTCTATTCTGTGTACAAAAACAGACTACAGACTTTTACAGACTAATAGATGATGCTAACAATGTAGCGAATGTGGGTAAGTTCAGATGTGGAAAAGCAGAGAACAGGCCTATAAGTTGTTTTCATATTAAAATGGAGTGACAAGAGTGATTCCTTGAGGGAGATTAGATACTGTGCACATGTGTAGTAGGTACCAGTTAAACATTTGCATCAAAGTGAAACTAAAATGAGAATGACAGATTGTAAATATTTGCATATTTCACCTTTGCTAAGAGGCCAACTGAAGTCTTTAATTGCTGACATATTTCTGCTCCCTACTTCTCAGAAGTTTAAGCTGAGATGGGTTTGCTAACTACAGTACTTCTCTTTATTTTAAAACAGCCGCAAACAAAGCATGACTTCCTGTGCATCAGAGTTTTTCTTAGGAAAGAGTCTGAATTTGTTTAATCTAACTTTTTCATTCCCATTTAGAGTGTGTTTATTAACTGGAACAGAATGGTGAATGCTAAAAAGGAGCCTCTCTGCTTAGGAAACAGTTCACCCAACCCCCACCCACCCTTAATGCCCTCTGGGCTGCTGTGAGTTTGGATTAAGTTTGGGTGCCATGTCCCCTCCCTGCCGAGGCCAGCCGTCACCCCTGCAAAACATACATAGGAAGTTTGTGTGGCCCATCAAATATAAAGAAGACCATTAGGGAGGCAACAGTCCTGCAGAGAGATACACAGACTAGATAGACTGGGTAGGAAGAATGCAAAGGAAAGGAAAGCAATGATGAGGAAACCACAAAAAGGGATGCTGATTAAACTGATTATATTACATGTCCCCGGTTCATTGCTTTATTAGACACACTACAATAAAGCGTGTTTTCAATCTATTCAGAGTGCTTTGTATGATCTTTGTTAGAAGAATTACACTGAGACATCCCTTTTCTAAAGGCTGCATCAATGCTAAAAGGTGTTTATGCAACATAATTGACAGTATCCTTTTTAAATTCCCATTTTAATGCCATCTAATTAAGGTATGAGTGCATGTGTGTGTGTGTGTGTGTGGTGTACAGGATGTGTTTGTGAGTAAAACAGCAGATCAATAATGGTAGTCTACAACAGTGACATCTGGGCTGGACAAAGAGTGCTGTTCCTTACCCCTGCAGCTCTCCCCTTCTCTCTCTCTCTCTCTCTCTCTCTCTCTTTCTCAATCCCTGATCATAGCCACGTGGTTCTCTGGGCTATTTCTCCCAGCTAAGCTTATTTCTCTTCTTTAATCCCGCAGCAATCACGGCAACAATGCCAAGCGTCGGTGCATGGACACAGGCAGAAATCTATTAACTATGATCACTATGTCAACTAAACCTGATAAGGACTGCTAATGAATCCAGCCCATGCAGCCCGGCGCTGTGTGCTCATGAGTGCTATTTCATCGGATCATCAATAATGTGTAAGATGGAAAATCAACATGAGTGACGGTGATGGATAACGCAGCTTGTAATGGAGTAAACGGGCTTCCATTTGAACTGGCGTGAGATTCTGCCCCAAAAAACATCTGATTCAATTCAACTGGTGAAATCTGCACACTGACTGACAAGGAGCTCTAAAGCCGCTTGCATCACCGCAGGGCCGGGCTGCTGTGAGCGTCCTCACTTAATACAAACAGAGCTGCACTGATAAATCGGGTCGATATCCAACCCTGATTATCAGATTACCAGCCACTCAGTGTGGTCCACCTCTGATTTAAGTGATGGTTTTAGCCTTTGCACAGCTGATGAAATTATTGTTTATTAGTAAAGCTTCTGGTAGTCGTAGTCTAACCAGGCAAATTGTCAGTGGGATTCTCTGCAGAATGGTGTTCAAACCGACACACACCTACATGTGTGAGATGAAGACGGCCAAACATCAGCACAAAAACACAAAAGTTATTGCACTGTTTTGTTAGAATAGCTTCACACCAACTTTTTGGCAGGTTCAAAATAAAACGCTTCATTGGTTGTAAGCTACAATGAAGGAATAAAATGTGTTTTTTGTTAAACTGCTTGCACAAACTAAATCAAAATACAACATAAACTCTTGAATCACTGCACATCTACCTCACATAACTATCTCAAATATTTAAGAACATGTGCTTATCTCTGGGTGGGACATCAGCACTAAATGACCTCATGTTTTCCTGTAAAGGCTGTCAATTATTGCCACTGAAAATCAGGCGTATCCTTTATTTTCCCTTTAACATTATTTGGTGTCTGCTTTATTTACACTGATTTTAATAATGTAACCAATTTAGATTTAATTGACTGCATTAAGCTATCCTTGTTAAACAATTGTGGTTATAATAATTATACTGTTTTGTAATATACAGTATAATGAAAGTAAAAAACACATGGAATACAGCTCCAACTAATTAGTGTGGGTTTTTTCCACACCCACATTCAGCTGTTGTTACTGTGGGTAATGACAGGACCTGTATAAATAACGCTGCCATCTTTTTTTAACTAGTAACCCCGATAAAGACAGTGTGCTAAAACATCAGTATGAAGCCGAATTAAATAATTACAGTAAACAAAATGTGTGAGGTTTTCTTTTCCACTTTGTTCACTTGACTTGATTCCAATTCTGAAACTAAATTGTTTATAACTTTGTCTTTTAGAGGATTTCTCAAAAAAAAAAAAAAAAAGCACCTTGTACTTTCAGCACAGATGCTGATGTCATTTGGTAAAAAAATATCATTTGGCATTTACAGGGAAGTTCTGGAGTCCAGTGATGGCATATTGCCTCAAGGGGGGGTTTCCCATCACAACAACAAAGAACTTCAGGTGAAAACCTAAATCATGAATGATAACAATCTCAGCACAAGATATCTAGTACCAGCAGCTTTAATGAAAAAATATCACTATGCGCAACAGTTGAGCTCTACGCCTCAACACTACCACGTTCCTCTCCCCCCTCCCAACCACTATGGGCAAAGGCTAAAATGGCCCTGTGCCTAAATCCCCCTGCCAGCACCTCCCCTACCCCCCACCAACTCTAACCCCTCTCCTATCTTAATCCTCCGATTACTACATCATTTTCTGTGGGTCTAATTCAGCTATCAGGCTTCACACTTTACTACCTGGACAGTGCTGCTTGGCTTGGCAGAGACTCGATTGATCCGTACGGGTGGGGAGGATCCAGGTGTGACCCAAATAAAGGGATTAACTACCCACCTGTTATGAAGTGTCAAGAAAATGGGTAACCAAGAATGTTTTTGGACATATCAATATATTGGAGATGTCTAATACCACAGTGGCAGGAAATGTAAATTCCCTCTGAGTGAGGAGTGTGTTTCCCATGGAGGGCTCATTTATAATTTAATCCAGGAGCTTGGTGTTTCTAGGCTAACACAGAGAGATTGCCCTTTCAGAGTGGAAACCCCCACCATGCAGCAGGGAATCAATGCCGTCACCATAGAACAGACACTAGACCTCATATTAAAATGATGTGAGTGTCTGGACCACCAGCAAAGAGAGAGCAGCACGTCTTTTTCGTCACGTCACTCTTTTTTTTTTCTCTTTTTCATTTTTTCACTCCCCCCAACTCCACCTCAAAAATATGAACAGCTGCTAAATTTGGTTTGCACTTGTTGTTTGCTCTCCGTAATCCAACCTCAATATGCCACAGAAAGTTATTTAAGCCAGTGAAGGCAGATACATATTTGCTTTCATGTGTAAAGGATTGATACAATCTAAAACATAACAAGGAAGAGTTGAGAGGAAGAACAGGATGCACAAGACTTCAACCTAAAAGGCTCGGCAGGAAAACAAACGTCTGTCTTGTGACTTGATGTCTTATTTTTTAATTTTTTTTTTTTTTTACATTCATTCTAGTTCAAAGCCACGCAACGTTAACATGAGCAGTTTGGAAGGAGATGAAGAAGTGGAGTCAAAGCAGGGTAGCAATTACACTGCAAAAAAAAAAAAAAGAGGACTGAATGGATTCAATCTATGACATAAGTATGCACATGTACAAACCCAACTGGAACTATTCCAGACGTGAATTCCACAAGGTGCTGGAAACCACCCACAGAGAGCCATGCTAACACTCATCAGTACTACATTAAAAAAACAGCTTGTCATCACTCCAAAGGAGATCCATTGTCACTGCCATTTTCCAGAACAACACAGACATACTAACAAAGAGATGCATCTGACAACAACAGTATAAATATAGCTGTAAAAATGATTCACATTCATCTTTAACCTCCATAACATGATTCCTCTTAGGGGAAGAAGAAACAAGGTGTAAACACAACACATACATCATCACCTTTTAAGTTGATGTGGCAAATGTGTTAACAGACTATGCTTCATTTACATATCAGTTATGGAGAGACGTTAGCATTCATTTGGGGCCGTGTTTCTGGCAACCTGATGAATGTAAGTCCAATATGTACTCTCCTTTAAGCTCCGGTGAGGTCTAAACCAACTCCTGAGGGAAGTATCTAGTTCTTAAGCTGCTAAATGCTCTTGAGCTAATTGCTCAAGACAAAGTTAGCTAGTTGTTCAATTTATTTTTAGTGTTTAGCTGTGAGCTAGAAAACGACACTATGAGAGCACTGAGAGTGAAAAAACCCTATAAATCTCTGTTGGGCTGAGGGGAACTGCAAAGTTGGGTGATGATTCACAATGGGTTCATCACTTTGAACAACACCTTTCACATTACACATAGTCATTTGACCCATTGTTAATGTAAATGTTTTGCATATAGCAGCTTTAATATCAACCAATGAGTCAGTAATTCAGCAGAACCTGTAACTTTGATCAGTAATAAGAAATCCATAACCAACTCAGTGATATGTCCTAAAAAATGTAAATGACAGAGTCTTTAGAGTGTTGAGCCCCCCCCCCTCACTTGGTGAAGGTAAATGACTATGTCCATGGTGAAAAGGCACAAGGCAGTAATGAGTAATGAAAACAGCCGAGTTAGTGCTGCCATTCAGTAAAGGGCCTGCTGCTGTGGAATGTGAGGCGCCATTCATTCACATGGGTTAAAAATGCATTTCTGCCACCACAAAGCCCTGCCTTGTCCTCATTGTTTTTCGCCACACCAATAAAACACTTCCACGTTCTGAAGGGAGAAGACAAAAAAAATGAAATTGCTAATTTTTCTTCCACAGATACAGGAGAAAAATAAGATGAGGAGGGGAAGGGGATGAGGGGAACTTCGCAAAAAACAGTCAGTCTTTGGAAAAGATAAAGAGTCATGGTAGAGTTGAAAGTTTGATCATGATAAGCAAGGGGATGGAAAAGTAAGCATACAAGCTGCTTACAAAAGACAAACAGTCCTATTGACAAAAGCTGAATGTATGAAGCATTTATTCAGTGTATGAAAAGAGGCACAATGGTGGAAGGCAATCAAATACAAAAAGCTTCACTCGAGTCATGTGTGAGCTCTCGAGGGATCTGTTTGTGAATATGAGGCATCTGCGACGTGCTCCCCCCCACCCAAAAAAAATCTCATTTTGTTTCACAGGCTGTCATTTTGGAAATGACACTAAACTTGATTCAACGTAAATCACATGTAGTAGTCGAGCCACAATATGTCACATTTAAACATAGCTCAAGTTCCTCTTTTGCCTCTCAACAATGCTCAACAAGTGATCGCAGACATGACTGTTTAGACACCCGTATGACATAACCATCTAAGAAAAAACACTCCCATATTAAAATCTTTAGCTTCATCCAAGCTTTCAGGTTTGTGGCTTTTCCTCAAATAGGCATGTGACAAAACAAGTAAGACATAAAGTCTGCCACTATTGTTATTACACATTACTCATTACACACATTTCATCAATTGAATGCTCAGAAAAGCATTTATTTACACCTTCCCTATGGCGTGACTGACTAAATGTGTTTACCTTCAAATCTATTCCTGGTATTATTCATGGGTTGGAGAACAGGTGTCGCTCTTAAGGACTATTCATTATCTACCAGTCAATTTTGGGGAAGTTAGATCATTTATTGTTGTTGTTCTGTTCTGCAGGGCGTTGCATTGACTAGTATAACCACAGAGTTAGAGCTACAGGCCGTCGAAGAAATGTTTAACATAATGTCTGAAATCTGACATGACGGGGAGACAATGTAATCCTGTCTGCAAAACAACACTCTTCCTCCCTTCCTCCCTCCTCTCTTTCTGCTTGTGTGTGTGCGACCTGACACAGGGGAAAATACTGTATCTTTAAACAACCAGAGAGAAAAAGCAATACACCGCAGAAAGTCAATATCAAAGGGGAGAGAGAGAGAAAGAGAGGGAAAATGCTGTCAAGACAGAGAAAACTCAGAGTTGATGATCCAACCAACACTGAGAGTTAGTAACAGATTACCAGTGGAATAGTGCAGCGCTTAAATCAACCACTACAGACATGCATAGAAGTTCCAAAATACCATAAACCACTACACGCATGTGACAACAGAAATATTATAGTGGATGTGTGTGTGTGTGTGTGTGTGCACTCAAAGGCGAGTCAAAATTCCAACAACAGCAGATTAGACAACGCCTACCTTTTTTTTTTCCTCCTTTATCACTTGTATCCTTTAAACTACATGTAAACAACATGGAAGTGAGCCTGTTTTGACACACGTACGCGCACGTGCACGCGCACTCTTTTCTCTCTCTCTCTCTCTCTCTCTCTCGCTCTCTCTCTCTCTCTCTCTCTCTCTCTACTGCGAACTATGTGCTTTTACATAACTATCTGATAACTACTCCAGCCTGCCCCCAAGGGGGGGATCACTATGACAATTCTATAATATTCCTATAATAGATATATTTAATGTTTAATAGCTTTTAGTGACCTTATCTTTATGGATTTTTCCACCCTATTATCACCTATGGTAGGGCTATAATTTTCACCTCCTGCTGCTGGAAACTAACTTTATAGCTCTCCTGTGCTACTTTATCACACTGTTATATCGCCTGTAACATCCCTATGAAATTATTTTAAAAACTTCATTTTGCCTATTATGTGCATAGCACCCTTCCTAAATGTATCACTGTGGCTCCTTTTTTCCCGCAAGGTCCCACTCTCTTATCAGTCAAGCATTCCTCAAAATGACCCTTATCTCCGTTGCAGCACATGTACTACTTTTGCTGGCCGTTTCTTAATCAGTCCCCTCTACACTCTTAAAGGAAATGACTAGGTTGAAACCAAAGAGTCTGTAATAGGCAAAGATTGCACTACAGGCAGTAGTGGAAGCAGCAGCAGCAGCAGCAGCAGCCCCACGAAAGCACCATGAAAATAACAAACAATAAGATTGATAAACAGTCACTTCCTTACCAGTTATAACAGCGCTGAGCTCAAACACTCTCACACATATTACACAGAAAAAAGAGAAGACCGGTGCAGCTCTCCAAAAAGCAAATGTAAAGAGTCCAGATCCGGCACAGATAAGAGGACACACTCTGAATCTTCCAGTGCGGCGACTGACAACCACGACACGAGGTTCAACTCCTCAAAAATCGTCAAGAATTATTATTATTATTATCTCTGACGGATTCCTCTCTCCCTGTGTTGTAGAACAGTACAGGTTCCTCTCTCTCTCTCTCTCTCTCTCTCTCTCTCTCTCTCTCTCTCTCTCTCTCCTCGCTGTTCCTCTGGGTCTCTCTCTCTTGTCTCTTGTCGTTTCACTGGTGTTGCCTTCAGGTGTTGTCGGAAATGTCGCGAGATAAAATTGGCAAACGCTGGAATTCTGTAGTAAATTCTCCGAAGCGGTAAATAATGGGCTCCTTCGTGTAGTTTCTTTTCTGTTTTACCATATCTTACACACACAGCAGGCTATAATTCACATTAGGTTATGTGTCTTTAATTATAGGTCTATGATAAGTGCATGCCACTAAGACGCCAAGTCTATTAATGATATTAAAGAACTACTGTTTCCTGTAGGAGTACGCTATATTGATAGCAGCATTGTAATAATTAGTGAGTTGAAAATAAATGTATTTCTTTGATTTATTTATTGTTTTGATGAGAGATTATTTGGTTTACTAGCAAAAAAAAAGTCAAACATTTGTTGGTTCCAACTTCTCAAAGTTGCTACTTTTCTTTGTTACATGGCCGTGTACAGCACGGCTTTTGGTTTGGGGCTGAGACATTTGAAATCACTTATTTTGGACTCATTCAACCAAATCATTAAATAATAATTAGTACTTGTTAGTTACAGCCCTAAGTTGTTATATGCTTTATTCTTGCGCATCAGAAAGTTTTCAGCTAAATTACCGTGCCACATGTGACCATATTTACGATACTGCATGTTTTGTTAGTCAAATAAGACTTGCTTTCATAATGACATTGATTGATGACCACTCCATGCCCCATTATTCACAAATCTATCAGGAAGAGTGCAGGCTCACGTCGATGGTCTTTTGGTGCAACACGTGATCATCAGTGTGTGAAACTGTCTGCCCTCGTCTAAAATAATAAGAGTTATTTCTGATCGATTCCAATCGCGCAAATGGCAGAGCATTTAGGGGAACACCTGAACGCACCGTGAATGGAAAGAAGCCCTGCGTGTGTGTGTGTGTGTGTGTGTGTGTGTGTGTGTGTGTGTGTGTGTGTGTGTGTGAAACAGCGAGGACAAGATCGAGGGCGAAAAAGGAGAAGCAGAAAAGTTTGTCCCCGCGGTGTAGTCCCTGTCACTACACCTCAATCCACGCACGCACACACGCGCGCACACACACACACACATACACGTACACAAAATGTCAATGTCTTTGTTTCATTTACGTCTCCATCGCTTCCTATCAGCAGGATCAGCTGGTGTGTTCATGTGTATGTGTGTGTTTAGACTAAAGTGAAGCGAAAAGGCGACACTGAACTATTGTCCCCAGCTCTCCAGCCGTCCCACCACACCACCATACGTGGGCAGTTGGATTCGTGCGTAAAAAAAAACAACAAAAAGACACGTTGGTGCCACAGGCAGATTGCGCTATCTGTGATCGGGCTGCGTACTTACTTTTTATGCCCTCATAACCCGCACAATCACCTGTACATACATGTCAGGAGAAACCCAAAAAACGTTATTGATTCGGATTGTCTTGCGTTGAGCCCCCCCCCCCCCCCCTCCACCTCCACCCCCCGGGAGCTGCAGCTTAGTCCTATTGTGTCCCTTTACCATAACAGCAGGCTCACATCCTGTAGGTGCATCATCATTTGAGGAGGCAAAAGAGAAAAAAAAAGTTACATACCCCCCCCCCCCCCCCCCCCATCACACACACACACACACGAAACACCCGGCCCCTCCTCCCTTCACTCCTCCCTCGCCACATGTTTCCGCACCCCCCCCCCCCCAGCACACCACCACCACCACCTCCCCCTCAAACACATACACACACGCACGCATTAACGCACACACCGCATGCAGATGAGTTGTGAGAGCTTAAACTGGCGCAGAGATTGAAAGAAGAAGAAGAGACGCGACACGCCAGAGATCTTCCAGCGGTTTCAGATCCTCATATTAATTACAAGAAGAGCTCGTTCCGGCTAAAGGCACCTGTGCCTTGCTCAGTGGCAGTTTTGCCATGTCTATTATGTAGGACACGACTTCCTAATATGGATATACACCCCCCCCATTACCCCTCCCTAACGTCCACCTCCACCCTGTGTGTCTGTCTCCGTGTGAATAAAACAATCTTTCCAAAAAAAAAAAGAAAAAAAGAAAAAAAGAAGAAGAAGAGGAGAAAGTGTTTCACCATCTCAGGATGTTTTCTACTCTCATCAGTCACTCTTTATGTTTGTGTGCCTTATATTTTTGTTGCTGCCACAAATCTGTGTGTTTGATGCTGCGGTGATAGAGTGTGTTGTCCAAAAAAAAAAAAAAATACTCAAGGAAGAGATGAGTGTGTATGGTGGTGAGGTGCTGGAAAGTTTGCTTAACCTCGGGGATGTTGGTGGAGGATATGACTCCGGCCATGTTCAGTTTATTCCTACATTTATATATATTAAATTTATTTAAATAACTGACTTGAGGCAGCTTTTAAAGCCTCACATTAAGTATGATGACTCGCATATAGCACATCATAAAACAGCTGTGACTTAGACATAAAAAGTGATTATGAATATTTTTCACACACTCCCGGCTCTGTTGTCTTAAGATGATCACCGACATCATATTTCTTTTTCTTTCTTTCTTCTTTTTTTTTTAAATCATCCACTACACCCTTGCCTGTAACCTATTTATAAATCAAGATCAGACAATCGCCTTCCACCTACAGCCCATTCAGAGCACGCGAGGTGTTCCCGTTTTACTCCGTGTGCGTAAAATAAGAGAGAAAATAAGAGATGAGCGTACCTGCTTTATCCAAAAGAATAATCCAGGGTGACTTCAAGAAGCATAGACAATCCTAAAGGTGAAAGCATGCTCTTTGCAGTGTATGCTGAAGTGCATGATTGAGTAGGTCGAGTCCATTCTGTCCTGCGGGGGGGTGGATAGGAATTCCTCTCGGTGATTATTTGCGCATCGCTAACAGGTTTCGTTTTGGAATCAAAGACACAAAGACAGAGGAGGGATTTTAACCACAGCAACACCCGCTGTAAAATGTCACCTCGGTGCCTCAGTGAGTCCTCTAACAATATCCTGACACCCCTTCCCTGCGGCTGAATGGTTCCTCCCGCATTAAATGGAACTATCTGCTATTGTCTCATCAGCGAAAAGTTGTTGGTTCTGCCAAGGACTCACAAAAAAGTGCGAAAAGTGTGCGAGAATGTCATTCTTAACCGACTTATACAGGCTAATGTTGAGCTTTTAAATGATGTCAAGGCAAAGCAGAGGGACACGGTGATACATGATGATGTAATTTAACTCGTTGCCAGTGGAGTGTCATTATATTAGATGGCGTAGAGTCATCCTGCTTGATCCACCCTGTTGCAACACCCAGACAGCTGTTTGTAAGGAGATATATGTATATATTTCATGTGGGAATACGGTGAAAATGTAGCTTATTGTTGGACTCCAACAAATCTGTGGGGGGAATAAAAATCTGAATAAGTTGAACCACTTTGTGTGTTTCATGAAAAGTCCTGAAAGAAATGAAACTGCATTGAAACAATGTACATTTGTCCGAATTTTACTGGCAGAGTTCCCCTCGTTTTGTTTTTTAAAGGCTAACATAATATTAAAATAGATATCTTTTCCACTGCTGTTGGGATACATGACTCCAGCCTAATTACTTTGCTTTCAGTGTAACAGGTTCTCAATCCTGTTCTGCACACTCCTGACAATGACAAACAATATAACATAGCAACAGTCTGATGACAATCTCAAAAGTCCATTATATTATAACAAATACAAAGCAGTCATATTGCTGCCAGTCGCAGCTCTAACATGACATCGCTTTTGAGAAAATAAAGTCTAGAAAAGCTGCAATCAGTTGATTGATTTGGTTGTTAATAGTAAATGTCAGACAAAAAAGGGTTAAAATCAACTCCCTTGCAGAACTGGAAAATCTAGAAAAGTGTGGAAAATAAATATGTTAACCCAATGGTGGAATGTTTGGATAAGTGTGGCTATTAAGTCTCAGTGAATCTGATTAGTAATAATTGTGGTTAGTCCTTTGTCACCACAAACACACCTATCACCTCCTCAAAAACTTCATATATTTCCCAGGGTAAACTGTGAGAGTATACAGCTGGCTGTTTGAGTGTACTCCAGCTTATTGTACGTTGAAGTCATGTGTAATAACTGTCACTCCACTGTGTTGTTGTGGGTGTTGTGCAGAGGTCAGGCTTGTTTGCTCAGCATGCGCGCAGTGAGAGGGAGCCATGTTGCTGACTGCTGATGTACCAGTGAGTTAAGGCGCACAGACATCTTATCAGCGACGAGCCCTTGAATTGTAACGGCAGGCTTTATAAACGCAGCCCCCGGTGTTTCACGGGTGGGGCATACATATACATACATATTGACATGTCGATGTGTCGCTGCTTCAACAACTATAACATCTGCTAATATCCAAACACATGTATGTATGTGTGCATACATGCAGAAGAACATACAAGTCATTATGTCTTTGATGAATGATCAACTCAGCTGCACGCCCAAGAAACACACACATGAAAACAAACTGTGAGCACACACACACATATCTACTTAAATGCAGTGGTGCATTCTTGAAATGTGATCTACTCTCACGCATAAAGCACACAACCGTACAGGACTTCCTTACACACATACACCTACACAGACACACACGAACATATATGTTTAACCTGCAACATGACTGCTAAAACACACCATCCCATGCTTTGAAAAATGTGATACTCTGACGCTCACACACACACGTCGTCACTATTGACGTTCATTATTACACACATGGAAAAAAAGAAAAAATCCACTCACACCCATGAACATAATGACAAGCACACATGCACATTAGTGATACATAGTTATAACACAATGAACAGAGCCTCCCTGCTCTCTCTCTCTCTCTCTCTCTCTCTTTCTCCCTGTAGTGTGTGAGTCACTGTTCAGATACTTCCTGTTATAAGAGAGCAGTCTTTAAAACAGCCTCCCTCTCTCTCTCCATTCCTGCTTTCCAAGTCAGAGGGAATGTCAGGCCAAACACACACCAAGGTGTCCTCTCTCTCTTCCCACTCTCTCTCCTTTCTCTCTGAACCAGTCGGCAGAGAAGCTTCCCTGTCGAACGCCCTTCAGTCTGCAGGTCACACACTCAGCATTTTAAAAAAACACACCTCCGTGAACCCTCACCTTTAAAAACCGGGGTTTTGAAAACCTTTTGCTAAACACTGTACCAGTCAGTGCATGCAAGGGTGCATTTGCACTACTATTGCATGCATAGCTGCTTGTGCATGCGTGGCAGACACAAACACACACCTCGGGGCAGCTCTTATAATAGCTACCCATGGTATCCAACACAATGATGTGCATTGTTCTAGGCAGAATTGATTTACATTACATCCATTGCATACGGTGTCTGTGCATGTTACCTGACTACAGGTTGAAATGCACTTAATAAACAAAGAAACATATTAGATGAGAATGTTGCTTTTTAGCAAATGTGAGACCATGAAGCAGCTCATTATCCATATTTACTCCTCACACTGTCCACTTAACATGTAAGAAACATTTCCTTTTATGCTGGCTTCACTTTTGCTCTTCCTGTGACCCACTTTTCTCGATTGGTTCGATAAAGTTTATCCTCTCTTGTCTGAAAATGGCACAAGTGTTTCGCTTCTAGGATACGCAGCTATCACGAGCCATCTCCAGTGACTGACACCTTCAGCCCCCTTGTGCTCAATTAGCTTGTAGTGCATTAGCGACCGCATGCTAATTGTCAGCTGGCAAAGGAGTGCAAGGAGAACCCTCAAGGAGATACCTCAGGGAGTGTCGGTGGGGGTGTGTGTGTGTGTGTATGGGGGGGTTGATGTAGAGAGGAAGGGAGGGTGGTTGGGGTGGTGGTGTGCTTTGTTGCCTAACCAGCCCGTGAGCAAATACAGTATCTCCGAGCAGCAGGAGGAAGCCCACGTCTTGCCATACAATGTGAAATATTTATGGGATATCACATTACCTCTTTTGAATAAGGCAAATAAGGCCCCTTTTTGGACTCCGGTGCCACGCCTCTCTCAATTTAGCTTCAACAGAAAAAGAATTCAGCTCGAGTCAAATGTGCTTTGTAGGTATGAGATAAATAAATCTCATTGATACAGATCTGTCCTTCTCCACTGTTAACTGTGTGACAGGTGGGCACCTTTGTGCACACGTTGTGTTAAATTTCTTTCTCTCCAGGTGATGTTTCAATAGGGACAAAGGTTTCCAGAATGAATGCGTACGGTTTTGTATTTAGACAGACTGGGTTCTTTTACTTCTTCATCTTTACAGGAAGAAGTGCTGCTCCCTCACTCTCACTCTCTCATTCTCTGTTTCTCTATCATGTTGACTCAATCTGAAACAGCTTTTGGATCTCATCTATTTCCTGGTTACACTCATCCCCTCCCTCTCCTCTTCTTTAAAAAAAGAAAAAAAAAATCACATCTCTCTCTACCTCCTCTTCTCCTCTTTTGACCACCTTTCCTTTCCGTCTTATCAAATTCCATAGGGTGGGGAGGGGAAGCGAGGGTGGATCCACCCACATGAGTAATCGTTCATGCTATTTTAGCGACGTTGCTCTCAGCTGGGCTGCAAAACATCCACCTGCAAAGAAAGCTCCCAATACAACACAAATCTTGTTGCGTCACTGGATCAACATAAAGTCAGAGACATAAAAATGGCAATATATCAGAGCGCAAACATCGTTAAATCACGCTTATAATAGCTAATTCACCAGCAGCAGGGAGGATAAAGATTAAGGTAAATGGCTGACTCCTGCTGTTGTTAGTTCTGTGTGTGCACAGTGTGTGTGTGTGTGTGTGTGTGTGTGTGTGTGTGTGTGTGTGTGTGTGTGTGTGTGTGTGTGTGTGAGTGAAGCAGGGAGAGGTTGTTGAAAAGTCCTCTCAGTATAAAGGGAAGGTGACTGATTGAGAAGTCCCAGGTTGTGTTCTGTTGCTAATATAGTTATGTGGTGTAATCGTGCAGTAATAACATCATAATCCCATCTGGAATGAGAAACTGTGGACTGTGTGCTACAGTGATTGAGGCCATTTCCTGTGTGTGTGTGTGTGTGTGTGTGTGTGTGTGTGTGTGTGTGTGTGTGTGTGTCTGTGGCAGTGCATTTTAAGCAGCGGTGACTGCAGGAGGCAGCCTGATGGATACAGGATCATACTGCAGCGCTTACATTGTCTTCAGTCCTCCTCCTCCTCTTCCTCCTCCTCCTCCTCCTTCTTCACCCTCCCCTACTGTCTGCCTGCCTCTCAGCAGAATTATCACTCTAAAAACACACACACACATGGATGCACACACACACACACACACACACACGCACACACACACACTAGCCCCTAACACAGATGCAGGAGCAAGTGTAGCCACATGCAAGCATATGCACATTCTCTGCATGAAAAACACGACACACACTGGAAAAAAAAAAAAAAGTGCACACAAGCTGATTGCAGGAGAACCAAAGTGCACACATGCAAACACACACTCAAAAGGTAGCTACATATTCCCTACAGCAAAACTACTGTCTCCCCCCACACTCCCTCCCACTCCCATGCATACAGTACACACACTCTCAGGCAGCCATGCATGTTCAGAGACAAGGTGCCGCGAGAGCAAACAATAAGGCAAAAACAGCCACCAGGGATTCACAGAGAATATCACAGCACATGATTTCATCATTTAATCTTATGTCATTCTGCGAGTGTGTTGCGAAGCTCGCACATGGATCCCATGTCTTGACTTACAACACGGCAAACAGGAAGTCAGGCAGGGAGCTGTTTTGTTGTGCCTTGCCACGCGTGCACGTATGGTTTATTTTACCGGTGACAGCGACCCTGTTACATACAGCTTGTCACAGAGGGAGAGGAAGTATCCGCTCCTGTCGTAGCCCTTTAATTCAAACACAGAGCTGCCTCTGTCTGTCCTCAGGTTCAAAAGAGATAGAGGGGAAAGAGAGGGTGTTGGTTGTGTGTGTGTGTGTATGTGTGTGTGTGTGCGTGTGTGTGCATGTGTGTGTGTGTGTGTGGTATGGGGGCAGGAAAAAGGTGCCTAAAGCTTGTGTATGTTGTATATATGCCAGCGTGTATAGTTGCTTGTGAATCTGCCTCGTTGCCACACACTGCAATTTGAAGCCACCACTATTGTGCTTTACATTGTGTCAGCCACTGGCTCTGTGACCAGTGCTGCTCGCATATACGGTGTCCAATGCCACTATAAAAAAAACACTTGTATAACTTGTTTTTACTGACTTCTCATAGTATCACTTCCACTTTTCTTATCAGGTAAAACAGGCCTGCCATCATTTCTGTATAGTCCAAAAGATGTATGTGCTATCACTTCTTTTGTTTCTTTTTATGTAGGGTGTGTGTTGGGATTTAGTAAGATCAGAATCATATGTTAAGTTAATCAATGCGCTTCAAGATTCCTAAATATTATGTCACTAATGAGGCATTTAACTGCAGCCAAGTATTGATGCAGTGTCTTCTTTTTTAATGGATCCAAACTGCTGTTTCATCACTGCAGTCATACTGCATTTGAAACACAGCCTTGCGTTGAAAGCTGTCATATTACCGCCGTGTTTATTTGTGTGATGATGCTGTAATTAACACGTTGCCCTGGACGTGTTGCCTGTTTGACATTGTGTCTGACATTGAATCTGGCGGTAGACAACCGCTCAGAGGCATGTGATGAGTATGCCAGCGAGAGGCTGGTCTAGACTCCAGGCGACACACCATATGATATTGATTATCTTTTGTTTGGCTATCTCTGCAGCTCCTTGCCCTAAAGGACTTAACTCACATTATTGTCTGGCATGAGGCTCTATTACTCCAATTTAGCGAGCTCTCCAACCAGCGGTAAATGCACTGCTGTTGAAATGTGTCCATGAGATCTCATAACGAGGCAGCTAAGCATTTCAGTCCGTTCACTCATAGGTTTTGGTTACACACACACATCTTAATTAATTGAGTTAAACGTTAAATGTGCCATAGAGTCTCTATCATAAAAACAAAGGGAAATTTGAGCATGAGATCTAATGTCAGTTATAGTTAGTTAGTTATGTCAGTTATTGTTATAACAATTATTTAATATTACTGTATAAATATGAAGGGAAATTAAACATCAAACATACACTAATAGTCTTAAATGTTCAGCTGGTAAGGTAAACGACTAATAAGTCTTATATTTTCTTGTTCTTCTGTTTCTTTTGTTGCTCTGCTTCAGTCAATCTCTTTCAGGTGTCAGCTGTTTATTTTGGCACCTCCTATAAAGTGTGACACTTCAAAATATGTCAGGGCAATGAAAAAAATAAGCACACTTTTGTAAAGTGCACAGAAAAGCTGTAGCTGTATATGTAACTCGTTGCCTTGCTAGTTTTTCTTTTTCTTCCTGATTTCATTGCTTCATATATAGTTGAACTTTGTTGATTCAACAGAAGCCCCCATAAATGAGTGAGAAATGTGCGAGTGTGTGTTTTGTGAGACTTTGAGGTGATGAGAGTGAGACGGAAGTGTTGCTTAGACCAGTGGTTTTCCTTTTCTTTTTTCAGGCGACCTGTTTTCTATAAAATACTCTGCTGGCGACCGAGGTCACACAAAACCGTATTTTAAGTGTTGGTGCAGTTTTGCTCTCATGTGCATACAGAGGGTTTCCATTAAATTAATTTTAAGACTATTTCCATAACTTGAAACTGTAAAGAACAACTTTAAAAAGTTAATAATATTCATTCAATGATGCCAACAAGCAGCTACAGTTAGAGCTGTAAGTTTGTACTGAGTTTCCCAAAATTTTACATGCTGTTTACATTTGGTTTTTAGGTTACAATGAGTTACATTGAACAGTCTGATGAAAAATCAGGTTTTAAACATACTAAACTATTGTACCATTATCATTTGTGCTCATCATGTTGCAATGTACACTGTCGTGTTTCAAGTAAAGATATAGAATGAAGATGGGCAGGTTGTAGTCTTTTGTTGACATTTCAAAAATACTTGTGACAAGCTTTTAGCAAACACACTGACACGAGTAACTTTATGAATCCCAATGTCACTGTTTTCTATTTTATTCTAGTTCACTGTGCAGCACTATTGGCAATCCTTGAAACACGAAATGAGCTGGTGAAGCTATAGAATTCAGGCCCTACAGTATATTACCAGCTATGCAGACACTTAGAAAATCTGCAACAGTACATCTAAAACCTGCTTACACCCCCACTCACCTAACCCCTCGCCTCAAACACTCACACTCCACATCATACCCACCCCCACGCTCGCTCCCTCCCCCGTCAGGACTGAAAAATTGAAATTGATATTGCCACTACAACTTGTAGCAGTACTACTACTGTTACTGCTGTTGCTACTGCTGACACCGACAGCAGTCACGCTGTCTGGACTAACATCAATGAAGAGTTGTCAAAGCAGCAGAGGAGTAAACACTGTTTGAAACACCACACCCCGTTTGTAACACAGCCTTTCAGTTATGTCTAAGCTCTAAGTGAGATAACCTCGATTACATCACTGTGACATCATCAGGGTTATTTTGGGCTTGGCAAAGATGAAAATCACCGAAGACATTATATCACTGTTTTCACATAGGTGAAGTACTAACTAGTAACTAATATTAAAAACTCATTCTTGTGTGTATTTTGAAAAACATGAAACTTTTTTTTAAATTGTTAAAATGTGTTGAAACAATATGACAAATGTATGTTTATAATGGGATTTATTTCTTTTATTTTACATATAATGAAATGTGTGAAATCCTACTACTGAGATTTGTTTTCCAAAGATTGAATTAAATCAAAAAGAAAGACAAAGATGGTTATTCAAATCAGTCAAATCACCTGATACTAAACCGAACTAAATGTGTGATCAATAGTTATTTACAACCCTTATGACGACTAAGTGAAACATTCAACATGTTATTCAGACAATATTCTGGTCTGGTACTAAGGTTGTACTTAGCTACTCATTACAAATACAGGAGGGAAATATCTTACAGTCCTTTTCGTATGATGTAAAGCCGGTAGTGCACAAGCTGTCATTCGAGACTACAGCAGGTGATTTCAGTTATTAGCTCCTCTCTGGCTTCACCTGCTGTACGCTATTGGTTAGAAATCTGCTGGGCTGCCTTGCTTTTTTCATACTCTACAGTACTTTCATCACCCTGAAGTGTTCTGAATTAACAGTGTGAAGAAATATACAAATAAACATGTGGTCAGAAAGGACAATTTTCTCGTAAAATGTACATTTACCTCCAGGTTGGTGCACATTTAACTGAAACTTTAACAAATAGTTGTTTTGCACAAAACACACACAGACGTTTTGAATTGCCCTCCACTTATCTTGATCTTGCTAATTATATCCAAGGCGTGTGTGTTAGTCGGTGTGTGCCTGTGTACGCAACTGTGTGTTTGACTTTCCTACTTATGCCACAGACAGCTGTTGTTTGTATTGCCCCAAGTGCTCAAACCCACTTTGTAATTAGCCCTATCTATGTTTTACTTTACTGAAGTGATGAGTGTGTGTGTGTGTGTGTGTGTGTGTGTGTGTGTGTGTGTGTGCGTGTGTGTGTAGGTAGGGGGGTGTGCCACACATCCCAATTCACAACACCCTACCAACCCCCAATCCCTTCTGCAAAGTCGAGCCTGAATCATCCACACACACAGCTCAAGCCAGTAACAATAGCTCCAACACAGAAGCCATGTTCAAAACAGCTGACATTGAAAAGTGTTAGTTTATGACCTCATTCCAAAAGAATCGAGGGCATACGGAGTGTATGTTTGCATGGGATTGCACTGAAACAACATTTATCAAAGTCTACTGGCAAATCGAAGCTGCTCGCACACACGGAAACCTGTTGATTCAAGCAGCAAACTCACCAACACATTTCCTTAAATAAATGCCAGAGTCAATGAAGTCACACAAATCTGATTAGTGTGTTTTTCATTATGCTGAACATTTGAATAGGAAAGTTTGAAGTTGAAAATACACAGGCCTCATATAGGAAGGTGAGGGAGGAAAGGCATGCATTTTTTTTTTATGCGTGAGGGGGGATGGGTGGCTTTTTAGATTGTCCCTCCTCCCTCTTCCTCTGTCTTTTTTCTCTCTTCCCTCTCATCTTTGTTCAAGGGCTGCCTGGCTAAAACAAGCCACCCCGGCACACTGAACGAAAGTCAGAATAAATGAGTCAAAAGTGTTTGGGGGTGAGTGGAGGGGGTGAGTCGGTGAGACACTGTCACTGGCTGAGAGTCGGTGTGTTTATTTCAGATATTGTGTGTTATTATTGTGTGGTGGTGGTGGTGGTGGCGTGTGTATGTGCCTCTGTGTTTGTGTGTGTGGAAGAGTCTGAGTGGGTGTGGTGTCAAGGGAGTTGCAGTAAAGTGAACAGAAATGAATGAACAAACATACTTAAATCACATAATTAAGAATATACTTACATTTAAATAGATATAAAAAGCAAAACTTGTATAACTTGATGACAAATCATTCTTACTGCTTTTAGCCTTTTCTGCTACAAATAATAACTAAAAAAGAAGGAAAACATTCATCCTCCTCCTCCTCCTCCCCTCCATCACTATACTTCAAGTGGCTCTGGTGTATCTCCTGGTTTAATGACCACTGATGACGCACAAACAATTTCCAACTCCATCTATATGCTGCGGGTAGGCAGGGACACACAAAGCTCCTTTACTGAAATCTCCTCTCTCTCTCCGTCTCCCTCACAAAGCCTGCATGCCTCTCATTTGTAAATCACTTAAAAAGCATGACAAATGTGCATTGGAAGTTTCAGAGCGTCCCCCTTGAGAGTGTTTTGCAAGTCTCTCATTCACACCCCTTCTGCATTGTGCCAACTAGACATATAGCCCGGTTTTAGACACATGCTTATTGTAGCTTAATTGCCATCAGCTTGAATATGTAGCAGAAATATTGAGTGTAATGGAAAGGCAATTTGCAGCGTGCATTAGTCTTATCTTTGTTTTCTTCTCTCAGAATAATGAGATGTGTTTAAAAAGGACGGTGGCAGGCCTGTGTGATGTGGCTGATTACATTCAGTGTTTCTAGTAGCTGAACAGAAAGGAGTTTTGTAGTTGTGAAATGATTTTAGAGCAGAGAGAATGTTCGACTGAAATCCAAAACAAAAGGAGTCTTGTCCACAACACTAATCCCACAGGAACATTTGTGCCGTAGACTGGGCATTACTGTGTATTTCAATCATGTGATGATGGGCCATCAAGCAAGGGGGTTACAGCACTTCCTTGTGTGTTTTGGTCTGAATGTAGTCTAAAGCTGATAGGCAACGGCGAGGAATTTATATCGCCACGGCAGCATTTCACAATGTCAGTTCTGGACTAAACATACTGGATTTCAGCGTGTGAACAGATCATCTCATTTATACAAATGTGTGGGGAAAGGGAGAGGGAGTGTATGTACAGCATCGTTTTCAAAAAAGTCTGGAAATATTTTGAATGGGTCACGAAGGGGTCAAATTAAAAAAAAAATGGAACCAACATTAAGTAGATTATCTCTCAATGCAGTCTCTCCTAAGTAAGGTAAGCAAATGTGTTGGATATATATATATAAAAAAGATACATATATTTTTAATTGTACTTTGATACAAACAATGAAACTATGTTAAATCAAAATACACAAATGAAAAAAATATACATCAGGACACAAATATAACAAAGTAGATCATCTCATACTGAATATGGTATCCCATTTATCTTCAACTATGAAGGATATTAAATACAATTAGAATCTCCTCTTCCACTTGCACATTATAGGCACCTATTTCCATCTTTATATAATTGAAAAAATAATTCCTGGCCTAAAATTTCCCTTGTTATGATTTAACCTAGCTATCATCACTTACATCACAGTTACAGCTTAACCCAGACAGATCATTCTGATTGAGTTGGAAAGGAAAAAGAACATTCCCATCCTGTGTGTAAGAAGGTACCTGCCTCTGTGTTACATTTACAACACAAGCTGTCTGTATCCAGCCCATCTTATGAAGTCATACTGATGTATAATAGTTCCTGTGATATAAATCACCCCGGATATCTCTAATGAATCACCCTGTGTTTGTTATGTTGCTATTATGTGTGTTTAGCATCCAGTTTTCAGTGATTAACAAAACCTTTTTGTATTTTACACTTCTACTCCTCTACATTTTAAAGAAATACTGTACTTTTTACTCCACTACATTTAGCTTATTAAAAAGACTTAAATATTGAACCAGTGGTTTCCAAACTTTTTGGAAGTGGCAAATAAGGGCTTGGAAAGTTTCAGATGTTTCTGAGTCATTCCACCAAAGAGAGACTTCCCCGCCAAACCTCTCAGATGATTTCACTGAAATAATCAGCACAAAGAGGGA
Source organism: Argyrosomus regius (assembly GCA_946959425.1). Taxonomy (NCBI): domain Eukaryota; kingdom Metazoa; phylum Chordata; class Actinopteri; family Sciaenidae; genus Argyrosomus; species Argyrosomus regius. Next base: position 8,701,546 of record OX336884.1, on the reverse strand, counting down.
AATTATCTAATATTCTACAAAACAATTAAACATTTTAAAAAAGTCTGAAAACAACTTTGAGCAGCAGAATTAGTTTTTTCTTCTTCCTTAACCTATTAATCACTCAGGACCCCTCAGATTTATTCATATAGTATTTGTTGGGAACTACTGGATTAAACTACTTGACTATATATAAAGTAAATAAAACTATATCCACTTCAAAGTAGGATTTTGAATGCAGGACTTTTACTTGTAATACAGAAATTTTACATTCATGTACTGGTACTTTTACTTGAGTTGAAGGATCTGAATACTTCCTCCACCACTGGCTTAACCAAACAATTGATGTTCGCTCATAGTACATGCCTTATAGGAAGACAGAACTTGCATTGATTGTGGTTCTGTCGACACTTTCAACTGTTTTACCACTGGCTGATAGATGAGCCCTCCAAATTTAATTATACGATTAAAAATATGTAACCAGCCACTTTCAGAACAATGCCAACTGTCAACAATGACTGAATGTATGGCTGTCTGTCTACAGACCAGACAGTTATTATAGACACAAGATGGGATTTCGGTGCCAGTCCCTGCATTGCAGACAGTACGCTGCTGAGCGAGTCGACCAATGGGACAAGTTCTAAAAAGCTGGATTTACTCGAGCCGCAGGTGGTCCTTCATCTCTATGTTTTCATTGTTACTGGGATCAGAACTCATGTTCAAGCCTTCCGTGTCTATCAATAGTATATTTTCAGAGGTCTTGCTGCTCTCACAGGAAGTTATGGTTTACTGTCAAACCTGCTGTTGTTTACATACTTGACATTGCCACCATTGCTGTGGGTTTGCTAACCCATTTTAGTATTTCTTTGTCGGGTCACCTATCTATGACCATGTTGACACGGTGAATAATGACTCTCATATATAATGTTTGTTTTGTATAAAGGGTTTTTTATAACTATGTGACTAAAAACAAAAAGTACTGGTTAATCTAACACACTGGCTGCCAAGCAATTGTTGCCATCCTTACATAGAAACCCTGACAAAAGTATAACACATTGCCCGTAGAGGAATCATGTTGTACAGCCGTTTACTATTGCATGGAACTCCCCAAACACATGACATGTGCTTATTATTCTCATGAGCCATGAAATACAGTAGGGAAGTTTGTCCTGTTGCTTTCACTTCACCTTTTTTCGTGTTATCGGCCTTAATGAGACACTCCAGTGTTAATGCTTTATGTGTAAAACAAGTCGCATTCACCTCGATATCAGCTCACAAACTGACAGGGAAAGTAATAGAGAGATAATAGGAGATAATTTTGTCAGATGTACAAACTGTTTGAAGAGCAGCGGTACCTCTTACGCTATACACCTGACAATTTAAACTGATGCAGCTCTTCATGATTCACCCGTAAATATGCTGCAATGAAATATTAATGAGGTATACTTTGTCAGAGGATTAATTATTTATCTCTGCACAAGATTTCAACACCTCCATTAAGCGTCTGGTCACTCCCTATAGGACTGTTATCTACTCTACTTCAGCAAAGCTCGCACAGTGAGAGGATTTCACAACACATCAAAGTTTCCAGCTCTTGTCCTCAGCTCCCTTTATATCTGCACTTTGGTGTCTTTGTGTCCCAAACGCACACACATAATACACATATGCACACCTCTGCTCCCACCACCACCACCACCACCACCACCGCCGCCCTTGTGTCTTGTGTATGAGACCCCTGCCTCATCCCTATTGTCATGTTAATTACCTGTTTGCTCTGTTTTGCAGGAGCCCACCATCCATCAAAGCGTCTCCCAGCTTTTCATCTCACACAGTGCATCTCTACCTGTAATTAGGTTTGGGGCGAGGGAGAAGATGGATTTTGTTAGCACCCTACAGAGGGAGAAGAAGACATTAGGAAGTCTCCATGGCTGTTCTGGGAACAGCCTTTAATGGTGTCTAATTGATCTAAGCTGTCATGGGGGCATGGCTTCATGTTGGTAGGAAGCTGATTATCCTTATGTGTCATCCTCGGTGCGCAAGCATTAGCTCAGTGCTCCTCTGGCTTTTATAGTCTGAGAAGGTGGGTGCATACAGGTGTGTACGTGTGTAGGCAAATATAACTACAATTTTATGAACTCTGCATCTGTGTGACTAAAACAAGGGGGATGGGATCATTTTTGTGCTCATGTCTATATGTGCATTGCATTCAGGCAGTCACAGATTAGTATGTGCACAGCTGTGTGTGCAAATGGTGACTCTGTACGTGTGTTTGTGTGTGGGAGGGGTATTTTTTACAAGTGTGTATGCATGTTTGTATTTATAGTAGCTGAGATGAGGCTGTGCTGCGGTCAGAATAATTTAACATCCAGATGTGCCGAAGCTTGAGGGAAATCGATACAGACGATGGCTCCCAAGCAGGTGATGAGCACACTGTCATAATGCAGTGAGGATGGAGAGGGATTAATATTTAACAGTGATCTGGACTGAACAGATGGCCGTTGATAAAAACGTTGAGTGGTGTGAGGGTGAATTTACATCAAGGCCACAGTACACGGTAATAAAGTAAGTTGAAATAATCATTAGGAGGAGATGATAATAACATCTTCTGGCAACACTTTAGGGAATAGAAGGAGGCTAAATGTTAAGGAACAATTTTGTGTTCAAGAAGGACCTAAATAAATTACGTTTTGTATAATTACGATTAATGTTCTTAAATAAGTTTAAGTGCCACATTTAGTTTTAGTCCCTTTTTCATGACATAGTTGTTGTGAAAGGACACGGCTTGAACCATTAAAAAAAACACTTATAGACTAATTTAATTCTAAGACCAAACTAAACACACCTTGTTTCCTTTACTTCACTTGGACCTCTGGGTGTCCTGTAAGTATTTCCACATATCACCTTGTATCTCGCAGGTTGTAATCTAAAGCTTGTTATTGAAAAGATTCAATTTCATTAGTGGCTTAATCAGAAAGATCTTACTTATTAAGTCCCTTTTGTGACGCTATATGAAAATGAACGTATGTATGGAGGGAGCTGCTGTAAAAATGATTGTTCTGTGTTTGTTCACTTCCTTGTGTTATGTACTGTAGGGACGTCCATGCTGCTCTGCTGACCTTCAGCATGAAATGAAAAGTGTCTGATGCCTCTGGTGTGTTTGGAGGGGCTTTCTCTTTTTCCGAAGATGGACAGCCATGCATTATTGATTACAAAACACTCCTGCAATGCTATTTCATCTTTCAAGCACAGCTGACTGTGAATTGGGGCTTTATTTATTTATTTGTTTTATCAGATTTACTTTGTATTAAGCGCGCACCTTGTTGACTGGCTGCATGATTTTGTTTGTGTAATGCTTTCTCCCTCTTTCTGCCCCCTCTCTCACCCTCCGTTCCCTCTAACACCCAGTGGGAGGCTAAACGGTAGCTATGCAGAAACAACTCCCTCATCTCCACATCCCTCTGCACAGTACGCTGACAGAGAATCGCACAAGACAAAAGACAAAGGTAGGCAGAGACATAGCAATGTGGAACAATGGCAGGGTGAAATACAGTCTAATGGTTATAACACAGACTCTGTCACATCTAACAGCATATATCTGACTTTATGCTGAGCTTTGTGTTGCAGCAAAACACACATCTGTGTATATGCTGCATGTTTACACCTCACTGCCTATGTTTTATACATTGAATATTCTAATACATGTTTACTGCTCTCTGATTTCTCTGTTTCAACATGCTCTACTTGTGTTATTTTGCACAACCTGCATGTAGTTAACAACATCTCATTGTGATTCTCATTAATTCTAGCTTTGTATTCTAGCATGTCAATTACTGACTGTGAGATGGTAAATATTCATTTGCTCACTTCTTATTTATATTCAAAATTTGTTCCTGTCTCCTCTTTTGTAGCTGCAACGCGACATATTCATATCATTAAAGGTTCATTGTGTTTTGTGTGTAATATGTCTTGAATTTGCACCATAAAACATTAATAAAAACCTTTGCACGGTGAAAACCTTCTTTACTAAAGCAGAGACCCAGCAGACCAAAGAGTGTTACTGAGCATGGCCTTACCTCCCCAGTCCCCCCCCCGCCCCCCAGTTGAGGATGGTCACAGGGGAGGACGCCCATGGCGACCACGGCTGTCAGGTGCTGTTTCCATGATGCCGAAGAATGATTGGTTTCATGGATCCGGACAGTGCTCTCTGACAGCGCAGAGGGGTGGAGAGACTCTGCCACACCTGGGAGAAGAAACACTGGCAGGATGTGAAATGTTACTGAACAAGGTCATTCCAAGGGTCATTGTAAGACCTGTCACCCCCTCCTCTCTGTCATTGAGGAATTTACAGACCGGCCTCGTGCTACATATGGAGAATATCGTGTCTGAATTTATCCTTTGTTTGGAGTCTGACTTGGGCTTTGTCTGCCTCTGCGTGAAGTGGTGGTGAATCTGCAGACAACAATGTCCTGGTTTGAAAAGGAAAAAAAACAAACATGCAAGCCAAAACAGCAAGGAGACCTCTCAGTCAAGGGATGTTTCTGTTCTGACTGTGAACAGTCTGATGTCATTAAATTGCAATTGAAGCTTCTGATAGCTAAGAAATCAAGGAATGAATCTTTAATTGCACAGCAGTTTTTCACTAGATACCTCATCTGCAAAGTGGTGCAAACAAGCACCGCATTTTCAAGTCTGACTCATGTCTCGCCCGGTCTGTGGAAAAGCCAGTATCATTGATGTCAGTGTTGTTGGTGAAGCTTGTTAGCATGAATGACAAGGCTAGAGACTCGACAACAGCAGCAGCAGCAGCAGCAGCTCCCTCATACTCTCCCTCACTCTCAGCATGTTTTTTACAACATGAGTTTAACATGTCTCCTACAGGAGGTGGGCTTCCTGACGATCCCACTCCCAGAGCCCATGCCAATTTTAATGATTGATCACTCTCCTCTTGACTGCGGTGAGAGGGAAGACAGCAAACCACAGAGACAGACAAAAAAAAAAAAAAAAAGGAGAGGGAGAAAAGAGGGGCGTGGACAATCCCACAAGGTCAGAGTGATGTCCAGTCTTTTGTTTTCTGCGGTGCGATCAGTGGCCTGTGCAGCCGCGAGAGGACAGGCGGAGTAACTGGCGGCCTGGCAGGAACAGATGTTCTTACACAATGAACACGCACTTGGTTGGTTGCTTATTCACTAAAAGTCAAGGGGCTGACTTCCCCTTTTTTGGGAAACAAAGAAAACCACGGCAAAGAATCACGTCTTCCCACCTGTAGGCCTGTATCAGGGAAAAATGTTGCTGAGGCAATCAGGCTCAGATACAGTGTGATTTACGTCCTGCTAAAGATACATTCATATAACAGATGGGCCTCTATTTATGGGCATGATAAGATGTTTAAGTTGCACATAATCCTGGTGTGTACGTGGGATTTTTCTTTTTTTTTTTTTTTTTAAAGAACAGTGGGATGTGGTTCATCAGATAACAGAACATACAGGTTTCAACCAGTCATTTCGCTAGAATTTTGCAATAACTGAATGATAATGCTACACTCACACATCTGCATTTCGCACATGCAGATACCCTGAAAAGCATAAAAATGTAGAGTAGACACTTTTAAAAGCAGATTTCGGGTCAGGATGACACTGACCTTGAGATAAAATTCCATTACCTTCTACTCCCAAACGTCTTTCCGTTTGTAAATGTTCTTTCAATGAGACACAAATTTACCTGACTTTCTTGTTTCTAAGATCTAAAAACTCAAGATATTCCACACGAGGTGACCAGATGGAACTGCGGGAATTATTTTCTATTTGGTCACCAAGGTAATCAAATCAATTAACCTATACAAATGAATTCACAAAGAGTTTTTGTTCCACTCTGGACATCCATACTCTGCCCTTCTTCCTTTATTTCAACACACAGCTCTGCTTCCCATTGGTCTGCATTCCATATATAGAGTGTCTATTTGTGTCGACTGAACACATAAATTCTTTTAACTTCCTGTCATTGTGCATTTAAGAAGAGATGTTATCAATACCAACACCAGATTATGAACACGGACAAATATTTAAAAAGAGACATGGATCTAGTCTTTACCATACCTAAATAATCCTCTGTGTATTTATGTGTGGGTGTGTGAGCTGCCTGTGTGTCTTTCAGTTGGAATGTAAGGTCAGTTTCAAGTGTTAGGTAGGATATTCACCACGTGGTTATACACCATTTAGCTGCGAGGCGTTAACGTGTTCATATCCAGATAAGTCGTGAGGTGAAAACAGTCTTTGTGGCAGTTGAGATCAGCAGCACAGTCCTAAACAGGAACATCAGCAGCACAGTCAGCGTGTTGGCGTCTCCACGATTACTGGCCCATAAATGACCAAAGCCATTCATAACTCATTGCCTCCCTCTGCTGGTGTTAATGGGCAGTAAAGTCTTTTTACAACATGGTTCATATCCTCTTAAAAATGAACACGATGTTGTATGTGGCATTCAACTCTGAATGCTGAACTGATATTTAACACTTTATGATACCGTTGAGTCTGATACTCCTAATGGACATAAACTGTGTCATGGATAACTTTATAATAACCTTATCAAACATGACTTCAAGTTTACGGTTAGTATCAATAATAATACAGTAATATCTCTATACTATGTCCCACTGGCAATCAATATTTATATATTTTGTGGTGTTTTCTATTGTATAGCACCACAACTTTCCAATGATTTTCCTTTTTGAAATTAATACAATACATACATTAATACAATACAATACAATACAATACAATACAGAAGTTTCTTTAGTTCTGAATTGAACTTCATGGATGAGAGGTGAAACATCTTCAAGAATTTAAGCAAGTCCAACTGCCTATTTTATTCTTCATTGGATACTATGACCTAGATCAGTGGTTCCCAGAGTGGGGGTCGGGACATGATTCTCAGAAATCCAATAAAATGTTTAAACTATTAGAAATAGCATATTTTAGCCACAATTGTAACAAAAGATAAAAATACTTACATTTGAAATAAAAGCCTTTTGATTTTCTTTGCCCCTTCTGACCCCTGATGTGATTACGACAGATTAACGACATTAGCTGTTAATAGGCCATCAAACCAAGAATTGGCTTGCTGTGCTCCAAGCATAGGGCCCACCCATCTCATTAGGCGAGGTTAACGTTGAAATAAAAGCATTGAATAAATTATATTATGGTTGCTAGATTATAAATAATATGTTATGTTTTTTTTTTTTGGTGTTGTGCTTGTGTTTCAATAGGCCTATAAGTGCATGTGCGATGTGCGCGCAATGTTTGTGTACTTCTACCACCTCCAGGGATAGTCTGGGTTGTCACTGGCACCGTTATTTTGGGGATCGTGGACTGAAAAGTTTGGGAACCCCTGACCTAGATGACTGAAAATCTTCACAGACATACAACACAGTGTGTATATAACACTCAGGATAAATGACTTTCTCTCTAGTTTAATTCAAGTCTGACCTTGTTACATTTGTGAATAGCTTGCCTGATGATAGGACATGAACATTTAAACATTTAAACATTATTTACTTTTAAAGATTACTTTTTGGGCTTTTGAATCTTTATTTTTGACAGTGACAGCTGAAGAGTGACAGGAAGGTAGGGACAGAGAGAGAGAGAGAGAGAGAGAGAGAGAGAGAGAGAGGAGGGATGGCATGCAGCAAAGTGTCAGAATCAAACCCAGACCTGAGCCTTTGTACATGGTACACATGCTCTACCGAATAAGCTACGAGGGTGCCTCAAACTTTTTACTTTTAACAGCGTGTTTACTGTTGCATACTATTTAAAAACCAAAAATGAGTCATGGAGACTTTATTTATTCCCTGGTTAAATGTTAAAAAATTTGACCTATGGTAGACAGAGAGGGTAAAAATGCAGTACCTGCCTGTAGGCCCTTATTTTTTCAGTTAGTACAGTAATGTTACCACAAAAGTTATATTACCACAAAACAACACACACAATGGGGCTTTTAGGGGCCCCTGAGTGTCCACCTGTAGTACAATTAACTAACAGTCTACAGCTATGGATCAAGAATATTTCTTTGAATATATATTTATATATGTTATTAACTCATATCTTGATTTGAGGAGAGCAAAAAAAAAGTATGCCTGTAAAATGATAGAAATGAACTAGCACTAACAGTATATGCTACATTATATTAATATTTCACTCATTAGTTATTCATAATTGTAGTAGTAGGAATTCTAGTAGCTCACTCCATTATCAGTTTGTGTACCTGAAGGTGCATGTACAATGAAGCAGACGGTAGATGTCTCCCTACTCCGTGCAGCTGTGTGTCTTCACGGGTACAATGCTGTCTACAGATGAGCGAGTCGCCATTTTGAAAAGCAAATCGTTCACAGCACACCCACCCTGAGTACTGGAACTATGCCGCGGGGCCGGCCTCGCAAACAGAGAGTTAAAAGCAGCGACGAAACAGGTAACAAGTACCAAAATGCAAGGAATAAAAAATACAGATTATCGGCTATCCAAATAATCCGCTATTATTTGGACAAACATCTCTGTATCTTTTATAATAACACTTCAATGTGGTGTATATAGTCCCCGGATATAGTATTGCGGGTGGGCTTTGCTTTGTGCGGCGAAGGAGTGATTGAGGCGGAATGATATTAATAACATCTCGGTGCCTCTTCTTATTGGCTTCCAGTCTAAATTGGTGTCCGTGAGGGGAAGAACCGCGGCGTTGTGTACTGTTAGTCACTGCGCGGTTTTTACACTTTATATTTGTTTATTACTAATACGTCGTTAGCTTGTTGTTGCTAACTAGCGCGCTTCGCTACCGTTAGCTTCCAGGCTAGCACGCCAAAATGTTGGCCATTGTTATGTTTATCTTGTGAGGCGCTGTAGCGAGGCTGTCCAGCTGCTGATGGATCATTACTGTCAATAAGTAGTCATGTTCACGAATGGACGTCACCCAAAGTAGCGGTGCAATGTACTCAGTTTGCTAGCATTTTGGTGTCACCATCGGATTACAATATTTAGGTTAGCTTAGTTATAATGACACGTTAGTTGGGCAACTTAAATGCTAAGTTAATACACAATTACGTTATTGAGTGCAAAGTAGTTGACCATAAAAACAAACACATACGATAGCGTTACATTAAAACGTAACATTAGGTTAATTTCACATAATTAAGCACCGTACTGTCCTTGCAATGTCCGTGACGGTGACAGCCAAGATGGGCGTGTGTTGAGCCAAACTGTTGAATATCAACATCAAAAGTTATATTACAAACAGTGACAACAGGTTCACAGAGAAACATTATGAGATATAAACAATTGTCTTTGCGCAACACTGCAAGTGCATTTGTAAATAAGGTGAATTAAAAATGTAATTTTACTTGCAAAACTCCGTCATGCACACAGTCATCGCTTTTCGAAGTGTTGATGAATGTACTGTAAAGTTAAAGTGTCCATCCTGACAGGAAAAACAAAAACTGAGGGATATCACTGTATTTTCTAACAGTGAAATCTATCAAGTATTGAATATAGGAAAAATACCAAGAGGCTCAAACAAAAGATTGCTGTCATATCCTTGATGTTTATTGCTTAAGACAACCGGACAAAGACTTTTGCTTAGTATGGTACTGTACAATTTAAATTTTATACAGACCCCGGGATGAGTAGGGGAACAACTAATGGAGATCACAATAAACAAACCAATAGAACAATACAGCTCAAAGATATTAAATGAAAAGCCTTTATTTATGTCTTGTAATTTGTAGTGAAACTAACATATTCTGCTTAATTCTTGAACTGATACCCCACTTTGTATATTTTCATATGGATTTCAAGTCATAGTGTGTGTGTGTGTATTGTTAGTATTCTACCTCATTAACATCTACCACTTCTTTGACGTTTTGGAGAGAAGACATTCATATGATGGATTCATTTGAATATTGCTCCTGTGCAATTGAAGGGGCTAGAAGAAAATGCAGCATATCAACTACTTCAGCTATTCTTGTCAGGAGCAAGCCTCTCGAACCAGATAAAGCTATTGAAGTGTTCTTTCTTGCACTTAATCAGATGCGGATCCCAGTGACACCAAGGCAGAAAGTTTCAGCGATGGAGAGCTCAAGGACAAGAAGTGCACAATATGCTCTCAGATCTTTACCACCGAGAGCCAGCTGCAGAAGCATCTCCGAGAACATGAGATCAACGATAAGGCAAGTACAGCACCCGAGTGTTTGCAATCATACTCATGAGGAGACAGTGAACATTTGAACCCCTATTAACGCAGACAAAGTCAGAAGAGTTGGCCAGGCACCACGGTATATACAAAAGCAGAGAGATTTGTTGGAGCAGCAAGCCTCATCTGTTAATTACCTTTACAAAGTACCACAAAAACACTTTGTGGGAATAGAGGAAACTTTCCACCTGACATCTTCACCTGAGTTTGGCATGGGTCAAGAAGAACATAACTTACCTGCTTTAGTTGGGTGGCTGTGTCCCAGCTACAGTTTGGAGTTAGGCCAAGCTACTGGCTTACTGTTAAAGCTGGAGGTGTCTTGGATTTTTCAGCTCCAGCGATTTTTCACAATGTGGAAGTGTAAAGCTGCCATGCATGCCATTGTTTATTTGGCAGCCTCGGCACAGGTCACAACTTTGTCTGCCAATCACTATGTTTGGTGCCAACTGCTTCCAAAGCTTCTGGAACATGTTGCACACAGCAGCAAGGCGCACTTTCTCACAGTATTTTGTACCACCACATGTTTTCAGTTAAGACAGTGCTTGCTAATAGTGAAGACGTGAACTCGGCTGAGTTGATTGAATAAACTGGTGCTAAGACCTGATGCTGGGATGTGTAAGACGTGTACTGTGCCGTGTCTGGGAAGAAATTGAGCGCACGAGCACAACATGTTCTCTGCCTCTGAACTTTGAACGGTGGGAACTATTGAGCTGAAATGTCACGGTCTGACTCTCTGAAAAATCAATTTGGTAGTTTTCAAAATGTTTATCTGACAAGATTACAGTACGTGGGGCTGCTTCAGTCATAGTATACAGGAGTGGGTTTGCTGTGAGTCATTCCCGCGAAAAACTGCATCATGCTGCTTTTCTTCTTTTGTGTTGTGGATGGGCAGAGCAGTTATAGCAGAACTATGACTGATACTGTGCTCAGAAGGACCAAAGTTGCTTAATCGAGTCCCAACACCGCTGGCTGTAGTGCCCAGTAGCAGTCTTAAATAGCATAGTGAATATTACACCCCTTCCATCCCAACCGGCATAGATGTTGAATCACCGCAATTTCGTCTCCTGCAGTATTCAGTTACTAAAAATAGTAAATCTGTTTCAGTGGCTATTTGTTTGAATTTCCATTCCAACTGCTCATATTTGTGGTCCAACAGAGGAACATCCTAAAACACATATTGCTGTTAATCTTCAGAGCTTCTCCTATTGGCTTTTGTTTCTGATTTATTTGGAAACTTCTTCCAAAGAGCAACGGATGTTTTATCATTTTATTATCAATTATTTTTGTCATATATATATATATATATATATATATATATATATATTTATTTATTTATTTATTTTTTTTTTTTTTTTTTTTTTTTTTTTTGAAGGATCAGTCCTTGCTGCAGCGGCCCAGGGTTCGAATCTGACCTGTGGCCCTTTTCTGCATGTCATTCCCCATCTCTCTAGTTACAGCTGTCTCTGTCAAATAAAAGCTTGAAAAAAGGCCAAAAAAAAAAGAATAAATAATATATATATACTGTATGATATATATATATATATATATATATATATATATATATATATATATATATATATATATATATATATATATGTGGGGGGGGGATGACATGCAGCAAAGGGCCACAGGTCAGATTCGAACCCTGGGCCGCTGCGGCAAGGACTGATCCTTCATACATGGGGCAGAGCTAACCAACACCCATTTTTGTTATATATTTAATCAATAATGCATGTGCACACACAAAATAAATGTGCATTAAAATAAGTGAGTAATGCAGGACTTTTTAAGGTATTAATTCATGCAGGAATATTTGTGTAAGTGCGCCCTCTTCTCCATATTTATCAGCTGCTTATAGCTAACACTCACACCTACACCCTCTCTCTTTTTCAGATGCACCTACACCTGCACTCTGTCTCTGTCTGGCTATCTCTCTCTTATTCTTTCCTCTCTCTCTCTCTCTCTCTCTCTCTCTCTCTCTCTCTCTGTGAGACACACACACATTACAACACACACAAGACAAGACTAGATAAGCGGCTAGGTTTTACTCCATGTCATTAACAAGAATGTTAGCCTAAGGAAAACTTCCATAATTTCTCTGCTTTGGTCTCCTCCGTCGACCATCTCTTCTGGCATGAAAAGATGATAATGGGATATAATTTGCAGCCGCACCTGTAGTTGTGGGCCATTTCAATTTCAAGGCTACTATCCTCACTTACATAGACATTCTCTCCAGGCTGAGGAGCAGTAGCCTCGGGGTCTGCCACTCTGAATAAGAGTCAGCGGCATTGCTCTCAGCCTTCACCACATCGAGAAAGTACTCTAAAATCAAGTCAGTCAGCTCCCCTAATAGAAATGGAATTTAATATCAGGGCCATTTCTACCTTGAGGGAAATCATTTTTATGTTGTCTGGTAATATTTTGTACTTGTATATCACGGTGGTCTTTCTTTATGTTTCTCCCTCACCCATAAAAACACTGTTTGGGATTAGATGATGAGGTGAAATATTATGTTTTAACACACCCGTTTGTTTGCTGAATTCCATCCACAATTCTAGGAGACGCTTTTTAAGTAGGACAGGCGGATAGCTTTCCAGGTTCACAGCAAATGTAGTTGTTGAAGTCAGTGAAGGCAGCACCTCAATCAATCCTTCAGTTTCCACCGAGAGTGTGAATTAACTAGTTGCAGAGCGACCCGTCTGAGATCATTTACACTTACATTATTCACTACTTCCTTTAACTTGTCCTCTCTCGCTTGCAGCCTCACCGATGTGACCAGTGCCCACAGACTTTTAATGTGGAGTTCAACCTCACACTCCACAAGTCCACGCACACGACCTCAGACTTCACCTGCCCGGTTTGCCATAAAAAGTTCTCCCGCATTGCCAGCCTCAAATCTCACATCATGCTGCACGAGAAGGAGGAGGTTAGTTAGTCAACTGACCAATCAGACATGAAACCACTGTGGATTTGAATTCACCGCTCGTTACGAAAAAACCTCATTCCTCTGTTTTGTGTCCACTGCCGCCTTTGCTACCTAACACCGCAGAATTTGATCTGTGTGGAGTGCGGAGATGAGTTCATTCTCCAGAGCCAGCTCTCTCTGCACTTGGAGGAGCACCGGAAAGAGCTGTCGGGCATCAAGGTCTACACCTGCAAGAACTGCGACAAGGAGTTCAAGACATCTGCGCACCTCAAGGAGCACATGAAGTGTCACGTCAAGATGAGGTCAGACAGGGTCGCAGATGTGGATTTATTTCATTTGACCGAGTCAGTCAGAAAACTGCTCGAAGTTAAAAGAGAATCCATCAGCTGTAGGCGATTTATATTCAAAACAGTTGGAGACTGAGGGGCATCTGAAACAGCAGTGAGACTATCAAGAGGCACCAACACTTTAAAATGAAATAAACCATTCTTGTGAAATTCTTGTTGGAGTGGGAGCAGGTTTGCAGATGTTACAAAATGAAGCTGGTTATGTTAATGGCTAAAACCAACCTCCATCAAAATGTAACATTTGATACTTTTGTAAAAGCTTTCATTGACTGCACGAGGACATGTACAGTCACAGCCTTGGCGTTTAGCGAACAGGAAGTGACATCTTTGTACGCTCTCATTTATTCCCATGAATCATATCCACATGGCAGGCAGGTTTTCATTAGCACAGATAAAGCTGCAAATAAGCCAATATGAGGGCAAAAGTCCTCTGTGTGCCTTGCAACAACAAAATGTCAGGAGGAGGCGCTCTATCAGCTCATAACTGTGCACGTGGAAATTAAAGATATTGTCTAAAATGATTGGGTTCTGGGGAAAATAAGTTTACTAGTTTTACTGAGGATAAAAACACAGCTTGTCCGGTGTCAGACTTAACTTAGGTGCTGGAGCTGTAGGCTATAAAACTCAATAGAGAAAATCACCCACACACTGACATCATACTGCCTGTTAAAACTATCACACTAACCAGAGAGCTGACTGTACAAATGTCTAGTGAGTGTCTGCCACTGTTGACTAATCTAGCACAATCTCATACAGGGAAAACACCAAAGTTGCTTGTTGCTTTTTAATGAGGGAAATGAGTTGCTACAACACCAGAAAAGGATTTGTACAGTAGAGGTTGTAATTAGGCGAACAGCAGAAACATTTTTAAACAGGAAAACAATATTAAACAATGCATAACTAAGGAATGATAATTATTTGCAGTGTAGTGATTTTGATGTGTGATGTGTATTAATGTGTGTTTTCATACTGCCTTGTGTTTCCTCTTACTCCCTTTCAAGTCTTATATAAATGCAGTTCGCCTTGAAAGGTGCTATACAAATAAATCTGCCTCGCCTAAAACCAAACTGACATGTCTTGTGTTTACTTCCTCCACAGGCCGCTCACCTCGAGTTCCAGAAACTACAAGAAAAACATTGACCGCAGTGGGTTCACAAACAGCTGCCACCACTGCGGAAAGGCTTTTAAAAAGCCCAGCCAGCTTGTTAGGCACATACGAATACACACAGGTGAGTGAAAAGCACAGAAACGATCTAACGCCCATGCAAAGACGGGGACAGTGTTGTTCCCGCAGGTTCCTCAAAATCTGAAGTGGATGTTTTCTAAAGTGTGGGTGGGCACTGGCACCGGCTTGGGGGCTTGGTAGCATGCTGTTCCACCGCCTTAGTTCGTGGGCGCAGCAGGAGACTCTGCGGGTGTGTGGGCAGCGGCGGCACAGACAGAAGAGTTAGCAGGTTTTTTAATGTCCCCTAAATTTAATTTGAGACAGCATTATATAACTGAAGTCTCTCTAAACTGGACCTCCTCTGATTAAGTTCTGCGTGATTAACTCAATGACTTAACGCCACCTGAGCAGTTCGCTGCGTTTACCCTCCAGCTCGGAGGACTCTACACCTCAGCTCAGTTCATCACTCAGCTGTCATGCAGAGATGTCGTGTGGGTAGAATTTTGATATGCTGCTTAATGTTTAACTCTAATATCGTTGCGTGGATGTGTGCTTGCTCAGCCGGTCTGGGTTTAGGTAATGCAGCCAGCAGCTTCTACCCACATGTTGTTTACACATCATCCACATGTTAATTTGTTTGGTTGGCTGGCTCGCTGGATGACTAATGGTGGATGGAGATGATTCCTCTGTGCCTCGAATCTCAAACAGCTCTTAAGCTGATGAGGTGAAGAGTCGCTTTGGGAGACTACACACACAAAGGAAAAGGCACACACAGTATGCTTTCTACCTTCTCTCACTTTCTCTGGTGCACAGAAGAAGTGGTTAAGGTTATAAGATTGTATTTGACTCACCTCTTTTCAGCATGAAATAATACCAGAGATGGCCTTATGTCAGTGCCATGGTGACAAAATACAGTTTTTGAGCTCAAGTAAATGCTTCGTCTTGAAAAAGGTCTTTACTGTTTTCAAATATCTAATGTTCTAATCAGCCTCACAGGCTGCTTAAACAAAAAATATTTAAACAATAGAGAGAAATAATCAAGGACATCTTAAAGTATTTAACTCTGGATTCACTACATACCTTTTTATTTTGAAGTTATTCATTTAGATTATAAAAATTGCAGTGAACTCACGTTGTCTTCAGTGTATTCAGCATCCTGTGAGCAGCAGTTTGACTCGTTTGTCCTTGCCTTCAGGTGAGAGGCCCTATAAGTGCACACATTGCGGCAAGGCTTTCAACCAGAAGGTGGTGCTGCAGACTCACATGGTGAGACACACTGGAGAGAAACCACACCTATGCATGTTCTGCCCTGCCTCCTTCTCCCAGAAGGGGAACCTGCACTCCCATGTCCAGAGAGTTCATTCTGAGGTAAGAGTAACAGTGCTACGGGTTTAAACGTGAGATACTCCTTAATGCCCTAAATATTGTAAATATTTCCACCTGGGATTAGGTAGCTATTGCTGCTGTATTACAGCAGAAAATAGAGAGCAAGCAGTGCTTAATAACAGTGTAAAACGTTTTGAGGTTTTCCTTTTAAATTCTCTCCAAAGTTATTTTTCCATCCAAGAAAATGGAGGAACTAACGTGACCTCAAAATACATTCTCCAGACTGCACACCATCAATTTTTCCAGTCTCTGAAATTGACTGAAAAGTTAGACACATCAGTCACTGCTCGGATCCTCGCGAAGTCCTCCTGGTACTTAGCAAAAAATTAGAAACAAACAAATCTTAGTAATTAGTTTTTTAGTTCAATAACAACAGAGATGTTCTGTGTCAGTTTGAATTCTCTTTTGTTTGCGACGCATTCTCATAAATGGACGAGAATTGATTTTGTCATGCAAGTCTTCAGACAAGATGGAGTAACTGAGACTGTGTGTATTATACTTGACTCATCTATTCATTTATTGAATTAAGTGATTAGTTTAGGAAACATGAGTTTCAGTTTTTTCTGTATATTTATGGACTAATGAAGAACAGATTGTCTACGTGGGAATTAGCACATCACACTTACAGTAATTCGCTGACATGAAAATACAAAATTTTGTTAGAAAACAACGATCTTAAAGTGTGTTGGTTGTGTGTAGAATGTCTGAATGCTTTCAGTAAAAGTGGCTCGTGCTTTTAAATTGAATTGCTGACAGACCCGTCTTTGTTGTTTACCTGCAAAGAGCCTCCTTATCTATATAAAGATATCAGATAAGATGAGAGCAGGAAAACAAAAACTACATTTTATGTTATGGACTCAGACATACTGCTGTTTGTCACACCGAGGATCTGTCAGATAGTTTTCATGCTTTTTACCAGGCCTTGGTAATTTACTCATTTCTTTTATTCCCGTTGTTATCCAAGATATTTTTCGATCTCTTTTTGTGCACCTTCTTCACGCACACGCGAAATTACCAGCCCTCCTGATCACAGCTTGTTACATTCAATGCCGCGGGACACCTCGCCGTATTGTTTGGCCGTTGAAAATAGAATGAGGTGAAATTGCAGCTCTTTGTTCCTCATCTGGTTCTGTCTTTGGTAAACACTTCACAGCAGCCAATTTTAAAGACCCCTCCTAAATTTCTATCCTAATTTAGCCTGGACGTTGGTCTGCAGCGCTGCACTGTCACTGAGGTCACTTCCTCTTAGTGCCAAACTGTGGTTGAGAGGTTGAAAAAGAGACAGATACACCAAAGTCCCCTCCAGATGTCCAAATGTCCATATTGACAGATAATGAATTCTCCTGTGTGTGTGTGTGTTAATGTGTGTTAATGGGTGGAGTGATAGTGGTGAGAGTGGCTCTGAGTTGATGACTCCTTCCAGTAATGTGGCTCCAGTCTGGACTGGGTCAGCTTTCTGGCAGCCTGATTGTAAGGCAGCACAATGGCCTCCATCACAGGAGGTGTAGTGGGTCCCCCATCAGTGGATATGCCACAATGCTCAGTGCTGCTGCATTTATCAAAAATGTAACAAAGCCTTAAAGTATAAATAAAAGATGCTTTGTGCTTGCACACCAAGCTCCACACTAATTTATTTGACTATTGCCAGTGCCAACCGAAGAATGAATTTACTTGGGTTTAGGCTGTAGCTTCTGAAAATTTGATATTTGAGAAAAATTGAATCTAAAATTGCTGTCACAGTGGTCCGTCTGAAAATGACACCCCCATCAGACTCATCTATACTGCATATTCAGTGCAAATTAGTATAGCATACTTACTGACATGCCAAAGTAAGATGAATGTGGTGAACCTTATACCTGCTAAACATCAGCATGTTACCATTGTTATTGTGCGTCATCGGCGTTAGCATTCAGCGTCACTATGCAGCCTCTACCATCATAGTCTTGTTAGTAAAGATCGGTGACTTCATTTAACGCCCAATCATTCTTCAGTGCTAGATCCCAGATCATTTCAAATGATGTCATACATATTTGTAGTGACTGTATCTTTCCAGCATACTTTGAAGCTACACAAGGTTTGTTTTTCTTTCATCCTTTTTGTCAGCTGCTGTGTATTCACAGAATCTGAAAGGCAAGGTGGATACTTTACCCAGAATCCCACTGAAAAGAGATAGCTGAGAATAGCAAACATTTAGGGCATGACTTGGTTATCATATTATTTCATGCTAAGACTGTTCAAAGGGATTTATAGGACCTCGGGAGGAGAATTGCTCATTTAGTCTGGTTTGCAGGTTTAAACAAAATCATTCAAAATTGGATGGCACCAAATCAACATGCAAAGATGTCTGGAAATGGCCTCGGCAGAACTGCATTCGATGTTAGAATGCCGACAGATGTTCCTATCAGCAGTTTTCCCAGTTTGCCTGTTAGAACAAAATAAAGCAGGTGCCAGGAGGGCTCATGTACTTAGCTGTTTCTCTTAGTTTATTATGCACAGAGCCTCTTCATCACAACCTCTAATCTTGCAGGTGATTTAAGATGCTTGTGAGTCCTTTTGACTTATTTTTACTGTTTTTAAGAAAGCCACATATTCAGGCCACTGGTCTGCAATCTGTGGTCAATATTCTACCTGAGTAGAGTAGTCTGAAAAGACTAAAAGTCATTTTCAGTTGGCATTGTTCTGTCAAGCTTAAACCATAAAGACAGTTTCAGTGTCTTTTTGATATCCAAATTTGCAATTACTTTATATCTATCTCTATAGTATGTGATGGTCAAAAACGTCTTTCAAGCTACTGACTTCATTATAGCTTTTAAAAAGAAATATAGGAAATGGATTCAACTGTACAAACATATCTACACCTCTTTTATATGTCTATAGTGGGGGGCATTATAAAGGTGTTTCTTTTAGAATTATTTGAATGTGAATCAAAAGCCAACACTCGCTCACTCTGATGAGTCAAGTTTGTATTAATGCTTTGAGGATATATTTGATGATTTTGCCCCAACCATCGTGTTCCATTGCACCAGGGAAAAGGTTTGTCACCTGATCATTTTCTTTCAGGGGTTCAATAGGTCAAAAGACACCTTGTCTTACACTCAATCCTTGTCTTTTCCACAAAATACGTTTGAACGAATTGAATCACAGATATGTTTTTTTGTTCTCTCACTTGCTCACGATCGTGTATTCCATGCTAAAAGCCTGCGATGGGTTGATTGAATTACTTCTGGAAAGCCAAACAGCAGGGCCATTTGAATAATGCATCTAATTTTCACAAGTGTTATTCAGCTTTCCTGTTCCACATAGAGTTTGTCCTTATGATGGACTGACTTTATGAATAAATTATGGTCAGGCGTTATTCGCAATAGATTGCATGAGCAGATGCATATTCAGGAGCCAGGAGAGTAAAATCATCATGGTTAAATCCAATAAAGTGTTTATTAGTGTGGGATGACAATAACACTGTCGGCGCATAAACTGACATCTAAAACCTTCGCTCATCACAGATTCGGGTGCTAAAGCTCAGGAAAAAAGTTGTTTTTTGTTGATCTAAAATCAACTGCTGAATATAAGCCTAAAAAAATCAGTCAAAATCCAGATTGTTGTTCCTTTATTTTTATGACAGGGTGGTGTATATACACACACTGAATTTAATGGCCCACTTTGGTGAATTTTTGCTATTTCAATATCATAAAAGTCAAGCCTCACAGAAAGTGATGTACAAACTATTAAGTTTGAGTGTGTAGTGTATGTACTAAAATAATCAGAAGGTTTGAGGATTCAGTAAGTAAGTGAAGGAGTCAAATTGTTGTTGAAAGAGAAGCTTTCTCGAGGTCAAATCATAGCTAAACTAAGTTTCTAAGAGGGCAGTGCATGGAACTCTAAAACACTTTGCAGAAACTGGATCAGTTTGTATCCAAGGCACGATCAGCCAAACCAAAAGAACTGACCACACCATCAGAAGATAAATACACCAAACTTATTTCCCTGAGAGACAGAAAAGCAACTTCATCCTGATAAAGAATGTTTTGAATAAAAGAACGCACAACTCCAATCAGCAAAAGTACTGTCAGAAGAATGCTGTCTTGTAGTGGTGTCAGGGGTTGAGTTTCTAAACTACTTTTCAGGAGGAGAAACAGGGCTAAATGCTTGGGGGGGACAAAATACCAGCACTTCAGTGGATAACTGGAAAAAAGTTCTACTGGTGAATCCAAGTTTGATATTTATAGCAGTAAGAGAAGGGCATATGTAAGGAGACAAACAGGAGACAGAATGATACCACAGTGCATCAAACCCTCAGTGAAACATGGAGTGGGGAATATTCAGGTCTGAGAGTGTTTTACCTACTCCAGAGTTGGACACCTGTACTGAGTTGACTACACCCTGACCAAGGTGAAGCAGCACTGCATTCTTCAGAGACATGCTACACTCTCTGGTTTGCATGTTTGTGGAGAATGGTTCATACCGCAGCAGAAGAATGACCTTAAAGACACCTCAAAGCTTTGCAAGAACTACTTCAAAATCAAGGACTATGTTGTGTCATGGACTTTCCTCTAGTCACCTGACCTTAACCCCTCTGAACATTTATGGAGGCACTTGAAGACTGAGAAAGCCGAGCGTTCTGGGACGTCACAAGCTGCTCTTTGGAACATTGTCAAGTCATGCTTGGATAAACATGAGTCATCAGGTTTTACACAAACTGGTGGAGTCCTGATGCTGTCATTAAAGCAAATGTCAGACATACCAAAGATATTCTGAAATTCATGTACGTTTTTCAAAGATTCAACTTCTCGCCCAATTGTTAACAATAACAGTGAAGAATAAATTGTTCTAGGCAGTGTACTCATTTAGGGACCTAGTGGCTAAAGGCAAATTTTTCTTATTCTTTTTGTTTGTTTGTTTTATGGGGGTTAACAATAAAGTAATGCATTAACAGAGTGTGGGTTAGATTTCAGTCTTTCAGCAATCACACCTCAACTGATTTCACCTGCTTTTGGTGATTAGGCTTCACCTCCTGGGCACTGCCGAGGTGCCCCTCGACCAAGGCACCTAGCTGCTTCCAGGGCGCCGCTGTGTGGCTTGCCCATCACTCCACCATCTCTCCACATTTGCATGTCTATGAGCCCTGTGCGTGTGTGGTTGAATTTCCCCACCGGGAGCAATGTGCTCAACATGTAGACTTGGAGGAGCCGGGCATCAAACCACAGATCACCGATCTGGTTAGTGGATGACCCCCTCTGCCTAATGATGTCCCAAGTAGTCACTTAGGATAATACTACATGGGCTCTGGAACATTTAGGAAAACCATTGGTGGTAAACAGAGTCCCTCACTGCATCTAAAAATGTAAGTTAAGAAAGAGAAAAAGCCGTTTGTCAACAACATCCAGAAACGCCACAGCATGCCAATGTTCTTGGAATCGGCATTGCACAACAACAGAGTCCTTATTCCATGCCAACCAGCTTTCTACTTCCTTAATGTGACCTCACTAACCTTGCTGCCTTCAGTATCCTGAAGAAAAATAATGAATTCTTTTTGTTAATATCCCTTATCTCCAAATCTTCCTTGCTGCATCAACCACTAGATACTTTTCAACCTCGTTTGCATAGTTAATGGCATCAAAACATGACTTTTGAATCTTCGATGTATCTATAATTATAATTTCCATCATCTTCCCACTCTCTCTCTCCACAGACCTGATTTCTGCCCTGATCTTTTCTCCATTGTTGTCGGCTCTCCTTCACTCTCTCCTCCGCCTCCTCATATGACATCTATTCCACCTCTCTCCATTCTTTCACAGTCCTTTGTGGTAATGATTACCACTACAGTGAAAACACACATTCCCTGGTCCCATGAGAAATGATACTCTCCCTCTGCCCAACCATCTTTCCCATATGTTCCACAACTATGCACACTCATTCTTGACTCAGCTGCCACATACCTATTATCATGATGGTGATAACACCTTACTGGAGATCTTTTATATGCCCTCACAGTCTGAGGAACATGCTCTAAATGCATCCTTTCTTGTGTCTCGGGAGCTCAGCCAAGTTCTCTCAACTTCCTTTCAACGACCCCCGTCCACTGACACTCATCTTCCACTCTACTGTCGCTCATGGAAAAGCAATCAACTTCCTCCAGGCTTTTATTTTTGCTACACTTGTCACACTTGCTCGCATGGATTTCTTTTTTTTCTTACTCCTCTTACATTTCTTCTTTCGGGTTCTGACATTTTTTAGCATCATTACCACTTGCTGTCATCTCTGTTCTGGTTGTATGCCAAGCTGTTATTCTCTCTCTTACATCAGCATCTTACTCATCCCTACTCAATTTGTAAGATTCGGGCATTAGTGCATATAATAAATATGAGGAGCCATCAGGTGGTGATATTCACAGAAGAGAACGTATGTTATTACAGATTAGAATAAATGGCTCTCAAAGCGGGGTAAGCACTCATAATTTATACCTAATAAATAAATGTGCACACTCTTGAGCAGCTCTTGATGAAATGCAAAACAAAAGACAATTTACTATTATTTCTTTATAAACTGTGTGTACATTGATATAACATCCTTCATGCTTAGGCCACTAACAAGAGCAAGCAGTGACGTTTATGTCAGGCATCTGCAACTTCAACTACAACACGATGTTTTTAGTTTGTTTGATATTTAGCAGTTTCTGATGAAACAAAACGAAATATGATATTTTCAAGATTTTCAGTACCTGGAGAGGAGCTTTAATATCAAAACATACACATAGCAGTCATAAATAATGTGTTGTATGTGTTTTTTATTCTCTGACAGACTAAAGGTGTACCGCTGTTCCCGTGCATGGACTGCAGCTGTGCATTCAAGAAGCTGGGCAGTCTGAACGCCCACATCAGTAAGATGCACATCTCTGTGATTGAGGTGCCCTCCAACACTCCGGTAAGAGGACAGTGTGCCTAAGATCCGCTTTTAAGTATATTCTAATATATTCACTCTTTAGTGAAAGAGTTTAATGAGACAAAGTAGAGTTCTTGCCACACAATTAGTTTGCAATTTATGCCAGTATTCAAGTCAGTGGCTGTGTTTTCAATGACAGAAAGACAGATTAATGTTCTAATGCTCCTCAAGTAACGTTGATGGCTTACTGTCCTATTTCTGTGAAATGAGTATTTCTTACTTGGGTGACTTTTAATTGTCTCTGTCTGCTTTAACTTTCTTTTTCCTGTGTTAAGTGATAAGCCATTATCTCCTTTTAAAAAAGGGCGATATACTGAAATACTATTCATATACTTATTCTTAGAGAGACAGAGACAGATACAGGGTACCACAGGTATAATTCAACCAAATAGCAGATAAATAGAAGGGATCTTGTTTAAATATGAAGCTATATTTCATTCAGAATTATTCTTTAGTTGCTTTAGATTGTTTACTGGTAGATCTTGATACTGTAAAAGCTCTAAAAGCTTCAGCTTCATTTGCTGAAAGAGCAGCAGTAGTAATTAGTAGGTGATTAATTACTTATTAAGATTATTATGAACAGTTTAGTGATGTTAAAATGTTACATGCCACTTATCCAACTTAAACCAACCTTGTATAAGTAACTATACCCACTATCTGTATTTATTTCAATGGCACGATGCATGAAGTGTCAATGATTCACACAGATGTAGACACTAATTAACATCACTAATTAACATTTTGTTCAGTAATGGCCATTCTTCTCTGCCATAATTCTACACCCAATAGAGCCCCAAATAAAAAAAAATGAGTCAGCTTTCAAATCGGTGCCTGCCCTGATCTCTGTCACATCGGCCCTCGTCTTCTTTCTTCTCTTCTTCTCCGTCCATTCCCCCTCTTCTTCTCCCATAGGAGACAGAGACAACAGGTCAGGCTCCTGGGGGGTCAGAGGGCGGCGAGGGGGTGACAGATGTCATCCAGCAACTTTTAGAGCTGTCTGAGCAGGTCAGCGGTGAGACTGCACAGCCCCAACCTCCAGAGCCAGCTATTACCATGGAAACTGCCATCAACCAGGACATTCTACAGGTGAGCGAATTACATTCAACCACTAAATAAATTAGATGGAACAAAACTCAGTGGTATTCACTGACTGACAGCCTGGGAAGCACATGCCTCAGATCTAACCTACGGTATATTCAAATATTAATCTTAAAGCAAGACCTCAGCTTCAACCTCTCAATGTGACATGCACTAGATATGAGAGTGGACAAAACCTCATCGTTTGGAAGCTTCTCCTTGTCATTCTGCCTTTGTGGGGTGCTAGCAATCAGGCAGAGAAGCACACAAACACAAATTCACAGCCCCATATAGACACACACACACACGCGCGCGCGCACACACATACACACCGACACACATTAGCAACTGTTACTTTAGTGGAACCATTTATGTGTAAATAAGTTAGATGATCCACAGTGGGAATATATTTGGACACAGAGAAAGAGATGAAAAGAAGAAATGTTTTCTATAAACTTTAAAATGTCCCTGAAATAATCTTTGTTTGAACCCAAATGAAATGCCTTGGTGAGTGAATGGATTCTTCACAGTGGTGGAAACATGAACTGTCTGGGTGAAAAGAGACAGTAAGAAAATGAATTCGGACCAGGAAGCTTTATAAATGACTACTGCCAAAGAGTTGAATAGAGCCTCTGCTCTCCAACACAAAAGGATGTGATTATCATTGAGCTTTGGACCGCTTTATTTATTTTTTTTGGCAGATCTTTTCAGAGTATTCTTCAAATTGTTGAATCTATAATAATCTTTATAATAACAATAATTATTAGGTTTAGTATTTTTTGAAGATACATTCTCTTATTCAACTTTGTGTAACAGTAATATGATGTAGTAGTGTATAGGTTTTTTTATGTTTTTCAGTTGTGATGTTTTCTGTTCTGTGTCTGTAGCAAGCTCTGGAGAACAGCGGGCTGAGTGTGGTCCAACCACAGGGTGACACCACATCCAGAGAGTCACAGAACCAGACCACGGAAGGTTCTGCGGTAGAAAGCAAGAAAGTACAAGGTCCCGAAAAACCAGTCAGGGAGAAGAAAAGGAGCGTTTTTAAGAAACCTATACAAATGCCAGGTAGGCGGGATATTACACAAACCATGTAAAATGACTCACTGAATCACAAAAAATTGAACAGCTCTCAAATCTTAAAAGTTTGGAAAGTTTTTTCAAGGCTAGGGAGATGCTTAAATTCAAATATGCTCTGTAATAAAGTATACTTCAAATAACAGTTTAGTAGAGTTGCAGTGATTATTCAGATGGGAAGATATTCGCCAACTATTTTGATATTATGGCAGAATGTTTTCAGCCCCTCAAATATGAAGATTTCCTGAATGTCTTTTTCAGTTTTGGACTGACAAAAGACACTTAAAGACATCACTTTGGACTTTGAGAAACTGGAATAGTAATTTTTCACATTTTCTGATGTTTTATAGATACATTGATTAATCTAGAAAATAATTGACAGATTAATATATAATAACCCTGCAAATAAGATGTAATGATAAAGGCTTCAAGAATCTGAGCATTTTTCACTAAATATACCAAATATTTGTAGCTTTAAAAATACATGCTTGTATTATGTGTGTCCATATAATTATAAAATGATGTATTCTGTTTACTGGCTGCTGTTCAAAGTAAATCAGAAAATCTTTCTTTTTTTTTTTCAAGCTTCATCAATCAGTGATTTGTAATGATAGATCAACAATAACAGCTTTCAGATGCAGCCGTCGTCTGACAGACACTGGACAGCTGCTTCACTCTTCCTTCCTTTCCAGGCTCCATCAGGGAGGAGAATGGCGTTCGTTGGCATGGCTGCCCATACTGCTCCAAGGAGTTCAAGAAGCCCAGCGATCTTGTTCGCCACATCCGCATCCACACCCATGAGAAGCCTTTCAAGTGCAAACAGTGCTTCAGAGCTTTTGCAGTCAAGAGTACCCTCACAGCACACATGAAAACGCACACGGGTATCAAGGCCTTTGAGTGTCAGTGCTGTCTGAAGTGCTTCTCCACTTCTGGCAGCATGAAGGTACACATGCGGCTGCATACAGGTGAGAAGCAGGCCCACTTCATGAAACGGTTACATTTAAAGCCAAAGTAAAATGAACATTTGAACACACTTCTTTCACTTTATTGTCACATCATATACCCGTATACTGTGTGCACAAGTTAAAGGAGACATATATTTTATAAAGAGTACGGTCTAGACCTACTCTATATAAAAAAGTGCCCTGATATTTGAATTGAATTGAACTGAACTTTGAACATAATGTTTTCAGTTTCATGGCAGCCTCGATCATTTAGAATTCAGTTATATGTTATTCTAAATTACACACCAAATAGCAAAAGCTGGACCCGTGTAAATATGGTGTTGCTGCTACAGCTAGAGCCCTCATTTAAATGTATGTGTTTGCAATCATTCTGATTTTGCTTCTCAGAGAGATAACCCCAAAGCATCATCCCCTGGACATGAAATGTCAGCATTAATGTGAATAAACCAAACTGTGTAACAGTTTAATTATCATGTGCATCTGTGCATTAGTTTTTGTCTCTCTAATTGCTTTGTTATGGCACTGTCTGTTAGGTGTTTAGTTCTGGTGTGTGTTAGCTCTAAGCGAAGGTTTTTTATAAATATGTCCACAGCTGTGTTTCTTACTAAGGATTTGTGCTTTATACAGTTTTATATCTTTGTCACTTTTCCTTGTGCTGTTATTTGGTTTCATAGAAATATATGTTGTCTCCTGCTAACTGAAAGGCTTTGTAACCTTTTGTAGACAAACATTAAATAAAATCATATGAGCTTGCTTTTATTTTTGGTTTATGTGTGAGTTTCATATCATTTTGTTTAGATTAGATTAGGGACAGTAAATCCTGATATTAATGTAAATTGTCTTTTTTTAGATTTTTTTTTGTCTCAAAGATCAGAATCAGTCTAATTCTCTAAATACTAATTCTCCAAAAGCGCAATTTTTTTTCCTTCACTTTTCTTAGGTGTCCGTCCTTTCCCCTGCCCTCACTGTGACAAGATCTTTCGCACGTCAGGCCACAGGAAAACGCACATTGCTTCTCACTTCAAAAGCTTACAGCAGAAGAAGCACAAGTTTCCCAGAAAAACCAACAAAGCCAAAGTGTCCAAGAGTAACCTACCTCTGCCTGATATCCCCCTGCAGGAACCCATCCTCATCACTGACTTTGGTAAGAGCACGTGTAGACAGGTATATGTATACACATGAGGTGTTGTTTGTCTGTGTTCATTGTTGTAAACCCACAATGTATCAGGTGTTCTTGGGATGAAGTGGTATGCATCTTTCAGTAGCTTTATTGTTGATGTTTCTTCACATGTGCCGTGTGTTTCTGCACAAAGTGAGATGTCTTTTCACATGGAAGTCCACATGTTGCTTGTTTATGTGTTGGTTAACAGGCCTCATCCCATCCCAGAACCCTCGCTTGGCTTTTCAACAATACCTTGAGGTGGTGGGCAGTGACCGACCGTACAAGTGCCAGTTCTGTAGTAAGGCCTACAAGAAATCAAGCCATCTGAAACAACATGTCAGGTAAAGTTTCTTTATAACACTAGATTTAAGTGCTAAATTTGGTAAAATCAGGCAAATACAAGTCAAATACCAAATTCTGTGAAATAAGATGGACTCAGTAATATAAAAATAATACACATATTGAAATGGGCAAAATAAATAACTTTAGGCTAACACTGATAAAAGGCTATTTGTTTTTTATGAAAGATAGTTTTTGAGAAGTGATTTAAAATATATTACTGAATCTACAAGCCTCAGATCTTCAGGTAAGGAGTTAAAAAAAGCTGGTTTCCTTTGATCTTAAGATGGGATTAAGCAACAGCCAGATGAGCCCTGTTTATGCGTTTGAGGCTGCCCTCTGGCTCGTAGGGGAGGAGAAATTCAGCCATAAAGCTAAGTGCCTGCCCATGAAGTGTTAAATGTGATCAGTAAATCTATCTAATGAAACCAGCAAAGAGAGGTCAGAACAGGTGCATTTTGTACCAACTGAAGGCATGTGATTGCGTTTTTAACCCTGAATACAGGGAACTGCAGTAATCACACAGGGGAGGAAAGACCTGATTTTTGAGAAACGTCTTATTTGGAAGAACCATGATTAGGCAACGTTTGCGACTTGGTTGAAAGATTACACCCAGGTTTCCAGCTGCAGTTTTGATATTTGAAGATATTCTAACAATTTTAAAGGAACATATAATTTCTAATTTATTTTCCTTTAGTAAAAAAAAGTTTTGGAACATCCAACACTTGATTTCTGAGAGACAAGATAGTAGGTTTTGGAAAATGCCGTCTTCGTCCACATAACAGTGGTATTGAACGTTGTATTGGTGGATAATGTAATAAAATAGAGGCATTTAAACAGAAAACAAGAAGGGGCCAAGGATCAAGCCTTGGGGAACACCAATATAGCTTAAGAGCTACCAAGGAGGGGCATCACCAACAACTACTGGTTCTGTTTGACAAGTATAACTTAGACCGGTCTAAGGAAGTATCTCTGGTACCAGCATTTTGATTGTGGGAATGCCTTTCCAGCAAAAGTTTTACTTCAATATTTGGCCAAGAGAAGGAAAGTTTACTGTATGTGTCTAACAGAGAATGGCTTCACCTGTACCATTGGGTTTGATAGATGTGTGTGTTCAAGAGGGCTACAAATCTCTTGAATCTGTTCTAAATGATTCCTTTGAACTTAGCCCAGGTAATAATCATGTCAGTGAACTGCAAAGAATATTTTTCAGCTTGGAAAGTTTACTTTAGCTTAAGACTTAAGCTCATCGACAGTGAGCAGTTAGAGGGGAGGAAAACACCTGCAAGAGAAGACATGTTGACAGAGGTGATTCATTTGGTGTGTGAGATGAGATGAAATCGATGCAAGACAGGAGAGGCTGAGGAGAAAGAGTAGAGTAGTGAGCAGATGGATAAAGGAAAAGCAGCTGTATGGTGTTCAGCATTTGTCAGGCAAGAACACTCATTATTGCAAATCGAATACTGTATTTAAAGGCCCTTTAGAGATATGTACCTCCTTTCAATGCCTGACATAAATGAACCATGCAAGGACTTAAACTTAGACTAACTTTAAAATGCCCTGTCAGTCTTGCATAAAGTACAACATTGAGAGATTGGACTAAGAATGAGCAACATAGTATCATAAACATTCAGCCACTACAATCTATAATCTCTGATGAACTCTCTAGCCTTTGCATTATGGCAGACTCACAGCGTTTTACTTTATTTTAATATCGGGAGGTTAATGTAAAAACTGGAGCTGTCATCCTTGAAAGAGTCTCACCTCCTTGTTTGTCTTCTTTGTTGGCAGGTTTAGATTAGACTCGTAGCTCAGTGGATCCATATCTGCCATTCGTGATAGTTCCATTGATTCATGGATGAACCTGGAATACTGTATAAATTTGACAACATTTTAAATCACTTCAATTCAAAATGTCAGAATTAGCCCTAAAAAACTGCTGTATACTTGATTTCAGACTTCAAACAAAACACTGAAACTGTTGTTTTATGCCAAAATACCTGAGTTTTGTCATCCTTTTATCACCCCAGGTCTCATACAGGAGAAAGGCCCTACAAGTGTGTGCAGTGTAGTCGGGGGTTTGCCTCCTCAGGAGTCCTCAAAGCTCACATCAGGACCCACTCAGGCCTAAAGGCATACAAGTGCCTGATGTGCGACACCACGTTCACCACCAGTGGCAGCCTGCGACGGCACATGACCACTCACAGTGACCTGCGACCTTACATGTGCCCCTACTGCCAGAAGACCTTCAAGTCATCACCCAACTGCAGGAAGCACATGAAGACACACAGGTTTGTACTTGGCTTTTCTGTGGCTGTTTTGAATGTACTTTGGAGCATCAGGCATGTAGTGTTATGGAAGTCATATATAAAGCAGAAAGTGAATACGTAATGTATAAAAAAATACAAATGCATCAATCACTATTTTACATTTAAGATTCTGTCTTTCTTGTTCTGCCAAACCAGGTATGAACTGGCCCAGCAACTGCAGCCCCAGTCAACAGAGGACCACTTAGGAGGGGGCGCTGTGGCCCATGATATCCAGGTGGAAATAGAGGGAGATTCCCTCCAGCAACCAACTGCGACCTCGGCAGAGCAGCAAAGCATGCTGGGGCTGGGACAGACTGAGGTGGTGAATGGAAGTCAACAAGTGACACTGGAGGCACCGCTGACTGACCAACCCCTCGTTCAAGGAGAAGGTAAGCAGAGGGCTGACCAGGGGTGGGACACCATTGATGTCATTACTGAGCAGGCCTATCAGGTACAGGTCCAGGGCCACTGGACCAAAGCAGCTGTATGAAGTGCCTGTTGCATTTCTTGTTGGAAAGTCCAACCACCATCCAAGCGACCACAAAGAGATATGTGCCATCTCATTTAAATTTCTACTTGACATTTTTAAAGAGATTTTCTTTTACTAAAATTTTAGAAAATAAATGACAAAAAGATGTTTGGTATGTATGGTTTTGTTGAAATGAAATTTCTGGCTTTCTGTAAAGAGCATAAATAGGAAACCTCTCAAACCACTCTTGGGCTGAGTACACTCCCTCCAGTGGAGCTCCAGCACTTTGAGGAAGGTAATAGCGTGGCAATCTAACTACAAAGACCGGGACCTGGTCTCTGAGAAAGAGGTCATCACTGTCCTCCAGAACCAAGCAGATAAACCTATTTGATCTCTGAAAACTCCATATTTCTTTTCTCATAATTAACTTTGTGTGACTGCTTTGGAACTGGCCTTCATAGAACACCAAATTACCTCAGTTTTAAAATGCATGTCTTGTTCAGTACTTTTGACCTCAGTTATCTATATTTCATGACATTTTAATAAAGCATAGACTGGAATTTAACCTGCATTCAAAGGATGGACAGTGTTCAAATTTAAAAGAGGAGACACGTCCACAGAGTGCACTATTTTTATAATGTTCCCAACACATGCAGCAACGAGCTAGACCCAGTCTAACGCCTTTTTTTTTCTTTTTGTTTTCACAGTACTAAAATAGTTATTGTTGCTATGCACCTCAGTTTGTACTGTTTAATATACACAGTTATTTCCACACGTGACACAGGTAGTATTGATTGGTGTCTTTGTGTCTTCTACACTAAGCTGTTGTATTGCTGTGCATCTTTTCCTCCACTGTGACAGACTCGTATGTGACGACCCAACATGCTTTGCCTCAGAATATCAGCCAGTTCGAGACACCTGCACTCCCTCAGCCTGGCTTTGATCAGCAAACTCTAACTCAAGGTACAGACACACACATTTTCTGTCTCAATGATTTCACTCACACAGGCTTTTTCATCCTGGATTTTCTTTCACAGAAATATGCTATTGAGTGTGTGTTTATATAGGACTAAGAAATAGGAAATGCTCTCGTGAATAGATAATGAGCTGTAGCAAGTAATTCCAGTGGTTACCCTGCAGTGTTTCTTGCTGCAGTTAATTGAGTGTGCTGTGAGCAAATGTTGGCCTCGAGAAACCATATTTGTCATGAAATCTTTCACTTTAGGTTTTCATTAAAAATAAATCAGTCAAATAAAAGCATTAATCACAGAATAAACTTTCTTTCAGCTTCACTAGTCTGACAAATGAGTCAGCAGTTGTTTAGAGGAAAAAGCTGCAGACAAAAGACTCATTCCCACAATCCACAATTCCCACAACAAACAACATTTGGTTGTAATTTGGTCGTATTGCATATACCATATGTGAAAGTGTCTCTCAGTTTCTGTTCTTACCTTCTCCATTTTATACCTCTTAATCCAGTGTAGTGCTCTCTATAATTGCTACTTTACTCCCACCAACTAACTCAACAAACTCCAACCATTGGAGCCCGCTGACTGACGTTGGCAGCCCGTATCCTGTGGCATCAGAATGGCAGAATTTGGGCGGCGGCTGCATGCAGCATCGCAGACTGACAGCAAAAATCTGTCAGGCACATCTACCTTCTACTTATTATGAGAAACGCAGCTCATATTTAAACCCCCAGAATACTAATCCCATTTGTATTGTATTTGGTCGTGATGTAGGTTGTGGTATTGATCCCTGGAGCTTCATGTGGGAAAGCCTTATTGTTTTGTTGTTTATTAACATATTGTGTTTTCTCACACCAGTCACTTATCTCAGAGTCTCATTTGGTAAATTGACGCAGCTCCAAGTTCACAGGTGCTCGCGCTGTGCTTCATTTGAGGCCCACATACTGAGTCTGCAGCACAATGAATGGCTCTTAAGCTGCCACACAATGTATGAATAATGAGCCCAAAGAATGCCAACTGTTAGCATTATGCATGGTAAAAATCACAAAAAGGAGCTTTGGACTGTTGCCTTCTGTGGATTATGTAGCAGTTACTTTTGTTTTGTAGAATCTGAAAGCCTCAAATCACAGCTCTAATTGGTTGAATACATATTTGTAAATTTCAACTATATCGAAAACAGTTAAATTCAGACTGAATATTGAAATACAAACTCACCTCATAACTTAAGATAAATAACCTGTCCATAAATCTCTGATCTTACGGACTTGAAAGATTTAAAGTTCTTGAGAAGAAACGAGCTGGATCGTGTCTTTTTAAAAGTAGCATTAACATTTTCCAACAATTTCACTTTCATAGACCAAGTATGCTCTCTTCACGTGTTATTAATAGCAGGTGTGTCTGCTTGCTTGACAAATGTGCAGACATTTTTACAACACACAACCACGACAATCGACCTTTTGTTCATACTTGTTCCAAAAACTAGCTAAAGTTCCATGTAGCATCAGCACTACCTACTTATGAAAGCAAATGACGTTTAAACAAATTTCAGGCTACATTTGAATGCAGTGATGGGTAACAGTAACACATAAGCAGCCGTTTGAGGCTCTCTTGTCATTGTTTCAGTCCATTTATTAATGATATATCAGCACTTCAACAGCTGTTGAAATCACATTAAACTTCTATGCAAGGGTTTTTGAGATTTCTTACAATAACACAGTAATTGGTGTCGTGTCAGCAGTTTCAGTGAATGATAGTATGTTCAGTTATTTAAAATCAATAAAAACCATCCTGCCTGCTGGCGGGCCAAGCTCCTGCCTGCGCCTAGATTTAATAGTTTCTAATGATTTGTAATGTTTTTGCTCAGAGAAAGATCCCTGCCTTATTGACTTATAAACTGCATTTGTGCTGACTTGTAGATCCACTTTAGTGGATTTTTACTTTACTGCAGTTTAATGTTATTCATATATATATATAGAAACGATTATATATATAAAAAATTTTCAAAAAAGTTGACACTTGTCAATCCTTTGCCAAACCAACATTGCAATCAGTCAAGGCTAGTGCTGTTTAAATCTGATCAATAATTAATCAAAGAGACTGGTTATTTTCTGTTGGCTTCCTTCAGGCTTTACCATCACTGAATCGAGTTACAATCAGCCACAGTTCTCCACCGTTCAGCAGCTGCAGGATTCCAGCACCCTGGAGTCTCAGGCCCTGTCTTCCAGCTATCACCCGCCGAATCTGCTCCACGTTTCCAGTGCTGAGGTGGTGAGTCATGGGCCTCCAAGTGTGCCCTTAGCCTTCACATTCACCTGGACTTGAAGTCTCAGATTAAGAAAACATATTTAAAAAAGTATATATTTTCACATTATTATTATGTGTAATAATAATAATAATAATTTGCCTTTTTTCTAACAACTATCTTAAATAACACAATATAAATAGTTTATTTGTAGAACAGAAGCTATTTACATAACTAGTAATTTTAAAACATTTTGGGAAATATTTCTTGTTAGAATTAGATGAGAAGATTTATACTCCCCTTAGGAGGCGATTAGCTTAGCTTAGCATTAACATTGAAGGCTGGCTCTCTCAAATGTTTAAAAATATGCCTACTAGCATCTCTTAATAATTAAAGATCCCATGAATAGTTTCTTAATTGATGAACACCCAGTAGCAAGTTTTTTAGTACATCTAGCCAAAACTCATGTAGTCTCATGAAACAGTCCTGCAATAAATCCAGAAAGTTATTTTTGGAGGATCACTGAGATAAATATGGACATGAGTGGACACCTCTCAGTATAATACAGTACAGTTTAACAGCACCACAAAGTGCAGCTTTCAAAACAAACAGTTCCTGTCGAGACTCTCAGGAAGTAGAAACCAAAATGCGATTAATATGAAGAGAGAAAGTATGATTTAATAAGACAGGAAGAAAGGTTGGAATTTAAAAAAAAAATGGATAAACCGTTGTTCGTGAAGTCGTAGTACTTTCTTGGTATTTCTGTTTGAGTGTGGATTAAACAAACAAGAAACCAGTTTTTCAATCAAGAGCTTCCGAGCTGCCAGTTAGACAGGCCAGCATGTCTCTCCTGCATCAAGTCTTTATGCTAAGCTAAGCTAAATGCCATCTGGCTATAGCTACAACATTAACATGCAAATGTGAGAGTGAAATTGATCTTCTCCTATAACTCAAATAATAGCATTTCCCAACATGTCAAACTTGAAGAAGACGTACCTGAATCAAACATAACACACTTGATACTAACAATGTCCCTCTTTCATTTAGACAAATGGGCTTATGCAGCAGAGCAGTCAAGCCGAGCTTCAGCTGACTACTGAAACGCAGGACTACCAGGATGACAGTGAAGACAACAGCAAGAGAGCCTACAGGTTTAATTCTGACGTGTTTCTTTTGTGTGTGCGTGTCCATGTCTGTACATACTGGTATGTGTGGCTTCAGAAAGTGCTCCCACCACCTCACATTTTAAATTCCAACCCTTTGTAAAAGCATCAGTACTGGTAATTACAGCTTGAGGTCTTCTGGGTCTTCCTCTGCTATCTTTGCACACCTGCATTTCTCCAAAGTAATTTCTGCCTTTCTTACTTAAAAATCCTTTCATCCTCTGCAGTGATTTTCCCATAACTGCTCCTGTTGTCTTGGCTGAGTGATTTGAGCTGTCCTGAGAACAAAAAAATCGAACAAATCTTTGCCAATTCTGATGTTGTTTTACGCTTTTTCTCTCTAGTTGTCAAACCTCCCGATGGCTCAGTGTAGTAACAGCAGGCACGGTATTAACCGTGCGATGAAAATTGCCTGTTTTTGACTAAAATCTTTGGCACTCAAGCCAGTGTTAGATTTTAGTTTCATCACCAGAAAATCTTTTTTGCTCTCTTTGAGTACTTTGAAAGCAGTTTGGCAAACTCCCGGTAACTCAGGAGTGGCTTCTGTCTAATCATTTCACCATTTAGGCTGATTGCACTGCTGCACTCTGGCTCACACCAGATGGGCCCCGGTGAAGCAGCGACCATTTTCTCTGGACACTTTCTTCTTTGTCTTTTCTCTTGCCATTTTCTGGTCAAGCTACTGGTTGCATTTTTTTAATCACTCACTATTGAACTCCCTCCGCCTTATATGCCAACATATAAAAGTAACCCTAGCCAAACTTTCACCTACAATTCAGTACAAGAAATTAACGTTGCAACACAATGACGTAGATTTACAATTTTATTGTCCAGCCTAGGCAGGAAAATCGGCAATCAACATTCGTCGACTATAATTTTGATGCAGAATCTTCCACAGGCGTGCAAGCATCAAGTAATTTTAACATCTCTGGTCATAGCAGGACTAAACACAACCTAAATACTGAGACTTAAAGAAGTTTAGATAATGATTTACTGATTTACGGATGTTTTCATATTATTTTGCCCTCAGAAAATCTGTTCTCTGAGATCAACCACGGGACTGAGTCGTTTCCTAATTGTTTATCGGTTTGCTGGTTTTTATTTTCCCCTCATTGGAGTGATTGCATTGTGTATTTGTGCTTTATAATATCCAAACAGTCTCAGAGCAGCACCATCATAAACACTGAGCCTGGGGAAATAGAAGGCGTTGTTTACAGCAGTCACAATGACTTTGCCTTTAATAACTTTACCTGCCTTTGTTATCAGCGTCTTTCATTCCAAACGCGTACCAAGATAAAGTAATAGCATTTAGACACATGCCCCAGAGAGTCATGTTTGTCCATGTAACTGATGCATCTCCTCAATCATGGTGCTTTAATCACTTCTCCGTGTGTATGTCAGACCTACCAAAAACTTTTTAAACATATTGCACACTTTTGTGAAAGGCTGGACAAAGAGTCAAGTTGATGTTTTTTTACAAATTTATTTTAAATTAATTCAGCAGGAGATTTGACTAGAATTAAATAAATAACCTTACATTCGCTGCGTCAGCCCTAATTGGACAGTTCCCTGCTAGCAATGTACTGCTCTGACAAGAGGGAACCTTGGAGAGGAATAGCAAAAAAAATCTATTTTTATCATTCTCACACGTGTAATGTTTTCATCCCTGACATCAGCTTAAATATTTATGCAGGTCTAGTGAAGATGGATGGTAAATATGGAGGTGGTTGTTACCCTGCAGAAACTTTTTCAGTGAAAGTTCATGTTAACAGGAAGGAAACACATATACACACACACACACAGGAGTGTTACTTATTGAAGAGAGTCTGGTTTCTAATTTGGTCATCAAGTTGAATGAAACAGCCCTGAATCAGACACCAGAGCTTCAGCCAAAACTACGATTTATTAATTTTTTCCCTTTTTTCCCTCGACATGGATACAAGTCAAGGTGTATTCACTGTTTCCAGACATCACACAACATATTTAACACATGCTCATACCTGCCCGTGCAACAAACAAAACCTTTATTTCACCTAGCAGCTGCTTTGGGGACTGTGGACGCACAGCAAAAGGCTTATCATTTTTACTGAATGGTGCTCAGGCAGTCATTAAGTCACGTCACTTGGGTTTCGGTGGTGTTTATCATGAATCCTCCATAGAAAAGTTGGAAGCTGCTGAACAGATGGGTAGCATGATAGATTTGGGATTAAAAGTAAACTAAAAAGAAGTTGGATGGGGTTGCCTCATTACATTTTTGCGAGCTTCCAGCCATGCCCCTCACTGACCCAAAGCGTACAGACTAGTTAACTGTTCAGGTCTTTAATTTCATCATTAAATTTGGCATCTTTGGAGTGGTACTCTAAACAGCAGGCTTTTTTTTTTTTTTTTCTTTTTCAGGTGCAATTGGTGTAACAAGGGCTTCAAAAAGTCGAGTCATCTGAAGCAGCATGTGCGCTCCCACACTGGGGAGAAACCATACAGATGTTCTCTCTGTGGACGAGCCTTTGTATCAGCTGGAGTGCTCAAGTCCCACCTCAATACGCACACAGGTGAGCTCGCTTTATCCCACGTACTGAGAAATCTCCACGTCTTCCTAAATTAATTAAACTCAAAGCCTTCAAAGATCACGAATGCTATTGAATACATCATATTTAGTTTTGAATATATCATATCATTGTATTTAAATGGAACATTTAAAGGATTAAATTACTAAAAATTGTATTGCCTTATCTCCTGAAGCTTGGCCGTGCATTCCATTCATACTCCGATTACAAATGAAAAAGTTTTAAAAGAAACTTGATGAAACTTGGAGGCACTGTTACACCGTCTCTTCCCACTGTGCTGTCCAATCTAAGATAAATGAATAAGTAGAAAAAGGGAAATACTTATGGTTATATAATACCCATACCAATAAAGGGAAAATTATTTAAATGAAGGTTTTACAAAGTAACTACTGTAAATGTATTGAAAACAATTATTAGAAGTCTTCCTCCTGAAGATTAGAAAGGAACAAAATGTAACTTCTTCCCTCCCTATAATAAACATATTGCTGTCTTTTGTGTGCAGAGGGGGATAATGATTAGAGATTCTGAAATAGTCTTGCCTCTTTTCAGAGATAGGATGACAAGAACTTCTGAAGAGTGTCCAGAAACTCCCTTATTCTTAATATACACTGGAAAGCCATCCATCCTCTAAATGCTATAGTTCTCTAGCTTGTGGTTGTACAGTCTTATGAGGCTTTGATTATCCTAGAGGTCACAATAGGTCTTATACAGTGTGGTCAAGAAGTTTCAAAAATAGTCTCACTACAATGAAATGGCTACTAATAGAGATTAACATCATCACACATGACTGCAACTGGGCTCATTAAACCCAGTCTCACCTTTCCATTCATACCACATTTAATATTACACAATCTAATACTGTTTAAGGACCCCGGTATGCAGCAATATGAAAATACATACATGAAAATAACCCATTTATACTGCATGCAAAAACCTAATGGTTTAATTGCGCACAGCTGCATGGGATTTGCATAAAGTGGACATGTCTGTGAAGATCAAACTCATGGGTACCCATAAAAGCCGTCTTGAGGTGAGATGTTAAAAGCATGGACATTTTGAAAGGGGTCAAAATTGCCAGTTTTTACGCTGCCAAATTTTAGCCTAAATTCAGAGCATTACTCAGCCTCCTTCCTGATAAGCGAGCATGACATGGTTGGTACCATTGGATGTAATAATGTCAGCCACAGATGTCTGCATCCAAACAGAGTGGGAGAGGTTAAATAACTACTTAAAGAATTAAAAGTAGCCACAGACAAAGCTTGAACATTAACGTTTCTTTTTTAAGGACCTTGCAAAGAACATAAGGGAAATAAGCAGTGTGCGAAAAGTTACGGAAAGTTATCCACCTCTATCTTTTGGCTTTGAAAGTTGTTTTTAAATGCACTCTCTTAAGTAAAATCTCTGAAAAAAGTGTAACATTTCCTGTGAAACCCTGCCTCTCTCTCATCTCTCCCTGACAGGAGTGAAGCCCTTCAAGTGTAATGTTTGCGACGCCTCATTCACAACCAATGGCAGCCTGAACCGGCACATGATTATCCACATCAAGTCTTTCAAATGCTCCATGTGTGATGAGAGCTTCAGGACCAGCCTGCTGTGTAAAAAGCATATGAAGAAGGAGCATGCCGTGGAGGAACAAAGTGAGGACAGCTCATACACATTCAGATGTTTCATTACATATATACAGGAATGTGAAAATGATTTTAAAAGGAAATGTACAGTCAGCATGCAAAAGATTGATTTTTGTCTTTTTTGAAATTACTTTTTTTGTTTTGTTTCTACACTACTGTTTCAAATAATTGTCAAGCAGATTTTCTGTTGTTTGTGTCTTTACCCAAGTTGTAAATCTTCGCCTCAGTTTGAGCTGCTTAGCATGAAGTGTAACTGAAAGCCACACAGTGATAATAGACCCTAAATTCTCACAGTTATAGGACTGGAGAGTCAAGATGTCGAGGAAGAGGACGAGGAGGAAGACGAAGACGAAGGAGAGCAAAAGACATCAAAGAGGAGGGGCTTGGAAATCATCACTTTCACCGAAGAGCAGGCGGCCGAGTTGGCGAAGGATCCCGGGGAGGAGGCCTCGGTGTCGGAGCGGATCCTCGCCCAGTCAGCGGCCGAGAGGGATCGAATCAGCGAGATCAAAGACAAGGCGGTGGAACTGGAAACAGAACCCAAGTTTGCCAACTGCTGCAATTTCTGCCCAAAGAGCTTCAAGAAGCCCAGTGACCTCGTCAGGTATATACCACACCTCTCACACCCCCCCACAGACAAGACACCAACAAATTACAAATTACAGTATGTGTGTGAAAGTTTATTTATTTGGAATTCTTTAGCTCAAACTACTTGATGAATTGTCAGAACAGGTTGAAAAATACTGGAATTGCCTTTTAAGTCTAATCATTACTACAGCATATGGTAGAAGTGGACTTGAGATTTCTTTAGTGCTATCGTAAAGACTGAGTTTGAGGAGAAGTGTTGTCATCTTTTTCTGCCATATGAACTGAGCTTTTTTTTTTTCTTGGATTTCTTGAGCCACATGTAGCAACATGTAACATGTAACAACAACATTGGAAATAAAGGCATGCAATGGAGGAGTGCTCATGGGTAATAACCATTAAACACTGGTATGGCTGTATGCTTTATATAATAAAGCATAAAGATAAAGTTGCGCTCACTTTCCCACCAAAAGTCTCTTTATCCATCTGCTTCAATGTCTAGGCACATTCGGATCCATACAGGGGAGAGACCTTACAAGTGTGATGCATGTGGGAAGAGCTTTACGGTGAAATCTACCCTGGACTGCCATGTGAAGACGCACACAGGTTAGAGTTATCACTACAATTTGTTGCTTGTTGCTTACTTACTTACAGGATAAGTACAAATGGTTGTGGAATTTCTGGGACTTTGTTGTATTTAAAGCATATTTGAAACAAGACAGGAGATTTCATGCCAAAATCAGAAAATATGATGTAATCTTATATTTAGATTATATTTTGGAAAAGATGCTTTCTTGAGTAAGATTAGAAGATCAATGCCCCCGTCGTGTTTATACTATATATATAATGCTGCCACCAGCAGCCAGTTAGCTTAGCTTAGCATAAAGACTGGAAACAAAGGGAAACAGCTAGCCTGGCTCTGCCCAAAGGGAACAAGTGTTTGTTTAAGTTTAAAAACGACATGTTGTGGCTTTATGGGGGTTATGTGTCATACTACAGGAAGTTACAGAGCATGGCTCAGAAATCATATGTTATGTTTAGAGTAAAATAAGCAACATACAGAATGTTGTTAAGAGAGCTTTAGAGGTACTAGTAGGGTTTTTTTTCTTTTAGCTGTTTCCAGTGTTTATGCTAAGCTAAGCTGAGCAGTTCTCCTTGGTGGCTTCATGTTTAACATATACAAGAAACAAGAACAAACTAGCTCATTTCCCAAAATGTTGAAGTACTTCTTTAACAGGAAGTTATCAGAATGTGTTTTTTAACTTTAGATGTGTTATTGAAACCTTGTTGAAGAAGAAAGAGTGAAGTTAAATAAAACCTTCAAAGACTCTTTGGGCTGTCCTTGTCATTCAAAGCTGTTCCATCAGACAGTTCCATCACTGCTATCTTAACAGATCTATAATACGCAAAGGACAGAGAGGACTTCTGCAATCGTGACACAAAGATAGTAGCCATAGTCTGGAGTTGTGATGGGTGCAGTTAGCTAAACATGACTCGTGTCTTAAACAGTCTCTGTTGTGTCTCTGCAGGTCAGAAACTGTTCAGCTGTCACATGTGCAACACCTCCTTCTCTACAAAGGGCAGCTTAAAGGTGCACATGCGCCTCCACACTGGCTCCAAGCCATTCAAATGTCCCTTCTGTGAACTCCGCTTCAGAACTTCAGGCCACCGCAAAACCCACATCCAGTGCCACTTCCGGCCGAGCAGCGACAGGAACAAATCCAAGCGGTCTGCCTCAGCCACAGGTCAAGCGAGTCAAGACCCAGGGACTGGGCAAGCTGTGGCAGCGGGTCAGGGACAGCAGTCGGCAGCTTCAGAAGCTCTTCAACCTGTGGGTCTGCTACAAACGTCTAACTCTGATCCCAACATTTACCTCCCAGCCAATCAAGTCCTGACAGGGCAGTTTGACCAGAATCTGCTGCAACCAGGGCTGGTGGGACAGGCCATCTTGCCTGCCTCCATGTCAGGTAGGGATTGTGGGATGGTTCGACACATATACACTCATACATACACAGAGAAAAAAATAGCTTGTAATTAATTGTGCAGAGTGGTAGAAGATAAGAAAATTTGAGTGGTGTAGAGCGCCGTACTGAGGGGACAATCTAGAGTCTGTTATGGTGTATTACGGTCAACAAGCATCATTTCAAGAGGATGAAATGACCCGAGATTTTATTATCCCGGAGAGTCACTTCGCTGTGTTATGTATGACCCACCAACAACACATTTTATTGGCACTTGGCACTTTGTCTGATCGGAAAGTCAGGCCGATGATTAATGCACCCGAGTTTGTGGGTGTAACTGAAATGCTGCAGGGGTCATCATTTCCAGTGTCAGTCTTTTTTTAAATCAATTGGCAGCATCAACGCCGTTACTCGGGACAAGATGAATTTCTTCACGGTGCTAGACGAGACCCATTCACTGGAGGAAGAAGGTGGTTTATCACCACAAGCCATGTTTTACCGCCTTTTCCTCCAATCACTGGATACTATCGCAACACAAATCTGCTTTTTCATCATCCCAAAATCCTCCAAAGAACCTCCAAACATTCACTTACGACGTTTGGAGGCAGATAAATCCAGCATCCAGGTGTCACAGAAAGAAGTATTGCTTTTCTGTAACAGGCTTTCACACTTCACTTTCACACAGCTGTAGTATAAAATTGGTAAAGGAAATGATGCCAAGGCTTGACATGGAAAGAGGATTTTCAGAATTCCTATTCAACAACAACTAACCCTTTATGTGACATTTTACTCAAAGAGCTGTGTGTGTGAAGGTAGTTTTATGTTCGGATTTCTTCACATTTGAGCTCATGAATAGCTCTTCCCCAAAATTGTCTAATTTGAAACAGATTTATAAACAAGCTTATTGGATTTATGGTGCTATCGAAATGATTTATGTGGGTGTTTGTAGCAGCTGTGATTTCTGGATTCAGCTCTATGCACATACATTCTCCTCAACACTACAATTCATTTGAATTAAATATGTTGTCTGCAGCAATGAAATGACTTTCCCCTCGCAGTTTCCTGAGGCGTGACAGTTGGGGAAGGTGACCAAAAAATATTTTCTGGTCATTGTTTTGTTTTTTTAACACTCGCACTCGTGCCCTCTGTTTCCTGTATTTTTGAGAGATGTCCATAGTTCACCGCACTCTGTCAAAAACCTCTCTCCTTTGATCATCTGGGAAAAAAACAGAACATTGCCAGATTTCCTTTGTTGTCTCAGTCTTTCAGTGGCACTTATTCATGAGATATTCAGTACCCTTACTTTAGGGATTTTCTTGTACCAGCAGAAACAGTCAGGGCGCTTTCATAGCTCAGAAGCATAACAGTGGATATAATGGACTGTATGCCATGGCCTTACATCTGGCCTTTGACATGTGATGTAATATGTATCCGCCTCCAGGGTCATGCTTGTCTGGTACCATAAAAGTACTTATAATTTTTTGTTTCGCTTACCTGTCATAACCTAACCTGTCTACTGCTGGCAGTCAGTCAGTTTCTGGCATGAACAGTTGGTTGGGCTGTAGTGTGCAAACACATCTTGGCACTGGAAAAACTATACTTTCCATTTTTCTGCTTCCTGGAAGGTTCATTAATTATTTAGCACTGAATCAGTTGAGTCTTAATAGAAACATCTAAAATCTGTACGTGGCTATGTGCTGTATCTGCAGGAGATCTGACTGTGTCCCTCCCAGATGGCCTGACATCACTGGACGGCATCCACCTGCAACTGACGTCTGCCAACCTGGTGTGCCCCAACGTCCAGATCTCTGGCATCGACACCAGCAACATCAACAACATCAACAACATCACACTACAGGTTACACACACCTCCAACTGAATCTTGTGTTATTATCCGTGTGTGTCTTCCTTGCCTTTTCTGTTGGTCGTGAATCAAGATCTTTAGTAAACGATTTGTTGCGGAGTTTCTCGACAAAATTGAGCTTGTGCTCTTGTCATTGTTGGGTATAAAATCGTTTTGAGGGAGCAGTTTAAGAGAGTAATCTCTTTTTTCATGGGTTTCTTCTATGACCCAAACTTCACAAGAGTTTATACCATCTTTGACAAAAATCTACCAACTTAAAATAACATTAATATGTTGAATCAGAACAGTTCTACTTATGAGCTCGTGAGCCAGAAGACATACTATATAATGGCATAATATAACCATTTTATAAGCTTCTCGTAATATAGACATTCTAACTATGCTAAACATTTTAGCCTAACCCAACATTTCTAAAATACACACACTTTGTTTAACGTTGTAAAATGGTTTATTTAATGTTTAATTTAATGGTTTTCTT
Source organism: Argyrosomus regius (assembly GCA_946959425.1). Taxonomy (NCBI): domain Eukaryota; kingdom Metazoa; phylum Chordata; class Actinopteri; family Sciaenidae; genus Argyrosomus; species Argyrosomus regius. Next base: position 8,657,726 of record OX336884.1, on the reverse strand, counting down.
ATAATATTTATGAAGACAGAGTTTATAAGTCACAAAGTTTGGAGTCCATTAATACTCAGTGGGTACATCTTGCCAAATTAATGTTACTATGGTCTCTAATTAATTGCATATCTGTTTGTAGTTCTTCGCGTTCCTTTTAAATGCTAAACTTCTTTTAAAGGATGCTCTTCAATCACAAAACATTATGTCTTATATTTTCTTTTTCTTTTTTTTTAATTAAATTGTGTCGAGGACAATTGAACGACTAGACTCCGTAATTATTCCTGGAGTGATTTATCATATCGTCTAATTCGTCTCAATTAATTACAGATTAGTTTGTGCAAAATTGTTGTTGAATGAGTATTTGTATTATCAGTTTTATTTTTGTTAGAGTAGTTCTTAATGAAGGGCATTTTTGCTTGCACATTTCATGTATATGAACACAACACCACCCTGTCAACATCGCCTTATAATTCCATTTGTTTGTAACCAAGAGATGAAAGTTTGTTTGTTTTTCAGTGCAAATGTATCCTCTAATTGTACATTAATGATGTGGGTATGAGCATTTCAACTACTATTATTAATGACTTATGCTTTTTTAGTGCAGCTGCTTTGCCATATTGGCCTCTAGCGTTCTACAGTGGCAGATTGGGTGTTTTTATCACAATGTGACTAGCAGGCGTATGCGCACTAAATCAAATGAGCAGTCTAGTGGAAGAGAAATTCCTACAAATCCCACAAGATCACCAGAACAAGTCAGTAGAGCTTTTTATAAGGAGAGCCCATTATGAGTTTTGTTCAGCCAGCTGTAAAAGTAATAAATAAGTATGATTTAGTATTTAACGCATCAGATCTGCATACTGGGGTTCGTATCTATTCAATTTGTTTATGATTAACTTTTGAAATTTTGAATATTTCAATTTTGTTCTTCTTGTCAAATATATTGTCAGAAACTTCATACACCACATGCTAGAACGGATTAGATATAGTCTAGTCTAGTGCATCATTTTCCTTTAGGGCTGTAAAATACAAATATGGAGTCTTTACTAATGGCACCTGTGTGCATGATGTGCAAATATGATTTGTAGCACAATGTATGGGTCTAAATGAACTTCAACTAAAAAAGAGTAGCCACACAGTGCCACACTTTTTAATCTATAGATTTATTTGGACATGAACAAATCTTTTAAGCTAGCAATGTATTGATAACTATTCCTTTAATCTGCGTTATAAGGTAGAATCTGAGACCAGAAGCAGTTTAATAAAGCTCGAATCTATCTGTATGTTCTCCATCCACATGTACAACCTGGAGGTTGTTAAAAGTCACCTCAACAACATAGGATGTTGTATAAGGAGCTTCAGCGAAAGTACGTAGGCTGAACTACAACAAACTTTGACTTTGGAATGTACTTTGTATGTTGTCAAAAAGTATCAAAGGGTAAAGTTTTTCCTGAATGATCCTAAAACTTTTCTCCAAAAGCAATCATCTCGACTGCAGCTGTTTTCCCTGTACATTTCTACAAGTGTCATTCTCCTCTTCTTCCTCCATATCACCCTTCCTCTTTCATCTGAAGTAGTACTTTCTCTTCCAGATTGATCCTGCCCTCCTCCAGCAGACTTTACAACAAGGCGGCCTCCTCTCACAGCCCCTGAGTGTTGACACAGGCCTCGTTTCGCACTCTGGAAGTCAGCTCATGTCCACCACTGACCCGTCGGTGTCCGCCAATGTCGTCATCCACCCACTGACCAGCCTGGCCCTGCAGCCCTCCACCATCCCACCTGCTCAGGTCACAATGGCTGGCCTCTCCGAGCAGGATGCAACAGGTATGTGGAATGGACTTAACTGAGAAAATTACTTTTCAGACTAGGGTTAGTTTGGTTTTTGGTTTTGCCGTTCTGATCTAGTGTACGAGCTCAAACCGGTAACACAGTAAGTTGCTAACTAGTCTGTAAAATATGTTATCGTAAGGTAAATAAACATTTGAAGGATCGTGATGTGGAAAACTCTAGACCGTCTGAGTCCGATATGACACCTAATGGTAAAATTCGGTATTACTGGTCCAATCCAGTCTTTGGCTTCATGTCAGAACTGTAACTGATTTATGCTTTCCCGTGTATTCTGCAGGTTCTCAGGACCTAAGCCATGTCATGAGCAGCGCTGGGTTGATAACCGGAAGCACCAGCGGCCAGGAGATCACACTCACCATCAACAATCCCAGCCTGACTCAAGCTCTCGCCTCAGCTTCGTGTTCCAGCGCTGCAGCAGGAAATCCTCAGGAGATCACCCTCACCATATCAGGTACAGACCAATACAATGTAGGTCCATCAAAAAAAAAAAAGAAGTACACAGCTACATACTGTATGCACCTATCCATGTCTTTCCACAAACTGTCAATAACAAACAAAAACATGAAATAAAAATTCCCCATAGGATCTGTAACACATTTATTGATCTCCTCACTCGGGCGAACATGTTTACAGGCAGAGAAAAAAAGGCAATATCTCACAGCCTTTTCTTTCATTTGGAAGCCGCTGCACAAATCAAGATTAAGCCTCAGTGTGGTAAAGGTTATGAGCGATGCATCGTCTTCACAAACCATTTTTTTTTTACCTGCATCGTCTCCAGCTCAAAGCCTCCAGCCCCCAGCTGGTCATATATCTGCTGGGAAAACACATTATGTTGTATCCACAGTGTAGAGGTAAGTTGTGGCTGTGTCACTATTTCTGAGCCCCTTTGAGTCAAGATAGATCATTTCCTGTCTGCATGACTGGAGCAGTCAGATTATTTCCTCTGGAAACTACCTGGGCTTTCTGTCATTCGGTATTCTGATGGATTTACTGTGTTGTGGTTCAAATCCTTTAGACTAAAGCAGTGCCACCTCAGCAAATAAGTACCACCATTACGTTTATTATACAACAGCGTAGACCAGTCCTGTTCACTGCAGACAGTTTATGTGGGAGGCAGCTTTATTTCTAATAAGAAAAGATTATTTGTTGTTGAATCCTGGGACCGGTTCAAGAACCAGAGCTAATTTGGTGGAAAAGGGGAGCTCCTGATCCACATTTCTCTTCCTAATATTTCCCATTTAGAGCCACGATTGTAGTGTTTTTGAACCATTCATTTTACTGTCTAGTTTTTAAATGTCAGCTCATATCTAATCATGGTTATATGCACGCACTTTGTGCATGAGTGTGACTGTAACAGCCTGATATTTAAACACAATTGGTATACTATAACATGTTTTTTAAGTATATCTATGCATTTATTTCACTTTCCAAACATATTCAGATTCCTCCAATTACCATAGTTTAACCCAGTGGACTAAGGCAATAACAAGCTATTATTATTGTACCCTTTTTCCTTACGAAATGTTGCTTTTTCTTCTAACTAGAGGCAGTGTTAAAGAAGTGATAGATCACAGTGCATGGGTTCCAAGCAATGACGAGTATAAAGAATGGACAGAGCATGAGTGATGGCTCAAAACATGCGGCGCTGGTCGCAGCCATGTTGAATGTACTGCTTCCTCCGCCTCCCGTCTAATCTAAATATCAAAGCAAAGACGTGGATCATCGGTGGACATAAGGCAGGCCGAATGCCGCCTGGGTTCTCTAATAAGCCATCTGTGACAGCGCCTACCTGTCAATCAAAGCGTAAGACTGTTAATTCTGCATAACTTTAAGCCTTGATATCATTTAAACGCATGAGTTAAAAAAAAATTTGCCCATCTGACACAGAGAGTCTCCTGTTGTTGCTTCATGTGTGAAACAACGACTTGTCCACACATTATTGTATAAAAATGGCATTCAGCGTCGCTTCCTCTCCTCGGGCACTGTGAGTTACCATGGTTACGGGGACGCCCTGAAACTTTGTAATGATTCTCAAGAAGTTTGTGGTTAGCATGACGGTACAAAATCACTGAATACTGGTGTACAAAAAGTTATGTACATGGTTGATTGCTGGAGTAAAACTTGAAACGAGCTTTGCACAAAAAAGTTTGATTTCATAGACTGAAAATTACATTGAAAAGACAAAAAAGAAAAGTGTCAGTAGAACAGCTGTTCACAAGCATCCTCCTGTAAAACACTGTTGGTCAAGTATACTTGATGTCTTCATTCGAGAACATGGTTATGTGTGGAGTGGTGCTGAACTCTTAGGCATTGTGTCATTTCTTTAGCAGATGTCCAGTAGCGTAACTCAAATTATGTAGTTGGATGTATCTACTGTGTTCAGTTGAATGACAACTTGATGGGAGAGCAGCCATTAATATCAAATTTTTGTGCTGCTAGTATGTCAAGTACACCGCTCCAACCAAGTCCCACCACCAGTCAAACTTCCACTGCAGCCATCGCATCTTCTCTGAAAGTCGCTTTGGATAAAAGTGTCAGCTAAATGACTAAATGACTAAATGTAAATAACTAAGGGATTGACAGTAACAGTGCGTGTGCCCTCCCATTTATCGATCCTGTTTTTGCTATATGACTAGAGGCAAGTTGCGTTGAGGTTTAAAAAAATATTTAGAATGTATTAAAAAGGTATTAAATGGTATTAAATTTAACCTCAGGATTCCTGCATAAACCCTGAATTAGCTATAGAGACCAAAACAGTTTTTTGCACCAGGCTGTAAACATGTTTATTTCTGCTGTAAAGTTGGACATTTTAATATAGGTTCTTTAGTGATTGACTCACTTCTGCAGTCTGTCTCAAGCGGCCGTTTTTAGCACTTCCGCATTGACTTCAATTCCCAGAACCGGAGGTTCTAAGTCAAATGTCTGGTTTCATTTCTAGGTCTTTTTTTAGACATTTTTATTCTAATTTGTGTATACTTAACCTATAAATACCCATACATTTTTCTTGGATCCTGGACTACAAACTGCTTTTCTCCATACTTCTGCAGGTCAGGATCTGCTCGCCCAGCATAGCAACCCTAATGGTGCAGAGATGAACGGCAGCATCAGGCTGGCATCACCACTCAATAGTCAGCCCACCAGCGCGACCCTGACTATCACCAATGACCACCTCCTACCTCAGAGCCCCGCCAACACTGGAATAACAGGTCAGTAATGATAGATGTGTGTGTTTTTGTGTATGGGTGTGACTAGAATATCTTCTCTAAAAAAAAAAAAAGTTACACAGAATATCAAAAACATGTTCAGTCCCTGACGCATCCATTACGACTTGCAGAAGTGCTCTTGAGTAATACAGCGAAAAGGTTACTTGGTAACCCTGTTTTTAAAAATGATAATTGAATGAACACTGCTCACTCTGTGGGGATCTCATCTTTGATGTGCTTAGCTTGAAGTCATTATGCCACAGCGAGATCCAAATTGGCATGACAAATTTTACTGTCAAACAGCAGGTGCTGGAGATAATATGATTAACAGAATGAAATGATTTGCAAATCCTTTTTGGCTTATATTCAATTAAATACAATACAAAGACAAGATATTTAATGATAAACTTTATTGTTTTTGTAAATATGCACATTCTGATTTGATATTTGGTTGACTCCTGTCCTCCAAACAAAATAGAAAGTCCTCCCATGGATTCATGGCTACAAAGAAACTAGACACTTTGTTTCAGTCAACTTTGTTCATCTTCACACTACTAATGCACACATGTTCGACCTGCATCAAGCCATTGTTCGTGACCCTGCACCACTCACTTATAACACCACTTGACTCAGACACCACTTGAAGCCAATAGTGGGAGATACCCAGCTGGCAATTGAGCGAATATCTTCACAGTAACCTACTTGAGCAGAACTGATTAGATTGCCACCCATTTGATGGAATGGGCACCAACACTAAGTGGGAGGTCCTTGTCTGTCCTGCTGTAAGCTATTACCATTGCTCAAAACATAAAGAATGAGACACTGCATAGGTCAAGTCTGACCTCTTGCTGGTTTCAACAACGAGCAATAAATCACACTGGCAGAAGGACTGAGCTCTGTCTATATAAATGTGACTGAACACAAAGCTTTCTCTGTCCTTCAGATATGAACAACAGTAATCTGTAGCAACTTGAAATACAAAAGCATACATGACAGGAGAATGAGTGTATGCAGTTCTCTCACATGCTTAGCAAGAGGGAGCATGATTGCCACCACATGGGAGTGACTTCAGCTCACCCTTTAATGGTTCAAAAAGAGCTTCCGTTGCCTTGAGCAGCAATGATAGATCCCAGGATAAAACAGTGATGGAGAGGCTCAGACAGTCTCTTGATCAATGCCCTTTTAATGAAATGGCATTCTAAGGTGTGTGTGCCCCCACTGTGTAGTCATCAAAGTGTATATGTGTGTGTGTGTGTGTGTGAAACTCAAATAGCTTCCAGAGACTTTCATGACTGAAGCCTGCCCTCGTGAACTTCTGCCAGAAAAATGTAAAACTTAGCGAAATGGGATATTGACACCATATATCAGATCATTCTCACAGACCACATATGCTATTTACAATGGTGACAGATTTACCAATGGAAATTCTTTTTTTTTTTTCTTTCTTTTTTTTTTTGAAATAATGGGTATTTTATTTAATACAGTAAAGGAAACAAAGGCAGGCTTTGTATTTCCAGCCTCTGACTGTATAGTTTGTCACCTGAAATGATTATTTGATCAGTTTTAGCTAGCTAACATACGTTTCTGTAGCTGTATAAGTGTCTCTAGCTCTTTAATGTTTTCTGCTGTTTTTTATTAAGAACCCTGCCAAAGGCTCTTATATATATATATGTGTTGGCTGCATAAATGATATAAATTCTAAAAGGCAGAGGGTAAAGCTACATGTCTGAGGAAAAGGCAACTTTGGAAGCAACGCTAAATTACTAATGCACTGTTCATAGTAAAATAGTTCACCAGTTATGCAGTTTAGAGCAGACAAACACACTGTTTTATCTGTTCCTTGCGGGTTTGCTGTTGTGTTTTTGCTTTTAGAAATGCCCAAAAATATGTCAAACATCAAAGTTTTAGCTCAGGAGCATCATCTCATGAAAGACTAAATGATCTTCTGTGGGCCAAGAAGCCTATAAATGACACATTCTTGGTTTTAATCTGACCTGGGATCAGTGCATGCCATGTATCCGTGTTTGCATGTCATCCAAATTCGAGTTTAAAAAACTTCACATGTGAATTATTGTCAATTAATGATTAGGAGCAGACCAATCTGTGATAAGAAAGTAAAGGGCTTGTGTGCTGTGAAGTAAGCAAATATGATTTGTTTTCTCAGAGATGGCTTCCTGATTGTTCTGTTGACTGGCTTGCTTGTCACACAGAAGCTTAATCAAATTTCCAGTCTCATCTCTCTCTCTTCATTACCCTCATCTCTCAACTCAAGTGGAAAACATTCCCACTGCTTCACAGAGACACTGAGAGCATATCCGCTTTTATTGATTAGATTGAAGCATTCCTGTCACTCTGTATGTAAATATGGTTCAGCCTGCGCTTTGACTGATAAACTGCACAGGGCCCAGATTGGCCTTTTTATTAAAATCAAATATAAGCTTGTGTTATTCACTGCTAATATAATGGAGGTTCCAAACTGGTGAGCCGAAACAAATAGATATGTCATTATTATTTGTAGTCAGGGAGCAAAAAGAGCTTTGGTAGCCAGATGTGCTGTCACTTCATCAAATACAGGTACACATTTTTGGGTCATCACAACAATCCATGTGCTGCAGCCACCAAGTTCAACTCACATTGAGGCCTGTAACCATAGAAACCATTCCAGTGCAGCATGGGAGGATTTTATTAAACAAATGAACGTGTAAATTCTGTAATGAAACCATCCTTCATTCTGAGAATGGTGTTTCATTAGTTCTATTGTGTTTCATTAGTGAAAGGCTTTGAATGGAGAGTTTTAAAGTCAAATAATGATCCGAATGGTGTTTCTGAGGCGCTTTTGTTCAAGGAAGAAAAAAATTAGAGTTGAAACGTTAATTTGCAATTCTTAGGTCAGATGGTTAATATTAAAAAAAATCAAAAATCCATTAACTACTGGCAGTTAAATTAATTCTTAAGTACATATGTGTAACACCCGGTGCTAGCAGCAAGTGCAGATTAACACTACGGATCCCAGAATTCTGAGGGCAGCAAACACCTCTTGAGTAGCTACTTTGTCAGAAATACAACAAAACTGTTTACAATGCAGCCAAACATTCTTACAATATTTTAAAGAAGAAATCAGTGAATATATGGTCTTTGCTCATCATGCCTTGAGCAACCACAACATTGTTCATGCTGCACATGTTGCAAGTTAGTTTTCCACAAAACAGTAGGTTACAGTAAAGTTAGTTACTTGTTACCAAGTTGCTGCCTACAACTTCGAATCTAATTGCGGTAGCTCCTTCTTGTTTCATTACTCCCTTTAATGGATCCATCTGTCCCTAACCCTAACCCTAACCCATGTGGTAAAATTGCAGTAACTCAGTAGCAGCTTCTCTGAATTACATGCTTCAGTAGGTTATTTGAATTTCCACTGAAAAGAAGGTAATTACAGAATATAAATACATTGAATGGCTTTTAAAGAAAAAATACTGCTCATATCAGATTGAGACTGACTTCAGTACTTTAAAAAAAAAAACTGTATTCCAGTTGTGTCAAAGAACATAATTGTCCCGATTAATTCTACATTTACTACAAATAGAATGGAGCTCTGGCTGTTGTGTCATAAACCAGCGGGGGAATTAGGAACTGAAAACCTAACGTGCGATCTCTCACCTGTCAGTCTCCAGCCTGCCGCCGAGCACCACCCTGTCACATACTGCTGCATCCCAGAGTCTAGTGATGTCCCCAGGAGGCGTGACCAGTGATAACAGCGTCACACTGACGCTGACAGATGCTCAGGGTATGCTGGATGGTGTCACGCTGAACCTTAATACACAGGTAAAAAAGAAACGCACTTCAACAATCTACACAAACTCACATTTAGATCAAGTCAAGAGGCCATCTGTTGGCATTTTTCAGCATCATGACTGTTTTAATATTCAGCTTACATTCAAAGGTATTTCCCAAGACTCATTAGTGTCATTAAGTGTGTGTGATTATGGAGATTGATATTGTGGATTCTTTCAGCTGCCTCATCAGAGTATCTTTTGATCTTCAGGGTCAGACATTTCCTGCAGTGCTGAATGACTCCACTCTATCAGGACAGCCAGCCGGCTCAGGACAGCAGGTCATACTGGTCAGCCACCATCCCCAATCCACAAACGGAGCAGCCGATAACGGCTACAACGTGAGTGTGTTTGTTTGTATGTGTAGCGTGCTATTTAAGATTCAAGATTCACATGGTTTATACAGCAATGAAATTCAACATCATCATCAGACAGGTCAGATGCACCTTCCCAGAGAAGCCAGACTTGAATATTTTATTCAAGCTCAAATAAGCATCTCAAATAAAATGTTTTAATACGATTCAAACATTATACTAGAATCAAATATTGGACATGGTATGGTTATATTTAAAGGAGCATTCTGCTGAAAAGCTGTCTTTTGAGTATCAAAAACTGAACGCCTGTGTCAAATGTATCACCATGTGTGTAGAAACGTCTCCACCATTGATCCGTACCTTTTGTATGTTTCAAACCACAACAGCCACCACTAGCCTGTCCCAGTATCACCTCCTCATTGCTTCAAAGCTAAACAGACTACTACTACTTCTAGAGTACAAAAAATACACACATATATAGATATATATACATATATAAGCTAATTAAATATAACTTAAAGTCCAGAACAGTGAAAAGTTAAAAACCTGAGTTTGAGTTACAGAAGAAAAAGAGACCTGAGTTGAGAAATAACAGTTAAAGTGACATTTAACTGTAACTGTAACATTATAGATTACAGTGGGATTGATTAGGAAGATTAAGAATTAGAGGGGAGTAACTATGAAAGTATTTCTGTGCCATCTGAGTTTGAATATGAATTTCTAATACTGAATTTTTTCAGCATCAAAACCAGACTTTGAATTTTAAAAACCATCGATTTTTCGAGTGTTTTTTTGCCTCAAAATATTCAGTTTTTCAAAATTCAGTGTAAAAAAAAATTCAGTGTAAAAAGAACCAGACTGAAGATCTGGGTATATAATCGATCCCTGTCTCAGTTCATCCAACGTCCAGCCAATCAAGTTACGCTCCATTGGTCATGTGACACCGGCAGTAGAACAGCCCAGCCATGTCCACCAACGGGAGTGATGGTGCTTCGGTGAAATTCTAAAGAAATTTTGAGTGTGCCTGACTCTGGCCCCGTCGCCCCCATATATTAAATAGCTGTCAGCGTGTGTGTGTGAGTTTTACAAAGTCTTTTATTTTGAAGGGACTCTTATTTTGAAAGACTTTTGAAACCAGCAAGAGGTCAGACTTGACATGTCTGAAAGTACCTCTCGAACAGGAAGGATTTTTGGCCAAACCTTCCTATCATTCAACTGTGAGCATCCTGAGCTCTTCCTGAATGCCTACATATATATTTTATGTGGCTAAAGTTAGGAAATTGGACCTTTAGAGCGATGGAAAGAAACTGTTACCTCTGCTTTCCTCCAGAAATTTACCATACAGACATCAGCGTGGTATCAATTTTAAAAACTGAATATTTTGAGACATTGTTTTGTTTTTTTACACTGAAAAAAAATCTGAGGCAAAAAAACACTAAAATTCAAAGTCTGATTTTGATGCTGAAAAAATTCAGTATTAGAAATTCATATTCAAACTCCGATGGCACAGAAATACTTCCATAAGTAACTGTCATTTTAAGGGTTTGATGAACTGAGCAAACTGAAACACATACCTATCTCGAGAAATAAGTGTCTACCAGCTGATATTATATCAAGAAAAACACATTTATCAATTTCAAAAACTTCACTGAATTATTTAGGAAACATTTACCACAAGATGTTTACATTTTCGACTTTCAAGTTTTTGCGATGCTTGTGTAGTTGCGTAATTGGAAACATGTGACTATTCTTTGATCCAGATTACTGACGACGGCCATAAAGTTGGGAAGGACGGCCACACGGAGGCTGATAATCGGAACCAGTGTTACTACTGTAATCAGGTCTGCCAGAATGCCAACACACTGCGACGCCACTGCAGACAAGCTCACGGCAAGGACCGCTGTCACGTCTGCAGCGTCTGTAACAAGGCCTTTAAGCGAGCTACACACCTGAAGGTAAGAACATGTGTAAAAACGGTGGACTCATGATAAATGGCTTTACATTTAAGGCTTATGGTTTATATTTAATGCTGCTGTCTATTTAGATACTGTTTCCTTTCTGTTGAACAAAGGGGGCCACTTGTTTAATGAAGAATTGAACTTTGTATATGAATGAATAAATGATAGATTGAAGGAGGCAGTGAGGAAAAGGATACCATTAACAAAGTGCAAAAATAATAAGTGGCATTTCAGAAAGACTCTCACACACTGTCACCCTCGACAACAAAACACTTAAACGGAGTGGTGTTTTGTAGCCGACTTAAGAGCTTGTGTTCTTCTCCTTTCTGGTGATCCACTTCAAGTAGTGGAGACACTCAAACATGTAAATGCCAGAGCTCTCATATCAGGAGGAAAGACGAGAAGGAGTTTGTTACACAAGCTCTCTCCCCACAATATTTCATATTTTTAAACAAAGGCCATCACGCCATAGGCTCTCACTTTGTCTATCTTAAAATAAATGACACTGAGATTAGGTCGGTGTTACAATGAGAGTAACTGAGCTCTATTCTATCCAGGTCCCCAGGGTGCTCATTAGTCTGCAGCAAGAACTTGGATGTTGATATAAGGCCCAGTGGCGAGAAAGACAAATTGGTAGAGCTGTTATTTTTCACTTTGTTAGCCCGTGGATAATCATTTAATTATAGCTAGACAACCAAAAACTATGGCTTTATAATTTGGAAATGTGAAAAAAAAAAAAATATATATATATATATATATATATATATATATATATAAACTTTTATAATTAATTGTCGGCATTTCTGCTTGACAGGCAGTGCTAGATTGGCTAGAGGGCTCAGAGTAATCGGTACACTCTTGCATGGTGGGAATAGCCAGATAAATGAAGGGTATTAGCTGTATTGGCCCATTGTAATCAATCTCATCAACTCCAGTCTCTGAACCAATCACCTGATGCCAATTTAACCACTGGGGGCAAAGGCCAATGTTTCAGGACCTCCAGTGTTGCTAGGGAATATCTGGAAAACGGCTAACAGATATCCATCTTAGACTTCTTCTGCGGTCTTGAAAATGATGAGAAAGGCAAATATCTGCTCATTTCTATGAACAGATATCTGCATATCTGCAAGATGATAAAAACCCAGATACTCATCAGATAGATTTATGAGTTGGGTTCCAAGATTGCATTTTGTCCAATATGTTGTGTTTGCTCGCCACACAGACGCATTCAGCCAAAGGCTGTTCAGACGTGATTGGTCAATACTACTCAGACTATAAATGGAAACCAGAAGATTTCTTATTTCCAACTCTTGGTCCCTTCTGCACGTATATGCATATAAATATCTTTTTATAGATATTACATAATTTCTAACTTCATGGTCATTTATAATGGCTGTTTAATTTTTTTTGTCCACAACACAAGCACAAAGTAAGACATGCAAGTTAAGTTGTAAGGTGTGAGACTCTTTTAAAATTGTAATAAAAATGATAGGGGAAGAGTTCAATATTTTTTAAAAGAAACTTATTTGCTTTCTTGCCAAGAGTCAGACGAGGTGATTGACCACACTCTCGTGTGCATATGCTAAATATGAAGCTAAAACTAGCAGCTTCTAGCTAAGCATAAAGACTGGAAACACGGGCTTGTCCAAAATCCAAATGTAACAAAATCCACCTACCAGCACCTCTAAAGCTCATGAATCTTCTCATCCCTAAAGAATCATAATTTACAAAATGTTGAAGAATTGCTTTAAAGTGAGTCTTCTGACACATTTTCTACTGTGAGCATGATGGTTGTAGCAGGGAATTATTGGGCAATGGAGACATCATTTTTGGTTTTGGTCTGTGAGTTTTCTTTCTTATTTTTTTTTTATCAAAGCTATGATGTTCTTGTCAAACTTACCCAAGGCGCTTTTAATAAACACGGCCTTCACAATGACCCCAAACACCCTCTAGACGGTCTTAGATCCTCCAAAGCTTGATGCAGTTACAGCATAAGTATTTTTGCCTTATCATCATCTCATTATGCTGTTGTTTCCATTCACTGTCCTGTATTCCTATCTGCTTTGTAAGGCTCATTGCTGCAGGTTCAGCATTGCCATCAGTATTCTGGACACATATCACTGTTCTTTCAGTCCTTCATAAATTTCATAATTCTGATGCAACACTGTGAACCACGACCTTATTGCTATTATTATTACTGAATTATTTTCTCATTAAAAGGGCCCAGTGTGTTCACTGTAACACCCTTGAGAGTTTGCAGTACAAGAATGAGTAGTATGCTAGCTGGCATTGTCGAGTGCTGCCAGATTGCAACATTTTACTCTAGAAAGACCAAGTCAGTCGACTGCTCCTCGATTTTTCTCAGACCACTGTTATGTCTCATCAAGTATGTTGAATTTGTTCATGTTCATGTTCACTGTTTTGTGTTCAAGCACTTCCTGTTTTATTTTTGTACTCACCTTTTCCCTCTCGTTTCAGACCCAGACTTCCTCCCTTTGTGGTGTTTTCCCGCCTTTGTAATTGTCTGCCCTGCCCCTGATTGGTTTCACCTGTGTTCACTCCCCTCATGTATAAATAATCCTCATCTCCCTTTGTCTTTGTCAGTTCATCTTGTTCATTTCATGGATGTGTTTGCCCAGTGTTCAGGTATACTCATGTTCAGAGTCTGGTGTGAGTTGTTATTTTTGATCCTCTTTGAGAGCGCTTTTTGTTTGTTTTTTGCATCCTCTTTTGAGAGCGTCTTTAGCTTGTTTTTTTGTATCCTCCCTGAGCGCGCCTTTCGTTTGTTCCTTGAAAAATAAATACTTTTTGTTTGAATATCAAGAAATCGGAGTCATGCATTTGAGTCCCTCAGTCCTGTCTCAGGTCGTGACAGAACGAACTGACCAAAATATGGACTCAGCCGACTCAAAGAGACTCCAAACCACCCTCTCTGCACAGGACACCAAGATTTCTCAGCATGAGGTACAGCTAAGCAACGTCAGCCATGGTGTGAAAGACCTCACAGAGCGTCAGGAGGAGTTTCAAGCCTCTGTCACCTCTCAAATCAACCACCTGGCGGAGCAACTACACCAAGTCCTCACTCACCTGGGGACGGCACCTTCAGCAACACCACCTGCGGAGGATCCTGTAGCTGCACCGACCATTAGCCAGACGGCTCCCATGTCTCTGCGTTTGGCCTCCCCGGAGAAGTTTTCAGGGGACTCGGGACTGTAGAACTTTCTTAGTTCAGTGCGATCTGCACTTCAAGCACAACCCAGCCGCTTTTGTGTCGGACCAAGCTAAAGTTGCATTCATGGTGTCTCATTTAACTGGCAGAGCTGCTGCTTGGGCTACTGCGGAATGGTCCAGAGACTCCTACATCTGCCAGTCACTCACAGTGTTTCAAGATACCATGAGCAAAATATCTGATCACTCCTCACCTGCCAGAGAAGCCTCTCGGGCTCTCATGCAGATCAAGCAGCGCCATCACCAAGTAGTCGATTATGCCATTGAGTTCCACACAGTAGCCGCAGATAGCGGGTGGAACACACCAACTCTAATAGACGCTTTTATGAATGGACTCTCAAAACCATCATTTGGCTCCCTTGGAGTTACCCCAGGATTTAGAAGCCATCATAGCCATGTCAATTCGTGTGGATAACAGACTCCGAGAGAGAGGAAGAGAACGCCAACGGACTGCAGTTCCTCCGGGTAACCAACCTTTTCTAGTGTGGACAGACCACAAGAACCTGGAGTACATCAGGAAAGCTAAACGAATGAATTCACGCCAGGCCAGATGGACCCTGTTCTTTAGCAGGTTCAATTTCACACTGTCTTTTCGACCAGGTTCACAAAATGCAAAACCAGATGCTCTGTCTCGCCTTCATGACCCGGAACCTGTTGCCAAAGAACCCGAAACAATCCTTCCACTGAACTGTGTGGTTGGAGCGGTGTCATGGCAGATAGAATCTGATGTGAGGCAGGCGAATGTCGTGAGCCCAGCACCTAGTGGGTGTCCAAGTAACCGTTTGTTTGTCCCGGTGTCATTACGCTCCAAGGTATTCCACTGGGCTCACACGTCCATGCTCACGTGCCATCCAGGTGTCAAACGAACCATGTATGTCATCAAGCAGCGGTTCTGGTGGCCAGCCATGGAAAAGGAAGTGTCTGAGTATGTGGCGGCCTGTCCAGTGTGTGCCCGGAATAAGACCTCGCCTCGGGCCCTAATGGGCTTGCTCCACCCGCTGCCTGTTCCTAAACGGCCATGGTCCCACATCTCCATGGACTTTGTGACCGGATTACCACCATCAAAAGGTAACATCCGTTACTTCAGAAGAAGTCTACATACAGAAAAACGGTCGACCACCATCCGTGGTCGACCATTTTTCTAAAATGGCACATTTTATTCCACTTGTTAAGTTACCCTCTGCTAAGGAGACAGCAGAAGTCATGATGACTCAGGTCTTCAGGATCCATGGTTTTCCCAGTAACATTGTTTCGGACAGAGGACCACAGTTTGTTTCCGGCTTTTGGAAGGAGTTTTGCCAGCTCCTCGGTGCCACCGTCAGCCTGTCCTCCGGGTACCACCCGCAGTCCAATGGTCAGACTGAACGCCTCAACCAGGAGCTCGAGACGTGCCTTCGATGCCTGGTCTCCCAGAACCAAGCCACCTGGAGTGACCACCTTACCTGGGTGGAATACGCCCACAACACCCTCCCCTCATCTGCCACAGGCCTCTCACCCTTCCAGTGTGCCAATGGCTACCAGCCTCCCCTGTTCCCTGAGAATGAGAAGGAGATTGTGGTTCCCTCGGCTCATGCCATGGTCAGATGCTGTCGCCGGATTTGGGCTGGTGCTCGGCGGGTACTCCTGCAGAGTTCAGCCCGGATGAAAGTGGCAGCAGACCAACACAGACGACCGGCTCCTCTCTACAGGCCAGGCCAGAGGGTGTAGCTGGCAACCAAAGACTTGCCTCTTCATGTTCACTCCAAGAAGTTGGCTCCCAGGTTTGTGGGTCCATTTTCCATATCAAAAGTCATTAATCCTGTTTCTGTGCGTCTGCGTCTACCCAGGTCATTAAAGGTCCACTCCACGTTCCATGTCAGCAAGATTATCAAGGAAAGCTCTCTGGTGCCCGCCTCCGCTCCTCCTCCGCCCCCCCGGGTTGTTGACGGGAGCATGGTGTACACTGTCAAGAAGCTTCTGGCAGTCCACAACCGGGGCCGTGGGAAACAGTTCTTGGTGGATTGGGAGGGTTACGGTCCGGAGGAGCGTTCCTGGATCCCTTCATGTTTCATTGTCGACAAAAACTTGCCTTTCATTTGTTCCTTGAAAAATAAATACTTTTTGTTTGAATATCAAGAAATCGGAGTCGTGCATTTGAGTCCCTCAGTTCTGTCTCAGGTCGTGACAACCACTTTTGTAACCTGTGTTGTTCTTCATGATGCAAAGAATGGTACCATCGTACTGAAGCCAAGCTGTATGTATGCTATAACTATAAAATGTTCTGCTCAGTCTTGGTCACAATTTTTAAAGGTCCAGTGTGTAACATTTAGGAGGATCTATTGGCAGTACATGGCAGAAATGGAATACAATTATCAGAAATATATTTTTATGAGTGTATAATCACCTGAAAATAAGAATTGTTCTGTTTTGTATTAGAATGAGCCTTTTATATCTATAGAAGGAACAGGTCCCCTACTATGGAGTCCGCCATGTTGAACTGCCATGTTTCTACAGTAGCCCAGAACAGACAAACTCTGGCTCTAAATGGCACCTTTTGCCTTTTATTGCGAGCTTTATCCATTTGATTACAATCCGCAACTAAATCCTACATACTGGACCTTTAATCAGTCAAATTTAGAGGATTCTTATCAGAAATGTTGGCTGGTTTCTGTACAAAGATAAATATGTGCTGCTATATTGTTATGACAGTCTCAAATATCTATATCAGTCTCAAAACTCCGGCTAATATTTGTGATTCTTGCTCTGAAAAGTCCATTTTGTGTTAAACATGAAACATGGAAAGGAAACACGAGAAAAAAAAAGTTTGTGGTTTGTGGTTCATGTGTCATGGTCTCCAAACGAAAAATAATCTCTGTTCTAGCCATGTTCTAGTAGAGGGACTTTGTGTGCTAGACTGAAAATAGTCAAATTAAATTTTTTGATCCGTCTACAGGAACATGAACGAGTGCACCAGCCGGGGCCGTCACCCAGCTCCCAGAAACCCAGAGTCTTCAACTGCTCCTCCTGCGTGAAGGCCTTCGCCAAGCGCAGCCAGCTGGAGAGACACAACCGAACACACACAGGTAAGAGGATTACAGAGCAAGTTTGCACAGTGCATGTCAAAACAAACATCACAACATTGTGATTCAAATTAAAATCCACCATTTATAATAATCTTACACTACACCATGGAGTGAGGTAAGTAAATAAGTCATTCTAAAATAATAAACAGTATATAATATATGAATGAACCAATAATTATCCAAACTAGTGAACTGATTAATTGTGACTTTAGCAGTGCATGTTTAATTTGCGTGCATAAGAGGGGCGAGAGGCATGTGATTGGCTGAAATGTCCACAGGCAGTGACATGACAATAAGATTATTGGAATAATATTTAAGTAATGAGCTTAAGTTTTAATTATTTCTTTCTTTGTTCATTTATAAATTTAATAATTATTTAGCTGAATTTCAGAGTCTGGTTTCCAGCATGAATGTGAAATATCATGCGTCTGTGTGACGTTTAGGGAAGTTATGTGAATGAAGAGAAACATTCGAGCTCCGTGGAAACATGTAGGTCAGATCTGCAGTACGCGTTCGACTTCTGCGTGCATATGCTGTATCATGAACCTATGTTACACGGTCCACATACTGTATACCGTATGTCAGAAATTCCACAGTGAATTACTGCATCAGCATGGTCAGGATAAAATGTTTAACTGACACAGGGGGGGAAAGCAAATTAAAAATTAGCTTTGAATGCTTCACATCAGGATAACAGCCGTTTGCCCCGAGTTTCTCTGAAGCTTCCGTGCTGTTTAATTCCTCAGGTCGCTTTGAAAAATAAGTTTAATGTGTCTAAATCAACAAAGAGTCCTGATACGGTCCTTAATGACATGGTGGGGGGAAAAAAAGAACCGCCTTATGAACACTCGATCCCACACAGACGATGCGATATCTAGCAGCTAGCAGCGTTCCCTGTCTGATTCACTGATTCATACATTCATTCAAACGCAGCTAATAAGCAGCTCAATGCTTTGAATGCCTCGTCCTACTGTGAAATCCTAATCACTCAGACATGATTATCAACCCTCAATGTACATAATGAACCAGTTCTGTTGGCCTATTACCATTTGAATAAGCTCATTTAAATACTGTTAAGGGAGATTCTGATTAGACCTTCCCATTCTGATTCAGCTCACCTCCTCGCTGTGTCAGTTTTTCCGTCTCTGTCTCTGCGTTTTGCCTGAGGTTTGTAGCTGCTTGTTCTCTCGCGTCTAGATCTATAGCTCAAAGTCAGCGCACGGAATGACAGGGCTGGACAAGGAAAAGTGACTTGCCGTGTAGCAGAAGTTTCCTTGTCATTTTTATGTCAGAAAATATCTACATATGCTGCCATGAGGGAATAAAATGTGTTATAACTATAATTACACTGGTGACCAACACTTAAAGTTGATGCTGTCTGTGCTGTTTTGACGGCCAAACAAGAATACCCTGACATATAGAGTATGTATTTAAGATCTCAGCAACTGACTAAACAGGCATTATTGACACTGTGGACTGTGGACTCCATAACTCCAGAAAATTAAACCCTTATGTAATATCAAATAACTTACTAATACTTACCAATAAAACTGATCACAGGACAAGCTGCAATTTAGGGCAAATTAAGGCAGCAGACTGACAACAGTAATGATGACAGCTCTGGAATAGAGCTAAAATGACTGCAACAAATTATTTTTGAAGCAAAAATGCTTCCTGATTGAACAGTGTGATTTTTTCCTCTGCTTTTTCTTTGTTGCCTGTGTGAGTACATTGCACATCTTTGGGTTTTAAAAGAACTTTAAAAGAAGACTTTTTAAAGTTCAGTTGTGATGGACATTTTTCACATTTCACTTTGGTTTGAACCCCATAATTGTTTTTCAAATAGTTTACTTTTAGTTACACATTGTTGGAGTTTTATCAATCAAACCAGTACAACATAAACAAAGTACAACATAGCGCCATTCCAATGCAGGTAAATACAACAACACTGAATCACGAGTTAACCTCTGCGTCTGTGTTTTTTTTCGTGCAGGCGAGCGGCCCTTCAAGTGCAGTCAGTGCGACAAGGCGTTCAACCAGAAGAGCGCTCTGCAGGTCCACATGGTCAAACACACTGGAAAGAAGCCCTTCAAGTGTGAGGTGTGCAGCATCAGGTTCACCCAGAAGAGCAACATGAAACACCACATGAAGAGATCCCACGGCTACGGTGAGCAGCTTACCGGCGTCGCGCCAGTTCATACGCAGACTCGACCAACAATAGTTGTGGGTTCAGCCAGCTGTGCATGCAGCTGGGCAGCGGAAGACAGTAATAATCTCTCTTGTCCCTGTCAACTATTCTCACCATCTTTCAGGAGAAGTATTTCCAAGAGTATCAGGGGAGATGAGGCTTTAATTATGAATTCCTGTTTTCTACCTTGTAATGTTTGCGTGGGCTCACGCACAGTCTAGTCCACATCTCCTATATAACATTCTGTTTGCAAGGTGCTACAGATTTTTAAAAAATATCCCAGAGTTAGCTGAGAGACAGTGTTGGTCTTCCGCTGTGGGACTGTTTTAACTATCTCTTATTCTCAAGTTTTGTGTCTGTTGCAATTCACTTGATGATCCTTCTCATTCTCTCTGTAGAGAAAGAGCCTTATGCAAACCACTCAGTCCACCCCCACGCTCACCGCTAATGTGTATGCACACGCACACACGCACACACACACACACACACACACACACACACACACACACACACACACACACACAGATGCTGTGATATTGCAGAGCAAGAAAACCGCAATGACAGGTCCGTTGGCTTTCTTCACTTGAAGCTGTCGGCGCAGCTTCCTCTTTGACACCAACAGATGCTCGTCCTGAATGTTAAGTCATTACTTCTTTCTGAGAGCCTTAGTTAACGTTTAGTCTACCCCCTGATTAACCTTGTGCTACCTTGGAGCCTGGCGGCAACGACTGATGGGGCCCCTAAGAGCAGAATGCACAATGCTGATAGATTTGTTCTAGTTATTTAACTTGTAACACCAGTTCCACAAAAGCTTCAAATTAGGTCCCCCTGCTGCGTAGGTGTAGATCATTTAAAAAGTCATGTCTGAAGCAGCGGCTTCTGCAGTGTCGCTGGGAGTACAATATTAGATCAAACCGATGTTTTCTTTGGTGATGCAAATCCTGGAAATCAAAACATGTTTCCAGGTGGAATAAACGCGCAAAATATTAAACATCTGGAAAAGTCATCGAGTTTTTGATTTGAATGTGGTCACAAACCAGCTGTGTCCACACACAGTAAATCTGTGTTTGGTTCTGTGATCCATCACATGGAGAGAACAGACCTCACAGCTAAAGCTCCCTGATGTGACAGCATGTTAAAGTAGGATTGAAAAGGCAACCACCCGCTTGTGTTTGTTATGGAAGTCTGGCTTTTTTTTGGCTGATGTGCCCATGCAAAGATTTCCATTTACATCTTTTTGCTGGAAAAGCACAGTTGGAAGTCTGTGGGATCAAATGGGTAAGGTAAACTGTAACTGTTAGAAGTAAAGGTACAGTATCTGGCTGCTACATGTTAAAATGTCTTCACACGTTGCAGTGCAGGGTTTTTCGTGTATGTGTGATCAGTGTTTGGAATCCATCCATCCATCCATCCATCCATCCATCCATCCATCCATTTCCTTTCGCTTATTTGGGGTTGGGTTGCGGTGGCAGCGGTCGCAGGGTGCTCCAGACATCCTCCTCCCCAGCAATGCATTCCAGCCCCTCCTGGGGGATCCCGAGGTGTTCCCAGGCTAAATGGACTATGTAGTCTTTCCTGCGGGTTCTGGGTCTGGGGGGCCCAATCAGATGCCCGGTTCACTCTACTCCGAGGTCCCCCCAGATGTCCAAGCTCCTTACCCCATCTCTAACTAAGGCTAAGCCCGGCCACCAGGGCGAGGATGCTCATTTCAGCCGCTTGTATCCGCAATCTCATTCCTTTGGTCACTGCCCAAAGCTCATGACCATAAGTGAGGGTTAGAATGTACGTAGATGGACTGGAAAATCTTCCCCACAACGGTCCGGTACACCACACCACACATCCACGCATCAACCCACTGGCCCATCTCACACTCACATTTTCTCATCACTCGTGGACAAGACCCTGAGATACTTGAACTCCTTTGCAGTAACTCGCTCCCAACCCAGAGGGAGCATTCCACCATTTTTCCAGCAAAGAACCATGGCCTCAGACTTGGATGTGCTGACTCTCATCCCGGCCACTTCACAGTAAGCTGCAAATCGCCCCAGTGAGTGCTGAAGGTCACGGCCCGATGGCGCCAACAGAATCACATTATCTGCAAAAAGCAGAGATGCAGTCCTGAGGTTTATTATGGATTAGGATTAGATATGTTCTAAACTACCAAAGGCATCAGCATGGCTCCTTGGTTGGCAATGTCAGTCGATCAGTCCATCATTCTGTCAATCCATCCACCACTACGTCTTTGGACGGACTGAAATAGCTCAACAACTATTCGATGGGTTGCCAATTTCACATTCATAGTCCCCAGAGGTTACACCCTGATGCCTTTGGTGATCCTACTGACTTTAATCCGTCTTCCATCAGCAAGGCAAAGTTTTACTTATCCTGTGAATTTTCTCAACATCTACACGATGGATTGACATTTGCACAAACATTCATGGTTCCCAGAAGATGCAGCCTAATTACTTTGGTGATTCCTTTACCTGTCCTCTAGCTCCACCAGGAGGTTCACATATGTACAATTCCAATGACTTTGGTGAAATCTTTTAATTTTTTTAAAAGCACAACTGCCGATAATTCATAAAATTACATTTTGTCTAATTTTTTAAGATTTGTTATATTTTGTGTAAACATTGTTAGCAGAACAACAAGTCATCTTAAAACTTTTAAAGTTGTTTTTATCCTCTTACAGTTTTACAACCAAGTGTTTAGAGAGCGTATAACCAATAATAATAATAATGCTGACATTTTACTGTGTGCACTGGCATGGATGGAATATCTATCTTCCACAGACACTTTGGCGAGCAATTTTGGTTGTTTGAGGAACAGCAGCAACTGACCTGTCTACATAGTTTATGTTTGTGGATTCAATCTAAAGAATATTCTTCACAGCTGAACCGTAAACTGCCATTTTAGCAAGAGACCGAATCAGAACAAACACTGCAAGGGTTGCAAGAGTTTTTTCAGTCTGTGATATTCTTGTGTACACATGCTTATAATCCAGAAATTCCACACCTTTATTTCCTGGGAAACTGAATCACAGTTTGGCAAGAATTCCTGGGAAATGCCAGGATCTCAATTCCCGGTATTTCACCTACGACTGTACATGAATAAAGGCACGTTCACGATGTTAAAATGGGTTAAAAACTTCAAATGTATCCTGGATATTTTGTTTTTATTATTCTATATTCGTGTGGCCGTTCAAGCTGTTTGTGTACGTCGAGGACGACTGTGTTACAGTCATTTTGTTTGTGCAAAATACTGGAAGATTCAAGCCGCACACTGGTGCACACAACTTAATGAATATGTGTTTGAAGTGTTTCAGATATAGAGAGCAAAAATAGAGGGACATAATTAAATGACTCCCACTGTAAAACTGAATTCAGTGCGTGGCCTGCAGCAGCAGAAATAAGCGAGTCTGAATCACTCTGCTTGTGCAGATAAGTGACTTATCGTTGTTTTGTGCTCGAGATATTTTAAGCCGAATGCACTATGACACATGGCTCGCATTTTAAACCCACAATGAGCATTTTGCACATCTGTCAAGTCTCATTATATAGTTTGTACAGTAGATCCGTAGTTTTAAGAAGAGCAAACAAAGAATGTGAGATGTGAAAACAAATGATGGAGGAGTGAGGAGAGGAAGATTGCCTTTTGACTAATTGTCTCATTTGTATGACATTTGCCACTGGCAAATTGAATATAGAATCAGAGCTGCTGGTGCTGAATGCACGTTAATGGGCTTTTCAAATCGCTGTTATTACCTATCTCAAGGAGTCACATTTCACCGCACGTGAGTCACGCAAACATCTTCTCATTCTTCATTTCTTTCTCCTTTCAGGTCAGATCCAAGAAGTGACCCTGAGCCAGGAAGAACCAGCAAACCAGGTGGAAGTAACACCTGAACTGGACCTGGAAGTGGTTCCTGAATCATCCGGAGATTGGCACAATGTCTTCCCCTGACCCCAAACCACCAAGCCCCAGAGTCAAAAAGCACTGTACAGTGTACTGAGCACTGATTGAGTTTTATAACTAAACAGCAAAGCTTTGCCAAACATTTTCCTCTCACTTATCTGGTTAGAAAAAGGATTGGACATTATAGATTTGCTGCACTGTATATCGAGGGCTTTTACCCTTGTAGCAGTCCCCTGCTGTTTATCCAAATTAGCAGTGAAGTAAAGGGGAGTCTGGTTCCCTGTGATTGGCTTAATGACTTGTATCTGTTTTGTTACTGTCTGATTGTCATCAATATGATGACCTCCGGAGAGGTTTGGCTCAATAAACACAGGCATCCCAGAGAATTCAGTCAGGAGATGTAGGTCCCTCTCGTGCTGACCCCCCCCCCCCCCCCCCAAACGAGTGTCTTGTTTTTTTCATTCTTGGTCTGCTCACAGGGATGTACGCAGAGCCGCAACCAACTGCTGTCATGACTTCAATTACAGTTTTTTCCACTGGTCTACGCAAAATATGTCACTTTTTTACGTATTTATACTGTACATATTTCGCATATGCAGCTTGTTTTATGTCTGTTTTAGTTAGAAACCAACGCACAAAAGTGGTGTACCAAACATGTTGGTGAAGGCCAGCAGTCAGCTGTGAGTGTTTGATGCTCGAAAAGTGTTTTTTTTTTTGTTTGTTTTTTGTTTTTTACGTCAGCATTGTTTCCTGTTTCCTGTTGTTATCATCTCGTTTACTTCACTCGCAGAACCATTTTCCATACTGTTGTTTATTCTGTAAATAGCATCATTAGATTGCATATATTTTCTGAAGAACTGCCATGACATGGTTTGCTTGGAAATATGTAATTTGAGCATAGTGTTGCATTATGAAGCAAAGCCAATGTACAGAGGATATGATAAGCGTTTTTTTTTTTGTTTTTTGCAGTTGTATTTTCTATTGTCCATAATAAATTAAGAAGATTAAAGTAATTTTTCTACTAATTTAAACTTGCATATATTTTTATTGTTTAGTGTCTATATTACTATTTGTTCCTTAAAGGTCTAACTGAATACCCCTCATGGACTTCATGGAAGAGATAGATAGATAAATGTGAAATATTAAATGTTAAAATATTGAACATTTGCAGAGAAGTTTTAAATAAATTAAAATTAAATATGTACAGAGGAATTAAACAATTGCATAGGACCATGGATGTATTAATAAGATGTTCAGCCTTGTTTTCAGTTCTGCCCAGTGACCTCGTGGTATTGCAGTTAGAAATTCCCATTGACAGGACTGCATGCTATGGTTCTCCCCCAGTTTGTCAGTTATAAGCCTTGTTTAGACCGACTTTAGCCCTCCGTGTTAATGTAACCAGTCCAGCGACGTAGCAGGGGTGCAAAATGGATGGAAAAAAGTTGATTCAACTCTTCCAAAGTGGTGGTCAAACACTTTATCTCGTGAGCAGCAAAAAAATAATTGCTACTGATAACTTTCCAAAGTTATAGAAACCTGTCTCATAGTTTTATAAACCAATGTGTTGTCTCTGATATGTCTTCAAACTCATAGATCTGTTTCTCAAACTCTTGGATGATCTAAGACTGAGTTGGATCAGATTTCATATCTCACTAAAGGAACACTCGCCCACCATCATAGCCTCTTTCTTCAAACGCAGGGCTTCTTTTGGCCTAAGTACCTCCTAACACTTCAGTATTTGCACAGATTAAACAAACAAGATGGGTTAACTTTAGAATCTTTTACATTTCATGTTTTTTCTCCCTGTTTCTAGTCTTAAGGTAAGCTAAGCACATTGCCTCTCGTCGTCTTGTCTGTAGCTTCATGTGGGGAAAAAAATGGAGAGTGGCTTCAATCTTATCTAACTCTCAGCAAGTGAAAGTAAATAACTGATTTCCTAAAGTGTCAGACCATTTCTCAGAGGAGCTCTAAGAGGCCACATTGAGAAACCATCATTCTGAAATACGTTTTTGTTCTCCCTTCCAACATATTTTCCATTCTGTCACCACATATATTATCCAAAACATTCAGGTCATTTGTATTTGGCAATGTAAGAGATCTATCCTCTGTATACTTTAGTCCAGGTTCAAAATAGAATTCATAAAGCTGGCTAACATTTGTATTCATCTCTGATTCATGTTTCATCAGTGAACACAAACAAATGTTATGTGCGGAAAACATGCAAAAAGGGAATGAAAACTGTTTTGTAATGAAACATTAGGTAATTTCCATTGTGTGTTTCGTTTATAGTTTCAGAGCAGCCAGCTTTTGTACTCTTATCATTCCATGAAAATACATATTCTCTGTGTGATTACACTTCAGCCTGAATGGCACGCTATCTGGTCCAGCGATGAGTACTTCGGAAAGCTTGACTTGAATACTAATGATCACCTAATGAGTCATGAATTCTGGCGTAATGAACAAAACTGTGTCATGCCTTTGCCTGCTGTGATGCTGTGACCTGACCCAATAACATCACTTCCCTCCGCTTCATTCTTTTTCTCTCTCCCCTTTTTGTTACGATGAGTCATTCGCTGTCCGTCGTGCCTCACTAGACAAAACACACACTTCAGGACGCAGAGAGTAGAGGTGGTTTTATAATTTTTATTTTTTTATTCTCAGTTAAGTGGCTGGTCATGTTTTATTACACATACAATAATGAAGAGGATCTTTACATTCATCCACAGGATCCATTCAGAAGAAAAAAAAAACACCACACAGCACTCACAAGGCTCAAGCACACACAAACAGTGGGAAAGATGAACGCTTACATGTCACACATGCCTGCTTTTGTTTTGTTTTTTAAACACATTTGGATGTTTTTGAACAGCACGAGTGGCTGTGCTGAGCTTTTCTTCAACTGACCTTTTTTTTTTATATATATATTTCAGAAAACGTCAAGTTAGTTACAGAGCACCTTTTTGAAATTGTGTTTGTGTTTTTAAATGATCCACGAGACGGGAAAAACACGGCACATCGTTTTTGGTAGTCAGGATGGAAGAAAGACAGTTTTTGTGAATTTACAGTATGTGTGCTGCGCCGCATAAGACAGAAACAGAGAAAGACAAAGAAAAGAAGAGACCTAGACTACACTAAAGCAAAGAAGAGAGGTCTGGATCTGGCATCATGCTGCAGCACCAACATCACGCTTCGGATTCAGATTCAGAGTCTGGCAGTTTTTAAAGGTGGAAAACAGTGCACTACGAAAGAATTTAGAGGAACATTAGTGTATGTCATTATCTCATGGACTGAAAAAGAAATGATACATTAGGAAAGACTAATGTATCTGTTTCTTTCCAGTGACTGTTGCTTAAAATTGATTTAGAAGGTTTAGAAATTAAATTTTTACCACAAAATCCACAGCCAGCCTTAGGCCCTAACGACAAACATAGATCAACATGACATTCACGACAGGACACTTAACTACAGCTAAGACACAAAGGGTTGAATGAAAACACACTGTGACCAAATGGCTCTCATAAAAATGTCAAATCTGTTAAATCTATCACAAAACAGAACCCAAACTCAAGTGTCTGAGCTCACAGAAAAGGTTTTGAGGGACTGACAAAGACAGTGAGACAAGACAGAAAACCGCTCTTTTACTAAAACAGAAACGACCCGGTCTTTTCGTTCAATCAGCAAGCGGCAATGACGGTCAAGTCAGTCGGACTTGCACCGGCCGTAAACCTTCAACTGCTCCGGGTATGCTTCAGTTTAGCCGCCCTGTTTATTTTTTTTTGTTAGAGAAATCAACGAAGACAACCAGAGAAACTCAAGCACATGTAAAGAGAGCCACGGTAGGGGGTCAGGAGGGGTCATTCAGGCTGCACATGTGAGCGGCTTCAGGATCAAATTCAGCAAACAGTTCACACCAATGATGATGACTGCACAGACTCAGCACAAAGCATGCAAGTGAAGGGGGGGGGGGCAACAGATTGTGTCGCTATCTACCAGCCAAAAGGGGTGGGGGTGATAATAGGGGAGATGAGGGATTTAGCGTACATTAGAGTATTATCAAAGGGGGAGGGTGGAGTTTAGGGGGTGACAAGATTTCCTCCTTTTCTTCCTCTTTTTCCCCACTTTAGTCCCGTGTTCTTGAACATCTGCCCTCATGCTGTTGGAAGGGGTTGTAGAAAGGGACCTCAGCGTTTGGCTGGAGAAGCACTCCTGCTTCCCTGTAAAACAGACAAGACATGATGTATATGTGAGCGTTGCAGTCATTCAGGGCTGGTTCAACATTAAAGGATGACTCTGATGTTTTCGGAGTCCGGCCAATTGGTCATTTCACTCAGTGTGTGAAAAGAGTATTCACCTCAGTAGACAGATTTCTCTGAAGTCCTTGCCAGCACTTAAGAAAAAAGCACGCAGAGTTCTAGGTAATTGTAGGCAATAACTACTCACAGCTAAATTTGACTTTTTTACCATTGACGATGGTCATTATGAATCATTAACGACGTCATAACTTTAGCTTGTCAGAAAAAGAAAAAGAAAAAAACTACAAGAAGTTCTCCAGCTGAATGATAAGACCAGGGCTTAACATTGAAAAGTCAGAGTAGTCCTTTAATGAGAGAAATAAGCAGGTTAGTATGTTTGTGTGTTCGGCAATGTTCAGGCCTGCAATGATACATAGTTATGGAAGCCGAGAGAAGACGAAAAAAGAAAAAAATAATAAATAAATGAAATGTAAGGAACGATAACGATTAAAAAAATACTCATAATAAGTCAACGTTTTGAGACAGTAAAACAAAATTAAGTGAAAATTTTGACTTTCTAAGTCAAAATTATGAGATAATCAGTTGAAATTATGAAATGCAGAATAAATATTGTGACTATTTAAGTAGGAATCATACTATACATACATACTGTAATACTAAATTAAACGTATGAAGTCAAAATTAAGCGTGCATGTCTCAAGTCCATTTAAGTGAAACATTTTTTCGTCAGTTTTCACTTGTTTGTTTTTTTCAGAATTGTGACCTAAATGCTTCACAATGTTAAAAAGTCGAAATGTTAACTTGTAATTTTATAATTTCAATTTAGAATCTTATAATTTTGAGTCACCATGAGTATTTTTATTTTTCATCATTCCTTTTTTTGGTGGGCATAAATTGGCTTCCATACGTGTTGCTTATGTTGCACATAAGGGAGGCCATTATTTTGCAAGCGGGTCTTACATCTTTTGTTTAATATAAAGAAACAAGTTTATGTAAAACCAAGTTCTTCCTGTATTCATCCTTAAGGTAAAGAGAAAAATCCTTGGTGAAGACATCGGCACAGGTAATTACATATTGTTTCACAAATCCTGCAAATGTGTTTTTTCTCTGTGGTTTTTCAGGCATTTCATCCTCTCAGAAGCGAAACCTCTAAGTTTTCCATTTGTTTTTTTGTCCCCAGAGTTTCCGATTCCAAATCCTGTGTTTATCACAAAGCCGTCTCTGAGACGTTTTTCATCCCATTCTCTCATTCAGATCAGAAAAGTAGGAAGAGCAGAGGATGCTGAATGGCAGAGAGATTATACATATGTGACAAATCTTTATGGATTGGCCAAGAAGATAATGAATGAGCTTTTGTTCTCGTCTATTCTTACAGCCATTTCGGATGAATTTCATTATCTGTCATGAAAGAGAACGACTCAATATACAGCAAATAAATCTGGAAATGAAAGCAGTAAATGAAAAGAAACAAAGTATGAAACATTGATTAAAAGTTAATGTGGCTTTATTCTCGTTCCAATTTGAGACTGCTGAGCCCCGTTTGTGTGTGGAAGGAACGGAAATGATAATGCGATGGCACTGAGTGAACACTAATTGGCCATATCAGAGAGATGTGAAACGAGCATCCCATAAGTTTGTCATCTCCAGAGCTGTTTACCGTCTTGCAACTTAGTGACAACAATTTAGCCACTACAGATGAGTATGCAGCCCCAGGGAAATTTGGATTTCTTTCCACCTGCAGTAATTGCTAAACTAACTAACTTTATGGTACAGTTAGAGAGGTTGGCTAATTAAAAACACGTCAGGTAAAATCTGTCAGAGCATTAAAGTTGCCACTCCTTTTCATGACAAATGAAAACAAATCAACTAATAAAAAGCTTCTCTGTAAATTGGAAAGTCAAGCAGGTGAATATGGAAGTCTAATGAGAAGTTGAACAAGTGTTGCACGGTATCAGACTGAACGTCCAGTGTGGGAGTTCACTTCATTTAGTCATAACTGACTCTGCCATCTGTGCTCACAGTGTTTCTGACATTTCATGTTTGGGGACTTTTTATGAGTTTCTACTTCAGCTCCAACCTCTTAGAGGTACTTGAGTGCAGACATTCTACTGTGTAATTATTTTTTCACCAACACTTCAATCATTTAAAGGTCACTATCACTCACATGTACTACTACAGGTTTACTTTGTTTATAATTACACCAGTTTACCTTTATTCTCAGGTGTAGTAGAAGCCAGCGTTAGTCGTGCATCTTATTTTAACATGTAGCTACCAAATGGTAGGTCAGAGCTAACTGTTTTATTTTAGATGAACTTTTTACTAACATTTTACTTTACCTCATATATAGATAATTCATAAGCAATCTATATACAGTTAATACATTCTTTATAAACTGTATGTTTAAGTTTTTACATTTTTAAAATGTTGTTTGTCATGATAACACACTGAAACATAGTTGTAATTGTATAATGACGTGTGGCTTAATAACAGCCCATTCACAAACAGTTT
This sequence comes from Argyrosomus regius, assembly GCA_946959425.1. Lineage (NCBI taxonomy): Eukaryota > Metazoa > Chordata > Actinopteri > Sciaenidae > Argyrosomus > Argyrosomus regius. The sequence continues at coordinate 8,627,443 of OX336884.1, read as the reverse complement.
AAAACCTGCCTGTGTGTTAACACCTGGAACATCCTTCATAACACACTGAACAATTGTTAAAAGGCTATATTCATTGTCTCAATCATCAATCTTTAAATTAATCTGAAATCTTGTCTCTTGACACTTGGAGAAGTACAACATTCATTCTACTTTTAGCTCTGTTTTGGTCTATATAGCTGCAAAAGGGTTTATCATGCTTGTTTTTTTTCCCACTGAAAGCCACTGTAAACAGCACTCGTCTATGCGGTGAGACTAACAGTAAAGTCATGAGCAAGAAAACCAAAACAAAGTGCTGAAAGATGCAAAAACGCTCCGTAGAGCTGAGGAGAACTGCTGTGTTGGGTGATAATTCCCCATGAATTTGTCACTAGGAGTGATAGCTTTCACATTACTCATGTATACGCTGTATACAATCACTAAATTGCATTTATAACAATACCTCTTAATTAGATATGAATGAAACCCACTAATAAAGCAGGTATATATATGTCAGCTGTAGTGGACTTTTTTAGCTTAAGTTTAATAGCAGCTCTACTTTATATTATATTTATTTTGAGCAACCACAAACATATTGATGTTTGTAAAATGCTTTTTCAGTTATACCTAGTAAGTTAAAGACATTCTAAGCATCCAGAGTTTGTTTTTACCGTACTGTGTACCGTGTCTGTGGATTTATATTGCAACATTTTTGCACAGTGAGTCCTCCATGGGACCTGAAGGAGTCAGTCGGGTTTGGCATGTGATTGATGATGTTGCATAATAATGTTATATTATTTTGCATAAGCAAACCACTCCGTCGCTGTAAAGGAGGTACAGCTGTTAACCTTAAAAACTGTATCTACCATCCCCAGCATAAGTATACCAGCACTGGCACAGAGCTTGTAGTATCCATGACAATCAATCTTGTCTCTAAAAGCCTGGTGTTGCTGCTGCTGCTGCAGTAGTAATGAGATTAGGATGTCTTGAAGCATATCAAACAAATGCGGAGTGAGTTAAACTCAAGTATCCCTCCATCACGCATCAGTTACTCACTCTGCCGCTGATATCATCACTGAGGCAGGAAAAGAAACAGGGTCAAGAAAGTGATTAGGGATGTATTGCATTTTCTGTGTGAATTCACATCCAGGAAAGAGAAAGTGTAGAGAAGCCACTGGGAAATAACTCATTAAGTGTGTGTTTGTGTGTGTGTGTGTGTGTGTGTGTGTGTGTTTTTTTACCATTTTGAAGATCCTAGTCAGGGAGCCTTTGCCGTCCCCACTGGCCTTCTTGGCTTTAGCTGACTGTGACTTCTGGTCACCCTGGCAGTGGGAGAAAAGTGTGTTAAAAGAGTCTTGGAGATATTTGTCGGGGGATTAAGAAGTGGCTGACCTTTCTACAGAGAGCCCCAGATTCATTTTCAGTTCAGTGGAGGGGGGAGGGATGAACATTTCAAAGAGTAAGGAGGGGAGAGAATATAATTATAAGACCTCCACCTCCTGGGTTTGTGGGAAAAGATCGACCAGAGTGTTAAAAAAAAACATATATTGATGAAAACTATGTATTGATTATGGTGCAATCCAGCTTCGCCCTATTCTGACAGTATAATTTTGTCCCACCTCTGGCAAAGTTTTCATCCAAGTGTTTAATGTGAATTATGCATGAGTTAGAAAAGCTACAAAACAGTTTGAAATGAAACAGAAAAGTTTTCTGCTTGCATATTTTGTTGAAAATTTGACCACCCATGGCAATTCTTCTTTAAAATAAAATGAGGGGAATTTCACAATATGACAGTTATCTGGGATATCTTAAAAAAAAAACAACACAAATGCTAATCAGTATGTGAAGAGCCTGTTGTCTGTTGTGTCTTAATGACATTCAATAAGCTGATTTATTCACTGCCTCGCAGTGGATGCAATGAACCAAATGGATTTTAATTTGGAAACATTTCAAAACATCGCCACTTGACACTTAGATGAAAAAGCTCTTATGGTTCTAAGACTTCATCGTTTCAAGTGGAAAAACAGAGAGATGCTGATGTTTGATCAAGTAGGCAGGAAAGTGTACTGTATGAAGTGGTTTTAAGGTTTATTCCTTTAGAAAAACAATTAGGGACTTAATTGGAGAGGTGGTGGGGGCTGGTCCTTATGTTTCACTTTATAAAAATACCAAGGCCCTTCCCAGCAGCATTCATTTTGTCTTTGTGCGACTGGCTTTGAGAAACTGCTAAGAAAGTCAGACTGTCCTGCCGTCAGCCAAAACAAAAATTATTCTCTCCCTTTTTTGATCCCCTGTCCAGCCCAAATAATTTTCAGACAGTCCCTTAAATCATTTTGCCTTTTATCCACAACAACCCCTCTGCTACTTCTTGATTCAGAACAAGCGCACACACACACACACACACACACACACACACACACACTTGTGCACGCATGCATGAGGGTCTCAAATTAAGTGCTGATAATGTCACCAAATGAAGCAGAAGGCAGCCTCGCTACAGCCGTCCGCAGAGGAACGTTTGAAATGAAACAAAGGTAATGAACACAATATATGCACATGATATGGATATGTCAGGCTGCAAAGCTACAAAATTAGAATGATGTATTTGGAAATGGACTTAAGTCGGAAGGAAATGAGGGCATTATCACTGATGTGTGGACAGATTACAGAGGATAAAGTGGTTGATGGAGACTAAATGGAAATAGAGCCACAGGCGTCACTCTCAAAGGTTTTTTTAGACGATGGCCTCACTTTCCCCCTCGGTTTAATTGGGTATGATTGTGATTATGACCTTTAGCGGTTTTCTTTAAACAACCTACCAGGCCTATCTTGGCTGCTAGTCCTCTCCACTGGATGTGTAGAGAAACAAAGAGACAAGGACAAGACGTAAAAGGGAGCGGGGACAAATAGAAATATGTGTCTTACTCAGCGCAAAAGGCAGGATGGGAAGGAGAGGAGGCAGGTAGGAGGGTCCGTCCAAGGGGGAAAGTCACAGGGTCACAGGGGGGCAGGAGCAGATGAAGAAGAAAGGGAAGGGGAGCAGGTGAGGGGGGGAAAGGAGAGAGGAGCGAGGCAGATGCTCACATTGGAAAGAGCACAGATTTAATGACATTCTGCAGCAACAAAGCCAAACACAGACAGCACATAGAAAATTATGGCTAAAAAAAAACTACCAGTCCAAAGTTTGAAATTCAGATTACACTACCAGTGACTGTCTTTCTGTTTCTGTTTATACTGTTTAACAAAAGTATCACTATAAAACACTCACCCTAGACTTGGGAGGGGCAGGGGACACCTGAAGAGGAGTTAATCACAGAAAGCAAAGAGATTTGACAGAGTTCACGAGAGACAAGGGCAAGCAAGAGAGCAAAGAGACAGACATGGAAGAAATGGGGAGAAACAACGCTGCTGATGCAGACTCCCTTTCCTAGACACTGTGAGTGTTTTAGAGGTGTGGTGTGTCATTTCTATTACTCACGATCGTGCGGAAGAAATGGACCACAGCGTTTTCTGCTCCACGCTTACGTGGGGAAGTCGCAGAGGCTTTCTGAGGGCCTGGAGAGAGAGCACCTCGGAAAGATCCCTGTGAGGGGAAAAAGGAAAGGAAAGGAAAGGAAAGGAAAGGAAAGGCTTAAGACTTAAGACTTAATACTTAAAACACAAATTTGAGTAAGTTAACAGATGGCTTTCCTACTTACCTTTTGAATGATAGGAGCAAAAACATCAGAAATTACAAAATGATTCATTTTTCAACAGAATTTTTAACACTTCTCTGTGTCGTCATAGTACCAAAGATGTACATAACCGTGATAACTTACCGTAAGTATGAGTAATAATCATTTAAATTGAATTATGAATGAATCTGTAGGTTATATAACTGACTGACTAATTCTGAACACAGTGGCACAGATGGTGTTTCCATATCTTCATCACATAATGCTGCAACGTGCAAATCTTTTACATTGAATTTTTATATAAAAAGGACATGTGTACTGTGTGATATATGTAAGGATGCTTTGGGGCGTGAGCTGTGAGTGTTAGTGTGCTAACTGTGTTTGAAAAAAAAGAAGTAAAGCACTTGGAATCTACAGTAAAGCCCCGCTCAGAAACGTTTTTCCCACTGAAAATTGGCAGTCTCCACTAAATGTTTGGTCTTTACAGTATATAAGCTCATTCCTCTGCCATAATAAGGAAGGAGCTTCTTTACTCTTAAAAACTTGAGCCATACAGTCACAAGTGGCTGCTGAATTGCAGCAACCCTGAAAATGAATATATTCTCATGATTTGCTAACTCTTCTTCGCCTGTTAACTTCCTTCCACCCACACATTTTCATTCAGTCAGCAACCTTAACAGCGGGCTCACGTCACAGACGACTCCCAGCTCGTTAACCCTTATCCCAAACTGTGCAGAAAACCTCTGGCCAAGAATCATTAAAAGCAAATAAAAATGGAACAAATGAGCAGGTTGAAGATGTCAGTATTTTCTTGTCAGTGTCTTGATCTCAACAAAGAAGACTAATTATCATCCCAAAGTACAAATCAATGCAGCCAAGTTCTTCAAAGTCAGACTTCACAAAGGGTCGATATGATCTGACTTTTAGGCCCTGAGTCAAAAAAACTCTGCTGCATTATATATACAGTATATATATATATATATAAAAAAAACTCTATTAACTCGTGCAAGCAGCACAGACACATTAAAGGTGAAAACTATAATTCTTTTAATACCGAATGCCATCAACAACCTGCAGCCCACAGGAGGACAAACTCATTTCCACCCACTCGGCATGTTCAGTCTTTTTCGTTAATGTTACCTCATTTATCCCTCTCTCTGACTCCATTAATGTAAGAGCAAAATGTGTGTGTGTGTGTGTGTGTGTGCATGTGTGTGTGTGTGTGTGTGTGTGTGTGTGGGATAGAAGGGGAGGGCGTGCTGTTGATGATTCACGTCCATTATCTCACATCAAAGAACCTTAAGGCAACCAAAAGGGGGGAAACTTTCACCGCCACCACCATTTACACAATAGGACAGACATGCGTTGTCAGATCATGCATCACCTCGACTCAACTTTTTTTTTCTTGTGAAAATGGACCAAGCAACAATTATGTTGATACAGTGTAGGAAACACAAAGGGGAAGAAAGAAAGAAAGAAAGGTACCCACTTAGAGCACAATCCACCAATGGATATCGGACAATCACGGCTTATATAAAGGGAATTTTGTTTCCATTTGAAAAAAAGCTTTACAGTGGGTATAAAAATTACTATTCCAACTCTCTTTCTTTTTGTAAATCCAGCCTTTCTGTTGTTGATGTCAGCATGATGTGTATTCCAGCTCTGTAGTTGCCCCAGAACTTCAATAGTGACCCCTTAATGATGTCCTCTTACATAACTGTGTCCCCACGTCTTTTTGTGTATCTATTTCTGTCATGATGTAAATGAGGTAGAAATGAAAGGTAGAGGGAGAAAATAGAGCAACCTCTGTGACTGCTATGCTTTTGTTTGCGTGAATAGGAGAGGAAAAAGGGAAGAGATGGGGAGAGGAAATAGGAGATCAAATAATGGTGTATGAATTCTGCTGGTATAGTCTCAATTTCAGCCAGTTGCCCCTTTGATGTGAGTCTCTCCTCTCGGCTTCAAAACACTTTTTCTGTCTTCATTTTTTTTTAAAGCTAAAAAAAGAAGTGCAAGATGACATCAAACAACTTCAGCTGCATCCAAATGTCAAGTGAATATTAGGCCTACACATATTTAAAGGACAGAAAAATGCAAATGTGGTTTCCATTAGCTTCTGGCATGCTGTTAATGATGATGGCGACCAGTGACACTGTGGCAATCTGCCAAGTCTTACTGAAATAACTTAGCTGTGGTTAAATTAAAAGCTGTGTTTCTTTGGGTAAATGTTGAGGATATTTTGGCGCCGCAGCTCGGCTTTTTCTCACTTCTTCTCAAACTCTCATTTCAGCGGCGTCTTTGAAAAGTCAGAGGCCGCAATCATTTGATGTCTGAGGAGAAAGGGGATCAGGTGTGTGTGTGTGTGTGTGGAGAGGGAGGTGCAGAGAGATTTTCATTTTCATCTGCCTGTGACACACATAATTTGTATGCATTTCATATAGACTATACAAACAGTTTGTCCAGTAATATGACATCTTTCATTTGGATTTCTGGTTGATAGAGTTTTATTTTTTTTGTAGTTTGTGCTATTTTTGATGTCTTCTTAGTCAAGGTACAGTCACTGCTCACTCAACTTTCCAGTTCTTCTTATTTTCTTTATATCATTGCAACATTAATAGGACAGAAGTAGTAAGTCATCTCTTGGATCTTTAAAAGTGGCTGTAGGTTGAATTATAATTGGTTTATTTTAGGATTCTGACTGTACAAAAAGACATTAAAATGTCTTCAAAGGAGTAGTTTGACAATCTTTCTCTCTCATATTTGCTGATTATAGAACCAGAAGAAGCTCAGGCTGACTCGGTACAAAAGGTAAAAAGAATTGACAGTCATGTTAATATCTCTGTGAGGCTGTACACAGACACAGCGGTGCTTTGAGCTAAATGCTAACGCTAGCATGACATCATACTTTCAGTAGTGATGCTAATGTACAGTATAAGGAGCAGTAGCCTATAATGTTTACCAGATTAGCACAAAATTAACAAAAAAGTTAATGGATCACTAAAGTGATTACATTTGGGGAACATGGATGTACTAAATTTCATGGCAATCCATCTAATTGTTATTGAAATATTTCAGTCTGGATGAAAATGGTGGAGCTATGGATTGACCAACATTGCCACCCAGCCATGCAGCTAGCTGTTCCCCGTTTAGAGTTTTTATGCTAAGCTAAGCTAACCATCTCCTGGCTCCAGCTTGATATTTAACATACTGGCTATGAGTGTGGTATCAATCTTCTGGTCTAACTCTCGGCAAGAGAGTGATTAAGAGCTCTCATATGTTATAGATAATTTACATGATATTTCAGATACACATATAATATGCGCTTGGGGATATGATGTAACTGATAAATCAGAATTCAGGAGATGGATTGAGTCACAAAGTATTCATCCCCTGTAGTTTATCTCAATGTGTCAATGAGGTTAGAGGTCACAACCTGACCAGGAACCTGCATCATTATTGATGACGCTTAATAATTAATGCTGTGCGAAGGAGACTTGAAGATTCATAGGTGAGAATCTTTATCTCAATCATTTTTTTCATGGATCAACATGAAATTTCTTCAGCCCGTGAGATGTTTGGTGTAAAGGAAGTGACACTCCCTTCACACCAAACATCTCAGAGACTTGCATTTAACATTGACCAAGAACTGCATTGAGAAATCTGAAGCTGATTTACTTGGTATCTACCCTGCAGCACTGAATGGGTGGAGAAGAGTCTTTCACATATTCATTTATTCGTTTCCTCACAATTAGCCTATCTGCTCCCCCAGTGTCAGACTGTGCATCTTTGCTCAAACTGAAGAAAGAAGTAATAATCTTTTTCTTTTTTTCTTTTTTTTCGTAGTTGCTCTTTAAGATTCATGAGCAGAGGGAGAGCAGTGCCAATCGATCTGGCTGACAAACACAGCAGTTCGTCTGGCAGCGGAGATACACAAACATGGCAGATGCAGTTTGCTGTTCCCATCGGAAGTCAATCAGGTCCTGTGCGTCACAAGATCAAATAAAGATCAGATCTAAAGGAGGATAATTAAGCAATTATCTGTGCTATTAGATAGAAGTGATGAAGAAAGAAAAAGAAAATGAATTTTCTCATGGCATGTAAATTATTTTGGCCCGAGGGGGGAGGGTTGTCATCTTTTTAGGTTTCCCATTATTATAACAAGTGCTAATTCCACTTCTATTGTCTAACAAATGATGATTTAAATTGAAGTTCAACAATCTTTGAAATATCATGGGGAGGCTGGTCTGTTTTTAGATAAATAATGTTTGTGTATGCGTCAGCCCTGTGATGAACTGGCGACTCGGTGTACCCTGCCGCTCACCCAGTGCCAGCTCGGATTGGCCCCCCGATGAGGATAAGCGGCTATGGAAAATGCAGGGATGGATGGTTTCTATTTTTCTTAGTCAATAGAAAGGTCTGAATACATATGATAATACTATAGTGGGCCAATGTTCAGCCACCCTCCTCCCCAAATCATTTTTGGACAGTCCCTTAAGTTTTATTACGTTTTAAATGCATTTGCTAGGCAGCACATAACCCAATCCTAAAAATGAAATGCTTGAGCAATATTTGTGCTGTTAACTTCTTGAACTCAGTTTGCACTGCCTTCTCTCATGTGTGACTGATAAAATGAAGCCTGTTGTTAATTATGCAGCTTCAATCATTTGCAGCTTGTATTTAAAATGCTCGTCTGTCCAAAATTCTAAGCAGTGTTTGTTTTTGTTGTTCAGTAATTTCCTGTGCCAGAAAGTCTACTTGTTTCTTTTTCTAACCAAAGGATGAATATAAACACATTTTTTACATCTTAAATAGAAATTGAAATGAGTTTGTACTGACTGAATTTCTGAGCTTATTCTGATTCCTTTTGTTGGAGAAGTAATCCCCATGAAAGTCTACATAAAAGTTTAGACAGGCTTTAAATGACTGAAATGTGGAAACACGTCTCTCCCCAATCTGACTCTACATGAATGAATTTCATTTTATGTCTGCAGGCAACAAGAACAATCAGCCCGTGGTGATCACAAAGCTCTGGCCTTGTAGTCGACAAACTGTGTGAACGAATGAATGGTTTTATTCTCTCTTCTTGCCATTTCTTTAGGCTCACACAAACAAATCAAACTGGTCATCCATTACTCCTATCAGAGCGAAGATAAACAGCAGCTCTGCTTTCCATTAAACCTTCTCTGATAACTGATTGGCAGTATGTTTGTGGAATTGATTGAACTCTGGATTATATCCATGTGTCTCGAAGTCTGTAATCGTAAAGGCTGAGACTGGATTCAAACCTCTACCGTACACTGAAAGTAAAATTGGATACAATGGGTTGGGTTTTTTCGTTGTTTCAGCATTGGAGCAATCACAAATCACAGTGTCTGGCTATTACCAGTTGTTAGCAGAGCAGTTAAAACAATTCATCACATTTTTACAACACAACAAGAACCAAAAGGGGGAGAAGACATCGAGGCAAACACGAATAGAAACAAAACAAAGAGAGTGCTGAGGGTGTTGTTAAAGAGTTTTAATCAAGCAATAATTCAAAAAAAAGCTTAGAACAGGATCAGGTTAGGAACAGGTCAACGGTCACAACACTTCACAACAGATACAAACGCTTATCCACTGCAAAGTTGAAGACGTTACAAATCAGGGATCGGCAGCGACCCGCTGCTGCTTCAAACAAACTCTCCGACGGGTCAAAGACGCGTGAACCTGAGGTGAGCAAACTGATGTAAGAGGGGGGCCGCCGACACCCCCCTCTTCATCCAAGACACTGGGGTTAAGAGTACAGTATCGCACGAGTTTTGGCTTGGACTTGTGAGCTGTTCTGCTGAAGCCGGATTCACATAGAGCGATCACTCCTGCGTTGCATTGTGAGACTGATTCTGTCTGCCATTCAAGAAATTAATATGCAAATTAAGACTTAAACATCTGTTCTGTATGAATACTCATTTCAGCTTGAATAGCTAATGTTCATGCAAATTAAATTTTGCCTCCAATTAACACATTATGCCTGTCATTTGAAATGACTAAAAACTTCATTTCCTGCACTTGTTTCATGTCCTGAGACTAGAGGGTTTTTTTTGGCGTCATCTCACAAAAAACGCCTTTTTGCGTACTGTACAGTTAATAAAGCCCAGACTCGGGCTAGGAATGATACAGACAAAGGACGTAAAAAGCAAAAAAGGGATCAGTGTGTAAAAGGCTCCACACCTGCCAAATATATCAGAAACCAATTCAGCATTACTCAAATAAGCATGCATTTCCTCACTAATACTGCAGCCTAGAAGTTAAAGTATGCATTAAGAACGTCTGTGAAGAATCTGTGCACACAGACACGAGAGTTTAGATTAGAAATGAAGCTAAAAAATATCTGTCTTCATGATGAATTCTTGCTGGAAAAATAAGTGTTTGCAGCAGAAAGTTAGTGCAGGTTGAGGTTTTTTTTTCTTTTTTTTTTTTTTTGCTAGAGGCAACGGAGGTGGGGCAAACCTGTCGTTCGTGTCACGTACTAGAGATGTGACCGCTCATCATTCGAAGGCAAACCCTTGGTGAATACATAAATATATATTTCTACAACTTTGTTTTTAGTAAACCTGTCATCAATACGGAGAGCAATGTACAGTTTTATGGCATAAAGAAAAATCTATTGAAAACCAATACTGCAGGAAACTGTTTGAATGAACGCTTCACAATTTGTTCTGACGTTTTCCCTGAACGTTTCAACATTTTACAAAAGCAAAACAACATCTGATCAGCAGAACAGGTGAGAGCAAAGATTTGTAGCATATATATAAATATATAGAAAATCATTTTTATCCTGAACACCTTTTTATAGTTGACGTAAGGCGTGGGGGAAAATGCATATGTTCATGCTGTTGAGTGATTTCTTTGCAATTACCTTGCCTTAGCACTTTGATTGGTGCTCTTCAGGGTTAGCCGGGATAAAAAAGCTTATACTCAAAGTGGATTTATTTTTTTTTTGTCCACAGGATTTAATTCGCTGCACTATTACAGCTCTCCTTTCAGACCAATATCAGTAATGTCAACTGTTTAGGAGAGCAGTTAAAATGAGCACTTACAAGAGGCTTTGGGATTTAGCTTGTTGCAGTAGTGTTGTCAGGATAACCAAGAATTCAACGCATGAACCAACGCTGCTGTCAGCTCAATATTTTTAGCACATTAGGTGCCGAAGCTGATATTCACCACCGTTTATCACCACCTCCAGAGGGCATCGCTGACAGCGTGGCCTGTGGGCCGAGAAGGACTGGAAACAGCAGAACTGCGGTCTGGACATGGATCCCAGTTTGTCGAAATCTAATGGACAAACTGGTGCCAGGAGTACAAATTGATCTTTGTGTTCTTCTGTCCTGATCAGAAAGATTTTTATGCTTCCGAAAGGGTTAAAATGATGGTATCTTGACAACACTAGAGTCATTAAAAGCAATGCAGGCTATAATGCCTCATAATCACTTGTCTGCAAGCGACTTTATAGAATGCAGACGCTTGTATATATTCCAAAACAGGGAGTGATAATATGCACCTACTCTAATATATGTCATTATATGTTAATATACATCTTATATCTCTTTGATCATTATAGCATAATGTGATCATTAACTTTCAAAGTGACTTAGCACACTGCTGTACCGTGCAAACAGTAGTGAAGGACCTCCCTGTGGCTGACTTATCAAAGAAGTTTTCAAATTACCCGAGAGAAATCAAAGAGACTAACTTTCTACAAAGCAGCCGCATCAACTCTCTGCGGAGTACCTAATGCCTCTGCGAAATCCAAAAATCCTGTACTAGTATTCTGTCTAAATGAACCTGATTTTCCCCCGTCTCACATGTCACCTCATCGTTTAGGGAAGTACCTGAACTGAAACACAGCTGTTCTTAACTCCAGTCTGACAAATGTTCCAATAAACAAACTGCATAACGGCAGCAGCAGATGAACAAGTCCACCAAATCACATCTACAACAGACATATTAAACGTAACTGATGAGAAAAAATGCTACTTATGTCAGTACCATTCAAATAAAAGAAAAACAGAAATGATTTAAAATCACAGCCTCTTTGAAATAAAACATTTAAAATAAAACAAACCCCACCCAAAGTCATTATCCAGTGATGATTTGTAACCTATTAGCCACTTAAGGAAAATCATAGGACAATGTCAGACTTCGGTTCACCAGAAAAAACAACAGTAAAACCAGCACAAATCTATATGACAAATATGTTGCAACAAATTCTTACAAGATCTGTGAAAGAATCAGAAGTAGGCTCTGGGTGTGAATCAGCAGAATGAACTGAAATACATGAGAAGGGTTCGAGTTTCTCGTCTCGACTCTCCCTGCTTCCTCACCTTGCTCTTCCTCTTCTTGTCCCCTCCAAAGAACTTTCCAATTTGATCCAGGACGCCGGGGTTCTTCTTCCTCCGACCCAGCCCGAAGGCGGCCTGTGCAGAGCTGCTTGCAGATGCCATGGTTGTAGTAGTGGTTGCTAGTATGTATGTCAAGTGTGGGGTTCTTGTCGCTCTCTTAAATGAGAGACCGAAAGACAGAGGAGGGAAAAGAGAAAAGAGAGGGAGGGCGGGAAACAAAAAAAAAAGCTAGCTAGCTATTCTAGGTCCTGCTCGGGGTTCTCCGACCCGCACTCTGAAGCCGCTCCGCTGTGCTCCTGGATGGTCTGCAGCTCGTCCGATTCGGAGGGTCGGTCTTTGAAGGTGTTGTCCTCTCGGCCCGGGGCATCTCGGGAGAAGAGGCGGACCAGGTGGGGGCGTGGTGTGGCGGCGTCAGGGTCAGCTGTGCTGGCGTCGGGCCAGGACTGGTGGGGGCCCTCAGCGCCCGTGGAGTCAGTCACCGCCGGCTTCTCCGAGATGCAGCCATTGTTCTGGTTCGCATCTGCCTCACCCAGGCCTGCGCAGAAACAACAAGGGTCATCTATGGGCTTGGGCCTGCATGGCACACAACAAAACCACAGCAGCACAATGGGCTCTTTTGACGAGACCCTTCCTGCTGCAGCACAGACCAGCAGAGCTAACATTTCACATTTGAACTTGAATGAACCTCACCTGCTGACTTGGAAAAAGTAGAATTAAAGACGAGCAACTGAAAAACTAAATTCCTAGTGTTGGTGTTTTGCCTCTGAGGTCACTGTCAACTCATTTGCTCTCTTTCTGCAGACATTTGAGTCATAGAATCTTGTGGCATGTGTGCTCAAGGAGTGCTTGCACAAAACCCTTCTTGATTTATTACAGTAAAAACACAACGCAACACAAGAGAAGCTTCGTAAAAATGACGTAGAAATAAACAGAAATCTGTGGGACATTTTAAGGCTGCGCCACCTTTGCAAAACGGAGTCAACCCCTGTGCAAACGTGTAAAAACAATGCATGTTTCAGCGCATTAGTTCCAGTACAGCTGCGTCTCTAACGTCCACTTTGACAGCTATCCATTAAGTTAGCCAGCTCCCACAGCAGAGGACATCCAGTGCATTCCTGCCTCCAAAACAATATACACACTGTACTGGCAGAAATGGTGTAGCACTACACCAGAGAATCTGCATGCAAATATTGGCTGAAACAGAAGCCTGTTGTCAGAGCTGCATAGTTATTACAGAGAAACAAAGGGCCCAGTGTCACTAAAATAACTCCTATAAGTATGGATTTTCAACCCGATGCACGGTGACACTTATCTGATTTGGGGCCCCGAGAGCTACGAGACCGCTACTCCGGGTGCAGAGCAAACGCTGGTTCTGTAATTGTTGAAGTGGATTTGTTACAGTTTCAGACGGAGATCACTCCTAAAACAATGCAACTGTAGCAGCACCACCAGCATAATAAGCTCTCGTTATTATTCTATAATGAGTTCGTCAGCTTGATTTCCTTCTGGCAGATTTGCAATTGGTGTATCAAATGTGAATGTAGACGCAGAGTAGATGCAAATATAACTCAAGTTTGTAGAGAATAAAACCGACTTTTGTGCTGTAGGGAGCTGCTATTTGTCTTACACACCTCACTGCTTCAAATATAAGGTGACCATGCCTTTGTCAAAACACTATTTATTACAGGGGTGTTCACCCAGAAGCAAGATTGAGGGATGCACCTCTCACTCTTTGTCAGCAGAGACATATGTTACTGAACAAAATCTCATCAGTGGTTTCACTATAGAATGAGAGCTCTTGTTTCCGCCCCGCTAATAGCTCAGAACACCAAAATCATCCTTAAAGAGCACTTGAAGCATTAAACGCCTTCTGTAATAAGTCTTTGGTGTAATAAAATGATCTAATAATACCATTCTCCTGCTACTGAAGTGACTTCTTTAGCACGTCCACAATCCCACAACTCACACTGCACTGCTGTAAAAAGCACAGAGTGAAAGTTGGCTCGCTGGGTGTGTCTCACTTCCTAATAATTTCAGTCTTGTCAATGTGATCAAGCCGTTTTAGAGGCACTAAACGTCCTCATTATGAACTAATGAAGTACTTGCAGGGTTAACAGCTGCTTTAAGGTGGATGACACATCCCATTCAAAGACTTTTATCCCTAAATAACATAACCGCAATATAAAAGTTTAAAGAATAAGAAAGAAAGTGAGACTGATAGGACTCTTCTAATTATTCTGAAACAATCTGAACACGTTGATGCAATCAATACGTTGCTTTCAGCTCATTTGTCTTCAGGTCTATTTAGCACTGCATCTACAATACAACCTGAGATGATGATCCATGTATTTACCCCTGCAGTAAACAGGTCTGCCGCTCTCCCCGGAGTTCTGAGAACTCCTACAGCTGAGATGTAATAACAGTGAGTGGCTGCATAATACTTTTACAGTTTGTGCACACTGTCAGCAGGTTTTTCATCTTACTTCATTGGACAAAAAACTTTTACTGTGGCTTAAACAAAGTTAAAAAAAACAAACAAACAATAAGACAAACAAAATGTACTTTTTTCCCCCCACTGTTTGTGTTTTGAAGGTTCTCGGGGGAGTTTGTTAGCGGACAGCATGACCTGCCAGTCACTGGAGGAAAAGCTGCCTCGTGATGTTGACATCCAGCAGCGAGGCTCATTAGAGCATGTTCAATGTGTTTTATGGATCTGTGACATTTCTAGAACCATAAGCAAATCAATCCAGCTCAGTTGTGCAGGTTGTGAATGTAAATATCCTCACTGCAGCAGCCTCATCAAATCACAGCGATGTATTCTAACTCACTTATGATGTTAAATATATCTCATCAGTCTTTGTTAGAAACAGTTTATGTGTTGTATTACAACGTTGTTCCCTCTCAGGAGAGCCTCGGTGGCTGTTGCTTTACCACAAAGTGGCGAATAACAGAGTAAGAGCTGCTGTCTTTCTGTCCTTCATTGGCCTGCCATGAGTCCTCTTAAATCATTTCCCTCATCCATCACCTGTTGATCCCTTTTTCAAAGCCCACCGGTACTACCATCTGCCACTAGAATACCAATAAAACACAAATTACACAGAGGAAAACATCCTGACACGGCTGAACTTTACCAGTCCTCCACAGTTCATAATACAAAAGGTTATGTGCTGATGAGTAAGTGATTCATCAGCTGACTCCCTGCGTGTTGTTATTAAAGGTGCATTAGGGTCGCGGTTCTGTTCGCGGCACAAACTGACCCTAATACACATGTGGTGGACTGATGGGATTGCTGATCAATGCAGATGACTCAGTGATTAGTGAGTCAGGTGCTCACATTTCTGGCTAATCAGAACTCACTCTGCGGCCCGTACTCTTTTGTGGAAAAACAAAAACCCTCCCACACACATTTTGAACTGCCTAATGAGGAAGAGTGGTGGACGATCAAGTGACTCGAATTGTTTTCGAGCCCCGAGCGCGAATGAAACGGTGTTGTTTTTATTTACTATTCAGGGATTTTATTGGATCTCTGCTTAGATTAGATAGCTTACTCGTCTGTATAGCGGAGATAAGACTGTTATTCTGTACGTGGAATCAGACACTGATCAGCATCGGTGATATTCGGTAATAGAAATCCATTAAATAATCGACAATATAATGATCCTTTAATTGCTGCTTGTGATTGTGATCAGCTAAAATATTGCTATTGAGGTAAACAGAACAGCGTGGTGTCTGTAACAAAAAGGTAACAAGTCAAACGTGTCTTTGTGAAAGATTAAGTTGCTTTAGATAAGTTTCAGCTGCATGGGCAAAATATGATTCCTGCTCACAGTCCCTCAAACCAGCATGAATTTTTAATGTGTATGGTTAATAGGGCAAGCTCGATAATGAAGCTTGCAGGACGAGATGTTCTTGCTGGTTTGTTTGTTGGAGTTCCTTTTGCCTCAGGGAGATCTGCATGCCCTCACACAGTCGCCTTTTATAATTTACTCTGATTTTCTATCATGCACCCACTGAAAATCTCTGCTCCTGTCGCAGGCATTTCTTCATTTCTTTGAAGTTCAACTCGGACAGCACTAACTCCAAGGTGAACCTGATGAAACAAAGACTCGGCTAGATCTTTTGAAGTCGCCTAGTTTCAGTGTCTGGGTCACTGACAGCTGTGTGACAGCCCGTGCTCAGTGTGCTGACTTTTTAATTAGGCCACGGGCTAAATTACAGTCAATCACACACACTGATTTGTTTCCTTCATGACTCAATCTTCCCTTTGTTTTAATAACAACTGCCATGAGTCGGGCAATCAATCAGCACAGAGCAGAGCTTAATAATCCCCTTAGCACACCTAACCAATTTTTTATTAATTGTGATTGTCTGCGCTGCTCAGCCTGACAATTCTCGTAACTAATCTCGTAGTAAATGTTTTCAGTGTGGTTTGAATTCATTGACCGGCTGTGAACTCTCAATGTCACCGCGGCAGCTTACGGCTGAGCGTCTGTGTGTTTCCACTGAAAAACACTGAAGGACATTTAAAAGAGAACTACTTCTCCCTGAGATGCTGCAGAGAAGGGATACAAGGCTCAAAGCGATGCTGCATGTTTCTTTTTCCTCTGTGTAGTCCTTCACTACTATTAGGCTATGCAAAAGAAGCAACTTGTAAACAACACTAAGGGCCAATTATCAAGCAGTCTGACGCATAACACTGCAGAGAGGAGCAGGGGTCTGCTGAGAGCGTTGTTGCCTTCACTTTGTTGCCCTCCTTCATAAATACCGGATTTAGTCATGCGTTGAAATCCTGAGATAATGACAGTTTCTCAGGCCTGCCCATCACTGCTTTAGCAGATGGGTCTTAAGCCACAAGAGGAGAAGACAGTGAGGTCAGAATCTGCTGTCAAACATTTCGCTCTGTATGGCTGCCTTTAATAGCGCCAAGACATACAGGCCTCATTCCAGCTTCTTATAATGTAGCCGAAACATCTTCGTAGTCTGAGGGTGACCAGATAACAGCCTGTTACCTCCTGTATACTCCACAGTGTCCCTGTGACAACTGAAGCACCAAGATGGCCTGATAACTCTGGTGAAATTAATTGACAATTGATGCAATCTGCCGCTTTAGGGTCTCAGATTATTGTGCCCAGAACAATTACCATCACCACCTCTGTCTCCTGCACCATCTAAGCTTAAATAGTTTGGTGAAGACACCAAAAACAACCTGTCTGATGTATTCAGCTGAGAAATTCAGCGGCCTGCAAGGGGAGGGGAGATCAGCATCTAGATGGGGAGAGGTATGCAGAGAGTGGGCCTCAATCTCCTCATTTTTCCTCCTCTTCCTCTGTGTGAAGAGGATGTGTAGCCTAGCTTCTGGGACAACAACAAGGACTGTGGTGGGACTGAGGCACGGGAAGCATTCTTCTGAAAAAACACCCATCGCTATGTGGAGCCGGACCAAACCTCCCACCGAGGGGTGAAAAATCCCTCTGCCGCTGCATTCATGGTGGATCTGAAGCACCCACAAGCCTCGAGAAAAAAGCCCCTCTCTGTCTTCTGAAACCCCATCTGGCATTCAGGACGTTAGTCCTCCAGAGATTTTTCTGGACGAGATAAGAGCCACAGCAGAACCACTCCCTTCTTATAACCCGAGCCGCGTTCATGACCTTTGAACTTCACTTTGAGCTGACTTTAAAGGAGTTCGGGTGTGATTCAAAAGGAAGCAGACACCATTGCACCACAAGACAAGACTTAGCTGAACACCTTTGGTTGTTAAATCCAAAACAAAAAAGCATTCTGAATTGCCCAAATTGCAAAAGAAATGAGGCATTAGCCACATTGGGTTTGGCTTGCCTGCTATGAGTGTTTCAAGCTCCATTATATACACAGCAGTGTCAGAGCCACTGTATTTATCAAAGCAGCTGTGAGGCTAACCTTATAGCACGACCAAATATAATGGAAGCCTTGGTCTGTGATCACCAACAGCTCCTCATATTGATTTGTTTACTGACGAAGATCGCCTATTTTCTCTCTCTCTACATCTTTTACACCTCTTTCTACATCGCTCGGTCACTGGACAGGGGTGGATCAATACAGCCATTTGACATGCCATATTCTCTACATTACTAAGAAAATATCCTGACCATCTGCCACTGTTCAACCAGACGCTATGCTCACACAATATGCTGCAGCTAATTATATCTGCCAATCGTTTTGAATAAAATTTTAGAAAGTGAAAACTGTCCATCACATATATCCAGTGCCTAAGTTGAAATCTTCAGATGGTTCCACTATGTCTGACAGGCATGAATCCAAAGATATTTAATTTACAGCCATATAAATCATTCAAAGGCAGCAAAATCCACCTTGGAGAGCTTGGAACCATCAAATATTTGACATTTCTGCTTAACAAATTACTTCAACAATCAATCAACCAATTTATTTGCCTGTCTTAATCAATAAATCGACATAGTTTCAGCACTAGGCTGTCTTAACACATAGCTATTCCTACTACTTGCTGAGACTTCACTATGACCTTTGGATTAAGCACAGTAATACATTATACTGTGATTCGAGGTCCATTATATTTAGCTACAGGCTCACTCGTGAATCTTAATTTTGAATCTGGTCGGTTCAGCCTGGTGTGTTAATACAGCACTATATCTCTGTCACGACAGACGTGTTTGTGGAGGATGAGGTTTTCATTGGCGGCCGATGTGAATGGGTGTCTCTCGTAAAGACAGTGGGACACCGCAGAAGAAGAATAGAGCTCAACATGGGTTTATGCCATCAGTGTAGTGCTCGGGGACGTTTCCTCACCCATGGAGACATGAGAGGGCCAAAACACATTTGTACATGCACTCACTTCAGCAGGGCAGTGGACATGACTAATGCGCTGAAGTCGTAAGCCAGCTGGGTGCTTGTGTTAAAAGCCTCAACTGAGACATTACACTTTGATTTCTTCTGTGTGAAAATGATCATCCTGAGAGCTTTAGGTCCCGACACAGTCAGAAGCA
This sequence comes from Argyrosomus regius, assembly GCA_946959425.1. Lineage (NCBI taxonomy): Eukaryota > Metazoa > Chordata > Actinopteri > Sciaenidae > Argyrosomus > Argyrosomus regius. The sequence continues at coordinate 8,608,417 of OX336884.1, read as the reverse complement.
TTCTGCTCTACCAAGCACCAAAGACTGCAAAATTTTCCAAACGGTACACCGAAATCAAGATGGCAAACACTGTACGTGTACTGACTTGATTTCACCGGGCACGGCTCTGTGACATCACATCAGTGATGCTGTTTTTGTCACTCGTGAAGCACCAGGAGCATTTCAAAAACGGTGCGTTTTGCCCACCAGTTATTGTTAGTGTGCTCGATTTATGTGCTTCTACCATGGATATGAAAGTTATGTAGTTTCTCTTTGTCTATTTTTTATGATCAGGAGTCTTCACGGGTTGTTACTGACTGGATTTTCTGTCATTTCTGTTGCGTGGCGGTGGTGCTGGACCCAAAATGCAGACAAACAGACGAGGGAGAAGGAACAAAACAGCAGTTTATTGAAACTCCTGATGCAGGGAAGGCTGTGGAGGCAGGCAAGCTCACGGGGGGGTAGAAGCAGGGAACGAGGGAGGTGGAAAGCGTGGCAAGGTTGAGGCTAAAGCTGAAGGGTGCGGTGGCAGGGTGGTTAGAGAGCTGGATCCACGAAAAGGTGACAATCTGGCAGTGAGAACACAGGAGGCCAGCCTGTAAGTACTGCTCCAGATGATGATCAGGTGTGTGCAGCCAGCTCCTCAGCCACCCAGCAAACCACACCTATCTCTGCCAAGAGAGCACACAGAGCCCAACCCCCAGCCTCAGCACACCACAGTTTCTGTGTCTGACTGCTCGATTGTCCGGCCCCACCGACCAGCCCCATATTCACCGTGGAGCAGAGTGGAGAGCTGCTTCTGGGCCACTTACGAAATCTGCAGTGATGCTTCTGTTGGAAGTAGTGGTGGAAGTATTGTCTGTGACGCGGAGCTGGTTGTTGTGTTGTGTCTGTGCCCAGTGAAATAAAGCTGAGAATGCAGGATTGTATTAAGCCTGCATAGCTGTGACTGGTGTTTTCACACACTGGGAGACCAAAAAGGTTTATAATGCACCAGAGCACATGTCAATAAAGCAGCGATATGGAACACCATCATTTAGATGTTGAAGGATGCATTGAGACAGACAGACAGCTTTATAACAGGTGCAGTTATAAAGCACTGAGGAAGTGTTATCCCATTAACATCTGTCATTTTAACAGTCACATATCTGGATAAAATCCAGACCTAAGGGATTAAGGACTACTTGGTCAACTGTGCATGGAAATCTTTCTAACACAGATGAAAGCTCGGTTGATTTTCCAATACCAAACGCCTCAGACAAGGTTTTTTTAATTTGGACCCAAGGTGAGCTACCAAATACGCACAGTGGTTTTTTCGCCAGCTGTGTTCGTTGCTTTTATCTGTTGGACCACTCTGACAGATGCCAAATGTGTTGTGCAGTCAAGCAAAATCTGATGACAAGCAGTAAATTGAGACCCACTTGAGACACAATCTATCGCCAGGTGTGAACTCTAATCCATCTCAGCTGGATCTAGACACAATCTGGATGTCTCTGGATAAAACATACATTGTCTTAACATGGTCACAGATGCTTGTCGCTCATCCACTGAAAGCCTCCATTTTATGTTGAATTTGTGGTTTTCCTCCAGGAGGAAAGGACTTCAGTTCATCTTGTCTGACATATGGAATGCAGTAGCTCGGGTAGTACTTTGGTATTCTCTCGGTTACCCATCATCCCCTCCCCTTGGACTCTTGTAGCCACAGACCCAGCTGCTAACACACATACACACTCGATGATTGTCCTGCCAGATGGTCGAGGCCAGATGACGTGGTCTCCTGAAATCATGGCAACACTGAGGCGCAATCTCTTACAACACACAGATGCAGAACGCGCGGATAGATTGTGTGCGTCTTCACGAAATCACTTAGGAAAAGCTTTGGACACGAGGGACTGAACATGCCTGCATAAACAGGAATTGTATTTGGCAGACCGTAAGAAAAGATTTGCATGCGGCACATGTTGATGCTCGAAATGAATTCATCCATCTCAGAGATGGAGAAAAAAAAAAAAAACCTGAAAGAAAAGGGCAAGATCAGAGGCGAGAAAGCGAGGTGAGAGGGGACAGAAAGGGAAAATCTGAACAATGGTGTCAAACCAAAGAACACTGGTCCAGTGATGGATGCTGCCCTTTAACAATCAGAGCTTTTGAGGGGGAAGGGAAGGAGGTGCTTCATGTTGGCAGTGCCAGGGCCCGTACCAGCTAGTGTCAGCCTCCGCCACCGAGACAAATGACTGAGCCACTGCACTTCTATATGTGCATGACTGACGAATACGTAGCAGACGTACAAACTCATGTACAGTATATTCTCAATACTGTGTTCTATGCACAGTCAGCAGTGCTTACACAATCTCTGTGATAATATACAGTACACAGAGTCACCATTTTGAGTGTAGATGCTAAAATGACCAAGGGTGGCAGGAGAGAGGATATCTACTATCAGTATCTATTTCCTGTATTACTTGTACTAGTCTGAAAGCTTCAATTCATTTTCTACAAAGAATACCAATCAGAGAGCTCTGAAGGCTAAGACTTGTTGCTAATGATATAAATATTAACTACATGATCCACATTAATATCATGTGATAAATATGGGCCAATGTAAATCATTTAGAAACCTGTTGTTTAAAAACACAGAGAAATACAGAGTTATCTTAAGGTGTATGGAGCATTTTAGTGTCTTTTAGCTAATTGTTTTTGGTTTCACTGCCTGCAACTTTATTGGTTTACTCTAACCACTCTTGTCAGCATTTGTCAAAGCAGCAGGCAGCTATCTCTGTGAATCTATAAACTGACTGGACACCTGTCTAGCAGCAGGCTAACAAAGCAAGCTCATGAACATAGTGGAGCATTTAGCGCCTAAAGAGGCTCAGGAGTACTTGGTGACCAAAAAAAGTGAATATTGGACTTGTAATAAACAGGTGCAGATAGATAGATAGATAGATAGATAGATAGATAGATAGATAGATAGATAGATAGATAGATAGATAGATAGATAGATAGATAGATAGATAGATAGATAGATAGATAGATAGATAGATAGATAGATAGATAGATAGATAGATAGATAGATAGATAGATAGATACTTTATTGATCCCAAAGGAAATTCAAGCATCCAGTAGCAGCATGACTGCAAATGAATGCTAGTGTTACTTTGTAACTGCAAGATGTGTAAATAAGTGTTTGCCATATTGTTTTTATGTACGTGTCAAAGTTATGTTTACAATTTATTTCCACTCTGAAAAAGCAATTAACACTTCTGTGATAGACAAGCTGAAGCTGTTTGGGTATTTCATATCTACTGGAGGTTTGTTCTTAATGTAACAGACACGAGAAGACAACAGTTATTACCTGCAGGTGACGTGGATATTCATTTATCAATATACTGTATACATCTGTAAGTCTAAACAGCTGCTGTAGTGACTTTCCTTTCCTATGGGTGGCACAGTCCGGTAGGATAGAACTGGTATATTAAAAAACAGATTGTCACCAAGCATCACATTATGCTGCAGATGAAATACAGCTGCAGCTGACTTAAACTACCTTTATTAAATGCTGTTATGTTCTCCATTGTCTTTGATTAAACGTTTTAATTAGCATTTTTCTGTTCATGCTTTATTTCCTTTGCAATATTTGAATGCATAATGTAAAGCACTTTGAATTGTCTTTATGTATAAAACATGTTCTACAAATCTTTGCCTTGCCTTGACTGAAGCTTCCTCTTGTGGAGAATCTGCAGCCTTCTGAACGTGAATTAGGAAATGTATAAAGTCAGCTCCTTAATATTATTCCAAAGACAGAATTTTTATTGGTTTTATGAAGATATAACAGATCTCATAATATTTAAGAGCATGATTATAATTTGTCTGGAGCCAAAATCCAAAAAAAAACAAAAACTAAAATAACATCAATAGTTTACTCCTTCTACTCTTTTATCCACTGAAGAAATATTACATTCAGTGTGTGCAACAAACAATGAATCCAGCAGAAAAGTGAAGAAAATACAGTCATTACTGCAGTCATTAAAGCAGAGGGAGCTGTGTTTGCCAGATAACGGGCATGTCAGTAAACATGCAAATACACAATGGCAAACATTAACTCCACCATCCAGGCTCTTCATCCTTAAAAAACTAAACCAGATATTAAATATGCACAAGACTTCACAGAGGGAAATCTCATTTCCAAAGAGCATGTTCTGATTCTGTTTTCATTACGATCTGATCTGTGTTTTTAGAAGCTTCTCTGCAGAGTTAGTAACGAGCAAACAGAGAGGTGGGTGAGGCTCGGATCCTCCCTCTGCTCCCTCTCGGCCAGTGGTAAAGCAGAGCACTCCGACTAACCCCACCAGCAGTGGACAAAATCAATGCAATCTGAAGCAGCCTGTTCCACCCTTCCACACAAGAGTAGGTTAGGTCTCTAAAGCAATTACAGGGGGAGTGCATAGTGTATGAAATAAGTGATAACTGGCTTACACCAATATCATTCAATTTCCTTGATAGAAGCTCAAGTGTAACCTTGAGATGGGAGAAATCTGAAATAAAAACTCTTTTTCAGAGCACAGGACTTTTATCATGTTATGTCCATAGCTTTATCAGCTGCTTTCCTTTTCACTTTTTCCATCAAATGCTGTTATGCTCTGAAATGCTGAGCCTCTTTTGATACAGGTAGAAATTATTGCTGCTTTCGGGGGTTTGTGGAGTCAAGCTTTGTGCAGAAAATGTTCAGAGCTCTGATAAAACACTAGAATTAGCTAATGCTATTGGGTCCTGTAGATGTAAACACACAATCCTTTTCTTTTAGTCTTCTACGTCTGTGGTTTGTTTGGCTGTGCTTCCTCTTTCACATTATTTGCCAGAATGACTCCATTACTTGTTGTGTGACTTTAAAGGGAACTTCGGTACCTGTGTTACTAAAATGCACTTGTTATTATCACAAAGCCAAGAGTGAAATCTTTAAGATTATAACATTAAATAACCAAGATGTATGTATGTCATGTGTTTTTGTTATTTTATTCAGCTGTTTTATATATTTACTTTCTCTAATGCAGTCTGTTTGTTATTTTTTCAGCTTCAGGTTCACAGCTCTCGCAATACTGCCTACAACTGTGCCAATTCATCCTGTAATCAAACATAGACCGGTACAGAATTTAATAACAATAAGCTACAGTATACGATTGCCAAACAAGATTGTTTCTTTTGAAGCGCTGTTTTTCAGTACGGAAAAAATAATTTTTGACGTTTCATGAATGTAGTGAGAGGACAAAGGGAATTCTCTTGGTTGAAAGGAGAATAAAACTCAAAGGCAACTGAGACTGTAACAGTGAGAAAAGCGTTTGGTATTGATGAACTATCTTCCGAAACAGTATTTCGCTTTTCGTCTAGTTTGGATCAATGACTGCTCTTGATTTTAAATAAAAGTGGCAACAAAATATTATAAGTTCAATTTGTATGATTTTAATGTGTGTACACGTTATATTTTCTGACTACATTGTGTCTAAATGATCCCATCCCTGTTAATTTATGCATTCGCTTCCTTTATTTATTAATTCCTGGGTGGTCAGCAGGCGACCTTCCTGGCAGCCTCATCACACAGACTTTCCCAAACAAAACCTCAGCAGGAAGCAGAATTAGTCGTTCGCAGGCAGTGTGCAGTTTCTCTGCACAGACAATATGATATGAGGCTAAAGAAGAACTCCCTGGGCTCGCTCAGGAGCTGCAACTGAGTGTTAATCTGGTCTTGATACTGGGGGAATTAAACGTGCAAAGCTCAACAACAATAGAAAACCATTAGCATCTGTGTGCTGACTTTTATTCTTAAATTAAATTAGTATATAATATCAAAATATATATTGCCACAGCTCCTCAAGTGCCCACTTTGACTTAGAAAATTTTTGGTTTTCTATGCAATCATCTCTCTTACATAAGAACAGCTTTACCTGCAATGTACGAGCTCAGCTAACCTTTTAATTTCATCAATAATGATTCATGTCATGGGATGAGTGTGGGCGTAGGAAGAAGCTGAAGCACAGAAACAAACAAATTACAAGGAAAAGTCCATCTTTTCAAGCGGAATGCTCTAGAGAAAAAGCCAAAAACCTCTTTACACCTGAACCTCCGTTTGCTCTGGACGGCTTTACAACTTTACAAAAAGACTGTGAGTGAGTCTCCTTGAATGTAGTTTTAACCTATTATCCACATTTCATATAAACGTTAGACATTCCTGCCAACCATTTTCTAAAGCATCATCTGACATCTGAGGCCTCATTAACTTGCCAGCAATATAGTCTTTCAGAGGATGTTGCGGGCTCAGCTCAGTGAAGTCAATGCAAAAACTAGCTTTTCAAAGTGTTCCTTGACCTCTCATCAAAAGATGAATTTAAATGGCTTCTATGAGCACCCTTAAGTCTCCTCTTTAGAGATACGGCAACATAACGCTAACACTATGCAATTTTTTAGACAAAGACATGCAGTATAATTTTTTTTGCAGTATTTTTTCTTTTTTGGGGGGGGGGGGTATTTCGGCATACAGGGGTCTGGTATTGGTATTGTATAAATTGGGTGTGACTGGAAAGCTTGTGGATTCAATAAGCCCAGTTGTGTCCATATTTTATGATTTTAGTCCTTTTAGTAGCCATTTATTTGAAATTTGACCTCACTGTACACGCAAGTTATATCACCCAAGTTATACCAACAACTTATGAAACATACTAGTGCATGGGAATGGGCTACATATACTTCATTCATAAAGTACTGAGCCCTTAAATTTTTTATACTTAATATTCAATCATTTCCCAGCTTTCAGGTGATGTATACTTCTATTTGGTATAGTCTGATGACCTGCTATCTCCCCATAAAGATCCCCTGCCGCCTAAAAAAAGACAAGAAGAAATATGCTTATTATAAGAAGTTGTGGAGTGGAAGAGCTTAAGCGATAACTGAATCATGACTCTGTGAAATTCAAGGCATTGTTAGTGTCTTTTTCGAGGGAGTATGTCCATCTCAAAAAACCTTTAGAGGGCTTTCACACCAAACGTGGGAAGGAAAGAAAATGCATATTGTGATTTTAATGTAGTCTGTGGCATCCCAGATGCTTTGTAGGATTATGTGCTGCACTTCATCCTAAGCACTACCTCAGGCAATGTACGCACTGTTGTGCATTTGATGTGAAACCAGCAATAACTTCATTTAAAAAGAAAGAATAAACATCAAGTAACTCTTTGGTTGTGTTGAGTTGTTCTGAAAGACAAATCCACACTCGCCAGAAATGTTTTTGTCTTATTTAACTTTACATCATTTCACTTGATTTTGTTTTGATAGAAGCCCCTGGTCTTTATAGGGTCAGAAAGAAAGCAAACTATAAGAAAGAATTGTCCAGCTCATCATCTCTTATGTCCTACTTACAGTAATGGGGTAAAACATTCAGTACTACCCACATGGCCCTTGAAGCTACCATGCCCTAAAATGGCTGGTCAGGCAACCATGGTTAAGTCCATCCCACTTTTTTTCTGGCTCTCTTGAGTTTCAATCTACAACTGCTGTTCATTTTCTTCCTCAGTTCACCCTGTGATGATGAAGAAACAGTGACCCAGACAGAGTCAGGACGGAACAGGCAGATAGAGGGGGTCTGTTTTGCTGAGCGGGGGCCTGCTGCAGACTGGGCCAGGTAATGGAGCCATAATGGGCTTTTAACAGCCCCACAGCTGACGGTGGTGTTTGCCCTTCAGTGGAAAAGCAGTGCAAACAGGAAGTGCTGAATGGAGACATCCCCAGACGCTGGACAGGCTGGGATGAGTCATGACGCCTGCTGATGACAACCACGCCAAAACAGGCACCAATAAAGCACAGCTAACCTGGCCGTCATAAACCACTCACACCGTTCCGATTTGGTCGAAATTCCTTTTATTTTCTTTTGCCCGCATCTTGAATCAACCTAATGGGGTTGAATTAGTTCAGCCTTGGTGCACAGGTAAGAGGAAGGCTTTAAATGTATCCTAACGGCAATGTTCCCTCAGCAAGAGTTTGAAACTGATAAGAAAATGGGATTTTTACACACTTTCAGAGAGCGACGCTGAACGAGCAGTTAAACATTAAGCATCAAAGTAGAATCTATGTCATGGTGCACTGAAGCAGCTTTTTGACAAAGAACTAGACAAAATACACACTATAGTAGAGCTTTGATTTCCACTTACCCCTCTAACAAACCTTAATTAAGACAAAGTGCTCTCTAAGTTCAGCTTCTAAGCATTTATTGACCTTCTCGCACACAAACTCTTCATTTAACAGATTAAAAAATATCCAAAATCTAAAATCAGGCTAATTATTTCTCCTTACAGTGTTGGTTCAGCTCAATAATGTTCACTTTAAAGTGAAAGTCTTTAGAAAACCTGAATGAGCGTGGCAGACGCTGCAGTCAGATCACGTTTTAGTCTGCTGCTTACCTCCCATTTTAAGAGATAACGGCACTTACACCCGCATTCTAATTCAGTCGTGTTCTCATCAGGAGCTGCCAGAAGCATCTGTGAGGAAGTTGAGTTTCGACCAAAAGAGGCCAGTGTAAGAAAATGATAGTGTTTCATCACGGGTGATGCAGAGGTCAAGCCATGAAATCACTGAACCTCAGTAGTTACGCTCCTGCATGTCAGATAATTTCATGTATGTGCCTGGCAACTAGGTCGTCCCTGATTGAGGCTAAAACTAACAAAACTGTGTGTCGTGTGGGCGGCTTCTTTGAAGCATCGCTTGTGTCAGTAGTGGGTCCTCTAAGTCTGCTCCACGCTGATCGATGACAAGTGTTAAACACACGAGACATTAATTAGCTACAGGAGAAGGAGAGTATCGAGCAGCTAACAGATCAATCTGATGAAGTCTCTGTGAGGTTTAACCTTCCCTCTGATAATAAAGCATCAGTGAGAGAACAGCAGATAGTCACAGTGGTGGCTATCTGCTATGTTTCCCTCTGCACAAGGAGGCATGATTTCATACTCAAACAAGCTGCTATGACATGACATCAATATACACACACACATACTAATTCAATCATACACACACACACACACATACACAAAGACAAACACACTGCAGCAAGAGCAATTGGTTTTGCATAATATTAGGTCAATATTGACCTTTCTTTGAAAATCAGTCGGTCAGTGCATCCATCCATTGTGGCCCCTCTTTCCCAGTCACTGAATAATATCGTCAATAATACTGTTCACAGACACAGAATAGAAATAGTCTAAAGGATGACTACTGGGTTATAAATATATATATATATATATATATATATATATATTTTTAAGCACTGTATAATATATTAAGTACTTCTGTCTGGACTGGCCAGAACTGGACTGCCAAGGGGCCACTCTGACTCAGTGGACTTTTCAATAAAATACACTGCTGAGTGATTCACTAATAAGCCTAGCAGGCCCTATGTTGGATATGCTATTAGAAATTCCATGTTCTTAGTCCATTGACAGTATATATTTAGCTTCGAGTCTGTGAAGTGAAGCCAAGTGTCCGAAACTTGTATTCTAATGGCCAGCAGGGGGCAGTTTTAAGTCTTCTTCCACTGAGCATGATATTCATTTAGTAAGTTATGATCCCATTTAGAGTGAAAAAGATGATGAAGCATGGTATGCTTTAGGGCATGGCTACTTTGCGACTGACAAGTCGTTCTCAGTGAGTCGTCCAGTGCAACACACTCAGGTCATGAAACTAAACTGTACTGAAACTGTCAAACCTGGCAGTGCTGATCAAATTTGAATTGAGGTTCTGTTACTGCAATGCCCATTCCTCAACTAAAATGTTTTAGAAAACACAGCCTAACTCACAGTATGTCACCAAACAGCTCTATTTTAGAGTAATTTAGCTCTTGTAGACCGTAGTGATAGCAGCAGTAGTAGTAATAGTGGTGATGGTAGTAGTTTTAGCAGTGGCAGGAGTGTGCAGGTGTAGCAGGGTTTAACAATTTAAGGAAAATATCAAATTGCGTTTTGTCTCTTTTGACTAATATTGTGATTACAGTTTGTTAGAATGCATTTGTGTTCAGATGTATGTGCCAAGGTTTTATGTTCTGTGTTAAAGCATGTTTGTATTCATTCATCAGTTTGACATACACATATCTGGTAGAAATGTCCAAGACAGATACACTGGTGTTGTTCCTGAAGCTCTAGGATGAGTAAAGGACCAGGTTCAGAAGGGGACCCTAAATACTGATTAGAGTGATAATGTATGAGGTCCAGAGAAATGTAAAGAGTTTCCAGATGTGGAGATGTGGAGCCAAACGTGTGGGGTATTCTACTTCTTGTCTCTTAGTCCAGAAGATTCAAGACCACGTATTGGTGGTTTATACACTGTGGTATTGAACAAGCTACTTCTGTTAGCATAATTACAAACCCATCTTGTTTCTACATGATACAGCTAAAGGGATGCAATAGCTTATTACTAATCTAACGTCCTCCCAGGGTTTTTACTTAGACTTCCAATTAAACATGGAGAAAATGACCCACTTAGCTAACACTGCAGGACTGTAACTTTGGTGTTACACAACATTGGCTACTCAGTTATTTTTAAAGATAAAGTTCAGTTATACTTATTGATAACAGCCACACAAAGGCCTAATTATGGTAGTAATGATAAACTCAGTGTGAAAGTTCTGATCTCTGCCTGACACAAACATACTGTTGACAGCTCTTCACTTTATTTGCTGGAGCTAACGTTAGCATAACTGAAACCTGGAGTTCAGAAGAAGTGAGCTTTTAGCACTGGTGAAAAACAGTATTAGTAGAACATGTACAGAGGTGACAACCTTACATTTTATCTGCCTGTGATGGTTCAAAGGCGATTTTGTTCTGTGAAGAATAAAGGGCTGGAAAAAGGGAGTCAGTGTACATGTTTTAGATGTTTTATGGTCAGAATGGCTACTGGAAGATACTGTATATTGGCAAAAACTCAAAAAGCAGCCACAAGCTAAGTATTAGCTCTTGTGTGCTGTAGCTGCTTTAGTCAGTACACTTATCCAAATCCTTCCCCTCTCTTGGATTTCACCTCAGCTCACCCTGAAAACAATCGAGGCTGACACAGAGGGGAGAAAACAGGCTGCACTTGTCTTCCATTCCCTCTCTCTTTCGCTCTTCCGAGACAAATGTGGTCTTGAGAGTTTTATTGTCTTGCAGAATGAACAACCAACTTTACCTCCCCCAAACTTATACCTCTTCTTATCACTTTGTGTGATTACTTTCTTTTCTTTTTTGGCATACCAAAAAGTCCCAGCTACAAGAAGTCAACACACTGTAAGTCAGAGATGTTTGGCTACAGCACATATTGTAAAAAAAAAAAAAAAAAATTTCCTTCACCCTAGGAGGTGCCTGAGGCTGCGTCTTCACTCAGCTTCTATCATCAAAAGTTGACAAGAGCCCAGGGTAGCCTCAGGGACACTAATGTTTTTTCACAGTTAGAAAGCAAACACATGGGGATGTTGATTTCTTGGGGAAGGTCTTCCAAACTTTATCATTTAAGCTAAATCTTGATTGAGCTTCTGCTCTATTACGTTATATAACCTGATCTATTATGCATGCAGTGTGCAAAATCCGATCTGATTTGCCTTTGTTTACAATTAAATCAGAGCTGTCGCCTCATTAACAAGAACAGAAAAATTCAGCTAATTTGCACTCGCAATTTCAATTTTCCTCTGGCCTCGGCATATGTGTCGAGAACTGAAATCAATCAACCTAGTGCCAACGGACAGATGCCCTCTTCTGGTGCACCAAACTGCCCTCATCTGCTGGGCTGCAGTATTACAGAGGCTCCTATTTACCCCTGTCCTTTCCCATCGAACACTTCACAATGAAAGTGTGTCAGAGAAACTTTGAGAAAACTGTGAGAAAAGAAACTCTGGGGTGCATTGAATATCCACTTCTGAGAGTTTCTCATTATAAGGCTTCCACAAACCACGGAGTTTCATTCATCAGCGGAACCTGCTAACTTTTCACCAGCTTGACTGCTCATTCCAAACAAATGTCATGTAGCAGGATTAAGCAGCTTCTGAGCTAGAGTTGTGAAGTCGAAGTTTTTTATAGTTGCCCCCCCCCCCCCAAAAAAGAAAAGTCAAGATAGCCGAGTTACCTGTCATTCCAGGTTCTGCTGTATTTCTTGCTTCAGTGCTTTATGAGGCCTCAGCAAGAACTTTCCACAAAATCTATATTTCATTCTATGCTAAACTTTTTTGAATAGAAAAACTTCCACAGCTGAATAGCAGCTGTACAGCTGATATCTCCGATTGGAAAACTTGCTTTTTTAATCAATCAGTAATCATAATCTTACAGTAAATTTGACCATCCCTAATTTACATTTGTGCGATTGCATATTTTGATTCACTGTGCACCAGTGCTCCTCACATTTGCTTGAGGTTGAGATTCTATTAATGGTGTTTCTTGTTTCTTTTGAGTGATTCTGAGAGTGGCCCCCATTCTTCAGTCTGCTCAGTAACAGTGGATTTCCCACGTTATGCTCATTACTGCAGATAAGTTGGTTTTTAAGGTTAAGGTTAAGGTATTGACAAACACACTGTGTAATGTACTGTGTAATAAATGTATATTAAAGGTAATTAAAGGTTGGAGATGAGGTTGGAACCCTTACCAAAGACTTCATCTTGTGATTCAGGTTCTGCCTCTGCTGCTGCTGCTGCTGCCGTTGTCTGCTCTGCTTTGGGTTCAGGTGACGGAGCCTTTAATAGGAACACAAAAACAGATTGAAGAGGTGAGATGCTGAGGTGCCATGGCAACAGAGCAAAGACGGAGACCAGCAGAGAGAAGGCGAAAGAAAGAGAAGACAGTGAGATAGTTACACCTATTTAGGCTTTTGAGGTTTATAATTTCAGCAGAATCGGCCACTTTGATGCTGATTCTAAAAATCTGTGTGTCCATATGCATTTAATTTTATTATTTATTCATTTGGAATTATTATTCTAATAAAACCTTTTTTGATTTGCTTTTAATATTTTAATGTATTTGTACTGTATTCATTTACTGATAAGTTATGGTACCAATTCAACCTTCAAGACTCAAAGATGAAACAAAAGAGAGATAATTGTGTATGTTTTGTTTCTAAATCAAAATGTGCTTTTGGAAGATCATTTACGTATTTATCAGATATGTGCATGTTTAGTATATCTCAAAGGACAGCACTGTTAAAATGAGTCAAGAAGTGTTAAGAAGACAGCAAATGGTAAATTTAAACTGTATGAACACTGTTGCTGGTACTGTGACTAACTAGTCCCACATGTCAGCTGCAACAGGAGCTGTGAATCTGCTCTTCACTGACTGATTTGATATGGATCTTGATATCAATTCTGTGATTTCATCAAAAAGTTTTGCCTCATGATCACATCTGTTTGAAATCCCCTTAGAAAAAAAAAAAAAAAGAAACAGACCAACAGACCGCTGTCTATTAAAATGCTTCGCTTCAGTGTTGAATGTACTTCTGTGGTACATTTTGCCAGCACGGAGCTGTACAAGCAGTCAAGGCAAATATTACAGAAGCACAAAGATTAAATAACACCATTGGGTGTTATAATAAAAAAAGTAAGTAGTATTGATTCAGCTGCAGGCTCCTGTCAGCTCCGGTCTGATTCAGACGCTTTGAATACATGAAGTCATAACTTACACATTATGCAAGCTGAACTACCCACCTGTACTGGCAATTCTGAGTCACTGAGTCAGATAAATTAATCTCCCGTCACATGGCACTAAGACGAACAAGTCATGTCATGTTCATTTCTTTGCATAGCTATTCATAACATATAAGGTTGGAATCTGTTGCTTGTCTGTATTTAATGGCTCCAAGTGAACTAAAGATCTGCATTTGCTAATCCTCAGGTCTTATAAATCCTCTTACGGACTCCCTCCTCCCCGCCCCGATGACAATGTACGCTTATATCCCCAGTTTCCACTTCCCAGTGGGTTTGCCAACACGTAGAATCGACACGGGCGTTTTAAAAAACGAGGGCACGCAGCTCGCGTACAGAGAAGTGCAACTGTGGCACAGTCCTGTGAGCTGAGGCGAGGTGGACAAGTGCGGCGAGCGAGCACTTACCGATGCAAATCACTAAGAAGGTCAACAAAGTGCTCGGCTTTTTAAATGTCCTTTGTCTGTTCAATTATGTAAACAGATTATATAAACTTGGTTTGATATGAAGAGACTCAGATTTGATCAAGGTTTAATACTGCATTGAGAGAGCTTGGTAATGAACCCAAAGTGAAAGTCAAAAACCCATATCGTTTCTTATTATTCCATGGGGTCTTACAACATTTTTTCTTTTCTCTGAAGTGGGTGGGTCTCAGCTGGAAAAACGGTATGTGCTTCTGTACACCAATCTGCATTTTGCAACATTTGAACCAAAATCTGACGACATACAGCAGTTTCTTTGGCAAATACACAATACTGTAAACACAGTTCTGATGAAGCAAAATAAAGAAATAATACTCCACAGTACTTAAATGGATTTTCTGAGTGTCACTTATTCAGTCATAAATATTTAATGGGAGAGAGAAATACTTCCAAAGTTTTGGAAAACAGTCAGTTTCCGGAGGCTTTAAGTTTGTGAAATATGCTCCCTCCCTCCCTGTTTGAAATTTGTGAGAATTTACACTGAAGAACCAACTTGAGAAGTTCTTCGCTGAGGGTGAGACATTTATCTTACAGCTCCTACTTAGAGCAAAGTTTAGACGGGAAAAAGATTTAAGAGCAGTTCTCAAGTGATGAGATGATTAATCACACATATGTTCAGAGCAGAAACAGCCCATCAGAGATGAGGATTTACCCTACATCTGGTGTGTTTATGTAAGTATGCAAGTTGTAGTAAAAGCAAAAAAGTTTTTACTTTTATCTTTCATTGTAGTTCAAATGTTCACTTCAGCAGATAAATGTGGCATCTGAGATAATGGAAATAATGGACAAACAGGTGTCCAGTCCAAAGTCCTACCAATGATTTTAAAGCAACAAGACACAGAGAAAGAAGACAAATTGCACTTGGACTTTTATGGTAAAGCTTACATTATCGCTGTGCTCTTGCTGTCTGGCACATCAACATTTTTCTAATCATTAAAAAGCACTCAACATATGTTGGATTTTGTCCGTGCACACTCACACGCAGAGACGCAGCTGTCTTTTTTCTTTCTTTCTTTCTCTCTCCTCAGCGTTCCACTTTTTGGGAGTGCAGAAAATTAGCAATGCAAACAACAAATACACATTGCAGTTGCTAAGCCGCTGGTGATTGGATGTTTGCTGAACTGACATATTGGGATTATGAGGCAACTCATACAGTAGGACTAAATCTGTAAGAAACGTGCACTTGGGCCTGTTTTGAGATTTAAAAAGTATACAGTTTGCACTGACACAAATTAAACTGTTAAAATATGAACAGCACTTTGCTCCTTCATATTTTAATTTGAATGTAAAGCACTTT
Organism: Argyrosomus regius; assembly: GCA_946959425.1. NCBI lineage: Eukaryota > Metazoa > Chordata > Actinopteri > Sciaenidae > Argyrosomus > Argyrosomus regius. Next base: position 8,592,978 of record OX336884.1, on the reverse strand, counting down.
AGGCTCCAAACAACCTGTTTCTCACCCTGCTGGAGGGCACATATTACATGAAGCAGAGGTTCATCAACTCTGTGGAACAACAAAGGGCACCCTGCTATGGTTATCATGTTTTCTGTACGACCTAACACTTTTATCGCTGGGACCATCACTATAAATTCAACCCGAACAATCCGTATCACATCATGTTGCTAATCATAGCCACATGTCTACCTGTAGTACAATTCCCCCTCCACTTATCTGATGTTATGAATGGAGATATCGGGTGAGGATGGGCAGGAAGGGACAGTCCTGATGTACTTATTAGCACACAGATTACAGAACAGAGTTTTAAATGAGTGAACTTCTGCTTTTTAAAATGCACCCATTGCCAACATGCCTGTTGGTTCACACTTTATTAGGAACTGTAGTATAATTATCTATGACAAATACTTGATGTCCACATAAGCACAGAGGTTTCTGTGATTATTTTGCAACGGTCTGATGCTGGTTACACAAAACCAGCTAATCTGCAGTGCGTAACTGTGGCTTGCCAATGCATAAACTTTTTAAATTTCCAGTTAGAGACTGCAGATAGGGCAGATAACCACTGCTGTCACATGGCTGTAAAAAGAACTTCTCTTCCCACTGGGGCACACGGCAAGTCACGAAGTTGAGGAAATAACTTAATTGCACCCTGTGTTTTGCGTCCTGCTCCAATACGAAAACAGGACCCTGAATAACTGGACAAAATAATTTGCACCAATGAGAATCCCATTAGCTTGTGGCAACAAATGTTACACAATTCTCTTCCATTGTATCTGGCCGTCATCATTAACACATGGGGTGCTGGGAGAAAATGGAGGAGGAAAAAAAAAAAAATGTGGCAATTTTATCGAAGTGGGCAGTGGAGCAGCATCTTCATGGTGTCCTTGGGCAGCAGCTGTCAGCGTGACTTCACACCTACTTGCTGTTGGTGGTGGCTTATTAAATATAGCTCTCGGTGAGCGGAGCATATCGGGTTGGTGGTGCAGAGTGCATCACCTGACCCACGTAAAGGAGACGAGGACAGCAGCTCCATTAGGACTTGCCAATTATTCTAGATTTTCCTGGGAGTGTCCTGCCATAGTGTGCCCTCACCTGCTAATCTATTAGCTTGCCAATTGTGACATATGTTTCTGAATTAGAGAACACAATGACACAAATGTACATCCCCCCTCATTACAACCCCTCTACAACTGCACTGTCTCTAATTTCCACCCACATAACAATATGTATAACAATATATCTTAAGATTCAGTTCCACTAATGGCCATTAGATGTTGCCTCTGTGAAAACTGTACCAATGATGTAACCGGATAGCCAATTTCTTTGCTAACTGCCTAAACACCTCTTGTGAACAGCAATTATTCAATCATAGCGTGAGTAAAGTTGTAAGCAATGGATTAAACAGTGTGTGTCTGTCTGCTGTAATGTGTAAATTGCAATTGTTAGCAGGTCTGGCTAACTAGCTCTTAGTTTTTATTATCTAACTTTTTATTATCTAACGAGTTACATAATAAGTTAGATAATAAAAAGTTCTACTCACGACTCGCACAATTGGAATTGAATCTGAATAAAAGGGGAGTTCATATTTTTCTGCCTTGGTAATTGATGAAGAAGTAGCCTTGTTCAGTAATATAGAAAACTGAGGATCGATACATTGAGACTTTTTTAAACTTTTTAAAATGTGAACATCTACCAGCCACTGAGGAATGTTGAAATTCACCAGCCACTCAACAAAATTGTTATTTTGCAACTGAATAGTTAGTGTTACAAATTATACTGCTTAAAAGACATTGAGGCTAATGTCTGTGTGCATGCTTCCTCGTTTGATGGGTATCTCAGACCAGCACACTCAGCCTTGGTGGTTGCTGCTTCAGCACCACTCAGCCCTCTGATCTCCATTCAGTATTAGGGTACCGGATGGGGTTCAATGTGCCTAAGTACTCTCTACGTTTGAGTAGTGAGAAGGAAAGAAGAGTGCAGCCATTTGAACACCTTTAGGGCTCGGCTGATTGAGACTTTCAAAGGAATCTGAGTTCCTTTTCCTATCTGTGGTTCGTTGATAGCGGTGCCCTTCAGTGTTTCATCCTGTCTTCAGATGGAAGACAAATGGAGCAAAGGCATTTCATCTCACCTTTTCAAAAAAAAAAAAAAAAGATATAAAAAGCACTAGACACAGTGGAGTCTCTGTAGCTCTACCTTTAAAATGCCGATTTCATACTGTAATCATCAAATGTCAAGGGGACAATCAAATATCTGTAACATTTGTCTGTTATTTAGGGCTGTAATTCAATTTTACCAAATAAAGGTCAAACTGGGTATTAAGATAGTGTTCAGAAATCAAGATGTGCAATTAAAGACTTTCTTTAGCTCAGATTTTGAGGCTGCGAGTGCAAAGTCATTGACAAAAATCAAAACATGACATTCAAAGGATTCAATAGACATTGAGAATTGAGGAATTTGCAGATTTATATCTCTGTCCCAATGAAAATTTACAATTAGCACAAAGCATTCTGGCCAACGACTCAAGAGTTTTACTTTTGTGGTTAAAAGACTCTGAGCCCAGCAAATGGTATCCTTAGTATATAAAAAAAAAAACACAAGAGTGCAAACCAGATCAGACTGGAGATGGAAAAAGAATAGTTATGATTCAGATGTGGTCAGATCTCACACAGAGGAACAGAAGGGACAGGAACAAGCCTGCTGGGCTGGTCACTCACAATACAGAGAGAGCTCTAATTGGGTACAATGGGGGGGATGGTAGTGATAGTTTCTTAAGGCTGGTGGTCTACTAGCTGAGCTTCAAGCTCCCTCATCTGGAGACTTCAGCCTTGAATTCAGTGGTTTCAGTTAAGGGACTTTAGCGCAGTCAGGCACAATAAAGCAAATTAAAGAAGGGTTAACAAAGCAACATTTAACAAAGCAACATCTTAAATAAGCATGCCGAATTTAGAGCACCTTTTAAACAGGATTTAATAAAAAGGGTAAGTCTCATTACAACTTGAGCTACTTTAAATTAAATTTAGATACTGCTGCAACTATGTCTATTTTTGTGCACAGTGCACCTCATCTAATTTTCCTTCTGTTACTGATTTCCTGTTTCACAAAATGAATTGCATTGACTACCTCTTTTGTCTTTTGTTAGGGAATTCCTACATTACCCAGAATGACTTGCAACACCCTCTAAGATTGTGTGCACTGCATTCTAGTCTTTTGAGGTTACTGTCAGTTTAGAAATTGGTATCTCTGTCTTCGCTGTGATGGATTTCTCTCTGATTGTTGAGCACATGACCCTGAAGCCTTTTTACCACAACCCTATGTCCACTGCTGATGTCTGAGATAGCTGAAAAATCGATTCCCCTCGCTGTAGCTGGTCAGGAAATGATGCACAAACAACATAATGGGGTCAGAAATGCATGGTTCATTGCAGATGGGGGTTATTTTAAACAGTGGTTGTGTATTATTAGCTCGTTTTCCCCCCTCTTTTTTAGATTTTAGTTTTTTTAGAGTCATATCACCCACATTGCATTATAACACGACTGAATTTGTGGAATCAGACAAGGTGACTGTCTACCTTTGGTTTACTTATTGAAGAATTAGTAGGCTTTGTACGCAGTGGTGAAATCTGAGCATACTGCACTCCGAGCCTCTGTCTGTAATTCAGTGCTGATGACACACCATGCAGAGAAAAAGATATGTAGAGGAAGAGCAAGGCTATTTTCTTGTTCTTCAACTCTCCCCTGTGACTGTGGATATACTGTGTAGCTCTGATCTGAAGAGCATAAATATAAATAAAGTTGTAGTCTCCCTAAGGTTCTCTCTAAATCTTATGATATGCACTAACTAGCACGGATATATTTGCATGTGGGAATATCTCGGCAATGTATCCACCTCTGGGTTTTTTTCGCTCTGGCAAAAAGACCACATTAAGAGCAAGGCCTGTGTTTTTATTCCGTAATTCCAAGTGGGATCTAAGGCTCTAAAATATCAGCGGTGTGAACATTGCAGACGGCTGAAAGAGAAACATTTTGTCAGCGCTGCTGTTCAGGATTGACAAAGGAGGTATGGGTACATTTCAGCCTTCCTGAAATGATAAGGGATTTAGAGAAGGATCACGACTCAGACAACAGCATCTAAACACAACCTGCCTTACTCCGTCACGCTCTGTTCCTGCTTGACTGTCACTATGACAACTGGCTGTTTTGCCAGACCTTTAAATTGACTTTAATGTCACCATAATCAAGCCAAAAGAAAGGGGAAAAACAAATGGTAGTCCCGGAGAACTATACAACGTAATTACAAAGCTAAATAAACAATGCAACTTTAGTATGACATGCTGCCCTGACACCTCCCCTGGCAGCTTCACATTTGACAAATTAATCCACTTCTCTTGCTCCTGCTCTTCTCTCTCCAGAGTGTGCTTTGCAGGCAAAGGAAACAAATCATCTGTGAGCTGAGCTATCGGCGTCCCTGCTGGTTCGGGCTCCCTTCTTCCACAGCACGCGAACGTGATCACTCTGCCCATTACAGGCGCCGGCTAGGTAGCCAGCCGCTAGCCAGACCACACAGGCAGACCGCAGGTTTTTTTACGCTGCTGCCCACAGCCTCAAATGCTGACACTCAAGAGTGCTTTTATTCTCTACATGTTTTTTCCCCCCCTCCTTGCTCACACTGGGGGTTAGGGATGCTCACAACAAGCGAGTAACCTCTTCAAATCTGATTGCAGCCTCAGCTATAATGGCCCAAACTTATTACATCCACTGTAATTTTAAAAAGCTGTGACAAAAAGGATTTGAAGAAGTCTGTAGGTTAATTACATGATGTCACTGAATTACATTACTGTCCCAGTTTAAGGCTGATCCACCTCTACACTCAGGGTAAAGGAACATGCGTAATTTCTGCACTCGCAGAGCAGAAAGATGAGTGAAAAAAAAAAAAAAAGCTATCAAACATATTTGCTCTGTTTAATTACAGAGCTATTAGAGGTAGACATTTTCAACTAAGCACTAACCCTGGGGCAAGACAGAGCACATTGCTTCCCAGCCAATTAAGAAAGCCTATTGTGAGGCGCTTGATGACTTTGTTATCAAGGAAAAGGAAGAAACTTGTACTTAATTTGCCACTAGACCCTCTTACTCATTCATATCTGATCATACTTTCTGTTTATACTAGGGCACTGATACAAAAGTGTTTTTTTTCCCCCTCATTGTTAAGAGTGCAAACTCTCATATCCGTCCTGATGCTTGAAAATGCATTAATTGCTCTTGTCCCAACAGCTCTGCCCACTTGCTGACAGAACAAACTAAAAGTCCTGTAACGGGAGCAAACACAATTCATCAGCCAGCATAACGTCTCTCTGTCTGAGACTTTAAGCATATCATTGGAGTCAGCAGCAATACAAGATGCAAGTGCGCTTAAAACATATCACACCTCTCAGTCTTCATCTTCTGTTCGGATAGACAGACTTAAAAAAATCTGTTTTTTTTAGATGTATTATAAGGTGGCAAATTGCTGCTGCTGTGGAAATTTGGTGCTATCTGGCCGCTCAATTATCGATGTCAGACAGCTGAACTTTGTGGGTGTAGCCAAACAGAGTCCTGGTGATCACCGGGCCAAAGCTAAAGCTAAATGAGATGTGTACCTGGAGAGGGTTTAGTGTCAGCCTTGATGCACACAATCATCTATTTACTCTCTCCAGTTCAAATGTGTTCTCCTTCGCGGAGTGCTGCTACGGCGAGCATTGCGGTTTTCCGAGGGGTTATTATAGGGCAACGCATGGGAGCCGCAGAGACTCGATTTGTTTCGGGTATCGCCATGGCAACACGGCTCAATTAAGAGTGGGATGCTGACAGTTGCAGAAAAGCGATTGTTTAAAATGCAATGGAAATACGATCGCTGAAATGTTTTTGTCGTCTTTAAAAAAAATGTGTCAGTGAGCGTGTGGGATTTTTCACATTAAAATCCTTCATTTACCATAATGTGCAAAAGATAATAATTTAAGTGCACCAGTGCATCTTTCGGCATCTATCAAGATTTCACACTGCATGTGGCTCTCACTCCAGTGCAGAGGCCTTTAAGAGAAAATCGTGGACGGATATAATCTTGCAGTTAAAGTCATTTACTCAGCATTTGCAAAGTCATCTCCTCCTCATCCCTCCTTTTGCTCTCTAAAACAAAAATCTCCTGGCATATTAGTCATAGATTACTGTTTCTCAGTACAATTGAGCGATGAGTATAAAGTGTTGCCTGTGGCAGCACGATCACCACAAAACTTGGATTTGTGATCCAAGCACCGGAGGTAAAAAAGCAAACGGTTGTAACCACAATCACGTAGGCGGCTCGGAAATATATCAAATCACTAGTAAACACACAAAAATATTCTGTGTGCAGTCCTTAGAGATAAATACACAACCGTTGAGGAATTTAGTATTTTTAACCTCCGTGCTGTGTTATGTAAGCTCTGAGTTTTCCAGAGACGTTCAAGACATGCTCGCTGTGTAAAGTGGTTAACAGTCTGAGTGAAAGCTCAGTGAAGGTAATAAATCTGTGATTGAAGGAGCCTGGCCACTTGTCTACAACACAGTCCAAAGTCCTGCTGATAAAGGCCAGTGTTCACACTGATAAGGTAAAGACAAAGAACACATGCTTCTTTCTCACATTGCAATCGACAAAACGCTAACACACACACATGCACTCGCATTTCAAGATGTTATTATCCCACATGGACCTAGGGTACAATGAGAAATCTTACCTTGCTGTCTGTGGGTGTCTCTCTCTTTCCTAGATGCTGGCCCATGCTGCTGACAGAGACTGGAAGAAAAAACAGAGGATGAGTTTACACCAGGAGAAGACTGTAAATATATTATGTGAAGATTATGCACTCCTCCTTATCTAAGCAAGAAGGGCTACCTCTTGAGTCAGTGTGTGAAACTGTAGCACCGCACACAGCGATAAAAACACCATCATTCATTGTAAAACACAATGTTTTACAATGGTAATGATCCAGCAGTGTCAGTCGTAATCATATGAACATCTTTTGGCACACTGTGTTTATTTATTTGGCTCTGATTTTGGTCTGTGGTGTGTTTGCCAGCTTAGTGCGGTTTTGTTTGGGCTCGTGTGAAAGCAGTCAACGGCGGAACAAACAAGCTGGAACCAAAACTTGATTTCTCCACCATGGTGTGTATAAAAAACAGTCAGAGTAAACATGGACAGGACCAGAACTAAATTACAACATTGTATGAGGGTGCTTTCACATCTTAACTAATGGTTTAGAATTTTTTTATTAATCTGCATCCTGAGACTATGGAATCACATGAGATTTGTTACATCATGGTGTTATATTAGATTTTAGATGTCTTTATTCTTTTTCTCATTATTCCGTATCTATTGTGGCATTTATATGAATGCGTAAGTTACCTTTAAGCCCCACTGTGTAACTTTTCTACCATAAAAGTCATTCCGATGCTATACTGACTTGTAATCAGGTGCATGCCTGTTCTTGCACCATGTAGCTGTGCTCCAGGCCCCAAGTGAGAAATATGTAACGCTTTACAGCACTAAGTCACACAGCATCAAATTTTTCATGTATTTCGGTGAAACTGGATATTTTATAAAGAAAAAGTTTTCGGGTTTTTCCTCTGATGTCCTTCGGCTGCTTCGCATCAACTCTGTGATTTACAGTTTTTCTGATGGGCAGTGAAGTAAACTGCTGCAAACTATAGCCAGAGACGATTAATAAAAGAGATGCCTCACTGAAGTCATTTCCATCATCTGTCATATAGGTATAGCCACTACTGCTCTATTTTAGGAGACTAGCAGTAAGTTTTGAGTCTTTTCTGATGGGAAAGTAAATGTAAGCATGAAATATGAGCAATTCTTTTGCCCCATAGTCACTGAAGTAAATAATGGACTAATTTTTCCCATATTTTCTGAACATTCTGACATTAAAATGTCATTTTACAGATAAACAAATCAGGAGAAATTCACTTTGTTCAAGCAGACACACTCTTGCAAGATCTGGCAACACATATTTCTTCTCTCTGTCGGACCAAGGGTGATCTAACAGCTTAACTAATTTTCTGAAGTATCTCTGGTACAACACAATCTGCTTTCATCACGTAAAAGACGTTCACAACACTTTCAAACAAGATGGCCACAAGAAGTGTATACCATTGCAGATCATTGACACAGACTGTAATGCATCATCTTCTGTCACAGAGCATCTTTGCTACAGCTGCTGTTGGCTAATATTAGCTCAGTTTATTAGCAGGGCTGAGTGGACTGAGCTCAGAGCACCAGGGAGTGTAGTAGTGTTTATACCACAGGTGTTATGAGGAGGTTTTCAGGCCTGGGGCATTGGGGAATGCTGACGAGGACTGAGCTGGTGTCGTACCAGAAATGGAGCTGAGCAAACAGACAATATAACCAGACTCAGCAACCTTTATGGACATAATGGCAGAGGCAAAGACACTGAAGAGGACATTGACAGAGGAAGCTAAAAAGAGAAAAGGCTGCTATGTTTAACTTACTTTTCAATTAGGGACTGACAAACACACAGTATAGGACACAAACACACCACAGTTTAAACTCCTCTTCACTTTCTTATATAACGGGAAGGGAAATTTAGAACTGATGTCCTGATGTCCATGCATGTTACCATGGTTACTTTGATTTTGCATGAACATAGGCTATCTGCCGCTTATACAGACTGCTTAACAATTATGATTGCTTCCCTGAGCAGTTCACAATCAGCAGATGGATTTGATAATAGATTAATGCAACCCTTAAACTATATATCTACTTTCACAAAGTCCTGTTGATAGACTGCTGCAAGTCTGCTTGGAGACAGGCTGAGATTTCACAGCTTTCACACCAAACTGAACAAATCCAACTTAACGGACCAACGCACAAGAGTTTGTTTAAACTGTACTGAACTACTGAACATGTCTTAGTCCACATTCTCTCCCTGTATGTGCTCTTCTAGTCTTCCATTTCTTCATCCATTCATTACAACATGTCTGCAGATGGTTTGTTTTGCCCTACAGTGCTACCACTGCTGTAAAACACAGCCTGCCAGTGATTAGTAGCTACTTCATTAGTGTCATCATCTTTGAATCTGATACAGTTCTCCACAGCTGATGATGCACCTTTTTTTTTAAACATCTTATTATTTTGCTGCAGGGGTACCACAAATGAGCCTCATCCTCACAGTTATCTGCTGCTGTGCCATCTGACTAAAGCTGTGCCAGTCATGGGAAAAAATAAAAATAAGAGTGCTACTTTATCATATGAAATATTGCTCAATTACAGGCTTTAATAATTAGGTTTCCTAGGTAACTGTGTGGCACTAAAGGTGAGGGCCACGTCCAGTACTTTTGACAATATATAGTATACATCTAAGTGCAGCAGCAATAACATGGAAATGCAGACTGACTCAAGCCAGCAGGTGTACTGCCAAATGTCTGAAAAGTAAACTCCCCTAAAGGGAAGATGTGTAGAGTAACGAAGCCTCACCTCTCTCCATGTGGAGGAAGTGAGAAGTATCTGTGATGGTAAGGCGAGGTGACTGAGCTCAAAGCTCACAAACAACATGAATCCGACCAAGAATTTTCTCACTCAAGTGTGAGAAATGAAATGATTCTGACTAAGGCAAATAAGAACTGTCATTTACTTAAAGGTGCCAGTTTGAAAGACATAAAACTCACTGCTTATCAAACAGAAGTGAGGAATATTGCATGAGTCGAAATCTCAGCCTGTACCCGACACTCAAAGAAAGAATTTTCTTTCCCCTGAAGGACCATTCTCCTGTACTTTCAAACAATCACAGCACGTTTTCTGGCTTTTAGACAAGTTTTTTTACAGCCATCAAAAAAAAAGGGAAAAAAAAGCCTTTCATCATCTTTGGCACCTTGACTATTTCCTTTTCTAGCGTTTCTTCATTTCAGAACAATACATGGACACAGCATGGTCATGTCCCTTGTCAGAAATGTTAAAGCTACAAAACAGTGCATGTTAAAAAAATGTTTGGCAATGTGGTTTATTTATGATCTGCTGTTCGTCCACATTGATGTCTAACATGAAATACAGGAAACTTTCCATATGAAGGACAAAAATGTTGAAAAGTTATCTTAATTAATTCAACAATGCAGTATGCGTCAGCTTCATCATTCAAATTTAAATGCACAGAAACTCTCACATTCCCTGCCGACAGGTCAATCAGTCCAAGGGATTCAAAAATATGGTAATATAACCTTTAAACAATCATGATAAAATAATAATAAAATTCAAGACCAAATCTGCATATTCACACACACACACACACACACACACACAGACACACAAACGGTCAACTCAGGTTAATTAAATGTAACGCATAACCTCTCCTGTGCCCACAGTGAATAAGGATGAACCATTGAGAGGCGTTATTACATCCATTATCTGAACAGAGAGCACAGAGGAGCAAGCGTGATTTACATGCAATCAGATTGAAAAGTTCAAGATTTTATATCACAGCAGTATGGCTCAAGGTAAACCGCTCTGCGCCCAAAGGAACATAATTTGCAACTAATAGTGCTAAAAGACCATTTTAGAAATTCTCCCAGGAACTGAAAACACTCACAAAACTCTTCTAACAAGAGTGAGTTTCTCCTGAAACTGAAAATCAGTCTCATTATTGATGTGATGATACAGCCATATTTATTAATGAGGGAAATGTAACAGCCCTGACTACTGCTTACTTTAAAGCAGTATTACTTGATTTTTTTGGCTACATATTACCTGTAAACATGTTATGAATGTGTGAACCTGTCACATGGCAAACGTTATCTAACAGTGACCTGAGCAATATTTGCTTTCATTTGGTCATGTTTCTGACCACCTGATGAATGTAAGTGCAACATTCACTTTTCTTTTAGACCTGGTTTAACTCCTTGGGGTTAATATCTGTCCCTTCAGCAACTAAATTCTCCACCATGTTAGCTAGTCGCTAACTTTGGATGCCACCTGGTGCTGGAGAGATAGCCTACAGTGAGGTTTGTAGAAGTTTTTAGCTGGAAACAGTTGCTGAGAACACTGAGAGTGAACCAAAACAGTAAATTGTGGGTAGCAACACTGTTATAACTGAGTCTGTTCTCCAGACACCCATGCTCATGCCAAAACTATCAGCAAATCAGGCAGGGGAGAGCACGACTGCAGTTACAGTGTTGGTACTAGTACTTTGCAACAACATCAAACATCAGTCATCTTTACTTGGAAATCCATTATACAAGAGTATGTTTAAGGATCCCCTGGGCCGATAAATCTGGCATGACAGTACAAGTGCAAACTGGGACATCTGTTCCACATGAGCTGGAGTTTTCAACAGCTGGGCTAAACACAATGCTTAATTCAACCCAGTCATGTAGTTAGAGTATGCTTAAAATCTTAAAAACCAATAAGCCTGAGGTCTGTCGAGACATGTTTACTTGGTAACAGATCGATTACCTTCTTAAGCATGTATCCATCAATATAATGATGTCTGGAAGTTGTGCAGGAGTGATTAACGAATATTGATTCTTAGTTGTGGACCACGAAAGCAAAACAATGAGCCGAAAGACACTAAAATTCTCGTTTGGAATTGCAGAGTTTGGTGATAATTCCAGGTGGTTTTGTCTCTAGAGGCGACAGGTCTCAGATAACACACTGTCATTTGATCCCCCTGGTAATACAAAAGTATTGATTAGTGCAACTCTAGATGAGCTTGTTATTTTGTTAATTTGAGCATAGGTCCTTGTGGCAGCATCAGCTGCTTCAGAAAGCAGATTAGACAAAGAAAATGACCAGACTCACACGAACCTGTCAAGAATCAAATCAAGCTAACACAGTTATAGACTTAAGGGTATGAATAACAAGATACAGAATTGACTCTGGGCAGTCTGGTAATGCTTTTATGATCCTGTCAGCATATTACACAGATGAAGAAGAGGCTGTGTGTGGTGACTGGATATCCCTTTTCTGAAACAATGTCCAAACAATCACATTTGACATTTGCAGGAGAAGTTCATGAATTTCTATCAAATCCTGGGACAGTATTGGACAATAAACAGACCTAGACTAGTGCAGTTTTCTACATGGAAGTGGATTTTTATATAATACACTGATATTTTGCCATTGGATTTCCATAATACAGCAATGAGAATTGTGTCTTGTAGAAATTAATTGGTATTCATCAAACATATTGTTTGTCATGGGCTTATTATGCAAAACCTCAACTTCCTTTTAAATTGTATTTGTGAACTCAAAATAATGGGTTCAATCATATCGGTGTGCTTGTGGTTGAGCTAAAACAGACACAGAAAGCACAAACAAGTCGCTCCAATAATTTGCAACAAAGGGAAGTGATTATATTGCCAATGGCTGTGCATTCAGTTTAGCATTAAACTGATATGGACGCTGATGTTTGTTGGACATGGGGACATGTCACGGGTACGCTGTGGAAGGGAATGTGAGGCCTTGCAGACAGTTTCACTCTATAATATTGCACAATCAAAGCTGAGATCCTGCAAAGACTTGTAAGAAAGGACTGTTGCATAATAGCGTGTGAGCGAGGGAGAGGCAGAGAGGAGGGGGTGATGGTGGTGATGGTGGTGATGTGGGGGTGGAGTTGGTGGGTGATGCAAGGCTGCAATTACAACTCAGGAGCAGTGCTTCATACATGTAACTAAAAACAAACACACACACACACTTGTTGGTCTGGGTTAGAAGTTATGTTAAGGTTAGCCCACAGCCTATAAGCTGCTGTTACGTGGCAGGTATGTCTGAGTATGTCTCTTGATACATTTCTGTTTGCCTTTTAAATAAATTATTAGGACGGAAAGAGCTCTTATAAAAAGGCCAGATACATACAGCCCCAGCACCTGCAAGAATCCATTACCACTCAAAGCAGAGTCTGCAGTACATATGACCAATTATCCATGTGTCTGAGCCAAGCCATTACCTGAGGCCGTTTCACATCCACATCATAAGCCGCAAACATTTTTACATGGCTTCAACGTGGATAAGGAAGAGACTCATTAGTTGAGTCTGCCTGTTGACATTTAAACAAACCTCCTACCATATATCTTCTGTTTGCAGCACATGCTGGCCCTATTTTCTTTTATTTGTGACTATTTCAGGTGTCAGTTTCACAGAAGAAACTGATATATGATAGCAGCTTTGTCAACAGGAAGCCTCAGAACAGCTAAGAGAATCATACATCTATAAAAATCTGCTGCAAATTAGTTTCAGGTCACGTTTTGGCAACCAATAAAAAGACAACCCTTCTTTTATTTCTGTGACAATAGAGCTGGTGCCGCTATATATTTGACTAACTGTAGGCTGAAGATGAAAGGGATATTACCTTGCTGCAACATAAATCTCCCTGTCAGGATCAGATGAGCTTTTTATAATGCTGACAAAAGGGAGAATGGATTACTCTACAAGAACCTCAGCAATAAAACTCTCTGGAACAATCAGGTTTGGACACATTATCGTCCTTGCTTTATCAACCTGCAGTAAGTATGTTTGTGCGTTCACTTTGGAGAAACAATTACGAACGGAGCCGAAACAATACAGTGGATTTCACACCGTCAGGATTGTGCTGTCTGAGAGATACTTCTTCAAACAAAGGATCAGCAGCCATGAAACCAACTTTTATAGGACTATGACTCAGAAAAAATGGATGAGGAGAGCCAAGTAAACAATGTGGTGCATTTTGGGTAGTTTTTTTTTTGTTTTCCTTTCCTTTCTCTATAGAATGTTCATCTACATGTTCTCACTGTACAAGCATTCAAATCCAAATTTCCCACAAAAACACGGATGAAATACAAATTCTTTTGGGAAAATAACTTTGTGGTGGTGACATTTTGTTCTTTTGAGATTCGAGTGGGTTTTGGGTCAGTGCCTGACACTAAAATGTTGAACACAGAGGAGATGAAACAGCCAAAGTTGTATAATGTTATTATAGATTTATACGTCCGGTCTGGTGATCAACCCACAGAGATTTACTGTTATTATAACAGGGTTCAAATATAGGCCGGTATAAATATATATATACATATAGTTTCTGGTAGCCTATACAGCTTCTTTCTATACTGTCACAGCACTGTGGCAGCATTCACTAATAATAGAGGAGGAAATTTAAAGCTTGTTTAGGTTAGCAGTTTATGTGCCTATGCAGCAAACTGAAGCTGCAAGACGCCTTCCTTTAGAAGTGTGAAATTTCCTCTATGATTGTCATCTTATCGATAAAGACAGTAGTAAGTCAACAGCAGTTGGTAAAAGCGTTTACATTTACTGTTCTTAAGACAACAGTTGAATCATACAAACAATCAATTGGCTTATCGACAGCATATGTACTCATATGTACAATAACCACCGTATGTACTGGATATTTGATTAGACTAATACAGTACCCGTTCAAAACTTGCCTGTTTGTAACAAGGTTCTGGCCTTGTGTTTCAAGGCTCTATCAAGGTTCAGCCTCTGGTAGTGCTGCTTACAGCTTTCGCAATACAATGTGCCACCAAAAACATGAGCTACATCTCAATAATTAACAATAATAATCGTTATTTTTATTTCTACTTCTTTGTTAAATGACATTTAACTGATTGAACCAAAAACTCTGAAACTGAAACAAAATGCACTTTATGTATTAAAAATGTGCAAGAAATGTGATCATACATTAACGTTATCATTATATATATTTCAAGCTAGCCAGCTACCCCATGTTATATCTGGTTCCCCAAGGTGTTACACAAAGGGTAGGCTGATATTATTTAATGATATTAAGTTCACCACTGTGTAGGGTTATCAAAACGTTAACATTAAAACTCAAATTACCGGACACCTTGTTTGGTACAACCAGCACAGGGTAACCCTAACCCTCCTGACTGCACTTTCATGGGCCTTCACTCATTGTGAAGACAATCAGATGAACAACTGTTGGACAAATGGAAAAACAGACACAGACAGACAAAGACATAGCTTACTGCTGCACAACATGCTGACAAATCCATTTCTCTGTCTACCACTTAAGTGTCTGGAACACGTGTCTGTCTGCTGTTGTTTGGTTCCTTTGTTTCGGTTTAAGTTTGCTCTTGTGCACGAAGGACAAGAACTTCTTTTAACCCCCCGGCCGCCCTCAGAGACTGCACCAAGTTAGATTCGACTTGGAGTCAATTACGTAATAAAAAATAGAGTCTCTGTCTGTGCATGTCTGTCTGTGTGAGGAGGGGAGGAGAGAGGACACAAGAGAGAGTGATGAGATGAGAAATAGTGATGGTGAACCGTGAGTTACTTATCTACCAGTGGAAGCACTCTACTCTTGACAACGGATCTAAGGTCAAAGGTCAACATCTGTCCCAGTGAGAGGGCATCTGCTTGTACAGTGATGAGTGCAAGCAGCAATAAGCCTGACTGACTGGTTAGTTTCGGTCTTCTCACTTCCTTTCTCTCTCCTTCTCTTTCACCCTTCACTTGTTTTGTGAGGCTGCCAGAAATAGTTTACGTCACGTTTGAAAAATCAAGGTAGAAGTGAAAGAGCAACACTTGGCATAGAGAGAGTTTGAAGGATGATGTTTTTTGTTCTTTTTTACAGTCAGAATCAAATCCAATAATAAAAACAAGCATGGAAAGTGTTGGATTGAATGGTGTATTTATCAGCTCTAATTGGCAATTGTTAGCATATCCAGCTCACTAGCCTACCTACAAATAAATTCACTACTAAGCATTACTTCCAAAGCCAAAGAGCACATCCTCAACTACTAATGGCGTTAGTTAATGCTAGATAATGATTTATTTATTGAGAGTAAGCTGGACTCATGAAAGATTTAGCCAGTGACAGTGACTTAGTTAGCTAGATACGGGTGAGAAAATCTGCCTGCAAAAGTGTTTGTTTCATTTCATGACAAAAGCACTGGCAAGAACTACTCGAATATTATGAAGAATTTTTCAGTTTTACTGTAAGCTTAAAATGGTGTGAGAGAACACAGGGCACAGCAACGATTTGTGACTGAGAAGGGTGGGGTTCAGCTAACGGTTGATTACTTTTGGGTGTTTATTTCTTGGAATGAATCTGCAATTTTTTGCAGCTCATCCTTCCAGAGGGATGCTACGCTGGTTGGCACCCGGCAAACGCTTAACTAATGGATAAAGCCCTGCACTAACACTCATCAATGCCATTTTCACATAATCGTCCTGACCATTAGCACTCCTGTTAGATAACAATGCCAGTCTGGTGTAAGCTCTACAAGTGAGGACTGTTGTATGTGGGACCAGCCTAGAGGAAGAAGTCAGAGTGTTGTCAGCTCAAGGACCAGTCAGCCATGACCGTCTGGTTAAACTACAATCGCTCCACCACCCAGAGAAGCAATTTTTGCCTGTGGGCTCCAGCTGCCTGTCAGACACATCAGGGCCACGGCTTTCTTAGATTACTGCTCTTAGAACTTGGCCATTTAACCAAATGAAATATCAGACTACAGCACTTTCCACCTCTTGTGCACACACTCCTATCTTGGAGTGTACAGACAAATATCCATCTGTTATTCTGCAGAACTTTTACAAATTTCTGAGAAGACTGCTGTGGGACTCTAAAAACAGCGCATATGGCTCTAAGGGAATATTAGACTCCAGCGGGAAAAAAAACAATATTCCCAGGGGTCCAATGCTGTGTATAGCTATTGCGTTGTTAATTCAAGCATATATTTGTTTTACTTTGTTATGCATGGGCACCGCCCGACATTCCCTGGAGTGTCCTAGTGATATAGCCTCAGGCTTCAAGCGTAAGCTCAATGCTCCTTAATGGGAATGCACAACCATTGCCACCTGTGGTTTGCTATCTAATAATCCAAGTTACAAGCTCTCCACAAGGAGCTGGAGGCAAAATATTCAACTCTACCATCTGTGATCACTATGAGGAGCTGACAAAATGCAGGCTGTAATGCCACAGCAGTATATGCTGTCAGTGTAACTCTCCGAGTTGACTGGCAGCACCACGCCTTGGGCTAAACTAAGAAAACTATTGGTTTGCTCCAGTAGGTAATGTGACTCAACCTGTCTGCCAAGAACAGGCACAGACAGGAGGGGAAGTGAGAGAAGAGAGGAAGTTTGTAAGTCTGTAAAGACGGAAGTTGACTAACCTCAGCGCATCACCTGCAAAACACGGATAAAGTGTGCAGTCGTGCATATTTACTGAACAGGATGGAAATCTTCACTTTGTATGGAAAATACTTACAAAACACCAAACTTTTCTACTTAACTGTATGCAAAGCTACACTTAAAGCCTGCTGGAAGAGGCTCATCTTGTTCACGAGGACAAAGGAATGCCTAGTGAAACACGTGACGGCTGAGCAAACCTCTTGGTATTTTTCTCTCCTAGCTGAGCTGAGGCAAATCCTATGAAAATACAGAGGAATGCATTCCTGCGACCTTCCAAGTTCAGGTAGTCGGAGGCAATCTGAAACCTCTCAAGTTATGCAGAGGTTAAGCTACAACTGCTGGCATCCCGCTATCAATACAGACCTTTCTGTCTTGTTAGTAATCCTTGACGCTCCACAAAATCCTTCAGGTCATATCAAAGACATTTCTCAGATCTGTATCAAAAATGAAACATTAGTACAATGTTATCTGACAGAGCATAACGATGACAGTGTGATACTGAAGTTACAGGGTGCAACTGATATACATGACCTGCTCTGTGGTCTGTCTTTATCAACTCAGGGGGGGCAAAAATGGTGAGGATTAAAGCTGCATGTATCAAACAGAGTCAGCGGGTACCTTGCTGAGTGTCCCCTGGCTAGAGGACATCCAGGGCTGCAGGCTTTAGTAAATCAGTGCAGTTCAAACATGAGCAGGCACTCATGTGTGAGTACTTTATTTATAGACAGTGCATCGCAGCGACAGTGAGTGAGAATGTCACTGCTTTGAGACACTTGTTTTGTTCAGTTAGACCAACAGAATATGTATGGTTTCTGTTACAGGCCTTTACTGTTTTCATGTAACACTGAGTAACAAGTGGAGCTTGCTACAGACCAGTCTCCTCTTAGGATGCAGAGTGATGTAATACTTCATTTCCTCCAGGGTTAACAGTGTATGTTTTAGTCTGCTGAATGGACAGTAATCTATCCACTGGCCAAGACAAAAATACAATATATTGGACAGGACATTAACTACATTTTAAACACACTCTTACCCTTGTCTATAATAAGAATCGTAATAGCAATGATGATTATGCCTAGGTAAAGTTGTATGTGAAGTGCATTGAGTTTGTTTGCTGTATGCCACAACATTATGCAACATTTTGTATATATATATATATATATATATATATATATATATATATATATACACACACACACACACATATACATTTAAAAGAATCGTCCTGGCCTTTTAATAAATTCGGCTTATATATAATACACCTATCAATGTGCATATTGAATTATGTTTCAGATAAATAACAGGTTTCCCCAGCTTATCCAACGGTCCACCTCCACCCAAACACATCGCGGTTTCCGGTAGTAAACAGTGGGGACCAATAACAAAACTCTTAATTTCAAAGATTTAAATCCAGCTTGGCGTGACATATGTATGCCGAATTGAAGATACGATGCTAAGGATTTGAGACAAGGCCTCGACTCCTATTCAACACTGTGTGTTATATTAGCACTAAGCAAAGAAGCGTTAAATTGATACAAATATTAGCCGGGCTTGGTTCAACGAGAAGAGAAAGCAGCAGGGAGGGTGGTGGTGGTTGTAGTAGTGGTGGTGAGGGGGGGGCGACACTGTCAAAGCACATGACAAAGCAGTGACACTTTCTGTTGGCAGTGACGCTTATTTAATAACACTTACTACGTATTGATAGGTAGAGTTAGGTTGACATGAACAAGCGCGATAATGACATTGCCAGCATATTTTCCCAGCAGGTTTCGAAACGACAGTTAGGCACTGTAAACAAGTCGACGTGGATAACATGTTTACTATCGTTACACCGCGCGAAAAAAAAAGCACAAGCAGTAAGACGATACGTGGTGTAATTGTCTTTACGCTGGCTTTCTCGCCTTGTATTTGTTTTTGTGTTCATTTGAACCAGTCCGACTGTGCACATACCCTTCTCCGGTTAGTCTGTGTCAAATGCATCCACAGCTGAGCCTCGTACTGGATGTAACCAACTGTCAGTCTTCTTTCAGCAGTGGTCGACGGTGGTCGTCGACAACATCAACAATAACGCCTTTTTTCCCGTTTATGGTTCGCCGTTGCTGTAATCACCAAAGCGTCTCCGTTAAAAAAAAGAAAAAGAAAAAAAAAACGTGTCTCAGTGCTTCCTGATTTAGGTACAGTGATGATGATGTTGTTTGTAAGGGGTGGGGCGGAATGCAGCTTTTTAGTCCGCCAAGAAATGTGGGGTAAAAAAGCACGTTGGTGCACGTCTGTGCATGATTAGTAACTCGTGGTTCATTGCAGGGATGGTTGGATAAACGCGCGGAACACCAGTCGTGATTTTGAAATGGGATCTCAAGTACAAACACCTACAGGATATTGCTCACCGGGAGGGTAAAGACCAAACTCTGCATTATGTTTACTGCACCAGCAGGTAGTCGCCTTGCTCAAGGGCAGAGTTGAAGAGGTACTGGTGGGTGGTAGTCACTGCAGACATTTTTCAGACAGTGCACCATAGCCAACATGTCCCTACATTTTCACTCACACAGTAATATGCATGAAGGTGTTGAAACATATGGTTAAGTAAAAAAAATAATAATAATAAAAAACAGCAGAAAAGTTGCTGTTAAAGTAAACCCACACACACCCACTGTGTTACTATGCTAACAAGTTTGAGCTTAGCAATTTTTAAAAACTGAGAGCATATAACCGTAACAGGGTTGGGGAGTAGCTACACCTCAAGGAGGGAAAACATTCAGTGATTTGGGTTCCAATTTGGAGAGATCACAATGAACAGAAAAATATGTGTTTTTTTTCAGCCTGGATTTGAAAGTAGAAGTGGTGGATTATTCCAGAGAAGTGGAGCTTGTTGGGCAAAGGCTCCAACACTACATTAGCTCTTAATAATCAAGGAATGAAAACAACAAAATCAAGGGAACGTAAAAAGGCGTAATTGAGTAGGCTATATGGAGAAATAAGGCTGGAGATATATGAGGGAGCCAGTCCATTCAAAGCCTGAAGGATGATTTTGAAATCAGCTCTTTCATGAACCTATAACCCAGGGGTGTCCAAACTTCTTTTAAAGAGGGCCAGATT
Source organism: Argyrosomus regius (assembly GCA_946959425.1). NCBI lineage: Eukaryota > Metazoa > Chordata > Actinopteri > Sciaenidae > Argyrosomus > Argyrosomus regius. The sequence goes on along the minus strand of OX336884.1, from coordinate 8,572,686 downwards.
TGACAATGTGAAGATGCCCGGGGGGCCAGTACTAACATTTAAAAAATTTAAAAATGAACAATAAAAGTTACATACAAATGCACTGTTCTGTAACAATTTTATTTTCATTGTAACAATTATCATTTTTTAAAATGTTAATGTAACCAAATGTAAGCCAATCAGGCGTGAACAAATCTAAAAACCGATTCTGCCTTTCTTTCATACCTGAAGTCAGATAACAAAGAGTAAATTGTATGGAACACGTTAAACTTGCATGAAGTTGATACAAATCTTCCAGCCATACAGTATCTGACAATGCTAGCAGGCCATAAATAATATATTATAAAAATTAAGCTTCGGGCCGCATGAAATCTGGCCGCGGGCCATGATTGGCCCCCGGGCCAGACTTTGGACGTGCCTGACTTAGGCCTTGTGTGCATTCAAATGCAGGAAATGTATGCACATCTGATGATGGACTTCTGACAAGCATGCCCATAATTAAACCAGCTGGGAGGAATCATTGACTGTTACAGGAAAATAGATTTGGTGTGTCATCAGCATGACACGCTGAATCTGAGTGATACATGATGTCATTTATGTTTTTTTATATTGTAGCAGGGAAGCTGTGATATTCGTGCTTGAATCCCCCAGATAGGATGTAGCAGCAGACATCTCTCCAGAAGGTGTTGCTGATTTTTTTGTTTTCATGCCTGTGGTTAGTAGCATTTGGCTTGGGAGCATCCCAAAGTATTGGCTGGGACAATTTGTCTTTCCCAATACAGATGTTTTGTTGGTGCATGAATACCCATGGCCAGAAAGCACATGAAGACTAGAGTGGGCTAGGCAGAGGGGGACTCCAACTGCCTTGTTCTGTTCTTTTGGATGTGCTTGACACTGTGAAACACTGGTACAAACATATTAATCAAAGTAGGCCATTGTACTTTAGCTCAGTTTGCAAAGGCAGATTTAGTTGATCTGGCAGCACAATTGATGGTGCTGGTCAAAAACTGAGAACGTGCCCAAAAAGGCGGAACTATGGGGAATTGTTGAGGGGATAGCTGTATCTGCCAAGCTTTTGGAGGTAATTGAGGTTCCAGTGGCTACAGTCGTTCCTGAGTTTTAAATGTTTTTTGCCGCCAACTGCCTCTTGCATGTGCCAGTGCTCACAAAAACATCAGCCCCAGTAACACAAGAAAAAATGGATAGAACTTTTTGATTGCCAAACCCATCTATTTGAGCCAGGGGATCATGTTTTGGCTGTGTTGCCTATCGTAAGTTCACCATTCCAGGCAAAATTTAATGGAGCTTAAACTAAAAAGCTATCACCTGGACAGTCAGACACTGTCAGACACTTAGCAGACAGATCTAGTGAAGTTGCTGAATACTAACTCAGATACAACATCACACACCAATCTGAGTGTGACATAAATGCCTATCAAATAGTGTTTCTACTGGCTAAAAAAGGATTTAGAGTACATTTTGGAACATGGCAGAACTAGCGTGCTCGAGCCGGGCCTCTCCATGTTAGCTGTCAGATAGATTATGCACAGATTTCTGAAAGGTTACTGCTGTCACCAAACCTGACTCTTATCCAGTACCTTGTCTGTAGGACTGCAGTGATCAGATGAGAACTAACCAACTAGACATTTTGAATGGTTATTAGCAGGTGTCATTAACAGCAAGAGCCAAGAAAATCCCATCTTTCATCACACAGTGGGGTTTGCCTATTCTGTGATGCCTTTTGGGCTCCTGCAACATTTCTGTGCCTTATGAACAAGGTGTTGGCTGGACTCACAGGGCGTGCAGCCTATTTGGATGATGTTGTAGTGTTTAGTGATACATGGGAAGCTCATGTTCAGCATTTGAATGCAGTGTTGGAGGGGTTGGCAGTAGGAAATGAATTTGTCAATCTAGCAAAGTGACTTTGCAAAAGTATCTTGGCAAGGTTGTATGCTAGAGTGAAGTACTTCCTGTGCAGGCTAAGGTGGATGCCACTAATAAATATCCTGTGCCATCCAAAAAAGAGTTGATGCAGTCAGTGGAGTATTCCTACAGTTTTTAACTTTCAACTGTGGCAGCTCCATTGACTAACCTCTTGAGGAAAAACACTCTTTTTGTCCTGTCTTCTCAATGTCAAGCTGCTTTCACTGATCTATGAAAAATGATCTGTTCTGCCGGTGTCCTTGCAGCTCCTGATTTTGACAAACCTCAAGATACAGGTGGATGCAAGTGAAATTGGTGCTGGAGCTGTCCTCGGAAAGTGGGGATTGAACATCCTGTCTGCTTCTTCACACCTAAGTTTAAGTCACCGGTTAAATTATTCAGTTGTTGAGAAGGAGACACTGGCATTGATTTGGGAGTTTTTTTAAGTGTGCTTGAAGCCCTTATAATGCTGGATAGTGTCATGATGGCTGGCTCTTATTCTAGCTTCCTCCTGGAAGGCACCCACTGGTTTTGTTTTGGTTTTTGAAGCGAGCACCTACAGTTCCATGGCACCCAACATCCACACTCACTACTGATTACTGACGTAAAACATTACAGTTTGCTTAGGCTGAGTTGTCTTTAACATAACACATTTTGTTTATTTAAATGGTTACTGTGTGGTCCTTCGTCTTTGATATGTTCCTGAACGAGCCAGGCATAACAACTGTCATCGTGAATTTAACAGTAATTTAACAAAACTATTTACAAGATATTTGCAAGGGTTAAATAACCAAGTAGTCTAATGCAATCAAAACTTTTTAAAGTATGACTCTTTTTGCTGTAATGCTGCTACTGTCTTACTTCAAACATTGTACATAAGTGCTCTTATTAGGAGCGCACTTTGTACAATCATATGTATAATTTGGGCAACAGAGATTCAAAGTTTAGAAGGGCTCTCTAAGAAAGAAATTGCTGCTTCATTATCCTTTGTATAGCCCTGGTTCATTTCTTTTTCTTCATTGAGCTTGAGAAAAATGTTCCAGAGCGATATTAACATAAATAATTTCCCACTGAATTCCATAAAAGGTTATCTTTCTTTGTTTGTGAGCCATGGAATCAATTTTACTGATGCTGTTTGTTGATGAAACTCACCTCAGGGTGCCAAAATCTTTACTTTTATTCCTTAGAGCACCAAAGCAAACCTGATAAAACTTCCATGAATTTGATACATTAATTTAGATCGACTCAGAGATGTGATCTAAATTCCCCTTCAAAATAAAATGTTTGGTTTTTAAATACAAAGTTAATGGAGATCTGTGAAGACCAAAAATCAAATCCCCCAACCTAACAGGCTGAGAGGACAGGGTAAAGTCTGTCCATTCATTTCCTAATCTAACTAAATCTAAGTATAAAAAATATATATAAAATATGGGCTTTGTTGTTGGCCATAGATTCATCTCTTTCTTTTAACCACTATAGGACAAGTGCACCCATGAGACAAACTGTTTTATCTATGTTACACAGGAGATGGACACAACAACAACAGAACCCCCACAATGTAATATAATCTAATACAATAGCTCTACAACAAATACTACCTGATGTTCATGTGAAGAGTTGATTAATCTCTGTGCTTGAGTAATGATGCTGATGATGTTATTGGTGAGGATGCAGCCCTTTATCCTTTATATAGTTCATGTCTACTTCTACATTTTATATTTCATTGTATTTCATTTTACCTTGCACATTTACTCTTGCTTACCACTCTCTCGGATGTTTATGTGAGACAGGGTTGCATAAGACATTGCCTCCAAAAGTATTTTATTTCATTCCTGCTTTATTTTCCTCTTATTTGTTAATTGATTTTTGTTTTGTTTTTCTGCTTTAATTTAGTGTCTGGGTGCAATTAGTTTAATTATAGCACTACAATGAACTGTTTCATCTTTTCTCCTTTCAAAGTATGAGACACAAGAAGAAGAAAATTAGTGAAATTTGAGGTAGCACTCTCTAGTTATCATTTAAGATTGTCTATCATTTGTGCTAGATTCACTGTCCTGTTGAGGGAACATGATATTAAAATGTCATAAAACATTCTAAAGCTTCAGAGTAGTTGTATAGTCACTGGTGTATAAGTGCTTAGAGAAGTGGGTATATTCTTAATTCATGTCCATTTTCTAAAGCAACCCATCCACCAAAGGATAAATACCCTGTATTATGAACAGTGACATGTAAGACTTCTTATATTTAGCTCACCCAAAAATGGTCCAGTAGTGTTTGCACATTGTCACTTATTTAAAGGACTAAGTATCATTATGAAATCAATATTAGTTACAAAAGAGAGGCATATTTTGCAGATCATTACTGAATAAAGTGCATCAGCTGGGATTTAGAAGTGGGTATACCCAATCCAGACTGAAAAACAGAAAAATAATAGTCTATACTCCATATTTCTGTGTATATCCTGCACTACGCCACTGGATATGTAGAAGCAGCTTCACTGAAGTTTGACAACCATAAAATAGAGCGTGGGATTTTTCCAGATCTTTTGGAGTCATAGTTTGTCACATGACAATTTATCGAGCCATAGCAATCCAGCTTAAAGATGATCAGATTTGATGCTGTAATACGATGACCAGAGAAATCAAATCGCCTCTGATAATGCATCCGGGAGGGCCTGGTCCAATCCATCCTGACTCAGAGCTCCTGATAGCATTTGTGACTCTAGGGTTGGGTGGTGGAGGGTGGTAGCTTGGGGGGGTTGTGGGGGTTGCTGGCAGAATCAAGGGAGATCAGCCCAAGGCAGAGAAAATGACTCAACATTGTCAGTCATATAATAATAACCCATTAGCTTAGAGCCTGGACCGATTTTGACAGAGATACAGTAACTCGTTGTCATGGAAATAGCCAGGCCTCAGTTGAGGTAATGGGCGTAAAACAGCATGGATTATCCATCACAGTAACTCAAGCAAAGGGGTAGCTATCTGTCATCTATGTATCTGTGTTAAGGGAAAGGTGAGCTTATTTCTAAGTCATATTTCCCTTACTGAAAACTAGAAATCATGATATCCTCATTTATTGATTGAAAACCGAACTCCACACAATCACAGGGTGTTCGTTTTCACCAGTTGCAGACAAGGACAGATGGTGAATTACAGGCCTGAAGCAGACGCATCCACATGATTTCATGTTTTTATGTATCGCTAGATGTTTTGCTTGATTGCTTACTGGAAATAAATCCAGGTGTCTTGCTCTCATCTGTATTTGTCTGGAATGTAATTAGTCTGATTGAAAGTCCTCATGCATACAGCAGCAAGATGGATTTCCTTTCATCCTTAACTAAAAGGTTCATTTAGACGTAGTCTGAAGATCTTCCAGATATATGTATGTAATGTTCCGTCTCAAGCTGCTTTCTGGTTTGTTTATATGAACAGAACCACAAATGGGTCTGTAGATGTCCGGAAGTAAATCCAATCCATCCATACCGAATGATGTTAATTAGCATTCCACAAAGCTCATTTACAAAGCTCTATTGGGTGAAGAAAGACATAATATACAAAGACTTAACTTAGCAATTTATGTATGATTAGCATCGGAATGAGCAAACTGTCAGTTTTCATTAAGAGAAAATTGCTTCAAATGTCTTCATTAACTTTACCTTGTCACCTTCGCAAATATTTTACAGCAGTGCAGACTGTCACTGAAATCACTTATACAAACAGCATACACACCGAGGCTTGAACTCCCCCCAGTGAATACATTGCCATCTGGCTTCTGTATATATATCTGGAATGGCTATTTGATATTGTTTGTGCTTTGTTAACTGTGCATTGAAGTCATGTGATTTCGGACACACATGCTTACAGTTTGTATGACACATGGCCTATGATGCATTTAAATTAAAAGAAAAACAATTTCATGACAAGCATAAAGTCCTTTTTTGTTTGAAACTAGCTATTAGCTTTAGTTCAGTTTTGATCAGTTTGCTGTTAAAATTTATTAAAACTTTAGAAATGTGTCAGCTAGCAAAGACTGTGTAAACTGGTTGTGAGGAAACATCTGTAGCGTTGTCTGATAAAAAGTAATTAATCATGTGGTGAATGAAAAACACTCTGGTCAGTCTCTATTGAGTCATATTGAATTTTAGACTTAGTGCCAGGACAGAAACACTACAAAATGAGGGCTGGAAGCCTAAAGGTGAAACCCCACCGGGCATGTCTCTGTCATGTTGCGGTCGCGATTCTCCATGTGACTTCAAACCCAGAAGACCCAGACCAGAAGTGTTTCAGAGTGGAGCATCTTAACCACCAGACTTTGTTAAATTGCTGAGATTCGGTCATTTTTACTTGGTTTATTGGTTTATGTGCTTCTACCATGACCATTTTGGTGGGGCTTCAAACACTGATTAGAACGGCCGCGGCAAATGGAATGCGTTGCATTCGTGCCAGGTGGAATTTAGCCGTAAAGGGGTGTCATTGCCATGTGGGGCTAATATGAGCATTATTTATCACATGAAAGCTCTCACTGAGATCTTTTCAGTGACAAAAGGACACAACTGAAATGATGACCCACAGGCTGAAAAATGAAAGGCGTAGGAGTCAAAGTGTGTCTTTTCCTTTTCAAAAATAATTAGAATGATGGATATGGCAAATGTGTTCTATATTATTATAAAATCTATTTTCTAAAACATTCAGCACATTTATCTTTATTTTATCAATACATTCAACTTTATTTTTAGCTTCTTCCCTATCTTCCCTAAGATTTGCTGACATCTCCTTGGCGCCCCCGGGTCTAGATATACCTAACTGCCAACATAAAAAGGGGCATGTATGGCTCTCCTTACCTTTGTCACACCAAAACGGAGCCACAACTAGTTTCCAACAAGAATATCTCAAAGGACACACTAGGGTCTCCTAATCTTTTTTACAGACAGTCTGAACCTCCTCTGACGTCAAAGGGTCACAATGACCCTTCTGAGCTATTCAACAGAGGATTTAACAGTGATTCAGCAATTTTACATATTGAAAGAATAAATGTTCTCCTGCGCCACGTAAACCACAGCAGCATTACAAGCTGTTATTTAACTTCCAAAAATAACTGTCAGCCCTTTGTTAGATATGATTCTGTAATACTTAAATGCATGCATGGAGAAAGATTATGTAAGAGTGTTTCACTGTTATTCATGCAGTTTAGAATGAGTGAGAAAGACTACATTAAGCTAATCAAAATTATGTCAACATTCAGTCTCACATTATGCTAATAACGTTAGGCATTATGCTAATCTTATTAACATTTTGTAATTTGAGGTGTATTTGTATTCTTTGTTTAATACCATTTAAAATGGTATTTTCATTAGTAAATTACATTTTGATTAGGGCTCAGATGAGTCAAACAAGCTCCAGTGCCATTTTTATTCCTCAGTCTAAACAGGCCAGCATGTCGTAACAAACTAATGTTAGATAGCAGTTTAGTTAGCTATATACAGTTAGACCTATGAATGATCTCTAGAGCTAGTTGTGAGGTTTGTGCAGCCAAACAGCAACCTCCGTTGCTGTGAAGTGAAGCCAACACACAAGTGCCAAAACTGCAGTTCCTCGAACGGCCACTTGAGGCTGGCTACAAAACAAGTCTCTATCTCTATAAGCCGCCACATTAAAAGGTCCACCTCCACAGCAGAAATAAAAATGTATACATCCTGGTACAAATAACGGTTTTAATCTCTATAGCTGAATTCCACATTCATGACAACTGTACTGAATCTGAATTATTATATAACTCACCCGTTCAAATGATATTGAAACTTAAAGTTACGCATAATTAACAGCATAGCTGCTTTCATTCACAAGTGGGTACCATTACAAGTGGCTTGTTTGAGCACCCAGGCTTCATTCAGTGAGCCTCAGGTTCACCGGCGATCCACATCGATGGGATTAGCTGGTAAAAGGCAGAGGCAGGACTGTCAAGATGGCGGCAGCCAGAGCCACCACACTCTGAGCTTCTCATACGGCTCTTCAGAAACATGTGGGTCCATATTTATACTGTCTATGGGAGCAACCTGTTTTAATTTAGTGATGCATAAATCTCCACTTACTGAACACGTTTGAACTTACGAACAGATGGTGTAACAAGGTCTACGGTCTCTACTATAGTGCTTATAGGTAATTCTAGCCTGTTAGCCTCCAGCTTACTTGGGAAATAGATTGTTGTTTATATGTAGCCTAAGTGAGTTTATGAAAGTGATTAAATACAAAAAAAGCTTACAAAACAATTAAAATATAACCGAGAATTTTCTCAGATGTTTCTCTACAAAACAGACCCAAAGGGCACTTTAGGGTGTTTTATGAGCAGCTGCACCTTATCTCTTATACATTTGGCTAATGACCTCCAAGAAATTTGATGGATATTAAACATCACCTGGTTTCACCTTTGTGGGTTTAATCACGTAGAAGGGGGAAATAAGCTGAGATAACATCTTACACACAGCAAAGCCACTGCCAAGCATGGCAATAAATACAAATCATTCATACAAAGACTCTCATCCCACACAGGGTATGACTGATAAGGTTGATACCTACGCTTGTATGGTTTGGCTATACAGGGTGTGTGGTACTGAATCCTAGAATATCCACTAAAATTCACCCCAAAATATAAGGATTTAGCTTTTCTGGGGAAAACTAAATAGTAGGATTTAGTTTTCTCTGAATGTGTTTCTTTACATGGTGGAACACACAGTTTAAAGCAAACACACACACACACATGCACCCACAATTTAATTCAAGGTTTGCCTGAAGTTGTGATATGACCACTTTCTCTGTCATCTCTAATGATTATGCTGACAGATGGAAGTAATCAAAACCCTTTATTACTTTGGGTTTTCTAAGCCTGACCCCTCACGAGTCGCAAAACATGATAACCTTTTCATTTAAGACTTTATCTGACAAAGCAGTAGACTAATCCTTAAAATTGACCCGCTTTATCTTTGTGACAGAATATGTGCAGTGCAGCATGCCTGATTTAATTCAGGGATAATGGCAAAACAGAGACAGCATTTCTAATTTGTAAAATGGCAGCCTGCTGAAAGAAACTCTTACAAACTGCTGCAGCAAATCAAGCAGAAAACTACATTTACGGCAAAAGTTTGTGTGGAACTGACATACAGGCATATTCCCAATAATTATGCATCCCCAAATGTTGGAGCTGTATATGCAATTGCTGTTCGGAATCACAGAGATTAACCTGTGTCGCTTTGCTAAATCAAATTGGCTGGTACAGTGTTCTCATTATTTCCACTGATGACTAACCCACCAAACACACAGAGAGAAATTAGTGCCAGAGACAGCAGCAGCAGCAACAACAGGCTGAAATGCTCAAATACACATTAAGCTATCAACAAGAGATTCCCATCACAGCTGGATTCTAAGATGTCTTAAAGGTTTGTCTTCGATATAAATTACCCCCACCTAGTGGAAGATATCCATCAAATATCCTGAAAATGTAAAAATGAGAAAATAGCAGGGCACTGTAAAGTCTGCTGCTGGGTCTTAATCTGCATCTGGGTCTGCTGTATCTCCTCCTCTTACTCTTGACACCACTTTTTTTTCACAAGGCAGCTGTTGGTATCATATGGACACATTAGAAAATAGGATATTAAAGATACAATGGCTCATGAGGAGTCCTACTCACCCTGTGAAGTACCCTGTGTCGTATAATGTCTTCTGTGGCTCTGGAAGGAGCTCAGTTTGTGCTTGAAGACTGCATAACAAACATTGACATTTGAAGGACATGGCTATTTACCAGGAAAACAAAGTCTAAAATAAGCTTTGCTTAAGATGCATTATGGGAAATGTAGGATGTAGAATACTTCTCCTGCATAGATTGCGACCATTCTTTGTTTAATTCGTCTCTTGTTAAGCCGTCCAACTTTGTTGGAGTCTAATACCGGTAGTCTAATACTTTAAAGGAACAGAAATACGCTATTTACTTCTGTGTTGGCACATACTTTACCGTAAAAGATCAAATTATCACACCTTAAGGAAGGAAGGAAGGAAGGAAGGAAGGAAGGAAGGAAGGAAGGAAGCAAATACATATATTTCCCAAAACTATTACTTGAACCCACTGGGATCCCAGAGGGTTGAGGTGAAAGATAAGTGAAATTGGGTCTTTTGTATCAACAACACATGAAACATTAAAAGAAATATAAAACATAAAAGTAGAAACTCAACATTTCCTATATTTAGAACATAAGTAATGTAATGTTGACATATGGGATGTATGCTATGTATAAGATGTATAAAATGTCACTAGTATACACAACATATTATATCACAGTACAACCTTTTATATATTTGTTTTGTATTGGTTGTTGTTGTGTGTCTGACCTTTGAATAACAATTATACTGACAATTTAGAGGTTACATTCAATCTAATAATGTCCAAAAGGATGGATGACTGTTGCGATGTGTGTGATCTCCACTCTACTTGCCGTCTGGCCTCTTGTCAGTACCATTTCTGTTTGCTGGGAGGCATGGCGAGCAGGGAGCTGCACCTGTGGGCTCTGAAAGTCTGACAGGAGCAGGAACCACTGAATTATTCTGTGCCGACCCATTCACACCTACGCTCTTCAGCTCCGATGCCATCGCTGCGGGCAATTTGTAGAATTTCTTTCTTCTAAGACAGCTGAGTCTAATGGAATACAAACCAATTCAAAGAATGTCAGTAGAAGAGTAGGAAGGCAAACAATGGGCACCGAAAAGAAGCATGCTTCTGACATGGAGACAATCACCGTCCACGAGTTAAGGAAATATAACTAGCACTCTTAACTGCTGCTAGTCAGTGCTGTGAAATATGTTATGAGAGGGCAGAAAAACAAAATGAAAAGTGAATGAAGAGTGTCTGACATCCAAAAGCTGTGTAACAGCAGGGTTAGATGGACATATGAAGTAAGCTAATGAGTGGTTAAAGTCAATATTTTTCAATCAATAGCCCTGCAATATGAAAGTAATTATCCGTGAGAAGAAGAAATAATTAGCTTTTTTATATCACCGATTGATACAACACAGCAGTTCATCCATCAAACAAAAGCTTTTGTATTTACTGTTCTAAACCATCTGTGTCCAATCAGAATCCAAATCAGAAATCTACGTATTGCCAAATATGGTTTTACATACAAGGAATTTGCCTCAGTCCTTTGGCGCATAATGATCACAGGAAACAAGTACTGCAGATGTCTAGAATAATAAATATAAAATAGAAATGTTATATTTATGGTTGAGTGGGCTCCCCTGGGAAAAGTCCTCCAGCATGCAGGGAGTGTTGTGTTTCACCAGAAACTTAAAGCAGCTATAATGATATTTTTATGAACACAATGTATCAGATAACAATGTGAAAACAATATGACGATGTGAAAAGGAATCCTAGTGATGAACCGACAGAGAATACAACTACCCTCGTCTTTTTATAATGAGTTTACTTTTTTGGTTTACTCTCAGCACTCTCATAACTTTGTTTTAAGCTGTAGCAGACAGCTCTAAAAATCAACCGTATGCTGCTTAACACCAAAAGGTTATTAGTGACTAGCTGGAGAACACAGTGGAGCATTAAGCAGATAAAGCATCAGATATTTCCCTTAAAAGTTGGTAGAGACCAAAACCCGAGCTAAAAGAGAGTAAACTGGACTTACGTTCACATGTATACATGTTGGCAAGTATTTATTTGATTCATTGTTTGATTCCTTGTTTGACTGTTGATGTCATTTTCAAGCAAATGCCAGACATGAGGTTGTTCCAGCTTGTCACCTGTGAGGATTTACTGCTGTTTTTATGTGATAGTAAACTGCATATCTTAATGCTTTGGAACTGTTGGTCGTACACAACAAGCTATCTCAAGACATCAGTTAGAGCTCTGAGAAACTGTGATGGGCATTTTCACTGTTTTCTGACAGTTTATCGACTAAAAGATGAATCGATGCAGATAATATAAATAATTGTATGGAAGCACTACTTATTGGTCACATCAGATAACTACATATTGGCCAGCTTGTCTCACTAATCGATGAAGCTCAGATTATGGCAGCGGCAGCGACGGGTCTTTGTGATTGTGGAGATATTGCTATAGTATATCAATAATGTGTTTTCAGTCAACCATGGCGTTCAACTCAGAGGGTTTTTCATCACAGTTAAAAATCAGCCAATAGTTCACATGTGAAAATGTCATCCACTGTTTTTCAACGTGAACTATAAAATTACTTTTAAGTCTTTGGGGGATTTCAGCTCATGTTGAGGAAACAATATGCCCTTTGGCCAAAAACTGCTGAACAATTTTCCTCTTTTGAATCTCATGATTCCTACAGACGATCTGTTAGACATACATCTTCTCTCTCTTCTTTGGTTTCCATCTCTATTGTTGGATTGTTTGAATTTGTCATAAATGTTATATTATTTTGTTGGATTCTATAGTCAGTCAGAGTTTAACCAATTTATCAGCGATGCCATATTTGTGTCTAACTTGACAATACGGATCCTTATGGAAACAGTTTAGGGAACTTCTACATTTTTAGAAAGCTTATTTCCACTTTATAACAAAAGAGAATGAAACCCAAATAGGGCAATCATAGCAAGACTGCCGAACGAGATTGGTTTGTGTCATATAGCAATTTTTACAGTCCAGTCGGATAAACACTGTAATATTTACTCACAAGCCAAAGTGTGCCAAAACTAATTGAATCTGAATAAGAAAATGACCTCCAGCTATATTGTACTGGGATAGTTTCAGAAAGAACTGAACGCATCCACATTTATATTTATTTATATTATTCTCAAAATGTATTGGGAGGTGGTATACTGAGTGCTGACGCGAATGGCACAGCCCAGCCCCCGTTATAATGCGAGGGGAAAAGTCCAGACGCAGAGAAATAGTCTACAGAGTGGATGGATCAGCGCGGTCGGTGCGCACCAGGAGAGACTCCAAGACGCGCAGCAGCAAGGCTGATGAATGCTGTACGGAGATAGCATTGGAAGGTTTTGATTACACGTTAAACTGACGTGAGGTGTAAAGAGAAAGCTGTGGATTTAGCGAGAGGTAAAGATACAAGAAAGCAAACACAGTGTCTACAGGAGCGCTGATGGAGACGCACCACAAATCTCGCTCTTAAAACTGTGTCATGAAGCAGCAGCAGAGGGGCACAGACCTCCAATAGAAAAAGTTTACCTAAAGCAGAGAAAGAAAAAAAAAAGAATCATGAACTTTTCAGATCCCGTTTGGCTCTTGGAGGAGCCCTGGAACCTCAGCAAACCAGAGAAAGGGGACAAAGAGAAACTTTTATTCGGGATCGGCATGGATAATTTCATCACGCTGGTGGTTTTCGGGCTCATCTTTACGCTCGGCGTGCTGGGCAATTCCATGGTGATCACCGTGCTGGCTCGGAGCAAACCAGGGAAACCACGGAGCATTACCAACATATTCATCCTCAACCTGAGTATAGCAGACCTCTCCTACCTGCTTTTCTGCATCCCTTTCCAGTCAACTATCTACATGATGCCGACGTGGGTCCTGGGCGCATTCATTTGCAAATTCATCCACTATTTCTTCACTGTGTCCATGCTGGTGAGCATCTTTACTCTGTCTGCTATGTCCGTGGACCGGTACATTGCCATCGTGCATTCCAGAAAGTCCTCCTCTATCCGGGTCGCCAAGCATGCTTTGATCGGAGTGGTGGTGATCTGGATACTCTCCCTGGCCATGGCTGCGCCTATCATGTATTACCAGAACATTTTTCACAGGGGAGAGAATTACACCTTTTGCTGGGAATCGTGGCCAGATCGAAACCAGAAGAAAATCTATGTCGTGTGCATGTTTGTTTTTGGTTATGTTTTGCCCCTGCTGCTGATTACCTTCTGTTATGCAAAGGTAAGAAAATCTCTCCACATGGGTCACGGGTCATTGAATAGTTATGAACATTTTTTAACCATCCAAAATCTCTCTTTCCTCTATTTCCTTGCTTACAGGTTTTAAATCACTTGCACAAAAAACTCAGAAATATGTCCAAAAAGTCAGAGGCATCAAAGAAAAAGGTAAGCTGTCTTCGTGAGGGGAGGGAGTGGGGTATATATCATGAATCAGTAACTTAATACTGAATAAATACTGGATAAAAGGCAGACACGATGGAGTGATTTGTTACCTGTTGAATTGCAAAATTACAGGACTTATCTCCTAAAATATTGCAAAAATATGACTGTACATGCCATAAGCTTCAGTTCATATTCTATAAATAATGTTCAAATCACTGAAAATACACATTGTGTAATACATTTTACATTACAAGTGACCTTCTGAACCTTGAATTGAGTATTGCACCATTATCTGCCATGATGATGGTGATGATTTTGCTAATGATGATAGATATACGCTGGTATGATGTCAACCTTTACATAATAAGGATAATAAGAAAAGGTTACTTGACCCCTCCCCACCCACCCCATCTATCTGGATCAGGGCATTTCAAGCAGCTCGCTGAGCTGCAGCCTTTTCTTCTGTTGACATATGGTTTTATTCAAAGCCAAGGTCAGTGTGCTTGGCCTTTCAGGAGATATATATCACAACCAATACGGACCCACAGTCCTGCACACATTAGTCAGTGAGAGACAAGCTTGTCTGTACCGCATGTTGTACCAAATTCAACAGGCAGTCAGGGGAAACCGCCGTCTCTGTTTTTTCTTAGGGCCTAAAAATGATGAATATTAATGTTATAATTCTTAACTGTTAACTAGCACACTTCAAACTGCCATCAAGCCTCCATTATTCTTGCTGGAGGTCATTTAGCAGTTATCTTCTGTCGCCCGCGAGATTGCCAATATCTGTGTCTGTGCATTCTTCTTCACAGCTGCTCAGTTCAGCAGACTGATCAGATAATGACTTTATTCTGCAAAGGTCTGCTGGGATTGGATGATCTGATGGGAATGTGATTTGGTGTGTAGCTACATGCATGTTTTATTGCACAGGGCTTAAAACAACTGCAGAAGGTATATTCTGATGATTTACTGTCTTCACTGAGTGCTGCTGGAGAATGCACAGAGGTAATGTCACGCTGACAGCTTTGTGATACATGGTCGGGAAACAGTGCATTTAAGTCAGCCTGTGATACATAAATTACTATGGTAGGGTAGCTACTGTTAAACTATAACTATGTCAGAACAGACTGTTTGTGCACACATATTAAATGTTAGGACAGTATCAACACCTTCACCTATGATAAACTGATGTATTGCTGCTGCGACATGCTGATTCATTTTTTTATGAATACAAAAATATTCATGAAAAGTGCCTTGATATAACTGCTGTTTTAATAATTTGATGCTATATAAATAACTTTGAATTGAATAGGAAGCATGGTTCAAGTGTCAAAATCTGTTTCCTTAGCAGTGTGTGTCTGTTCTGTCCAGTGTGTCGAGGAAAATGTTTAATGATAATAAGAAAATAAGTGCTTGAGCCACCCTGTCTACATGAGCAGTGCAGAACCTCTTGCTTACTACACAAAACCACATACAGTATAAAACATGGACATGGTATCCGTGATGTCACCCACAGGTTTCTAAAGAGCCTTTGTGAAGCCCAGAGTGTGGTGGCTCTGGCCACTGCCATCTTGGCAGTCCTGCTTCTGCCGGCTCCCCACTAGCTGAGGCAGGCTGAATGACACCTGGTTGCTCAAACGAGTGACCTGTGACAGTTCACAACTGTCAAACTAAGCGACCACATTTTTAATTATGCATAAGTTGAAGCCCACAGCCCACGTGAGCAATCGCACTCAGCTGGCGCATCTATTCGGATTTGTCAAATTCAGTGTCTTGGCTATTTTTTCCATGTGAATATGTTAATTATATAAGCATCATACTGGCAAAAAACATGCTGATAACATGATGAACATGATCTTCTGTATCTTTAAAATATGTCATAGACAGGATTTTTTTTCCCTGTCCTATTCGGGTCCTGTTCGTAGGCTTTGTGGCATCTATTGGTGATGCTGTAGATTACAACCAACTGAACACCTTGCCTCACTCCTTCCCTTTAAGCGTATTGGAGAAACTGTGGTGGCCATGAAACACATGAAAGGCCCTATTTAGAGTCAGTTTGTTTGTTCTGGACTACTGTAGATGCATGGCAGTTTAACATGGCGGACTCTGTAGTAGAGGACCCGTTCCCTCTGTAGATAAAAAGGTTTTCTCATGAGTATTATATTCCATTTCAATAAATCACTCTAAATCTTACACACTGGAACACCTCATGTATCTGTTTCAAATCAAAAGTTTCTGTGGACAGAATCCTTTCATTTGTTAACACGGTTTTTATTGTATTGTAAGGCAAACTCAGTGTATAAAGATAGGGCTGGCAGCAGCAGCAGTACTGTCTATGTGGACAGCACAGCCGTGCAAGCTGCAGCAGTTCAGCGGAGTAGCCGTTACACACAGATAGGCAGTGAGGCCCAAGCCTTATAAAGGAACTATCCCCCAAAGCAGTTATCACTTCCTTCCATGGTGTGAAACCAAGGTGAGGGTGCTGCCATGCAAAACCCATTTTCACAAGGAAACACATTTTGACACCTGTCCTGTGAGCTCCCATGATGACTCATGATTACTCTCACACCAGAACTGTGATGCTGTAAAATGCTGTTTCTGTTGGGTATCCTGTGTTAAATCAAGCATACCATAGGTGTGACCGTCTAGTCATCTATTTAAAGGAATAGTCCAACATTTTAGGCACTATGTTTTTATGAGCTGTTTCTGCTGATTGTTAGACAAAAGGATCAACATGCAATCGTGTCTGTATTACAAATACGAAGCTACAGCCAGCAGCAGGTTAGCTTAGCTTAGCAACAAGACCGGATCAGATTCACATGTTGAAGAGCAGATCTACACGTTGAAGTGTGCTTGATGAGGCACTGAACCCCATTTGCTTCAGAAAAAAAAACAGCACAGCACCTCTAAAGCTCATAATATTGGAAGTCACATAAAAGCTTAAATCTAAACACATCAAGTTGTGGTCTGACAGATGATTATGCAAGGGACTATTTCTTGGGCGGGAGCAGTGACTTCCTGGGGTCTCTGCTGGTTGCCTGATGATCTTATGTTAATGACAAGACTTCAGGAAGTCACTGTCTTACTTAAGTTTTCGTACAGATACAAACCAGCTATAACGTGTGAATTAGTTAACTTTAAGGTGCTTTCGGGCGACGAGTGGTTGTTGGGATATACACCAAGTATAATCTCTTCACACGGCTAATTGTCCATTAACTGACATGTCATACAAGCAAGGGGTGCTTTTGTCAAATGATGAAAATCAAATGAGACAAATAAACAAATTGCCATGAGCCACGCACAGTGCCCTTGTTGAAAGCGGGGTAAATTTGTTCAAATAAGTGTTTAATCAATAGTTTGTGTGGTTCAGTCGGGTCTCTGCAGCTCATCACCAGGCCTGTGAAACATAATCTCAGTGGCAGCTGGACAGAGCGAGGTCACTCCCACTGCTGTTGTGAAATACATCTAGACAAACTTTTTTATCAGCCTCAGGCACCCACAGTAGTACTGGGAAGACAGCCTGCAAAAGTCAAATGGCACAGTCTTTATAGGCAAATCTCCCCCGCACCCGAAAAAGAAAAAAGTTGTAAATCTCTTCAGAAGTCCTTTGTGCAAAGATGTGACAAACCAGTTTTACATAAATCTCTTTCCCCCTGTGGCTTTATGCCGTGTTCAGATAAAGAAAAAATGAAATATTGGAGCTTTTGTGGGGTTTATGGCTTCTCGTTCATGTTCTTGGGAATACCAGAATGTTGGAATTCATTTTACTTGGCAAACAATAATGTTTTTAATGGATTCTGGTGATGAACCAGAGGTTAAAAAAGCCCATAATTAGTACTGTAAGTTTAGGAGTTTTCTCTTAATATGAGGCACCCAGACGGAGCACACAGATGGTTATGGATAATTACGAAAATTAATATTTGGCCAAGTCCTCTTGAAATTGTTTAACAGCATCTTTAAACTGAGATGAGGACAGCTAATGGACTGAACTGAGTGTTACTATGCTAACTGAATAAATTTACAGTGTCACTTTCCATCACGTAATCATTTCTCAGTGGCTTTAATAGTAATTTAAAGTAACATTAAAGGAATAATTCAAATGAACTGTTAAAAGCTGCAATTTATGCAGCAGTAGTGCTTCAATCCACTGGAGTCTGATCAACTTTTTAAAACCAAATAATAAAATCTGAGTTACTCCCCTTGGTTGAAGTAAGACCAACATCATGTTGATGTTAGGTAAATGGTATGTAATGTTCATGATGGAGAGGCTAATGTTTGTAAGTACAGCACTGTAAAAGCATGAAGAAAAACAGTCAAGGGACACCTTTGTAGCTCAAATGGTAGAATGTGCGCCTCATGTACGAAGGACTAAGTCCTTGCTGCAACGACCCAGGTTGTGGCCTGTGGTCCTTTGCTGCATGTCGTCCCCTATCTCTCTATTCCTGTTTTCTTATCTATCCTCAGCTGTCAAATAAAGGAAAAATGATCATAAAGAATGGTCAGAAAGAAACTTCTTCACCGTAGAGACGAAAAACAGCAAAAGATGAAAACATCACATATGTGTGGACCGATGAGGAGACTGTAAAGTTCATCAAGTTATTAAACATGAACCAAACAGAAATCTCATATTTCCGTCACCTTTCCTGGTTTAACTGGTACACTTTTACTCTTAATTACATCATCTTGTTACACCCTCTTTTTCATCCTCTTTTTAATGGCACTCGGCTGGAGCATTAGTTCCACCATCTGCTATCTCGATGTGCCCAGCACCTAATATTGGCATCTCAGTAGTGCATTGGCTCACAGACCTGTAGTGTAGTCTTATGTCTGCAATGCATGCTGTCAGAAGCAGCCTCAGTACAAACCACGTGCAACTTCAAGAAATTGTCACTGGTGTGACTGGTGGAGTTCTCCCTTCATGATATAATTAAAACACTGTTGAAAGACCTCCCTTTGATTCTGACATACTGATTTCAGAACCTGATGATAATCACATTTTGTACAGCGACAAAATGAGCAAATTGCATATTTTTGTTTTGATGATTTTTTTGTGTGTTTTCTCACACAATGTCCACTGTCCTAAAATCCAACTCTGGCTTTCATCTCTTGAAAACTCAGAGATGACATTTGACAGCTTTTAATCTATTATTTAACACGTTGCAGTGCCCAGCTAACAGCTTTTGACAAAACAGGGTTACAAGTAGCGACAGAGTGGCTGGAGAATTTTATTAGTTCTTTCACCCTGTGGTGATCCAGTTGTTTAGATTGGCCTGATGGCTCTCAGGGGGTGAGGTAAAGATGGATGTGTTATGGAGGCTATCCAAACAAAGCATGGTTAACATTCTGCTCCACTAAAACTGTGGGAACCTCTCCCTGGCTCCTGTATCTGTGTGTATGTGTGTGTGTGTGTGTGTGTGTGTGTGTGTGTGCGTGTGTGTGTGCGTGTGTGTGTGTGTGTGTGTGTGTGTGTGTGTTTGTGCTTGTATATTATAGTATAGCTGATATCTCGGGCCAATATTGACCTTTCATTTCAAATTGGATGTGGTCCAGACTGCGACGCTTATCTCCTGTATGATCGATAAGGTGCAGTTTCATTAAAGTTCTTTTGTGAAACTGATCAATACTGAACTCGACCGTGAGAATTAGAATTTGATGAAGACTTTCATGAGACTACTTAAACATTTGCACAGACATCATGATTGTAATATCAGCGGAGAGTTTTAGGCTATAACTGTACCCACTGTGCCAACTGGGATCGGCTCCAGCCCCTGCAACCCTGATAAGGATAAGCGGTTACAAAAAATGGATATATGAATGGATGTTACAACTGTTCATTAATGTTGGTCATGGCTGAAAAGTTTTAGAAAAATCAGATTTCAGCTGTTGTAAAGAGCTTGTGCCCTTTTTGGTCACTTGGGAGCAGCGCAACAAGCTGTATATGTTGATCGCCTTACAAAGTTGTTATCTATCAACACATCCAGCTGACACGGAGCAACAGCATTAATTTGGTTTTGTGTTTCTGGCCATCTGGTGAATGTAAATCACTCTGTTTTGGTCTCCATCTCCTGTGGGAAATATCTGGCTCTTTAGATGCTCTACTATATCCACCAGCTAGCGAGTAGCTAACTTTGTCTGACATTTGGTGATAAGCAGGTAGAGGGTTTATCAGAGTGTCTTCACTGAGAACATCTGCCTGCTGCTGATACAAAGGAGAAGTGAGGCTGAACCAAAGTGGAGTTGAAGGCTGTAGGACTAAAACAATTAGCAAAAACACACTCACTAAAACTCTTTGTAGAGATGAGGCTAACTCGGGCTGGGTGATGATTTTTTTTGGGGAGACCATTATCATATTACATTTGATCAATTGTTAATATAAATAATATTAGTGCAGCTTTAAGAATAAAAGAAGAAAGAGTTAGATATGAACATAACCCTGCATTACCAAGCAACTAATATTCCCAAGTTCACCAAGTGAAGCAGAAAACACTTGAGGGTTTGAGACTGACAAAGGGTTCAAAAAACTCTTCAACCCTTTGTCGACTTCGTCATTACAAAACTATGTATCATTTGCCACAGAAATGTAACTTTGAATGCAGTATGTGCTTTAATTCTGTGTGAAATGGCACTTGAGACTTCCTTTTGATATAATAATGCAGCCATGAAAGATTTCTGCTTGAAATATTTCACTTCACAGAACTGTGATATGATACTTGTGATACTTCAGTGAAGTGTCAGAACAAGTACATAGATCATAGAATTCACATGGTACATTGTCAAACTGTGTGAAAGTCTTTCTTTTTCTATTTTCTATTCTCCTCAAAGTGAAAAGTAGTCGGACTATTGGAAGCATTAGATAAGTTGGTTGTTGTAGACTGGTTACTATAGCAGCTTTGACATGGCAGCTTCAAGTCAACATTAGTCATCAGAAGCCCGTATCAGTCGAATGTCAGATTACATTTGAATTTCTTGATATGAATGCGTGCATCCAATTTGTGCTATGCTGTGTTTATTATTCTATATGTGTTGCTCTTCCTTCCTTCCTAATCTTGCTTGATATGTCATCTTATACAAGTGATTTCTGATACATGCTCAAATGGCTTGACTGGACATGATTTGGCAAATTTCATTTATCATTTCTAACTATCCTTGAACAAAACTACAGAGAAAGATGCATTTAATAATTATTATCAGGCTCCTGAGTATTTCTTTTTTTTTTTTTCATTTTCTATGATGGGAACTAATTAGCTTTGGGATGAATCCATTTGCCACCTAGAAATTCAGTGGAGGGGTTCGGCAGATCAGGCAGCGTGTAATTAGGTTTTTATGATGACACTTTCCAGCTGTAGCCTTTGGCTTTACCGATAGTCTTGCCCGAAGTAATAACATCCAACGCTTTTCTCGTAGACATTCCATAAAATTTCCATAATTGTCACATTAGGTTATCATATATTGTTTTAAACATGTCTTGTCATCATTTTCAGCACATCGTTTTAAATTGTATCTAACTTTTGTCTCTTAAATGAGGATCTTGATGCCAACAGCAAGAGCGAGCACATGGAGTGAGGTCTCTGTCTTATTCTGCCATTGTGCACATAAAACTCTTTATTCTGTGTGGTTGTTTTTATTAAGTCTTCTCATTGTTAAATGTACAGACCCAAGGCCCATCAAAACGTATGGATGACAAGCTTTAATGCAGACCTGCAGACTCTAATATGTAGCTTTGAACAACTGAATGTGATTGGAATGAGATGTACTGTATGGATTAGACATTCTTTCCATTGTTTTCTTTCCACCCACAAGTGTGCGTCATCACATGTACAAGTGAATAAATCGTAAGCATGAGCATTTGCCTCACTGTCAACCGTGATATGAAGGTCATCAACAGGATTGCAGCTAGATCTACTGAGTCAAATGTTAAAAGGATATTGTGATTGTGGTGGTGCTGGTCAGTGTAATGAAATACAATTGAGTTTTCCATAAGGCCTGAAATTGAATGCTTTGATTCGCTATTGGTTTAGGAAGGAACTACAATACAGCCAATATTCATGTCATCAATTTAAAGCTGTGTTAATCAATATCTTTTCTATTAACAATGGATCAAATGACTATGTGCAGTGTGAAAGGGGTCACTCATAGTAACAAATCCATAGAGAATTATTACCTTAAGTCTTCAGTTTCCCACAGCTCCAAGGAGCATTTTGGCATCTTTTAGCTGATTGTTTTGGTTTCTCAGCCTGCTGTTATTATTAACCCTATGTTTTTGACAAAAAAGAGAGAAAAAAAAACAAACTCAAACCAAATATCTGCCCAGTGCCACATGGCAGATGGACAAAGTTAGTCACTAGCTGGTGAACATAGTGGGTCATTTAGCTGCCAAAGAGCCAGATATTTTTCTCAGGAGTTGATGGCCAAAACAAAAAGAGAGCTACAATAATTTAAATTTGCACCTACCCTCACTGGATTGCCATAAAAGGTCTCCAAGTAAATGCTAATTTTGCTCAGTGTATGTAGCTTGTGTATATAGGTAACCTTTGTGCTTAAACATCTGCACAGATGCAGATAGTTGATGTACTGTACTTGATTAATTTTGTACAAAATAATGTATTTATCCTAATCTGTATTAAAACATAAAAAAGATAATTACAATTGTCCTCATACCAATACCAGACAAAGAGGGGCCAGACTTTATCCTGAATAAGATCTGAGTACAGCATTAATGTTGTCACTGTTGTCCCTGAAGGTACTTACTAGATCTCTCTCCTCTCTGTTACTAATTTGTCACTTCCAGACTGCTCAGACTGTCCTGGTGGTGGTGGTGGTGTTCTGCCTTTCTTGGCTCCCTCATCACATCGTTTACCTGTGGGTGGAGTTTGGGACTTTCCCACTGAACCAGGCCTCCTTTGTGTTACGGATCGCTGCCCACTGCCTGGCTTACAGCAACTCATCTGTCAACCCGGTCATCTACGCCTTCCTGTCAGAAAACTTCCGGAAGGCTTACAAGCAGGTGTTCAAATGCCAGATTGGTACCAGTGACTCCCCGCTCAACGACATCAAGGAGATTCGCAGCAAAGCGGAAACGCCACCCTCGACTAACTACACCAACGTCTGACTGACAAGGTGTGGATGGTGACATGAAAATAATTCATGGCGAATGTCACGCTGAAACTGAAATGTAAAGTCATAGTGGCAGAGCCATCATGAGTGACGTGAGTGGGTGTGTGGATTTTTTTGATGTAGGATGTATGGTTGCTTTGACATTGCTGCAGCTGCACTGTTCCACATAAGCGCTGTTCATTATACCTGGACTAGAGGAAGCCACTGTGGCTGCATGATTACACCATCTTTGATCACTCTGTTTCCTGCATCTCTTCTTTCATAATAAAAACCTGTGGAGTCTGAAACTCAGGAAAATGATCCTCTCTCTAAAGTGAGACTTGTTTAGATTGTAGACATTATTTACATGTGTCACATCATTGGATATTTAAACCAGTACATTAGAAAAATTAGGAAAATGTACTTTCAGACTCAAAACTAATAAAAATCTCAATTGGTTTTCAAAAAAAGCTAAGACACACAAACACATCACAATTACTTCATAACCTGCTGAAGTAAAAACCTGTTTGTCTTTACTGTCTAAAGAGCAGTGTTGGGCATTGCTTAGTAACATCTCAGAATGTTCTTATTACTTGTACTTATTACTTCTACTTGGGACATGCTAGCTTGGTTAACTTGAGGTAGAGGAGGTCTGACACTATGTTATGTTGATCTTTGTAGGCGCTGCCAATCGCTGTTGACCTCTCCTTAAACAAAGCCTGAAAAAAAATGGACAAGACAAGTACTTATGTCTCTAAATTTCTAGAACACTGCAGTAACAAACCTTTGCAACTATCTTTGCTTGGTGAAATATAAGTATGCAGATGCAGCTACCAGGTTTGCAATCTTGGAACCCATCTTCTATCGTCTGATGATGATTTAGCCTCTCAGGGCAATGGCCAGTGTTTCTGGACTTCACGTGTAGCTAGCAGATATCCAGGAAACATCTGACAAATATCTGGGCCAAGACTTTGTCTGCAGTCCAATTAGCAACTTGGTATGTAAGATTGACAAGAAAGACACATTTCTGCTAATCTCAAAAGATATCTGTATATGAATGCAGATAACTTTAAAAGAAAATTAAAAAAAAAATAAAGCTAGCTTTACACTACATTATATCTTAAACTGGCCTCTGAAATACAGCAAAGACACCAGGGCTAAGATAGCTGTTGATAGTGCTGATAGCCTACATTTCCTCCAAACTGTAGAGCTACTTTTTTCAAACAACCTGCTCGACACTGCTGACAAAAAGTCACCACTGTAGATAATAATGAAAAGAAACTGCCATTGTCATTGCACTCAGTGTAACTAAAGCTTGTATTTTAAATAGCTCTGATTGTAAATATTATAGCCTGTAAAGGCCTCACTATATTTGGCTGTTATGTTTTCAGACTGTATTGTGCTGTATGAATGAGCTAGGCTGTTGGACATATAAAGCTTGCTGCTTGTTTTTTACCCTTTCTAACCACAAAAACAATCTAACAGAACATCCTGTGGAAATGAAGAACTCTGATGTTGTCTGCCATATGTATGTGATGTGCCAAGCCTTCACACAGCAGCTTTACCTCATCATTAAAACTAAACAATATGAGACCTTTAACTTGGACCTACAGTATCGCAAAGTATTTCATGTACATCTTTGGAAGTAGGACTTGTAAGAATGTGTCACATCAGTTATTCTGATTTGAACTGAAAAGAATCTGACTATACAGTCATTTAGGTTTCTCATCCCGAGGTTAGACAACCTGTATGTCATGGAGGGGAGCTGCAAGTTTTTTTCTGCAGCAGCTGATATGACTGATTAACACAAACTTCAACCAGAGAGGAGGAACTAATCAGTGTAATCAGCAGACTCTCATCCTCTCTGTCAGCGAGGATCTCAGATGTGAGACAGAGATTAAAGAAGAGGAGGTTCCGTTGATGACTTTGCTCGCTAAAGCACTGACTTGGTGAGATTATCATGGACACATATGTTGTGAAAGATTGGAATTTCTGTGGCAAATGAGGCTGATGTGGAATACGGATTGCTTCAACATACTCATATAAAGAGCACATGAACAAAAGTATATATTTTCATCAAAATATACAAAGTTTAACACTTTAGATTATAGCCCACAAATTACAGTGTAATTATTTATCACATACCAGGTACTGCATACTGTACCTGTACTGACACAAATATGGGGTACAACTTTGTGTTTGAATTGAGTGCAGTAAAATTATAACTATTTCACAAGGCAGGAAAAATAAAGTGAAATTACAGTGTGAAAAGTTTAGAATTATGGAGATTATTAACCTACATTATGGTTGTTGCTGGGGAAACAATAGCCTAAATTTATATAATTTATATATTTTTTACCTTAAAGGTCCAGTTTGTATTATTAGTATTTCTTTGCAGGATTGGAATACAATATTCATTAGTATGTTTTCATTAATGTATAATAACCTGAACATAAGAATTGTTGTGTTCTTGTTGTCTAAAAATGAGTCCTTAAGATTATAACAGTCAGAGCGGGTCCTCTTCTATGGAGTCCGCCATGTTGAACTGCCATTTTGCTACAGTAGCCCAGAACAGACAAACCAAACATTGATCTAGATATGGCCTTTTGCTTTTTATGTGAATTTCGCAGCCAGCATTTCCTACATGCTTGGAAGGAGAGAGTGACGAAGGAGAGGGTGAGGCGTATTCATCTGGTTGCAATCTGCAACTTCACCGCTAGGTGCCACTAAATCCTACACACTGGAGCTTTAATGATCAAAAAATAATGGGGAACAGTTTTTTTGTGTACTGACATATCACACCATAGTCATTAAAGGAGCCAAATACATAGACTTAACTCACAAAGAAACCTTTTTTAAGTTTGTTTAGCTATTCATAAATGTAATGTTTTTTCAAATTAAAAAAAAAAAAAAAAAGATGCATGCATGAGGAACTTCGGCTGAGGTAATGGTCATTACTTTATAATGACACTAACATCAGGTACAAACAAATGTGTGAGAAAGCTCCATTATTACATAAATATTGTTATAAACAGGACTTACAGATTACAATATGTCCATCTCAATGTTAAAACTGATGTAGAATTTAAAGCATTTGTTTGTTAGCATGCAGCTCTGTGGTTCTGAACTGAATTTGGGTACTTGTTACATATTTGGTACCTCGTATGAACAAAATATTTACACTGTAATTTGCTGTAATCTAAAGCATTACCTTTCATTTTGCTAGACAACATTTCATTTTTAAAGATTTGAACATGATATTAGAAAGAGTAATGGAAACACAAACACACACTGTGCATGCTGTTGAGTGAGGACATGCAATAAAGGTGCTCTTTCTTAGCGTAGGCTCCTCGAGGGATTCCCATTTCTATTTATTCATTCTCTTAGATGATACTGTCTGTACAGGTTTTCAGTGCTTTGTGTGTTTTACTGAGGTTGTCCTGGTGTGTCTTTTTAACCTTGTTTCTTGTATTAATTCAGCCGTGCCATTTAAATCAAATATTTTACCACAATGGGGGGGTGGTTATTTTGTTGTCTGCTTAATCTTTCTGTGCTTGAAATACAACATGTGAGAAACAGTTAAGGCTCTCTGAAATACTCAATATCTGGATGGCATTTTGAAATATAACCAGGCTTTTGATTGTGTCTTTATGCAGTGCTACTTAATTAAATTAAACTTTGTGGCATTTCCTTGAAGAAATCTTTTTATTCCACAAACAAAACTTGCTTTGGATATCTTTGATTCCTCTGTGTTTTCTCACAGATGAAAATCTCTTAAAAAAAGATTATTCTTATATCTCATTGAGGTCTTCACTTTTATAAAAGAAGCTTTTATTCAACTTCGCTGATGGAAAACAACAACCCTTACTTCCCTCACTGTCACAGTGGGCTGCGGTCAGAAGAAAGAAAATAGCACTGTAGGCTCCCACCAGTTGGGTTCCCCTCAGAGTTTGGTTGTGTTGATTACACACATTGTGGTACATTTCCTGGCATCAAATCAACTCACTGATCCCTAAGAGGTCTGTGGAAACAGCCTGTCTTCCCACAGTGCCTTGTACTATACATATCTAGCAAAAAGGGTCTTTTTCAGGGCAACTCTATTTATAAAGATGTGTTCAGGTCAGTTACAGATGATGACTTTGGAAGCAGAAACAGAAATTGTATCAGGAGGTCCTCCAATGAAATGAAATTACACAAGGGACGTTTGGTTATTCACATGACAATCAGGTTCAGAGGAAACAAGGGACATGGCTGTTATTACCATTAACATCTGGCCAGATGTAGAAGATGAAACCGCATGGGATCACACTTGAGATGGGAGATGTTTTCTTTTTTATAAGGTTAGTGTAATCAGTGTTAATTGCTTTATTGTTCCTCAGCTTGCATAAGACATTTTATCAAAATTCATTACGATGGTGTTTGCATCGCAAGACATCGTAGTCATTATAGTGCCAGCCAGATGGCAAATGTTGTTAGTGTAATAACTTTGGTTATCCCATAACTTTTCATCTAGTGTCATCACCAGGGCAAACATGTCCAATACTTTTGGTTTATGATGCAAAACTAACGACATTCCCATTAGCCTTAGCTGTACTGTGTTTAGTGTTAAAGGATTGCCATGACATTTTGGCCACATATTCACGGTGCCAAAAAGATGGCTCCTAATGACCTTGGTGATTGCCTGACATTTCTACAGCTAGCGCCACCAGCAGGTCAGAAGTTTTACAGTTTGAGTGAAATATCTCAACATCTAGCCGACTTCAATTTGGCACATTTTGTACAGACATTTGTACTTTTAATGCAGCGTCATTGACGTTGTCATCGACTCATGACATTTATGAATTTGAGATCACTAAATCTGAGCAACTCCCATAAAATTTTGGTGCTGATATGCTAAATTAAAATGGTGAACATGGTAAACTTCATGCCTGCTAAATATCAACACATTAGCGTTGTCATTGTGATAACGGTAGCATGCTGACAACAAACACTGTGCCTTTTCCCTTTTGGATTTTACACCTCAAAGACTGTTTTTAGGTCTTGGGGAGAAGCTGCACAGCTACAAGCCTGAAATGATACTGTGGAGTTAGAGAGAAGTGAGTTTACCAGATCTCGGTGGTCTGCTCCCTATTTGCTCGAGGCAAGCAGTTGTAATAATGCTATGACAGCTTACAATGTAATTCTGTGGATGTTTGCCCACAGTGGACCACAAGTACATCATACAGGTATCACCATTTTATTAAATAATGTCACAGAGCTGTACTAAAAGCAAATATAATCTCACTGGTTGACTTAAAGCTGCACTAGGATACATTTGGGCAAGAAACACAACCTTGCTTCCATCAATGTAAATGTGTAATAAATCGAATAATTTCATTTCAAATTTGCTCAATCATCTCAAACATTCCCCAGGACACTTTCATTGTCGGCACACATTAAACACTGATCTGATACGTGCCGTCTGTGATTAAGCGTTGGGAACGACCACAGTTCTGTTGACACTGGACAAATTCAACAAACTTAATGCAAAGCACACTTCGCTGGCCAAGTCTCGGTGATATGTATGGTCACACCTTTTGTTTATCCTGTTCATTCTATACCAGTCACCACGGTTGTTTCAACGGAGGTCTGACACAATGTTATGTTGATCTTTGTAGGCGCTGCCAATCACTGTTGACCTCTCCTTAAACAGAGCCTGAAAAAAAATGGACAAGACAAGTACTTATGTCTCTAAATTTCTAGAACGCTACAATAACAAATTGGCCTCTTCAAGACCAAGACCTTCACAACTATCTTTGCTTGGTGAAATCTGAGCATGCAGATGCAGCTACCAGGTTTGCTATCTCAGAACCCATCTTCTATCATCTGATGATGATTTAGCCTCTCAGGGCAATGGCCAGTGTTTCTGGACTTCACGTGTAGCTAGCAGATATCCAGAAAACATCTGACAAATATCTGGGCCAAGACTTTGTCTGCAGTCCAATTAGCAACTTGGTATGTAAGAATGACAAGAAAGACACATTTCTGCTAATCTCAAAAGATATCGGTATATGAATGCAGATAACTATAAAAGAAAAAAAAAGCAAAGTTATTTTAGATGATAGCCGATGGGTTCCAAGATTGTGTTTCGGCCAATGTGTGCTTGCTCTCCACATGGACGGTTGCAACTAAAGCCCGCTCAAACATGATTGGTCAATGCAAACGGAAACTTGAGCACTTCCAGTGTCTAATTCTTGTTTCCTTGCCTACAGTTTCTAGATTCATATATAGATATTCATTTATAAAGAATACCAGTTTTGTTGCATCAACACTGTTTGAGTCTGAAACATAGCGACCTACTGCTAACAACAGTACCATTTTAGGCTTTTTAGGTCTGCCTTTATTTTTGTACAACTTGCATTAGTCTGAGAGCAAAATTAAAGCTAGCTTTACACTACATTATATCTTAAACTGGCCTCTGAAATACAGCAAAGACACCAGGGCTAAGATAGCTGTTGATAGTGCTGATAGACTACATTACCTCCAAACTGTAGAGCTACTTTTTTCAAACAGCTCGCCCAACACTGCTGACAAAAAGTCACCACTGTAGATAATAATAATAAAAAAAACTACCATTGTCATTGCACTCAGTGTAACTAAAGCTTGTATTTTAAATAGCTCTGATTGTAAATATTATAGCCTGTAAAAGCCTCACTAAATTTGGCTGTTATGTTTTCAGACTGTATTGTGCTGTATGAATGAGCTAGGCTGTTGGACATATAAAGCTTGCTGCTTGTTTTGTACCCTTTCTAACCACAAAAACAATCTAACAGAACATCCTGTGGAAATGAAGAACTCTGATGTTGTCTGCCATATGTATGTGATGTGCCAAGCCTTCACACAGCAGCTTTACCTCATCATTAAAACTAAACAATATGAGACCTTTAACTTGGACCTACAGTATCGCAAAGTATTTCATGTACATCTTTGGAAGTAGGACTTGTAAGAATGTGTCACATCAGTTATTCTGATTTGAACTGAAAAGAATCTGACTATACAGTCATTTAGGTTTCTCATCCCAAGGTTAGACAACCTGTGTGTCACGGAGGTTGTTCATTCTTCACCAGTTACCACGGTTGTTTCATATTGTCAGACTGGCTGATGCTAACATGGGTTTGGGTCCTGATAAATACACACTGCCATGGGGAAAAAAAGTAAACTGAATATTCTTGTTCCAGACTTCTGTTGACATGTATTTTCTTCTCTGAACTGAACCTCTTGTCATGAACTAAATGTTTGATTATTCCCACAGAAGCTCTTTCTTTGACCGCAATCAGTTGTCGATGGTTGTTTCTGTACCAACTGTACAGGAAGTTCTGTACAGGAAGCTGATTCTGGCCAGTAGATTTAGCTGCCTACTTATTGTCCAAGATGACTAATATCAAACAAACGTCAGTGCCTTTTATAGCATTCCTTTTTTCACAATTTCGATCCACAGGGGGGGCCTGAAAGCAGGATATAGACTCAGAGACTTGAAAGGGTTCCAGGAGATGAAGGTGCATAAGGGGGGAAGTCGGGGGAAAAGTGTGAAGAGGGGAACTGTTGGCTGGTGAAGCATGGCAGAGAATCGAAGATGGCTGCATGTGAGTGTGTCTGATGGAGTTAGCTTGGAAGCTAGGCACTGGCTGATTAGATGGCTGAACAGGCAGGCAGGAAGATGAACAGGCAGTGAGAGACGGGGGTTAAAGGCGAACCAGAACAAACACATGAGAGATTACTTGAATACACAAATCAAGAGGCCCAAGAAGTAATCTATCAAACCTGTGGGTGACGCCACGGATACGACATCCAAATTTTATACTGTTTATGCTTTGGCTGAAATGACGATCACGGAATGAGTGGATTAAGAGCAGGGGTTGATGGGTAGATAGTGCAGGTGTGCGGTTTGGAGCAGGTGGGTAGGTTCAACAGCAATCTAGAAGTTGGGAGCACCATGATCATATCACACACAAACATACAAAAAGAGAGGCAGACAGGGGAACACAGGACACACAAGGGAAAGGGAAAATACAAGAAATAACTGGGTGGCAAGGCTGTGGCCAACTCAAACAAAAACTTCAAAGTGTGTGAGAAATTGTGAAGAATAAGGGTGAAATTACCTCTACAGTTTGGGATTAATGATGCAGATTTCACCTAGAGGTATCACAGCTTTGGTTATATTTCACTTTAGAACTCCACAGAGTGATAATGACTCATCGCTGTCCTTTCATTGCAAACTAATGAACGGATTCTGCTTCAATTAAATCAGGAAGGATACTGGAGTTACACTTCATCTCATCTCATGTTGTTTTGCCATGTATTACATAAAGCTTCTTTATTTCTTCCTCACAAAGAAAGATGTTGCATCTGATCGTACAACTGCACCCCGAGATCAGCACAAAAGCTCGAGCCACTCATGCCATGTTTTCCACACCACAAAAGGGTGTAGAGACAAAAGTACCCAGCAGAAAAACACTTGAGCCACTTAAAGATCTCTCTCACTCACTCACTCACTCACTCACTCGTTTACTCACTCACTCATTCATTCACTTACTCACTCACTGTCTCATAAACAAACTCTACCCGCGTACAGACAGCGCAGCCTCATTTCCTCTAAATTGGCTGTTATCTAATAGACGTTGATGGAGCGAGAATGGGTTCGGCTTGACTGAGCAGCTGTGCAGACTGGAGATACAATATCAAAACAGAGAGCCGGATTGAAAAGGTCACCCTTCACCAAGTGTGTATATTGCTGCGTTTAACCTTTGAAATTATTCATTAAAATGCACATAAGCCTCAATTAATACCCTAAAAGCTGCACATTCCTAATTTACTGCAATTTGACTTTTTTTTTTTTGGCCACTCACTCGTTTTAGCTTGTACAGTGTGCTCGCTTGCACTTAAGCTATCCGTTAAATGAAGAGCAAGCTGTGTTTACCACAAACACTGCCCTGATTGAAAATTGATTTACAACCTGATTTCCAAAAAAGTTGTTGCTGTACTGCTTTTGGAAACTTATATGCCCGTTTTGAATTTGATTGAAATACATTCAGGGACAGGGTCGTGTTTACTACTCTATTGCATCACCTCTTCTTTTAACAACCATTCTGTAAGTGTCTGGGAACGGAGGAGTCTTTACTGCAATCTTGAAAGTGGAATACGTTCTCAGTCCTGCTTGACAAATATGCAGGTTGCCCATCATGCCATGCCACTAATGCATCCCATGCCATCACATCTGCTGGCTTTTAAAAAGTACGCCGAAAACAAACCGATCTTGGCTCTGTCTGTTGTGAGAAAGATTTCTTCTGATTCTCTGAATCTTTGAATAAAAAAATCCACAATTGCCAATTGCCACTTTTGCCCAACTTTTTTGAAACATGTTGATGGCATCAAATGTTCCAAAAACAATAAAAAAATGTTCAGTTTCATCATTTGATAAGTTATCTTTATGCTATTTTCAATTAAAAAGGGTTTTCACTGCTTTGCAAATCATCACATTTTCTTTCTATTTACATTTTACTCAGTATACCAGCTCCTTTAGAAATGGGTTGTATTCTGCGTTGAGTTTTATCTGACTTTTCTGCTCATTTGTTTTTTGCCTAATTCTTTGCTCGTGACTAACAGTGACATTCAGCGGTCTGAAAAGCTTTACGGCCTCTCTGCAGAGGAGGTGAGCATCCTGCCGTGAATGTTTGTGCTCTTGTAATTATGATTGATGCGTGATTAATGGAGACATAGTTGGTGCACAGCATGTAAAAAAAATCTGAATCAATTAAGATCTTTTTTTTCTTAATTTATGATAAGTGCATTAGCGGTTAAGTCAATCCAACAAATTAGTGTTGATAGAGGAAGGAAAAGTGCCAACCAACATTTCAATTTTTCTTTTTCACATATTTCTGCACTTAATAGTGGTAAAATATGACACATACAGCAGGACTTTCTTTCTCCCTGTGTTGCATTGCTTTCAGGTCCAGAGTGAAAAACCAATTACCAAAGCTACATGTCTATTCCCAGAAAAGCATTAGGGAAACAGCATGGGCTTTCCCAACTAGAGAGCATGGGCTGACTCACCAACACCAAATAATAGCAAAAAAAAAAAAGTAATGCGGGGCACATGCAACCTTGATAGTGTCAGGACTGAAGAAGACAAATGTGAAATGAACCTGATAATTCCGTCTTCTTCATAAGCGAGGCTAATCTGGCAATCTAGTGAGTGTGAGCCATAGCACACACACAAAAACACGATGAGAGAAGCCACAGCAGAGAGCCAAGTCAGAGAGAGAGTGTCAGTAACACTTAAAAATCAGATAATGTATGCTGACAGGGTTTAAAGCTCAACTTAATGCCAGCTATACAATCTTGATGCATGACAGCAAATTGGCTGCTTTATATTCAGGTCAGGTTTTGCCCTTATTGGTTACAAAGGCTGAAGAGGTCCCTGATGATGGAGTTAATTCCTCCTCCTTCACTCCACTGCTGAGACATCAGCTATTCCCAATCACCCAGAATGGAACACCTACTGTACTATCTACAGACTCACAGGCTAGAATATGAATGCACTGATAACACCTGAAGCATAATGACCAAAGACCTCTCCATGTGGTCATTTCACCGGTTCTTCATATTACCATATCATTACCAACATGATGACAACTTCAAGAGATTCATTAGTCTGCTACTACCTAAGACCTCTTTCAGTGAGATCTGCAATCATGAGGTGATAGCTACATTAGAAGTCTTGTTTTATAAAGTTTTATAACAACACCAGATTTTATGCTGTCTGAGGCATGTCTGAGTTTGGTCAGAGGGTCACTGACTGGTCTTTCGCTTCAGTTCCTGTACCTGTCTGCATTGCTTTGGACACAAACTAGATTATATCATTTACAGCAGAGGGGAGATGGATTTCTTAAGGTGAGTAACGCCAGGCCTATGTTCATTAGTCTGTTGTGAAAGTTAATCACGCGTCTGGTGCAGCTTCCTCATCAAAACCATGTTTTAAATCAATATCACATGCACATCGCACATTGTGATTTTCTGGACCATGCCCAGTTGCCAACACACATACTGCTTGATGATACTGACAAGTGTGTTCACACTAAACAAAGCAAATTCTATACGACATGACTGACTCATGACTGACTAACAACTCATTAACGTGTGGAGATGCAAGTAAATCTGAATGTAAAAACTCTCCAGCTGTCAGATTTCAGGTGAATAATACAGGGAAAAAAATTCTGTTCAATTTAAGCACACGCAAAATCAAGCAGCTCTGTGCTAATCTAAATAAGACGTGAATCCTGAATTTATGCTTCACAGCCTGTGTAACCAGTGTAAGGGAATGTTTCATTCTAGCATGCCACAAATATGGTTTTCATAGGGTCACATATATCGTGAGGTCCCTGTAGAGACAGCGTTAAGTCTTGATTATGGGTGCACTGACTTTTCCTTGAGATACAGAGCAGCTGTACGTTTGTGTTTAGGAAAGCCAGCGCCATTCTGATCAGTACTATGGTAACTGAGGTCAAGGGAGAGAGCTGGCTCACTCCCTTGACACAAGCCTCTACAGAGTTAGATAACAATGTCAGAGCACTAAGGGTAAATATATTTTCTGGTTTGTAGACTAATGACCAATGACTAATGGACATGGAGTAGTTGTGAGGGCATACAGACAAGCCAGAGAGGACGGCTTCTTGCAGCTTCATATCATGACAAGCATACTGATAAATCCTCCATTTTCCTTGGCCAAGCTTCAGTAAACCTTTCAGCATAAGACATCTTGGACTCTGTGCACTTTCTTTTCACTGACTGAGCTCATTAATGAATAGAATTCTCCACAACAGACAGATGTACTGATTAAAATAGAAACTACCTGTTCTATGAAATGGTCGACTGAAAAACACAGTTGAAACTCCAGTATATACAAGCTGACGGTCTCAATTCATTATACTCTGACACTTTGAATATAAAAGTTTGCAACTTTGATGCCCGCAGTGGTAGTATCAAATGCTGAGGACACTGAGGCGAATGAGGGATTAAAGCAAGAAAGGTTTTGCGAGCCGAAAAAGTTCCCCAGCCGCAGTGCCCGAGAACTTTAAGCCCCACTTGCATTGTCTCATTCTGTCCAAAAACACAAACCAGTGCCACCAGAAAAACTTGAAGGGTATCACTGCATACAAATTTCATACACACAGGCTTGTACACTGTGAATCACTGTGGTGACGGGTTGTGTGGGATACTGACATTCTCTCTTCACCTTCACTGTTTATTGTGTGGGATGATTCCTTGCAAAATCATGCAAGTGTCAGCTGCTGACTTGCAACTTTTTTTGCTGTTACGCAAAAGCATTGCGGAACCGGTCGAATTTAAACATCTCTCTGTCACTCTGTAGATTCATGTTCTCTATTATGCCATATAATTACCATCAGTTAAAAGATGTCATGTGTGCATACAGTGAGGAAAAAGAGAAGATGGAAATAGGGCGGACAACTTAAGGTTATGCATTCAAATCTAAAAACGCATTGCTTAATGATGTGGACGGGCAGTACATTTTTATAAAAAGAAAAATCTTGTCTTTTAAATGTTTGAAATTATATTCAGTGTCCTTCTCCATTATGCTCTCTTTGTATGTCCTTACTTTATGATTAAATATACTGTATGTATAATTTTTAAAAATGTGATACGGTGCGACTGAGTCTGAACCAAAAACAGAGCTCAGACGCCATTCTTCAAAAATATATGAACTGTCCTGTTCTTGCAGTTATTACTGTTCTGCAGCAGGTGTGGGTACACAGTTACACCTAATTCAGTTCCCAATCCTTTGCTGGAGGATGCATTTTTCTCATGTTCGTGTTTGGGCTGCATCAAAACAATGTTCTCCTGTGGATAATATCAAATCATCCTTTATATTTAACTACCTATAAACCCTCAAAAAAGGATAAGAAAAAAAAAACTGTTACAATTATCAATTAGAACTTTTATAGGGAAATCAGCATCAACATGAATTCACTTTTATCCAGTTGAAATTTTTCCAGCACAGAGCAGCAATTCAAGTGTAACAGTTATTCCAGCATTATTACATTTGTTCAAGAGCATTGAGGAAAGTCAAGACATATCAGAACTGAATCATTACAAATATAAAAAAAACAGTTTTAAGTCTCAAATTAAGTGAAAAACAACCTGATTGACATGACAGAGCAGCAGGTAATAGAAAATGACAAAATACATTGAAAACAGCCAAAGAAGAGTATTTGAGACATTGAAATATTTACCAATCCAGAAAATAGTTCTTATATACAGAATAAAACATGAAATGAGTTTCAAGAGTGCATATGTCAGACCCGTCAAGTAAGGTGGAAGTAGGGCTTCGAGAGAAAGGGCGTGATAGTTTATAGTGTGAAATGTTTGCTTTTGCTTTCTATTTCCCCCTTTTCTACGATTAGCATTCAGGATATCAATATTGGAAAAAAAAAAATGCAGTTGTACACTTATTTTGCAGCAAACTTTGTCTACAGTTTTCATCCAGGCTTTGTAGATGTTCCCTTTTTTATAACTGGCTTGTAGTGCAAAGATGGGCTAAAGCTTGTCTAGAGACACGTCACATACACTCCCTTTCTTAGCAAACCCTTGATATGTTCATTGACATATATTAGGCTGATTTGCCTAGGTTCAAAATCATAATGACCATTATACATCATCAATGTGATCATGAAAATGAAATGCATATGCATTGCAAGAGTCAAGCTCATGAAAATGATGAAATCTGAAGAAATGCATCTGAATGTTTATAAGAGTACAAAAATATATATATCAATATTAATGGCAATCATAGACTATGATGTGCTTTGATCAGTACCTTTCACAACTTATAATGTTAACACCTAAAAACCTATTAATACTTTTGAAATGCGTTCAATTTCAATTTAAGTACAAGGACGGCAATTTCAGTTAACTACCATCCCTGCTTATTCAACATTTCTAATATACAATATTTTAGTAGAAAATGTACCAATACATAATTTTAGAACTATCAGAGCTCATTTTAAGAAACATGAGTGGTTCTCTCAGTATTAGTGGATCATTTCCTGTACATTGTTCAAGTTTTTTAACAACACAATAAGTGAAAATGTATTTCTTAAAAAGGACCAGTTCAGCCTTCAGCATTTATTGATTTACTGTTTGCAGTTTTCCGAATTGTGGGCTTAGAAGTTTGAAAACAGTTTCCAATGTTTTGTATCTAAACCAAGCAATCTGGCTAAATACCACTAGGAGTCAGTGGGAATGTTTTATTCTTATTATTGTTATTAATATTATTTGTGTGAACTGACCCTTCATCAATTATATTATTTTAACAGTGCTACAAAGTTCAGTTATTTTTTTTAAACATTAGTTGCAGTGGTTGATCATGTGTGACCAGAACTGTGGCCAGAGCACCATCACAGCCTCATTGCTCCTCATGTCATGACGCTGAGGTTGAGCTGTGTACACAGCCTGAAGTGCAGATGTGTCAGAGGTGGCAGATCATGCCCTAAAACTCCAGCTCCTCTGAAATGGCTGGAAGGGTTTCTTGAGGTTGAAGAACATGAGTGGAGGTTTGAGTCGTGGGGCTTTCTCAGGTATGACAGCAGCTTTGCTTTCCTCAGTGGGAAATCGACTGTGGTAGACTTCTGGGTACGACCTCTGGAACTGCAAAGATGAAGATATGCATCGTTACTGTGGAGTACATGTACTTTAAATACAAAGCATCGGACATACAGGCACATTGTTAAACATAAATGGCTCAGTTCTATACATTCTAGAGAATCTTTACATATTTTAGTATTAATCACCAGAGTCACACAATAACACAAACAAACTAATTGATCAACGCAGCGGTAGAACAGCAACGCCTGTGTTCTGCGAGGTAAAATGAATTTGTCATTGGAGACTGGTGGCTTTGAACAGAGCGATATAAAAGCTGTTGGTCAAACACAAAGGTCTACCTCTGTAGGGATCTTTTCCATAATGCTGTCTGACACACTGAACAATCTCAGTGGCAGTCATTGCAGCCTGTTAAACACTTACTGCCTGAGGCAATCTACTGGACCGATGGCAAAACTTTTTATACCTGTTAGTCGTTTAAACCCCAAAATACGCAAAATACTAGATATCCTATCATGTTTTCTTTCCAAACAGTATAGCCATACCTGTTTAAGTCTTTTCCTCTTGTCCTTGGCAGGAAGTTCTTTGTCTGCAATCAGGCCTTCCAGCAGCTCCTGCAGGGGGGTCTGGGTTCCTATTACCTTCGGCTCCTCAGACTCCACCCTGCTGATCTGTTTACAAAAAGCTGGAGATGTGCTGAAGTCTGTATCTGATCCTGCGTATTTGATCTGATGAAAGTCACAAACGGCAATGACGGATTAATGTTCATACTTAGTGATACAAACTATGAATATGCAGCCACTAACCTGAAACAACCGACTCATCTGCTAAAAAAAATGAGAAAATACAGTTAATTTGTCAGGCTCTGCCCTCTCAGTAAATGTACTGGAACGCAACAGAGTGGGTGACTGACTAGCAAATATAAATAATATTTTAAGTGTGCAGGGTGGTTACAGTTTAAAATCTCATTTATGGCATTCAGTTAAGATGAAATCATGTTTTCAGTCATGTTCACGGCGTGGGATGTGTAAGCGTATGCATCTACTGCTGGAACAAAAGACAGAATCAATCAGGCCTTCATTTGTAGGCCAAACAATGTAGAACAGATTGTCAATACAATCTGTGTTCTACATTTTCTGACGTGCCTGCCAAAAGAAAACACATGCACACATCGACATGAACCAACTGTGCACAGAGTAATAAAATAAAACCCGAAACAGACAAAACTGTGCCACTAGTTCTGTCATGGTTACACTTCACATAAATGTCACATGAGTGATTGTCTTCCCTCACAGATTAGTATGAAACTTTAAATCCCACAACCACCCCAACGTTCCTGTGGGGTTTCTAAACATTACAGCCCCCTCCTGCAGTAATCCTACTACTGCCTACTCCTGTGGGGAATCTAATCAATCCAGTCCACACTTTCTATTAAAAATCTGTAACCCCATGCTAGATGGGAAAGCTAGATGCCTAATTTTCTAGCTTCTATACAGTTCAAAACAGGTTTAACCTTGAAGCAGTGGGTACAAAAGGCGAATAAAACCTGACATTTATGGTGTTTCCCATAGCAACAGATACAGGGACAGTCATAGTATTGCAGTCATAGTATTGTTTTTTAAATACCAGATTAGCTATCTACCTTTTTCAGCTGCTCCCCATAGATAGTTGCCCACAGCAGATCATCTGTTTCCATCTTGTTGGCAAATCAAGTGCTGCCCAAGCCGGCATGGCGATCTGATGATCTGTTTATTTGATTCCTCCCCTCCCCATTTATCCAGTCTTGCATCCCCAGTGGGGAGTGACCCAGGGTTCAGTATCTTGCTCGGCAACACCTTGGCATGTGGACTGGAGGAGGTGGGGATCGAAGCGCCGCCACCACCAGATTACAGCAGTACAGCTTTCATTTAATATGTTTAAACTAAATATATGCATTTGCCTCAATGACTAGAACTTTTCAGATTTTTATGTAGTAAATTTAATGTCATCCCATTATCATCATCATACAATATTGTTGCTGACTGGATGCTCCCACCTCCATTGCTGTTGCAGCCTTCTATCACGTATCTCAGTTTCCTACAGAAGCAAATCCTAAAAGGTAATTTTGCCAGATGGGATACTAAGCTCGCTCCTAAACACAGGGTCATTGAGAGCTTCAAGCTCTTGCGACAAGTGCTTTCCACTCACATTAACATAACAATGCGTGCAATTTCCAGATTTTATGTGGCTTTAATTAAAATCTAAATTTACCAGTGGCTGTACCACATTTCCACACTTAGCACTTGGCAAGATGATGGAACCAATCTGGCACATCATCTTCACAGATATCTGGTTCTTGTGGAGTGTGGGAGGAAGCAGATGTGACAAATAAGTGCAAGAGACTGTGATGCTAAAAGCAGGACCGGACCACCTGCTCATCAGTTCATTCATGAATTGTACCTGTGCTGTGTGTGTGTGTGTGTGTACTGACCTGAACTCTTTTAAGGTGGGACAGGTGCTCTTCAACCTGGCGACGCAGCTTGGAAGGAGCTTGGAAGATGGTGTTGTGGTGCTCCATCATGAAGGTCACCAGTTTGGTGGCAAGCAGCTCGTCCAAGTCCATGTCATCTACTGAGCCCAGGACGCAGTGTGAGAACATCTGCACCATCTGGACGGAGACCACGAGGAAACAGATAAGAAACTAACTACAACCATACTTGTTACATTACACGCCTGTTGAACAAATCCAAAGTAATAACCTACGGACCAGACTCAGACTGACCTCCCAAACCTTTTACCTCATATTACTTTTAATGCAGATCAATAACAGTAGAGAACTAATAAACTATACAATTAATATGGGGTGTCAGTTAGCTCAGTTGGTAGAGCATCCGCCCCACGTACAAAGGCTCAGTCCTTGCCGCCGTGGCCCAGGGTTCGAATCCGACCTGTGTCTCTTTCCCGCATGTCATTCCCCATCTCTCTCTCCCCACATTCCTGTCACTCTTCAGCTGTCTCTATCAAAATAAAGCTCAAAAAGGCCAAAATATCTTACAATTAATCCAAAATAGTGAATGCAATAAAAGCAGGAAGGATGTGTAAATGAGCGATTTGAAGGACTGTGAATATTGCATCAGAGTTTCCTGATATTTTTTTAAACTATTCTCTGCCATTCATACCGAAGAGGCATGAATATAGCTAGTGTTCAGGTCTTCACCGTACCATTTTTCTGTAACAACTTTATATTTTAAAATAAGATCAATCTAAACATCAAAAATAAGAATTATATTTTGATTTCTAAGCAGAAATGAATGAACTGCTTAGATATAGGCCTACTGTATATTTTTTAAAAATGTTTTCTTTAAGTTAAGAAAGCCTTGCAAACGCCCCCCATGAAGCTTTGGCGACCCCTAGCGGTAGTTGGGACCCTCACATTGGGAAAAAGTGATCATATGCATCATGGTATCATATACTGTACGTCCAGTATATAAATACTGTAGTGCTGTCTGCCCTTTATTCTTTAGAATTTCAGTGACTTTACTTGGTCGCATCTTCCGTTTATGTAATGAAAGGATGAAAGGTTTTTCTGAAATATCTTAGATCCTCTGGAAGAGTGTGCCTTATAGTATTCCCTAGATACTAATGTGTTGTGATTCTGAGGAGAGAAGAGAAGTCTGGAGCTGTTGTGGCTGGAAGGTTTGTAGTGACCATGAGTTGCATCTCTCCCTGAATACACCATACTCGATTTTCACTTTATCCATAGAGTACATAAAAGGTGTTAAGATAGGATGAGAGGTGAAAAACAACTAAATAAAGCAGCCATAGCTATAGCTGTAGCTCTGCCTTCTGATCATACATGTAAATTTAACATCTTTCATCAATCAACATTGGCGCTGAATCAGACTGACTCAGTTCTTCAAAGATGATGGTGCTGGTGATTGTTAATTTAGATTGTCATTAATATTCTATATTTGTATAACCAACTTTATATAGAGTAAATAGCAAGCACTATACATTTGGTGTGCGCACATTATGGTGGACGATTTCCAAATACATTCAGGTCAATAAAAGGACAAACAATATCTCCCACAGCGTGTGAATTACAATAAAAAGAACAAACAAGAGCAAACAAAATCTAACACTATATAAAATGCTTCATCTAACAAGCTTGATAAAAAGATAGTGTCAATTGCAGGAGTGTCATATTTGCATTAAATTGTTTGTGTCCTTACATTATTATGCTCAGAATTCCTAGTCTTATTTTACTTTACTAAACCAGAGAAGAAGCATAAAAATGAGCAGCAAATAACTGTCAGGAGTGTGTACCAGTGTGCGGGTAGCAATGGTGTCATTGAGTGGAGGCAGGTTGGGATTCTGGCAGACCCGGGCCATGAGACGCAGTAAAAGCTGGAGGCGTCTTCGGTTGGGAGGCGGCAGTAAAAGACAGCTGACTTGAAGAGCCTCGGTTGCTACCTCCTGCTCGTGCAGCAGACCTGTAGAGAAAAGACGAGAGAATAGTCGAGAGAATAGTCCTGCTCCTGAGGGCAAACGTACAGGCTGGACAAAATGAACACCAGCAGTTGCTTATCTGTAGCAGTGCGCAAGATATCAGCCACATCATGAGGCACTCACTGAGAATGTTGACAAAGACTTCATATAGATGGAAAGTCAGCAGGGGTTCTTTGAGTCTTTGAAAGTAATCTCCTACTGTTCTCAGAACATCTCTCTCGAAACCTGGGTATATTGGCTGTCTGCTTTCATTGCCATTGGGCCCTGAGAAGAAGAGAAGAGAAATTCAGTTTTTGGTGCTTAACATAAAAAAAAAAAAAAAAACCCCACAAAAAACATACAGTTAATGCTGAATATACACACATAAGCACCCAAAAATGTACTTAAGATTTTATTGTATATACACACACACACACACCTCCTATATCAACAGTTATGAAAATGTAAACCTACAATTGGCGAGGCATTTCATTGCTGATATCACCCAATATGGCATGTCCTCTGGAGATGCAAAAGGAGACACAGGAGGTGAGTCAAGGCATAAACAGTTAAACAGTTGTTCTTTGAACTGTGAATCAATGCATACCGGCTTTATTCTCCAATACGACTATGCCCGTCTTATTAACGCTGAACACATTGTGAACAATGTGCTTGCCGTTCACATGCGTTGGGTTTAAAACTCCATCCAGTGACTTCAGGCCCAGCACTCTCTGCAAACTAAAACAACAAAGATGAATATCTAGAGCAGTGGTTCCCCAAAGTGAGTGCCATGAGGAGGGTGGGCAGAAAGATTTATTTCATCATTGTTCATTCATTTTTAATAACATTTCACCACGACGAAAACAGAAAAAAAAGACCTTTCAGTGGTCGATGGAAAAATTTGATCCAGTAAACAGAGCTCAAAGAAATGCTGGTGCATTTCAGCCTTCAACACAGACAGGACTGAATCTGAGTCGATCAATAAAGCTAAAAAACAGGCTCAAGACTTTTTGGCAAACAGCTTAACACAGATTCCAGTGGCATATAATGATAATATTAGCTTAGCAACTTGAGTGAACTGTTGAATCTTTGAAAAATATATATACATTTCAGAATGGGTACCGTGGTCTAGAGTGAAAGTGTAACAACATGAACAGTGCAAGTGTTTCATAAGTCATATAAAAGGGTTACATACTGCGCAACTGTCATTGATTTCCAGATGTGGTCCATTTGTTTTGCAGTTATCTCCTTCCTTTGTATGAGCTTGCATTCATGCACATCCCCAATAGCCACGCTGTGCCTTTTATTCCACATATCTGAGGTCTGATCAAAAAGGAAAAGAAACATGAATGAAAAAGTTTCTTTTTTAATTTGCACTGAGTGAGCAGAAACAATGAAAATGACCAAGTTTTATATAAGCACATCCCTTTTTTTGTGCGCTCTCAGTACTCTCAGAACATAAACTATATTCTAAAGTAATGTACAGAACTTTAAGGTGTGAACACAGCCTTGAAAAATGAACTCAGTACAGCAGCAGTGTGAACAAAATGGAAAACCCTCTTTTTTGTTGGGCTCTTACTGTATTTAATTACACAGAACTAACTTTCTTTC
This sequence comes from Argyrosomus regius, assembly GCA_946959425.1. Lineage (NCBI taxonomy): Eukaryota > Metazoa > Chordata > Actinopteri > Sciaenidae > Argyrosomus > Argyrosomus regius. The sequence goes on along the minus strand of OX336884.1, from coordinate 8,528,896 downwards.
ATTTTTCAGTCTGTTATATGAACTTTAATTTGATCCCATCTGGCTATATGCTCTATCCAAGTTTGGATACGCTTACTTCACTTCAAGCACAGCACGAGTCAAAACAAGCACTGAAATACTTAGGACTCTTGCTCACCAGGACAGCAGACTTCTGGGGTGCAATGTTTTCTCGCTGAGGCAATTCTTCGTAGTCATCCCAGCGAATGAGCCTGGGCAGGTCACTGCTGTCTCTTAAGAAGGGCCTTGTTGGAAAAGACTTCAGGGGGGACATCGTGGGGAACCTGGAGAGAAAGACAACAGCACTAGGCTCAGCCAAAGGAAGAAAGAGCTAACCGCGAAGATGCAGCAACAATGCCATCTGGGTGTATCACCTAACATGAATGACAGTACAGGAAGACAAAAGGTGTACCTGTACAGATGGCCAGTGTCTTCAAAGTCCTCTGTCCCATGGCGTCCTTTGATGTCTTCAATCACATGGGCCTTGAGGAACTTCCTCAGCAGCTGCAAAGTTTGGTAGCGAGTCACCTCGGGCCCAAAGTTGTAGTTGCGCCTCAGCAGCTCATGTAGATAATCAATGGCCTCGGATCCTGTGAAACTGTTGTCATAGCAGCGAAAGTTTGCCCAGTGCCTTCTCAGCGGCATGCCTCCACGGAAGAGTTTAATGGTTTCATTCCACTGCATAGGGAGACATACAAGTGATGTAGAATGTAAAAGCATAGTAGCTAGCACAGACAGCAAGTTTAGAGTCGCTTTGTATTCTAGTGCAATTTCGGTGCAGCCCACACATATGCCACATACAGGTATCACAACAAACAGAACATTTTCTCCTCGTAGCGGATGGTGCAGATGTTAGGGATTATCAGATCTCACAAGTATTCAGATGGGCAAGAGAAAAATAGAAGTAGATAAAAGCAGAGAGAGAGAGAGAGACAGAGAGAGAGAGAGAGAGACAGAGAGAGAGAGAGAGAGAGAGAGAGAGAGAATTAGGCTACACAAGGTCATTACAACCCAGGCAAGCATCAAACTGTATGCAGCTCGCCCTGACCGGTGGGAATCTTGAGAAGAGCTAAAGATGTAATGGGAAAGATTAAAAACCTCAAAACCAAGAAGCTGGCCTTGAGTCCACAGGGAGGAGGGACAGGGGGGAATGTCATTAAAACATGATGCAGAAAAGGTTGTTGGTGAACCTGGTGAACTTTTCAAAAAAAAAAAAAAAAAAACTGGTGAACAAAGTGTTTCTTTTTGGACAAAAGAAATGTCATGGCCTTGGGGATTTTGAGACGTGAACTATAAATATTGTGTACTTTGTTTGTTAAGAATAAACTCTAAATACCAGATGGCACAAATACAATACACAACAGCTGAGTGGGATAGACAGTAGGCTAGAAAGAATACACTAGACTGAAAAACCATTCAGTGAAAGGATAAAAAAAATATTAAAAACTAATAAGGAAACCACTGTGCCGTATCTTTTCAACTTGATGATGCGTGATAAATTGAACCAACATCAAAAACATTGCATGGCTGTTCGTTTTTCTCAAGAACAAATGTTGGATTACATCTTTCCTGGTTCAGCACAGGTCTTTTTTTTTTTACACTAAGCATTAGACCTTATCAAGACATTCTGTCCTGTCACACAGTAAGAAAACATGGGCGCAAATAATAAAATGAATGATGGCTTAGTTCCATTTAGCTGCTTCTGTTTCAGGGTATTGTCTAGCTCACTAGAACAGACTGATCATTAACATTATTAGTAACACCTGCACATTTCCTACTATGACAAATAGAAATATCTGCCATGAATAAGACCAACAGGAACATTTTAAATAAAAGGGCAACAGCAGTGTTTAAGGCAATTCCAGCTGATGTACTTATGGTGTATTCTGATACTGCATGTGACAACATAGATTTGGTCTATATACAGAGTTCAAAGGGGTTAAAGTTTCCAAGCAACAGCCAGTGAGCTGGACATACATTTCAAAATAAAGGTATGGTATGTTGTGTTATGATGCTTTTACATGAATTTAAAAAAAAATAGATACATGTGTTAGCACTTTATAATAAATGTTAAATAACACTGCTGCGTAGTCGCAACAAAATGAAACATGGACAGATATTTCTGACTACCTACATCAGGGCAGTGCCACATTTCACCACGAGAAAGTTGTTTATGCTAAAAAAAAAAAAAACGGGTCAAAGACTTTTATATTTATATTTAGAGCTGTTTTGCGAGATTTAAAACGCTTAAACTCGCTCACTTCTCCCTGACTAAGTAAACCACATGTAACTTTAAGCTAATTAACTTAATTCAAGTTAAACTAAGCTCAGTTTAAAAGTACGTTATCGCTAGTTATGAACGTAATGTAGTTTCACGGTGGGACCTACGTATATGAAACAAACGTTACACATTTGACGTTAAAGCTACATTTTAACACTAAAACATGATATAACGTTTTTAAACGTCATATTTGAGCGTTACTTAACAGACTCACCAGCTTGGTCGCCCTGTACGGACCCGGTCCGATGACTTTACCTTCCATATCCGTACTGAAAACACCCTTTACTTGTGTGAAAACATGGACATTTATAACTTTCTTAAAGCTTTTCTTGAAAAGCTTCAGTTGCGGATGAAAACAGTGAGTTTTACGCGAGTGTCTGGGCAGAGACGTTGCTGCCAACTTTGAATCTCCTGCGTCACAACATTTGAACGACGTGATTAGACAGCGAGCTGATCACGTGACCACGAGGAATGCAGCATTCATGTTGAAGCACAATACATCAACATTCAACTGCTGCTGCTCCTCCAACTACTACTACTGCTATATTATCAATAATAACAATGCTAAACATTGCATTTTTAAATCTAAGTTTAAAAAAACTTAAAGTAATAAATTACATACATGTATTAAACAATAGCCCCGGCATTATTTTCATGGCATAAGTGACACTTTACGTATAATATTTGGCTTTGTCCATTGGACAGTCAACCAGGCTTCATTTAGAACTGAACCTTATAAATTAGGATCACTGACAATGACACAAACCATTTATAAAGTTCAACATTTATTGATCCAAGTCACACAAACCCTGAACACTAAGGTTAAAGACATGTTTAGTTTCAATGTAGGCCTACTGTATGTTGTCTAATTTGTAATAAGAGAGGGAGGGATCAAAGAGACTGAGGCAGTTTTGCCACCCAACATGTGACTGAAGTCAGAGATGGTTAATAAAAAAGACGCCTCACTAAAGAGTCATTTCCTGTGCCCGTGTCACATGGCCTTTGCCGCTGCTGCTCCCCTTTAGAAGACATAGCCGGTCCTGAGGCTATTGACACTAATGGGAGAAGTAAACATGAGCACAAATTATAAGCGATTTTTATGTAAATATTGGATAGATTTTTCACAAGCCACATATCTTCTGAACATTCTGACAGTAAAATGTAATTTGTCAGACCAATAAATCAGGAGAAAAATAACTTTGTTCAGTTGTTGTAGCACAAATATCTCTTCTCTCTGTCGGTGATGATTCATCGGTCTGGTTTCACCAAAGATGATCTATAACAACTGATCTAACACTTAAATAACTTTCTGAATCGTCTCTGGTACAACGCAATCTGTTTTCATCCATCTACACGACACAAAGCTTACAAACAAGGTCTGGAGGTCATGAGCGCCATGCACTTAGAGGACAGGAAGTGTCATTACCATTACCAATACCATTTCATATCAGTGGCAAAGATTGTAATTCATTATCTTCTGTATTAGAAAATCTCTGCTCATTTTTTCTTGGGCAAGTCAAGTCAAGCCACAGATTATTTAAAGTCAAGTTACCCGACCCTCACCCCCTGGATTCTGGTCTTTCTAAAGAGAAGAGACAAGGTATCAGCTCCTGTCTAATCATGATATGATTGGCCAGGATTTATCTAACCTAAATAAATCTAAATAATAAATAATAATCTAAATAAATGCAATCAACCAAAAAACAAATAGCACTCATAAATGAGCTGTTAGGACTTTCATAAGGTTGTGATGTTCTTACTAGAGCTCCAGAAAGGCATGAGGGAGGAGACTAGGAAATTATATTGAGATGGTTTCTTGGTACTTAAAACCACAAATATATCACCATAAAAGTGTAAAATATGGGACCTTTAAAATATACTAAAATGACGTAAAGCAGCCATGACAGGTGAACCCACGGTACAGCTTTCTGGATGGACTGCAGGCATAACCGAAGGTGTGAACGGAATTACAAAAGACGAAGCAAAAGGAAATAATTGCAGAGATGACCTTCTCCAGATCAGTTAATAACTGAAGCAGCACAGGGAATGATTGCACAGCCAGTCTAACCTGTTTTCCAGAATTGAAATTGGAATAAAACAAGAAACACCTGCAGCCCTTTTAAAGCCTATCCAAAACACAACTGACTGTGGTGTGCAAGTTGAATTTTTCCAATGCTGTGGCTCTACAGTGATGATAACAAATTCAGAACTCTGAGAGCTGCAGATAGGCCAGAGGCCATTGGATGTCCCCCTAAAACATGTGCTGTAATACCCAGGCAACAAAAAAGAAGTTCCTTTTTCTGCAGCAATGGGGCCGAGACAGATACCTGATCAGTCAGGTCAAGACAGAACTGCTGAAACACCCAAACTTAAGACTGACTGCAGCTGAGTGGCACCTTGAAATGAACTGGCTCTTTTAAAATTCATGAGAAAAAAAACAACCATGGCCTCTGACTCTTCAAGAATTTAAAGAGCTGTAAAATAGTTTGTAAAAAATGCTGCAATGGGTGCATTATCAGTCAAGCCATATCATTTAAACTATGGCATTACCCTTATTGTAAAATAAAACATTTTCTTTATTCCTGTTAGACTTAAAGGCTGGTGCAGGCTAAAATATAGGCTACATGAGTAAAAGTCTGGAGACACTTGACAGCTAAAAGGTCAACAAACACCAGTAGTAGAGATATGCTGTGTTGGTAGCTGCCCTTGCTGGCTCAGAGATTGTGAATAAATTTGGAACAACACAAGTTTAAGATCCAGGGTCCCAGGAAGTGTCATGAGCCTAATTAAACTTTGACAAGCTCGGCGAAAGCCCCATCTTTTGCAAACGTGACTGCATTACATTTGATAAAGAAGTCTCCTTCCCTTGCCTCACATCTCATCCTTGGCTTCTCAGTGAAAGGTCATGGCGATAACGAGGAGAGGACAAGAGTAAAGATACTGAAAGCTTCGCTAACGAGATAGGGGACCAAGGCAGCAATCAATGGAAACGGCAGAGGCAGTGAGGCTGGTCATAATATCAGTACTTGAAAAGTAAAAGAAATTGAAATTGTGTGCCTGAGCAAGAAGAGAAGGACAAAATATCCATGACCAGTAACTCATAGGCACATTGTGATTCACACATTATCACGTAATGATTTATGCAAGCCAGGAGAGGATTGCAATATGTATTATTATCATATTTATAGAAAATTGTCACAATACGCATCTGTAAAATTAAATTTGTGGGCCTTATGCATTATAGAGAGGGGTGTGAAGGCTCAATGAGGAGCCAAAGAAAGGAGAGTGAAGGGTGATGCATTTTGACCAAATGCACAGAATGCAGACCTGTAATGTGATAGGTGGCTATATATGCGATGGTTATTAGCATAGACGGATTATCATGACCACGGGCCCTGGACACAAACTCGCCACGGGCCCCTGTCTACACACGCAAACAGTGCGCGCGCAACGGCGGCTTCCCATTACGCACATAACAACACCGGGCAACACACAACCACACAAAATAACTGTCATTTTAGGTCTGTTTTATTTGGCACCTGCCATGTAGGCTTACACGACAATATACACATAGCCTGATTATCATGACCATGAGCCCCTGTCTACACACGCAAACAGTGCGCGCGCAACGAGGCTCTTCCCATTACGCACATAACAACACCGGGGAACACAACCACACAAAAATACTGTCATTTTAGATCTGTTTTGTTTGGCCTGCCATGTACAGCACAATAAACATATTATGGGAGAGACAGCAAGCGAAAGCCAGCCCTTGCAGTATTATAGAGTAAAACACACCTTAATTAAAATATAGGCAACCATATGAAACAAATCGTTAAAGTAATAAAGGCAACATGAATCAACATCAGTAAAGAGCCACAGCTAGGACCTCACAAAACCACAGTGAGACTCACCTAAAACGCAGGCTTTTTCCGGGCTTTCTTTGAGGAGAAGTCCTTTATCAGATCATCAAAGTCCATGTCTCGAACGAGTCCGGACTCTATAGCCACGAGTAATACGCTGTTCAGGCGTCTCTGGGTCATTTTTGTCCTTAGTTCATTTTTTATTCTGGCCATTTGAGAGAATGACCGTTCTCCCTCTACTACTACCAAATGTCTCCGGTGAACTTGAGCTAGCAGTGTTAGCATCCTGCAGGTCTTCCCCGTGAGTTGTAGTACTGGCACCGCTGCTGTCAGTACCATCACCTTGCCTCACTTTTCTGGTGAAAAATGTTGAGATGGATGGAATTTGCTGCAACAAAGCGACATCTTTGGCTTCTTTTTCTTTTCTTTGCTTTCTTTTAGCTGCTCCACTCAGCGCTCGATTCTCCATTTTGAAAACGCATTGTATGTTTGACCTCCAGATTTAATCTTATAATTTCTAATACATTCAAATGATTTTATTATTATACTACATTTTCAAAACCACATTCATTCCAACATATATATATTTTTTTATTTGTAAAAATAAAAAAATTGGCTCTGGGGCCCTGGGCACACGCCCACTTTGCCCATGCGGTAATCCGTCTATGGTTATTAGGATTGAAAATGACATGTAGGCTAGGCTATGTCCTCTTGTACCATCGTACAAGGTGTGTGTGTCAGGTGTGTCATTTTTTTTTTAGATCTGAGGATAGCTATGAATGCACATTGGATTTTGATTGATTTAAGACGCTAATTAGTTTTATGCTAAGCTAAGTTAGCTTTATGTTTACTGCTGCTTGTCTTCACTAGCTTGATTGTGTTTCATCATATAAGTTACACAGCTACGTTAGTTAAGCGGTGCTATTTACCTTGATACTGTATGCTTAGCTTCTTTAATGATATAAATATCTCATTGTACTGTGTTACAGTTTCACAAGATTCACAGTAAACTTCATGGAAGTGAATCACCTGTGTCCTGGAGTTTTTTGGGAGTGTTTAAACTGATTGGAAACATAGCCCAAGACATATATCATAGACTGTATAGATGTAGTATTCGTGACATCACCTATAGGTTTCTGAAGAGCCATTGTGAAGCTGAGTGAGTGTGTTGGCTCTCGCAGTCTTGACTAATCCAAAATGGGCAAAGACGTGGAGCGTGGATGGAGCTGACACAGGTTGAGTGAAGCCTGGTTTCTTAAACAAGCCACCTGTGAAGGAACCCATCTGTCAATCAAATCAGGTATGCTCTTAATTATGCATAACTCTAATCCTGAATATAATTTGAACAAGCTAATAATTAGCTATGGAGAGCAAAATCTTTTTTTGTACCAGGCTGTAAACATGTTTATTTCTACCATGAAGTTGGATATTTTAAATCTTTTTGTAGACAGCCTCAAGTGGCCATTGGAGGAACTACAGTTTTTTGGCATTAGTAGAAACCTTATGTTAGCTTTGGACGGTCAGGCGAACAGTTTCCATACTTTGTGCTTAGTTAAGATGTGGCTGCTAACTATCATATTTTCATATTTTCCTTACAGATGGTGTGGTATTGATCCTCTCATCTAGTTGTCAGCAAGAAATTGAATAAGTATATTTCCCAAAATGTCTAACTATTCCTTTCATTGTTTTCATTGTAAATTTGCATAAAACTGTAGAAACGCTAAACACTTTTTTCCTTTTGGATCACATCACATCTGTCATATTTTTTTTTGGCTGCCCATTCAGGTTCCTGCATTCTTGTCTTTGGAAAACCATATATCATAAACCTTAGTGTCTTTACATCGAAATAAATATTCAAGATATTGTCAACTTTGCAAATCACAGAAAAATCTAAAGGTCCACTGCTGGCAAGATGTACAGCCTTGCGTTTGGGAGGTAATCCTATTGTTTCCACTGAGTGCAAGGCATCGACACAGATTACATTACTCACAGACCTGCCGCTTTCCAATTGACTGACGGAGGACTCGGGGGAGGCCATACTGCAGCAAGATCAGGGAAATACAGAGCCTTTGTGGAGCAGCACACACTTGTCTTCAGTGCTCCTGTGGGGAGCAATGGCATACACCAATTATGCTGAGGCATGCTATGAGAGCAGCAAGGGAACTATTTGACATGAACACATAATTAAAAACACTGCTCTGTTGCCCCGAGCCAGCTGCCACACTGAGCAACCTTTGTAATGTTAAACTGTGAGGTCATGACATTGTTATTGAATCCTACAGGGTGATCAGAGACATAATTTTAAAGACCGCATGAATAGATTTGAAGAAAATACTGCTTTTTGTTCTCCTGTTGTGTTGTGATAGCGGTAACGCTGGGGGGCTGATTTGGGTTTGTCTTTGTCTGAGAAAGACTGTTTAAACATGCAGCACACATAAATACAGCTGGTGCAAAAGCCGACAACATAGTTAGGGGCTCAAAAGATGTCCAGATTCTGTACAAAATGCACCAAAGAAAACAACCTGCGATGAATGTGTGAAAAAAAAAAAAAAATCAGGCTCTAAACAGAGTGGAACAAACTCCAACTCCAAAAGAATACTAATGATGCACCATAACTGCTGGATGAGTAAATAAGCAACTGTTTGCTAACATTTTCCATATCAGCTTAAAAGGTGTCTTGTTTAGCTGCTCCCAAGTGGCATAAAAAAATCAGCTACTGCAAGTTTAAAACAGAAAATAAATCCTTGGTATTTCCATTTATTTATTTATTTCACTTAAATTGGCTGTGAATGTACTAAAAAGCTCTAGTGGGAGTGTGAAACTAATATCCTGTGGAGTTTTTGACCATTTGTAGCTCTATGGAGCAATGTTTTTATGAGTGGTTACCATGGACAATATGAATATGGACGTTGTATCCGTGACATCGCCTATAGGATTCTGAAGAGCTGTATGTGAAGCTCAGAGTGTGGTGCCTCTGGCCATCTTGGCAATCCTACCTCTGTTCGTATCATTGGTGAACCTGAGATGGGCTAAATGATGCCTGGGTGCTCAAGCAAGCCGCCTGTAATAATGCCCACCTGTCAATAACAGCTTCGGCACCTGTGCCTTAAGCCTTTGAACAGGTGAGTTCTGTAAAAATTCTGATTCAGAACAGTTGCATGAATGGGGAAATTAGGTATAGAGACCAAAACTGTTTTTTGCACCACACTGTAAATATGTTTATTTCTGCTATGAAGTTGGACATTTTAACATGGGAATATATGGAGATTGACTCATTCTGTAGCCAGCCTCAAGTGGCCGTTTGAGGAACTGCAGTGGGGAACTGGTGGTTCCCCACTTTGTTTACATTATGTACATGCACAAGCTCATGGGGAGCACAAAGGCTATTCGACTGATCTACAAGTGTACAAGTAGTGACAAAGCTAGTAAAAGCAAAGAAGAAGAAGGTGACCTTCTCTGTGTATCTGTATGCGACAGTGGGAAACTCAAGACAACTATGTAACTGTATGCAACACATGGTTGGATCAGTGTTAAAATTTCATGTCATTGTATTGCTTTTTAGTCCACTACAATTTTCCAAAAGAAGCCCCCTTGACTTGCCACACTGTGGGATGCACTCTGGGAGAGTGAGCATACTGAGCTTTCAGTTCATTTGTTTTCAAGCGTCCTTAGTCTCTTTGAGTAAACAGACTAATTTCAATTTACCGCTGCTTCACAAAAAAACAACCATGCAGAAATCCTCACATTTACAGCATAGTCAATATCTGCACGAAGATTAATCTTTCTTATAAACCCTCTATTGTCATGCTCTGCTGGTACCATGTTCAACACCTTATCTTTTCTATTATTTGACAGTGAAAACAAATGATCTCATTGACCCGTTAATCAGATAGTAAATCACTACAACTACTGGATAAGCTCGTATTTTCCTTTAGCTTTATGCCCATCACCTGCAGTGCTGTGAGGTCACAGCAAAAAGACAAATCTGCATATGCATAAAGGCCACTACTTCACATGTCGTTTAATCATGCCCTATAATTAAATATTGATGACTACTCTTTAACTAATCAGTCAGTCTAATGTCTACCTGGCTCCCAATGTGCAATTTAATAAGGTTAATTGCTGCTGTTGGAGATGTGTTATCAAAATATTATTCCTTTACTGTCTAACTCTGCTGTAGAGCACAGGACTACAGTCTCACTTTATTTTCCTATCAGACGTGAGACTTATGAATCTTTAATGTTTCCTGTCTATAGAGGAGATATTCCAGATTCAGTTTTACAAACATAGATTTGATTGTCAAAACGTCAACCATGAAGGAGTCTTATAAGAAATGACAAATGCTGTCTCTCTCCCCCTCCATAGCTGACAGCTGACAGCACGATACTTATGCTTACTTCAGCTGCTATGCTTAACTAGTGCTTGACCCTATGAAGCATGAATACAAAATAATAAAGCAAAAATATATTTTAGTTTTAAACCGATGTCTCAGTAAGTCATCAGGAGGAATTCTTGAAATTGTTGTTTCTTTTCACACATTTATATACAGCATGTAGCAGTGAAAACACTGACTTCATTTCTATTTCAAAACAACTACAGGTTTTTAAGTTTTGGTTCTCCCCAGTGGCAGCATTGAATCACACAGCACTGCACACTGATACCGGGAAGCTTGTGTTGTGTTGCCTCAAACACTGACCTCTTCTGGTTTTTCAAGTATCAGGCATTGACCAAGCAAAAAAACACAAACAAAAAAACTAGGCAAGGTTCTTGGGTGTGAGTAAAGCTGATGAAATGCCAAATGAAGACCTCTTTTACCTTGATAGTTATGTTGATGCTACATGTTTCCCGACTTATTGCATCATGACAAAAATAAGTAAAGTGTTTAAACTATCAACCAAAGTCTCGCCAAACTCCACAGGTAGCAAGATTAATGTAATATACACAAGCTGTAATCCATGTGTGGGTAATGTTCCAGAGCTGGAATCAGCAGCATCTGAGCTGAAACAAGTTGAGTCAAGAAATATTTCAATTTATTGGATTTTCTAGCTTGGAAATATGACTTATGACTTACTCAGCAATAAAAGTTTTTTTTTTTTTTTTTTTAGCAGATGAAGAGTGCAGAGAGCTGTGAACTATCAGTGCTAAAAATAAATGTACATTTTAATAAATGAAGACAGTTGTCAAGATATTAAATTAGCAGCATTTTTAACCATGATCACAAACTCTTCTTAAAGAACCATCCCAGTGACTCACATGTGAACTGTATACTGACAGTAATCTTCACAGCACTTCTGGAAATACCAGTAGGCTGTCAGATGTAAGATGTGGTTTATGAGGTGCACACTGGCTCAAAAATGCAACAAAATGGACTTTGAGAGCAAGAGTGCAGAAGGAGTGGGCTTCTGATAGCCAAGGCTTTTACCACCAGCTTCATACTACGATTTTTATAAAATGGGCAGGGAACTATTAATAATGTCTAATCTCGTTTGTTAGTCAAAATGTTATCAATCAGATATTGATGTACCACATTTACCCCTTTATGTTTAGGCGAGGGTATTTGATTACCAGGGTGCAGGAGGAAAATAATTACCTCCGAAGCTTGTTTTTAATCTTTCTGGTTATTCAAGAAAATCAGAGACTCAGGTCAAGACGAGAAGAAAGTGATCACAGAGTGAAGACACTACAAATCAGAACTAGATTTCAATACCATTCCTTTGAGAAAATAAAGTTATTAAATGGATGATGGGTGATTTTTATATGAATAAACATGTAAGCCTGTGTATGGAAGATATTGTGCATTTTAGGACTTTCTCAAGTGTTTTTTATAAACAGTGAAGTTTATTTTCAGACACAAAGGCATTTCAGATTTGACCTCCGGTACTAAACAGAGGGCGAACAAATTTCAGGCTGTTAAATTTAAATTTTTCACTTTTTCACAGGCACAAAGGTGTCACACGTCAATTATGTTTCATTTTTTCTTATTTCACATAGATTGCACAGAACAACTGTAGAATTTAAATTAAACACACAGAAAAATTTTGTTGTCATGTCATGTCTCTTATAGGGCCAGAGTGTCAGATTTAGGGCGTTCTATTTACAGAATATGACAGAGATGGAATATGCAAAACTGTTGCTTTCATGAGTGTATAATCGCCTGAAAAGAAGAATTGTTGCATTGTTGTAGACACCATCTACAGATGCCCTCTCCTCCTCTTTCACAGAGTCTGTCATGTTGAACATCCATGATTCTACAGTAGCTCAGAATGGACAAATTGAAAAATTTGAATAAAAATTATGTGAAATTCATGGACTGGCACATGACGGACGAAAGCAAAAGCATTTTCCAAGTATGTTTTTTATCAATCAAGAACAAAAGTCATAGAACATCTTATACCATCCTAAGTCCGACCATAAACATTGCCAACCAGTGATCGTCAGTTTATTACAGAGCATCACAAAAGTCATTCACGATGATGGGAAACATATATACACAGGGAGAACATATATATACAGTATGTGGATATATTTAAAAGAATACATTACCTGGTACTCTAGTTTCTACATATTAATTTTAATAGTGCAAAATCTCTTCCAACAGGCAAACTTTTTTCATCCCTAACCAAAGAAAAAGGATGGCCAAATCATCAATGCCAGTGATGATGAGGCTGCGTCCACTCAACCAGGATTTTGTAATGTGCTATTACAGGGCAGAATATATCCAACTGGAACAGGAGGGAAATTTCATCAGCTTTACTTCTTCTCATCCACATGGAACGTCATTGAAACTAATTCCTCTTTGCACTCAAGAGTGAAGGATAGAAAGCTCATGTCTGCCACTGGAATAGTGATGACTGAAGTGACCTCCTGGCTTATGTGGTGATGTACAGTGTATGACAAAAAAAAGTGTGACGGCTTCAACAAGAGCTCAGCAATGCATGACTGAAAAAGAAAAACAGTATGGTGTGATGTGAAAATGTATTGTGACATTTTATGCTATGTAAACAAACATACATCACCTCCAGCAACAAAACTCTTCTCTTCTGCCCCTCTTTCTAACTGACTGTCTTTACTTCTCAGGCTGTTATTTTTATACAATGACTGTCGTCACCACCCTCACAGATTCAGTCTATGTTTAAGGGGAGGGGGAGTCTGACAGCTGTTTGACAGTAGTCCAGAGATGCTTTCTTCTGCTTCTCTTCCCAGTGACAAGCGGTAATTGAAGACATTCTGCTGATTGTCAGGATAGCTTGACACGCATGGGGCACATATTATGTCAGACAAAACATCAGAATGAGAAGAAAAAAAAACAACGCATCTGATATCTGCCCTTCAGTGCCTTCCTCCGCTGGCCTCGTCTTTTTTTGAGGAAAAGATGTACTGGGGGTTGATAATTGTTATTATGCTGCAGCTGTGTTTAGTCGGACAGCAGGAGAACACATAAAACCCTCAGCATTTCTACACAGCAGCTCAGTTAATGAGAATAATCCTAAAGTTATACATTACACCATGACACCAATCCACTAGTAACACACGACAAAATATAAGATCAAGACTTTATTGATTCTTGGTGAAAAAAGTAACCAGTAATCAACTAACTGCACCCACATGCAAACTCGAGCATCAGTGGCTCCACAGTCTAGATGAAAACATTACTGAGCTCAGCTCATGGTTGGCCAATGCCACAATAATGTCATTTTGTGAAACAGGCAGCCTGCACATTATACTGTAGCAGAGCAGGTTGGCACCCTGACGTTTCCAAACATTTGGAGGTTTGAGAAGCTGTCTCACGCCATCGTTATAGGTAATATGTGGGCATATAACGGGGAACAAAATGCTCTAAATAAAGCTACGTCCACAGTTTCTGGGCACGTTCTTATTTTACTTTTCAACTTGTGGCACTGTCTTTGAATCTTTATCTTTATCATCTGATAAATCATTGACAGTATAATTGCAGAGATATTTAATCACACACATTAGTATCAGGAAATTCTTTGCATTAAATTTGATGTCAAAATCAATGTCATATTCTGAGCAGTGCTTCAATATTGTATATGGTTGTATATGTGTTTGTACTGTGTCTGGTTATTATACAGTATTGATACATTAATATGAAATGAATGAAGAGAAATGGACTATAATAGGTAAAGGGAGAGAATACTGCTATATAGCATATAATAAAATGATAAATACAATGATATAGTCATGATATATTATTAGATTGTTATATCAGTAATGTAATGCATTGTAAAATTGGACAAGTTGTAGATGTATTGAGTATTTAAAAATGTCCTCATAATTTGAAACATTAGGTTCAGTATTCAAAATCCAGAGAGGCTGACAGTGGTTGGACAAAGACACTAAAGCACATGTTTTATGGAAGGCATTGCATGAAAAAGTGGGGGAAACACATTTTGGCTTGGAGAGAGAAGCTGCCAGTGCCACTGCAATTAGCTGCGATATTTAAATCCATCATCCACAGTTTAATACAGCTACGGCTGACAAACTGAATTAATACAAATGCACCACAGATTCATTGTGTCTGTGTTGCTAATTTTGTTTCACTGGTCAACCCCTGATCCTCAGCACTTCACTGAATGCGATGCTGCAATCACTGGTTAATTAGAGTGTTTAAGAGGGGTGAGTCATAGGATACAGTGTCTACCCAAGATGTAAATAAAAATCATCACTGAACAGTTAAATCAAACTTTTTCTCCAAACTTGAATTTGAACTAATTACGCAGTTGAACAAGCTGCAAATCTGTGATGACTTCATATTTAAAACCACTTTGACTTTAGGGGATGGCTCTTAGGTAATAAAGCTTGACAGTGAAGGAGGTCCCCCTAAATATTATTTAGAATCAATGAGCCGTTGATTTGATGTACGATGTGTTGACTTTTGTAGGTCAAAGTCACATTGCGTTTTTATTGATGGAGTAGTATCAGCTACATAGTTTGGAAGAGAAAGATGTGATGAAAAATGGTCCAATGGTTTTATTGGAACATTTTTCATTAAACATTGGGAGGAGAAATGCAGCTTTTAGCCATGTCAAATTTTCATGATAATGGCATGTACTGCTCTGAGATATACATACTATTAGCATATTTTTGTACATATATTAGATAATGAATTGTAATAACTGATGATCTTCTGACTTCAGGTCAATCAGATAAAAAAAAAAAATTCAGTTAGTCCGATGCTTTGATTTGTGACTAAATATCTGCAAAACCGACATTCTCAAAAGCATCAATTTTACTTATATATTATGCTAACAAGCTAAACTAATATGGTGAACATCCAAAACATACCTGTTAAACATCAGCATGTTAGCATTGTCAATGTTTAATTAGCCTAGCTCCCCATAGCTATAGGCTAATTAAATACTGGACTCTTTAATCAAACTCATTTTGAATACTTCCATGATGACTCGTTGAAATACTGTCCCCAACAACAAATCTTTATTCACTAGATGCAACAATCAGACATGATTAACCATGAGGAAGGTTAGTGAAGCAATTAAAGGTGCCCTGTGGCGTTTTCTTGTAAACAAACACATTTATGTTTACATTCAGTCTTTCTCAGCAAAATGCATTTTGTTTCCTCGATGCCCAACAGTCATGTTTAATGCATTGTTTTCCTCATTTGCAAAGCTGATTTTTTTTTAAGCATATGGAAGCCTGCATTGCATACTGTACATCGGTGATTACGTAAACAGCTTTTTGCCAAACAAACAAAATTGGGACCAGACTCACCAAAACACTGCCCCCTTGTGGTACCTTTGTTTTAGTGAGGTTAGAGACTGCAAATACCTGAATACCCCTCACCTGACTTTGCCCTGGCAAGCATGGTATCTACCATCTAATGAAACTCCTGAAAACAAAGGCCCTCTCCACAGCCAGTGTTGGTTTGTCCCTTCTGGGCTACTGCCAAAATATGCAGGTGTAACATGGTGGATTTTGTGGAGGAAGACTTGTTCCAGGTGTAGATAAAATTTCATAGTATCAGCAATAATTCTTATTTACAGGTGATTATATGCTGATGAAAAGATACTTTTAGGACCCTTATGCTTTATTTCTTTCATATTCTGCCAATAGATCCCCACACTGGACCTTTAAGGTCATGCAAAAGGGCAAGTCTCCTGGTCCTGATCAATCTACTGTAGTTCTATAGTCTATAATCCTCTGTGACTATCAGCTATCTGCAAGTAAAGTCAAGTGAAAAGTCCAATCTTAATGCAACTCTTTCACACCTTTCATCAAACTGTGTCCCTCTTTTCCCACACATTTCAGCTCCATTAAAACCATTAAATAGAATTAGTCCATTCTTAATTGAAATCCGACTTCTTTATGTGGATGCTTGTTGTCATGGAGACAGGGCAGCTTTACCTGATCAACATCTGGTTCAGAGTCAAATTAGGTCTAATCAGGTTGACTGTCTATGTGTCAGTCTGCCATGCACTTCCCTGCCTGTCTGCAGCATAAAAGCAACAGCTTCTATTCATCACTAAGGCCACAGAATCAGACACAAGACCGAGCTAATGAAAGAGGAGATATTGGTAATACACGCTTTTATCTTTTCATCTATTGAATGCTGCAAACCATATTGATCTCTTGTCTTTTGGTTTATGTGACATGGCAGTGAACTTTTAACGGATAATATTTGATCTAAAGTGCTTGGAATCAAATGTATGAAGGGTGGGAGTTCACTGCAAAAGCAGTTTTTTTTCTTCTTCTTCAAGTGAACGACAGACAGAAGCCAAGGCAAACCTCATTTTACTGAAGTACAGTGATGTGAGGACAGGAGATGAAAGAAACCATAAATAGAATTAACAAGAGGAGCTATGGCTAAGGCTATGTGATGGCAGAGCTTTAAAGAAAAACATCATTGAGTGAAGAATACTGTATCTTTTTTTTTCATTCAGTCAATAGTCGTGTTGCAGTGTTGTGAAGCCGATAAAGGTGAGATTAAGGTGTCTGTGTGGTAAGTGTAGAGCATCACAGCTGATGATACATGAATGGCTTCTCCAAATCGACAACTAGGAGCAAGTGCTTCATCTGAAAATAATTATGACTTGATGAAAACTTGATTCAACAATTACTTCTTCCTGGAAACACTAGATTGAGCATCATTTCTTTATTTTGGGCATATTTGCTGTTACATGAGGCGATGAGATGCCCGGGTCCTGAGTAATGAAGTTGGTTTGATTTGTAAGATCAGATGAAATGTTTTCAGATTTATTCTCTAGAGGAAGTTGTCATGTCATTCAGCATTTGATGGCTCACAAAGTGAAATGCTGAGAGAAAAAACAACAGGCAGCCTTTGTCTTTGTAAAGAGATTTTTTAAAGATCACTCGATTAGACAGTATCCCGTTAAACAGAGCTATATCCATGTTTTCCTTGTCGTGAGAGCAATCGCATCAATGTAGTGGCCCTCTCTCTGTGGCAGGCAGGAAGGAAGATTTTATTAGTGGTGTTTTGGTGACCTCTGCAGGTTAAACCCGTTTTATTCTGTGGGTAAGCTATGTCATGTAAGATGTTTTCATTTAGCAAGACGTGACAGGCATACCAAAACACACTACTGTTGAGTAAAAGGGGTAAATAAGGACATGCCTGTTTCCATTTTGATGAGCCCCTCAAGCAAATGCCTCAAGACTTGGCTGTGAATCTCTATTTTACTGGGAAAACAAGGAGGAGTGACATTGACATCTGATGTAACCTTTGTTTTAACTGCCAGCAGGGAGCCACAGAGAAGGGAATTATTTAACAGGACAAGTTTCATGCTGGTTTCACAAGGTGGCAAAGTTTTAAACTTAGCTTAAACTTTTATGAATTCACTGCATGTGTGACACAAAAGGACTAATGGAGAATTAAACAGTACCAGCAGATGCAGGGACAAACAAAACAAACAAGCACACAAAAGCAACATTTTGAAGGACCAGTGTGTAGAATTTAGCGACATCTAGTGGTGTATTTGTTGATTGCAAACCCATCGTCTCACCCTCTCCTTTCTACCATGAAGAATGTTGGCAGACATACACTACTGTAAGGCTAGTATGGCACCAAAAAAGGTGGTCTGGTCTGATGAATCACATGGGTGACTGGGTTCGTGCGTGTTGCTTACCTGGGGGAACACATGGTACCAGAATGAGGCATGTGGGAGGCAGTGTGATGCTTTGGCAATGTTCTGCTGGGAAACCTTGTGTCCTGCCATTCACGTCGATGTTACTTTAACATGCACCACCTTCTTAAGCCTTGTTGCAGACTATGTACACCCTTTCAGGGAAATGGTATGCCCTGATGGCTGTGGCCTGATTCAGGAACACAAGTTCAAGGTGTTGACTTGGACTTAGCATCTGTGGGATGCGCTGGACAGTCTGATCCATGGAGGCCCCACCTCGCAACTTACAGGATCTGCTGCCAATGTCTTGGTGCCAGATACCACAGCACTCCTTCAGAGGTCTAGTGGAGTTCATGCCTCTATGGGTCAGGGCTGTTTTGGTGGCAAAAGGTAGGAGGGACCTGCACAATATTAGGCAGACTCATCGGTGAATAAAAGACACATAAAAGGCTCAAGTAATAAAACATATTCATGCTTATTGTCAGGTGATTATACAACATTGAAAACATAAATTTGCATATTATATTTAATTTCTGATCCTAATCTGTAAATAGAGCCCCCTAAATCTTACACACTGGACCTTTAACGTATAGGATTTTCATAAAATTCAGACACTCAACAGCACATGATTGACCTATTGCTGTGAGATGTGGCACACACATTCATGGTCCACAGAGGATTGTAAAAACTTTGATCTGATCTGTACTTTTCATCTAGCACCATCATTTGCTATAATATATTGGTTTATGATCAAATACCTGCAACTATAGTGACAATCCCATCAGCCTCAGCTGTGCTTTGTATTTGATGCTAATTTGCTTATATACTGACAGCACAGTGAATATGGTTACATTATACCTCCTCTAGGCAGTTCCTCTTTTATCCTGTGTGCACTCTAACCCTATGTTTCCTCCTTCTATTACTAACAGGGCTTTCAGATCCTGGGAGGACTGCAGGACTGTGTCTGTTAAACCACACTTCTTTAGATTCTTACAAGTTGGAGACTTCGTTCTCAATAGTTTCCCTGGCTTCCCTGCTATCTCTCCCTCTACCATTTTAAATTTTAAACCTGGCTTTACCCTTTGTGAAAGTAGAGAATATCAAACACTTCTCCGTGGCAATGTCCAACCTGTCTTTGTTAACTTGATGTAATGTAATGGACTTTTCTGTCTGCAAGCATGTAAGAATGTTGATTTGCCTCACAGGGCCGCTCACATCACTATAAATCAATAAGAGTCTTGTTAAGCAGCAATTCATAATTAACTTCATACCCACTAAAATGAAATGTATATTCGGAAACTGAATATACATATTAAACACTATGAAAATTTCAAACTACAATGGAACAAACAAACAAATAAAAAACAATACAAATGACAGCAGGGTAAGTAATACAAAAAACACAACGTCTGCAAATGAATTCAGGGAACAGCTGTAATGTTTACAGTTTTCCACTTGATGGCAGCATTGTGACTTGATGGAACATTGAACGCTTGCCTATAAGCACAAACTACAACATGCCATTAAGACCACACTGAAGAATTTACATTATATGTACAGTACTATACATGCACTGCATTATTGATGGAGTATTCTGAGGTGATGGTGAAAAGACTAAGAACACACAGCACTTTATTGGGCTTAATATGTTTTTCTTTGTGTATTTATTCATTCAACAATTCATTTTCTTTACATTTATCTGGTTGGTTTAATTGTCTGCCTGTAAATCTATTCAGTGTATATGTCTACCTGTCTGTTGAGTCAGTTAGTGTTTTCTTTATGTTTTATCAACTCCTTTCTAAAGTGTATCCCAGACTGTTTTTTTTTTTTTTAGTATTTCTAGTGCCAAGAAAAAAATGTCTTGATGAATTGTGTAATTTCCATTCACTTTCACCTTGGGAAAATAGAGAGCACTGGGGAAATGAGCACAAAGAAATATAGTTTCTTCAGCCTCGGTAAAAACACATACTGTCACAACTTCTATTCAGACAATCAGACAATAATGCAAAACCTAGAAAGAAAGTTCCCAGACTGTTTTTAATCCTCGAGGAGTGCTCATTTAGTTATTTCCTGTTGACTTGTTTTTGAAGAGTAGTCTTTATTTCTCCACGATTAAAATTCAATGAGGAAAAAACCCAATGGAGTGTAATAAGAAAAACAAAAATAGCCCTGCATAGCCAGCCAGGAGGTATAGAACGCCATTTGTGTTTCATTATTTATGGTGAAGCCATATACTTTTTTTAAAAAAAAGACATGACCTTTCCTCATGTTGCTGGGAATTATGCACTGCCCGTAGTGGAGTTGCCATGCTTCACTGCTTACTAAATCGACAATTCCCCCATAGCCGAGCATCGCTCTCAAGCACATCATGCCAGGGCCCATTTTGATGACATCATCACTGCTGTCACTCTCATTGTGGACCAAGCCCTCTGGGTAAAAGGGTGTCACGGACTGCTGCACACCCATATCTGCTCGTCCATTGCCCCAACACAGAAGTATCCCCTATCACAAGCCCCTACAGCGTTGCTTTTGCAGCAGCAGATTATACTTGATGACTTCATCTTAATCACATTCAGTTTAATTTTCTTTTATCTCCTCAGCGCCATGCCACACTGACTGCGAAACATTCCACAAGTGGATGCACACCGGCCTGTTTGAGCGTATGCATTCACACACGGGGACACTGGAACACACACAAGTCGACAAGCGCGCTTAAGTCTGCTTTTGTTCAGTTTGACGGAAAACTTCCTTCTCTAATGCCACATGGTTAACACTAGTTTTAAATGGGAAAGAGGTCTAATCTAACTATTAACAGAGTGGATTTGCCATTTAATGTATGAGCAATCACACTCACCATGAAAAGCAACAAACAAATAGAGCTTATATGTTCTTCAAGTGTTCTTTAGTTTCAATACATATTCAAACTGTGAAATCCCCAAAATAATTCTGCAATGCAATTCCCTTAAATCCACTTTAAGCCGACAGGTATTGTATAGACCATCAATGACGTTTCTATGTGATCTATGTATATTATATATATTCTTCCATTTTTTTAAACTCACCGTTACTTTTACCATTTATATTAAGCATATTTTCAGAAATTATTAAAGTTATGGGACAGTTATAAATGATACAAAACACCAAAATATATCAATAAATAAAAGAATAGTGACAAAACACAGAATCAGTAATCTAACACCATTTTTCAACACACCCTCCAAGCATCTAGATTAGTTTTTTCCACCACATTTAACAGGTGACACCAAATTAATCTAAGGTTTTCCTTGAATTCAGTGGTGGAGGAAGTATTCAGCTCATTTACACTGTGAAAATACTCCACGAAAAGTAAAATACCTCCAATGAAAATTGTGTATAAGTATTGCATGCATATACTTTAGTTTATTTAGTAAGTTAAACCTACTGATACTGAAAAAATGTTATGTATTATATCACTGGACTAATATTACTGCTTCATCAGTGTCTGAGCAGGATTTTACTGTTATAGTTGGTTGAGGTGAAGCTAATTTTATTTTATTTTTTTTTAATTAAATCATCACATTTAATAAGCTCATCATATGTTTTATACGAAAAATGAATCTTTATATTCACTAAAGCTGTCAGATAAATGTGGCGATGTAAAGAGTACAACAGTCCTCTGAAATGTGGTGAAGTCGAATTATAAAGCAGCATGAAACTGAACTAATGAGTTAAGTACCTCAAATGTTGAATGTAAATGTACTAATTACATTCAAATGCTTAAACCTTTTTGAATATGACCAAAACCCATTTTTTATCATTTTGCTGCTGGTGTTGTGAAGTTTTAGGAATAATGCAACCTATACTATTGTATGAAAAGTATTCTACATATTGGTCATAGAAAATATATTGATATGCATGTATTTTTGCATTATTGTGCTTTTATTTAACATTAATGTTAATTTCTATGTACAATAACTACAGTGCAATAGACTTAAGCACTCACTGTACAGCAGCTTATTCTCTGTTGAAGTGAGCTGGGTCTTTTCACTGCTCTTTGAACACTTTTGACCTTGCTCTGTGACTCCAGACACACACTCAGAGAAACATGGTTTTACTCAGACATGGCAGCGGGCCAAAATAAATAACCTGCCCTCAGAGTGTCGGCAGAACCGCAAGAAATCCTAAACCCAAGACCCGGCCCAGCGGCACTCACTCACAGGGCTATCAGCGAATGACTTGCTGAAATTTTAATTGTCCGAATGCATCATGTGGTTTGGAAACAAAATCAAATCAGGACGGATCATCCTTCCTCTTTGACACCCATCCAAAGGAGAGTAGCATTTTTGATTAGGGTTTCATTTATTTATTTTAGGTGGCTCTGATTTCAAGGTCGGGTTACACCAACTTGGGGGACAAACAGATGACATTGTATGGATAGGTAATTCAAGAGTCTTCGATCCTCGCAGATAAGAGGGAGATAAGAGACAGGTGTCTTGTAGAATAGAGGACATCCATCTAGAAATTCAATCGCCAAAGCTCAGTCAAAAATGGTGTCCATGAAATAAAGGGATTGATATCGATACCTCCCTTCAATTAAGGAGATCAGGATTCCATACATACATCCTGAAACATCTTCAATAAAAGATTTTGTTTTCTACTTTTTATTTCTCTTGGCATTAAATGTATGCAATTAGCGACACCAACTTTATTAAACATTTGATAGATTTTAATGTGATTTAATGGAAGTGAGTGTGTGTGAGTGAGTGTTTTGCTGTCCTCAGTACACGGCTGCAAACATTTCCCCTCCTGTCCAGTCTCACCATCGTATCACTTGTCTGATGTCACCACACCAGTCAGGTATTACAGCTGTAAATGTGATTAAAGAAATGCTAGACGTGGACAGTAGACAGCTCTTGTAAGATGGATGGTGATGGTGTATGTCGTGTGTGTGTGGTTGTGTGTCAACGTGTGTCACCATAAGTGAGAGACTATCAGGTTTTTTTTTTTCTCTTTTCTTTCTTGCATAATGTTTAATTCACCAAACTTTGCTGAATACAGCAGGATAAAGTGAATTAAAGATTAAACCAGGATGCAGTTTTGATACTTAAAATTAGAATTTTGCAAATGCCTTTTTCTTTTTTTTTCACACATCTTTCTTAAAAGTAAAAGCTTGCAGTCACTGAGGCCATCAAGGAGTTGCTGAAGGTGCATTTTTAAATACACTGGAAGTCCGTGTGAGTGATGGGACGGCACGATGGTGAGCAAATATTGGAAAAAAAAAGGGGTGATGAACATCTCTGACATTCAAGGTAAGGACATATGGTCAGGAAGAAAAAAAATCAATGATATTCTACTCAGCAACCAATGAGGGACAAATGGAGTGAGACCTTATGCAGAGTCACTTGATCTTTTTAGTGCAGACCAAACTGATTTTTCTACAGCAGTTTGAACGATACAAATATTTGTTGAATTAAATGAAGGTTTAAAGAATAAAGAAAGCTCAATGATGAAATGAATACTCAGTGTACATGATTATTAAATCTATCTATCACTTTATATTAGAACTTTATCCTGAGAATGAATAGTGTGGTGGAATTTATTGTGCCACCCTTTCAGGTTATTATTAATCATCCCAGCCATTAATAATTGGACAGTAAATATTCATTACAAGCCTCCATATCATGACATAAAGGCTATGTCTGGCCAATTAAAAATGCATAAGGAGTAATGGGGCTTTATGAATAACTTAGCAGATGCCTCTTGAATGCCAGAGCATGTGAAACGTAACAAAGACTTATACAATATGACAGTTTACCATACAACATATATTTAGACAAATCTAAGAATATAAAAGTATTTAAATCTAAACAAAGCATGGACAATAGATGACTTTTTAAAGGTCTTTACAGCTTACATATTAACATTGATACAGTAACACACTCTCAATATATGCAGCATAAACTGAGATCTGACATACTGTGTATCAACGTAATTTAACTGTATTTGCTGTAGAACTTATTTTTCATGCTCCTTGCATTGTATATCCAAGTGTACTGTAGTTGCCCAGTAGATGTCAGGTTTGTATAAGAAAAGGTGTTAATGACACCTACATCACAGACACATCCACAGTCACTCGCATCCCACTAATCATGGATACCTGGTGTAATGAATGAGTGAATATTTGTGTAAATTATTGGCTATTCTGAACTACTTCTACCAATGTATTTAGCTCAGCATGAGCAGTATGTATGAAATATAATTTATCCATCAGTTAGAGCATGCATACGTGGCTGGGTTCAACCAGTGTCTGATTAAGACAAAAAGCTGCTTTTTAGCCCAGTGGGCTTCATTCAACAGTATGTAGATGAGCTTTATGTGTAAAATAATATAACAAGATGTCTATCCTCATAGTTTGTAGTGTTTTAGAAGCTGAAAGGATTTAGAGGCAAACGTGGCTTGAAAGTAGACTTTGCTGCTCTGTTGCTACGCGATGATCCTCAATCTAGTAGTATTGTAAAGGTTCAAAGCAATGAATTAGTCTAACTCCAACTCACTCTTCCACTTTCAAGTGGAAAGTGCCTTGTGTTCACATGTTTCCATATTCTTTAATGCCTGCTTGTTGACAGAAACTTCAGAAAATCAGATGAGGTTGTGTGCGCCCATTGTTCAGTTCTGGCAGCATAGACTTAACTAACCTCACTGATCACCTTGGAGGGCTGTGTGTAATATTATTGGTGTTAACAGATTCATTAAGCCTCTCTAAAGTGGAGGTTAAGTCAAGCCTAAGCATTCAGATTTTAATTTGGATGTGTTAATTACCAATTGGAGTTGTTGCTTTCATCTGTGGAATATGTTGCATTTATCTCAGAAAGTCTTTTGACAAACATGTTTTTTTGGCAGGGATTTGTTTATTTTCAGAACACTCAGCTGTCAGGTACACATGTCCCTTCACATTATTTTGAAAAGGCATTGCTATGGCCACCTTGACTTGAGTGCTAACCCTGATGACTGTGATTGAATCAAGAGATGAAAAAAAAAAAAAAACGACTCAGTGTTTTGCTTTGTTTTGAATCTTTTTTTTTTTTTTTTCACAATTATAATGAGTTCGCTTGAGTTCGCAAACCTGTCTGCTGCACCGGCGATGTCCTAAAATTCAAAATTATGCAGTGTCCATTTGCATTTTGTCCAGTGCTTTCATACCCAGCTCTCTCAGATCCCCATATCTTATCCACAACCTGGACCTAAGTTCAGTGTTAGCAACCTAGGTTTTCCAGTGATCATAAAAACACTTGACATTATGTCCTGCATCATCTTTATGTGAGTTGCCAGCAGCTACTGGTTTATTTACTGTTTTATTGGCCGGAGTGTATATTGGTTGACAAATATTAATACACTAATAATTGGTTCGTCCCAGTTATGACTTCTTTCCTACCTCAATTTAAAGATTGTGCTAGTGGTTGCATAGCAAGTAGGGAATGACAATTGTAAATCTGAGGTGATAACTATTTCCTTAGCTACCGCAGTATGCATCACTTAGACAGTAAAGCTATACTGCAGGAATAAACTACAAAATCGTTCAATACTGAACTGCTCATCATAAGATGCACTGACAATGAATCATCTCCCAGAGGTATCTTTGCACAGTTCAGCCTGTCTGAATAAAAGTGGCTTGGGCAGAACTAAAAGTGAGTTAGTAGGAGGTTTTGTTGTGATAAGGGGTGCCATCCTGCCTTATTTGTTTGCACCTCTGTGCAAGAAGATCCTTAGTTTAGGCATCTTTCTTCATCTCTTTTGGAATATCATATTTGGCACATTCTTGGTCCGCAAATGTCAGTGAGTGTTTGTGTAGATTGTTTCCCAGCCTTCTGCCCACTGTGCAAACTGGGATATGCTCAAGAAGTCCAGACGTGGAATAAATACTGTCAACATCAGTGTGCATGGGGTTTTGCTTGGACTCACTTTTAGTAGCCACTTATCACTTAGTCTGGAACAAAGACACCTGTCACTCATTTGCACAGTAGTTGCATAGTAGTTTCCCCCCATATTCCAACACTGGACACTCACAGCTTATTTACTGCAGTGTATTTGTTATTGCAGACAATAATAATATAAAAAAAATAATAATCTGGCAGCCAATGTAGATGCCTGTGTTGCCTGATTTTGGGTTCTGAGGTTCATGCTGTGTCACGGAGAGCTACAGGACAATGGACAAAATCATACAAACACTTTAAAATGATAATTAATGATAAAACTACTGTCTCACGTATCCTAAAGTTGTATGAACTCGTCCCTGATATTTTATTTTACATTTCAGTCTTCATAGTAAAAGAAAGCACCGCAGGTCTGCTATACCGGATTGTAAAACAAAGGTTGAACATTTTAATAAAGAGCAGTAATTAAGATCTCAATGGACAGCGTGTCTTCATCAGAGTAAAAGAGTGCTACTGTGTGAACCAGCTGTATGTAAGTCTAGATTTGGCAGCAGTCAATAGACAAGTGCAGGCTGAGGCTCTTCTCCAAACCATGGAGTGTTACTTTGGAACAGGTGGTGCATCTACTTAGCTGAACAGCTTGTTTTGCGTGGTTGCTGAAAATAAACATCGACTGATCCAGAAACTTATTACCAGTATCCGTCCATTCTTAGACTGTTTTGTTGCAACAATGTCCAATTGAACATAACTTGTCTATAATTGCTTTTTCTCATTCTCTTCTGGTTCTGAGCTTTTTTTATTGCCAAGTGCTACCAGGGCTCAGCAGAGATGTTAGAGCTCCGCTGCACACTGCGGACAGTCATGGAGCCCCGGAGCAAACGAGCGGACATATATATCACTTGACTGTGTGTCAGGACGATTACTGGATAAAGATCACAATATGACACTTTTCCTTTTCTGTGCTGGCTCAGTGAACAGAAGGAAAGCTCCTGCAGCTCAGCATGCCCCTGTCCAGGTTATTGATCACAGATCTCAGACTTAAGACCTCTCGAGCCTGTTAGGGAGAAATCATTCTGCCTTTTTTCTTTGTCAGAACATCACACTAATTCTCATTTTGGAAAAGCACAGATTTTACAAATGATAATCTATGTCGGGTGATTTAAGAGAAACGGTTAATTTCTTTGTGTTTCTCTTGCAATATATTTCCATGATGCATCACCGGCTGTAACATCACTTTTAATCAGGGATCTTTCCACTTTATCAGTACAAGTATTGTGGCAGTGTTTGTATGATGATAGCCAGACAAATTTTTGTGCAGACAGCACATTTTCCCGAGGCCTTTTGAAAACTTTTTGTCTTCACTTAGTGGAGTACTAGGAGACCAATTTTCCAGCAAACACTGAAACTCACAAACAGATAAAAACATCTCAACTATACAAGAATCTATGATTTTAAATGTCAACAAATACCATGAAAAGGTGAAGCCAACGATATCTCTCAATACTTCTCTGTCTAACTTCTCAAGCTCATTTGTTCCTGCTGAAGACGTTAATCTTTAAAAATGGCTCAGTAATTTCCTAAAGCAGATGGGCAATGTAGTTTTTAGCAAATGTTACTCAAACAACAAATTTGTCGGGGACTATTTTCACCTGTGGATTAATACACAATTGATGAGTATTTACAATACCAGGACGGTGTATGTGGGTCAACTAATAAACTACAATGCCTATGTTCATGAGAATGACAGAATGACATCCAGTATGGCTCATTGATGTGTTTTTTTTTTTTTTTATAGTGTCTGGACATGACAGGCATGACAAGCACTATAACACAGAGGAATAAGCAAGTAGGATCAATTACATTTCTTTTTTTTTTCATATTTCCATGATTAGTTTTGTTGTTTTTAATGTTTTAAACATTAAGTAAAAGAATATTACCAGCACATTCAACTGGCTGTTTTATTTTCTCTGCAAAGTTGATCACTCTCCTTTGCTTTCGGTGAAAATATGACCTTTCACTGTGTAGTAAGTCATCCCATGCATGGATTTACATGACAGTTATAGTAATGAGTTTACTTCCTGTGTGTGCTACCTAGATCAATCACACATTTTATGATTCTGTGTTGGTAATACGGGAAACACATATCGCACACCCTACAGAGTTGTTCTATTTTTCTTTTTCTCTCAATGTCCTTTTTCTTGGGTGTGCTAAAGGGGGAGCAGGCCGCTATGACCCTTAATCTTTTCTATTCTTTTCTATAATGGCCAGGAACAAATCAATAGCGCAAAGAAAAGCATTTTTATATATGCAGTTATTAGGTCATAAGCTACAGTATGTCACACTTCATTTTAGCCACAGCTGAGGTCTCCAGTGGGGCAGGCTCTCCCCCAGCTCTGTCCCTGCAGGGACATTATGAGAATCATAAATAATACGTGCTAATGAGATATGAATTGATTACGTGGGGAAAAGCTTGACGCTCTCAATCCATCACCCTAAATGATGTTTAACAATAGATTACCAGCCAATAATTCCTCCAATATGAGATTAAATAAAATAGCAGGGCAGTTTTCAGCGGACTACCGCTGCCTCCCTCTCCAACGGGTGGAAATAAATCTGCTCAATTACTGTACCATCAATCCGTTTTTCACCGCTAAGGACATTATTATTTCATTTAGAGCTTGTTCATGCATCATAGATTATTTCATTTTACTCAGTCAATACGGGAGAAGTGCAGTATTTTATGTTATCCACTGCGGCTTATGGTGAAGTGGGGTTTTAATGGAGTAGACATAGCTATGGAAGAGGGGCTTTGCTGTAAATGAGAGAAACGTGGTTATCACCTGGGCTCAGTTAGAAAAAGCCCAGATGTATATATTCATGCTCACATATTCAGTTTTTGGGGAGATATATACATTTGCTCTGTGCTATCCTCAGGCACCTGACAGACAATGAGAAAATGGTTCTCCTTCAAACCTGTGATCAATTGAAACCACATTAGCTGTGCCTATAAGATGATTTGGAACATCACTTCAATCCCAAAGAACAATGAAAATTGGATAACACACATGCTCACTGGGCTCTAACTTAGCTGCAAATCATGTTAAGGTTTTCAGTGAAGCTAAAGTTGTGATTGGTTATTTCTCCTTTAACTGCATCAAGTTGTACCTCTGAGGGTTTACTTGTGATGATCTGTGTTAATGTGTGTTCTTATCGCTTTTCTATGGCTCAAAGACACACAGGCCTGGAAACAAACAAACGCAGAGAGCGGGAGCACTTGGAATGAAATTCCAAATAAAAGGTTTTGATCATTGGTTGTTGTCTTGAAATGGGCTCCAAAATGCAGCATTTTCACTTGGTGGGTTGGCACTTGACTTATTTCTGACACCTTTAGGTAACTGCAGAACAGCCACATTCAGAAGGTAGAGGGAGAGATTTCAAAGACGGGTTTTAGTGAGAATGGCATTAGCTGCATCTTTATCTTAAAAGTGTAATGTTACAGGCCGAGAATGGTTCGCTGAACCGGTGACTTTTCTTCTCCTTGGTGACCTGTCTCTGTAACTGCTCCTGTCCCACCATGCAACAGACCATTGAGCTGCTGTGTAACTCTGAAATTGGCTTTTAAGAGTTCTGCATTATAAAGTATGTCCTAACGAGTTAAATCAAAAGCTTTGGTTCTAATCACAGATCTTAATCAGATGGCCATGTGTCTGTCAGCTGGTTTGGACCAGGTTTCTACAGACATTTATCAGTCTGCACAGGATGAAGGCTACTGACTTCTGAAATCCTCTGATTTTTTCATTTGTGCCCCCAGCAAGTTTTTGGCTTTTACTGAAATGTCTTCACAACTAATGGATGAACTGCTATAATTTGGTTCAGACATTCAAGGTTGCCACACAATGAATTCTTAGAACTTTGGTAATCTCCTGACTTTTTCTTCAGCGCCACCAGAAGATTCACATTTTAAGTGAAACATATCAACAGCAACTGGATGAACTGCCATGAAATTTGGTACAGACACTCATGTCCGTGTCAGGATCAGTTCTAGTAACTTTAGTGATCCTCTGACTTTTCCTCAGGCATTATCATGATACTATTAATTTCATACTAGCTTTAATACTTGGATTTATTAGAAAATACCTTTAAAATGATATTCCCATCAGTCTTAGCTGTGATCATCTGTGTTTACAACTAGCATGCTAAAACGCTAAACTAAGAATGTAAACAATCTACCTGCTAAACGTCAGTATATTAGTGTTGCCATTTTCAGCATATACTGACAGAATTTAGCTCAAAGCACGGCTGTGCCTAAGTACAGCCTGACAAATGCCTCTAGCTAGAGCGCCCTAAACTCCACCCAGCATGCTCCCATCAGAAACCTTGTGCACCATCTCCTCTGTGGACGTGTGCGGACTGACTGCAACAATTATTGTGACATACCTACCACAACGTCAACCATTGGTTTGTGGGCAATCGTTTAAATTTGGCATCATGGATGTTGCTATCTTGTTGAGCCAGGAAGACTCTGTTTTTAAGCAGGGAAAAAATGTCAGTCTCTCTAGTGATATACTGACTTATATTAGAGCTAAACAATACACTAAAATATGTTTCTGAGAAACAGGGTGTGCAGTAACTCATATTTGATCAGCACTGCCTAGTTTGACAGTTTCCTGAGGTTTGTGAGCCTGGTTTCGCTGGAGAGACTCACTGAGAATGACTTGTCAATCACAAGGTAGCCACACCCTAAAGCATACCCTGCTTTATCATCTGTTTCACTCTAAAAGAGACCATAATTTACAAAATAAACATCATGCTGTATGGAAGACGACTGAGGCCACTTCTACATTGGCTTCACTTCAAAGACCCGTAAGCTCTGTCCACTAATTATATACTGTCAGTGGTACAAACTCACACGAACCGTGCTCTTGTCCATGCAGGAGTTGCCATTGCTCTCCATCTGCAACACAGTGGTGGAAGCTGTGGACAAATCTACAGCAAGTACATAAGAATGCAAGCCACATGTGATGGTTAAAACTTTTACAGTCGCTGTGTTGCTTGCTTCCTTGTTCTTCTTGTCTTTGTAAATATGTTGGTTGTCTGAATATTGGTGCATTTGGGGAGAAAGCTAGAGAGGAGATGATTGGTTCGAGAGTATTGCCAATGGGCCAGTCATTACTGTCAAAGTATAGTGTGAAAAGCATGCAATGGGCCTTAGTCTTGTTAAAATATGGTTCAGAAGCATATGATGCAAACTTAAGTAGCTACATGTGTCTTATACATCAGTTTATGATCTATCCATGATGATCTTTAGAAATAATCTCCCTTGCCCAAAGGTAGTACAGTTTATCTCAAGCGCCATGTCTTCTCTGATACTTATCTTTTATCTGTAAGTCCTACCCATCATGCCTGAGTCCCTTTATACCTTGGCATCCCTCCTCATCCCTTTATATCCTGCCTTCCCAATGCCCATTCAGTCCTCTTCTCCCTCTGTCTCTTTGCTCCCTACGTGGCCTCCTGTGGGCGAGGAGTTGAGTGGGCTTGTCTAGGGGCTGAAGTCGAAGCTGGATTGGGAAGAAGTGGCTGTCACAGTGTCTGATTAATGGCCCGTCGGTGGCGTGTCCAGCCACATTAGGGCTCCATGTATCTACCAGCGTCCACACGGGGCGAGGGGCTTTGTTCTGGGAGGAAATGGTGTCAGCTGCCCACAGCCGTTTGCCTATAAAAAGAAAAAGATTTACTGTCATCAAAGGGCAGATTAAAGCCCACAATGGCGACATTGATTTTTTTTTTCTAAACCAAAAAATTCACATTTTGGGGAAACCCATTTCAGGACTAGAGAGAGATATGATCAGCTTATTTAGAAAGGATAATATGGAATCTTCTCCCAGAATGAACTTTGAAAGAAGTAAATTGTAAATATTGATTTCTGAAATGAAGTGTCAATCTTGGTTGGGCCAAGATTATTCCTATCATCTGGCTGAACCCCCAGCAAACGATGAATTCAAAACTGCTGACAAAGTGGAGTGTATAGGATTTCTGTTAGGAGCAGTCGGCAGCGCTTTACCGCTTGGCCGGCCTGAGCCCCTGCCGGTAATGGCTGTTCAATTTTATCAGATAACGGAGGAGATCTCATCAGAGGCGAAAAATGAAATGAACTGTGACTCCGAATCAGGATCCCTGCTCTTATCCCAGCAAAAATCATCCGCGCGGGGCCCAGGGCTTTCCATTATTTCAGGTCACTTCATTACGGCCCTGCACACAGGACCCAATTGCTACAAACAAAGCAGGCCCTTCCTGTCTCACCCAGGGGTCGAATGTGAGGGGCAGTTTGATAGGCTCTTGACGTGTCCAGGGTTATCCCATTACCACTTAAGAGGGTTGCTGAAAGGCAGCAAATCTCGCCCACTTGTTTGTTATCCTTTCTCACCCTTTTGTATCATGAGAGGTTTTATTGCTCACCTTATTTCTCATGGTGGAAAATAATTCATCTTTTCCAGTTGTGGTTCAAAATTGATTTTTTCCTCCGTCATATGGATGATGAAGATAAGATGAACTGAAGAGCTCAAATTTGCCAATTCATTATTAAATGTTCAGATGAAGCTGTGCTTTTATACGTAATGACAGCATGTATTACAAATTCATTTTGCTGTTGCATGATGTTAACATAAATAGAAGTTTCCTTTCTACCCCCTAACCCTAACTCTCAGACTGACTTGAGGTTTGGATAAATAAATAAGCTCTGCATGATTATCCCTTGCTACTTTTTGAAGTGTGTGTGTGTGTGTGTGTGTATATATATGTGTGCATTTTTCTTCCTTGCAATAATGAATGAAATAAGCTGTTATCGCCAAGGAATTTGTAGCTTTGTGAGTAATTACAGTTTTTGTTCCAGCCTCTGTAGGCCCAGCATTGATCTCCGGGAGGAGGGTGGTCGATACACATGGGGGCAGGGGCATTTGATAGCTACATGGGAGAAAAATGACGTTGGTCCAAGCAGGGAGATTTGTAATAGAGCGATAAGACGAACTAAAGGTAGGGAAACAAAGACTGAGGTTTCTCTGCATTCCTTGACTTCTTCATCCTGAAAAGTGCCTCTTTCTGCAACTATTTCAGGCTGCTTTTTGTGGAAAATCAATGTCAAAAAAGTGAGTCACCTATAATTGCAAATTAATAATTCAGTGATGTAATGACGTATGTATCCAATCATACTTTCAGATGGTGTAGAGTCTCTCTGTCTTTCTGTTTGCATCCTTTCAAAACAGCTTAGAGTAAGTGTTCAGCTGACTGAAACTTATCTGATCTGCTATGAGTTGTAGACCACTGGATCTATACATTGACCCGTGCAGACCTGAGTTAGATCGTCCCAGTTTTTTTTATGTCATGATACATAACATCTTTTCTCAGTGCCACTCTCTAGTCACATAGACTTCAATACATGTCAGACTGCTGGAGATAATAATTAAAAAGAAGCTGTGATTGATTCACGCTCTGTTTATATTAAATCAATAAATGAAAGTTTGAAAGTTTGAGACACAGTTTGTGTAGTTTGATGTCTCATCCTGTCTCAAAAATGTGTTTGGAACAGAGGGATGGTCACAGTTTCAGAAACAGAACAATGCAAATGTTTTCTTCAGATTAACTCTGTGACTAAAATGCTTTGAGTGTGTGTGACACGTGTCATGTTCAAACTTTTCTCAGGCAGTTTGGCAGACACAGGTTGATTGGTAAGTTCTTTTATGTTATTAATTGTGGACTTTTTTGTGTTTCTTATGTTTTAGTTATGAAGTTAAAAATGTTGTTTGGTATTAACTGCAATTATGTGTTACTTTGTTAAGTGTAAAAGACTAGAATATCCAATTTTATTTCATTCTGGTACAGTGACATGGGTGACATTTACATAGTGCTATGGACCAATATACGGCATACTGTAAGATATGAAATGTATGTTTTTCCTTGTCTTCTTCATTCTGAAAAGTTTCTGCAACTATTTCTGTTTAGTTTTTTGATCTTTTATTACTTTATTGTCATCAAACAAGGCACACTACTTGCCAGTTGTGGAAAGTACATTCACTCAGATATTATACTAATTGGACATTTGAGTACTTGTACTTTACTACTATTCAGAGGGAAATATTGTACCTTTTTACATTTATTCTACAGCTATAGTCATTGTACTTTACAGATTATGATTTTACACAAATATGATCAACTGTTATAAATTAAACCCTCAAGTAAAAATACATTTTTTGATCTTAAAAGTAGCTCCATCTCGATCAAATAAAGTGCTAAACACTAAAGCGCTACTTGCACATTAATACTTCAGATATGGTCATACCATAATATGATATATAATAATTTAACACTCACATCAGCAACTTTTCTGAGTAATAAGGTATTTTATATGTGATACTTTAAGTCTGCCAAACCTATGTAACTTAAAACTACAACCCAGAAACAAGAAAATAAAAACAACAAAAGAAAATCTCTGTTCTACTTCACATAATGATTATTCTGTGACCAAGACCAGAACTGGTGAGTGAAGTTGAGATTATTTTGATACTTTATCTGAATGTAGGCTTGTTTTTAGCTAGTTCTAATCATATTAAGTGTTGGAGATAATAAAAATAAACAAAAATATATTACTTTGGGTTAATTTTTTTATAAATAAATGCACATTTGAACAAGTAACGGTGCAAGTTAGTCACTTTAAGCTGTGATTTATAACAAACATTGTTGAATTATTTTGAGTTATATAGTTATAAAGTCATTAAGTCAGATGAGGTGGTGGTCTGTTCAATTGGTGATTCTAAGATGAGACAGATTGTTGTACTGTCCATGTGGTCCACAGTTGGTCCACCTAAAGAACAATGTCCTGAGAGATTCCTCTGTTTGAGGGACACATGCCATGTGGAAGTCCCTGAAGAGGTCGGCTTTCACTTCCTAAAATTGGCCTGCATTGAAAATCCTCCGGTCTGCTATCTCCTTGGATGCTCCGGTGTGACCGCGCAGAGGACACTTACAACAAAAAGAAAATGGCCTTATTCCCTCTCTTATCTCATCCTCTCAGAGTAACACAAAGTTGACATTAATAGAAAATAAAAAGGAAAAAGTCTTGAAACAAAGTTGAAGCCTTTGGTTACGTTTCAGAGCACAGGGCAATTTAAAAGCCTGAAATGTGGAATTAGAGGGGATTTGATGCGTTTCAAATTGAACGGAGGGGGACACCGTCAGTGGCGTTTGCACCTTCAGGCATTATTTAAGTAATGTCTTGTGGCACGTTTGAGGTGTTGGAGGCAAGGGCATAGAAATGAGGGATTTATGCAGACGCCACTGCAGTTTTATCTCTCTTCTTCAGTCTTGAGTGCACGCTCCGCCGAGTAAAAAAACAAGCAGACATACAAGTAGATTCAGATCATACAGAGTATGTGTTTGAGCTATCTGGATATTCACTTTGAACATCTAAATCAAGCTGTTCTCAACGGACCTCATCCAGTCCTTATCGAAACACAGGCAGTGCCAGATAACTTGATTTGCTTAAGGAATGGAGGAGATATTAACAGCACTTGACTACGGCAGTGGCCCCTTCTGTTGTTGGTATTAAACCTATCCAGCACTTCATTATACCTTCACTCTCTGGAGAGTCTCTGCGTACAGTCTCTCTTTATCTCCTCTTTTCTCTCGTGTTTTGCTCCCTCCTTCTCTCTCCCTCTCTCCGCCTCATGATACAAGCATCCTGGTAGCAGACAAGAGCATCATCAACATGCGCGGTGTGCCGGTGTCATGCAGATAGCCTCTGTGTTGGTAATGGAGGGAACAGCGATCGATAGGGAGCAGGAGATGGCTGCAGCTGAGGAGCCTCTGTTTGGCTAGCCCTAATCCTGATGAGTAATGTTGCTGTCATAATAGCAAGGATAATTTAATGCTGACACTTAACTCTGTGATGAATGGCCTGTCGCCGACATGGAGCCGAGTCAAGCGGCCCGTCACAAGTTTTAGAAATATTAATTTCGTTCCAAATTCAGAGACTATGTTGTGGAACGGGCATTAGGAAAGTCCGAAACGATCAGCCAGACCAATCAAGGATGAAGAAGTGCTCAGTTGTTGTTTTCTTTGGATCTTGGATATTTCAGTGAATGTAATGAGAACATTAAAAACCTCTCAGCTGAAGCTAGCAACCAGACTATTTGGGGGGAATGTTTTTGAGGTGCTCATAGTTATTAGGGAAGATGACTGTGGCAGGCGATGTTTAAGGTTATAGTGAAATATTGGGAACACTTGGAAAAAATTCTTGTTCAGTAAGTAAGTAAGTCTTGTCTCGAAAGGCTTCATTCTAACATCAAAAGCAACCAGCGTTCAAACTTGTCCGATCTTTTAAAATCAGGATTTTCTTTTAATATTATTTCCTAGTTTTCTAAACTCAGGTGACTTTTTAAGCTGTCCTTGATTCTCTTTTCTTTCCACCCTTTAAGGCAGCGGAAAACTACCCTGTAATGCAATTTTGTGGTTTAATATGCACATTACACATCCGTTATGAGGCACTTTTCTGCATTCAAATGCACAGGAGCAACTTTACAGCACAGAGGAGTGTTGCTTTATCACACACAGGCCTGTAGCAATGTGGTCCCAATGTTAGGATACAGTCACATCTGCACATTTGATTGTAGGAAGTAAGTTTAGTTTGGAGCACCTAGTTTGAAGCGTAAGGATAATCCAACTTAGTGGTTTTGGGGAGTTTCCCATTTTGTGCTTGCCTCTCCCCTTGGCATGATCAAACACAACTATAGATATGCTGTTCAGGCTGAAGACTGGGGTCAAATATCAGTGTAGATAGGGGAGAAGTCAGCTGGTGAGTAAACACAAAACCCACAAAACTGCTAGGGTTCTCAAGTGTAACTCTAACCCTACATTTTTCTGCCTGAAATTGCACCCTGTATCATGAAAAAATGGCTACTTACAACCTCTCTGTGTTGGTGTAGGTTAAGGTGTAGCTTGGTTCGCCCCTGGTCATTAGTACAGGCAGGGGTACAACAAGTGAGAGGGCCCTCATTTGTCTACAAACAGTCACAAATGTGCAAAACCAACACAAACAAAACCTACATTCAAATTCACATAAGATTCTAATATACAGGGCCTTCTTAAACATGAACACTTGGCCCAGAGCACTTTCTTCATGTGTCAAATACACATACATATTTTTTTAATATAGTTTATAGTTTTGTACAAAACATTTGAATGTGTCAAAAGTATTTTTCCTCATCTAAACTTAATTACCGTATCACATAAATAAATGAAAATGACGGCAAAAAGTTTCTGATAAACACCAACTGCACCGATAAAGAGACAGTTTGTGAAGTCTTATGACTTCCTCTGGGGAAAATAGTAAAAAATGAGTCAGGCAGCTGGAGACAATGAGCGCTGTAGAGTTTTTTTCTTTGCTCATATAAATGCCTTTAATGCTTTGGGAATGAATGTCTCGAGGGAAACTAAATGTCGTCTACTGACAAAGTACACTATTCGCTTGCAATAATAATGAGTCACAGATAGTGAAGTCAGTTTGGCCTTGGTACCTGGTCGTTATACATAGATGTTTTTTTGTTTTTTTGTTTGAGCTTTTGTCTTTACAGTTGATTGCTCTCATAATTTTGACAAAGAAAATATGATAATAAAATCATTTTGCTTTGTTTAGATGAAACAATTTTATAGAAATGATCCAGAAATTCTTAAGTGCTGTGTGCCATTTCTCCTAATGGTATGATGTGATTTAAGATAGCTGTGATATTACATTTCTTTTCATTTTCAGTTTGTCTGAAGGGACATTTTGACCCTGTATGATTTCTGTCAGTCATACTGTAGCAGTGTTTGGAGGATGACATCCCCCCATCTCTCCCCTCACTAACCCATTTACAGTACCTTCACGTTGAGATGGTTTTGATACTCAAACTGTTTGTGAGCCACACTGGGACATTGTGTACAGAAACTTAAATTGATTTGATTCCTAACTCCCTTATCTATAAATGTTTAGGAACAGAGTAGTTTTTTATGATTTATTACTTCAAAGCCATAAAGTCTCTTGTTGACACAAAAGCAAAGAACTCACTTACTTCTTATCCAGCGCAGTCTATCTCTGAGGCCACCGCGGCTCGGCCCAGAGCTGCACTTCCTTTACGTGACTCAAAAAGGCATTTTGATTTTGTTGACAGAGGTTGTAGAAGGAAATAATGGAAAAGATAAAAACTCCAATTATGATTTTTTTTTTTTTTTTTTATCTGGCAAAGCATTGCTTCAGTATGACAGATTGTATGATAAATGACACATTTGGAAGTCAGTTGTTGTTGAAGATGTGACGATTTCTTGAGTGGAGAATAGGTTAACTTGACCTTTTTTTCTGAGATGAGAATTGTTTAGGCCCCTGATGCAGTGACTGTTTTTGATGCAGGGAATGATATAAAGTGACGGTGAAAAGAAGTACATCTCTAGATATTTTCTTTATCTTAATATTCTAAATGTTACATTATCTCACGTTCATCGTGCAGTCGGGTAGTGTCGACATTTTCCTGTTGCAAGCTGATGCAAAAACCTGTCTTCTGCTCTGCTTTGGATTTGTGTACATTGTTTCTGCTGAGACCTAAAGACCAATGTAGCTAAGCTAGAATGGACTAACGCAAGCCATTTGACCTTGGGTGGCTTATTTGCTCCAGTGAGACAGCCTAAATATTTACCTGTCATTGTTGATGATACTCCAGGCTTCATTGCCTTTAATGGTTTTGATGGAGAAGCAGGGGCTTTGCAGCACCGTGGTGATGGAATTGCAAAATTAAGAGCAGTGAATTGGGCTATATATTTAGGACACAGTGGGCTTAATTCTGTGTCTTATAATACAACTGCCTTAATCTGTAAAGGACTGGAGCAAGATAGAAGAGTAGCCAGGAATTGCAATGGAAAACAATGTGTCAACTGCCGGAGTTTAACCTTGACAAGGTCTGTGCAGTGGGAGTGTAGTGTGGGGAAGTGCAGGTGTGCAGGTACCAAACACAGCCCCTGTTCAGCAGGTTATAATCACAAATAAATTATAGACAGCATATCAATACTAACAAGGGGCCACTGATCATTGCTGCAGATGCTTTAAGAGCTGACCTGAGGAAGTGTTGTGGGTCCTGATCCAACCTTCACCACAAAAAAGTTTTAAATCTTTATTTACATCCAGCACAAATGTCTCACTTTATACAATATCTGCATAGAGTGGTATTATGAAGGTTAGGATGGTTGGTTCAGGTATGGTTAGAGTTAGACGACAAGAAGGTAAAATCCTCTACAATTTTATTCTAATAAACTATATAATAGTTTTTCTTTGTTAGTGTCTGCCATTCCTATTTAAGATTCAAATAGCATGTCTACATACAAGGAAACAATGCAGCATGTAAATGGAAATGCAATGTATTTGTCAGTGAGGTTAGCGTCGATCACAGATGTTCATCAAAAATGTGTCTACAAAACAAGACAACAGCCATCTTTGCCATTTTTTGACAGCAGATCAGTTTAATTTTATAAATATGAACAAAAATCTAGCAGCCACTATGAGCTTTGAGACAAAAAGCTGCAGCTGACACTCAGCAAGATAACCAACTGTACTGTGCCATGAAGTGTGATCGAGTTTCAAATTATTATCGACAGACTTCTTTGATGGTATTGCTGTGCTGTAATGATACACCGGTTGCTCTTATGTTAGTGTCAGGGAACGATTGTGGTTAGGATTAATAAAAAGGTGAACTTTAACCCTAACCCTAATTTCAGGTCTTGGGCAGCACGATCTCTGCATGAGAGCCACCTTGACCTCCACGTCTTTACTTTGACCCTCACTATGTAAAGTCCAACTTTGTGCACTAATGTTGAATGCTGGGCATCGGAAGTAAGCTGTGAAGTAGGGAATCGTCCAATATTGACCTAATTCCTCGGGATACTAGGCTTCCTGATCTGTAGTCAAATGCCAGCAGGTGCCCAACAGCAGGTAGTCCATAGGGAAAAGCAACGGTCCACAGGTCCTAACAAGCTTCCTTCTCCTCTTGCTCTTCCTCCACACTCAGCAAGCTCTGAAGTCTGCTGCTTTGAGTCTCATAGCCACGCACCAGAGGGATTGCTGATCCCCATTTCAGATAATGGCCTTCAATCTCTTATCATTTACAGCTGTCCACCAGTAAACAACAAAACGAAACAAAACAAAAAAATGATAGAAACAGATGAAAAGGGTTGAGGTGGTGGGGGGAGTCAAAGTCCTTTACTCCCTTAGAGGTTTGACTCCCTCAACACCGCTGTTGACCTCCTTATGATGATAGCCATCAAAATCATAACTGTTTACACTGCTGTCACTTCCTTATCCTCGCAGCACAAGTTTTCAATTTCAAGATTGATTTGTTTCTGGGGCGTTTATCTTTTGAACAAAGAAGGAGGGAGGAAAGCTCCGGCTTTTTTCATTAAACTTTTGATTGCTCCTCAAGCTAAAGCTGCTTCCTCAGGAAGGCAGTGAGACAGAAAGGTGAGGACTAAACTGCTTTTCCACAGCTATTACTACATCATCTTATGTAGAATTGGCCACCATGGTCCTCGTCCAGATGCTCAGCACAACATGTACTATTCAGTGTACCATCTGGCTAATATAATAAGGTAAAGTAATGCATTTTTAACCCTCCCTAATTGGCTAAGTCATTTCATTATTATAAATATTAGGTATCTGTAATGGGGAACACTAATTCCTTTGACTAGACTAAAGATTCCCGCCTTCAAATAAGCATGCTAATCTAATTAGAAAGCTAGCGGAGCCGAACGACTACATTTTCTCATACTTAGCATTGGAGGGCCGGGGCTTTGTGGAGCAGATGTGCTGTGAAATTAATTTCCTCTGGTGTAACCGGAGACGCTCTTCTCACCGTCTCTGTTATGAAATTTCCATTTCACAGATGATAACCTATTATCACTTTATTCAAGGGAAACATGTTAATGGCCAGGAGGAAGATTGAATTATTCATATTTGCTCATTTTTATTCTGCGGCGCGGCCCTGCTCTTTTCATGCACTGAGAGAGGGCTAATGTAAACATGACCAGAATCCTTGTAAATTGGCTTGTAGAGGAGGCTGTTAGCATAGTGCCTGGGGACTGATGCTAGACGGGGATAACAGCTGATATCTGTAAAGTACAGGCTGTGCATGTGCGTGTGAGTGTGTGTGTGTGTGTGTGTGTGTGTCTGAGTGCATGTGTGTGTGGGTAAGAAAAAAAGAAACAGAATGTGTGTGTGTGTGTGTGACACAGAGAGTGGGTGAATGAACGAGTGAGGGTGTGCACGTGTGGAAATGTGTGTCAGCAGTGTAACAGGGATGCTACCAGCTGGTAATGGAAGCTAATTGGACCAGGGAGCAGTTAGCCACACTGCTAAGTGCGTCACATCGGCATACGCATGCAGTGTACCCAAGGATTGTGGACTCAGGTGATCTGGATATCAACTTCTATCTCAGACACACATTTTCCATCTTTACGGCTTCTGTTAGCAGATGAAAAAAAATGGCTTGAGAATCACAATATTGTCAAAGAAATCACCTCCTTAGATCTGTTTCATAAAGTTTTATCGAGGGAGAAGTGTTTCCTACAGCAGCATCATGGGAAGGTATCTTATTTATTTGCCTTAGCTGGTGTTGGTTGGCTCAAAGTGCTTCAGTATGGCAGGACAGGAAGGAGCTCATTCACAAATAATGAGCCGTCCCGTCCCCGTGACGTAGCTGCTGTTCATTCACTAAGTAGGTCTGACCCCCATTGGAGTGTTTGTATGTATGTGTTTGCATGTGTTGTAAAGCACACAGATAAGCCTAATGTGTATTTATCTGTTAATGCATTTCCGTTTCCGAGAATTCAAAAGTAAAAACATATGGTTACATTCTCTTTAATGATATGTTTGCCCTCCACTGTACTGTATAGGCTCAGAAATTTAAAGTTACTCCACAAGAAAATGTTTATCTCTCTTTTTCCACATGAAATGAGCAGTGTTTTACTTGGCGTGCACATATGGTAAGAAAATAACATTAACTGCCAGAATACCATGAATTACAAGTTTGATAAACGGGACTAACTATAAATAGATGCAGTTTATCTCCAGTCATCTACAAATAAAGTAAAGTTTTAGCTATATCAAGATATTTTGAGAAGAAATTAAAAGAAATCTGCAACTATAACGTTTATAAAAAATCCACTGTGCTGTGCGTCAAAGAAGGAGTGATGGTGTCTGTCTGTTTGGTAAAGCATTAAGTCTGCTTTTCAGCCCAGACTATTTTATGAGAGAAATTAAGGATACAAAGAGACATAAGCAGCATCTCTCCCAGAACTTGAATTGAGGTCTGTTCTTACTTTTACAGCCAATAATGAGATTATATTTGAACTGAAATGTGGCCATCCTCTTTAGCCATGATAGGAATCATTATAGATGTCTCCCATTCCAATCCATCTTTCCCATGGGAACCTTTACATTGCCTCTGGTTTACATAATTCCTGTGGCGTCATAAGTATTGATTATTAAGTCGGTGATGGACCGTGCTGGTCATGAAAACAAACAAACCGACATCAGCTATTCTCAGATGTTTTGTTTTTATATTTGCAATTCATAATTAGTTCTGATGATCGTTAGAATATCATGAATGTGAAATTAGAAAAAACTATAATTTAATTTAATAACAGGTGCATAATTAGTAAATGCAAAACTTTGATATCATTTGGCTTCACATAGAAAGATAATATGCATGAGACCCAACATAATATTCACATATTCAACGATCACTAGGTGGCAGT
The DNA here is from genome assembly GCA_946959425.1 of Argyrosomus regius. Lineage (NCBI taxonomy): Eukaryota > Metazoa > Chordata > Actinopteri > Sciaenidae > Argyrosomus > Argyrosomus regius. Next base: position 8,485,908 of record OX336884.1, on the reverse strand, counting down.
ATAGTATACTATAATTGCATATATGCATATTGCTCCGGTCCACTCCAGCACTTGTCCTTCAGTCACAGAGAGGTCTTTGATGTGATGTGACCGTGACATTTTGACAGCCTTTATCTTCATTGCAGAAAATATGAATATTTTTCACACCACCATCATTACACACATGCAAAGATTATATAAAATTGCTGTATTACTACAGAGTGTTTTTTACCCTACATTGCTGCACTTAAATAAATATTCTTGAAATATTTGAACTAATCAGAGTGGTTCATAAATGTGTTCTTTAAATTTTTGCATGTCAATATCAGGCATATTCATCACCGTCCGGAGAAATCCATACCTCCAATCCATCTTCACATGTGGTGATTATTAATTTTTTTCTGTTTTAAACTGACCAATTAAGTGTTCTTTTGTAGGTTGAGAAAATGTGTACTACTTGAGTGAAATAACTCTTTAATAAATAACTAATTTAAAATGCTGGAAACAAACCTGTTTTAGAGACTGGATTACTTTCACCCTTTCATAAGCAATGACGTGTTCATGGTGTGGATGATGACGTGGACGTGGTGCACTGTGCGTCCCAGTTAATTTTAAAATAAAGCAAAAGAAAAAATAAAATAAAATAAAATAAAAAAGTCAGAAATCATAATTATGCATCAGATTATAATGAATGAAATTAAAAATACGGGAGCTGAAAACTTGTCTAATAAAGTGAGTCTCTGACCGCAATCCGTTTTGAGGACCTCTCTATTATACTGCTGCTTAACACAATCCATAGCAATCCAAATCCTTATCAATATCAATTTACTCATATCAATAAAGATCAGGCTCCCTCTGGATCAGTTCTCACTGGCATCTGTCTGACATTGCAGGCCCCTCATCACCCAGACAACTCCCCCTCCTCATCACACACACACACACACACACACACACACAAACACAGGAGCCCTTGACTTTGGCGTCAATAAGGCTGACCGTCTTTGTGAGAGTATCGACAGTTATCAAAAAATGCCCTTGATGTAATTTCATGCCTGTCGACACTCACGGGCCATATGCTAAGGATTATGGGATGCCTGCATGCCGCATAAGTGTAAGACACTGCAGAGAGCTAGGGGCCCGGGCCTTGGTCACTTTATAGGAGCCTTTAATGGCCCTCGCTGCCAATGTTAGAGCCACAATGGCCAAGTACAGCAGAGTGTCCACTGGGGGCTACCATCAACCTCAGTCGCGGAGCAGCCAGGGAATCCCTCCCCTCCCGTGTGTGACACTAACTTATCACATTAAAGCGTCCGCAGTGTCACAGCATATGTCGAGTCTCTGTGTTCGAGGCTTTAATGTCATAAGACTCTCATTTACATTTTCAGAGGTATCCACAAATGCACAGTGAAACAGAGGGCGGTGAACAGGCAGTGAGTGCTCTGGCGAGGGCATTTTATGTCTGTTTAGTTTCTTTCTTTGAAAGTGTCATTGAGAATGGAGATGGTGCAACAGAAGTCTGATTATATGACAGTAAGTGGAGTTTTCTGCTGCCACACACAGTTCGTAAAGGCCTGTGAGCTTTAACACTGCTACTGTAATTCAAGTGTCATTAATGTGTATACGCCATTACTGTAGATCTGAAGTATGATTTACAAATGAAGCCCAGATACAATATAAGAGCAAAAGTACTTGGATTGGAGTGCTTATTTCTGTCAAACATTTTCCTGTGTTTTATCCAGCTTTAAAATAATGAGTATTCTAATTTCATAGAATGTTATAAAAGCTAAACTTTTTATCCTAAGGCTGCATATTGTTGCCGTCCAACAAAAAAAAAACAAGCATCTTATTTAGTGATGTAAAATTTTTAAGAAGAATTAAATGTTTCCTTATGAGTTGAGGAAATTCTTTACTTCTTGAGCTAAATAAAACATTTAGGAGCGTCCTGGGAGCCAAGAGGTCAAGGTGACAACCATGACGTTCATCTGGTGCCCTGTTATGTGTTCATTATATATCTAATAAAAGAAGAACATTCCCATAAATAATTACATTTATAAACCCATTATATTATCTTTATGCACTGTCACACAGCTCAAACTAGGGCTGTTTTTCTTAGGTTATAAAAGTTGAACAAATCACATGACGTTCATTACGTCGTCTGTGAGTATTTCAAATGATTTGAAGGATTTGCACATAACATAAGCACTTCATTTCTCATAAACTCTAAATTCATAATCCTTTCTGGCTCATAGGAGGTTTTATTTTCTCTTTAATGACAGTAACATTGTGAGATACTACCATAAATGCTGCATAGAGGAATTTGAAAGCTTTATCACATCCAAACACATGATGTCTTTGCTAGCATTGTATGTGTTTTACAACACAAACTAAAGACTTTTGCAGTGATTTTTGTATGTTTGCATCCTTTTGTTACCTTCAATTTAATCAACCCCTCCTCCTTTCCTCCCTTTCTGCACTGCTTTGTTTTTCTGCTGCCGATGGTAGCTGAAGCGCCTTAGCTGTTTTGTAAGCATGTGCACATCCTGATCTCTCATAATATTAGTTAAAATCAATGTGCTGCTTTTTTAATTATTGCTCATGGTACAAAGCGGGGAAGGCTCATTTAAGGGGGGATCGATATGGGAGAGCGATTGGTAGACGGTGGAGCTGTACATCAGGCGGCTTGATGTGAAAATCATTGAGGCCTGTGCAGGCTGTGGCTCGCGCTGATCATCCTGGTTAGCCCCCCAGCTGGCTGCAGGGCCTGGGTAATGGGTGAACCCTCCGTGAACCAGCATCCTTAGCCTCCACAACACCCCTCAGAGCAGCACACGGTCTCACACCGCCCCAGCCGCTATGCAGGGCAGGAATAACACATCATAAACTCTATTACAAATAGAATCAAAAAAGTAAGGCAGAAAATTCAGGTGCATTTCTCATTCTCTTCTCTTCATCTCCCCATTGATTATCTGTGCCTGGGATTATTCTCTTTTTATTTGGTCCTGTTCTTTCACTTGTGTTACTCTTTCCTCTATCCCTAGATACACCAGTGCATTGTTCCTCCATGTGCACTTCTATTATCTCTGCTATCTGTCCCCTGACCGCGACCAGGCCTGACTGGAGGCTTGCGCTACTCTGCTCTGTGGGCTTTAAAGAGGTTAATAACTTGGGCCTGCGGACATTATTTAAGGGTGGCCAGAGGAAATGTAACGCTCCCCTGTTTCTGTTGCTTTAGATCCACCTCTGACCCTTGAATCGTCCCTCCCTCCCCAGCCCACATGACAAACACATCCTTATATCCACTACATCCCACTTTCTCTCGCTTTCTTCACACTTCCTCTCCTCCTTCCTCAGTTTTAAGCGAAGGCCAATTCAGATCTCCTTCATCATGCAGTTTGGCCCCTCTGGCGCTAAACTGATACAAATGACGTTAATCTCGGAAAGTGTGAACGGCAGCGTTTCACGGCCTCTTACTGTTATTTGTCACCATTTCTGTCTCTAAAATGGCTCCATTTTGCACGGAGATAAAAAAAAAAGAAAAAAAAAAAGTTAAAGGCCCAAATAATTGTTTTCATCATTAGGTCAGTACGCATTTATCATGCAGTTTGTATATCAGCGCCCAGTGGATGATTTATACGGGCTCTTCTGCAACCAATAGGATACCGCTATGAGGGTATCAATCCCTATAAGCACTGATCCAATGTACAATCAGCATTCAGGAAAGCTGGGTTGCACATTCAATGTTCCCAAACGGACTAAAAGAGAAAAAAGACCTTCCTTTTCCACGTTTCCTTCCTCTAGTCAGTGAAATGAGGTTACTAAACAGAAGTTTGAAGTACAACTATTTCATGTTATGACAGAAATGGAGGATGTATGACAAATATTCTTGGTTCTAATGTGTATTTTCTCTTCTTCCTATGGTAAAAAAAAATGGATGCATGTAGTAGCCATTGTTAAAAAAACACATTAGTAAGGCTTAAAATTGCATTTTGACATTAGCTAAAGGCACTTCTGCAATCACTTAAATCAAATGCCTATATTTTGACAAGCTACCAGTACATAATATGTCCAATTAGAATTTAATACTGGTTATACACAGTGACCCTTCCCTCTATATCACATTCTGAAACACTAATGTAATGGTTGTTTCTCATTTGGCCGCTCTTTTTCAGATGATCGTTATATATCATCTGCATCATTCACATGCTTACATACGCGCAGCGCTCACACACTCATTCACTCACTCACACTGAAGGGAGATGGTTATTCCGGGCATCAATCATTTGTCCATAGGAGCAGTTCATTTACTAATTAAAATCTTTAAAAAGAGAGAAAAATTGACTGAGCACTAAATTCTTAATCGCGGGTTTTGACCAGCGACTGACAATACAATCTATGGCGAGATATCAATCAGGCAAATCATGCAAATAGCTTTTATGAAGTGGACTTTTTTGTCTGATCACCAAGGTCATTAATTTTGGCTTTAATTCCCCCTCTTAACACAATGTATTCAATCATACAGATTGTATTGTGTAGTGGATGACTCTGTGCATCTCTTCATCCCGTGATGACAAAGCACATCAGCTAAGAAAAAAAAAAAAAAGTTGAGATATCAATAAATTACACGCATGCTTAATTTTCCTTCCTTGTCAATGGTGATGCCTGTCAATTTCAAAAGGCCCGTGTGCTTTATTCTAATGAAAGAGGCGGAGGCCACAACACTCTTTCATTTGGCTGAAAATGCTCTGTTCAGCCAGATTTAAGATGAAATGATGCCTTTGGTTATGGACTGTGATTAATGTCAAGGACATCAGAGTTCATCTAAATATAGATGATCTGCATGTGCCTTCAGCGATGCTGAGTCTGCGCCATGCAGAGAAAACACACAGATAAATATCATCGCAGTGCCAATAATAACACAGAAGAAGTAACACAAACTCAAAGTATCTGGCTTGATAGGGACTGATAAGAGGCACAAGGTTAACACTGCCTTACATGGCAGAGAGCAGTAACTACAGAAGGTTGAGAGGAAAGGCACTGAAGTTTGAAGCTTAGCCAAACTGCACAACAGATATCAGACCTTGATTTTAAGCCTTTTTAGGCTGAATAATAATAATTAACACTGTTATGTTTGGATTTAAAGGGCACAGGAAAACACATTAAAATGAAAAACAAATTAAATTTGTTTCTGTATTTTCATCAGCTTTCTTGTTTTGTTTGAACCAATGAGCCAGTTTAATACGTTCATCTTCAAATAAACACGTGAGTTAAATGTAGCTTAACCATGTCAAACCAAGCTCATTTCACCAGAATCAGAGACAAGCTAAGCTTTTGTTACATCATGTACAAAGAAGGGTAGCTTTGAGTAAATAATGTTTTGAGTTCGAGCCAAGGATACTGACTCTAAAGTCAGTGTGCACGTCAATGTCGGAATGCCATAAATCTGGATTATGCTGATTTCAATCTAAAATAGTTAAATAGCTTTGATTAGGCTTATGTGCCATGCAGGAAAGCCTTGTCACTGAAAGTTTACCAACTGTGGTGGAGAGGAGAGTCGAGGCATGTCAATAGAATCATTTATAAAAACAAAAAAAACAAAATGTGCATGTACACTTTCTCTCACAATCCACATAAATCCATTTCAAATATTAAATGGTTCAGAGATGACTGTGCAAACATACATCTTCCTTTCTGGTGCTAAACATGTTTATTTTGTGAGCTAGTTCATGAGAAAAAGAGTTTTTTCATCCTCCTGAAAAAATGTTTTTTTTTCATGGGACAGTGACAATATTGGCAATGGTGGAAGAATCATTCAGACCATATATTAGTGAAAGAAGCACATCATAGAAATACTTCATTACAAGTCAAAGTCCTGAATGTTTAATTAAAAGTACGGAAGTGTCAGAAACAAGTAAAAAGTACATTATTATAAATCAATGCAGAATGGCACCTGTCACAGTTACATATTATTAATATATTATTGGATCATTATTAGTACTTTAACGTTCTATTTGGTAATGGTGCCTTACTGTTGAGTATTTTATTCCTATGCTTCATATTTAAATAGGTCTACCAATCATATGTTTAGTTTGTTAAAAGTCATAAGTATGTATATGAGGAAGCATAAATTAGCAGAAAATGTAAGTAAAATACCTTAAAATTGCTTTAAGTGCAGCTCTTGAGTAACTTAGTTACTTTCTAGTGCCGCATGCAGATGTAAAAGAAATGTTCCAAATCTTGAACTACTTCAATATTTAACAAGTAAGAAGTGACATTTCTGCTCCTCCCTGACAGCTGAATTCTTAGAAAATAATGTGATATATGGCATACACGTTAGATTAAATGTCTTGACATAGACATAAAAAAAGCTAGCATTAGATGAAACAGAGCGTGGGTTCCCGACAATGATATTTTTCACGATGTATCTAAACAAACATTGCATGTTGCCACTATATCATCCTGTAACTGCCTTTTTCCCCTGCAGAGAACACAGTGTAAAGCCCAGATCCACAGCTGCTTTCATCGAGATTGAGTCAAGTTTCTCTTTGATGGGAGAATGTAAATGTGTCATTTATACCTGTCTTGTCTTTTATCATGATAAAGCAGTTCATACTCTGGGAAAAGGGAAAAGAGAAATGCAAGCAGTAGCTTCATTCATCGCCTGTCCTGTTTCATTCACACGCTTGTGATTCTCTATCATGCTCCTCTCAGCAGCCGTCAAGAGGCCAGCTTGCATTGAAACAAATCTCTCATATTCTGCTTTTTGATTTCATTCTTTCTCCCTGTCGTCTCTCCTATTAGCTTATTCATTCTTCACATGTGACTGCCAGCCTGTTAAGGTCATATTAAACCAAAGCAATCCACTTTAAATGGTTATCTACGACGCGCATTAAAAAGCTCTTTGCTGCCCTTTAAATATTGTGATTGGGTTATAGGGGGGTCGCTGTTTCGGAGCGCTGATCGCTCTCCCAGGAGCCCGCTTCAGAATATAAATTGAGTAATATTATAAAGGCGGGCACTCCAGAAGGACTGGGTAATGAATAGGATTCATGATCTGAGGAGGAACAGGAGGTCATGCAATGAAGTGAAATACTCTAATAACTCCAATCCAAACCCACTCAGATGATGATACATTAACTGAGAGACCCTTGTATTCCTGTTTTTTTCTCTCTCTCTCGTGTGTCCGACTATATGAGCATTACATCTATTCCAAAGCTCTCGCTGTGAAAAAAAAAAAAGCTGATCGGCATGGTAATGGTTATTTAAACTTCTCATTTTGACTTTAATGTCAAGGCCACCTACAGCAGTGTTAGAGGGTCAGATCAAATCTCTGCACATCTTGTAATCTCCTGGAAAGACATGAATAAATAAAAAAATAAAAGAAAGAAGGAAAAAAAAGCAGATTTGTATTGTATTACTCATGCAATTTCATAATCTTCTGCAAACGTCTCAAGAAATGTACCGGGCAGATCAGACAACAGATTACTCCCACCGGAGGCCTAAATACACGATATTAAGATTTCAGACGTAATCCCACTGCGATTATGATTTTTTTTTTTTTATCTACAAGGAATTACATTCATCATCTTACATAGTAAGCTGTGTCTATTTGAGGTGACCCATGGATAGTTTTGCATGTTATCCCTTCAGATCGAGGCAAATCTTGTAGATGCTTGCATCTGACCTATCTGAGGTCAGATCTGTACCTGAGGATGACTGATTACATGTTATTTAACTGTGCCCAACTGGGATTAACAGTAAAGCATTGCTCTTTGCTCATAACTTATCATAAGGAATGATTCTTGCCTCAGGATGAGTTCAAAATGATATTTTCTTACATATAACATCAATATTTTGATCCATGAAGGTGACAAAAGTTGTTTTTTCTGTGCAGGATCTCCACGTGATGCGATATTCTGTTTTTTTTTTCTGCCTTTGTGATGAGATCGAAGAGCTGCAAACATTTACTGTTATATCATGCTTTTAATAGAAGCCAGTAGGCTTTTGTCTCTGTCAGTGGATCTTGATGGAGTGTATAGGAGTGCTGGAATGAGTCGGGCTTCTTGCAATCAGGCACAGGGAAAATGGTTAATTCCACTTGTGATGACACCGGCTCGGCAAGCACAACAGTTTTCAAGTGCTGACACTGACCAGTAATGACTGAACGAATGGATAGAGAACAGAGAAGGTGTGTGTGTGTGCGTGTGTGTATGTGGAGGGAGGGTGGGTGGTGGTGGGCAGGGGGGGTTGGACAGAGAAGGGCTAAGAAAGGATAAAGGAGTCAGTAAAAGAGACACTAGTAAAGTATGAGAGAGCGAGAAAGAGGGAGTAAGAGAGACACAGCTGCTTCTGCACAATCGCTTTTCAGCATCTACAGTCCCAGACCAAAATACCATTAATACAAGTGTCAGAGGAGTGAGTGGAATCAGGCACAGCGCGATGGCTTTGAGTGGCTTGAGAAGAAAATGCCCAGGATCCTTTGGGGACGGGCCTGTCCGAGACGGCCGTCCATTCTTCTGCCCCCTTTTGTGGCGCTGCCTCTCTGTCCATCGTCTCCCTTTTATTTTGTGTGAAGATTAAATTGCACATGATCTCTAATGTCGCCGGCCCTCCGCTTGTCGTAGGTCGACGACCTCCATGCGGCTCAGATAATAGATACATCCTCTGTTTGTCTTGTGGTGAAACGCTCGTCCGCCACAGTCCAGTAACCCGCCATTGTCACACAGTCTGAAGCAATTAAGTAAAATGGTGGATAAAGCCTCGGTGCGTCCTTTCAATATTTATTACATCCTCTTTGTGAAAAGAGCTATTTAGTCGCTGTATCTAAAATGATCACTAATGCAATTACAAGTGCATTTAGAATACACATTAAGGGTAATCTTCACCCCTTAGAGAGGACCCCAACGAGAGGAGATAACAGATGAAAGTTACAAAGGATGTTACATGTCTCTGAATAACAAAGAATACATCCACTATCTACCTTTTGAGGCAAAAATGCATGTTCAGGCTGGTTTGGAGCTGCATTTCTTCTTATTTTTAAAGTGGTTATCTGTACAATACATGTTTATTTTTCACATTTTGTCGCCACAATGCCAAAGTTCATTATTGTGGCGTGTCCGCACTACACTTCCCACTCACCACTTGTCCATCAAACAGCATGAATAGCACCGTGACAACTTTTTCATTAGACTTTGTGTCGCTGATCTTTGAGTCTTTGTGTCGCTCTCTTTTCTTTCTCAGTTCAGACATACTGGATGAGTCTCTCCTGCTCCTTTTTCCTCTGTATTTCAAACAAATATCTGGAACACAAAACATAGTCTTGATATATGTCTGCGGGCCAACTGTCAGGAAGTTTGGCTTGTGTGATGATATAGTAAAGAGTTTTGAAATGTTTAAACTTAAGCCTCATGAAAGTGGAGCTCAAAATAGGAGTGGTGATTCAAACAGGAAAGTGCTCTTGTCAACATCAAGCCTTTGGTTACAACAGATGTAGTTAACTAGATAGCCACAAAAGACTTAATTAAAACCCATACAGTAGATGTGTGCTGTGTTTGTGGAAAAATTTACAACAGGGATAAACTTTTCCATAAAACTGGACAAAACATAGCTGTGCAGAACATACGAGCATGTGGCATTTGCCTCATTCACAGTTGATGCAGCTACTGTAAGTCTAATGTAAGTTTCCTTTACTAAAAGATGAACACAACAGTGTGGTTGTCCTCTGGATGGTCAAATCACAGGGACAGGGAAGGAAGTTGGGTTTTGTAATGAACGCTTGTGGGCATGTAAGCACTGAATGTGTCATCAACCTCTCAACAGGTCAAACTAGTTGTCTCCATATGTCTGAGAAGCAGTGTTAATGCATCGCTTAACGTGTTACACTACAGTACTAATCCAATAACTTTAACAATATGGGGTTTGTTTGTTCTTTTTCTTACTGGAATTTTGGATTGATTTCACTTTGATTGCTTTGCTTTGTTTAGCTGAGACACAGCTTGGTGCAGGGGTTGTAGCTGTGGGGAGGCAGCTAGATATTATCAAATTCATTTCAACTGTTGTATTATTTAAAGGTCCAGTGTGTAGGATTTAGTGGCACCTAGCGGTGAAGTTGCAGATTGCAACCAAATGAATACTCTCCCATGCCTCACCCTCTCCTTCCAAGCATGTAAGGAAAACTGCCAAAATTACACTAAAAGCAAAATGCCATATCTAGATCAGTGTTTGGTTTGTCTGTTCTGGGCTACTGTAGAAAAATGGCGGTTCGACATGGCCAACTCCATGAACTCCGTAGATATAAAGAGCTTATTTTAAGACAACGAAAACACAACAATCTTTATTTTCAGGTTATTATACACTAATGAAAACATACTAATAAATATTAGATTCCATTGCTGCCAATAAATACTCCTTAATAAATCTTACACACTGGATCTTTAAATGTTATGTGTTCTTAGTTGGTTTGCTAACATTAGTTACCAGTAAACCGTCATGTAACCATCTAGCTTTAATGATGTCTTCATCGTGAGGGCCTGACTTCTGGAGTGCTGCACATAGTTACCGGAGATAACAAGAAAATACCTCCAAACTGTAGGCTGGCAGCGTTAAAGTGTGAATGTCGTGTAGTGGTGTAGTTGTTGATTCTTCCTAGCATGACGGAGAAACTATGGTGGCACCAAAATGTGCAGAAAACACAAAAAGGCGCCATCAAGAGCCAGTTAAATTGTCTATTCTGGGCTACTGTAGAGACATGGTTCACCATGGTAGACTCTGTGAAAGGACACGCATCATCTGTAGATATAAAAGGCTCATTCTAAGGTAACAAACACATAACAAAACTAACTTATTAATTATTTTATGGTGATTATACATAGTTATGCATATTATACTCCATTTTTTTAAAAGTAGAACCCCATAAATCTTCACACTGGACCTTTAAACCACAATGACTTGCTCTCTATTTGCACACTTGTGACGTGTGCATGTAAACACTTTATTTAAAACCTCTTTTGATGGCGCTGTGCAGGGTAGCAAAAGTAAAGCAAGTAACTAATTGCTTTTGCTGTCGAGTGATTGGTAAATACTTTTTCAATTTACGTAATGAGTAGCGGATAAAGTTTTTTTTTTAAGCAAGATGTTTATTGCTGTTGTTAAGGACTTTCTTTCTTTGTGTACTTTTACACACATTTTGTACCACACATTTTCTATCCAAGCTTTCATGAACTGGCCATAAACGTTTGAATGAAGTCTACAAAAAGAGACATCAATCTACTGGAGACTGTGACTTTGAGCCAGCGAGCAGACTACAAGTTGGCGTTTCACAGAGACAAGGTTACATTGCAGTGCTGGATATTCCATCATCCAGCACTGAAACATTGACTCCTGTATGTCTGTAGCCTGGACCAAGTCTCTGAAACCTACTTCCCTCTGTGAGAACCAGTCTGCTGACAGCTTGGAGCCAGTCCCTCTGTCCCCTCTCCCTCTCTCTCTCTCTCTCTCTCTCTCTGCTCTCTCGGTCTCTTCCCCTCTCTCTTAATTGACTTCCCAGTTTGATAACACATGCCTGTCTGATTGGAGCCGGGCTGTCTCGGTGATGCTCAGAGGAACGTGCCTCTTCAATAGCAGATCAATTAGTCTATTAAGATAACCAGGGACATAGGTCCTCTACCCTGGCTCCTATCCGAAAAGGGTCCAGTGTTGTAGATCCACTTTTATTATTACACTTGACCCTTTATCTGCTTATAGTCATAGATTGCTAATTAAATTATTATAATTATAAGTCTTAATTTATACATGTACATGCGTAGCTGTGTGTTATCAAAATAAAATCAAGTATTATCCAAGCTTAGGGATTTAGTTCTACCTTTTTTTAATTGTTATATATGTCCCTAATCGTGCATAAATGCTTTGTGATACAGACAGATGGCAGGTCCCTTATTATTTTGTATGCGAGTGCTTCATCTTGAGCCGTGCCAGGTGGCTCGAATATTCATTTCATTTTGATAATTCCACAGATTACTCCAAGCAATCTTAAAGCTTCACCCGGCGAGATTTATATATAAAAATACCTCTGTCTTATCAGAATCACAAGGAACAGAGAGGAGTGTCCCTGAAGGTTCGCTTAATTTGTCCAAATTTATGTCAGATGTCACTGTGATTACTGCCATATGATGCTACAAAAGTTGCTTTTTGAAGCTGATAATTTTCAAAACTGGAATATCTTTAGAATCGTCAACAAATTGTTGATACGAAGTGCGTGGGTTGCTGGGTGAAGGACACCAGATCGAGGAAAAGTGAGTTTCCCTCTTCCCAGTGTTACGAGACGAGGTAACCAGGCCGAATAACAGGTCAACTGACACCACATCATTACATCAGCCCCACAGATCTGGTTTCTCACCTCTGCCCAGTGAGGTACATCCAGCAATTGTGTCCTTTCGTAAGCAACTTTTATAGAGGCTCACGGAAAAGCCTCCAAGCCCAGAGGTCAGGGGCCAATGTGCTGATGGATTATGGGGTTTCACCGTGGCCGGTACTGCTGACAGGCTTTATTGGTTGGGAGGATGAGCTTGTATCCCTTTATATAATTATTGTATTAAGGCCAGTGTGCCCCTGCCTTGCTGGCACTTGTCCCTGGATCAATGTGGAGATAATTTCAGAAATGAATAGTTAGTATCGATCAGCCCCCTTAGTGATGGCTTGTCAGCCTCTTGGACAGGTCGCTGTAGATTATTGTGCCATTGTCATTTATGGCCTCTGTCATAGAATTTGTATTTTATTTTTGAAGCAGGCCCGGTTCAAACAAAGACAATTCAATTTGCAATGGATTTCTTTCTGTTTTTTTCCACACCTCTTCTCCACTCTGTGGTACACAATAAGCAATAAATCACAATCGTTTGTGTTTTTATCTCCTTCTTTCCTCTTTTGTTTGTCTGACACCCAGGCGTTGGGCTGGTCTCTGAGGACTCTGGGAGGAAAGAGGAAGAGGAGGGCGAGCATCAGCACTTGAACTCTGGCTGAGGGATTGAGTGGGCTTTGGTTCAGACAAACCAATGACCTTCAGGTCTGGTGTTTGTAGAGGGGGGAACTTGGTATTTTTGTTATTTAGTGTTCTTTGTGTTGCCTTAATAAACAGCTGGGAGTGGGGACATGTGGACTTGGCCATCACTTCATGAGCTCTGTCAATTCATTGTGCAATTTTTTACTTTTAGAATTCAATTTTAGACTAAACTAGGCTACAAGATATGGCTGGAATGGTGTTGAGAGCATGCAAACTAGTCTACTATCTAAAGTCGCAGCTCTGCCGTAGGTGTGTTTGTGTGTTTATTCATCCAGTAGCCTCTTTGTTTGAGCAAGGCGAGCCCCCCGGTGTCATGTTTGTACTTTCCCCTCTTGCCTTCTAAACTGTGAATGACAAGATGTATCCATCAGAGGGCTGGAGCTCGATTTCAATAGCAGCTCAGGGGGAATCATTCAGAGAAATGTAATTTACTCACTATTGGTCAGTTTGACCCATGACCTCATTCACTTGACACGGTTGCTATAGAAACCATTGAAAAAGAACAAGAAGAGAGTCAGATAGCATCATTTCAGCTGCTCATCCAATACTCACAGTCGAACAAAAAAAAAAAAAAAAAAAAAGCCTGGGTGGCAGAAAAAGGTAAAGAATTGTAAAAGCAGCAGAAAGAGAAACAAATAAACCAGAACAAACTGGATTTACTACATCCAAAATGCGGGGGTTTGTTAGACTGTTCTTGATCATTACATAATTATATCAACACTGCTATTTGTCATAACTGTCAGACACAGTCATTTTTCCACGCTACTGACAGATTAATTACAGCCAATTATTTCAGAAGTGTTCTCATGCTAATTAGTCATACAGTTACACAGCGCTAATAGCTCAGGGATCAAAGAAAACAAATGACTATCATACATCATTTCAATTAACCAGCATGATGGATTAATTAACACTCTGTCATTTTAATGCCCTGGGTGGTCGGATATGATGAGGGATGATCAGAGGAGGATTTTCACTTCAGTAATGGGGGTGAAAACAAGAGCATCCATGTGTTTTGCAAACAGTTGCTGTTCAAAATATGAATCACAGAAAAACGCCCCCATTGGTTGAAATGTAAGATGCAGTTAGTATTCAAATGTGTTGATGTAGTTTTATTTCCCGATTTACTTATTTTTTTATTCATTCATTTTATATATAGAGTGCAACAATGGAAAACAAAGAGCATCTTTACATTAAGAATAATAGGTAGGACATATAGGTATTGTAACAATCAAAGATTTACACCATTGAGTTATGGATAAAGCGATATTCTACATTCAACTTCTCTCATGCCTCCAACCATCTTTTCAACCTTCTCCATCCTTTAACATGATTGCAAAGTATTACAAATAAAGCTATTAACACCTTTACCTTCCAAATCATTAATGTGCTGTTATTATTGGGTCATTATCATCAGGTTTAAAGCATCATTAACCTTTTTTATGGTTATGTTCAGCCGTGGTAAAGGTTGGAAAAGGTTACAAAAAGATAGTGGTCTTAGTTCAATACAGAAAATGTCCACAGTGACTAGAATCATGAAGCACAACATGATTATTAATATTTAACCAGGACCACAACCTTTCCAAACCTTAACCAAAGAGTTTTTGATGGCTGAACTTAACTCCACAGACAGGACTACAGGAAAGGACTACAGGACTACTACTGCAGACAAAAGAAATCGATTATATCTGTCACCACGACATAATCACTTGTTTGATTGCTAATTAATTGTCAATTTTCAGATGATCATAAAAATATGAATTTATTAGCTTCTGCTGAAGGAAGAAAGTTTCTCTCTGCTTACCTTAAATCTCAGTTTAACACGTATGAGATGATTATTGTGACATCGACACTAGTTTGGAGCCAATCATGTTCTAACATGAAGCTTTGCACAAGTGATGTGGAAAATTAAAAAAATAACGTACTTTTCTCTAAAAACTAATCAAACTTTTTGTGGAAAAAACATGCCAGACATGATTTTTTATGTTTGAAAACATGTCTTCATGGGTGTAATATAAGCATTATTTTAATTTTCGCTATTTCTTTACCTGCTTTTTTGTATTCCATTAGACTAATAAATCAGTCCGTCAGTGGTTCTCTATATTATTTTGTGTCAACACTTAGAACTGATGAAGCTGATACTGAAATCCAATGTGCTACTACTACAGTGTGTCTCACGTTCAGATATCATACAGTATCTCATATATCTGCCCTCATGTGTGACTGACCGATATTCTCATTAGCTCCTTTTTAACCAAAACAGCAGAAGCAGAATTCGTTTGTCCATGACAGTTTACAGTAGGTCAGCGCTGACCAACTCTTTGACAGAGACCCTCCATCAGTCTCCGCAGCTGAACATTCATCATCAGAAGACAGGACATCGGCCTTTTACTCTGCTTGTCAATGAGCCTGCCAGCTGGATTTTTCTGAGCTCAGGTCTTTTTTCACAGAAACCAGCTCAAAAAAATACGAAATCCCAGATGCTGCACATTTTTGATAGACGTGTCTATATTCCTCCAAACTTAACGGTCCATACAGAGGATTGAATGTGGGATCCATAGCTTTAAATCCTTCCTGCTGCACTGGAACCTCAAGGAAGCCACATCTCTCCTTTTGCTTCCTCTCATGCCTTGTTGACCCACAGTGATTGGACAATATATGTAAATTGTTGACCTTACTAATGATACATTGACATTGATTTCTAAATAGGCCATCATTGTGTTTTACTGTAGAGGCCGATGTGGCGGCTCTCATCCAGTGTTTGAAGCTGCGGGCAACAGTTTTCCACTGCCTAATCCAACTCAATATGGCAGACACACTCACTCTTCATTTAAACAAACAAAAGCAGCACATAATGATCAGCCCTGCCATTATGGCCGATTGATTTGATCTGGTCCAGGGCGCTGTGGATTTATTTTCTTTTATGCCCATATAGATGTGTGTCACAGCCTCAATATGCATCACAAGCATGTGTGTATGTGTGTGTGTGTGTGTGTCAGTCCCTATCCAAACAAATGGAGGCGGTTTGGGCCAGAGAGCCTGGAGCACTGCTCGTCCTTTAATTGCCATTTACATACTGGGGGAATCATTAATTTCTAATTCCCCTATTATTTGTCACCCCCGCCGCCCCCCCCCCCCCCCCCCCCCCCCCCCCCCCCCCCACCCTTCCCTCCATCCCTCCCCTCTCTCTGATGCTTGTGTCAATGTCAGGGCCCGTCAGTGTCATCAGACTACAGGAAGTCCCATAGACAGTTCTCCATCTACCTCAGATAACTTATGTCTACCTTTTTTCCCTTTTTTTCATGAAGGTTCACTGCAAAGCCAGTGTTTGTTCTGTTTATTGTGACTTGTCGTGCAGTGATAAACTAGCAACTGTATTACACATAGCTACACTACACACTAAAACACTAAAGTGATTAATTTATAACTTTATTCCATTAGGACTTACCCTATTATCAAATATTCATGAATATGAATTTGATTAACCTGAATACCATTATTTTACCAAGATATTTACAACAAGTTGCATGTAATAAATGTTCTAGCTACCTGAAAATGTAGACAATCTGAGTGTAGACACCCTGCACTGTCCATATATATGGTTATGTTCATATACTTAAGCAAAACAATCCGCTTGTAAATGTAAAAGTCCAGCATTCAAATATGTACTCAAGCAAAAGTACATCTGAGAAGAGCAGATACTCTCTTTCTATATGTCATATTAATATACTGCATATATTGTATAATTGGATTAATATCAATGCATTGTAAGCAGTATTTTAATATTGTAGCTGGTTGAGGTGGAATTATGAGGAGAAACTGTTGTAAAGTTTAATCTTAATCCATCCTATTTTATAAGTTAATCGTGTTATTTTTCAGAATCAGAATCAGAATCAGAATCACTTTTATTCGCCAGGTATGTGAACACACACGAGGAATTTGACTCCGGTTTCACTTTGCTCTCTTTGTACAAACAGATAGAAAAAACATAGACATAAACAAGAACAAGGACAAAGCTATGTACATGTAAAATAGGTAAATATTTTTATTTTTTAAAATATATATGCAAAGTAATAAGTAACTAAAGCCGTCAAATAAATGTAGTATTATCACAGAAATGTGTCTTACATTTGACCCATGCTTGATGTAGACAGTCATACGATGATATGATGATAAGATTAGCAGATTATTAATGTTAGATGGACAGAGTGTGATGGAGAACTGCTTGTAATAGAAGTAAGGAAGTAAGACAGTTGGGTGGCACTGGTTATTAAATGTTTTTTTTTTCTGCTACTGTTGTGTGCAAGAGGTGCAGAGGGTGCAGAAATGTAATCAGTCCTGTCACCAAAGAAAATGTAATGAGAGTAGCTGTGAGTGTAAAGTAAGCTTGTGTGCTCTTCTCTGTCTTAGACACTGAGAGTCCATGTGCATATGTTAATCTGCTTGCAAAAAATGTCTAATTAGAGGAAGGAGGTTGTGTTGACTGGTATTTAACAGCCTCATCTGCTCTACACAAGCTACCAGCACAACAACTGTACAAAACACTGGAGAGAACCTCTGCAGCAAAGAACTATTGTAATCAAAGCACAGAACACTGGAGCATGAATACACTTAAACATTTACAAGAAACCCGGAGTGCAACATCTGACTCACAGCTTAAAATTCATGTTCAGCAGTTATTATTGCATTCTGGCACTTTGAAAATGCATAAGCATCAAAATGTGTTTTGTTTATGATTAAGTTGGGGCCACTGAAATGAATTCCACCACTTAACTTCCAGTCAAAGGGGATTATTGAGCTTTATGATGCAGCCAGTGAAATATCAATAGTACTGGATGGGGCTGTTGGGGTTTTTGCACACTGCTCTTTTGTTTGGTTGTAAATGAGCTGCATCAAATTCAATGACCACAGAAGCCATTAACAATGGACACATTGGGTGAGATCCATGATGCAAACATGCACAAAAGCAGAGGATGCAACACCGGCTGAGGCAGTGAAATGAAAAAGAAGTGAAGTAATTCATCTATCATTTGCAATTATCACATGCAAGTCAATAAAATGATGCCTTCTGCACGTATGAAAGACACCCAAACCCAAAGCGTCACGTTCAAGCTGAATCTCTGCAGGGATTGTGACCTTCTTGTATAGATTTTACTAAGCCAGGTAAGTGCTTTGCATGTAGACATTCTCTATTGGACCTGTCGCTGGCATCAGAAGCCCAGTAGTTGCAATTACTCGCTGATCATCGCCACAAGCCAGATAATAATTAGAGGTTGACAAAATTCAGGGCCAGGTTGGAGAGCTATTGATTTCCCCATGTTCCCTCTTTGGAAGGATCAAGAAAATAAGACATGAAATTTACTGTCTTCATAAAAGTTTTAGTAAATCAGGCCATTTGAAAGGGCTATCGACAGTTTTTTCATTACCATACATAGTGTTCTCTAAAGCGTTTTTGATTATTAGCAATAAGAGAACAGCTTTCTCCTTTGTGTCTTTCATGCACCAATAAATAATGGCTCCTTTGGAATATTTGGAGGTAATTTTAATCACCCAGTCGCACATATAACCCCAGCGAGGTCATAACAGGATTACTTTCCAATTTAGCGTTGACAAAGACTGCCTTAAGCTTTCAGCTGAGAAATGCACATATGAAGGTGTGCAGAGAGGTGCGGACAGAAAAACAATGCAAAGACACATTTCTGAGGGGCAAGAAAAACACATGATTATGCTCTGTAACCTTTCCCTCTAACAAAATTGTATCTGGTATCTGTTTCAAGTGTCAAAGATGGCTGCAAAAGTTCTCCAAAGAAATTATCCGTGGGTAAAGAAAGGCATCGAATCAGAGAATTAGAATTGACAGAGACACGGAGAGCAGGCGAGAGATAAAACGCTGGCGTTCTGTATGCACGCAGACAAAGTCAAAAGCAGTTGCATTTGAGTTGCTGTGCACGAGAGATGTGCAGGCTGAAGCCCAGGGGGTCATTTCCCTTCCTCGATGGACAGACTATTAACTTTTTGATTGGCAGCAGGGCTGACGCTGCCTGTTCATCATTGAGCCCTGTCGATTCCTCAGCATCTGGAAACAGCACATAAATTCAAAGGCCCGAGTATGAACAGTGCATCTCAGCATCCTCTGAAAGGGCTGCATCACATGGCCATAAAGAAAAACAGCAGCATTTCACTGACGCTGATTTCCTCGCTGGCAAAAAGTCACAGAAATAAATGACTTGGAACACTCTGCAGTAGAGAAGATGCTGAGTGCTGACAGCTTTTCTCAAAGTAGTTTTGGTGTATTTTTTTGTGCTTTATTTCTTTTCCTTCCTGCCGTTGACAGGAGCGAAACAAAATCTCACCCGACTGAATGCAACGATTTCAGCAATTTCCGTAGATGCCTGGCCTACAGTGGAATATTTAAGTGATAGAACTTTCCAAACTTCAGCCCTCACTTTAATTACTTGTTAGTCTTTTTATAGGGGAAGAAAATATGGCTGTCAGGGTTTATGGGGGGCAGAAAAAAAGGGCTGACCTGTTTTATCTGCCCTTGCACACGCATCAGTGTAATGATGACAAAACGGGATGTTAACTAATGATTAGTAGAAATGGTTGCAGTTAATTAGTTGGTCCTTCGTTTATCGTTCCATTTGCACATTTTGGGGAGCAATCGTTATTAATTAGGGCCATCATGCCGAAAGGGGTGAGGTGGAACCCTACAGCCAAGTTAATCAGGCTGCAATGAAAGCTCCATTATCCTGCTCCGTCCCGTTGGCCTGTGATCTATTAGCATTATCTAAAAGCTGCAACGGGATCAACGACAAGGCTGAAAGAAAAAAAAAAAAATCAAAGGGACATAAACAGGGTGGCTTTGATCGCCCCAGTTCTTGGGTCACTGGTTATATGGGAGAATCTCACATGATATTGTGTGGCTCTTTGTGTCATTGCATAAATCCAAGCGGTTGGTATTGAGTGCATTGGAAGTGGTGTTTAGTATGTGTGACTGTGGATTTGTCTGCACGGGCGGTGGAGCTGCCTTGATACAGCTAGCCAGGTTTGAATGGCTGAGGTTACAGTTTGTAGGTGAAGTTGAGGGTAAAACAGCCACTTTGGTTAAGGAAGTTTTTAATAGTGGGTCATTTGTTGTCAGTAGAATGGCAGCAGAACATGAGTTGGAGCATGGCAGAAGAGATAAGCTTCTTCTCAAAGAATTTAAGATTTCTATATATTACTTATGACAGCATGAGAAGCCCAAAACCAACAATGAATTAATCCTACTAATAAGCTTTGCATGTGTTAGCAAATTCCAGTATAGCAACACACCTCTGTGCCATTGACCTCCATGTCCAAAAGCTATTAAAAACACATCAATGCACTGGATGACACGTTCCTTCATCACAGTCAACATGGGCACTCCAGTTTATTTTAAGTCGACCCTACATACACAGTTCTGCTGCCATGAATACACGAGCTCAAGAATTGTGTGTTAATCCGCTGCTGAAAATAGTTCCCAGCAAATGATTTGAGTGACGTTTGCTAGAGACTACAGTGCCCTGCTGTTTTAGGAAATTACTGAGCATAAAAAAAATAGATTTGTAAACTTCAAATAAATAGGATTTACATCTTAAGGAGGAACTGACAGAGCTATAGAGAGGTTAGGAAGGTCATAGTATTAGCCAGATGCATTGTTGGTCCTTTTTTTTCTTTCATTGTTGGACTTATTGACAATAAAAAAACTACAGAATAAATCCATATCCTTTAAATTATTATTTTTCTTGAAGACATGGGTGAAGTTATTTTAAGTGACAATGAAATAACAAGAAAAACATCAAGATCTTTTTTTAATTAACTTCAAGAGAGGAATGCTGTTTCTTGGTTTAAAAAAAAAAATGAATAAATGAGAAGCAGACTGAGGAAAATAAGCTTGCCCTCTCGCTTTTAGAACTGTAAAAATGACCAGAAATGATGTGTAAATCTTTAAAAGAAAAGTCTGTTGTGCACCATATGCATAAAATCTTTGAGAACATCTGCAAAACAAGCGTATCGCGCTATTATGGTTGTTACCTTGATCATATTTTCCACCACGTGCACTGTAAAATCTCTGCAGCACTGCACTAAATGAAATTACATGAACTAATCACATTCTCCTCTCAGAGTAATTACCTTAAAAGACATATTAACTCTCTGTATTATTGAGTTGCTAAACCTGCATGTTTGCAGGGATATGAGTAAATGTAAATGCACTCAAATTCCTGCAACATGAGCTGATTAATGCTTGAGACTTAGTACCATGAAATACTGGGCACATTCATCACAAATAACCAGGGACTGGGCACCAAAGTGTAAAAGGAAGGAAATCAATGCATTTTCTCAGCTTATTTCATGCAAATGAGCTCTGAAGGAAACTGATATGGTTAAGGCAAGGTTACAGAAAGAAAGAGGGAAAGGCCAGTGTCCCCGAGAAATCAATAGAATAAACTTGAGAAATGATTTAGATAGAGCAGATATGAACATTGAAATAAACAAATAACCTTAAAGGAAATCAATCATATAATTTAAAGAGTAAACGGCTTGAACCGGGGTGATCTCCCTCATGGTTTAGACAAATGGAGGATTTTTAATTTCATCATTGATATTATGCCAGACTTGGAGATTTTGCAGATGGTTGCAACCAGGAGGAGGGGAGAAAAATCAATTGAGTCTAGTACTGTGGTCTTAAGAGATGTTAGATATTTACAGCATGGAGGTATGGAGCCTTGTATAAATTTACATTTTAAGAGATAAAAGACCTCTGTATTTTATCTTGTTATTGATAATAGAAACTGTCGACTTTTATCCTGTCCCATCTCAGGGAAGCCTAGCTGTCTGCTGAATGTGTTTGTGTATGTGACCGAGACAGGGGATGAGAGTGTGTTTGTGTGCATGAGAGGGAGAGGGAGAGAATACGGGAGACAGAGCAGTGGTCTGAGGCAATTTCAAGCCTTTATTTTCTTGATACACAAAAGGCAGGCTTTGTGTGCGGTTGTTTTTTTTTTTTTTTTTTCTCTTTCTCCCGCTTTCACGTCAAGGCAATCGAGGTGGCATAATTGCATCAGAGGTCCAGAAATATAGGGTTGCAATTTAGAAGGAGGATGAGAAGAAGAGGAAGAAGAGGAGAATGAGAAGTGTGTGTGTGTGTGTGTGTGTGTGTGTGTGTGTAGGGAGGGTAGGAAAGGCATCTCAGACAGGTTCATTTACGGCTGGAACAGGGACAGAGAGGTTAAGACATTGTGACAAGAGACAAAGTAAATGTATATGTAAATGCAAGAGGTTGTTATCACTCCTAAAACACTATGCAGCTTTTTCACGCTTTGGAGACCTAAATTATATTTAAGCCACATAAAATCCAATAGTCCAACTGTGACCCGCTGCTATGTAAATGGTTCAGGTAATTCTTTAAAACACTGCACTGGTGGCCAAACGGTGGGAGCAAATAACAACAAAGTGTTTACATCATTTGAATGATTTAGGACTACTTGCAGCGATCACTTTAATAGACTCCAGTGTGCTGGCACAGACTTCCAGGTTACAGCTTCCCCTGCTCTTTCTCACTGCATTTCTACACAGGCTTAACAAGAAGCACTTGGAAAAAGACAAAACTAAATGTGCCATCGGAGTTCTTTCTTTCAGATGTCCAACTTTGTATAGTCTGGGTGCCCACTTGGAGAATTTGATTACCTGATTTGCTAACGTCCTGTGATAAGACGTGAGGCAGATTAAAAGAGACCAGTAAATCTTGGTCAAGATAAATGTGTAATGTAGCATGTTGTGAGTTTCTAATATTACCCTACGTTGTTAGGTAGGGGTTGTGTGTGTGTGTGTTTTAATAATAATTTTAAAAAAAATGTGGTGAGCATTACTTACATAATTTCATGTGGCAAATGTCTTTTCTGAATAAAAAGATACTCAACCTTAACCTGCTATAATCAATATTGTAGTACATCTAGGTGTGTTTCACCTTTAATGTTTTGGTTCAGTTTCAACACTCTTGTCATTTTTAGCCCCAGCAGGCAGCAAGATTTCACTGTACACTACCTGTCCACTACCAAAGAACAGACAGTAACACAGTAAGTATTTAACCAGTAAATAGTCACATATTATCCTCAAAAGTTGGTGGAGACCAAAACAGTGCTAAAAGGAAGGTAAACTTACAAGATGGTCCGACACAAGTTAATGTTGCTCTGTCCACTGGACGAGCAAATGTCCGCTAACATGTTTGATATATTGTGGGCATAAATTAATAACTGCAGGTTTGATGAGGTTGCATTATTACTTTCATAAGCTTCATGTCTGTCCTGAGCAATGCACTCATTTGTTTCCATATTTTTTGGTGATCACCCAACATAAGCTTTTTCCTACTGCTGCATGCATTTCGTTCATGTCACCTTGCCATCTAACAGCATGCATTTGAGTTTTTAGCTAAAGATACATCTACATTACCTCTCACATTGTAACATGACAAAATGCTCCCTGCTACACATTGGAGGGTTTAATACAAGGACTTTACACTCCTGTAACACATATAACTATTCAACAGTTGTCTTTGATAGTTTATCTTTGATCATACCTAAATCAGTCAGAAGCAGAAGCATCAGCAGCAGTACCTAAGAGGCAGACTCATTTGGTTTGCCACCAGCAAGCCTTTTCCTTTTTTTCCCATCCCGATCGCCTGCTGTTTAAAGAGGTGTATCCAGCCACCCCTTGTCCACTTTAATTTTTAATTACCATCTTCCGCTCACCTTTGTTATAGTCATGACACGCTCGCGTTAAGCCGTGTACAGCAGGCAGGCAGGCAGGCTGGAGAGAGAGGGGTGGGGGAAGAGGAGGTCTACGCTTGTTCTGCCGAACAGAATGGCTGGATTCACTTCTCTAATTATGCAGGCAGACATGCTCTGGGGTGAACTCTGGTACCAACATGCTGCCTCTGACATGGGATCAGGGCCCCAGGGCCGTCGCTGAGGCCCGCTGGAGGATATGGGTGGAGGGTGGGGGTGCGGGGGCCATTCAGAGAGACAGCTGAGGATAAAGAAGTAAATCTGCACAAGAATGAATAAAGAGGGACAACTGAAATAGTGGAAATTAACACCTGTGGTTATTTTTCTTCTTCACTGACCGACACAGCCTTAAAGACGAAGAAGTAGAAAAACGGTGCTGCATGCAACAGATAAAAAGGTGGTAATGCATTAATTTTATGACTTATTAGGGCCATTATTATACCTACGTATTTCCCTAAAAAACAACAGATACTGCACTTGGCCTTTTAATAGATAATCTTTACAGAATGCAAGTGGAAATTACTAGTCTGTTTCAGTTCATTCACTTTATTTAGAATATTTACATATAAGAAATAAGCACATCTCTCTTTTTGCTAGGTTTTTGCCTGTCTGACTACTGTTAATGTTTACATTGAAACCAATATATAAAAATGCAGCGACCTGCAGCGCATAATTTTTGGGCTAAATGCAACCCGCTGCAGTGGTCAATCTGGTGATCAAACCGTCAAACTGCTTCACAATCAGCCTGAAATATCACTGGAACTAAGGGTTATCCAGCTGCAGTTCATGGACCAAACTATGATACACTCCCAGTTGTAACTGGTTTGTTTGAGAGAGAGAGCTGGTGAAGTGACACAGATAGTGAATGAGAAAAGGGAGCACATGCAGGTCGAAGTTCACACGTCAGTGAATCGGAGGAATAAAATGTTATTTTCTGAATGTCTCACAGAGATTATGTTCAACACAAATAAACACACACGTGAGTGACACAACCCTGTGGCTGAACATGGCCTTAGGGGTCACAGAGCCAGAGTGCAGTTTATATAGCTTGGTTTTTAGCTGTTTAGTCACTGCTACCTTTGTAAAGCAGTACAGTGTTCTAGTTCTTTATGTTTCTGTATTAAGTTCATTTTATTTCACACATATCCACTTACTGAACAAGATAAGGGATAAGGGAGAGTTTAGAACAGATATTCTCACTTGTTCAATTCAAAAACCAACCAACCAAGTAAAGCATGAAATACCCGCAAATTTGTATTAATTATTAAAAACCTGCTCGGTGTGAATTTGTCTTTAAAGTGACAATGCACATGAGATGATATGTATATTACAGTTCTCTCTCCCCCTAGTCTCACATGAATATGTAGATGTGTAATCAAGCATGTGAATTAACACATCTTGCTAAGCATGTATAATTGATATGAATTGATCCCTGTCTGCACTCCACAAACCCTCTATTGCTATGTGCGTGATTGAGCGTTTGCATACGCACAGTGAAGTTAGGTAGAGAGAGAGAGAGAGTCAGGAGTGAGCCTGCCATTAGTGCCAGCCAGTTTAATGGAGACAGTAATTGATGGGTCAGCATGTTTCAGAGCGGCCTCTAAAGCTTTGTTAATTGTCATAAGAAGTTCAAATTGATTGGGGCCGCTGCATTAGTACATACAGTGGAATTGATTAATGTTTTGTTCTGAAATGAATGCACGTAATGGATGGGTTGGTGTGGCACTTTATTTATTGAATTCATTAATGCAAGCCTCAGGACAAGAGTGATGCCAATGGCCAGGGGCGTGCGAGTGAAAGAGAGAGAGAGAGAGAGAGAGAAAGAGAGAGGAAGTCAGGTTATGAAACAGCATTTTCTGCCAAGAGCAGAGGTAAAGCAGCTACAGCGGTATCAACCCGCGGCACAGCAAAGCACTGTATACTGTAAGTACAGCAAGTGTGCATGCAAATAGAAGTGTAGAATTAGATTTCACTGGTCTCATTTGGTTGAACCTTTTTGTGTATTTGCCCATATGGTGGCACCAGAGAGTACGAACTACGGTTGTGTAGCCCCTAAATTCCATCCAAAAATCACAGAACAAGGGGCCCAAAGAGTTACAGGGGCCTTGACTCACATTTCCTGTTGACAAGTCTAATTCACAGTAGTGCAGATCACATTATTTTTCCTATGTTTTCCGTGTACAATCTGATATATCATATTTATGTAATGATTTTGTTAACATTTATGCAGTTTCAGTGTGGACCTGCTGCTTTGAACAGGAGCAGGTCAACTTTCTTCCAATGTTTACTGTATCATATATATATATATATATATATATATATATATATATATATATATATATATATATCATTGATGTATTTTGTTTGCTGGTGTTGTGTGTCCACATTCAGTATGTTGATATAGCTGTGTAGAGTCATATTTCCCCAATCGTATCAAAAGACTTCCAGTTTTTTCTTAATAGAAAAAGTATCAACATAATATAGTATCTGCTTGATATAATTTACTGCAATTTAGTTAGAAACGTATCAACGTATATCAGATTGAATGTGGAGCCACCTGCTGTGGTTATGTTGTGTGTTCTGTGTGTGTGTTTAACACAGGCAGCTGAGAGAAGTTACAAGCAACCAACTTCTTTCTAATCATGTTAAGGAGAGGAAGAAAACAAGAAATTTACCCTTCAAATGGAAAAGTGGAGCCTCTTAACCAGGGCACAATTGTATTTACAGACCTTGTATTGTACTTCTGGACCAAAGTGAACCAAAAAAAAAAAAAAAAAAAAAAGACACAAACAGAGAGAGAGAGAGAGATGGAGAGAGAGGGAGGATGAATTAGGACACACAATTGCACACACAAATACTCAAAAACAATAGTGCACAAAACAGCTTACACCATTAACAAGATTACATCCTAAACCATAAAGGGATGTTGTAACAGCATAAACATAAGCTTGTCGACATGGTCGTGGCAGGATAATAGCTGGAGGGAAAGCACCGGTTTAACCTTTACAAAACCGAGACTATGAGCTGGCTGCTTTGAAATCACCGGCCATGTTGTTGATGCTTTGAATTGTTTAACCTCCTTTTTTGCAGTATAAATAGATTTTTATATACTAGTACATCATTTACAGAGATCACCTTGCATTCAATTCAATCTAGATACACAAGCTCAGCACATGACTTTTATGTTTATGTTTCATTGGAAAATATGTCAGTATTTTTAATGCACCCGGGCAGCGAGCCAATCCAACCGCTCGTAAAGCGCCCTGGTCCTCGGTGCCGCACAAATAACCATGTAAAGCACTGTACGATTACAGCAGGGATAAAAGAGAGATGGAAGGAGCAGACAGTAGCTCAGTGACAAAGTGTAACACAATTAAAACAATAAAGTCTCACAAATGAACATGTCACTGTGGAACCTTATCAATTAGGCATCAAAGTGGAGGCCCCCTCTGAGGTGCTTCCACCTATTCTTCCTGTCGCGCAACACCATAATAACTCCCCCCTCGCCTGTCGACTGGGAACCTATTTGTATGCGTCTGTGTTTCCTCCTCGCACAGCGGCATGGTCGGACGCTCTATTAATCTTTCTATATGAACAGTTACTGGCGCTGATGAAATTGGGCCCAATGAGGCGAGCCTCCAGTGGCCGGGATAGGTCCCATTCATCTTGATTTGATTCGCGTGCTGACACTGGAGCACTCTGATGACAGAGGTTAAGTCAGTGAGTGGCCATTGCCTTCTTGTTTGCTCTTTCAACTCCCCACCTTTAACCACCCGCCGCCCGCAGAAATGAGAGGTGGGAGAAGCAGGAGGTGTCTCATGTCGATGTTATGGGGGCACAAACTGGAACATCCGATAACTCCCACACGGCTGATTTCACCCCCTGTCACCAGCCGGCACATCTCAAACAAATATATACAGCAGCGGCATCTCCTTGATAGTGTGTGACTTCAACAGATCAGAGATAGATGGGGGAATAGAATCAGCTGCCTGACAAGCGGCACCTTCTCTCATCCAGCAATTTCACAGTGTCATTTTGGGATTATTTCATTACTTGCCATGATCCATGACTGAAACTCATTTTGGCCCTGAGTGCTCAGAGAAAATGTGTGACATGCAGTTGAGAAGAAGTGAGAGATGGTAGCATTGAGCAGAAAAAACTCATAGTACTTACTATTGAGCCATTTGAATAATTAAACCTCAACTCTTTAAAGTATTCATAGGAAAACTTTGGGCCGTCACTGGATACTTTGTGCTCATAGACTGTGTTTTTCTTGGCCCGAAATGTTTTTTGTCTTGTGGTGCGGCTGTTTATTTGTGAACTGCAATACATGTTTAAGTAATTAGCATTGTAGCAGCGGCCGGCTAGTGATACCAAATTGTCTGTTTCCATGCTTCATCAGCCACTGAGACAGCCCATTCAGCCAGAGCTATGATGTCAGTGAGGAACAGGTCCAAAGGCCTGTGGCGGCTTGTAGCACTTCGCCCTCCAGCACCTCTCAGCTTTGCGAGGTGCCTCTCCGGTTACAGAAGGATTCCAGGCAGAGGACGTAGGAAGTATCGCCACATTAGCTCCATTAGATTAATTAAGAATGTTTAATTTCTAAAATGGAGCATGAGACGGAGACATGACTCACAGTTTGCCATTTCCGTCCTATCTTTAAAAAAAAAAAAAAAGGGAAACCTACTTAATGGGTTGGCATGCACAGAGGCAACATGATACCACGCTCATTTTCACTGCATGCGAAGTATTGGCACTTTATGAAAACTAGCTGCTTGTGTTGAGGAGCATGAATGATGAGGTGGCTCTTTGAAATAGGAACCTCCACTGAGAGTGCACACACACATTCACAGACACACACAAGACAGAGGATTACACATAATCTGCACAATCATGAGTGTTGATGCACAATGTACCTATATTGCTTTTCATCCTTTATTCAAGAATAATCACCTCAAAATGTTGTAGTAGATGTGTTCAGCTGCACGTTAAGAGGCTTTGTTTATGCTAAATTCATCCTTCACAAAACCCACAATGTTAATTGTTCCTTGTCTATCATACTGCTTTTCATGCTTTGAATGGAACTGATTCAAACCACTGAGAGATTACCACCATAGGCTGCACTGCTACCTTGTCAAATGCCTGCACACACTCACATCTGAGACAATATGTGTATACATCCACCGCCGGTATTGTTACCTCCCAGTCGGGGAGCACAGTAAACCGCTTAGACATGGAGAGCTTTACTGCCTTTATAGCCTCACTCCCCTAAGTCAGCAAGGGAGACCCTCGTTGGCAAGTACACACACACACACACAACAGTTCATGAAAGCTTTTTATTTTGCTGTTCTAAACATCTACTGTCAATTAGGTCTTTCTCAGGAAAAACCTACGCTGAAAAAATGCATTTAATGCAGCAGCAACAAGAGGGGTTTGTTTAAGCAAGAAAACAAGAGCAATGATTGCTATAGCACCAAATATATCACTGAAACAAAAAAAATCATATCCTACCTGAAAAACAGCTCTTGTGATGTCTTTGTTGTTCATAATATTCTACTTATTTCTAAGAATACCTGGCCATACATGGCCCACACTCAGTTATTCCCAAAAGAGTGCATGATGTACTCTGAAAATGATCCTACAAAACTACAAAAACCATGTAAGATCACAAAACTCACACACCACTTCAAACTTCATACCGTAGACGTAGATAAATCAGAGGTAGCTGTGGTCTGAGAACCATATGGCGACAACCCCTCATTTGCATGACTCACCCAAGTGATGTGTGTTAAGTGGGGACTGGGGAGCTACAGTATGGGAAGTGGTTTAGATTATGACGACAATGAGCAGCGCTATATTTTTTGTTTGAACTAAAAGTCAAAGTTTCTGCGTCTGTGAACTGGTTAAGCGGCACTGCAGGTTGAAATTAGGCATGGCTCAAACATAGCCTAGTATCTCTGGAATTACGTTCATATTGGACAATTCCACACCCCACAATTTACATCCCAATGGCGACGTTCAGGATGTAGTGTGTTCCTTTATGTAGAAAGCTAGTAATTGGGCTGGTTTAACAGCTGCATGGCCTCAGATGGTGGATAGTTACGATGAATAATGCAACAAGTCTGTATACCTAACCTACAAAATAAGTGTTTTGTCAGTACCCTACAAAGAAATACATGACCATCACAGAAACACAACATATCTAATACTCAAATGAATCCAAATAGACCTGCGTGCTGTGCCATAGCATGAGAATCATCATGAAAAAAATGTGTTATCTGAGGCGAGGTGTTGAGTGTGATCTGTGAAAAAGTCCATGAATATCTGCTGGTGATGATGTTCTCTCTCTGTTTGGTTCTGTCAGGATCAACAAATTTAGTATCAAGTCAGATTATCCTTGGTTTCAGTTTTAGTTCAGTTGTCTTTCAAACAAATGTAGTTAATAATTTAGACTGTTTCAGATCTGGTGTCTGATGTGGGATAAGAGGTAAAAAAAATACACAAAAATGGGCAGCCTGGTGAAATGTGGCACATTCATCCAGTCATGTGAAGGAAATGTTCATTTTAATGTATCAAAAAAGATACTTGCCAATGATCTCCTGCTTGGTTAAGGGCTGATCCAGTTGCTCACAAAGTAATTGAAGTTCTGAGGCCAGTGTCTTGGTCAAGTGCATTGATAAGACTGTTTCTTAGAGCCCAATACCTAATATCCAGAATGCAAGTCTTTTGGAGCTGGAGGAAACCAGAGCAATTTGTCCAGAACATGTCCATTAATAAAACATCTAACCAAAACAAATCCATTGATCCTGACCAGAATGCAAAGAACTAACCTATGTTCTGTTGCTTATCTTAACTAAAGCTTAACTAAACTTTACATTAACACACATGTGAATGTGTATTATGACCAACATAAAAGTGTCTGTATATGCTCACACAATTGGCCTCTCTAACAAATAATATCAGCGTATGTGCTCATTTCACAACATTTTGAGATGCTTTTGGGTGCTGTCAGTGACACATTGTGTCTGTAAAGCAATTATTTGTCTGTTCCTGTGTGTGTGTTGTGATGTGACATCAGGGGCTGGACAGGCTTAAGTAAGAAAGTGTGTGTTGGGGGAAACCTGGCCCTCTGAGGTTTGGCTGTTCTGACTGCACTGGGCCAGATGGGGATAATGGAATGTCATTCTGTCAGCTCCTTGGCTGATTAGGGAGTGTTTGTTATTTATTGATTGTCTTTCATGGCGAATTATCTATGCACAGGTCAGTGCCAGCATTTTATTCCTGGAGCTCTGATGGCCGGCCATTCCCATCCTCACACAAAATCAATGAGTACAAATAAAATGGAATTTTAAAAATGGGGGGAAATTAGCAAACATCTCAGCATGGCTGCTGTCATGCATATGTTAGCGGTGATCGCACGCAGGCTGACATGAGCCTTGCGTTTCCATGAAAATGCACACTTACCAAGCATTCAATTTTAACAGCAGTCATGTCTCATCCTCTTCCAGTCCTGTCTGCACCTTTTCACCCCTAATCACCATGCAAGTGTCTGCTATCTGCACGTGTCACATCTTGATCATATTTATCATTAGTATAGCACGTGGGTAATATTGCACACTGACACATTTTATTATATTTTCTAAAGAAATTATATGAAAAACCAGAGCCTACAGCCACGCCAGCACAGTGATACTTTGAGGTAAATGTCAGAATGACAAAAAATATAACATGCTAATGCCAAGCCGGTATAAAATGTTTACCATATTCATGTCTTAGTTGGGCAGAGACTCTCCTCCGCAGAAAAATGTCATTATCAATGGTTTAAGCAAGAGCTCCATAATGAAATTTGTTTACATTCAAGAGAGCAGGGGAGAAGACGGGTGCTAATACAGAGTCAAAGTCAAAAGCCAAAAATATTTGGAACTTTGCCACTGCTTTACCACTTTTCATTTCCTGTTTCCTACTGACATTGGTTTCTTTTAACCATGAGTGCAGTTGTTTCCTTAACTTTATTGTTGTAGCAATGACAATAAAGAAGTGATTTAACCCAAACCACGATCTTTCCCCAACCCTTACCGAGTTGCACCTGCTTAACCAAACCTTACCCATAAGTGTTCCAGGTAGGTCAACGTTCTGAATGTTTTCTTTTTGCAACAGTGATTTGAAAGTTTTTGGAACACACTCGGAAAATACTTGTGAAGCATTTTGTTATTTAATTTAGAAGACCTGTTCATTTAGGGTGTTAGAATGCAAACATTATGGTGCTAGCATGATAATATTTGCTAATATTCACTAAACAAAAGGTACAGCTGAGACTAATGAGATAAGTTTTGCAGGTATTGTGTCAGACAAAGAGAAGATTTTGACCTGATAAGGGCCCTATTTAATAATCACCATTACAATGCATCCTAAAGCGAACAGGAATCTTGATTTTGGCCAATAGTTGTTGAGATATCTCATATAAAAATCACAAATATTAACTTTATGTGTTAGAGGAAAAGTTCACCAAAGTCATTATGATTCATCCTCTGGAGACCATGAATGTCTGTACAAAATGCCACTGCAATTTACCCAATAGTTGTTGAGATATTTCAGTCTGGGCCCTCCCTTCCCTAATTTTAGATTAAACTGTCAAATTGAACCCTCACATTGTTATATATTCTATAATTTGCCCAACATCTAATGGATCAATTTAGCATGCAGTTACTGTAACTCACTACTCATTTTGCAGTGGACTCCTCTAAACCCCTGTAAAGGCCCTTCAGGCTTCATTTTGAACACCAGTGACTTCAAGAACAACCTCATGTTATTGGACTGCATCTGCAAGCCACTATCCTAGTGTTCATTTATTTAGTTCATTTCTCATTGACAGACAACAGCTACTATTTATAGTGCTAGAGAGTCAACAACTGTCACCTTTGCCTCTCCTTACACACACCCATTCTCTTCCTCTTTCTGACTTTCTGTGTTGTCGGTGATGTTTGTGTGCTCGAGATGGATGCAGCCCTCTTTATTAGATAGCATCAGTCTTTTGTCTGACGACTAGAATTGCACAGTGGTGGCTGTCTGCGCTGCTGCACTGGACTTCACTTCAGCCCTCAGAGGCCGATC
This sequence comes from Argyrosomus regius, assembly GCA_946959425.1. Lineage (NCBI taxonomy): Eukaryota > Metazoa > Chordata > Actinopteri > Sciaenidae > Argyrosomus > Argyrosomus regius. Next base: position 8,452,962 of record OX336884.1, on the reverse strand, counting down.
GCTCAGAGGCGTTTTGTTTAACCTGGCGGCCATGTGATGGGGCCCACTTGGCCTCGTCATCCCGAGCATAAAAGGCGTCGGTGTCGGGCCTTCTTCTCAGACCACACGGCTGTCCGAATCGCATTGACTTTCTGTCAGCGCCTGCCCGCTTATTGTTTGTGAGTTTGATTAAAAAAGGAAAAAAAAAAAGGAAGAAGGAAGACGAAAAATGCAATTACTCAAGTTGGAGGAAACCGAATGCAGACCTCATAGAGATAATCACAGACTAATGTGACATTCCTCCATCACCACAGCAACCAGAGAAAAGCCTCTGAGCAGCAGAAAAGTAGTATGAGAAGAAAAAAAAGAAAAAGAAAAGCACTGCTGTGCTGTACAGGCACAGATTCCACATCTTCTGTAAAGTGTTTTTGGATGTCCTTCGCTGTTGCAGAAGTGTAATGGCTTGTTGTGCACAAATGGATTTTTATGAAGCATCACAGCTGCATCTGTTTCACTTCGCATCCATTAAAGTAGCTGAACCTACGGTATTGTGTGCTACATCTGGACGTTAAGAAGTGTTTCCGCCACATGACTGCTGGTCGCACAAAGATACAAATGAACAATATGAGGAGGATGAACATCAAAAATGGGACGGAAAACGGAAAGAATGGAATGGAAAAAAACAAACAAAAAAAACATGTGTTACTAACGCAGACACACACTCACTTACACTCCAAGTTAGTGACTGCGGGTGGTATATCTGTGCGTGGTGCGTCTCTTAATTTCTGCAGAGTAAACAGCTTCCAGATGCATGAGTTTCCTGCTGGCCCCGCCCAGTCCAGATGCCCAGTCTGCCAGCAGATCTGCCTCAAATTGGGCACATTCGAGCAATCATTTAGCTCCCATCTTCCTGAAGGGGAACTTTTATTAATAAACCCTTTTCATCTCTGTATCTTTGATTAGGATGGGTGGAGCTGGGGAGGGGGCGTGGGAGGGGATAATGGCTTAGTCATGTGAAAGCAGGTTGGGGGATCACTGTTTTAAAGGGAAACTTGTAATGGGGGGGAGGGAGGTGTTGTTGTGTTGTGTGTTACAGTATAGTAGAAGGAAGCCGGTGATAGGAAAGAAAAAGGACATCCTCTGTTGTAAGTGGTTCCAGGTTATCCGACCCCCATACTTACTCGAGCATGTTGCCCTCAGCCACAAACTCAAGAAACTCCTACGATGCTTTAAATCACCCGTACACTACTGCCTCTTATCTCAAGCTGGAGGTTTCTCATTATATTTTTGGCGGTTTTGTAAATAAGGTTGAAATAGATATGTCACAGTGTGTGTGTGTGTGTGTGTGTGAGTGTGTTTCTACAATCCAGGTCATTGCCAATTACATGCTCATTAAGTCCAGTTATGTAGTTATGGAGAGTATGATCTCCAGTTTGTGATTAATCATCAATATCTCCTTAGAAAAGGAGTCATCATAGAGTTGGTTCTCTGTGTGTTATATTAGTATAAAAGGCCAGTCCAAACAAATAACTGCTAATGGTGTATTCTTTGGATCATCAAGAGTACTGTAAATGGGACTCTCTCCATATATAAAATTCTCTTCACCTCAGTTGTACTGCAGCATAGGCTCTAATCTCTAATGGATATCTCACAATCTGGCCCAATAACAGCGGTTGAAGTAAAAGTAGTACCACAGTGTAAAAATACCTCATTACAAGAAAAGTCCTGCAGTGACAATGTTACTTAAGTAAAAGTAGAACCAGCAGCAACATATGTTTAAAGTATCAAACACACTTTATGTAGAATAGTGCCTTTCAGTGAGCAGCATTTAGACTTTGTAGCTAATCAAGGTGAATATAATATATATCCCAATTTTACTTGCAGTCAATCTAAAAATCATCACAGTTTGGATGCTGATCAAATGTTATGTATGTAACATAATAAAGGGCCAGTGTGTAGGATTTAGTGACATCTTACGGTGTAGTTGCTGTTTGAATCCCCCTCACTTCAAGCTGCGAGAGAAAGTACGGTGACCACAAAACGTCCAATCTAGAGCCTGTGTTTAGAAACATGGCGGACTCCTCCATAGAAGAGCATCCTTGGCGCCTGCATATATAAAAAGTTCATTCTAAGGTGACAAAAACAAAACAATACTTCTTGTCTGGTGATTATATGCTAATGAAAATATAGTTATGTATATCATATTACATCTCGGCCATATTCTGTAAATAAATGTAACAGATGTAAATCTGGCAGACTGGACCTTTAACATACAAAACCAGTCAAATAAATATTCAACAGACTTCAAAATTCCCCTCAAAGATGTAGTGAAGATGTATAAAGTACTTTATTTTTATTTACTATTTTGTAGTTTTCTTTCCTTTTTATTGTAATTATGGTGAACTGATTCTTTATAACACATTCAACAGCAAAATCACATGCAAACTCCTTTGTATCGCTTTTTTCTCTACTGCTATGTCCCATCAACAGACAGGTAAACAAAGACAGAGATGAGAGGATGGAGGTTTTTAGCTGCTTGATGTTTGATGACAGTCAGTCCCGGCTCTGGCTGACTGCGGGTCAGCCACAGGGATGGCCCCATGGTCGCCTGATTCCCATTTCAGCATCGCTGTCCTCCTCCTCTACCGCGACCAGCCGTCACTTTCCATTTGGGCCTGCTGTGAAACGCTGACATGCTCAAAGACATATAGGATTCCATTATTTTCACTCATATGAGGGTGCCACACTTGATTCAAGCAGAGCTGTCATGGCAAACCAGGAGCCCCACCCCACCCCCTTGAACACACACATAAACACACACACACTTCCCATCAACCTGCTCACCTTGAAACCCTGCGATTCGCACCAATGAAAACGAACTAATTCTGATGTGAACGTATGATCCCTCTCCATTTAGCCAATGAAAGGTTTTATGCAATTGCTGACTTACCTCCTTGGTCTCTATAAAGCAGCCGAGAGCAAGGCAGCTCATAACGCTGCCACTGTAAATCAGACAGATTTAATTTCAATTTCATTTCAAAGGGTTAGCCATCAATAATTAAAAGGGTGTGTTTATGACTTACAAAGATCATAATTAATCTGCTCCAGGGAGAGAGGTTTTACACAGATTATATCCATCATGTTCTGTTTTGCTCCTTACAGGCCACGGCATGGCAGAGGGGAACATTGATTAAGATGTGCTTAGTGGATTATAAGCTGCTGTTCCTCAGGCAAGTCATAAAGAATAAAAGCAATCTTTTACCTTTCTACTAAAGCCCATACAGTTTTAACAGGCTATGATTCATAAGCCTGTTCATAAGCAGCCTGATTCATAAGCAGGGTGGTGAACACGGATGTGGGAGATTAGTTTATGACCTGCTTCACATTTGACTGTGTGTGATTAATTCAGCAGGGATCAGATGAGTGGTTACAGTTTTTGTTTTCATGTAGAGATTATATAAATCTTGTGTTCTACATTGTTATTTAATCTGAGTTCAGTGACAGATATGGGTTTCTTAGGCATAGATTTGGGTATGGACAGTATATGGACATACCAATGTCAAGGTGCTGCTGAAGTGTCCCAATATTGTTAATCATATAAAAAGATCTTTTTAATGTTAGCTGTCACCAGTACGATCCATGCAGCCAGGTTGGTTTGTTTTCTACAAAATTTGAATTATTATGATGAAGTGTGAAAGTGTAATGTACTACACATTGCTGGCAAGACTGCCAGTAGTAGCATCGTATCAGTTTGAAGTGGTCAGTGTTGCTGTTCTGTCATAAATCCAAACATTTATTGTCTTTAATGTGACATGTAAGATTAATATTTATTGACGGCCTCCATATCTCTCCCCTGTTTTTACAATCAGATCAGGAGTTGAGTTATTTTTGTATAAGCTATTATTATTTGAGCAAAGAAGGTAAATTATCCACAGAGACTGATTAGTTTGTTTGCAAATGTCATACATCATTTCATCATAGAAATCCTGGTAGCAGCAGGCTGAGCAGCACAGACACACAAGTGACAGGTGAGCTGCAGACTGAGTTCTGATGTTACAGTGAAACGTCTCTTTATTGAGATGCTTTAAAGACTAATTTTTTTTTTTTTGATTTGTTATTAATGTTAAAGCATTTCTGTGGATCTGTCAGAAACTTTTGAGTTGTGTTAGAAGTTCAGAAGGTTAGTAGATGGTTGGGCCAAACAGAGCCGCACATTGCCTATTGGTTAATTTATTTTCTTGTAATATTTACTGTGAAAATCTATAATCTCAGTGTTGTAGACTCACATTTATATCCATAAAATAAAATTTAAAATGTTTAAAAATAGAGAAAAGTTCAGCCTCTAAACAAACTCTTTTAGTTAGATCCTACACGACAATGCACAGTGACGACGAACACGTTCCGTAGAGTCAGGTTACTTTTGTGTGCACAGCATATAAGGGCTTACATGTGTGCATATGCAAAAGAAAAAAAAATATAGAGCAAGTGCACACATTTATAAATGTTCATATTGTCCACGTGGGGAAAAAAGTCAGTTAAAACCACACCTACATCCTTGGTTCCTTTCACACCGTAAACCTTGCAAAGCCCATATTGTCTTGCAGACTGTACATGAAAATGTTTTTCCTTAGGAGAATGTCTTTTTAGTCATTGAAACTTTAATCAAGTGGATCTGGTCCATTGTTCTTGAGCTAAACAGCAGCCAAACTTGGCAATCTTTATAAATACATTGAACTTGTTTCATGGTGAGTTGACAAGGGAAAAGCACATCAGCAGTTACCAGTCAAACAGAAAATGGAGAGTGTCAAGCAGTACACCAAATCAAGACAGATCCTGCAGCGAAATGTGTTTAGGCATTGTACCGATTTCACTTTTCCCGTCTCGCTTCTTTTCCTGCTCCCTGGGCCAGGCGGGGAGGAATTAGCCATTATGATGGCTCCTAGCCCGGCGCCTCGACTGATGGGCAGAGAAGTCTGGCCCCGTTTTCGTCACCTGTCTCTGCTTCTGGGATTTAACATGGCTGGGTGTCTGGCAGGAGACAAGGCGAGGCGGCGGGGGAGGGAGGGGAGGGGAGGGGAGACGGGCGTGGGGGGACACAGGTGGGAGGCAAAAAACAAACAAACACAAAGAGAAATACAACATGCTTGTGAACAAAAGAATTAGACGTATTGGGCATGGAGAGATTGCTTTTTGTGCCGGGGTCAGTTGATTTGACAAGCAGCATTTTGCTTGGTGTATATTGTATGGGCGGATGTACAGGCTGCAACTACAGCCAGTGGAACTTTAGTATGCAGGGAATAGTAAGGCACAATGAGAAAAAAGAGGAGGAGGTGCTGGATTGATTTTTTTTCCACTCCTCGGTATGAAAAGGTCACTTTGATCAATGCTGCATAATTGGGACTGTATTAGGATCATATCGGGTCATTTTACTGTTTAATGATGAAATATTAAATATTGGGTAGGTAAGATTGCAGTCATTAGCAGCCTCTTTCATTTATAGCCCTTTAATTAATTTGAACCTGACCCCTAGTCCAATACTTTTGAGTGTGCAGACTTAAAAGCACTCTCTGCTGAAACCACAAGCTCTTAGCCAATTGGATCCACTTACCTATACACATACCTCACTTTGTTAATGGACATGAGAGAATAGTATTAGCACTTTAGTAAATAATATGACTCTACTAATAGTATACTTGGAAGCCACAAAGGAAACGGTGCTAATTATGTCAAATTTAACCCTGTTTTGTAACATTTTGTACGTGAAATAAAACAATGTGTTAAAGTTTCTCTTGAAATAGTACGTTTGCAACCCTAAATGAAGTCTGACTTTTTTCTTCCCTACACATCAAGGAGTCGAGGAGAGTTTTAATCAGATTGCTGACCGACGCAGTTCATCAAATCATAAAATAGCTCGAGTTCAACTTTAAAAGAAATCCTTCATCACTGTCAAACTTGACTCCATATTTTCCCCCAGACTTTAATTTATTCATTTCCTTCCTTCTAAAGCTCTTCATTATTAACCATGATTGGACATAAAGACAATATGTGAGGAGTCATGCCGCCGCGTAGATGAGTGCTCTTTCTGTAAATGACCAGCAGTGGGCTGGTAAAACAAAGAGTGCATCGGGGCAAAGGGAGGACAGTAAGACGACTAAAAGCACTTTAATGACATGGCTGGACTCGTGTTTCCTAATGATGCAGGCGAGATTAATTATGCTCTGTGTATGGGTCATAATTATACGAGCACTGATCCTTTCCACCGGCTATGCTCGGGCACTCTCCGCCCCTGCCTTGAGTTTCAGATAATCCATCAACACATTCACATATTCCTTTCATTATGTGCGTTATTTATTTATTGTGGCTGTATATTTATTTCTTTATGTTTGACATTAGGAAAGTAAGTGAGGCGATATTAGATCCTGCAGAGTGATCGCATGACATCGTGATGTTATGAGTTGGACGAGAGGGAATTCAACGCTGTAGTTCTAATATCATCCTGCAAAAGAAAAAAAACACTTTTTTTTACAGCAAAATGTCTAAAAAATATAGTGTTTTGAATATTTACATCTTTGTTCGCTATTTTAAGACATGTGAAGCAAACGGCCTTTCCTTTGTTTTTAATGCAGCTTCTCATTCATTTCATGTGTGTCATTGATTTCCATGGGAAACATGTGGATTTGATCCGCACCCATCTGGCAGATTGTTGTACTCATTTTGGGAGAAAATGCCAGACATATGTTACCTTAAGATGAACATTACACATGGTGTTCATGAAACAATTTAATGAATTACACATGCTTAAAATTATGATTTCAGTCATTCTGTTTCACAGGGATGAAATCAGCAAAATGTTACTCTGTGAGATGAACAGATTGAATGTGGATGAATACTTGGATGTGACCACTAAAAAAATATTCAACGATTGTTATTTTCTTAAGAAACCCTTAAGATGATGACTTGCTGGCACCTTAAAGACCATGAACAGGGTGAAACAGTTTGGACTGGTGTGGCAGTGACAGCTCCTCTGCGTGTGCTCCAACAATCTGTCACAAGGAGACAAGAAGCTGTGACCTCAAGTTTTCATAAGAAAATGAACAATAGTCACCAAAGAGGGGGTAAAAAGTCAACTGTCACAGATACCAATGATGACTGGATAAACTGTGTGTGTTTCTAGCCCCCCCGCCCCCCCCCTTTTTTTATCTTCCATGTCTCCTTACTCTTCTGGGGTTAAATTTAGTCAAAACTTTGTCTTCTAAATTAAGTTTTCATTTTCTTTTTGCTATTTCTTTACATGCAGACACATGCAAATCTTTGTTTTATAAGGAACTTGTCCAAGTTGTAGTCTTTCACAAGTTGCACCTGTAATGCACTAAATACTGAAATATACTGAAATACTGCAAGATTCAGTTTTCTTAATATGTATTTAGGGAACAGTGTGTCTACTGTACACTGTCAAGTATGCTACGATTTAACACTCAGTGCTTTTTTTCCCCCCTGAAGAACAGAGGGGTGATCTTCACGCTTATGTAGACTCCTGAGCAGCCTGATGTAGGAACAGGAGGCAATTTTCTTTGAGGTAAAAAGAGTCAGTACTTGATTTAATAAATCTCTATGAGATGCTCCCATCCAGCATCCTGAGAGAACAGAGCTGGGGGGGATGTGTGTGTATATGTGTGTGTGTGTGTGTGTGTGTGTGTGTGTGTGTGTGTGTGTTTGGAATGACGGGGGATGTCTTAATTCCTTGACATAAACATACACACAGATTAATGAAGCCTTGGGAGATTGTGAGGAAGGGGAAAGATTGCTTATCGATCCATATCAAAATTTTCATGCTAATCCCAGCCAGGAGACAGAGTGTCTGGTATCAGAGTTAATAATCTGATTTCTAGGCTGTCCAGGACAATTCCAGCCAACGTGAGGGCCTAATCACAGCGCCGTCTTCCCATCTGAGAGCAGCTGCCTTGGCCCCGCAGCACGTCAAGCCCCTTTTACCCCCCAACCCTCATCACCCCCACCTCCCACAGGGACTCTGGCTCCTGCCACTGACTCGGACAGTGATGGAGCATATGATAGAAACATGTTGACAAATTAAATTTTTTAAATTTCAGAGCAGATTTTCAGCTGAGAGATTGGATGGTGACGTTGGTGGCTGGCTAAGTGCCGGTAGAGCAGCGCTGACCTTCCTCTGTGAGCACGCTCATGGGATCCCACTGCATGTTCCCTCCTTGTGTTGTTTGACCTCCTGAGCTGGAGACAAATTTTGAACTCCGAGTGCTGAAGTTGTATCTGGTGAAGTGCACTTTGGTGATACTAAGACTTAAAACAACAACTAAAAGTTCTCAGAAAAACCTGAAAACCTTTCAGTTTACAAAATGGATAAGTACCTGAATCTCCATATGAATACATGTTGTGTAAATACTTTTCACACATGCTTCATTTTCTACCTGCAACATCTCAGATCTTGTATCCTGGTCAGCCTCCTGCTGCAAAAAGGTGCGTGAGGAGACGGGTGGAGCACCCTGAGGAGAGCCAGCTGATGTGTCTTAGTTAGGCTAATATCCTCGCCTCACATTTTTCTCTATTAAATCGTAATCACAGACTTGTCGAGTGTCACTTGACATTTGCATTTTGCCAGGCGGATCCGCGATGCACGCGGTGCTCAGAGGTTCGACAGCTTCCTTCCACTGAGTGCTTTGTTCAATCACCAGCTCTCGTCTTCAACGGGGTCGCGGTGGCAGACTGGCGATGATGAGACTGGGTATATTCCTCTGTGGGCGTGCTGGGTTTTGTTTTCTACAGTAGAGAATGGCTTGTGGGAGATTTTAAATAAAGAAACCATTAAAGGACAGAGAAGAACATTCGTAAAACACACCAGATCAGACTGTCATTCATCTGAACTTGAGCTTGAAGACAAGATATAGTCCTGCTTGGTGTAGCAAATGAAAATGTGAAGCTCAACAACAGAGAGAAATCACAAGGACATGTGAACAGAAGCAGTCGACTCTGGTTTAACTTCTCTCAATAATCAATCTCCTCATCTTGATGTTTACAAAAAAGAGTCAATAGGTGGAGAGGGAGCTTTGTGATTGGCTTTGATTTCTACTTCCAGTCCAAATCAGACATTATTGTCTCTTTCTCTCTCTCGATATGACATTGATGACAGCGGACGTGACGAAGGCCATCTGCGTCAGTGAAACACATTCCTTTACTAATGCTAAAGACTGTTTCTGTAACAGACTGTACCAACAGCGTCATTAGTGTGCACCAAATGGTAGCAGGTTTTGGCTGTAAGGCGCTATACCAAAGGTTACCACAAAGGAGCATTCACTTTCTGCCGTTTAAGAGAAGTTCAGAAGTGTCCAAACCCAACAAGAAATGAATTTAGCAAAATAGCTTCAATCAATTGTATCTCCATTAGCGAGCATGAGACACTCTTTCTTTTCAGCGTTAGGGTTATGATTATGGTTAGGGGTTAGGGCTGACTTAAGCTGGTAAAATAGCCATGTTTTAACATTTTCAATCCAAAATGTGTTCATGGAATAGTTTGACATTTTAAGAAATCTGCTTATTTGCCATCTTGAGGAGCGTTAGCTGAGAGGTGTGTCATTTCTTAGCTTATCTTAGCATAAAGGCTAAAAAACTACACCAGCACTTCTAAAGCTAACTACTTAACATGTTAATATCTCTCAGGAGAGCAGGAAGTTGCTTGACACAGCCAGGAAACAGTTTAGAAACTGCAAAACTTTACACTTTACATTTTTGTAACCTTTGTTTCCTGTCTTTATGCTAAGCTATCTTCTGGTTCTGACTAGAAACTTTTAGCATACAGACATTAATCTTCTCATCTAACTCACTACAACAAGGTGAATATTTCCCAAAATGTTGAACTATGCCCTGTGATTAACTGGCGACGTGTCCAGTGTGTACCCTGCCTCTCGCCCAATGCCAGCTGGGATCGGTTCCAGCCCCCAGCGACCCTGTTATGGAACATGGATGAATGTTGTGAACTATTCCTATAATTCCTATAATAATGATTTACAAAGCGAGGATCTTACCTAACACAATACGTGTCTAAATGGTTGTTATGATTCAAAAATACTGGCCAGCTTTTCAAGTCCAATTTTCCAGTGGATGTGGTTTTATTATGGGCGTGTGCATGGATGTGTATCTGCGTAACTGTGTGAGTGTGTCTATGTGTGTGTCGGCGGTGTGAATAGCCTCTTGCAGTGCCTGCCAGTAAGAGCAATAATTTGACAGTAATGTTGCCAATAAACAAACAAAACCCTGCCTCTCTCGTAATCTGTATCTGTTTGGGAGAGCATAATGATGTGTTAGCGTGGCCCGGTTTTCCATTGTGCTGCAGCCTTGTCATGGTGGCTCAGGGGAAGACTTATCCATATGAGAGGCTTAGGGAAGCCTGTTCAGATCCGCCAGGATTAGGCCCAGGCTAATACACTGGGTCAACAGCATGGTTCTCCTAATGAGACAGGTGTACAGTACTTACGACTGTCTCTCTACGTAGAGGAGGCTCAAACAAAAGCTGATATCATCCCTCCCAGCTTAGCCCGACTCATATGATATCCCCCAGTAGTAAATACAGTCGCTGTATCAACCTTAACGCAGACATCCAACATGCTCAGAGGTGATCTGCGCTGCACAGCGTGCTGGGGAATTGGGATGTCAATGGCCATTTTTAAAAATAAACGATAAATCATTTTGGAGGATTTAAAATGTCTTTGTCCCTGTTTCTCTCTTCCAAAGCCAGATATACACAATATCCAACAATTACAGCTGTAGGTAGAGAGGAACTGGGAACACTGGGCTACGTTCTGTGGTAGTATACAGTGTAAGAAGTCTGTATTTCCTTTACTAAATAAATTACTAATACTACAGTGCAAATATTTCATTACAAAAATGGCCACCTTGTCAATATCAGCCCTATATCTACTCTCTTTTAGCTCTGTGTTTGGTCTCTACCAACTGCTGAGAAAAAAATATCCAACTCTTTATCTGCTAAATTCCTCACTATGTTCATCAGTTTCTAAGTGTGTCTCTCTGCTGTTTGGTGCTGAGCAGGTAGTGTTTGGTGAATTTTTAGAGCTTTTTTTTTGTTCAAAACAATTGCCTGCTGTGGCTGAAAACAACAATGCCGAGGGGAGCTGCACATGCTGTTACATTGTCATTATAAAATGATCAATTGTAGCTGCTTTCACAAAGGATTGCATTCATAAGCTTGTCGTATGTTTATTTCATGTAAAAAATCTGTCAAATAACTGTTTTGAAGTTAAACGTACAACATTTGTAGAAAGTATAAAACAGATATGATATGGAAATACTGACCTGTAATTATTAACTTGAGTAACCTGAGTGTTGTTACTTTAGACCACTGCTACAATGACAAAAAAATGATTCAATTCAAACTATAAATAAAATACACATCTAAGATTAGGGGAATTAAACCATTATATTCAATGTTAGTTCCATCGAGGTTTGTGGCACATTTTGGCCAATAACTAATGCACAAAAAAAAATCATCATCATGGACTCAGGACAATTAATCCGTGATCACGTGATTCATTTTGTGTATGGTTGCTTGGATACTGGAAAGGGCTCATCTCACCCCAGAACGCCACACCCAGACCCCCCCCCCCCCCCCCCATCCCCCATTGCAAATCCCCTGTCATGCTGTGATTTGTGTAGCAAAGATGAGACAATCACCCATGTTCAAAACTGTTGTGGTGGCTTTCACAACCGCCAGGTATTGAGTGAGTTGCATTTCCCACTTTTCTTTATCTAACCCCTTTTCATGAACCTTGCTCACAAACCATGAATCAAGCCCCTTATGTTACTTTCAACACCCCCGCTTCCCTCCCCTCTCCTCCCATCCACCCTGCATCCCTCTCTACCCCTCCTCCTCCTCCTCCTCCTCCCCTGCTTGTCAAAACATTTGTGAAATCCTATTTTCCTTTAATAAAGTATAGTTCTGTCCTGCAGATGTATGCTTGGATAACATGTCATACTCTGTCTTTGTTGAGAATGGCGCCCCGCTGATGTTCTTAGGCAGTGAGAAAATTGCCTTATTGAAACACGTTGCTTGGAGTGACTATAATGCCACACTGAGGGCCGGCATTATGCACATGACATATTCAGGACCTTGGAGTGGAAAAACTATGAATATAAAGTAATCACTGAAGGCACCTACATGTTTCTCTACCATGATAGCTTTGCTTTGCCTCTAACCTTTGTCAAATATGATGATTTCATGATTTTAGACAAAGCATTCTGGCCCGAGTGGGCTGTTCCACAATGAATTCTTTCTTGGATCTTTGTGAGGACCTTGCTTTCTCTCTCTGATACACACACACACACACACACACTGTTTACGGTATAAACAGTGTGTGGCAATAATGAAAATTGTAAAGATTATTAGATGCACCCCTCATAAATCAATATATTCCTAATTATTAGAAACACCCACTTTCAAAAAATTGATCTCATGTTGTGCATGGACCCGAAAATAATGCTGCTACATCGCAGGCAGTATAAGCACTTTGAGTTTAATGGGCCAGGCTATGTGTGTGTGTATGTGTGTGTGTGTGTGTGTATGTTTGTTTATGTGTGCATGTGCATGTGTGTGAGACAGAGTGAAAGAGAATGTTCTGGGGAGCTGTGTAAACAGAAATACTAAGCTACCCCAAGAGTGCACTTTCTCTGTGAAGTTAAGAGCCGGCTACACATGTTTATTACAATTTCAAACAAAATGCAAATGCCATTAAACAAATGGGGATGAGGCAAATTAGCCAGGAATTTAATATTCGCCGAGTCTATGATATAGGACATCTTGTTACGAGACAGTGGTCTGAAGTATCAGTCGCGAGCTGAGCCTTTCATCCAGCCGGCTCTCTTGAGGATATTTGTAATTAGCATCATTTGCCTAATACTTCAGGTTAATTAGAATATTTAATTGAATAGCTCTAATCTTCGGAGATGACTATATTATAATCAAATTAGCACCACCACTAGGCTGGCTATTGAACGTGGCAGACTGCCTGGCTCCTGGTCTCTTATCTGCTCCATCTCCATAGAGCATTCTCACATACTTAATGGTCCATTTGAACTATGCTATCAACATTTGATTATTCCTGAACAACAAAGGCAGCCACACAACCAGTAGGCATAAAAAGAAGAGATGATAAAGAAAAGCGCTATGGCTCCCATATGGCAGGTTGGGGAGAGCGCTCGCTCTGTGTGAAGCAGCCGAGCCAGGCAGCGAGGCCTGCGAGGCCATCAGGGAAAGGAGTCGACTCAACTCTTACTCTCCTCCATCCACCCCTCATCTACCGAGCCAAGTGTTTGCCAAGATAAGCAGATGAGGAGACATATGCTTGAGAGGCTTCTGGAGAACTATTGAGAGAGTTTTAGTAGTCGAACCAGATGAAAAGGAGGTCTGTAACCCCGTGGTATTTACGCTGCTGCATACAGTAGCTGTGTGTTTCCTTTATGTACCTTTACTGAGTTGCAGAAGCGCATCAATTACTTTAAAATGTGTGGAAGGATTCTTCTGTTTTGTACAGTTTTGATTGTGAAAAATACACTTAGACTCCATTATCAAATGAAATCAGTTATCCCGGCTTTATTGAACTCAAACGGTCTTATGCTCATACACAATGATCTGTCTCGCTGAGAGAAAAACAAATTAATGAAAAGCTAAATATTACAGTGCGTTCAATTGCAACAAACAGATGGTAGCTAAATTAAAAGAAATTACATATACATTATCTTCGCTTTATGGCTTCGCTCTAATTGAGGCGATTATAACTCCTACCTTTCTACTCTATAATGAAGTGAATTAATTCATTTAGGGTGGAACGTGTTGAAATTGTACTTGCCAGTATTTTGTGTTTAGCGTCTCAAGTGATAATTTTTGACAGTGCCATATGTTTCACTGGCAATATTTCTTCTTGGTTGAGTTTTATTACATAATTTTATTTGTCCCTGTGCTGATTTCTTTATATATCTGCAAATGAACTCTAGTTGCAAATAGGTAGCCATATGCCACGAGGATGCAGAATCGAGGGTAAAAAAATATTCCTTAGGCTTTCCGCTAATTTGTTTTCTCAGCTATGTCTCGCTGTATTGCAGCTGATTGTGCACTGTGGCTATATTAAAATGATAATGAATAAATGTATCATTAATTCAACCCCGCCTTCAGTGGATTCATTGAACATTGCCACTAGGAGGAATGAAAACATAATTGTGTCCTCAGCCCCTTCGGTTTCACACGTTTGCTGGAGTGAAAAGGCAAAAAGCAATACAGCAGGTCATCATGACACCTTTTATATGGGAGGAATTTAAAAGAAGAGATCATTGCCGCTTTGCAATCAGGGACTCATCTTTTAAATAAGTGCTTTAAATGCATTTTTTGTGATGATGTTTTTGTGTCTTTTTATAGTTGACTTCTTTTATGCTTTCTTCCTTACCTGCTTTACGTGTTTCTATTTCTTTTTTGAGTACTTTAAACTTGTTTTGTAAATGTGTCATACAGCACTTATTACTGTTGCCATCACAACAATAAAAAAATGATTGTTTGTTCTGAGAGACTGATGCCTTCTTGTTCCCATCTGCCTCTGCTCCACTGGACAACGTCACTCATTGAACACACTTGCACTCACTGTCACCCTCATTGTTGAATATGGCATAAAGACTAATTATATGTGTCTGTGGGTGTCATGTTGTGTAGAGGGGGTTAGTGTTGCTGACATCACCCCCTGCGGTGGCAGAGGACAGCCTGATGCGTCTTCGGAGAGGGTTCAGCTCTGTAAAGCAGGCCCAACATTTCTCGCTACAGTTTCCGAGTCGGACCCCCTGGGTTTTAAATTGCCACATAACAGATTCAGCGTCGAGAGGTAAATGTTGTCTAAGCAGCACTCATGCATTTCAATCCATATTGTTGTCATTTTGGAAACAATAGCGCCATGATTGGCATACCTCCTCAGCCTTGGAGAGGACAGTGTATGATTGGCTCCACAGCTCGTCAGTGGAAGCAGTCAATTAAATCATTTACAAATGCTCCATTAAGGTGTCTGTAATAGGCAGCTTCGAGGACTAAAAATGTATTTTTGCCTCTATTTTGAAAAAGCAATCAATTCTTATTAGGAATTTAGAACGAAGCAGCAAGGCCTCTGATGGTTAGGAGTGGCTTTTAAGTTGTTTCCGAAGACACTTACCATGTTGTTGACATTGTAAAGCTCCTCGTGCACAGTTTGACAAATTTTCACAACATTTTATCCTCCCCTCCAGGAGGAAATGAATGAAACACGCACACACATATGCTGAGTGTACTTCCTTAACTATACTACATAATTAGAAGGTTCAACATGTTTGTCCAAGGCTTTCAGGGTTGTGATCATTCCCACAAAAATCCCATGTTCTCATAAACATTTCAATTTTAGAATATATTTGGGTGATTAAAGATGATTAAAGTCAACCCAATTATATGAAATACTTAATTATGTCAAACTAGTAACAGTTTTATTTGGGAAGTGCGGTATGGTTAGTTGAGATGCTCGGATTAAAAGCAGTTCAAAGCGTGCCAGTCTTGATGCCATATGCTTTGATATTACATGCTACATGGCGCAAAAGTCTGGAAGACTTCAAACTCAATTACATCACACAAGTCAGTGAAATATTACATACAAGCACAATCTGAACTACATTTGTGTCACATTGGTAAACAGATGCAAAACTATTATCTGCAAGAAATAAAGAGAACTAAAACAGAATTCAAACATTCATAACAAAAGTCTACATAGAATGAGAATAAACTAATTATTTAAAAATGCATCAAAAATTCTGCAGGGAGAGGCAGCGAGAAAGAAACCTCTGTGATCTATATTAGGATTGTTTAAAAAAGGCCTGCACCGGCCTACTCTGTGATGTCCGAAGCAGTCAGACCCCAGTGTATGGTCAGAGGCGGTTTGATGCTGGGTTTGATGGAGTATGTCAGTCCAATCAGCCCAGTTTCCAGAGTCTGATTGGGTCTGCCAGCCAGAGAGGCAGCCCTGATATTAGCTCTACAGCCAGCTGACAGCCGGCATAGAGAGCAGCTCATACGACACACAACAGCAGAGCCGGCACACTGGAGGGCCACACTTTGTCTGGGTGAGTGTAAAAGATAGTAGATGTAAAGAGGAGAAAGTGGTTTTCAAGTGCCAAATGTAGCTAGAGGGATCAGAGAGAAACACTTAACTCTCTACACCCCCTTCTGTTGTAATATTTCCTACATTATATACACAGATTTACATTTTATCATCGCAGCAAAACACACAGTAAAGCTTTTTGCCATATGAATATCATAAACCAAGTTCACTAATGTGCTATAAAGCTTGGGGGACCATGCGCATGTTTTGAAATTGAAGTAAATTTTGTGTTTTGTGAATACACTAAAAACTGAAAGTTGCAGATTCATCAGCTTTATCATTTCATCAGCCTCAGCAGAGTCATCAGCCACCACCACCAGTGCCAGAACTCCACTGGGGAATATTATTTTGTTGCTGCTCAGGGCTGATGCCCTTCGATCCCCCCGATCACAAACATCTCCTTCTAAGCAGAAAAAAGACTTATTGAGACTCAATCATCACATATCATATGTTCATCAAAAACAATCTTTACTTCTGAAACACAACATGTATAAAAATATCAAAACGGTAACCTCTCCCTTTCCCTCAAACTGGACTTGAAGTGCCAGAAGCCGCAGTTCCTCAAACAGCCACTTGAGGCTGGCTATGGAACAAGTCAATGTCCATAAGCCCCCATATTAAAATGTTCAACTTCACAGCACAAATACAACTGTACTGAGGCTGAATTTCTATATAACTCACCCATCCAAATTATATTAAGGCTTAAAGTTATGCATAATTACCAGCGTGGCTGCTTTGATTGACAGGTGGGTGCAGTTCAAGTGGCTTGTTTGAGCACCCAGGTTTTGTTCAGCCTCGCTTCAGCTTCAACCACGCTCCACGTCTTTGCCCATTTTTAGATCAGCCGGGAGGCAACAGAGGCAGGACTGCCAAGATGGCCAGAGCCACCACATTCTGAGCCTCACAACAACTCTTCAGAAACCTATGAGTGAGGTCATGGATATGTCGTCCATGTTTTATCTAGTCTATGATAGTTACAATATTTATGACATTACTTACCCCAGAGAGGTGTAACTTCCTTTTAAAAACTCCAATAACCGAAATTCAAATATTGGGGATTTTGGCAGAGAAAAAAAAAAAAGTAAAATCCATTGTATTTGAATGTTGCAAAGCTTGACACAACTTCAAACAGAAGTAATGCTTAATAATTGGAGACATGTCATCTGTTCAAAATCATGTTTATAAGCAGATTCTCATAAAATGAATTAAAGTCATGAAGTATAAAGGTGATAAAGCAATGCTAAGTTACTGCTGTGAACGAGGAGCCTAAACAGGGTTAAATTCAGCCTGATGTATGCATTCACATAGAACACATTAGACATGACGTCTTAGGGATTTTGGCATGGGCAAAGTGGGTGAGGGGCTGATCAAGGAGCTGAGTTTGGTTTGTGTAAAGCACCTCTTGCAGGCATGTGGGAGTCTTAAAGGCTTTGCAAAAGTTCTGGGGGAAATTTTCTCTAAGGTTTATGAGCCATAGCAGATGAGTAGATGACCCAAGTTAATTATTATTGAATTTGTTTTCCCTGCTCCACTGATACTTACCTCTATCCTGATGCAACAATGACAGTGGGTACTCTCATTAAAGCGAAGGATGAGGCTTGTCGAAGAGAATCGTGTATTTTTTTTACACGGGAACATTTCACCGGCAGTCTAAACCTGTTCAACTCCATCATTTGTTGCCAGTGAGTGCTACATTTTTATGCATCCTCATTTCAGAGCATCAATAACAAAATGAATATTTAATGTGATAATGGCATTTTTCAGGGTTCTCAGAGTATCTAAGTTCTGAGTTACCTAACTCTAACCTTAAGCCTTATCATGGCATTCCGAGAAATTCAGATAATGAATTAAATGTGTCTTAGTAAGATGTTGGGACACCACGTGCTGCCAGAACAGCTTCAGTGCACCTTGGCATTGATTCTACAAGTCTCTGGATCTCTATTGGAGAGATGAATGGAGTTCTTCCTAAAGATATTCCTTCATTTGGTGTTTTGATGATGGTGGAGGAGAGCTCTGGGTTAAGATCTGATGACTGCAAAAGCCATCGTCACATAATTTTCATTCTCATCAAACCATTCAGTGACCCCTTGTGTCCTATGGATGTTTTTATCATAGGATATTTAAACTCAGAACAACTTTGCATTGACTTGCAGTGCCCCTTTCCTCGAAGGGGACAAGTGGACCCAAACCATGCCAGCAAAACCCTACCCTCTTTCAAACTCACTTAGATGTTTTCCTCTTGCAATCTTGATACAAAATCAGAATCATCTGGGTTAGGGTTAGGGTTCGTGTCACAGAAAATGATTGGATGTGGAAGCATCTGCATTTGTTATGGTTTTCTATTCATTTATTTAGGTTTTCGCTTTAATTTGTCACCCATCTGGTATATGCTTTTCTATTTCAGACAATTTTTAAGTGCCTGTAAATAAGCAAGCTGACAGCACTGACAGCATATAAGCAATGAGTGAAAGACGAGACAAATTACTTCAATCAAATGCATAATCTTGTAATTACATGGTCAGGCATGTAATACAATAAAACACAATTGCTGAAAGGTTTAGGGGCAGAGGTGCCTTCTGTTCTGTCTTATTAAGACACATGACATAAGTCGTCATGATATGAAGATAAACCCTCTCGCCTGTCATGATTGAATGCAAAACAGATGAAACACATGCCATCTGTAGCTTGTCACGCTGGAGTTAACCAACTTAACTGAAGCAACTGTGTGCTCAGATGTGGCTTTTATGAATTAGCAAGACTAAGATTGCTCTCTAATGTGAATTGGCAGGGAAAAATCTCGTCAAATCGCTAATGCTCGCCTATAAAGTTGTCTCCGGTACGGCACCTACCTACTTGAACGCCCTTATACAGGCATATGTTACCTCACGACCGCTGCGCTCCTCCAATGAACAACGCCTGGCTCTGCCACCCGTTCGTGGAATGCGCTACCAGTTCCTACCAGAGCAGGGGCGTCCCTCTCTACCTTTAAAAAACGCCAACAACAGCACTACCAACAACTGGACATGATAAATCTACCCCTTTAAGAATTGTCACAGCACTTACTGCTGCACTCACGCTTTCTTATCGCACTGTCCCTTCTCTGGAAGTCGCTTTGGATAAAAGCGTCAGCTAAATGACTAAAATGTAAAATGTAAAAATGTAATAACCTGTTAAGCATGCTTGCCAATTAATGTAGACTAGACATTGGAGGCATGACCTACACTAATGTGTTTACATTTCTATGGTTGAAGGTACTAACAATATACAGATGTGAGCATTATTGTGAATGTATTTTGAATGTGACGATGAAAATATTTCTTGACTCTGACATTCATGAATTAATGATGCATTATCTGTAAAAGCCTAGTCAAGTGGGGTAATTCTTAACTTTACCTGATGGTACACAACAATGCTATAAGTAATAGTAACACAGTAACACCGTAAGATGCACCACCCCACTTGAGAGGACACGGAAATACTAATATGTACATTATAAAGATGTGTTGTTTTGATTTTGTGCGATTTAGCACCTGAGAACAAGTCAACAGGCCTTTTTCACTGCAGGATTTCTGTCGGGAGATGGCTCAGGTGTGTAAGTAGAGCACCATACATGTGGGCAGAGTGATTAAAGACGCTAATTGTGTACTTAAGACAATGTACCCTGGATTGAATCTGGCCAGCAACTTTGTTGCATACAACTTCTAAACTCTCTGGAAAAAAAAAAAAATCAAGCCAAGACTTCAACATCTACATCAATGTACCCACCGTAAGTTAATTACACCTGTGTCTGACAATCAAAATATCCACCACCATCACAGTCTACTAGGAATGGACCTTGCTGTGGTGGGAACCCTAGACTGGAGTTGAAGGAAGGCCAGAACATCATACTATGAGTTTCAGCCTTGGGCTCAATCTTGGTTCCTGTTGGTTGGAGGGCGCATAGGAAGAGCAAGCCACAGTGTATCCAAATGTAGTGATATTAACTTTTTTTTTTTTTATGTTAAACACCAATTGTGTCCAGTCATTAAAAATGACTACACATGGGGAAACACAAAAACTGAAAAACTGAAATTTTGTCCTTTTACATGACAATAAGCAAGTCCACCTCCGTGTAAAGACTAGAAAGCGAGACATAAGACCTCCCTGACAGAGAAGAATGACAGAGCATCCTGTTCACTGAACAGCAGTGAATCACTGTCATCCTCAAGAGGTCTAATGTAAGCACAAAAGAGTAAGCCTCAGAAGAGCTGGGATTTAGCTTCACCCTCACTGTCATCACGGCAAAGTTAGAGGAGATGACTGAAAAAAAAAAAAAGTCAACCAACAAACGTAGCCTGGCTAAGATAGGGAACTTGCAACATGCTTAGTGCCAAGACGCATAAACCACTGCCGGTGTGGGTCAACCATGATGACCAAGAGGGAGCAGAAAAAGCAGATTTGTGCACAGTCTTTTCATGAAGCCTCAGAAAATCATGTTTTTGTCTGCTTTTGCTCAAGAGAAATGGTTGTGGAATGGTTTGGACACGTCCTTTTGGTGGGAGCAGCCCTTGTAGAATTGAATAAACTGACAAGCTAAATATGTACATGACGCAAACATGCATAATTACACAGAATGTATTAATGCAAACATAAATGAACAAAACATTTTTTTGGTCATCAGTCTAACTGCTGAGTAACAGATAACTCACTTCCTCAGCATCTCACATCCAAACATTGTCTTTCCGTACTCTGTCTTTGCTCTGGGACAATATGTAGGAGCGTTTGTCATTGGTTATCAGGGGATGATATATAGTCTAGCCTGCAGAGAAACATGTGTTGTGCTTTAATCTAGAGTGCATAGGCCAGTATTCATGACCAGCAGCTGGAGAAAATCACAGGAGACGAAGAGTCCACTGTGGAGAAAGGAGACATACTGCCTGCCTGCCTGGCAGATGCTGGTTCTTGTTATCAGCCCTCTCTCCACCTTATTTATGTGGTGACTTACAACCCAGCATCCTCTTTTTCCCCTCACACACTGCTCCTTTGCCCACACAGACACATTTTCATATGAATAAATGTTGCTTGTTGCTCATAGATATAGCACTTGAAAGCATATTGTGGTATTTTACCAAACGAACGATTAACAATTTCTGATGATTATTCACCCTTAGAGAGAAGCAAAAGAGTAGAACTGTGAACAGGCAAATGCTAAGAGAGAGGGCTGTAAATGAGAAACCATGTGTTCTTGCGGCAAAATTAAGAAAAAAATAGGTTTATGGTTAGTTCAAATTTGAAGCTATGAATTCTGACTTGTAGCTATTTAAAAACATCAGATCATGCTAATATGCTCATGATGAAAATGAGAGCATGATAACATTTACCAGTTACACAAAGTGCAGCTTAGACTGATGGGAATGTCATTAGTTTGGCAGGTAAACCAAAGCATTGCTGACAGTGTTGTGGAGTAACATATGACTTATATAGTCACATACCCGGAATCTGTTTTTTAATCGTCCCGTGCATGTCACTAAGCAGCAGGCTAGCTTCAATGATGGAAACGCTTACATTCAGTAGCTGAAAATACTTCCATGATTTTGATTTGGCTAAGCAACCAAAACTGGATTTTTGTCATGAACAGCAAGCTGCAAGTGGCAAAGAAATAATGAAGCTACTATCTACATGATTGATCTTACAGATCCTTGCAATACCGGTCACAGGCAACAGATGACCCCAGGTAAAAAATAATTTAATTTCTAACAGAAGTTGTTTAGATTGTGTTTTGTCATGAGCTTGAGCTAGGTGTGCAGAAAGAAACTAGCATTTTGAAGCCTTACTGCGTTCACCATGCGATTACTCTGACATTTGAGTCCGACCTGCAACAAGTCTGAATTTTGAGAAGAAAAGACGCAATCAACAATTTTGTGGGGTAACAAGTAATGAGTAATAAATTACATTTTTTTTTAAAAAAGCCCAACATCGATGACTGAATTTAGAAGCTGCATATCTGATCTCATTTAAAATGTTTGCAATCATGTTCCAGAGGTTATTCCCATGTTTAGGAGCATTCTCTGCTTATTCAGGTGCAGGGAGACTTGTAGCTGTGTGCAATCCCAATATCTTTAAAAGCTCCTATCGTCTCAGAAGCCGGAAAACATCAGCACAACCTTCTTATCTCCTCTCTGCCTCATATCCATATATTAGTTTCTCTTTTACACCCCAGTTTCACACTGCTGCTCTCTTATTGACAAGCCCCTACTGTGATATTTATGTCACATATTTAATATGGACATGGGAATGATTATCAAATCCATAGTTGCCAAGAGTGTCTGATCGGCCTTAAATAATGGATGAGCAAGGATGCGACTCAATTTGTGAGGCCGCACAGAAAGACAGGGCAAGTGCAGCCATCGACCCCTCCGCCTACCCCCACCGCTTTCTCCCTCTCCGGAACGTCATTATTCTGGTCGATCTTTTCTCCCCTCGCTTGACATCATTCAATGTAATCATCCTTCAATAAAAAACCTGCTTGTAATAAAAGGAACAACCCGGGTCAATACACAGAATATGGAGAAGGATGACCCTGTGCTAGGAGACAGCGTATAAATGGGCCTCTTTATCAAAGCGGATAGCCGCCTGGTGCCTTAACAGGAATTCGACCGTGGATGGAGTTATCATTACTGTTACCTTTTGTATCATCGGTGTTTGCGCTCTGTGAATATGAGGAAGAGTGATGGCTACATTAATGAATCAATGGACTAATGAAGCAGCCATTGTGTTGGTTTATTGAAATACACTGAGGAAAATTGAAGACTTCTGCAGCATCTCTGTGCTGAATGCTCTGCTGTCATATCACTAGATTTCCGCACTCACCCGCAGCGACGGAAGAAATCAGAATCGTCATTTTGTGAAAACGAGGATGCATGGACAGAAACGCTGGAGAAAAGAAAAGAGGAAAAAAAAAGAAGCAAAGGTCACAAAGTCACACTGTTGTCACATGCTGCTCTTCCGCTACACACAAGCCAGTCTGGACTGAGGAAGGTTCGAGGGTCAAATTAGCTGACGGGGTAATTTGTAAGGACGCCATGCAGAGCTGCTGATTATCCCTGAGCTAGCATCATTTTTGTTTATCAAAAAATGTTAATTGCCTGTTTTTACGAGTAGGAAAAGATTAAAAGTTAATAGGAGAGACTAAATAAACACAATGCAATTGCATGAGGGTGTAGAAGATGGTAATTAATTTGTGGCCACCCCTGAGCTAATTAGCTAATATAAAGCAGGAAAAAAGAAGTTAATGAGGCTTAATGTAACTGATACACTCAAAAGTTTAGACTAATGAATTTATGAATGCGTGAGGAAATCAACTTCATGCTTGCCCCGACTTTCACGTTGCGAGGCACCTCCTGGAGATGGAAAACTTACTTGTTGTGACTTGATCACCTTTGATGTGCGATGTAAGAGTTTAGCACTATATACAATTTCATAGCTCTGTTTGATGCAGCGTGTGAAAGCAGAATCAGAAGTGCTGCCTCCATGCCGAGCGAAAGATGGTGGACCACAGGAGGGCCCATACCAGCCCAGCGGTTAGTTTGTTTTGTGAATCCTCGGGGTGTAGCTGGCCTGAGCATACAGGAGCTTGTATATTGGGAGGTCTGAGGAGGTCAGTTTGCCTGAGGGAAGGGATGAGTGGAAAATAATAATCTGCTGCAGTGAAGGTGGTCCAGGGGGCTGTGTCATCATGTCAGCTGCTACATGCTAGTCCCACCAGCAATCTTAACTACACCTTCCATATCCTCCACTGGGTCCTGAGTGATTGGTGTGTCACTTATTAGCATGTTCATTCCTCTAATATCTGTCGCTCTCCTCACCTCTGATGTTCATTTTAAGAAACATCTTATTATTTCACTTACTACTGTGCTGACCGCAGAGGACATTACTTACACTCAATAGGGTCACAATGGCATTTACTGTTGACAGTATGGACTAAGGTTCATGGGTAATTTGAATGAAATTATAGGGCCGTGATGAATCCTGCTAGTGAGTGGGAGCCAGAGCGGCGAGGTAATCAGGTAATTGCAGCTTTCATAAATGTAATTTATCACAAAGGCAAAGGCCAGCAGTGGTAGCTGACTAGCTAGCACGCTTGCCGTCTCTTCAGACTGACCTGCAAAGCTTTCACGTGGTGACATATGTCTTTATGAGCTGTAGGGAAGCATAATGGGCGATAAGACAGAAATACCCCCATCAAAGCATCCCTGTCATATTACATAAATCACCGCTTTAAAATTGACATCTTCCCAGTTTGCTTTCTTGTTCATGGTTTATAGCGGGTAATTTGTCAATCACACTTTGATGGAGCTCCACAGATGGCTTTAATGACATTTATATAATAGATATAGTGTCAAAGACTATATTACAATGTCACAAATGGGAACCTGATGGATGAGCTGGAGTGTCACATCATCTGTACAGTACATCATCAGCACTGGCAGGAAACATATTGTACTTTTTTTGTTGAAGTTACTTAAATAGAAATGTGACATCAGTGCATTTATAAAGCGTTTTTATCCAAAGCGCTTTGCAAGCATCTCATTCACCCACTCATACACACTCACATACTGAACAGTTTGACGTGTGGACATGTTGGGGTCAGTTAGTGGACAACCCGCTTTAGGTTACTTTTGAGAACCATCGGAATATTGTCGAATTATTCTCTGTTCACTTTCGTGGCAAGATTTAGATGAGAAGATACCACTCTTACTGTATATCTGTCCATTAGATATGAGGCAAAGATTAGCTTAGCATAGCATTAAGACGAGTTAACGAAATCTGCCCAACAGCACGTTATACAAGCATTTTCTATATTGTTTCGAAATATGTGTATGAAAACATGAAACATACAAGAGTTGTGGTGTTTTAGTTCTCTTAACTTCGTGCACAGTGATGCCAGACTGGCAGCTGTAAATGTGTTTTAGTGGTGCTGTGTGGTGGATTTTTTTTTAACCTTCGGACCGAGTCGAACTTTCTTCATTTTAAATCTTTATGCTAAGCTAGTGGTTTCTAATTGACTTCTGGCTCTAGCTTCACATTTAGCATGCAGACATGAGACTCAATCCTCTCATCCAACTCTCGGAAACAAAGCAAATAAATCTGTCAACCTTTAAGTGTTTGGCAAGAGTTAGGGCTACGGTTGTAAAGTGTTGGTCACAGTTCAATAAAAGAAATATTTACATGAAATACATGTATACCATCCAGCATGCCAGTTCAACGTCAGACTAATTCCTTTTTCCTGTCAAGTTGCATTACAAATGCAGTACAGTACATCACTTTCCGATGGTGACATTTGGGATTCAGCTGGCATCCTCATATTGTTTATTGTGTTGGAAAACTGCAATCTCAAGCGGAGTGCTTTTGGACATCGCCGTCGACTTAGCTCAGCTCAGATCTATATGAAACGCTGGTATACAACCTGTTGAGAGGCATGTCGAAAGCTCAGTCGCAACAATTTGTCCCCTAATTTGAAACTCTACAGATACATTCAAGGCTGATATACACATAGCCAGACCGACTAGCAGATACACATCATCAAGATAAAAAAAAAAAAAAAAATGAGGACAAAATCCAAGCAAAATGAATAGAAGCTATACGTGTTGGTGTAATGATCCCTGTTTTATCCTCTGTAATAGCCTTTGGTGGACGGTCATGGAAAACACAGGACAGAGATGACAAAGGCTTTGTTTATGGGTCAAATACTCATTTCATAAAAGCCTTCTGCAGAAAACTGAAACATGATAGGTCAAACACAGGTCTAAATGCCTTTTCCAGTTTTCCTATTTTCCCATTTCAACATATCCGTCTGGTGTCCGTGCTCTTCTCGCCTCTGTAATGGAAAACTATTGCAGAAGCATTTCACCGTCAGCCGGGGTCAAGAGGTCATCACTGATGTCACTCTCAAAGTAACCAGTGGCAAATAGGTCCTGACATGTGCTCTCCAATGAGAGAATGAGACTGGACAGCTCCTCTGGCTTCCCGACTGATAAGCCATAGAAAAGAATATGTGAGGCTTGGAGCATCACGGCCACTGCTCCTGCCTTTTGAGAGACTAATACCAGCTGCTGCATTAAGGAACAAATAACAACTGGGTGATCTGAAGGAGAGGCATGTTTTTTTTTTCTTCTCTCTCTTTTTACCTCCCACAAGTGCAATGTCATTTTGACAAATTCAGAATGAGGCTTTTTTTGGTTTGTTTGTTTTAGAACTCAACTTGTTTTTTTAGTCAACTTGTGCATGCATTTAAAATCCATATTAAAAAAAGATGTCATTTTACATCCTCTGATTTGTGTTTTACTACATACAAGTGACACTCACCCCCCCCCTTCCATCTCCTTCCCATCTTCGTCTCAAGTGTTAGAGCGAAACAAATTCCTCTTGTTCACTGTCAGATGCATGTCGTGTAGTGTGTTATTTGCTATGCACATCCCCGTCTAGTACAGATTTCTACGCCTGTTTGTTCTATACAGGCGTGCAATGCGTCGCCATGCAGCGTGACCGCTCACTCCCTGCCCTCGCTCCCCATCTTCAATCTCATCTGTTCTCCTGTCAGAGCAGAATATACTCTGAGAATGACATAAATTGCAGAAAGGAAACAAGAGTTAAAATATAAAACCTAATTCCTCATATATACCTGATATTTTAAAGAAATCTTTGGTTTGTTTTTTTACTCTATCACTCCTTTCCAATCTCTGTCTCTTCTTTCTGTCTCTGACTCTCCACTCCGCTAGTCAGGAAAGGATGACTGAATGAGCAGGAGACTGGCGTTTTCTGATAGAGTTACACCGCACAAATGGAGTCAATCAAGGGCCGGCTGAAAAAATTCATTTTCTGACAGATGTGTCAGCGAGATTGTCAGGCCTCCATGACAACAAATCCATAGCACTAAAAAGAGAAAAAAAAAAGAAAAAAAAAAAGCATGTGGTTGTGAGGGAGAAGAAAAAGAGCGGAGGGTTAAGGAGAACCGAGAACCCTGACAAAGTGTAAAACAGGAATCTTCGGAGTGGATTCCCAGTCAATCAGAGCACTTACCTTTCAGCTGTCCATAACGCTATTTCATACCAATTATTACCCCCACTGAGCAGGTGACAGGCTTGTGTGCCGATGGCAGCGCCTACGCAAACTCCCGGTAATCCCGAAATGACGGCTTGGGAGGGAAGCCTTGCAGTGATTTGTGACAAAGTAACTGAACATAGACTTCTGTACTTAGAAACGTGAGAGTAGTTTGTCTTCATGCTTATGGTAACACTCTCCACTTTGATTTGATGCATGGGTTTTAGTCCGCCTCACCAATATACTCCCTCGGCTTACGGGGGGCCATCACCATTCAAGTTCTAAATTGAAAAATTGCTGTAGGGTGTCCATTTGGTGTTTACTGTGTATTAATCAATAAAAGTGATGTTTTTTTGTTTATGGGAAATGTGCTTTTATATCATCATGATTAACAGTGGCATCATTGTGGCTTCTTTTAATCCTTTATTTTGTTTTGTTGCACTTTTATTTTACATCAAACTTCTCCAGCGTTGTTTCCGCTGAGCTGAAGGAGGCATATTCACAGACAGACCATAAAGATCGTCGCTTTGTTTGACTGTTACCCATAAAAGCCTCAAACCCCTCTTGCTTGTAATTTTTTTTTTCTTCTGCCGAGCCCTTAAGTCTTAAAGCTTCCCGCCTGTTATATTTCCTCCACATCAATATGTCACCTAGTTCCGCCACAGCAGGATGTCAACTTAATGCAACACCAGGGTTAAGAAAACACCATCTTTGCCTGTTGACTGATAGCCTGTCACCGCGCACACAAAAAAAGTTTAGAAATTTGATCCACCTGTCATCTCGCCTGTGATTATGAATCTCTTCCTCTAGCAGCTCCGAGGCCCATTCAGATGCAGTCTAGCTTGGCCTCGCTCAGCATTAGTTACATGGATGAGAGAGCAGACTTCAAATCACTCCAAGTGGGTGAGAGAGAAAGAATTCAGCTCATCTTAATGTAAACAATTGGTCCCAGTGGTGAGCCCACCAAAATAGACACCAGGGTGGGGTGGACTAAGAAAATCGTGTAATCTGATTTGACTTATAGGAGTCATACAGCACAAATTGAGCCATCTGGATGATGAAAAAAATGTGAGGACAAATTTAACAAATTAACACTTGAGTTCACATCTTGACATCTTTTTTCGCAACCCCTCCTACCTTTGTGTTTGTTTCCTTTTCATCCCCAGAAGACGACGGCAAACACAAAAAGAGAATACGTGTTTCTTTATCTCTAACCTCACGGTGAACTGCAGATGACCTTCTGAGTCAACTGCATTAGCTTTGGGGTGGTCAGGCTAAAGTGTGTGTGTGTGTGTGTGCTTGGGGGGTGCAAGAAGAGAGAGAGAAAGAGAGGGGGATTTTTCATGCTCTCCATTACAGTTGTTTAGGTTAGAGGGGTTAACTCAATGAGGCTAAGTAAGTTTGAACTGTGAATCACATCAGCAGACTTGCACATTCACTTATGCACAATTGCAAATGTACAAGCCAGAGGTAATCACATTACCTCTGCTTTGCCTTTATATAAATTGCAGGGCCGGGGCATGGTGAACAGCACATATTAAGAGCTCCTTAATTTATCGGGCTGTTTTTTTTTAAAGCCTTTATTATTAAAGTTATTTGAAGGGAAAGCTCTTGGAAGCCCTACATTCTCTGAGCTAGGGATTTGAACTAGCAACCTTGCAACCTCAAAGCCATTTGTCTAAACTTTCTTTGCTTGCTTTCTACAAAGAAAATTTTTCAGTTTTCAAACAGCTCTTCCTTGACTGAGCCCCCCCTTTTTTTCCTTTTCCCACATAGAGCCTGAGACTGATTTATTATAGATTTTCTGTGTTTTGATTGTTTTGCTGAGAAGCAGGATGGGAAGATGGGACTTCCAGCTGCTCTGGATGCTTGGGAGTCCTGGGAGTCCTGGCCCGGCTGCCCTCCCGGCTGGCCTAGCCAAGTGGGCATGCGCTGTTGTGGCCCGCGGCGGGGGGTTGATGGGGCTGCAGAGGCTGGGCCAGAGAGGCCACAGATGCCTTAAATGACTTGGCATGATGGGATATCAAAGGGGCAGGAGCATGGCTCGCAAGTAAATCAAAACAGTTTTTCAGTGATATGTGTCAGGAATGTTGTCAGGATCCACTTACACTTGTGAATCGCAAAATATTTGGTAATAAGATGTAAGTCTGTGTCATTTTAGTACTTTACAAATAAAAGATAATGTCTTTGTTACATTTTCCATTCTCCTTCATACCTGTCCTCTCATAAATGTGTTAACTGTTAGAAATACATTTTTGGAATTTTTAAAGCTAACTAATAGAAAATTGTTTTTTTATTGTATCCAACCTGTCAAAGAAGTCAATAGTTGGTTTGTCCAATTGAACTGGTGTTGAAAAGAGGTTTATCCCTTCCTCTTGGACTTGTTTCCTGCACACCTTTGAACCAGGATGATCCCAGTTAGTCTTGGCTGACTGTCTGAAACAAAGACACCGCAGGAAGGAAGGTCTTCCAACCTGCACTTGAATCAAGCACCCATGATACCAGACCACCAGAAGGGCCCCCATTAGATAGTAATTCATGTGGAAGCTGTGGGACCCCAATATCATTATCGAGCAGCAGACCTGCCAGCTTTTTGTTGTGCCACAGTCTGGTGTGGTGCACATTCTTTGACTTTGAGGGAAACAAATGTGTATTTTTCATGTTGGGAGTGGAATTGCATGGTATTTCCTATTTTAAAAAGGAAGTTTGGCATGTTTTGAATGTAAAATATAGCTTGTGCCTCCATGACAAATGACACGCTATTAATGCAAAATAGATCATTTTAGGAGTAATTTATTTCCCTGATCCTTCACATCCTAATCATGGCTTTTTTTGATGTGCAACACTGGTCCATCAAGTTTTGTGGTAATCATTTTAAACCACAATCAATCCCACTTGCTCCCATTTATGTAGCTCGTGCTGCAGCTTTCACATCTGGTATTAATGCAGTGACTTTGTATCAGTCTGCACAAGTGAATCGACTGGACAAAGTTTTATCCTGTGACATACACTTTAATAGATTGTATAGACACCCATGAATAGTTGTGCATTCACATAATTTTACAAAAAAGAAACAAAAACAGTAACTCAGTACACATCAAGACAGAATAACTCACAGATATACAGCATTTTTTGAATTTCTGCACGCTCCTCCACTTACAAACACTCTCCTGTGACAGCGCTCAAGCACAGCAGCTCACACTGTGAAATGCAGGAAAAATGTAGGTGATCAGGTGGGACCGGAGGAGAGGGAGAGGGGGAGAGAGAGAGAGAGAGAGAAGGAGAGAGAGAGAGAGAGAGAGAGAGAGAGAGAGAGAGAGAGAGAGAGAGAGAAAAAAAACAAACTAGTCCCTTTAACTTTTTAAAGACTTTTCAGCATTTGTTCTGCACACTTACCTACGCAAACTCCAAGGGGCCACAGTGACTGGGGTCCCATTTCAGGCCCAGCGTGGAGCCGGAGAGCTCCTCAGCTGTAAAATGAGAGCGCCGGAGCGCAGTGTGAAAATGGATTAGCCTCGCTGAGATAAGGGGAGCCCTCAGCGAGCCATGCACGCCTTCAATGGGGAAAAAGAACTGCTGTACAAATTGTTTTTGGTACATTAAGTACCTGTTACTTTATTTCACAGATGGAAAACAATAACACAGGCTCTGGGGTTGGAACCACCGCTGCACTGAGGAATGTGAGAGGTTTAGCCCACCTAGCGCCCTCCGAGTTTGCCCCTTTTTCTTAATATGCAAAGTGATTTTTGTACGGACTTTTGACTGAAAGAATTCAACGGATTGACAAACATAACATATGATGATAAATGACAAAGTGCCAGGTTGGCAGCCAACAGGCTACTGAGGGAAATCATACAGAATATCAATGTTAATAAAAAATAAAATAAAAAAGGCTGAATGTTCCCACTCAGCAAACAGGGCAGGGATTTTTCATTAATAGGCCCGCTGCTGCACCAGGGCCCCCCAAATTAAATGAGTGTGTCAGATCCTGGATGATTTATACATTTGGACTGATCTAACAGCTCTGTGGAACAGCTATGACACCCTGACAAGCCAACAATGGATATGAAAAATGAGCCAATACCACAGCACTAAATCTGAGACTTTCAAAGCCAAATGCACGCATAGAATCGAAACCTCTAACATACTCGCAAGTATAATGAAAATAAAGTGGGGAAAAAAATCCCCATAAGATTCTCTGCGCAATTTTAGCTAAATCATTCAGTGTTTATATGAATGGAGTGATGGAGACAAATTGGTCCGAGTGGAGAGTGGCAGTACTTTGCTTTTCTGATGTCTTTTTGTGGCTGCGTGGAGAGCACATCACTTTACAGCTAAATGAGATATCAGGCCTATTGCTGAGCTTTGACTCAATAGGAAAACGTCAAATGAAGTTAGCTCTACGATGCTTTTCAAAACACCTCAATTCTCCTTCTGTTTCTATCAAATTTAAAATACGTATGCAATTCATTGGAAGTTTCTTTCCCTTTTTTCTTTCTGGTAGCTTTATTCAAAGAAAATGTTATATGTTGCTCAGCAGTTGCAGAAACCAACCTCTCTCCAATGACCACAGAAGGGGCAAAAGCTGTGTTTATAATTATGTTGTGTGGAAGGCTAGTGGCCTTACTCACTTGTTAGATGAAGTGATAAAAACCAACATGATGGACTAAAGCATTTTTGCTTTTCTTAGTATTGTCCTTTTACCCTCTCATTCTCTGTCTGATGAAAAACTGCACTTGGTGTTCCTCAGACCTCAGCAGATTTAGAGGAAACAATTACCAGTCCGGTGATCTCTGCTTCTCCAGTCCCGCCGATAAACACCCAGCGCCCTGAGGTATGGTCTGAAAATGATACAGTTTTAAACGGGTTAAATTTCATTGTTTCCTTCAACCCCCCCCCCACTCCCCTCTCATTTCCCCCCCTTTCTCTCCCTTTGAGGTTTTATTTCACAAAAGTGTGAACACATTTTTTTGTCGATGGGGGCAAAAAAAAAAAAGAGAGAAACAATAAAGAATATGAAAGGCCCATCTTCACAGAACATTAGACATCGCAAAACAACCCAAAGCCATGATCAGATATATCAAAACTGACAAGTAAAAGTTGATTGCTGAGTGTCTATTGATTGAGCTATATTTCACTGGGAGAGCAAAGCCTCATAGTTGTCTTCACAGCGCACCAAACCCTGCTGCAGAGCCACATTTAATAGAGACGGTCAGCATAAATACACAGAAATAGTCAGTATGATACAGTTGGTAACTATTATTATTATGCACACATAACAAATAAAGGTTGATGTTTTAGCGCTCAAATGGCAGTATTAATGTCTACATTGTTTGGCATTGGTGAATCTATACTGGCAATGCTATGTACATCTAACTGTTGTTGATGTGTTTATGGATTTCCACACATTTATGTAATCATTCAGTATTTGTCCAATATGAGTTTGATTGGCTTGGTTATATTTTGTGCTAATATTCAACATCTTAAAATTTGACCCAATGCTATATGATTAATTTCCTTTCTAATATGATTCAATCCAAAATATTGGATAGATGTTGTAGGATACACTGCTGAATTTAACATAAATATACATATATAGACTTAATTAAAACTAATACAGTCCTGAAATAAATTCTCCCTTCATGAAGGTTATCGTGTTTACTTTTTGTTGAAGCTTTTTAGAGCGTTGATTCAACTCTCTGATCATTTTGGAGGCATGTTGTGGTCTCTGTGAACCCTCTTGTGTGTTTGAGTGTTTTTATTGTTTTTCAAACCTAATTTAAATCAATCTTGCTATCAGTATATTGTTATGTTTCAGAGAGTCTGTGTGTTTGTAACAAACCTGATGGCAACATCTGACTGCCGATATTTCGCCAAGCGGATGTAGTACTTGTCTGGTCTCGATATGAGGCCACTTTGTTACGAGACAGTTCTGAAATTCAGAGATGCAAATGAGTTCAAGCAGAGGTCAACAACGATTGGCTGCACCCACATTTACATCTTGTAGTTCAACAAATTTCAACTTTCTACGCACTCCCTTAAAACATTACATTCATGCAACGTCATGTAACACATAGCTACGTTGCTGGCGCATAACATGACTGTAGCTGACTTTTTTTTGCTGGGATTTAGATGAGAGGATCGACCATTCTCATGAGTGTCCGGTAAATATGAAGCTATCACCACCAGCCAGTTAGCTTAGTTTAGCACCAAGACTGGAGACAGGGGAAAACAACTAGCCAGGCACCTCTAAAGCTAATTCATTTAGTTACATCTTGTTTGTTTAATCCTTAGAAAAGTGTAAAAGTGCTAGTGTTTCATATTCAACTGTCAGCAAAGAAGCAGAAACAGATATTACCCTAACTGTTTGGTATGGTTTACAGTTAAGGTTGTAAGGTGTTGTCATGAAAATATAAACTCCTGTTAAAATAACAAATTGCAAACTAAATAATAAGAATTTAATAAGATATCTGCATTAGTTTTGATATACACAGATGAAGCACAGATTGAGGCTGCTTTAATGGTGAAGGGTTTAAAGGTAAAGCAGCTGTGATTTATGGGTGGTAAAAGTAGAGTTAGGTCATGGGAAAGGTGAGAGAGTTGCAAGATGAGAACACACAGAAACATATTATGTATCCTCATGTTTTCCAGATTCTATATGATCACTTAGTTATGACAAATGTGCAATTCTATGATCATCTGTAATGTATGTCTTTATCCCCCCACAAGTAAAAGAAAGAGACAGGGGGAAGAAGGGGATGAAAAATAGGAGAGATGCTGACAGGGAGTGAAACACTTGAGCTGTAGAGAAGGCCAAGTGTACCGAACACAGCACAGCCCGGGAGTGATTGAATGATCCCATTCTGGGCTCTTTGTTAGACACTAGGCAGCGATGTATGAAGATTGATACACAAGTGCTCGACTCGGTTTGCTGGATCATCAAACGGATTGATATTATACTCCAGCCAAGGATGAAGACAAAGTAAGTGTTATCATACTCAATACTGGGGCTTGTCAGAGGCGGGAAATCATCCAGTGTCACTGGTTATGGGAGCATTTCGCAGACTGTCATGAGAATTTATCTGGGAGACGTGGTGCTCTATGGCAGTCTGCAGCTGACGGTGGAGGCCCACGGCCGTACCGTAAAGATCTTAGCTAAAGATTGAATTACAACATCGTGCTCTGGACTACATTTATTTCACTACTATCATGTTTGTCCCCACAGACACTGTAAATCCCCGGCCTTCTTATCAAGTGGCCATTTATTGTCGTTCAAATAACATTATTCATGGTGATATCATTATTTAGATAACATGCGCATTACAGCAAATGATTTGTTTATCTGTTGTACAACAAGCGCTTCCTACATTACCCCTGAGGTTTCTTCAGGCTCCTCATTATTCCTTAGTCCTGGGAGCAGTCAGTGCAAAGTGAAGGTAACAAAAGATGTTATCCGTTTGGTGGTTCTGTTGAGGGTAAATGTAGCTTTTTAACAACATTAAATGAGAGCTGAGTTAAAAATAAAGCAGTAGTATCTATTACAGCCATGAAGCACTGAGTTTCACACATTTGGATTCGGTTGGAAATTGGCTGAATTTCTTTACGGTGCAAGACAAGACCAGAGGATTTGCTACACTGACTTTCTGCTAGCTTTTCTGGGATTCCTGTAATTACAGGTTGGGGAATTAGCGGCATTAGAGACATGTTGAAAGTGAAAAATAACTTCAAACATGTTCCTTTTTCCAATAAACCGAAGAGAAAACACTAACAGAAAAGCTTTGCAAGAGGAAGCAAATGTGGTTTCAGTTTGAGAAACACTTATGTGGTCCTTGTTTAGATGTACGGAGCATCCGTTAAAGTACTGTAACTATTCAGATTAGGTACTTCAATCATTTCTCACTTCATCCCTTTGCTAATCGGATACATTTGTAGCATGTGCATGTATTTTTGTAGGTGGAGCTTCTACAGATATAGAAACTGAAAAGAGAAAGAACAGTGTTAGGGCTTTTCCATCAGAAACTTTTGGTTATGCCAAATCAAATAATGTCGTGTATTTAATTTTTTTCATGAGTTTATATGCTAACCATCTCCAGAGTTGGGCTAAACTGCACCCGCCTCCAAGTGGGTTGCAGTGAACTTAGATGATAAAGCCAAATAATAACAGATATCACAGAATGATGAAGACATTGACAAAGAAGCTTGCTTGACCATCTAAACAATGAGCTGTTGTCGGCGGTGGCGGCTAATAGCAAGCATAATATTTGCTGTTCTTTTGTTGCCATTCTCTTGAAACGTCAAATGATAGCTTCCTCTTCCTTCTCAATACATTTTATCATGCTGTCTTCATTTCTCAAGCAAATGGCGGAGGACGCCAGTCAAATCTGTAACAACAGCCTTAAAATCCACGATGATAAGTAGCTGGCTACTTAAACGTTATCGTAATCGAGACGCAAATCCCTGCCACGCTAGACTGACACATGCTGATGAAGATTTCAGTTCCAGCCTAGTAGCTTTACTATCAAGTGTGTTGGTGTGTGGTTAATTTGAAACAATGCCTCATATTTGTTGAATTTAAGAAAATATATACTTTGTTACTTTGCATCACTGTTTATTTGCAACATAGCAATTCCAATAATTGATTTTAATCAAAAACAAATATAGTCTTAGTCTCTAACATGCTCACTAAAAGCACCATGTAATTAAAGGTACTCTGCATTGTACAGGCTCACTATTTGAGGAATTCATTCTGGTCCGCTCGTGCTACTACCAGCAGAAGCTTCCAGATGCTGTTTTCTTAAGAGTTGGAGACACGGGGCAATGTAAGTACGTGCTTCTCTCTATGGAGTGGTTTTATGCACACTGTAAAGCTGTCATTTACGTCTGTGCATGCAGTGCCCTCACCATGTCGCCAGGCTCTGTAAAAGCCATATATGGGTAACACTGCACGCCATGGCACTTATGGATATTTCTCTTTACATTCATCATTTTTACATGTACTCACTGGAAGCCGGGGGCTGTCAAAAAGACTTACTGCTTTTCATCTTCATATTGAAAAACCAGAGGAGGCTGTTGTCCTGCTGCTTGTATTATATCATTTCTATTGTAATCATATAAAGTTACACTACAGTTATCCCATCTGTGCACAAAGGCAGACACAAACACACTCACACACACCTAGTCCAAGTGGGATGCTTGAGCCAAGAGGTGCTTGCTATGATTTGGCCTTGTTAAGCTGT
Source organism: Argyrosomus regius (assembly GCA_946959425.1). Classification (NCBI taxonomy): domain Eukaryota; kingdom Metazoa; phylum Chordata; class Actinopteri; family Sciaenidae; genus Argyrosomus; species Argyrosomus regius. The sequence continues at coordinate 8,416,469 of OX336884.1, read as the reverse complement.
TGACCCTGAAGAGAGAGAATTACCTCTGTTGGGAAGCAGGCGGTGTGTGTGTGTGTGTGTGTGTGTGTGTGTGTGTGTGTGTGTGTACTACATTCGAATGTCTGGTGGTGATGGGAGCAGGAGGGGGGTGCACTAGCTTTGAGTTAAGGGCTCTATCAAGGGACAAACTTCTCCGGCACCACAAAGCCACATGATCCATCTCCCTTTTTAGCTCGCGTCAGGACCATTTTATGTGATGATGATTTGATGCTCGGGCACTGGGCCTCCTTCTCCCCCTCTCAGATTGAGCTATGATAGTCAGAGCCGGGATCGCTGGGATCACTGAGCTGCTGGGCTCCAACCATCACAAAACAGCAATGTGTCCCTTAGCTGCACGAACACACTGACAAATGCCCTTCCTATTGAATTCACAAATCCTACTGGGCTTCACAACCTCACACCATGAGATTCGTATCTTTAAAAGTGCCATAACCAGAATTTATTCATGTGCAGCTGAAATTAGTTCCCTTTAAAATTTATACTATAATATACTACTATACAAAAAATACATCTGTTTCAGGAAATTATTGAGACAAGATAAGGAAGTTGGAAAATATAGGGTTTTTTTTTTCATGGAATTTGTTGACAATAACATAGAATAGGCTTTTTTCACAGAAGACATCTCAACATAAATAATAAAAATTATTAAATAAAGTAAAGAATAAAATGTTTAAAAAGAACCATTTTACATTTAGTTGCTTTGGTTTCAGGGCCCTGGTATTGCACATGCCGGCTCACTGTCACACTGTCATGACTTACTGGGACACTTGACTAGAACAGAGCAATCGTTAGTGTTATTAGTAACACCTGTGATTTTTCAATATGACCAATCAAAGTTTCAGCTGTGAAGTCCCAGCTCACCCACACAGGTGTTTCAATTCATAAATTCCCCCTCTACGGTAAAAAGAAAAAGTCCATGGCATGTACAGTACACTACTCTCTGCTAACAATCCCGTACGTCACATTTTTTAGACCACGGCATCGCTCTTCAAAGGAATTGTTTTTGTCATGGCTCCCCCAAGCCATGCAACCCCAATACAGCATGCATATACAGTACGTGCACACATGCTTACTGTTTCAGTGTTATGTTTTATTTAATGTTATTATATTGTATCATATTTTAATTTCTTTATTTGAACAGGGACAATGTAAAAAAAGAGTAACTATTTATTCATTATAATATTAATTAATTATATAAAATAAGGCCTGCAAGTCCAACCTGAACCAACACACCAACAATGAATACAATTGAATGAGCTAATTTGTTAAACGTATTTTTTTCATTTTTTTTTGCCCAAATTTAAAAATTGCTTATATTTAAGTTGTACAAAGATAAACTAAACATAAAAGGTTAGGAGCATTTTAAAGGGACATACGTAGCTGCTGTTGATGTGGAGAGAGACACGACTCACAGTCAGGTTTTGTCTTGTTTCAAACCAGATGTTGGGAACACGAAATACCACAGTGGGTGCGCTATTGGACAAAGATTTCTGGTGCACCCACTTTTGGAATTTGGAGTAAACTGCTGAGTTCGGGCTGTACACGGAGGGCAGATTGAGAGAATGAGGGAGTGATTTCAGACACAGTGGAGGTACTAAAAGAATTACAATGCTGTATGTCGCCCTGCTGTGACAAAACTAGAAGCATGAGGTAGATGTCAATCAACCCCAATTTGTACTTTGCAGTCCTGAAAAGATCTTAATACGTAACATTAGTGAAAACACCTGTGTTGGTGCAATATGGATCAGTCACACATAATATTTATAGATACGTACTATAATATGTTTGTAAAAAATCCTAAAATATCCTACTTGTAGCTAGCTCCAAGTTATCTGCATAATTTGAGTTTAAAGGGTCAGTTCACCCAAATAACAAACTAATCATATTGTTACTACTAGTGGTAATTGAGGGTGGTAGTAGTCTGGTGGTCTAGTCAGGCCAATTTTTGTTGTCATCGTGCACATATTTCTTCTTGTTCTTTAATTTTTCAAAGCCTTTGAGATTTTAAAAGTTCCCCCATGCTTTACTCAGAATAATCCACACCTTGCTATCAGCAGTTTTCACTGGAACTACTGGTTTTTTTTGTTTTTTTTACCAAAGGTAATATAGTTCCTGAGAAAACGGTTGACATTCTGATTCTGTGGATTATAAACAGGAACCTATTTCTCTCAAGAGATGTTGCTTTTGAATTTATTCGATATAACAATGCAGTGCTGTGAGAAGTCAAAACAAAACTGCATTCCCCAACATGTTATTGGGTTTATTGGTGGCAGATATCACAGAGATGACTATCTGAAACCGTGCTAGTAGTTAGATACCACACGTTATAATATTATTATTGTTATTATTATTAATAATACTTTTTTGTAATTTGTGTGAAGTGACATTTTATGTTCTGTTGCCTTCCCTGAACCACATCCCTAGCAGTACCACCTCTGCTTTAAGTGCTGGTAATAAACAAAATCCTTTAACACATTGCTATTATGATCATAAATGTTGTAAATCTACAGTATTGTCCAATTACACGCAGCTTTTAAACAGTGTCAGTGTGTTGTGTTTGTGATAGGCTGTGTAATAGTGTAATAACTCTGTCCCCTGTAAGACGGCCAGGGAGGCTGTGTTTAAATGAGACGGTTCTGCTACATTAGCTTCATAACACCATAATCCTTTCTCCATAAACCATTACATGCGCCGCAACATTTCTGATTTATGGGGGGTAGAGAATCAATGGGAAAAAATTAATGCTCGCAAAACGTCCCTGGGACAATATTGAGCAGATTTTAATTGTGATTTCATTCAAGTGGCTGTTAGCCAGATGATGAATGGGAGCTAACCTTCCACTCTGCCGAGCACTGGAGAGAGTCTTTAATATGACAATTAAGTGTCTGTCCTTTAGATTTTATTGTATCTTTCTCTCTGTATCTTGTGGGCTACTCTGTCCTCCCTCCTCCTTTTTTTCCCCTTCTTACCTCCCACCCACTCTCCCTTTCCTCTTTCTTGCTCTCTCTCTTCACATCACTTCATCTGTACAGTGCAGCTTTTTGCGCAGATTAAATTGAGACTCCAGTTTTCTCCATCTCAGAGCACTTACTTATGTTTTATGACACGCACTAAGTCAATTTTATGTTGTTATTGATTTTTTCTCCCCACCCCTCTTCTTATTACCCTCTTGCTTAAATCGACACAAACCATTTTGCCTTTTGCTCACTGATTCTTCCCACTCTCGTCTCGCAGTGACCTCAAGTGTATGACCAAGACAGAGAAAACCATTTATGAGGGGGGAGTTGTGTGTGTTTTTGTGTTGAAGGTTAAAAAGTGTACTTAACTTCAGAGAAAAAAAGTGTAGTGTAAAATGAAAAGGTATGACCAGAAGGTGGCAGGTTAAACTTGGAAGTGCCACTAATCAAAACTTTGCTTGCTTTAAAGGATTCAAACACACACCTTTTGTTATCTGTAACATTAAAAGTAGTAAAACACACACATTTTGTTTAGACGTCTTAGTCTAACACACCTGACAGGATAAAGGTTTTCAGATATCTCACTGAAGGTGAATGACATCACCTACCCATCTGAATGTGTGGCCCCCAGAGGGAAAAAAAAACCCTTTCCCCTTCATTCATAAGGCACAGTTTTGGCTCCAAACACTTTCATAGAAAATAATTGTCTTCATGAGTTGTTTTCATTAGGTTGTTCAAGTAAAAGAAAGAAAACATGGTTTGGAGGGATTTTTAATTTCACCTTCATCATTAAGAGTGACAATGCCTCTGGCGCAATGTAAGCAGTCTCTTCTGACTGTGTATTTATTCACAAGTGTCCCTGCAAACTGAGCCAAAACGACTGAAGGCCAATATTTTCAATGATTGTGTGAATCATTACGGGATGTAACTGAATAGAAATGAACAAAATGAGGTAAAAAATAATAGTAATTGCAAACAAACATTACTAATGACAAAAATATATTTAAAGTAAATCTTTTTATTGGGGAACTTTTTGAGGAACAGAACCTCTATTTGCACTTCCTTTCCAGTTTACTTATGCATTGCTTTAGGCAGAACTAACTGGTAAGAGCAGGGGGTTAAATGCAATAAGAGCTGGCTTGATCTCAATCAATTTGTCCCTGTCTGCTGGCAGGTGCCCAGGCTTTGCTATGTCCCAGACCCCAGTGTTGGCTCCATCAGGACTCCCAGTAAAGAGCTAAGCAGTAGCATCAATGTGACCATTTAGAGTGTGATCTGTGCAGATGCAGTAGGAAGGTCAGGCCATTGTGCCGCCCTCCTCCCCCTTGCCTTTCACTTCACCCTCTAGGACGCCGTCCACATCAAAGTTGTTATTGAGGCCCCTCAATCGGAAATCCCGGTTTGGCAGGGAAGCGAGGTCTTTAAGAAAAGAATGAGGGCCTTGACCCAACATGGGTGACTAAATCAGCCCGCCGACAGCCAAGAGGAAGATTAATACTTATAGGGCCTCTTTACACCTGGTGTTAACAAGCATCTCATATCTGGACTGAGTCTAGATTGTGTTTACACTTGATCCTAAAGTGCATTTCTAGTACAATTTAACATTTTCATTCATAAATTCAATTTTGATTTACATGTTATTATCAGTTTTTCCTTCAACTTCTTTGAGGTGTTTTGCGTCATTAAATCTGTATATTACCTACAGTTTATGACATTTATGACAATAAATGTTTTGGTGTTAAATCTTGATCTTGATCTTTGATGTTTAATCTTGATGTTAAATGTCTTGAACTTTTTAAAAACATACCTAACATTGTTTTATCACCTTGATAATGCAACTCAATCCGCTTGCTCCAGTGTCCTTTTTGTCCCTGGAAAGTTTGCTGTCCCGAAGTGCTGGAAGATGCGTGGAGAACCCTGTGCCAACTAAAGAACAATATATATTTATTCATGCATAACCCATATTATATACAACAACATGACACACATCTTCATTTTTGGTATCATGATAATGCTTTAAGGACATTTCTGTTTTGTCACCCTCATCAAATATGCAAACCCAGTTTGTGGCAAAAGGAAGGGTATACACTTTGTTACCACATGTTGGATTTTAATGAGGAAAAAATAGAGGGGGGCAAGGATTGTTATCACTGTGACACATACAGCAGTGGGGTCTGTGGGACAAAACACAAGGGTTGAAACTTTTATTTTGAGTGTTGTTGAGCAGACAAAATCTTATGGGGTTTAACACCCTGCTAACTCAACAATAATCAAAGCAGCAGCATAATTAAATATGTTGATGACATGTTTCTGAAGTAATACAAATCAAACTTACTTCAACAAGTTATTTTATTAAAGCTTGTAAAGTATCTAACTCTTTTACGTGTTGTCCCACAACACCAGAAGTTAATATGGACAAATGTCTGAACAATTGCATACGTGCTTTTGATGGTTTCCTTATCAAACTGTCTCGTGCTCATTCACAGCTATGCTATTTGTCTTTGTCTGATTATAGTTCCATCAGCGACAAGTCAAAGGATGCCATGGTTTTCCAGTTCACCATCTGAAAGGGAAGAGGACACTACATCATCTCTCTGTCCTCAACAGCGAGGAAGAAAGAGAGAGGAGGAAAAAAGGTGGAGGCAGATTAAGGAGAAGGTATGGCAGATAGTGGGATGCATGAGTTCTTTCTTTTTCCTCTCCCTCTGTTTCAGCTCATGTGGAAAAGCTTTTCAAATTATGATGTGGATTGACGTTCAGCAGATGTCCCCTCTCCTGGGTCCTGTCCGTCACCTCACCGGTCACCGCTGACAGCACTATGATGGATTAGGAATTGTCATCCAGGACGCTTGTCACTTGTTTACAAGTCGGCCATCCCTCATCTCTCACCACAGGCCTTATAATCTGGCCGACACTCCTCCAAACCACACCCCACCCCCCTGCTGCCAGACACGCTATACAAGACAACACCATACATTACAACAGCTTTTTTTTTTTTCTCTTCCCCCTAACCTTTCTCTCTCTCTCTCTCTCTCTCTCTCTCTCTCTCTCTCTCTCTCTCTCTCTCCCTCCTACATCCCTGGGCTGAACACAGTCAACACATTTAATGCATTAATATATGTGTTGTGTTCGCCAATCTCCCAGGGACTGGGGCGATGTCTTCTCCTGTCAACCTCTACCCCTGAGAACTGACTGGGTTTTATACAAACATCCCAGTGGGAGAGGGATGGAGGCTCAGATCTAACCTGCATTCTGTTATTTGAACAATAGGGCTTTTAAATCTGCTGCCCAAAACTATGGACGATAAATTCCCTATCACTAGAACCACTAGTTTAGTGCTGTGATGGTGAATAAAAATCTATGCAATCTGTATCTGTCTCTAGTTGATTATAATCAGGTAATAATGTATGCAGACCAGCATTACCTCCCTTTCCCATCTTAAAATACTATTCTACTATTTACCTTTTTCTACAACCAAACTACAGTGCTAAAATGATTCGTAGTTAATTGATTTATTGATTGACAGAAATATTATCTACAACAAATTTAATATGAATTTGAACTCATTTTTTAAGAGAAAGTGAGAAAAAAAATACTATTTCCAGATTTTCGTGGGTAAAAATATCAGCTTTTCTTCATTTTATAGCATTTTCAATTGAAGATCTTTATATTTTGCTATTTCTGTTGGACAAAACAGGTAATTAAAGAAGTCACCATGGGCTTCGGCAACATGTGATGGGCATTATTCTGTTTTTTTTCTGACATTTCACAGACCAAATTGAAAAACAATCTGTAAAAAAGAAAGACAATGTCCACTTTTCATGGACAGACATTTTTTTACTCAATTAACTTTTTGTTGCACACACTCACTTGCACTGGTTTTCACAGTTTGAAGCAAAGACAGTCAAATCAACCTCAAGACCATTTTCCGAAAGCTTTCAGACCCAATGATGTCGAGCCTGCCTCTCAGAAATATTGAGGAAGGAAGCCCCGCAGAGCCGATTTTGATGTCTCTCTACAGCATCTCTCAGTCTGTGGCTTTGCTGTGGGAATGTGTGAGTTTATGCTCCCTCTGCAGGCATAGTCCAAACTGGAAGACGAGCTAACCAGCCTGCCTCTCTTGCTTGGACTCAGCCCTGCCAGCTGTGATCCTGCGGAGAGGATGAGTGGATGCCATCTACCCTGCACTGCTGAGGCCCTCTCTGTGCTCCCAGTGTGGCCCTTGAGAGAGGCCATAATCTTCTCCTATCTGCCTTAATGGTTCCCTCCGTGAATGCCGAGATGGCAGGCCTGGGAATCAGGGCAGCACGCTGAATCCTACCACGAGCATATTGTCATTAAATTAAAAATTTCCAAACACTCCCTTGCTCGTGGCATAACCGCCGCCGTGAGAGCGATCATAATTGGCTCTGAAAACATGCATAATTGCCTTCAGCTGGCGTTCTTTTACAGTTGACATTGTTGAGGCAGCGGCGGGGCGATTGGTGAATTGAATATGCAGCTTGTTTCACAATGGCAGTCGTAATTGAAATATGGTACGTGTGAGTGGAAGATTACATTAAAGCTCCTAGATAATCACCTGACAGGGGAGTCATTGAATCGACAATCTGCCGTGGAGTTTCGGGGAGCGGGCCAGAGCGAACAGGCTGAGGGAGGAAGGGAGGGAGGAGGGCGAGCGGGGTGGGAGGAAAGGAAGGCATCAGGCAGAATTAGAAGAAGAAGGAGAAAAAAAAAAGCTTGGCTGGCTCACTTATTCAGAGCAGTCCTGGATTGCCAGCCTGGCATTCCTGGGCTCTTTCTATCACCACATTTCTCCCGCTCACTCCCACCCTCCCTATTCTCTCTTAGATGCTCACCCCTCCACTGCTTTGAGTAGACCACTTCCCCTTTAAGAGCTAACAGATGGGTATCCATTGCTGTTGCATTTTATCCTCATCTGCATTCATATTTTTATTGCTTTTTTTTTTTTTAAGTGGTAAAACTGCATTTTTTAGACAACACTGGCACACAAGGCTGCCTACAATTGGTTTAAATAGAGATTAAATTAACAGAGATTGTGTACTGTCGATGATTTTCACCTCACCTGTAAGTCATCTTGAAGTATTTGATTGTAACATCCCATGACTCAACTGGCAAATTAATGTTTTAATCTCTCTGAAACTCTCTTACACCATTTTTTTTTTAGTGGCAGACCTTTCACTTCCTCAGCCTAATAGACAGCAGGAAGGGAAGTGTTATTTCACAACACACGTTAGGCGCATTACTGGGAAACTGATAGAAAATGCACCAAAGAAAAGAAAAGAAGAGAAAAATATGCTTACATTTATCCGCTTCTCCTGCACACACGCTGTAGACTATCAGTGCTGTTGCTGTTGCTGAGGTAAAAAACCTTGCAGGTGCCTCCTCTCTTTAATCTACTTCTCCCCTCACCATTATCTTATATTTGGGTATAAACACACAGACTGTGCAACCCGATAATATGCAATTAAAAACAAAGATCATTAAAAAGTTATTGGTGTCTGCCTAATTACTATAACTTTACCCCCCTTATAATGAGCGTGCATGGGTATTGATTCGAAGCAAATCTCCCTTTCCTCCTGGAAAAAAGCAGGTAGTTACTTTGTGTTAAATCATTAATATAGTAATGATTTTTCCAGAACACTCTCAATTAAGACCAGAGCAGAAAATGACCCAGGGGAGTTGAAGCTCACGCTCTTAAAAGTGTGATGTTCCAAATATATCCTAGCTTCTCTCACCGGAGAATATGGATAGGACCGAGCCGTGTCTCTGAATCATTTAAAGCGGAGCTTGTTGATTAGGACGTGTGTAAATGTGTAAAGGTCTGCACCTTTAATGTAACACTAATACACTGCATTGCATAAGCTTTGTGTGAATGTTTGACCTCCAGTCGGTGATAAAGAAAATGTCTGCCGTGATGAAAAATGAAATGACGATTCAGTTAATGGTCCAGTGCGTTAGATTTAGGGATTCAGAAATACATGGTAGAAGGTGAATATAATACGCTAAAATATGTTTTTATTCATGTATAATTGCTTGAAAGTAAGAATTGTTATGTTTTTGTTACCTTAGAATGAGCCTTTTATGCCAAACGACCGTGTTTCTACATTGTACTGTGGCCCAGGATGGACAAACTAGGCTCTCTATAGGGCCTTTCATGTTTTTCGTGTGTTTCTTGGCCTCTGCAGTATTCATTCATTGCATGAAGGAGAGGGTGAAGCAACAAGGTTGCAATCAGCAACTACACCACACTAGATACCACAAAATCCTACACACTAGACCTTTAATATAGTTGGAAATACAAAGAGTGTATACTACAACCTCGACAAGAGATTAAAAAATCACCAATGTACCCGTATATACTCACTAAACCCTGCCTTCCTGTTACTTACATTAGTTTGATCATGATGATGACTATAATCTCCATTACTAAATGTACTGTATATAATAAAGGTTAGTGTTGACCAAAATAAGGTCAGTTAAATGTATTCTGTATACTCTGTAATATTCTGTAATAGCAGCCAAATGTTAGCTGTAAGCTAACCAGTTTGCATCACCAATTCTTGTCTAATTGCGTCTTTCACATAGATGCTAAGGTAAGAGTTGCAGATATGAAAGACTTCCTGTGTCTGTCATGGTTTTCAGGTTTGCATATGTCAACTTGTTCGCCTTTGTAATTCAAATCCTCTTACTCTGTGATCTCTGAACCCTCCACCAAACCCCTCCCCTGCTAAATTCTCCCCCAAAACGCTCCAACAATTAGATCATTTGTCCGTCTTTTATCTCAACACCTGCAAGAAAATCTGTCTCAATTTTCCCCTCTGTTTCTGATCTGGTCTCCCTCCCGTCTTCCTCTGTGGCCCCACTGAGATGCTGCTTCGGCCCCAAGCAGCTTCTGTCTCTGTCTGGAGGCTCCTGGGCACTGCCATCCCACCATGCATTGTGCCTATGCCAAGAGTCTGTGCCAGTTCACACCCCTTTAGCACCGAATACTTGTCGTGACCCTGCCTTTTCTTTTCTTTTTGCGCTCGTTTGAGGCCCCTGTGCCAAACACACACAGGGCTCAAGTAGGGATACACAAAAAACATCTCTCTCTCCGTCCTTTCACTCAGAGCCATAATATTCACTTAGCAAGGACCAGTAGGGGCTGGAACAAAGAAATCTTTGGGGTTGGGCAGTGATTCGTTATAGTCTCCATAACCACAGTTTACAGCAGCTTTCTTTTAAAACGCTTGACATTTTACTTCCTATTCCTTAGATATAGTCGACGGGTACAGTGCGTCATCTTTGTTTGACTTTATCACACGTAAAGAGAAGTTTTCACTCGGTTTAATGTCATCGCCTAGGTGACCAGCAGGATTTTGGCAACAATGCTGAAATGGCCAATTTGTCAATGGAATGTGTGAAGTGTCAATATGAATCTATCTAACCCCTCTGAACCCCATTCAAGATATAATATTTTACATGCGTACGAGAATTTTTTGTGTATTACTTTCTCACACTTTTTTTTTTTTTTTTTTTTTTACAGCCGGTGACAGATGAGAAAGAGGCTCCAGCTCAGGGGTCCAGAGGAGTGAGGAGGGGGGTAGAGGTGAGGGGAGGGAGGTTTTTATGGAAGAAAGCAGTTGGGGACCAATAGATGGATGAAGAAATTTGAGCTCCGTTCTTACAGTATAGACACCCAAAACTTTGTGGGGTGTTGCTACTGGTTACTCCCGAAGGTTTCTTAATGGTTCACCAGCAACATGAGAAATGCTTTCACTGATTCACCGGAATAACCAAAAAGATGTTAGACCTGGTTGATTTGGTGTTGACTGTGGTTAGCGGTGATAACAAAAAGTGTTGTTCAATACTACAGGTCACCTTGAGCAGCTTCTTTGTCAGGAATACAACAGAAGAGCAACTGGTGTATCTGTCTACGGCACAGTCAAACAAGCTAAGAGGAACTACTCAGCTTTCTTAAGCACTGCTTTGTAGCCACTGTACCACTTTATAGCGGTTTAACAAGGTTACCTGACCTTCTTAGTTGCTCCTATCTAACTAGCGCAGCCGCAAGAGGGCTTTGTCACTTATATGTTAACATTACTTCATTTTGGGGTAAAACAACTGATGCTGTTTTTGTTCTTGGGAGGACAGTCTCAAATTTAGAGGTAATGCAATTGAATGGAACACATCATGGTTTGAGTTCATGAAAAGTTTTAGAATTTTAAAGTTAAAGAATGAAAAACAAACTTGAGGTCTTGAAGATAAAGTGCAGGCAGTAAAAATCCTTACTAAACCAACAACACATCTTCACACTGCTGGTTGAGGAGGTCAAATGGGGACCCATGACCTGCAATGATTCTTTTACTTGAGGCTCTGTGACATGAAAATGTTTGAGCTGCCCTGCTGTACATACTTATGATAGCTGAGGAGCAGTGTGTCACAGCATGGCATTTATGTTCATTTGACATTATCAAAATGCTCATATGACAGCACACCAATTATGAATCTTGACAAGGCGACACCAGAAAACATTTTGCACTTCCACTCTCACTGACATGACCTTTTACTATGATCCTGCGTTCCTCCGGTAGACGTCCCCTCCTGTGCTGCCCTCTCTCTCCATCTCTCTCTCTCTCTCTCCCTCTTTTTTTTAATTATTTTTTTTTTTTATTCATAGCCTCCATCCCAAAGTAAATCCCATTGGGTGGATGTTTTGTCGTGGAAGCTTGTGAATGTTTTCGCTGTGCTGCTGTTATTTATTGCCCGCTGACAGGGCCATGAATTCTGGGCCAAAGTGAAACTCATATTGTTATCAAAAGCATAAAATTCCTATCACTTTAGGTGTCAGAGCAGAGACAAGAAAATGAAACAGGTACTCATAAAGGCAGCGGGTGTCATAAATCAGCCGGAGGGGCCCGAGCAAAGGGGGCGCTTGATTAAATAAGGGGAATTAGGTATTTTTGCAAAAGCGGGAAATAACATTGATCTATGCCCCTGTCAGTGGTGAGGCTTGACACTATTGTGTATTGTTTATTTTTCTTGTGTATTTATAGTATGTCAATCTCCCTCTGACTGAATGATATGAGTGAGAAAAAAAACAGCCTCCTTTGGCCACCATGTGGTCTGTTACTGGAAAACTAGGGACAGACTTATCCAGGATCTTGCCTTCTCTGGTTTTCCTCAGCAATTGAAACACCGACCATATCCTGTAGCTTTGTTTACCAGGACATATGTGAAATGAGCCAATAGGACTACTGTTTTTCCTACAGCGCCATAGGCATCAAGAGGCAATTTAAGGTCAGTCAGGGGTGAGACACTTCACTAGTTTATACCAGGGCGCAATCAAATTTCATTGCGTTTTTACGGAAAATGACTTTCGGCAAATCATTTCTATTTTTCTACTGAGTCTCGGATATCTATTTAATAAGAAGAAGTCTTGTCGTTGGGAAAATGCAATATATCTTCACAATTTACTAGAAAAACACAACAAACACTCCTTTACTTGTAGCCTATTTGATTGCTGCCTTGTGTGTTCTCTGCAGAATCTGTACCAAGAGTTTTAATTTTCCCCCATGGAACCATAATGGCAAAAGTACAACAGATAAGCTTTAGTTTGTACTTCAGAACCTGTAAGTAAATACTCATTTTACACATCAAAGTCTGTTTAAAGGTCCAGAGGGAGCTACAAAAGAGTGATGTCACACAAGGCCTCATTTCTGCTTGAGGCTAGTAGGGCTACATTAGCCACTACAAATCTAACACACATGAATCACTGACCGAACTGTTGACAACCAAGTTGCTTTCTGGGTAATGTAGGCACCAGGTTTTAGCAAGGAAGAAGGATAAACATGCACTCTGTACTCTTAAACACAAGATGAATCAAAAAGAGCTTAATTGTTACTTTGAAATATCCCTCCTGCATGGGTTTCTTAGCAAATAGCATCAGAAATACCTGATAGCCAATGAAATTCAAAAATATGACTTATTGTCAATGACACATCTCTCGAAAAAGCAGAGTTTGCAAAGCAGTACATCCCTGTCCCATGTTATTCTCCCTAAATGTATAATTTCAGTAACGTCCCCCACTATGATTTGGAGGTGTCTGCATGGCTGATGGGATCAGTGAACTCTTGAGAGTGGGGTGATGACCTTCCACCCCATCCATCACCCAGTGATGGACATGGGAAGCCGGTCCTTGACAGGTTGGGGGATAGGTGGGAGTGGAGGGTACAAATGGGGTTAAGGATAGGGCCGGAGAGGGATCTCGGTTAACGCAGTATGGTGGCTGGAAGAACAAGGGGGGGAGGTGGATGCAGAAAAGTGTTGGCAGGATTGAGGTCAGAGATATATGATTGGGGTATAAGATGGACCACAGCTAGCCTGGCTAAATGTTTGTGTGGGGGGACGAAGATGGATTATCTAACTGTTTTTGCATGTCTTATGTGTGACAAATAAACAAAGGTGCATTACGTCATTTTGCCAGGGTCTTTCTTTCTTCAGCTTTTGTACAGTACACGACACAAAACCAGTTCTCCAGCTGACATTTGTGAAAGAGCAACCCAGACCAATACAAATGATGAATCTGGTAATCAGGAACAGTGTCACTCCATTCTCCAAATCTTGCTGAGGTGTAATGAGTCTCTGAGGGCCACTTGTTTCTTACTCCCAGTGAAACGAAGACCAACGTCATCAATCTTCAGAGTGGCTGAAGTGAAGTTGACTTCTTGTCTGAAGGTGCTCCCCTTTGTTGATTTCTTCTCGGGAGTTCAGTGGAAAGCCCACGTTCCCGTCACACGCCGAGAGAGCGGGTAGCACGCTGTGTGGACAATGAACAGCAAACCTCCAACTGACACGACCAGTATTGAGTGGAATCACGCCGTGAAGCGAGGATGCAGTATACACACACACACACACACACATACAAATGTTAGTGTAGAATGGGTTCAATGACATTTGACCCTGCGATCCACGCCTGTCAACACCATATACTACCATCGTTTTGTGCATGACAGTGTGATCATATGTTTTCCTCTGTCTGACCTAAATGCAGTCATGTCTAGACACTTCTTTCTGCTGCTGCATTGGTTATATTGTGCACCTCATGTCAAAAGTTTGCTTTTTCAGGAAGTTAAACAAGACTCCTTCCCCTCTCCTGTCAGACAGTAGCTTCATACTTGGCATAGTGAAACCAGGAACAGGCCTGGGGTGAACTGCCCAGTTCACTCTCACTCATAAATCTGAAGTTTCACTGTTTATTCTTTCCATGTAGGTTTTGATTTCATTTTAAGTACAGTATTTTCTTGTTTTTGAGTTGTTTTGCCCAAGCTGATGTCTTTGCATACCATGACGCATGTAAGGAGGCTATCATGTCTTAATGCTAAGATCAGACGAAATCTTATTCTGTAAATAAGGATAAGCTTTTGTTATAACCTGGAAAACAACAGGGATTGACACAGATACTGTATATTATAATCTCCTGGAAGATTTACTCTGATTGATCCTGTTGTTTCTGACTTTCTTCATCTGTTCATCAAAATATTTGTGCACGACTTCCTTTATAATGTACGGGGGTGTGTGATCTGTTGCCACCAGCTCATGTTATGGTGTGGATCATGTGAAACAACAAGCTGCCCTTGCTTGTCTTCTGCTGGCCAGGGCCTCAGTGGGATGGACAGTTTGTGAAATGACAGGACATGCCAACAAATTGCATCACTTCTGCCTCTGTGGCCGAGGACAATGGGCCACCATATGCCGAAGTGGGGAAATGAATGGATCTCATTTGTGCTGGCACCCTGAGCCCCCGCTCCCCCCGACCCTGCTGGGGCCTCCGTGGCACCGAGGCCGACACAGACAGACGAGCCCACCCTCTGCCACGCCGCCGTGCTGCTGTCCACCACAGGATCCCATAAGCCAAGTCCAGCAAGCACATTATAGGATTTGTTATCTGGTGTATAGAAATTATTATTAATAAAAAAAATGGATCTGTTGAATTATTTTCATAACATTTCATGCAGTAGGGCTGAGATAGCATTTTCAAACAACATTCTAAACATATGATAAATGATATTAATAACATACGGTGTATCACTTCACGTTTTTTACAGGACGTGTCTGTAAAAGTAGACCACATGCAAGTTTGTGTTTATCTGTGTCTTTATTTGTGTGTGTGTGTGTGTGTGTGTGTGTGTGTGTGTTTGCTTGTGTGTGTGTGTGTGTGCAGGCCTGGGATGATAGCAGATGATTAAGGAGTGGCTGCTCTGTTGACATGAGATACTAATGAGGATGAAATGAGAAGGTCAGGGCTCGTCTCCAGGAGGGGGACACCCCCTCCCTCCTCCCACCGACACCACAACCCTCACCCCCCCCTTTCTCTCCTTGTACCCCCTGGTTGCCTCCCTCCTCAGAATGGACGGCTAATCCTCCTCTTAATCGGCACAGACCAGTACACACACTTGTATACACACACGCAGACACAAACACACACACGTATACGCCGAGGCGCCTCTGATCAGGCACTCTGCATCTTCATAATGGAGGTAATTAGCAGCTCAACAAGGCTAGCTCAGCATTATGATTAGCACCTCTTTTTGAACGCACTCTAAATCTGACCACCCTGGCCTCTGCTGTCAATCTACTCTCCTCTACACTGCCAGTAAAGCAGACATCAAAACGTGTATTATAGAGCAGATAAATGCAATATAGTCTCATCATAATCTTCTTATTTGAAAAAAAAAAATGTTTTATTTTAGTCACACTTTAGCCGGAAGTGTTAAAGTCAAATTAGTGGCCACTGGAGGCCGTGTTGCTTTTTTAACCCAAACTGACTTTCATGATTTGACCCAAACAAGCAAATGAGCAAGTGATGCTGACAAGTCAAAAAACCTCTAAATATCTTCCTTTTGAAAACCCCAGAAGTCCAGTATAAAGGCACATGCAGTAATGAGTAATGTTCACATGTGTTAATTTTATTTAAAACTCGTGAGAATGTTGTGTTTTTGCATATGGTTCAATCAAAAACTTAAGTGGTTTGATTTGTATAATTCCCTTCCCATAAGGCATGTCATGATGTCGACTGAGGGATTAACAGAGAGAAAGGGGCTGCTTTCATCATGACTTCAACATGAAACAGACGAAAAATCGACAAACAATTGCAACTTTAATATCTTTGGAGTGATGTTTTCTATTAGGGTAGTGATTACATAGATCATGCAGCCGCCAGTCATCACCAGAAAAAATAATCAATGGCCTCCGCAGTGATGGAGGAATGTAATGACAGGATATCCAGACAAAGGTAGGAGTGATGGCCGTCCAGCGATGCAGCAAAGCGACCTGTGTGAGTGCAGCGGAGGTCTTCCTAATGGAGGTGTGAGGGTCTCTATCAGCACAGTGAACTGCTGACCCCAACAAGGGGAAGGAAGTACTCGGCCAGCTGCACGCCATTTTTCATCTCTCTGATAGACCTCAAAAGAGAGGCGTGGAGCAGAGAGAGAGAGAGAGAGAGAGAGAGAGAGAGAGAGAGAGAGAGAGAAAGGGGGTGGGTCCGATAATAAAAAGAAGTTGGCCCTGTGAAGTGTGGCGAAGTGTTAGATGGAGGCCTCCTAAGCCGTGACCCCTGTGATTTTAAAGAGCTTCTAGCTCACCTCGTTAATCAAAGGCTGATGCGTATCATGGTGACCCCCCGCTACACCCAAAACCCCACCTCAGCCATGTCCTTATGGCACTTTGTCATTTTTCACAGGAGGTTCATGGGAAGATAAGAATCCTCAGGTTGCCACTCACTTCACAAGACCGAGAAACGCTGGGAAAGGTGTGTGTTTTTTTTGTGTTTGTGCTTGTTTGCGTCAATGAAAGGGCAAGGCCGCAATCCACATTAAGATGAGGTTTTGCAACACTTTCATACATATGACACACATGCTTAATGACGCATTATATCAGCACTCATTAAAGAGGAACTGGATTTCACGCATCAAAGTCTGTTTACAGATCTTCTGTAGAACCACTGCATATACAGCAATCTTATAAACAGCCCAAATGAGCGAGAGATATGATTTGTAATAAACAAGGAAACTGTCTGTAATTTTACTCTTGTGTGAATCTGCCATGTTTGTAATTTGTAATGTAAAAACGCCTGCGTAAATTACCTGCCACATTTTGGTGAAGCAGAAGTTCTAATAATAGAACTCACGTGCAAATTGGAGTTCAGGAGTAATGTGTTTTTGGCATGCGATTTCCTGTCCTCCTGGGCGCCTGATTTTCCTCTTCTCCCCTGCAACGAAAAAAAAAGGAGGCAGTTGTGGAATTTATAGAGAAAGGTTTTTTAAGCATTTTCAGTGCAATCAGCTTTGTTTGCTTTGTTTAATCGGGGAGTGACAAATTGTCGAATCTCCTGCAAAAAAACAAACATTTATAGATCATAAAAAAAGGTTTCTGCAAATCAAACACAGCCAAAATATGCTCCAACTTCATAAACATGCCGTGTATTAAGTGTTGCTTCAATCCAGTGTGATTGCTCTGTTTGATCAAGAGCGAGGGGAAGAGAGAGTGGGAGAGAGAGGGAGAGGAAAAATGAGCCTGCCAGTGGTTAATTGAGCATACAGATTCCTAATGTGTCAGGCGGTGGCCTCGCAGATGAGGGATGGCACTTTTTTACGATGCATCTTCCTTTGTTTCCTCTTTAAGGCTAATGAAGTCGGCCTTCCAGTCGCCACCTGGGCCAGACACTCAGACACCAGAGACACTCTCACATCCCATTCACAAAGTCTAACAGCGAATCATCATCTTCAACACCCTCCCTCCACCCCACCGCACCTTCCACCCTGAGCCAGCCCAAAGACAAATACACACGCATGCAATGACACACACACACACACACACACACACACACACACACACACACACACACAGCGTGCTCATACACATACTGTATGTGAGAGCACACGCACGTACACACGAGTTGGGTTATTAGCTGGACGTTTGTGATAAACTCACACTCTGGGCTGATGTTTACAGCATATTCATTATCAAAGCCGCAGACCTGTTTATTTTTACTGTCTCAAAACAGCAAGCATCCATTATCCAAAGATTTTTTTTTGTCTCTCTTGCTTGTCTTTTTTTTCCCCTACATGCCTTTAGGTCACCCACTAATGAGCTTAACACTGAGGAAAACGTGGAAGCGATTAGACGAGGCTTGGCTGTTTGAGCAACGGGGTGATGATATTGTACCTTATGATTACACACATTTATATCAAGAGAAACAAGAGAGGAGAAGAGGCAAGCTAGAGTGTAGCTTTTCACGTCTACGTCTAGTTGTGTGACTTCGCTTGGGTTTTCCTGCGTGCGAGCAACTAGTGAATGATGAACACTGTGGCTGGCAGCCTCGCACTCCCTCCTTAACCTTGTTCCGCTTTAGCAAGGTGAGCCTAAACCTCCTTCAGCGCCTCTTTCTCTTTTGCTGTGGCAGCTCAGGCCAAGTGGTTCTGGTCACCTAAACATGTTCAAGGTGCTCCATGACCATATGTTTGCTCATTGGGGAGCGGAGCAGGGAAGGGCTGGATTCTATGACCTTCACCCAGGTTGAGCAATGAATACTCCAGGCTCCACTCACTTGGGTTCATGCCAGGTGAGCACAGTAGTCTCATCCCAGACATGCAACCGGAGCCCAGTGAGCATTTGACGGCTGCAGACACACAGAAGGTGGAGAATGAGGATGGGTGGGACTAGTTCTCTGCTCTGTGGAGATCAAGTTTGTCTAAACTAGTGTTTAATCGGTTGGTAGAATTTTTTCTTTTCTTCAGGCAGCCCTTCAGCTGATGTCAAAATGAAACCAAGTTGCACTGACAAGCAGACAAATTAAATAATTAAAACATTTTAGACAGATTCTAAGTAAAGAAGGAAAACAATTTAAATTCTGGTGCCATATATAGATGACACTATTATCTTCTGCAGAGTCTATGTTGGGAAACAAAACAGCTACTGTTTCTCACTAGTTGTGATATGATATGCTGTGCATGGCACACACTGTCCTGTCCTGAACACTTCCATTTTGACTTGTTTCATAATATAATATCAATTCCCTATTCAGTAATATTCAGCTATGGCAAATTGCGACAGCGTTGTAGCAAAAATACCTCAAACGGTTGGCGACAGTTCCTTGTTTTAGTTCTCAAAAGTGTTGCGGTTTTACAAGCACTCAGTGCCAGGATTATAATAATTAACAGTGTCTTTTAGTTTCAGTTTTAGCACTTTCATGGTCAGAGTCAAGGCCAAAAGTGCAAAAATGTAACGTTTAAAAATGCTGTATTTAATCATATCTTCTTCAGCGTATATATTATATGTAATTTTAAATAGAAATGTATTAAAATAACAGTGGTGATTATATTGATAGTGCATCCTACAGTTTCTCTGCAAACTTTGTTGGTAAAAAAATAATACACATAACATATACATAATACATAATTACTATCACAGTTTTTGATTTGATTTTAAATAAATCATTTTATATAAAATGTCTATATTTTTTATATTTTTATTCTTAATTTCAGTTCACTCTGAAGCTTTAAAAGCACATTAGTTACATTTTTATTTTTGCCCATGGAATCCCCTCAAATTATTTGAATTAATTGTTTAGTTTTAACACGTGCTCCTTCTTGAATTATACCCTCTGCGTGGCTGCAAAATAAACAACAGATTAAAACCTGCGCTGATAACTCAAAATGTCTGCACAGTCGAGTCAACAAGGGATCTTTATGGGGAGGGAAAGGGCTGAAGGAAAACGCCATTACTCTCCAGATAATTTAAACATGTGTTGGCATTTATCTTGGTGGTCCATGTCCGAACACTAATGACAAACTCTTGTTATTAGTGGACTGAATCAAAGCCAAAGGCATGCCCACCCAAAACTTTAATCCGTTAATGTTCCCCACTCTCTAATTTGGTGTTATGAAAAAATACACAACATGCATATGTACAGTAGTTCTTCAAGGTAGTATAAATACAGAGTAACACAACACATATTGGACATGGTTTGTTTTTCTCTTTCTACCCCCCTCTCTCTCCTCTCTCTCTCTCTCTCTTTCCTCTCTCTCTCTCTCTCCCTCTCTCCTCTCCGTACCAGTCTTCCACCACCAAACTTTATTTTCGTGGGAAGATTAAATATTTCTGCTTGAGAACACCCTTTAAACTATGAAATGACTGCTGTCACTGACAGACAGACCCCCCTGTACACACACACACACACACACACACACACACACACACACACACACACCACGCTCCCCTGATTTTGGATGGATAGATGGTTGGGGAGAGGAGGAAGGATGGAAGGGGAGGGGGGTGGAGAGAGAGAGGGGGGGGGGGGGGGGGGGGGGGGAAATATATAATCTCCTGAAAAGAATGAGGCCCTCTGGGATTTTCTCAAAGTGGCCCCTCTTTGCGCTGGGGCTGGGGGAGAGTGGGTGAGTGCTGGTGGTGTGGGTGGGTGGGTGGTGGTGTGGGGTTGTGCGATGCGGTGGGGGAACTACAACATGGCCACTCCACACTGTAACCTGAGCCAGAAGGGGGCCAATCTGTCAAATAATTAGCTGTTGCCCAGCACAAAGGTTTTATTTGCAGGAATTTCATCGAGGCGGGATTGAATAATATGTCTGTGTATTGTGCGGGGTCATGGGAACATCATCTCTTACTGGTGGGCCATAAAAGACGGCTAAATGATAATGAGAAAAGGCTCCGGTAATTCAATTCCTCAAGCGTTGGTTTCCACCCCCCCCCCTTACATCCCCCTGTCTCTCAGTCTTTCTGTCCTTTCTCTCTGCTCAGCTAATTGCGGAACTTCATGTTGATGTTGAAGTGATTTTATTCAATGTGCAGGAAAACACACACTGACATATGATTTAAGAAAGCACATAAAGCAAATGTTTACAGATCGTTTCTTCTTATTTATACGTGGTATGGAGTTCATGCATGAACAGTTGCCTTTTTGAGTGTGCAACATGCGAACATGCAATAAAAAGTGATAAATGAATAAAAAAAAGCAGGCAGACAAAGAAGGAAATACTTTTTAACACGTCACATAAAAGATTTTACTCAAATACCTTTAATATTTTGCTGGTATATTGATTGCCGAAACATAAATGAATAGATAATCAGCAGGATTTTGCCCCCCTCTCCCAAACCCACTGGCTCAGTTGTCTTTTTGTACATTGACCTCTGACCTCTGAGAGCGGCCAACCAGGAAGTAGATAGTGTTAAAAGGGATTGATTGGTTTGTGGTCTATAGATGATTGTTTATATCATTCCATACTGGAGGTTTGACCTTTGGTGACCCCTCTGTGGACCAATCCGCTGAGAGCCATGACCTGCATCCATTTGCAACAGCGCTAATTAGCTTTGACGGGCCTCGGTTTTTGCGTCGGGGTTGTAAAATGAAGCCCTGCAGTGCCCTGATTGAAGAAAGACGCGGTGCGGCTACTCCACTTCATGCCTACCATTTCCTCCCGCCGAATGTCAAACACATTAAACTTAATGTACCAGCAAATCTTACTCAATTATTTGTATGTTGTTGAGGTGTGTGTGCGTGTGTGTTTATGTGCGTGTCTGGTGGCCCTAAATGGTGTTCATATGTCAGTGTATGTTCAGCTGTCTGAGCACACTCAAGCATGCTGCTGTTTACATGTAAGAGGGGGATGAAGTGGGAGAGACAGAGTTTGCCGTTTCTCTGGTATGTCCATGTGGGATGGGGTTACACATTCTGCAACACATTGCAGAGGGATGAGGAAACTTGCTTTTAAGTAAAATAATTGGATTATTGCATCCTGTGATCTCGCTAATTATAATGAAAGCAAGCTTACAATTTTCCAATTATTATTCTATGCCGATTCTGTTCCTCTCTAATAAAGAGGAGCACTGATGCAAAACAAAATGCCAGGACTCCATTTCCTGCCTGTGCCTTAGAGCTATTCAGAGATGAGGGACGTACACACCCTCCAAATATCACCCCCAACACCCCACATAAAAAATCTGACTCCAGAACATACAAAGCCCCCAAATTCATGCGGTATTATGCCAATTTTTGTCATGTACGGTATCTCTCTAGAGAAATGTGGAAATTATCGATCTACTTTTAAATACCATAAAATTCTTGAAGTTTATAATGATTATGTCAGTTTCAAAATATGCAAAGTGTGAAGTGTGAAATGTGATGTAATTTATGCGGTTTTATTCTCCACTGTGTCCTTGGTTACCAGGCATCAAACCGACATGAGTCACTGACTCTGCCTCTGACAAATCATTGTATTCAAACTCCTCCCCTCGCAGTATCTTCCACTCTCTCCCTGCTCCTCCTCCTTCACATGCACACACACACACACACCAGGCACACACACTCGTGCCTCTCAGTATCAGTCACTCATACGTCTCTCTGCCCTGCCTGTCAGTCTTCCACCAAATTCCCTGGATCACAGTACATCTGACAGTATTTCATCTCGGATTTGAGGATAAGTGAGAGGATTTCAGTTCAAGCTCGGAGCTTAGCATGAAAACGCCGCTCAGTGTGAAAAGCTAAGGGTTTACACGTTGTGGGAACCCCCCCCCCCCCCCACACACACACACCCCGCCCTCACCCCAACCTTTTTTTTTTTTCTCGTATCTCGCTCCCTCACTGTTTCTCTCTCTCTCTCTCCTTCCCTCTTTGCAGGGTTTTGTTGATTTAGCTGTGAGTGGCTGCCTGACACAACATTGGCTAACTCCTCAAGGAGCTAAATACAGCTAACCCCATTGCATAGTTATTCTATCAGTGGACTCCGAGGGGAGCACAAAAAGGATGTATTTTAATTAAGCAAAACCCAGGGGCTTCAGCATTACTATAACCACACGAAGGTGGAGACAGGGAGATGAGGAAAAGAGTGAGCATGGAGAGAAATTGTAACATTTGAAGTAACACATGCATGATGCACCCAGTTGATGTGGAATAATTGAAAAATAACGCTCGTATTGACAGCTATGATTTGACACAAATAGGACTTTGATTGCCACTCAGATAGGTGATATTTTGTGCATATATTTTATTGTAAATACACTTGAAAAAAATATTTGTTAAGTGTAAAGTCAGAGTGACTGAACAACAGCAGCTGGACAAAATCTGATGTAAGAGTTCCAAATCAATGAAGCCAATACGTCAAATGTATCAATGCAACTCTAATCTCATTTGAAGCAACGCCAAAGGGACAAAGCAGCGCTGCACAGATGACGCCGTGTACAGCAAGCAGTGTTTGTAGTGCTAATGTAAATGGTTGCTAACAAACTCCACGATAAGACCAAACCTAACCATGAACTGATCCTACTAACAGGTATTAACAGTCTGTGTAGCCAAGGCTTGACATTCCTCTGTGCATTAGAGCTCCACTATTGTGCAAAAAACATATCTGTGTCCCACACCATTGCACTGTGTGACATGTTCTTTGATCACAATGAACAAACACAGTGTAGCTACATACACCACCCTGATACTGTGAATATCAGGGATGTGGATGAATAGAAAATGACTCCTGTTTGAGTATCAATTGCTGGAATTTACCATGGCCATCTGTTTTAGGAAATTATTCCGTCTAAAAAGCCCCAAAACCAAACAAACACTTAATATCTCTGATCCCTTTTAAAAGACTGGACATCTTCGGTAGGAATCAGCAGGCTTGGTTAATCATGCTGAGTTCCCCAAGTATTGAGAGATGGACTAACACAGTTTTAGTCTTTTCACAGATGCTGTTGACTGTAAGAAAAATATAGAGTGAGTCCAGACTTATCCTTTAAGTGTGATACGCTGGGACCAATACTGTAAACAAGTAGATTACGGTGGAGTGCAGAGCGGTGACAGACCCTCCCAGGTTGGCTCTACAAAAGAAGATAAACATGTTGGAAGTGATTTTTTTTCCCCTCCCATCTGCCTATTGCTCCTCCACCATGATAAAAGGTAGCTCCAATTTTGTGCTGGAGGGACTCAAATATGATATTTATAGTATATTCCAGCTTGAAAACAACGCTGTAGTCATGTTCCTCTACCTCTCCTGTTTGGCTACAGTGAAACAACGTTTGTTGCATTAAAAAGTAGCCTTTAGGCTTTTAATTTTTGCGTCTCTAGTGTGAAACAATGCGACAGATTTCCCGCCAAAACCAACTAGGCAACACATGCAGTGTAATACAGTGCAGTGGCTGACATAAACTGACAGTCTTCTTGGTTATAATCTCATTTACATATAATTACAGTAATTATACTAATGCCTTCACATTCCTCTGGTATGATATATTTTGTGTGGGAGGACTGATAGTGAATTGACTGTGTTTAGTACATTTTCCCGCAGCATACGCATCTAACAGACTCTAATAACAGGTGAAGGGTTAGAGTGGACCCCCCTACACACACACATACACACACACACACACACACACACACGCACACAAATATCTGCAGCACAGGTTAACCCTGGAAATAAAGAAATAAAGGCATTACATGGAGAACCTGAGGAGAATCTTGAATGCCAGTTGGCGGTAGGAAAGATGGATTGCCTGAATTCTCCACCAATCACCAAACAACACATTGGCTGCAGCATTGATTGATGAAGTATTTAAGTCGTCAATCTCACATCACCTGCTTTTCTTGTCCCCCCCCCCCCCCCCCTCCGGCCCCCCACCTCCAACCCACCCCTACACACCACCCTCAAAACGGCAGCAGAAAAGCTATGCTGTGTCTGCAGATCGGATGAACCCTGACCGATGGAGAACTTTACAGATTTTTTGGCTTTTGGGATTAAAAATGTAAAAAAGGCTGGTGATGAGGCTGAATATGTAGTCACACAAATGAGACTGAAAAGTTGGAACTCGTGTAAGCAGATTTTACCGAACATGTGTTGCAACCTGTTCACACTGAGAGGTGAGGCGAAGACCTTTGCTAGGGACACGCTTGGTTCAAAGAGGTCTGGCACGACGCCTGTGCATGTGAGTGTTTCCACCTTCCACATTAAGGCAATCATTTTACAAAGAGCACATTATGCCTCCAACACCACCCTCGCACTGTTTTGTAATAGGCCTCAGTGTGTATAACTCAGCCCAATACTATTGATTACAAATCATGATTAACAATAATTATATTGATAAAAATGGAACATTAGCCCTCACCTCTGACCTTATTTGCAGACCTCTTTGTACTCTATGATGTATTCAATATCATAATCATGCTTGAGTACACTTGGTTTGAAAAAAGATGGTTAAGAAAATCAATGGGACTGCGCTCATAAGCAGGGACAAAACATCACACCTGCACATATTGTGTTGACAGAGAGCAAACACAGAGCCGCTGTCTTCTTGGAGTTATGCTGAAGAGGCCATTGATCCACCGGTTAACCAATTCTCCTGCATCAGTACAGCAGCAAACCCTCGGAGGAAAAGCGACCTCCCCCCATCCCGGCCATTGTTTCCCTCCACTAATATGATACCCCCTGAAGGTTCTCCACAGACCTCATTTCTAATCAATGCATGTGGTTGGTGGGATCATCCTGTCTCTGCAAATTAATGACTTCACTTTTTTCTGTGGTTTCATTCCATTGATTTGTTTTATTAGCCCATTGATCTCCATGCACCCGCTCCACACCCCACCCTCCTCTTCACGCCATCCTCTACCTCACCCAACCCTTCTGCACCCTCTTTTCTTATCAATATGAGAGCTGATGGCATCAATGGTGCAAAAAAGTAGGGGTAGTAGGGAGTGGTGCATCCTGGGATGAGTCTAACTCTTGTTATCAAGTATGACATAGATTTGTGCTTTTTTTTGTGAGCAGAAAAACGCATTATCTTTGAGACTGGTGCGACAGTTGAACCAAACACACAAGGTGTATACCTCTAAGATGTAATGCAAGAAAAAAAACAACATTTTTCATGTTCTCTATGGGTCCAAAATATGAACATCCCTGTTAAAGTAATCTGGTTTTATTACTTTAATACAACTGTCATGGTCTAAATCACTTAGACGCTCATCTGGTCAGGGCTCGGCGGTCTTATTAACAGCCATATCTAACTCTCTCCCTATAATTCCCTTTGAGATTCGAACAAAAGGATAGGAAGTGCTTTACTCCGACAAGTCAGACTTCACTTCACAGGAGGAATTACAGCTTTTCATTTTCTGTCACTGGAGCGTTTTAGTGAGGTGCCCCACTAGCATAACGATGTTCTTTCTCTCTTGTTTTATGACTTGAACCATGCACAAAGAGTTGATTCACAGTAATTACATGTGGAAACACAAACGCCAATGTGTATATGCGAAGTTCAGAGTACACTCGCTGAGAGATAGCCGCAAAAGTACACACACTAGATATTGTGATGTTGAAAGAAATATTATGGTCAGAGCCATTTGCACCAGATACAGACTTACACCCTGGAGGGAAACAAAAACACACAAAAGTCCCTAAAGGAAACACAATTCAAAATTGTGGTTGTTCAGGTTAGCCCCATGTCCATCAATGCTTCTGTCTGAATCCATTAGGATAAACACAGTTTGCATTCTCTGGACGACGGCAGCTCCACATTGTCCTCCCATAGCCACTGCTGTATTATTCCTATCCTTCCTGGGCCATCAAATAGTGACACATGCCGTCTAAGAAAACAAGCTGAAGTAATACTGGATGCCATAAAATGTCTGGCCTCACCCATCCTCCCTCCTCACTGAGTCCTCCATCCTCCAGTTCTCTCTGTAGTTCTCTTGCTATAAGAGATATCACTTATTCGCTTGTACTGTGAGTAGATGCAATATAGTTAGATCGAAATAAGCTCAGAAATCATCAAGTAATGTCTAACAATTTTAATTTTGAGTGGCAGAAGCAAAACTATAACTACATCAAGCCTGCAACATCCAATCGTGTGGCTGTACGGTGCGTGACATAAGCAGGATAGTGCATTTATGCAGTAAGATATGATTAAAAACTTGACAATGTCCATGTTCGAAGATGAGAGAGAGACTATCAGGCACCCCGTTCCCCCACCAAACTACATGTTTATCCAGCTTGTGGGAATTCCTGTTCCTCAGGATGGATCTGGAGTCGTCACGACTGGCGATGTTCCCGTCCCACCCTGCCGGCCTCTTTCATGGAAATCACATCCCACACAGATAGACGATTACTCACTTTCTCTCTACTTAGACATTACACTGCTGACCTGGCAGCGGGAGAGACATTTAGTGTGTTTATATTTATAAATAACAGTTAGGTGAACACTCACAAAACTATGCACACAAACACATGCAAACACACAAGCTCGATTTATATTTTAGCCATTCAGACGTCCGACGGTGCAGGATTCAATGGGCATGCTCGCACATGCACACTGTGTTTTGATTTTAAAGGGTCACTCCATTGATGTAACACCTGAAGTTCAGTTTACTCATCATGAGTAGTTCTACTCAGTCTGGAAAAACAGTTGTAAAATGTCTTCTGTGGCTCTGGAAGGGGCTTTCCAAAGTTTAAAAAAATAACTAATGATGTCATCGGGGTCACCTCCGCGTAGGCTTGAGAATTAAACATTTCTTACAGAGAGAATTTGTTACAAACTGGAGATGTGTGGTTTGAAAAAAGTGGGTAATGGACACCAGTATTTGCATTGTGGGAAATCTCAGCAGTTTCTTTGACACATGCTAATGAATGAAAGTCAGGATATCTCAACCGCTGCTGCTTGGATTTTGGCCATTCTTTTTGAAAGTCTTTTGTTAGTCTCCCATCTTCATGGAAATGTAACACTAAATTGCTAGTGTCCATTTAAAACCTACAACAAAACAAATAGCAAACTTATTACTGAGCATGATTGGACCTGAAGTGTTTTACTTTTCATAGTTGAAAAGTGAACTCTGTCTGTGAATCTCTATAAACAGATATCTGCATATGAATGCACAGACTTACAGAAGACAAGATTTTGGCACTTGAGGTGTTCTGGTGTCCATTTGTAGTCCAAGTAGAATTGACCAATCACGTTTGAGCATGCTTTGCAACAGTCCATGTGGAGACCAAAAAGGTATGCATTAGCCAAAATGCCATGAACCCACTGACTTTTTTTTTTTAAGTTATCAGCATTCATATGCAGATATCTGTTGATAGAGATTAGCAGAATGTTGTCTTTCTCTTCATTCTCAAGTTGCTAATAAAAAATAAAACTACAGAGGAAGTCTTGGCCCGGATAGCCATTATCCACTTTCCGGATATCCGCTGGCTCCACCGGAAACCCTGAAAAATACATTGTTGCCCCCAGAGGCTAAATCATCCTCAAACAGTAGCCAATGGCTTCCAAGATTGCCCACTGACCTATAGATATATCATTGTGTATATGAGCATAAATACGTATTTCCATAGATATGTAAAGATATTCACTTCCCAAAAACATTCACACATATTTACCTTAACAGACCTCTAACTTCTATCATCTTGATACTATTATCTGTAATTTGTACACAGGATTCAGGTCATAAAGATTTATCTCTGGGATTAAATGCAGTACACTCTTCTGCACATTAACAGTAAACAGGTAGGTAACTTAGGTTTAGCCACTGCTACATCCCTGCATCTCTCTCCTGTCTTTACATAAATCCTTTCAGGGCTTCTGGCAGCAGTTTCCTGCTCTTTCATCTGGCTCCCTTGTGGTAGGACTATTAGCCCGGCCTGTATACCTGCAAGTGTTTGGGAGGCAGCTGGCTCTGGACGCTCAGTGCCTGCACGGGCCCAGGGGCTGCTGGGACCTGGGAACGCTGGCACCAAATACCGATGGGTAATTAGACCTTCATTCAAGAGCAAATGTGGCAAGCATTAGACACAAGGCTCTTTCCGGTTCAATTCATATCTCCATCCTGCCTTCCTTCCCCTCCTATCTTTTTTTTTTCTCTTGTTTTTGTGTTTCCCGTCTTGGACAATACCTAATCAGGCCAATATCTTGACCCGAGATTGTTTTAGACATGACAGAGAGACAAAAAGCTGTCAGTCAACAAAGAGAAAACATTTTGTAAATCAAAGCCAATTCATTTGAATAGAAAAGGACATTTTGGAAACTGGGATGATTCAAACAGCAATCTGTCAGCACTCCTGCCTTATTAGTTTTAATTTGTTACCCCAAAAATACTTAATTAACATTAGCAGAGCATTGCAAAATTATGTCAATATAATCATCTCAGCTCATTAAATGATTTTCAGAAAATTACATTTGAGATTTTTTTGCAATTGGAAAATAAAATAGAAAAGCAGCCATCAAAGACATAAGTACCATCTTCTCTTTGACTCTGGAAATATTCACTAATAAGAGCTGAAGTGGAGTGTAATAGTCTACCTACTTTAAAACATCCCTGAAAAAATGCTTTGTAAACACTGTATAATTTCTAGTTCTCAGGTAGATGAGCGTGGTATGAATATATTTGAATGAATATGTTTACGTGCTTCTGTTGATGTCATGCAATGTGCCACTTTGTCTTTGTCTCAGTTGTGAGAAACATGACAGCAGTTGTTTCTCATGTAAAAGGAAAGCTATGAGAGGCCCCTTCCAGTTTTGTGGTGAAAGGTGACATAACCCATAATTCCACTCAAACCACAGTGTTCTTTTATCAGATGTTCCTCTCTGATACTGCGAGGGTGGTTCACATGACATAAAACAGTCACACATGACAAATAAGTGGACTGCTGTAAATACACAGAAGTATTAAAGTGTTCAGTAAGTATTACATAAGTAATCATTTGAATTAAAGTGTAATATATATTAAGGAGCAAATAAATTGTGTAAAAATTTAGGAAATTGCTACAACTTATTTTTCTAATTTCTCTAGCTCCTGTTGGCTAGAAAACAGTGCTACCTAGCATGGCAACTAACTAACTAGCTAGTTTGTTACCTTGAATTATTACTCAGCATCAAAGTAAACAACCAGTATTGACTTTCAAATAGTTAAAATATTGATTTATAGTTTCTTCGTGATTTCAGAAGACAGACTCTTAAGAGCAAAAAAAAAAAGTCTTTCTCTGTGGTTTCTCTAGCAAACAGGAGCTAGCTAGTTAGCTAGCTGTCAGTTGTGGAGCCTGCTTGGTGACAGATGGCTGGTGATTGGCTGGAAGGGAGGTTGAGGCAAGTGGTATTCAATTGGTTGCAACTAGATGCCACCAAATCCTACATATTGGACCTTTATTTAAATGAACTGGTTTATTCATATATTTTACTTTGTTTATTTATGTGATTATTTATTTCAATGCTGTCTTATTTATTTATTTAATAATCAATACTTGGCTCCATACAAAAGGGCATAAACAACATTTAATCAGAAATATTGAATTCTTTTATTTAATCCTCGTGTCACAGGTAAGGGAGGCTTGAATAGGCTGACGGGCTGCTCTTTGCTGTGCACTGAATGGATTCAGAAGGCTGGGGAGGATGCTGCTTTTAGCGGTCAGGGAAAAACACTGGGTCCAAATTAGCATAAACAGGAACACAAAAGAAAAAGGGGAGAGGAACGAAACAGAAAATAGTGTTGTCAACAGGACCCCCCGGTGAGGAATTTCAATTTCATATATCTAATTATCCCTGTCAGATGGAAAGAAGTGACAAAAAGCTGTCTTTGTTCTCTCTCTTTATCTCCCGCATCTCTCTCAATTAATTTCAGCATACGAATATGACTAATTGTCTCTCTGCAGCTCTGCAGCCACATAAATAATAATTTCGGCCCATGTTGGACGGGGGGTGGGATGTTCACGCATCAATTTATGATATTTGAACACAATGGATTGTGCATAATTCAGGTGATCGCGTTAGCAGGCCGATGCCACCTCTCCGTAGGCATCACCCTCTGCCCCACAGTCTTGTAGCCCGCATAATACCTCTATGCTTTCCCGCTTTTGTAAACGAGAGCGTTATGTCTCTCATTTCTGTCATTGCGATTGTTTCTTTGTTTAGAGTGATGATATTAGCATCATAATCAGACAGAAAGAAAGAGGCAGCAGTGATGACTGATTTATGCATGGTTTGTGCAGAGAGACCAACAAAACCAGTCACTATCTACTGTGCATTTTAATCAGATATGCGCATGTTTATTATTTCAGGCATTCATGTGCTAACTAACTTGAAAAATCAAATTTCCTCAAAGTACACTACTTGAGCAGTAAAACCTTTTCAATAGATTGGTTGGTTGATTTTAATACAATTGTCTTTTTTAACACAGAAAGTGGTGCAAAAGTAAAAAAGTACATTTACTCAAGTACTATTTAAGTGCTTATTTTGAGGTACTGTTTCCAATTTATACTTCTTTATTGAGATTAATAATACAATATTTAGTCAACAAATAAATAGGATGTAATATTATAGATTAAGACAAAACTTTATTGATCTCTGGGAGGGATATTCACAAGCTACCCATAGTTTATGAAGGAAATGTTTTCTGGTTTGTTTTCTGCTCCAACTCAACTGTCTTGGATTCACAGGATGGACAGAAAGTAAGCTTTAAAGAAAAGAAGACTTTACTTTAAAGCAGTTATAGTTCGCAAGAGTTTACTTTTGCTAACTATAGCTGCTATTACTATACTTGCTATTACTATATATACTTTAGCTATGCTAGATCACTGGGGGAGTGTTTGTACCACAGGTGTTTTGGACAACCACCAGGCCTGGGGTAATGCTGATGGGGAGTGGAGACAGTGTCGTGCCAGAACCGGAGCTGAGCAAGTGGGAAATGGAAGCGGGCTCAAGTGCACCCTCAAGTAAAGTGGTACACTGAGTAGATAAGTGGTCTCTCATTACTTCAAAGATATGCAAGATATTCAGGAACTACTTATCAACGATTCATATCATAATCACGTCTTTTGTAAATTGTTTCTTACTCACAATTTTGTGTACCGTGTTGTAAAGTGTTACCGATCTTTTTACTATTTGAATCTAAAAGGCAGTGGCAAAAACACTTGCTTTACCATAAGAGTATTGCACTCTGGTTTACATTTGACTCACATCACAAGGTTTGTGACTGACAATGACTGTATAATTAATTGGCCTCCTATTCACTCCAAGAGACCTTGTCTTTTCCTGTATCTCAAAAAAAAGAGAGGAAGGACAAAACTATGCACTCCTCCTGAAAAGAAGCTTCATCACTTATTGACACTGACATAAAAAGCCCTTGAAAAATGGTGCTAAACTGATGACATTTTTGATTCAATCAAATCCTTCTTAAAAACAATCAGCAAAACCTAAACATAATGAACCAAACATCCGAAACTTGTCTAAACAAAGCTGCAGTCGAGCCGCGGCACTCCAACCATAAAACATGCTCACTCATTCACTCACAGAGAGGGGGTGGGAGGTGGTAGGGGTATGCAGGGGGGGCGGTATTGTTACATTTCATTAGACACATTCCTCTGTGGACTCTTGACCAGCTGCCATGTCATTTTAGCTGACCACATTATATATCAACCTCTCTCTCACTTCTTCTCTCTCTCTCCATGTCCTTTTCCCTTTGGCAAATTTAAACATTGGCATTACTGTCTTTGATGCATTAAATAAATTTAATGAAACTTACAAAGTCACTATCAACAAGACAACAGGCAAAGTCTCACTGTTTACTGTTATCACACTTTACTTTTAATAAGTAGCATGATTGCTGTGTTTAAGTTTTAATGGTGAGAAATGCTGAAGTTAGTGCTAAAAGTTATGAATGAATGACTTCATTACGTCACTTGACGTAAATCTCAATATTAGCTGATTCTACAAATGTTTTGTTTGTTTGTTTGTTTTCATCCGGTGTCACTGTAATTTACTATGTTCTAGAAACAGGTGGTCATTAATTGTAGGTGCGATAGGACACACACCCCTCGAACTTCACAAGCCTCCTTGACATACAGACCATACTACTGTATATCATATATTACAGTACAGTGAACCTTGCTGTTGAATGTGACCGTAATTTGTTGGTTTCTGTCATCAGCTTAGATGCCTATTAGGATGTTAACACAACAAGCACCACCTTACTGGTTAATGTTAATACTTTGAATCACCAAATCTTTGGTTATTCATTGCACCTGAGCACAAAACAAAACAAAAAAACTTGAAAAGTACTCGGAGAGCTCAGACGTCAGCCAAGGTGTTTTATTTCTCCGGTGATGTTTGATGTTGCATGAGTCACTTCTGTTGGCCCATGCTACACCCTTTCACCAAGTTTCATGAAAACTGGGCTAGTTTTTTTTCTGTT
The DNA here is from genome assembly GCA_946959425.1 of Argyrosomus regius. Lineage (NCBI taxonomy): Eukaryota > Metazoa > Chordata > Actinopteri > Sciaenidae > Argyrosomus > Argyrosomus regius. Next base: position 8,383,247 of record OX336884.1, on the reverse strand, counting down.
AACCCACTGACAAACAAAGAGTACTGAAAACATAACCTCCAGGGTAGAGTTGACCAGTCAGTAACTGGTATTCATACCTCAAAAAACAGTACAGAAAAACAACCAATAAGCCAACTATTTTCCACTGTAAATCTGTATAAACAGCCATTTTACATGCTTTAAAAAATGTCTGACAAGTTGAGACAAAGTTATAGTGGCTTTATTAACCCATGCTCTTTTTCTTGAAAATGAAGCATTCATCAAAGAATAAGAAGAGAATTCACTTAATGTAATGAAAGATTAACTAGGCAGAGCAACAACATGGCTGGCCTACAGTTACATGCTTTGTCTCTTAATGACTGCCCATACTGGCTGTAGAACATTCTGAATGGCCACTCATAAAGGGAACTTATGCCAGTAGTGCCAATGACAACTTAGTCAGTGCTACTTTAATATTTGTCAATGCATCTGCAGTTTTTAAATTGAGAAATGTGAAAAGTGAGAAATAATTGTAGAAAAACTGCTATGTGGGGGTCATTACTGTAATTGACACCTGATGTTAGTCAAACCAGAAGATGGCATGCAGTCGCTCTTGGGTGTAACAGGCTGCATCATAGCGACTAATTTCATTCAAATCCAGCCGTATAATTTTGTCACCAAACTTTCCATGCATACATTCATTTGCATTTTTCCATCAGCAGTCAAGTGTCTGCAAAAAAAGACAACAACAAAAGCAGAAAAAAATGATTTGCATTTGGTGTATAAATAGTTCCAGGACAAGGGCTGTTAAGTTTGAAATTAACATGTAAACAGTTGGAAAGTCTGCACTGCTACCCCCCGCCCCCTACTCCTTAACCCCCACCCCTGGTTCCCTTTTAGCGCCTTGATAAATATACATAAAGCCTCACACAAAGACCGCCTTGTTCCTTTAAATGGGCTACTTTTTAATGGAGACATATATTTCCAGGATTATATCAGCATTCAGTTGCAAATTCTCAGTTTTAATACTCCTGTTGGGGCAGTCTATGAATAAGAGTATCATTTGAATTCAGGGAACACCTGGTGCTGAGGGCTGGGCTGTGAGGGGGCTTCGAGCTGACCTGGTGTCAGTGCCAAGGCTTCACTTGTTCCCAGCATTCCCATTCAGACTCTTACCGCCTCACTCTGATACTGTAGACGGTACTGCACATGGTACTTTACGCTTGTGTCTTACAAATGCCAGAGGAGTGACATAAAGAAGACAGCTTTGAGTTTTGAGTCAGACAAATTAAATCATTTTATGAGATGAGACCACTGAAGTGTCTGAGGTTGTATTAAAACAGCTCAAAACATCTAAACCGATACTATAAGAGACATATCTTTATATAAATATTCTTTAGTCTTTATATAAATATTACATTTCAGGTAGCAGCTAAGAAAGACTTTTATTTTGAAAGTATTTACCCATGTTTTCAAAACTGGCGCACGGTGTCACCTCAGCATCTATTCATCATCAAAGTTTTGCTGAGAAAGCACTTGTTAACACATAAATTAAAGGGAAAAACATCATCTTATTATTCTCTAAAATAATTTTTGGCCTGATCAGCTGCACTTGTTTCACACTGTCAGCTAAAAATGAAGACAGAAGACAAGAGTTCACAATTGATTACTGTACCAAGAAAAACTACAAAGGTTTTTTTTTTCTTTCTTTTATTCTTACATTACTTACTTGGCTGCATGAGAAAAGAGAGGGGTCGGGGGAGGAGGAGGAGGAGGAGGAGGGAATGAGTAGTACTATTTGGAGGAGGAGAGAGGAAGGGGTACAGGGGTCTATTCGTATGCACCCCACATCCACTCAACACACAATCAGGCCTGTATTGCATTTTGCAAATTTATACCCAGGATGTTGGTTTAGAGTGTTTCCCTGAAAAAAAAAAAAAAAAAAAAAAAAAAGAGGAGTTTTTTTTTTTTTTTTTTCAAGTAAGTGTCTGCTTTCATGAGCAAGAGTGATTGAGGCAGACAAACAAACCTTTGTTTCCTAGCTCACAGATGCAAGACCCGAGCTCTGATTTACACCCCACCCCGAGACACATTTGCACTGTTTTTTAATACTTTGAGACTCACACTGTATGAAAAAAGTGCTATTATGAAAAATAAATAAATAAATAAAGGTTTTTTTTTTTTAAAAATTGAAAGTCTTGTGTGGTTACAACTACAAAAATGGTTACAATTTGTGTATATAAATAAAGTATCGACATACTGATTGATATACATTCTACGCTATACATTCACAAGCCATTCAAAGCAGCCTCTCTTCTTCCTCAAAATATTTGCACAGCCTCGTGTTTGCACTGGCTGGAGAGCTGTACTCATGACAAGCCAATCTATAACCAGACACAAGCAGTCAAAGTCAAAGTCAAGAAACACTGACACTAAGAGACACTGACCTGCCTTTGCCTCTGAAGTATGCAGGTATGGTAGCGGTTTACTTTTTGGGCTCATTCTGTGTCACTGATACTATAAATGAACACCATCAAACAGTCATTGTAATCTCTATAAACAGATATCTGCATATGAATGCAGAATCAGGAGGCTTTGGGAAGCATTCTGGCTTCCATTTGTAGTCAAAGTTGACCAATCATGTTTGAGCATGCTTTGGTTACATGTATGCGAACCCATTGGCTATTTTCTGATGATTTTTAACCTTTTGTCAGCTTTTTAAAAAGTTGTCTGCATTGCATATGCAGATATTTGTTCATAGATATAGCTAACATGTGTCTTTCTTGTCATTCTTGTGTTTGAAGTTGCTAATCCGATTGCAGAGGTAGCCTTAGCCCAGATATTATGCATTTTCTGGATATCTGCTGGCTGCACCAGAGGCCCAAAACACCGGCTCCCTAAATGCTAAATCATCATCAGACAATAGCAGATGGGTTCCGAGATTGCTGTGACTGTACCATGATAGCAGCACCTTTTACTGGAGTGTTTTGATGACAGTAAGCCTGAAAATGAAGATACAGCTGAAGCAACCGATAATGAGGATTATGATTTTGTGCCAAAACATAAATCAGATCATTTAGAATCAGAATTGGAGCATGGCTTGACCACGAAATTCAAAAGACAGATTGTGTGATTTCTAAATTGCTGTGCTGCACTAATGTGTGCTTGATAAGTCATTGAGCAGATACAGTAGTGTGACACAGTACAGTATATAAAGTATTACACTAAATATCACTGGCTTCACTGGAAAATGTTAATAAGAAAATGACGTTCTTTGACAGTGACAAGTTATTAAAAACCAAACACATTACAAGCAATGTTATTATAACATGTAGCTCAATCTGTGTTACTTAAATAACTGGCCTCCAAAGTGTTCATGCCCTGGTGACTGTTAATGTATGGCCTCTTATTATCAGTCATCAAGACTTAAAAAAAAGGGCACCATAATTGTAATTTATACTCTACGCATGCAACTTTTTACACCAGGCAACTTCCCTGCCCTGGATTTGCATCAGATAAAGTTGTACTGTACAATTTGATGTCCAAATGATAGGTTTGTAATATGTGCACTCCATCAGGTCAATGTGTTATATGTGCTGAGCTGAGAACACAGTCAAGTCGGCAGGCTGCTGACAACTTGTTTACGTCAGTCCCAATTAATAATTAGTTTAATGATTTGAGCGCTTGACATGTGCCCTGGACAAATGCGGGCAGGAAAATGCACACACAGTGCTGTTTGCATAAATCTGCCATTTCAGCTCGGGTTGAGGGGGAACGGAGGGAAAGAGGTGGGGGAATTATAGGACTCAGATGTGTGTGATTGGCGGTTCCCTTGGCTCCCAGGGTTAGAGAGTTCAGAGAAAAGCCGATTATTGCTCTCCCTCAGGTCAAGCCTTCATAAATAAACAAGGGGAGAGCCTGAGGCACCGTGTTTTAGTATGATTAGCATATCATACAGCCTATCGACAAGGCACTTATCATATTACAGCGCGGTCGTCCTCTGAGCACACGGAGGTTACATGTACAGGGCTGCTGAGCATACATCTCTGTTCATTAGAAGAGTCCTCGGGGGAGAGAATAAATCATATCAGCACGTGGTTATGGCAGCGCAGGCGTTTGACTCCTTTAATAAGCCGGAGAGGAGCTGACAGTTAGCTTTACACTGAGGAACGGGAAAAGAGATGTGTGGAAATGATGGGGAGGATTGATAGTGGGAAAGGAGGCAGAGCTGTGGTACTTCAGGCTAATATCTGGACCACTTTTCTGAAACATTAGACTTTGTCTGCCTTGGTCTAAGCCATTTTTGAATCCCCACAGAGCCAGTTAAATGTTTACCTGGTCCAATTTGGTTGATCCTCATCATTATAAATAATTATTTAATGACCCCAAAGTTCTATTATTTGATTAGAGTTAAGGTCAGGGTTAGGGTTAGACCCATGGTGTTTGGGAGTTCTCTGAGATACGGGGCAGATACGTTCTGAATTTCTCATTTTAACTTCGACTTTAACTAGACTCAGTTTCTTCAATCTTGGCCCTTGGCCCTTTTAGTTTCACTCTTGGACTTGGACTTGCCATTTGTCATCTTGGCTAACTGCAAGGATGATCCAATGAACAGCGAAATGGAATCAAAATACGAGGAAAGGATGATAGAGTTTGGTACAGCGAACAGACAAAATAATGTTTCTTTGGATGATGAAATTAGCCCAGAAGGAATTATGACTGTGTCTTAAAACTGCATCCATGATGGAGTGGAAGTCACCCCCGACTCTCAGACACGCTACTCAGATTTCAATTTGGGCAAGCCTTTTCTCCTCAGCTACACAAGCTCAACTCACAGACCAGGGGCAACAATTAGCAGCTAGCCACTCTGACCAGGGAGAAAGAGCAAATGACATCCGCACCTAAGCCTTCCTAAGCCTGAGGAGCCGGGGCACGAAGCAGCCTCAGTGCGCTCCTCCCTCCTGTCAAGCGTGGCCTCTTTAGGTGGTCCACACGCTGGGGAGGAATGGTATATTTTAACAGTTATTAGCGCTATTTAGCCTCCCTCCAGGAGGCGGGAGTGCCAGGGATGACCAGCTGGGTGGATATACAGTAGGCTGTAAGACGTCACAATACAAAAACTGGAATATTGGATGGCTGTTCTTCATGTCTTGGCTTCACGGTGGTGGCACAAAGCTGGGATCAGTCTGGATGCCATGTCACTTGGATAATCACATCCACCACTGGCATGGATCTTATGCCAAAGAGAGGGACATCAGGTGCATACATTTAGTGTCAAGCTGTTAAAATAACTTATCCTAAATAGCTATAGTCTAGAAGTTCTTTTTATAAAAAGTAAAACAATAAATAATAAGCCTGGGGAATTTGTATGTTTTTGTCTGTATATAATATGCTGTTACTCAAACCATCCTACTGCATTTCTGTGCACCTTACTGTGTGTGCGCATTCACATGTGTGTTCCTAAGTGATGCCATCCCCTCGCACCCACCCCCCCCAAATCTCCCCACCCACCCACCCACCACCCATGCAAATTAGAACTTCACACACGTCGCAGCAAGCTGCCGGGTGCTCTGTGATTTCACACGACCAATTAAGGCCCTCTTGGCAGTTGTGTGAACAGTTTCATTAGAGGAGATAATATTGCAAAGTGAAATGATAAGCAATCATTATGATTAATTCCCAGACATTACATCGCTCGTTAATGAGGTGTAAATGATCTCATTATTTTTTGAAAGAGTACAGATTAGATTAAAGTGGAGTGGACAGCGCTCCTCGGTGTTCAGACAAGTTAGTGTTAATTAGGCCCAATCTCCAGGAGCAAATGAGCCGCAACCCTTTGGTAAACAATTAGGCTTCCATAGCCTTAGGCTAGATGGACAAGGATAGGCAACTGAATGGATAGATTGCTGGAGAGATGGATGTTAACGCAGTGTTCAAATCTGAATCGAATTGATCGTTTTCTTGCCACGCAAAATTAGACAAATCATCTTTCTTCTTCAGCAGAATTAGGCAAATATTTGAGGCTGATAATGAGTTTTTATTAAATATCAGCCAGTTACTGTGGTTTACTTCTGATATGATGCCGTTTTCGACTTGACTGCAGCTTCATAATATTTACAAAAATATTGCATTCAATCTAATTGTCCTTCTGTTTCTCCTTTATCACAGTACACCAATAGAAAGTTTCGCGCCTGAACATTCTTATAGAGAGGCTAACCATGAAGTGAACAGGAAACACTGAGGCTGATATCAACGAGATAAAATTACAAACAACAATGCTGGATTACACAATGCATCATTTCTCCTGACTCTCTCGTGCATAGGTATGGAATTTAATCCCAGTGTGGCAATGGCGGACTCCGCCACTAACAATACAAACTAATATATAAAAAGGTAATTACAGAATGTAAATACATTGACTGGCTATTGCTGAAAAAACAACCGGGAAAAAAAGTAACAAAGAAAAATATTAAATTCTGCTGAATAGTCACAGACGCTGCACATTATTAGTACATAGATCGTCCAGTCACACAGATATCGACACAATCCATTCAAAGGTAGTGGGATGTTGGCAAACACAAGGATCATGTCAGACTACTTCACAGATTCAAGGAGTGATTTTCTGCTTCCAGTCCCACATTTTCAGGTTCAAATGTGTATCAGCTGCTCTCAAGGTAAACAAAAAAAAAAAAAACTCACCTTCCTCCAGGTGCTCCAAATGACTTTTTGGAAACAAAGGTGAAAAAGAGGGATAATTTTGAAGTGCTTTATCTTTTCTTCATTAAAACTGAGTTCATTCTATTAATGTCAAATTGTCATCCATTGTGTGTCTTCATTGATTCAAACAACACTGTTGTATTTTTAAATACAGTTTTTGTGCAATGCACAATTTAGCAAAACAAAAAAAGGACACAAAGACTATTTGTATTTGTAGTATTTTTGTGCTTTTGTTTTTGACTTTAGTAATGAAATTCATTCATTCAACAAGGCACACTTTATTATTGTGCTTCATTGGAATAATTACATGCTTCATTGTTGGAGTATAATGTCAGTAAACGTGAGGGCAAAATCGGAGGCTAAAAGCTGTACTAAGGGGGAAGTTTTAAGAGAACTAAGAAAAAAACTTTTGTTAATTAAAATAATTTTCCTTGAAACGGGAACAGGAGGACTTTCGCTAAGATAGATCTTGATGTCTCAAAGGTTGGAACAGTGCTCCTGTATCTCATCTAACGACAGACTGGCGCAGCCACAGTGGGAAATGTCTGCCTCTGACAACATTGATTTTACCATCCTCTCCCTTTGTCTGAAAAGATATGCTTAGATTATGACAAGAAAAGCGATGCTGTAATCCCTCTGCCATAGGAGTTATGTTTTAGAGACATCAGGCCCTTATCAGTGATTGATAACGCTTAACTCAAAAACATATAGAAGCATTAGGAACGTCAATATTTTGCCGGCGACTGAAGGTGACCCCTGGTTCCTGTGTTTGCAGTGTGTGCGCGGAGGGCTTTGATGGTAAATTTGTAAGGGTGGTTATGTGGGGAGGCTATTATGGATTTGCTATCTTGGCCTGAAGTGTTTGCGGCTGATTATGTGATTAAATCAATAATAATTTCTGTTTGGGCTCCTTTGCTCCTCTGCTTCATCTTCTTTTTCCTGTGTAGTTGAGTGGAACGGTGGGTGGGGACTGGTGTACACAAATACAAATGCAGGCACAAACACACACACACACACACACACACACATCCATATACTACACACGGCAAAACAACTGTGCAGCAGATGGCATTAAGGGCACATTCCAGGGTCCAAAAAGTTTACACGAAGGAATCCATCAACATAGAAGCATATGAAGTTTGGAAAAATGATAATAATCTGAATCTTTTAACAGTTTTAGACTTTTGTTTAACAAAGAAAAGGCACAAATGCACCTTTGCCACAACCAGGCAAATAAAGACGCCCAGGGCCAATTGTTCTCAACAAAATAAGACACTTACCTAACTTTAACCTAAGCTTTTGTGACCCTCCTCAGTGACGCAAAGCTCAAAATAAGTCTAAAGAAGATGCCCAACACCTCAGCTGCATCTGTTTGTATGTTCCTTCCTCTATACCTCAGACCCTGGTTTGTTGCCGACTTGTGCCAGCCACTCCTTAGCAACCGCAATCGCTCCCCTCTCTGGTTCTGCCAGGTTTGTTGTTATGTCTAGACTGCAGGAAATGCAACATTACATTTGTTTACAACCAACAGGAACTAGAACCAGAAGCTGTTACGTGATTAAAGAGTGCTACCCAGAGAGAGTGTGTGTGTGGCTCAACCCCCTGGGTTTGGCAACGATCGACTCGATATAGGCGAACCAAAATGGAGAAAGAGAGCAGAGCTGCTGTCCGCATCGGTTAGATGAACAGATTACATTCAGCACAGTATTCTCACTAAGAGTCCAGGTACTGAAAGTAAGTTAGAGGGCGCCAAGTTTGGCTGTTTGTGTCTGTTTTGTACTGTATTTATGTTGGTGTTTATGTGAGCATGTGACTATGTAGAATATGCATTTAGTGTATCTGTGGCTGCGTGTGTGTGATTGTGTGTGGCTGAGTTAACTCACAATCCCTCAGCACCCTCTTAAATCTATACCCAATAAAAATCAGCGCCGTCTCGAAAAACAAAACCCAGGGAAACATCTGTAAAACATCGATTTTGCAGATTGCAAACCAACTGCATGGCTAATGAGAAAAGAAATCATTTTTGATTAATTAACCTAAAAATTGGAGAATCTAAGCTGCCACCAGGGAGATGACAAGTGCTGCAGGCCTGATCACACAGGAGGAGGACATACTGTAGAGCTGCTTCCAGCTCGCTTGGTGAGAGAAGAGGGAGAGGCTTTGGGAGTGCTGGTAGTTGAGGTATGGCAACCATTACAGAACCAAAATCACCAAGAATCTTTGTGGTGATCGAATGCACGAGTAAAATATTTTCCACTCAGTGATTGTGCCTTTTTATTCATGAGGGGGAAAATGTTGGTTAGCTATCAGCATAGGTGGAATTTATTGCTTTTACAGTACTATGTGTGTTTTTAAGGGTTGGTTTACCCAAATCACACATACACAGGCATACATAATGTCTCACTTACCTCTTGCGGTATTTTGCCATGCAGACTGTTTTAGTTTTATTTGCAGAGGTTAGTTCTGCAGACAAATACAATGGAGGTGAATGGAATTCTTTGTGTGGCTCAAAGTCCTCAAAAATCAGATGAAAAATAATACCAGCTACGTTACTTGAAATGTGTCCTTGTTACACTGGATAATCCAACACACTGTCAACAGTTTTCATTGGAACTACTTAATTACTCTTGAATATTTCAAAGCACCACGAATACAAGCCCAATCACCTTCATCGTATAGAGGTAAATCAAACCAAACTCCGGAGCTAGATACCAGTAGAACAGTGGCGCCCAACGCATTTCGCTTGTGGCCCTTTAAAGTCATCTTACAACCGATCTTCAACAGTTACATGTGTTTGTGGGTTCGACCAACAAGTGATTATTTATGTAAATTTTAGAAGTCTGAAGCCGTAATATTATCTATGACTAGTCATTAATTATTTATTCAAAAAACAAAAGCAAAGATTAGAGAAAAATCAGGAATCAGGAAAAAAACATTTAAAAGTTCCTGCAAATCTTTTTTTTTTACTCTGCTTTCCTGGACTGTTATTTGTCTCACGACCCCTTACATCTACTGCCACTGTGCTAGAGGTGAGGGAGAAAATGTTCATTTTTCTGATACTTTTACTTTCTCTTATTATTCTTATATTCCCTCGTTTGAGTTTTAGCGAGCACAAAGAAAAACTTCAACTTTTATATTTCAAATTGCTCTCACATATTAAAAAGACGTTTTTTTAAAAATATGATGTCACCAAAACGTTTATTTAGATAGGACATTGGACATTTGTCCCAGCGAGAGAACAAGCTAAATACATTTGACCTCCCAAGCCTGTGTCCCAAGACTGCAAATGGCCACATGGGACTTATGGGAATTATCAATAAGTTTGGAGCTTGTTTTTAACCAATCAAATTACATAGCTGCAGCCCACACAAAAACACACGCAGTTTGGACAAAAACACACTCTTGTGGTCAAGAGCTCAATACTGCTCACACACACACACACACACACACACACACACACACACACACACGCGCGCGCGCGCGCACTCTGACCAGAATCGAGGGAGGGTGCGGACAGCCAAGTTGAGCTGCACTCACAACACAGCTGGTTCTCCAAGGTCAATAAGAAACGCAGAGTGTTTATTTGTTCATGTGTTTTATTTGCTTTCTAATACAGCCGAGGCTCTGATTTGACAGATCTTTTTGAAAAGAATCAGAGCGCTTTAACGTCTAAAGAGCGTGGGAAATTTCCACTCACCAAAGAAGTTTTTCTCTCTCCCCTTCTTCTTCTTCTTCTTCTTCATTCTATTAGATTTTCATAATTCATTACCATCCTGACTATTTCCCCTGGTGTCTTAATTTTCCCCCTCCCCCCCCACGACTCAAGAAAGCATAATGGTTGTACCCTAGCAGCTCACTAGGGTGATGCAGTAACAACCTCCTACCCTCTGATGGCTAGACAGTAGGCCATTGTAAAGCTGAATCGCCATGGATTTATGGCCATAGTCCTGGGTTCCCAGAATGCAATGTCACTCTGTCACACCGTCATCAATCTGCTGTCTCTGACCAAAGACGAAGGGGGAAAAAATCACAGCTGAAAAGTAGCAACAACAGCAAGAGTGATACTTCTTTATGCATGATCTCATTTTTATCAGCTGCCTGTCTGTCATAGGTAAAATGTGTGAGCACAAAGAGCTCCATTTACTCAAGACAGTCTGGGTGCAGACACATCAGACATCATCTACTAGTTCCAGATTGCACAATTAACAAGGGGCTGGTTGAGTGCCAAATGTGGCCATTGTAGCAAATTAATACACCTTTTGTTGCCAAAGCTTTTCCAAGACGTTTAATCTTCATTAAGCTATAAAACCTGCATCCCTGTAGCCCCTTTCTCACGTGTTAATATCCACTCATGTCACAGCATAAACCTAATATGAACACAATCCAAATGTTGTGACTCTATATATCTAATTCACATAAATTTCTGTCTCTCCGCCGCAGATCAAATCTTTCCTTCCACTTCTAACTTTGCAATTTTCTCCTGAAACACACACTCAACAACAAAAGCAGTCCTCTGACAGAGACTGCACGGTGCTCTCTTCCCTCGCTCATAAACTGTTACCTCTCAGAGTCATTTCCCATGATCTACACACACAGATATTGAACATCATAAATCAGCTTCATAAAGGACGTCTGGGCGATTCTGTCTCTTTCTGGAAAAATAAAAGAGAAAGAAACCTAAATCCTCATGATTAATGTGCTCTCAAACCCTCACATAGCCATGGTAACCAGGGCAGTTTGCCATGCCATTTAGAGGATCCAGACTCTGACACAGAAGTAGCATTTTTCCAAGTCTCTCACTGATGCATCTCCTTAGTTCAAAAGTTGTTGTTTTTTTGGTCTCCACTCTTGTTTCAAAGAGGAAACAAAAAAATTCTACTTAAGCCAAATGTTGCGTAAGATGATAATATAATAAACAGCAAACATCTTTACAACGATTCCACTTTTCATGTCCAGTAAGTACTCTGTCATATGCAGACCACACTCATCTCTCTGTTCTTAGATACTCTCCGCAAACTTTTTGAAAATGTTTCAGCACATGATCAAAATGAAAGGCCTCGTGTCATATTGCTGTCACGACATATAAATCATAATCCGCTGTAAAGAGAAGGACAGTGGTATTGGATTTGACACCGGTAATTCCTCTTAATGATCATGTACAGAAACAGACAGGGCTAAAACAAACGTCTTCACATGGCGTTCCTGAGCTGAGGTTTCAGGGGGAAATTTATAAACGTGGGAAGACTAAGAGGCTTTTCACAGCAGGGACACGCTATTGTAAGACACAAGGAGGTCAAGTATTGACATGCAGAAGGACAGAATTTCCCTACTTTTTGTTTTTACCTAATTTTCCCAGAGGGCTCAATAAAGTTTCATCTTCTTTTAGAAAACTTAAATTGAATTTTCACATTCATTAATCAACATTTTTTTTCCGGTAAGTATGAAGGAACAACTTGAAAAAAGGATAGACATACCAATACAAATCAATGTTAGTATTTCTGGTAATACGCTTGCATAAAAATACCAATGATCATGCTTAACAAAATAAAAACAAATAAACGGTAGCATTTTTTTTATTTTTATGGAGGATGTTTAACTTTTGAAATGCTCTGCTTTATCTGTAGAAGTTTAATATTTTATCTATAGAGTATATGTCACAATTTATGAACACACAATAACTGTTAAAGATGTTATGCCTAAACCAAGTGTAATATCAGACAACATTTTAACTAATAAGCTGTTGAAATATCAGAAGGCAGACTATCCAAATAAATAAATTGAATACCTGATGATGAATTCAGGAAATTAAGAGCGGTAGTATTTTATCCTTTTGTTCGCCCAATAAAACTGAATATTTATGCCCAACAAATGAATGCTTCCAGGTAAATAGGAGGAAATATACACTCAATAAAGTACGGCATACTTTTTCTTTAGATGTACATAAAATAGAATGGAGAAGGGAATTACAGAGTGTAGGGGTAGAAGTAAATGAGAAGTATGGAACATAAAAAAAATAGAGAGAAACTCACCAACTGTGACAGAGCTGCGATTATAAGTTTGCTGTTGATGCCTCCGATCCGTCAGCTACCTGATGTGTGCCTCCTTTAATTTACTATGTCAATAACACTACTGTGGAAACCCAGCCAGCATGATAGATGGAGACGCTTTGCATGGACTTCCCTCCAAAGTGCCAATTCTTGAAAGTAAAAAAGGAGGGGAAAAAAGAAGTTAATAAAAAGTACCATTTCTAAATCACCTTACATGTCTCTGCTTGCTACGTGAAGCAACACTCTTTTAGGAGCTGTTGTTCACTTTGAGCCTTTCCCATTTATGAGACATCTCCTCTAGTAATTAGTCACCACAGTCACGGGTAGATGTGAATGCTTGTTTGTTTAGTGCTATACCAACGTAATTCTGTAGTTTGGGCAAACAAAAAAAGTCAAATCAATCTCAAAACTTTAAACATTAAAGTTCTAAATCTGCACCTTTCTTTGCTCATAATACATGAGGCAGAAAAGTGACAGAGGAAAAGTATGCAGTCATCAGTGAGAAAATGTTCTTTCCGCCAAGAGCTGCCAGAAATCAGGAGCCAAATTGCCAAAATAACTAGTCACAATTAAACAGATCGAAATTTGCCATGACAGAAAGGTTTAAAGTTTAAAAAGTTTGATTTAGCTCTCTCCAGCTAAGGACTTGACTGTTTTCTTAGACAAAAGGTCTTGACAGAAGGCCACAAAGTTCAATTAAAGGAAGAGTGGAGAGGTGAGCATTGATTTAAAAGACAGTATTTCAAACTGCACCCCAGAGTGCAGGGCAGGGCTCTCACACTGATGACACTAATTCTTCAGGGAAATTCATGTTAGTTGGTGTCTAGACATTTTATTACTTGGCCAAAGCACCAAAATAAGGGCTATCTCCCCATTAGGTAGACTCCGCTGCTTACTTAGACGCATACAAGTTTGAGCAAATTGACATCTTTCAATCACACCAGCCTTCTCTATGGATCAAGTTAGTTTGTTTTACAAGCTAATTGGTAAACAGGTGTCGTTTAACAACTTATTGATAAAATCATAAGATCAGGTCTCTAAAATTATCGTACACGACCGCTGTATTATTGTCTATGTAATGAGATATGCTAGGTTGTTTCGCTGCTAGCTCCAAATGTCTGCATTTCAACCAGTTCATTTCAACATCTGGTCATTTTAACTACCTTTTTGTGAGCTAGATGCCAGAGGCATTTCTTGTAGTTTTGTATAAAGCCTACTAGACAATGTGTCATTATAGGACATCTCATATTTCTGAATTGGAATTTCAGTCATGTCTAGACTGCACACACTCGCGTGTGAAACTCTTTTTAACCAAATTTCCATAATATCGGTAAAAGAAAAATGGAATTAAGTTGCATTTTCATTCTCAAGTATTAGTAGTTGACCACATCAAGATAAACAGTCAGAGACATTAATAATCCAGTAAGGTGCTATTAAACCATTGGTGAGGAAGAGGAAGCCAGTCAAACCTCAAACAGTTGAAAACAATGCAGAAAGTGTCTGCTCATCACTCTGAAGCTATTTTTTCATCTGTTCAGTGAAAGCTGGAGTGACAATCAGGCCACATTTTTCATGTACATCCTGATTTATGGATTTTCTTTTGGGACTACTTGCCCAATAATCTACTGCAGTTGTTTCCTATTGCTTGTGCAGCCCTTCATAAGGCAAAGCAATGACTGCTTGTGACCCTTTGTTCAGTGTCTAAGACTTGTGACCAAGTGTGACTATTCAGACTATATTTTTAGCCTTTTAGTCTGAATAAAAATATACAGTATTTCTAAAGAAAATGCAAAGACTGTAAAATATGGGTGTGCGTGTGTCTGTGTGTAGCAGAATTATAAATTTTCTTCCCAATAACAATGGTCTAATGACCCTTTAGATACATTCTGAGAAACCGTTGATCTACTGGATGCCAAAGGAAGCTGGTCTTCTGAGGCATTTACAAATGAAACTCTCTTTATTTCACTTTCATACAATGAATTTGAATTTAATTATTCAAAGGGTATTCATAAGTTATAATTACTTTGAAGAGTGGTGTACCTCCTGGTAAGGTATTGGGACCTGAACAATTTTTGAAATACATTTCAGACAAAATGATGCTGTTGCTTTAGAAACATGAAACAAAACACTTCTCCAGAAATATTTGTTTCCCTCAGAAAACTTTTTTTTCATCAATACTTAAAACAGCAAAAGCAGTCATACTTACTACACATTGAATTAGTGTTATTCCCATAACATTGTGTTACACTTTAAATAGAGAAAATGTACCTTACTAAGCTATGCTATGATTTAATTTGTATATACAAGACTTCAAAACAGACTCTCTCTCTCTCTCTCTCACACACACACACACACACACACACATACACACACTCAAGTTGATTAGCAGACTCCCGTGAGTGTGTGTCACGTTTTAGTGGAAAATTACAGCTCTTTCAACAATTCCTCAGTCGGAATCCCATTCGAAAGTGGATTTTATCTGCAAATCACAATTATTTTGTTCATGCTCTGTTTTAATGGGCACACCCGCTGGGCTGTAGAAGACACTTCTCTATTCATAAATGTATTACTGCTGGGGAATCATTAACTTATTGTTAGCGGCGCGACTGATGGCTTATTGACATGACAACATTCAACCAACACTTTTGTCTTTAAGCCGTACATCCATATCACTGAAACAATGTCATCTACCCCATTTCACCACTCCCCCTGTGTGTTTGAGCTTAGTGGAAGGCTCTTCAGTGACCGGGTGAAAAAAAAAAAGTACCCAGCAAGAGATAAGTGTAGGCTGGGTTTCTGGAAAGTCTGAAGAGGTTTTCCTTATGACGAGGAATAAGAAAAACAAAAGCACCAGATGCCACCGTAAATGGTGCACGAGGGTGTGAGATGATGTTAGACAGAATACTTCTGTTTGCATCAGCTTAGCAATGAAAACCGAAATAGTGGCAAAACAGAGCAGAGAGGATAAATTTGGATGTGTGAATTATCTTAGAAGTGAAGCTCCGTCTGATATTTATGGCAGGAGACGCAAAGAGTCATAGAGTCAGACAGTTTGCACAGATGGTGGCCATCCTTGGTCAACATTCAAATAAAAAACGGAATGAGCGTCTCCCTCTGTGTCCGGCTATTCCTCTCTCTCAGTGAATGCAGACGCAGATAAAAGGAGGGGGTGTAAAAGTGTTTAAGTAGGCAGAAGTTGTAAAGGAGAAAAAAGCAGAATCGCTATTCACTGCTTGTGCAATCCTTTCTGCCTTGTTGAACTTTATTAAATTCTGTCGTTCTCTCCTTCCCGTCTGGCTCTCTTTGTCAGCTTCTTCTCATGCGTAACTGTGATTTTCTTTTTTTTTTTTTTTTTTTTTTTTTTACAGAGGTGTTATGGAGGTCATTCAGGCTGAAAGAATGTGTCGGTGATAATCATCCCACAGTGTACCAATAAGAATCCCACTGAGATGAATCGCTGTCAAAAATGTGGGGAGAGTGGGGCAACAGCTTCAGAAAATGTCTGAGTCAGTGAGGATGGTGAAATTTGACGGCTGCTCATATGTGATCACACTGTATCTGACCGCAATACAAATTCATAAGTGTTAAAAAAGGCAGCTGGACACATGGACATTTTATCAAAATAATAACAAAGTTAGTTATGTTCTCGCACGTTAACACTGATTCCTTATGCCAAACTTTAACAATTTTCGTGTGTACACTAAACTTAAGCCTTAAAAATTTAAAATAAATAAATAAATCCTGGACCACATATCCACTACAAAAATGAATAAAAAATAAAAAATAAAAATAAAAAATCTTAATTACTTTTGGCTAAATTTTGAACGTAACTTCAAATGTCAGCATACTAACTTCAAAAATGTATAGACACTTTTTTCAATGAATGCCACAGGTAACAGTTGAACAAATGTGATATAAATCAATACACAGTCAGACAAACTCTTAACAGTCCTGTCTCCTATAGAGGAAATATATACTTTATGTGTGATATTTTTCTATATATTGCAATACTAAATATGTTTTGGGAGAAATGTAATTTTTTTATTAACACAAGGAAACATTTTATCGAACATATCAGCCGCACTCCGAGTATTTGAAAAATGTTCAGTGACAGTGTATTTTGTTTCTTAAAATATCTGCTTTTGCAATATGATATCGGCTCATAGCAACTAAAGTATGATCAACTTTTTTGTGAGCTTGTGTTTAGGCACTAACGTTGAGGGAAAAATCACTTGTTTAAATATTGAAAAAGTCAAAAGTGAACTTGAAGTACAAGACAGGACGTGTTTACTTCTACCTTTCATTAACTAAAGTGCTTTTGTTGCCTAAGACCCAAAAACATGTAGGAGTGAGGATGTGAGCGCCGCAATCATGCCAACCATCACAAATTTTATACATCATGTACATAATCGCAGCACTTTCTTCAGAAAAAAACATCGCCATTAAACATAATCCAAGCAATTATAGTTCAGTCTAAACATGTTTGACCAAACAAATTAGTCAAGTATAAACTTGATTTTTAGGGGGTTGAATCTCAAACAATTTTATATTATGGACCCAGAACAGACTCATAAAATAACACAGATCTCCAAGACTTAGACACTGTATATTAAGTATTAGTGGAATTATTTGTAAATGAATTAATTTGTGAATTAAACCACAATATTATTAAGCTATTCTTCATGTTGCCTTGGAGGCGCCTGGACTCCAATTTGAGAGGATACCTGTGTGAATCACAGCTGCTCTGCCATCTCTCTCTCTCTCTCTCTCTCTCTTTTTTTTTTTCTTTCTAAGAGACAAGTTTGGTCTCGAAGTATGTCTGTAGTCTGGCCATTCATTACAGCAGCTATGAAAGCCAGGCTAATGGATATGAAAGCCCAATCAATTGGCCAGGAAAGAGAGATTAGGGAGGGATGAGTCACCATATTCCTCCTTCTTGACAACCATGTCATGCCTTTCAGCCTCTCCAGAGACATCGCTGATTGATGCCTATCTTTCATCAGTCCAGCTTTAATCTGACAATCCACGTTCTTTATAATCATATCAGCAGAAAATCTATATTGCATCAGCCTCTCTTTCCCGGCTCCCCACCTGTGGAGCGGAATATACTTTAAAAAAAAAATAAAAAAGAATCTAAAAACACTTACAAAGCTGACAGTAGTGAGAGGCACGTCTTTATCTATTGATCACATTCGAAAATAAATAAAAAAAATGAAAGAAGGGGGGGAAAAAAGGATTGAGTGGAGATGAAGACGAAGCGTAAGAAAAGGCTGTTCCGTAAAACAAACAGTGATTGTGAAGTGACATTCTGGGAAGAAGTGGCAGCCTCTCTCCTGGTGCCGGCCAAACAAACAAACAGAGGAGCGAGACAAAGTGCAATCACTGACCTTTGTTCAAAGAAGCCATCTAATCTGTTTCCACTTTACTTAATTAGAAAAAGCAGAGGGATTTTTAATGTGCACAGTGTTAATGGGAAACAGCTCACAGGTGCTAATTAAAAAGAAAAAAAAAAAACCTGATCTCTTTGGTAACTTTGAGTCTATTAATCTATATATTCATCCATCACAAACTTGGCAAACCTTATCTCTGATTATACGTACACTGTTTTAAAAGACATACAAGACAAATATTTTTTGTAAAAACTCTCACGTTTGCCAAAGAATTAACGTATAAATAAATGTTTATTCACCAAATGTATGCACCATGAAATACAGAGAATGGCCTTTGTCAGAGCTGAGAGCTCTGTAATTTAAACTCTTTCTCTTTCCTCACTGAAGGCTATACAGCTCCATGCAGACAGTGATTAACCACTGCTTTACAGGTTCCACAGAGGCACCATGTGTGCCCTTGAGGTGGCAAATACATTCATTTCCTCTTTGACTTTGACTGTTCGAAGGAGCCGGCACTGAGCTGCCAAAACAATGTTTCACGCCATGTAATCCGGTAAGTGACAGACGGCAGGAGGTGGTCAACTTTAATATCAACGAAAAATAATGAAAACGCCTCAAACTTTTATGTGTTATATGAAAAAACGATAATAATAATGGCGATGTTAGTGATAATATTGATTATGCGTGTGCAAATGTGCATGAGCACACACGGACTCGTATCATTTAAAGTATGTCTATATGGTATACATAACCTATATGAAACATTACCCTGTACTGAGAATGTGTCTGGTGATAAATACCCACAAGAACAAGACTACCAACAAGGCTCTGCTCTCCCCTATCACTTCTACAAGTTTAGAAATTAGGACTGCGTTCTTAACAGTGGAAAATCTGGAAATGTATTTAGACGCCACCTTCACAGTTACCTATAACTTAGTACATTAAATAATACTTAAACTTGATTATGTAGAGTTAAATATTGTACTTTTTGCCTCACTGCACATTTATCTGACAGCTATAGTAAGTAGTAATTTTAGCAGACTTAAGCAGTCTGCAATACCTACAATGATCTCATAGAATATAATGTCTTTTGATAAATTAAACTAAGATTCAGAAATAGTTCTGACATTCTGCTTACACTTTCATGCATCAGTAATAATAATCCAATATCATCGAGTACTTTCATGCGGCTTGCATGATGAGCACTTTTACTTTTTATACTTACAGGTGAATTTGCAGATATGTGTACTTAAAGGCCCTGAGAACAGATCAGCTTTTCTATGAGTAAATTGATTGTATATGAGAATATTATATTCTGCCAATGATCTCATGATACATTTCTATATATTTTTCGCGGGGCTTTGATGGAAAATGGGGATTTGTGGGTTGTTTGGTTGCTGTCAATCAAACCTTGTCAAAGGCACACAGTCCAGGTAAAGCAGAATGCCTGTTTTTGATGGTTAAACTCAATACTTAAAGACGTTTTTTCTTTGACTGTTGCTTTTTAGTCATGAATATTTAATATAATAGAGAAAAAGTGAAACTTAGAAGTTTTCAGATTTCAAATTTTGACTTGTATTTCTTGGACTTCTTTCATCAATGTATATTTAAATGTTTTACAAAGTGGTGCACACTGTCACATAAGTATGTATTAATATCTTAATATGTATGATGCCAATTGACAACAAAAATCAATTATTATGCAGCTTTAAATCTGCCTGAGCTTTCTTTTTGCATGCCTAATATTCACTACAATAAACAATAATGCACAGATTTTAGCTTCCTGCGTGATATAGGACCCAGTAGCTGATGAGCTCAACCCCATGCTATGCACCCTTAACCACATTAAAGCCCCTCTTGTATGGGCAGTGTGTGGTCTGCCTCTCAGGGACGGCAGGGGACGCAGGAAACAAATTAGCTTTCTTGACCTTGGCCCAAGTTTCCCTTCCACCCTTCACCCCTCCTCCTCCTCCCTACCCTTCATCTGGCCACTTCAAGGGTCAGCTGGATGACAACACGCCTCTGTTGTCCTCCACAGTGGGGATATATTCAGATGAGAAGCTCATATAGGGCCGACATGCAACGTGGGAAATGAGGTTTATGAGTTCACTTTATGTACGAGGTCAACTGGATCTGGAAGTGGTCAAAATTATTACCAGCCGAACAAATGTCAGGTTTATGAGGCAGGGCAAAAAAAAAAGAAGAGTGATTTTAAGTTGGAAATCAGCTCCGGGAAGGGTTAAAAAAAGAGGTTTATTGTTTCTTATGGGTCTCTGGAGTTTAAAGCAAATGAAACAAGCTCAAGCAAGGGTTAATATCAGGCGATAAATGAAGACAGCTAAATTTCAGCATGGGATTAAACAGTGAAATCACTGTTAGAAGGAACATTTCCTGACAACACGAAGTGGTCACTCTGTCTTTTTACACCCTTAGTCCCAAGGTCAAGATTGCTGTCTCACTCACATACATACACACACACCCCCACACACACATCACTAGCCCCATGAATGAGAAGTAGGTTTTCTAACATGTTAAAAAGTTTGAAATCTAAAAACAAATTAAAAAAAAAAAACAATTTTCACCGCCATGCCGGACTCTGCCCAAGCCTAAAATGGGAGACCTTTGGCTATAGGAGTGAAAAGAATCCTTTCAATGATAGATATTGGATTGTAACACCGACAGGCAAATCTAATTCTCCCAGTTCACACGAAAGCACGTCTATGTGCATCAGTGTTCAGCCTGAGAGCAAAAATAACCTGGGGTGTCCAGGGGAGGGAAGTAGCAGCACTATATTAATGCTCATGCTCTTCATTGATCTATGAGGACTCCTTAATCTTGTGGGCAGCTTCCTCCTACGTATATTTCATAATGTGATACATTGTGCATCGATAACGCCGGTAAGGGCCTATGCTTTCTCATGCTGGCTCACAGCATTTATTGATCCCAGAGTGAAGTAAACATGTCTTTAACACACGGGACTGTCACTCCTCACAGACACAACCAAATTGTCAAGTCCTCGTTGTTACCCGCTCTAATGATGACAGGAATCGATAGTTAACATGACAAGATATCATCTGCAAAGTTAATAACTGTCTGGATGTGGCAGTAAAAAAAAAGGCGCATCTATGCGGTCAAAGGAAAGCAAACATGTTTGAGACACATGTTTATTGCTCACCACCTTAAACTCTCTGCGCCGGAGGATTTATTTGCTGTATGATTCAACTGGTGTTCTGGGAAAGGATAACAGAAAAATACATACAGTAAAATGACTCAGGAGCATGGCTTTGGCAGCGCACCAGATTGACCATAACCTTATGACTAAACGGGAGCTTAAGCCAGAGCAATTTCCTCTGTATTTTTTCTGAAGGCAGTCATGTAAAAATGATTATAGGTGTGAGCTTTGAGGATGGTTCAGCCAATATGGGTTTCTGAAAGCCAAAGCTGCTGTATACTGGCTGCCAACAGCTGTTTAGTTGTTACAGTTCTGTTTTATGACAAAATATAGTATGTAATCAGAACTCATTTCATTTTTTATTTTAAGAAAAGTCATTTTCTTTTCTGTTTTCATTGGTATTCCACAGATTTATCAACTACAATTTGTTACCTGTGCCAGGTGTGTGATTTTGGCTCTTCTTTTGATTGGTTGTTGAACCCTGTAACTTTAGTGTAAAGATGGTGCTGTTTCATATTGTGAATTTGTTGCCTGAGGTGACAGTGTGCAGGAATTGACCTTTTTTTGCATGATGATGATGTTTCCCTATGAACCAGATGTGTATTACACAACACCTAGCATGCAAAGCATGATAATATAAAACATGTTTACCCCATGAGCTGGAGAAAAAGACAAATTTAAATCTTCACTAATCAACCAAAATGCTCAACTGAAACCAGAAATAAGAAATTAAGCTGTTGAATGATGAAAGTTTTGCACAAAATGTCAAATGTCAATGTCAAATTTAAGGCAGGGTAACATGTGGATGAAACAAGCTCAACCAGCTGATATCAGATCCGTATTGTCAGCCCCAGTGTGTTTCCAAACCAGTGCCAGTGAAGTCTGAAATGATTCATACAAACTGGTGGGTAAACCATAGGCCACCAGTTGCTGGTGACACTGACAAGTGTGTGTGTATGTGTGTGTGTGTGTGTGTGTGGGTGTGTGTGTGTGTGTGGCTTCTTCTGAAGTCATATCACATGGCCAGCAGTCTGAGTCCAGACAGTAGGAAGTGAAAGTGCTACTGCAGCCACAACACAGGTCAGATCTAAAACATGGTTTTCCGCTGTACAGTGCAATCACTCTTCTCGTTTTACTCACAAAACTGCAGGAGACATTTGAAGACCAAGGACGGAGAATGAGCGCAGATATTTTTAATTATGTAACAAGAAGACGACAGGAGGAATTAGAAACTGTGAACACTCACTTTTAGCTCAAGATCTGGGATGGGGAATGACAAGAAGCAAGAGGAGTTACCTAGAATAACCACCAGTTATGTTACATGAACAGTAAATGTGTTCATAATGGATAAAAGTTACAACAGAGAGAAAACTAAACAGGTCAAAAAATCGGAAAGAGTAGCATAATCTATAGTCAAGTATTACCAATGTCAGCATTTGTTAAAAAAAAAAAAAAAGTTAAGTTTGTTCGCATTTGTTGAGCATGTTTGTGTAATAAAAATACAAGAGCTTGACGCTGTGCTCACTGTTGCATTAGAAGCCCTTATTTTGTTTCTGCAGTTTAATGAGCTGAACCTTGGAAGTGTTTTGGAGGGGGGGAAAAAAAGGGACACATTACGGGTTACTCAGTTTGATTTTATTTTGTCATTGTGTCTGACATCAAGGGAGGGGAGAGAAGAGCAAACGTGAGGTTTGACAAAGACAGTGGCAGATGTGGAAGTGTGAAAAATAAAGCGAAAGGGGGATAGCTATTTGTGTGCAATGAAGAAAGACATAAAAAACAGCCTCGCACTGAGATAGTTGCTCTAAATGAAATACCTGGAGATTGCATGTTGCTTTGCATTTGCAGGGGTATTCAATTTTAATTAGGGTTTTGGAGACATCTTTTATCAGACTGTCACTAATCTCTCTCTCTCACACACTCTCTCTCTCTTCCACCCTCCCAACATCCCGCCCTCTCCTCTCAAACACACACACCCACATCCTCTTATCCCAACATTTGAAAATGCAAATACACAGCCACAAAAAAAAAAAAAAGAAGAAGAAGAAAGATTTTATGGAATAGTACAACAATTTGTCTGATACACACATTATCACAAAAAAAGCAATGAATTGGGGACAAAACCATCGTCCCATTTCATTTTGGAAGAAAAAACCATTACCTCTACTTTTTAATTGCATTTTCTTTGGGGCAAAGGTGATAATTAATTTTGCTCAGGGAAACACACATGAAGCAGTAACAATAATATAAAAGAAATGTTAAATAGTATTCTTGCCTTCAGTCCCAGAATAACTATTTGAATTCTAACATGTTAAAAGCAAATAATACATGATATTCTGTTGCATTGTTCACAGACAAAGAGAGGAGAAGAGAGAAAATACCAAATTTCTAGTGGATTTCTTGGAAGGTAAAAGTTGGACAATAACAGTATTACCTCCAAATCATCAGAAACGAGCAAAAACTTCCCTCAGAGGATCTGTTCCTCACATTCCTTCATTTGATATGATGATTCATTTGACATCAACTTTATTAGACAATGCAAAACATTAGTCGTTCTATCCCTCAAAACATCCCTTGATATTCTTATCACCATTTTGATTGTTATATTTATTGAATAGAAAAAAAAACGGCTCTAAACCTGAACTAAAGCACATGCTTTTCAAAAAAAAAAAAAGTGTCAACGTAGCCGTAAAACAAAGGCAAGTTCTAGCTATAAAATGCCCCCCACACACCCCCCACCCCCCACACACACTCCTGTTTCTATCTGTGTGTGGTGTGGTGGTTAGCCTGTCTCCCTCTCTTCATTCCCAGCCCTCTTCCATTGTTAGTCACCTTGTTTATTGGCTGGAGCAGCCGTGGCGTACTGGACATCATCTGAAACTACAAACGACAGGATGCAATAAGCTGGAGAATAGCAGCAATCTGAGGAAAGTTCTCCATTCACCAGAGCTCCCTAACTCTCTGTCTTCTTATCCTGGGCAGAAAATAAAAAAATCAATACGGGCTCACAGGGCTTGATAAAAGTGCTGGACAGGGAGAGAAGCAACGCTGGATATAGTAAATTAAAGTGATCAAAATTTTCCAGTCGACTCAGCCCACAGCCTACATAAACTAACAACCCTGTCTCCACAACTGTCCGTCATCCTCCTCCACCCACCATCTTCATTCTCTCCTTCAACTTTATTTCAATCTTTCCATTACACTGTTTTTCCATGCCGTGCTTTTTTCTTATTTTTATTTATCAATTGTATAATATTGATGTAAAAGACGCCAACCCAACAAATTACTCCATCTGGAGGTGAAATAGGTACAAGGCAAAGATTGTAGCTGCAGTATTAGTCATTCACGCTGCTACGACATGCAAGAGTTTTGTGAGTACACACCAACATGACACATTATCTCCTTATTATGGTGATGGCGTTAACAAAGAGTTGCCTATTTACACATACAGACAACACGCAGCAACATTAGCATTCTTCTGGTATTATGTTATTGTTAACCTAGTGCATATAAATACATAATTCATTGTCCTTTTAGCTCCACCAACTCCTAAGGGAACATTTGGACTCTTTAGCTGCTAAATCCTTCACTATATTCACCAACTAGTCGCTAACGTTGTCCGTTTGTTGTTTGGTGCTGCAGGTCGTGTACAGTGCTTGGCCTTTACACTCAAAACAACTGTCTGCTGCTGCTTGGAATGAGGTCATTGAGAAAAGTAAGACTCAACCAAACAGTGAAGTTGCTGAAAAGAAAACCAAAACAATACGCTGAAAGAAACTAAAACTAAAACAAGCTAAAGTCCCGCAGAGCTGAGGGGATCTGCAGAGTGAGGTAATAATTCTGTTTTTTACATTGTTACTATTAAAATATGTATTAGTGAGGCTAATTACACCCTAGTAGCCCCATTTTCACACCAAAGGTATTGCTAATGCTAGTACTCCTCAAAATTAAGACCATAAATCCTGTTGCTTCTCATGAAAATGTGTTGCTGCCTTCCTGCCTTCCCCATCCCCAAAAGTAATAAAAATGTTGTTGTTGTTTACCTTAAACTCCTTTTACATTGGCCATATCTACCTACCTGACACTGTAGCACACAATTTAAACTGTGTGGTGGAAATCCTCATGTTCACATTCAAATATACAGAGTCAGTAATTTGTGAATGGGGCCCAGAATACAAGATCAAAAAGCAATGTGCTGCAATACATGACTTCGACTACAATGTTCGAAGCGCGTCCGACCACACATGCACTAATTCAATTACAGTAATGCCGGCAGCAGCAGCAGCAGCTGACTCACTCTGCTAACACACACACACCCCATGCCAGCCTTGCACAGGGCCCCTTTGGCACCTTGTCCACCTAACAGTAAGAAGGGATTAATAGGGATTGGCCAATCCAGTCCAGTCTCATGGTGTGTGAGCTTTACCACAGAGCTAAGCTGATATGCCAGCTCAACACTGATAACTGCAATTTGATGGCTGTGCTGTGCTGAGTGGGGAAATGTTCCATCCACTGAATTATTTGTGGCTGGAGTATCATCTAAATCTAATACACTATAATCAATGTTTTTATTTGTTTAATGTGATGATAGATATAGGTCACAGAAAAGATTCATTGAGGCTAAGGTGTGACATACACATACCACCCCCATCTGACACCCAAAGCTGCTTCAACTGACCTCCTCAACTGTATGTTTATGTGTGTGTCTTCCTGTACGTGCCAATGCGACAGTGGATGTGTGTGTGTGTGTGTGTGTGTCGGGGGATCAGCTCAAAAGAAACGCTAACCACTTGGGCCGGCATTTGCTGTGGCCTTATATCCTGTTGACCCGGGTTAGACAGCAGACAGCCTTGGGACACTTAAATCCAGCCATAACCCTGAGCAACACGCACATGTCCTGTTAGCTCACATCACAGCTTGACTTTCCAGGGACCAGGGACCCACTGCGGCCTTCAGCCAAAAAGCCTGCGCGATGCCGTCGTTCTCCTCTTCAAATAGTGTGCAACATAATACTAATGTAGAAAACACATAATAGTACAGGATGAGAGTTCCTGAGAGGCAAAAATACTGGAAAAAGGCAAGGTGAAGTCTTTAACATGCTTTTCACGCTAACATGGTGGCCAAGCTTTTGTCTGGAAATGTTTTGTCCTGCTGCGTACTATTAATAAATTTTAATAATTATTTGTGTTTGTGGTATTGAATAGAAACAAAAGAATATTTAATGAATATTTATCAATGCCTGCCTATTTATTTATTTATTTAAGCAGCACAGGAAGCGTGGAAACAGATTACAAGTCAAATGCACTAGTTCAAAGGAGGATTAACACAGGATCCTGTTTATCTATGTGTCTTATTAATCTTGTGTCAGCCATTCAGATCCTGATGGTCAAACTCTGCCTGCCTGTTTCTATATTTATCTATTTTAATCTCTTTATAAAGCATAAGGACTCCAATTACAAATGCCACAGGAGTCAATCCAATTGAAAAACAGTTGGCAGTCTGGTGTTTAACACTTAAAACCTTAAGAAAAGATTACAGAGGGGGCCATCGCACGCATATTCGAGATGCAATGACTTAAATGCATCGCTCTGAAACTATTTTCCTAAGTGTTTCTGTCAGAGTTGCGGCAATTAATTGCAGATCCTTTACTGTATGCTGCAGAGAAGTTTAGACCTACAAACACCCTGAAGCCAAGCGACAGTGTGTGCAAGAAGCATGTAAGCATGCACGAGTGTGAAGATCAGAATTACTGCGTTTAGGATTAAGAAAAATAGACTTCACAGGAAATTGTGTTGAAACATTTCTAAAATCATAAGAGTATTCCAAAAGTCTCTATAAGATCGAGATGAGCTTCGTGAGCCATTATATTTTTTTACTTGTTATCCAACACATGATGTCAGTCTGTGATCTTCTGTATGCGCGCTTCGCAGCAGGTGCCTCTGAAGCTTGGCTCATCCCTACAAAGCGTGATCGATGAGTACGTTGCCATGTAAACACACTCATCCATACCTCCCCTATGCATTGCACACACACACACACACACACACAAACACACACACACACCAAGCTTGATTTTGAAGGGTCCTTAATCACAACTAAACAATTGACTGATCAATGACAGATATGAGGAACAACTGTGGAATGCTAACAGGACTGCATTCGCTTTTATCAGTTTCTTTACTTGGGCCCATTTTTATCACAGATTATATTTCTCTCAGTGTTAACAGGCTCCAAGACCCGCCGAGGTATTAATTAAAATCTAAATACTAAATATTGATTGATACGTTATCAGGGCATAGCAGTTGGTCCACAGGCTATTGATCCAGCCTGTGATTTATTATCATATTTAAGAAAATCATTTTGCGTGATTATACGGGGTAATGGATTTTTAGCGAGGGGTGTAATTCTTTTTTTTTTTTTGTATCGTGTTTGTTATGTGGAAGGTGGAGCAGATTTCTCAATTGCGTTCGGAGATCACTGATATCCTTGGTACTGCACCCCCTCAAGCCTCCCCCACAAACCCCCGACCTGCCCCCTCCTTTTCAGCCCTGCGTGGCCTGTGAGGGTCTAAAGCTTGTGTAAGAGAACGATCCCGGCTCTTGTCATTGGGAATAATGGGTATTGGGATTACCTCTTTAATCACAACAAAGATTAACAGATGGTATGAGAACAGTTATTAGCAAACATCTTGCACTCATCAAATCAATAAGATGATTTGTAATCAGGCTGTCGGTGCAAGTGAAAAGGGAGCCGGGGCTGTTCCCAGTGAAAGATCCTGGCAATCAGAGGCTACTGTGTAGCAATTACCTCTCCACAAAATAGGTGCTCTTCCTCCACTGGCTGGCAGTCCTCCAAAACACACGCCAGACTGATAGCAACATAGGGCATTAACACGGCAAAACACAAAACACTGCATGGGTAACCTTGTATTTGATCAGGTGTTAGGTTGCTCTGTGATTTCATTTCACTTTGTGCCTTTTAATTTGGTGGATCTCGCCGTGTACTTGAGGGAAAAAATCTAAATGTTTACACATGCTGTCTCTCACTACAAAAGATCGTGTAGCTCATTAGCGGGTTACCATAAATAAGTCAGTGTACGGACAAAGAGGGAAGAGGATAGAAACTATACAGAGAAGGGTTCACTGTGCAAATATTTCTCCTTGGAGACGGAGACACGGAGAGAAAGGACTATAGACATAACGCTGCATTCAGTACTGTAAATGGAGGAATGTAAAATCAGTGTAAAGGCGACTCTCCCCCACAGCAATCAAGACCTTTGTGTCTTCATTTTTAAAAGCTGTGTTACACATATAAGCAATATTTTTCTCACAATAACTCTACTTTATCCTTCACGCACAAGCAAGTCTCCTGTGTGTTTTGAGTCATATTTCATGCAGGTGTCTAGAAGAATCTGCAAAACTGTCCTGTGGGCCATGAATTACTATATTTCACGTTATATCATAAATAATAGTATGTTAGTTTCCTGTCTCACTAAAACATCACAGGATTTTTTTCTTGCAAAAATACAAAAAAAACAAAATACAGGCACAAACCAGTCACCTATTTTATGATCGATCCCACAACAAATGACAGAATCTGCCTTTATTTGTTTCATTTAGGAGCAAAACAAAACCGCCTTTACGCCACCTCTGCCTCCACATATCTGACTAAAAAGTATCAGTTTAACTCTAATTGCTGCTGTTTAAGCTCACAGGCCTTCTGCAATCGACCTCACCTTGTTTGTATTGTTGCATCTTTGTAGTGGGAACAGTGAGATCAAACCGATGCTCTGGAAGATAGTGTCGACTGAAAGCTAGCAGTCGTTTTTTTGGAGCAAATGCAGAAACACACATTTCTGACCTTAGCGAGCTGTTGCATTTTGTTAAAGCTTGGCTGGCTTTAAATATCCGAGGAACCTTGTGAATGCTCAACATTATTATCTCAATCTTTTGTTTTCCGTCTTTTCTCTCATTTTAGATGGCGTCGAGCACACTCACGCTCGTACTGGCGTGCACTTATACGCCCCTGCTCACACACACACACACACACACACACACACACACTTCTAATCATTATAAAGGACATGCGACAGTAGCTACTACTTACTTTATCAATATCCTAACTTTCACTGGATTTGAATCATGATCCAACATATACAATCTATCTGCCCCCTCTCCTAACACACACACACACGTAAATACACACACACACCTCTACACTGTCAGTAAGACAGTGTAGATATGCACTTACCAGGATTAAGCAAGGCAAATGGTGCCAAAACAATGGCAGTATGAAGTAACTGATGCTGTTTAAAAATTCAAAGGCCTCTATTGAACAGACAATGTGGCACACATATCACTGGGCCACAGATCCCTGCAGCCCACTGGTCTGGCTGCTGGCTTCTTTCAGGCAACACATCAGGACCTCCATGCAAATACAGGGATGCTTCTCTGACCCAAAGTTACACTGACAGAAGGAATCTGAAATTGCTCTGCAGCACCCGAGTTTAGTCGTTTCATAAAACACACACGGAGACGTACACACTTGCAATCACATAACTGCAGACAGAGACACATAGGCACCTCTCCCCTCCCACACACACACACAGTCACTTGTCGAGTGGCTAATATCTTCCCAAGGTCAAACCTGACAAGGAATTCCAATGAGATTAAGTGTCATCAGTGCGACTTTAGCCCCTTTCTGCTCATTGTTCTTGGAAATGGCGTTAGAGCCGCAGATGACCAAGGCCTCGGAGCAGTGAAAACCTCTTCCCTTCCTGCGTGTGCCAAAGTTGATATGTGAGATATTTCATACAGGGCCTCTAATTCAAGCATCAAAATGTAATAATGTTCTTATTATATATATATCTATATCTATATTTAGGAGGGTTAGGCTGATATATGCGAATGTCTGGGTTTAATAAATATCAGAAATCAGGCGACAGTGTTAATCACTTCTGGCTGCAACAGAATTTGATTTGATTCGCCTTCAATCGTTTAAAATGTCTTTTATCAGTTGATTCTTTATTCATGAGTCTGTTTGAGTTTCTCTGCTGTAGATTAATAGGGTCATTCTTTATTTAAGAGCTGCTAACAGTGTAACAATTTCACTATCTTGAAATGAAGTTTTATTGTTACAGGAAAAAACAGTATTCTGGTCTATAAAAGCTGGAGTCCAAATTTTAATGCTCTGTATGTACAGTGAATATAGGTATGTCAGGTTTTCTTTCATCACACACAGGCACATCTCCACATATTTCCCTCCATATGAGGTGGTGTATCAGTCTGGCAGATAATCGGAGGGTGTTTTGTTTGTGGACTCTTCTAGTGAAGAGCCAGCCTCGTCAATGTGTCAGCCAGCATTTGGTGCGCTGCCGTTCACACTGAATTTGACACATAGTCCTTTGGTGGCAGCAATGAGCATTTTGTCATCTCCTCTCGAGTGCCAACTCGATGTCCAATTACACCCCAGCTACTAATTTAATTACAGTAGCAGAAGAAATTGGTTGATTCAATTCATTTCAATTAGGCCCGATTGGAGCAGTCAGATCAAATTTTACTCATCTCAGGTACGAGCTGCCTGCCACATTTTATGTCATTTCAAGCAGGATAAGCGGGTCATGATATGATAACTGAAAATGTATGGTTGAGTTCTCAGAGAAAGAAAAAAAAGAAAAGAAAAAAAAAGATCACACGGATTCAAATGCCTCCTAATCTCTGACTCTGTGATAAATGTGAGAATAAAACACTCCACTTTCAGTGCAGGATCACAGCCAGTTGCCACTTAGTAGAATCCCAGCTACAATAGTCATTACTTATGCATGATGTCCACAATTATGTATCAAATTGTGTGTGCATGTGTGTGCGTGTGTTTTACATATCCAGCTAATGGATGTGTAGCGCGGAGCAAAGCTCGAAAACATGTCAGGAAAGAAAAAAAGAAAAAAAAAACACTCTTATATCATGTCGTTCAGACAGCCGGCCGCTATAGTTTCGCTCAGTGTCTAATAACACGACACACACTTAGAGTGGCTCCCTCCTGAACAGTTTACTGAAAAGACCCTGAATATAAGAGGTAACCCATGGCAACATTTATCTTTATAACTCCAGAGATAATGCTCTCTTGTAATCAGAATAAAACCCCTGAATCAGTATGAGAATTATAGGATTATTAATATAATAAACGGCCATGTGATAGTGAAAAGACGGTGATTACTTTAACTTCAAATCTCTTTTTTAAAGGACCTTTCAGACACTATCATAACACACACCACCATAATCTTTATAAAAACAACACTTTTAAAACAATGCTATGTGACACAGGATAAAAGCACAACCTGATTAAAAGAATATAACAGATAATTATCAGATTATAATGATATGTCAGCACAAAATAAAAGATAGGTCATAATTTCAATCTCACTATTTAGTCCCATCAACACAATGTAAGTCCCTGTAGGAATATTATATATTAAGGTGATTTTTCACACCTAAAATACATAATAAGGTCACTAAAAAACTACTAATTTGGCCTATTAATTGAATTAACTGAAGAATTTTATAGTGAAACCAGATAAAGTATGAACTTCACTAAATGTAATACACACAACATGTGAGTGATAATGCCTGTAAGTACTCAGAAGGTCACTATAAACCAAATAATGAGTTCAAGTCTATTTTAGGAATATGTGTGTTATTATGATCAGCCAATAGCAGAAAAAAAAGTTACATCTCGTCTCTGATTGGTGCAGATAGAAGCCTCAGCAGTATGCCATAGGCTGCCATAGGCTGCCACAATAACCTGCGGTCTGTGTGTGTATGTGAGTGTGCGTAAATGCGTCTTGGCACCAGTTGCGGCGGCGCAGAGACGTCTGATTGGACACTGACGCAAGGGCACGCAGATCTTCGGACCGCGTTACTTTCTAATCACAAGCTTTACAAATCCAAACAACAGCGCATGAAATATCATCTCACACACCTCTTATTTAAAGGAACTGAAATGGTTAACTCCACTTCTTATTTTACAATGACGCACGGCGGCAGAAATGGAATCAATTCAAAGAGCGAGCTTCATTTACCTCTTGGCGTCTCTACTCACGGTCCGGCCTCCTCCTTCACGGTATCCGCAGTGAAAGACAGATAAGCTCGCGGCAGGCTGCAGAGTGTGTGAGAGAGAAGAGGCAGAGGAGTTCTTACACAAAGTCAGCCGGTGCAGTTTTATGGTGCAGAGAGGGTCAGTGTGGAAGCCAAGTAGCCTTTTTCTTACCTTGCGACACAGATCCAGAAGGGGTGAAATGGGTAAAAATGGTTGTTTGGGTGATTACACGTTTCTTCTCTCTCCCACCCTCCCCTCCTCTTCCTCCATCCCTCGCACCCCCCCCCCCCCCCCTCACCCCCACCCCCTACCTCTTCTCTCTTTTTCCTCCTCCAGCAGCGCTCTCCCCTCTCTCGGTGAACAGGGAGAGTGTGGCCCCGTTGTAATAGCCGCTATGGGGCTCCAGCTATGCAGAAAAAACAGCCCGTCCTTTAAGGTTAAAAGATACCTCTGAGGCGCATCCGGTATCAGCTGTGTCATAAAACAAACGTGCATTTTTTTTTGGGGGGGGGGGTACCTTTTCACTGCAGTCAAAATTAAAAGAGCTATTTGTTTGGTGCCATTCAGCCTTCTTTTTCTAAATTCATTGTTATTTTAATAGTTCCACAGGGGGGGTTAGATCTTTTTCACCCCCCTTCGGTCCACAAGAAAATTATGGGATTGGTTCGGAGGCTGAATTGCAGCTTAAAATCAGACAGAAAACCTTTTGTGTCAATCAAAAATTTCACACCAAATTAATTACTTTCCCAGAAGTCCAAGCTGTTTGGCAATCCTGATCACACTGGATCTTTCTCCCTCCCTCCCTCCTTCTCTGTGTGTGTGTAGTCTATACCGGATTAAATGGCACCTCGTCTTAAATGGCACCTTGCCTCGTTTCCCCTCTCCTTTCATCATCAGCAAAATAAAGATTAGGCCTACAGAGGAGATTGTGAAGGCTCGCCTTTGGAGGCGCAGGGATCTTCATTCCTCCGCCTTTGTGATGATATTGATGATGATGATGGCCAAGTGGACAGTTTGATTTTTGTGTGGCGAGCTAGTTATAAAGAATCAATAATATATCAAGGGGGTAACTTTGGTGATAAAGGACTTCAGCCACTCTGGCTATTCATCATAAGTCTGTAGCAAGCAGATAGGTCAAAAGAAATTATATTGCTCTAAAGAGTGTGTCTCCTTATCTCTCAGTACCAGGGGAGTGGAGGACACGCCGATCGATACAGTAGCTGCCGTATACTCCTTGCAATTATCAATAGCTGATTTTGTCTTCCTGGGGCTGCATCTATTAATACCAGATAATAACAGCCTTTTGGACATAACTTCCAAAGGGGGATGATGGAAGGAGAAGGAGAGGAGGAAGAAAAAGAAAAAAAGAAAGTATGTTCACAGGGCGACCTTGTTGTCAACAGATTTGTCTCTCATATGAGGTGGACACAGGGGGAACAGACAAGTCAAACCGACGAGAGCGAGAAGGGGGGAGGGAGATGGAGGGGGTCTGGATCAGAGGCTCAGGATCGTTACAGTAAATGTATTTAGAAATTCACGTTTTACACGCTGGAGCAGCTCGAAAAACTCAGCTTTAGATTAATCACTTATAATATTTAATTAGCTTATTTATCTTAACATATATAAACATGACGTTTGTGACACAAACAGAATAACCTCACGCTGTGAATAAATCATATTCATCAATAAAAATGACGCACGGTCGTTTTTTCCCTTCTTATTTAGATTCCAGTCGGCCTCGCACATCTTAATCCTTCCCCCCCTGTTAATGTGTGACCCCATGCATCCACAGATTTGTATGCAAATGGAAATATCTGCAAACTAAAGGGTTAATGTGTTTATTCAGCACCACAATGAGCTCAACGCACAGCATCGCGTCTCTTTTCTTTTAATTTGAAGAAGAAAGAGGATGATAAACAATATTACAAAGAATTCAGAATTATATTATGTTTATATGATGTTTTATAACAGGCCATAGAGTCTTACAGGACGCTGTAAAATAATCTTTTTTGTTCTTTTTTTACACTAAATCACCAGGGTGTGATTACTGTCAACAAAAGACACACTACATTTCCAGTGGTTGCCATCGTGCGTAAAATGCCCATAAAGTAGATATAAAGTTAACATAAAGGTAGGAGGTTGTGATGGAGAGCCTACCGTGGAACCACAAAATCGCCACTCTCATAAAAAAAAAAAGAAAAAAAAAAAATACTGTGCCAGATTAATATGACAGTCTGTCTCTTCCAGGCGGCGGCCGGTAAGAGCTGTGAGATATTATATGATGGGGGGTCAAATCTGGGTGTTCACACTGGAGTCTGATCCATTGAACAGTAACGTGGTGGTACATCCTAGTGGTGGCTGAAAGCAATGGGCTGAACCTCTGCTTGGGGGTTAACTCTCACACACACAGCGCAGTCCCCCACACATACGGAGCCATGCCCAACGCCGAGAGACCGACAGTGCTCGTGGGCTGCCAGAAGATAACTTCAAAGTTGGCTTCGATATGAGCCCACAAGCCGACTGAAGGAAAGACACTGACTGATGTTTTAATTTGGGAAAACAACCGGCGTGTGAGTGTTTGGCCAGAAAATATCCAGAAAAAAAAACAAAACACTTTTTTTTTGGAGAGCGCACCGACGCGAAGGCGCAACCGGGAGCTAAAACACGGCGAGAGGAGGAGGTGATAGAGGAGGAGGACGAGGGGAACTTCGTGGCGAGCAGAAACACCGAAGCGACTTGTCTTCTGCGGGACAAATGAGTTTTTGATCACATTGACACCGGTGTTGTAGCTGAGAGGAGGACTCTTGCTAAGCGCGGCGGCGCTTTTCTCGGAAGACGCGCGTCAAAGTTTGGAGAGCGGAGCTGCGCCATTAAAAGAAGAAGAAAAAAAAAAAGAACTGGTACCACTTTATTGCTTTTGTCAAGAACTTTACTCGTCCTGTTCCGGTTATCGATGTCCGTGCACCAAGTCAAACGGCGGCTACTTTACCGGAAAGATGTCCATCAAGAGCAAACTTTAAAGCCCTGAAACATCTCAGAGACTGTAAACACCGCTTCATTTGAGTCCAACTCAGAAGGAGGTGCGTGTTAAACCTCGACACACACACACACACAACACAACAACAACAACAACAACAACAAAAGTTACCGAGATAGACTTTATGAGAATCTGGGATCATAAAGTGATGAAGATACATCGAGAAGAAACGCGGCGGTGAATCTTCAGCACTTGTGAGTCAGTGCGCTTCGTGAGAGGAAGGAAAAGAGAGAGGGGGGGTGAAGAGCCTGACGTTTCCCCGTTGAAGACCCCCCCGTGAGCTGGGCATAACAAGAGATTTGGTGTGTTGTGTTGTGTTGTTGGGGGGAGGTTGGATAGTAAAGAGAAAAAGAGACGGATAAAGTCTGAGAGTGAAGCGGCTAATTGCTTAGTCCGTCCCTCATTACCATATCCAATGCGCGTCCGCTGGACTCCAGCCAATCCTCCCCACCTTCACACGGTGCCATTAATCGCGAGGCATTATTCACTATCATAATTATTATACCGACATGCGCAATCCAACGCACAGCAACAGCAGCGGCGGCAGCAGCAGCACCGGCTAATTTCACATTTTTTTTCCTTCTTCTTCTTCCTCGTCTTCTTCTTCACCTCTCTCCGCTGCCAGACTATTTGCGAACTTTTTCGTGTGTGTTGATTCATTCGCTCTTCGCTGATGTATCTGCAAAACGCAGAGACATCATCTCGGAGCGCAAAAGCAGAAGCATCGCCAGCACCGACGCCAACAGCATGTCCCGACGCAAGCAAGCCAAGCCGCAGCACCTCAAGTCGGACGAGGATCCCGCACTAGCCGGGGTGGTTTCCGAGCACGGTGAGTGGATTTGATCAGCTGTCTTTGAAAACAGACCAGCTTCCTTCCTTCCTTCCTTCCTCTGAACAGCTCTGCCCTGCAGAAACTCCTTTGTTTTGTTTTGTTTTTAAGTTTTAAGCTTAACTCAGGAATGGTTTGGATTTATTTGTGTTATTGCTGGGGATTCATCTCTGAAATATAGATGCGATCATTTGTATTAAATCCATTATGATGCACAAGTCAAATCCTCAATCGGCAGAGAAGTGTGCGGGGAACTTGTGTGTTTTTTTAATTCCCAAACATCAGTTTGACCTGCATCGCTCAGGCTGCATCGGCTGCTGGCTCATAGGTGACTTTTAAGATGAATCTAACAAACTCATATATCAATTTACAACAGTTTAACACTCGCAGCATTTATATCAGGAGTTGGAGGCCTTTTATGGAAGCCCTGTTTCCAAATACATTTATTTTTAATACTTTTATAAATGTCAAATATGGGAGCTGCTTTTTTTAAATTCCTCTTTGAAATCTTGGTTGACTCTGGATGTGCATGCGCGCACACTAAACACACGCGCGCCCACAATATGAGAAGTTGAAAAAAAAAATATTTGACATTCTCTCAGAGCTGTAAAATTCTTAATCCGATCATATATCAGCAAATCAGGCAATTCAGCAATTTTTTTCAGAATTAAAATTTTCTTTTATAAACTGTTACATTTTATTAGTGCCTTTTGTGCCTGAGCGCCTGTCTGCCTCTCCGAGGAGCAAAATGCGGATTGTGTTGCAGGTCGAAGCCTTGTTTTTTTGTTATGGAAATGTTTTTTGTTTACCCCCCTCACATAAATTTAGCACACTTGATTTGTTCCCTTTTGCCCACAATGTCGACAAGATCGGTTGACAGAGCTCGTCCTCGCCTTGTGGGGAAAAGAAAAAAAAAGGTCCATTCATGTTTTATTCTGTACACTCAGCCTTTTGCGCAATAAAACCACCATTATGGAGCTAAAGTCACATCTTAAGCAAGGCGTAAATGCTGGGGGAAATATAGAAACAACATGACAACAGTAGGAATATTATTTTACTTACTTTATAGTGCAAAGATCCTGTTTTAGGTGATTGTTTTTAAATGTAATTTCATTCTTTTAAATTGCAGTTTTTTGTGGCTGTGTTTTATAAATGTTGCAGTACATGTAGAAGAAAATCATATTTTATCTGTGAGGATTAAGATCAATTCATAATTTAGTCATTTTAAATAACACTTCAGCTCTTACTGTTAAATTCATCCCTTTTCGTGGCGTTCGCTGTAAAACATGAATTTCTTTTTGGTTATTCACAAACCTGGATGCTCCCAACAAATCACTGCTATTATTTATACCTCACTATAGGCTCATGTTGGCCAACACACACACACACAGTCTCTCTCTCTCTCACACACACACACACACACACACACTTTGCAGTGTGCTTCTCTACAATAGAAATGTGTGATGTAATCTCTGGGGAGCAGCTCTCTTTGCATGGGGAAATGCTGGTGTGAGGTGGGGAAATCGCACTGATGACTCTTGGCTCTTTTGTCCGGTTCACTCTGTGGATTTTTGTCATTTCAGGGTAATTCACATTTTTTTTAACGTTGTGATAACCTTTAGCAGATTTTGGCCAGAGATACAAAACATCCATCAGGTTGCCCTCCTGTAGGATCATGGAATGAAAAGCAAACTTCCTTTTCTTGTTGTCAAATTATACGCGTTTCATTTAAAAATCTTTTTTTTGGTTTTTGCAATTTGTGAAACACAAAACAGTCGCGAGACGGACCGTCCAAGAAGTGTAGAATCACAAAAAAATCCATACACTCTTTTCCTTGATTCTCCATTTTTAAACACACATCATCCTACATGGATGTGCAGCTTTAAAATAAAAAGACACACACACACACACACTGAGTGTGTTGTGGGTAACCTATAGCATCTACAGCGTTGTGCTTAAGACTGGAAGTGGCCGTGGAATGTTCTTGTCTGTCCTCGTTGGAGCACTATACAGGCTCGCTTGTTTTCAGGACAGACGTTGCAGTGAAACAATCCCAAGCCTTTGGCAGAGCACAGTGAGCCCATAGACACTTAGATAAACCTAATAATACCATGTCTCATCCAAAGCTACCTTACAGACGAGCTACAAATGTCACACTGTCAGTGTATCATTGCAGCATGATCAGATTCTCCGCTGCCTATTGCTGCGGTGCAGCTCGTGACGACACTATTGATCGCTGGCCTTAACAAATCATTGCATATAATGTCGAAGGAATTCAGAAGTTCCAATTGTCAGTCGCTGCTTGATTTAGACTTTAAATCCATATATGTTGGGCTGATGGCGAAAAGAAGTCAGGCTTCCGAATTGTGCTCAAGGACACACACTTTGTCTGCAGCGCATTTCATTAAAAAAAAGAAAATAACCACAAAAATTGAGGAGCTTGGATACAAACTTCACCTTGTGTGTTCATTTTCTTCCCCAAATCTTTAATTTGATGTGTTTTTTTTATGTGAATTTATTTGAATGCTGTACACCACAGCTCAGCGAGGACCTCTGTAATGTGCTGCATCCCTGAAAAGATGAAAAACTAAAATCAAGTGCCAACAAGCTTGTCTGGCATATCATCTCCCCCTCAGGCCTTCCGGACACTTGCCCCCTGGGGGCATGGGGGGTTGTGTTTGTGTGTGTGTGTTAGGATGGGGAGAGGAGAGGGAGGGAAGGAGGAGGAGGAGGAGATGGGGGTCTGCTTAGGAGTGCTTTTATAAAGCTTGCTGACTTAACCTTTGTCTAGCCCCGGCCAGCCAGGTCCTGCCGCTAGATGTCAAGCTCCTTGTACAATTAGAACATGTGTGCCGTTGACCTTGGCAGCACAGCTTACTCGTGTCGTAGAAAGTGTGAACAGCGGCGGGCTTTTCATGTCGCCACCGCTTCCTTTGCATCCAGTGTCTCTGTAGGTGTGCATGTGGAATGTGTGGCAGGCGGTGGCGCAGATATTGCATATGAACACACTAGTGGGTAAATTTCCCCAAGTGTGGACGGAGATGTACAGGATCAATTTCAACCAAGTGGAGTAAATTTGACCAATGTTACTGGTGATAAAAAAAAATATTTTCTACATCTTAGGAGACATTTCAGGAAAGAAACGTTCACTGAACAGGTGGACAGTTATCATTTTTTCATACTTTATCCACACACACATTCACATTTATTCAATCTCAATGTTCAGACTTGTACATTCTCTATAGCTTAATGTTCGAGGGAGGAGTGTACGCACTTATGAGGTGCAAAAAATATAATATAGTGAGGAAATCCCTGTTGACAGTGACAACACGATTCCCCTGCAGTGGGTCTTTGTTTGTCTTTTGTTTTAATCCCCTCTCACCATTGGGTGCAGGCCTCTGGACCACCCACATAGTTGTGCCAAAGATGTCTTCAAGAAGGCACTCAAATATGACTGTGTCTTAATTACCACTCAGCAGTGAAAACACACACGAACAAGTAAGATCCTGATTGAGAGGAAGGACTAGACAGGAGAGTGGGACGATTTAACATTAGACTAAACAGCAGATTTGGGGGAGGAGGGTTTAAGAGAAAGTCAACAAGCCATTAACCGAAAAGGTACATTTTGTCATTAAGGGTTTTTCTTTAAATGACTTTGTTTGTTCGTTTAGGTGATTTTAGCACTGATTTATTCAGAAAGTAAAGTCATGGAGGAAGAGTAGTCAGCTCAGATGCTTCAGTTTGCTTTTTGGGTGTAAAAAGTGAAAGAGTTTTCTTGTTTGAAGGATCTAAATTTAAAAGCAGCTAAAGTAAAGACAGAATCTATTAAATGTGTCTTTGGCCTGCTCAGGATCAGCGTCCATTAGGTGCTAAAGCCTCCTCCTCATCTCAAATTCTTTTCCAAATCCACAACCATGGGCCAGAGAGCCGTCTTGACGGGCGACACAGTCATCTGGACAGAGGGCCCATCACTGAATACTGTATTGCAAATGCTTACACAAACAAATCGTTAATGTTTTGGCTGCTCCACATCTGCAGGCAATGACAAAGGCCTCTCTGTTAGTGCAGATATGACTGTACCACTCTGCAGTAGGGCTGACCAGGCCGATGACACACACACACACACACACACACACACACACACACACATATATATATACAGAGCTGTGCTGAGGATGCTCGAGCATCTGCAGGTCTGAGGGTGCATGGAATCATCCGAGGAGATGCTTTAAGTGGTCACAGAGACGTTATTGTCCAGGAAAATATCATTTTTTAAAAAAATTTTTATAAAGATTTGTTGGTTTGAAAAATACATGCACATATGAGGGATAAAATTAGTGGAATGAATGCAATGCTGAAACAACGTGACAAACACATTCGGTATTTTAAAAACACTTAACAACACAACAAATACGATGTTTCTTCTTGTGTCCTCGTCTGTCAAATCAACTTGAATATAAAATCACAACTTAAATGAGTAATTTCTTAGAGAATGGAGTGGTGGATGTGTGATCAAAGAATACAATGGAAAAATTTTATTGGCACAAGAATTCAAACGTTGTTGAATGCAGCAGGGCCATTTTCTTTCCTGTTTTTTTTTTCTCGCCCTCCCCTCTCAACTTGGGCAGGACCTACAGTGATGTATCTCTCTTTAAGAGTCTTAAGCTATCCTCAGATGCTTGAGGCGAATGTATTTTAAAGGGGCAGAAGAAGAAGCACTTTTTGGAAGAGTTCTTACTGTCCGTTAAATTAAAAATATTAGTTTGTTGATGAAGAGGTTTTAAGCTGAAAATTGTTTAAATGTAGGATAGATAGAATATACTTTTATTTTTTAACTTTACCTTAACAGAGAGTAAATTTTACCAGTGTCATTGTGTGTGTGTGTGTGTGTGTGTGTGTGTGTGTGTGTACTCATTAAGTGAATCTGGAAATTGTTAAGAATGGGAGAATTAGCAATTGCTCAATGCTTCGCTCAATGCTCGGCTCTGTGGCTTTCACAGAATCAGTGGAAAGCATGAATACCTCATCTGATATAATATGTCAGATTAGCGGTTTCAGTTAGCATGCCAAAGATTGCTGAGCAAGATAGCGGACACACAGATTCAATGTCTACAATCCCCCTATTGACTGCGTTCAGCTTAATATTTGCATCTGAGTAAATGAAGACTCTTAAAGGAATGAGAAACGGATTGGATTTTTTTCCTTCATCCTTTCCTTTCTCATGCTATAGGAAAATCAATACCACCCCCTACACACACACATGTGCGCGCACACACACACACACACACACTTTTTCACTGTCTTGCAAACACATAACAACCACAAAATGTCGCCTTCACACAGCTGCACAACACAATAGCACCCCACTGTTTGAGGGTGACTGTGAACGCAAATGGAATTATTTTGAGATCATGAGCATGTACAGTGTTATAATATTTCCAACACAAGCATAAAAATAATCAAGTGGCATACCAGTGTGGCCTGTATTGTAAAACTGGGTAATTATAGTGATGTTCAAACTGTCAGAAACCACAGCAAAATTCCCACCTGGATGGTTCCTTCAATCTTTTTTAAAGTGGTAGTGTGCACATTTTCAAACGAGTCAACTGTTTTGAGCTCTTAAGGGTGCAGAACTGAACTTAAAAATAAACTCTTAATAATATTTCTTTGATCGTGCTTACGGTGAACGTTGCAACAAAACTGAAAATGCCAGGTGAGACGGACATTTTCAAATAAAAACTCTAAAATTAAATTCACAAAAAATATTATAAAGTACGAAAAATAATTTCACTTTTTTAGGTCATAAAAACGTAGCTCTTCACAGGAAGGCCTGTGCAAACACACCTTATCACGCTCTATTTTTTAGCGAGAGTAAAAAGCATGTGTGTGTGTTATAGGTGTTTATATACATACGCACGGAATTTGTGTGTGTTCTTTGTCTCTCTCCATACGTATGTGTGTGTGTGAAAAAAAACAAAAAAAAACGTGTCAGTGTGTGTGAGGTCAGAGGCATACAAAGGCCCCCACTTGTAATTGTATGAATGAATAAAAGAGATTGACAGTAATACCATTCTAATAACTAATCAGCTCAACACAATGCCTACTCATTTGCGTTGACCTTTCAACCCTCAATTATGGAAATGAGTTCTGCTGTCCGCTGCTGGGCTAAGGAGATTTTTGGCCTGCTGTCACGTGCCGCTGACGTTTCCACACACTTGCTCCTTTTTCACGTCTTGATTTTTGTTCAGGATTTAAGCTTTTTAATGATGATATATAATATAAATTAAAGACATTATCAATTAAATTTTTTATGTTTTTATGGAATTTTTATGGAGTTGGCTAAAAAAAAAAAAAAAATCAAGGAGGGTGGTGACATATGATATTGCAAAGTGGAAATGATTCAAACACCAAAATGAAAAGGTGCAGGTTTTAACGTCTTTTTCTCCTTCTGTTTTCCTTATTTAACCTGGCAACCTACATGATTAAGTAAAATAATATCTTGTTTTGTCAGCCCTGCCCCCAGTGAGGATGAGAACACGGAGCCTGTCCAAAGCCTTTCTGTTGATAATTAATTAAGTTACAGACACCAGACCTTGATAGCTCATGCCCCCCCCTGGACAGAAATTACAAGAGAAGTGATGAATTTCTTTACTAATGAGTCATTGTAATT
This sequence comes from Argyrosomus regius, assembly GCA_946959425.1. NCBI lineage: Eukaryota > Metazoa > Chordata > Actinopteri > Sciaenidae > Argyrosomus > Argyrosomus regius. Next base: position 8,340,333 of record OX336884.1, on the reverse strand, counting down.
GGCACGAATGCTTCATGTCTGCTTCCGCCATGGCTCGCTCCATTTTAACCTCTGAAATGAGTCAAAGCACTGTATGAATCTCATAATTACTCACAAAGCGTGGTGAGACCTTTCATCTCGAGTAAACGTGCAGTTTGTAATGTGCTGCAGGGGTTTTTAGGGGTAGTGTCTTTTTATCTCTTACATTCAAAATCACTTTAACTTTCATACTTTATTCAAGACTGTGTGTACGTGTCTTCGTGTTTAGATATACAGCTCCATATGCACAAATAATTATAAACGTTTTTTGCTCTTTTAGTAGCTATGAACCTCTTTTTAAAGAATTATTAACTCACCTAAGAACATAACTTTGTTTTATGGCAGCTTTTTTGGAGTGACCATCTTTTTGTGTAATAAATCACTTCTGTTTGCAATAATGGCAATTAAATTGTCCTAAACATTTTTTTTTTTGTGTAAAGTGTATATAAAATTGTTTAATTTGTATATAAATAATTATATTACTGGATATATTCTGGGTCAATGGGTGTAAACTGAAATAAAGTACGTGCAGGGTGCTGTGGTGGTGATTGAGCACACGTCCTACTCGCAATGATAGGGAAATACGTATACGACCACGAACAACACATACACACACATAGAGCGTAACTACGCTTAAACACAAAAAATAAACATAGAAGGGAGGCCATTTTACATGGTTTTGATCAGGTGTGAATTAGGTCCATGTTCAGAGCTTATGCTGGCTTGTTTGACTCTTGATGGCTGCATGTGGAAGAGGAAGTGGCTTCCTACAACTGTGATTAAACATGTGTAACTAATCAGAGACTTTGCTGCCATGGCACTAGCATGTAATTTGTTGAGTCTTATTTCAGAGACCATGAGAGAGAGAGAGAGAGAGAGAGAGAGAGAGAGAGAGAGAAACAAGAAGAATTGCTCAATTGAAAGGGAATGTTTTGTATTTCAAAACATTTCAAAGTGGGCATGATTTGAAATTATAGATATGTATATATTTTGGTTGAACATAATTTTAACTGCTATGCTACAATTTAACAGTGAAAAGGCCGGAAATGTAAAAGGACTATAGATTCAACAAATCTTTGCACTCGCTTTTGACAACACAATTCTCCTGACATCATAACCAAAGAATATTCCCGTATAGAGTCCCTTGCTTACATTCAGGGCTAAAGAATTACCTTTGCAATGCTAACCTAAAAGGCCCAGGCATTTGAAATTCAGGTGGAAATGACTGAGCTTGATAGCAGAGGGGAATCCTAATAGGGCCATCAAAGTCCTGATTTGTACCCAACAGATGAGGCAGCTGTGAATTGTATGAAATATTGGAAATCAATAGGTTCTATGGAATTTCATTAAGCGGCAGTATCCACAATTGATAGGCCCTCATAATTTGATGGATTGCACAAAGAAAATTATTAGCTGGCTCTATGGAGAGGGTGTGAATGCACAAACCTGGGTCTTGAGAATTGGTGAACTAGGGCAATTTGTTCAGAGTAAAAAAATAAAAAGAATATTGATTTTGGTTATGTTAAAAGAGAGAAAAAAAATCAAAGGTTAAATCTTTGCAACCCTGCACTGCAAAATATGTGTGGATTCTTTATTGATTATTTATTCATTAATTCTTCTTTTTTTTGCTCCCTCCCTCCCTTTCCTTTCCCTCTTTACTACCCTGACCCCCTCCCCTCTCTCTAGCCCGAGGTGATGTGCTGGATGATGCCGACAGTGGGAATGAAAGCCGCAGTGGCAGTGAGGAGACGCACGTATGTGAAAAGTGTTGCGCCGAGTTCTTCAAGTGGTCAGACTTCTGTGAACATTTAAAGAATTGCACCAAAAACCCCCTGGTGCTCATAGTGAATGACAATGAGGACACACCTAACCCCTCCCAAGAATACCCTACAGAGCCCTCCCCTGCCCCCAGCTGCACAAGTGAGCAGGCTGACAGCGAGGACCCCAGGGAGGGCAACCACAGTCCTGCTGGTGAGGGGGATGACATCCCAGAGACAGCAACCTTAAATGGGGTCAATGTCCTAGAAAAGGAGGACGAGCAGATGGAGCTAGAGCTTTCACCTGAAAAAAATATGGATCCTGAAGAGAGAGATGTGACATCCCCTGAGCCAGACGGCTCTCTACCTCAGCTCAATGATGTTGTCCCCTCCACTGTTACAAACTACACCATGCCAAGCACCAATGTTACCTTGGAGACCCTGCATGGCACCCGGGTTGCGGTTGCCCAGTTTTCACAGAGCGTAAGGGCAGCAGCAGGCAGTGGGGTTTCCACCATGGCTATTCCCATGATCCTGGACCAGCTGATGGCCCTCCAGCAGCAACAGATACACCAGCTGCAGCTGATAGAACAAATACGGAGTCAGGTGGCTCTGATGAACAGACAGTCTGCCTCACAGCCTGCTCTCAACCACCATCACAGCAATGCTGCTGGAAACCAGGGGCCTGTGTCCTCCTGTGTCCCCCCTGTTGCAAGTCAGCTTCAACTACACAACTTCATCACTCCCCCTGTCCATCAGCTGCCTGTTAGGTTGCCGGCCACTCTCAGTGGCCAAGGCCCTTCGCCCCTAACCTCAGCAATAGAGGGGCCTCTTTCTCAAACACCACAAAGTGGCAGTCAGCAGTCTAACTCTTCAATTCCCAACACATCTACAAATAACTCGGTGTTTCCCCCACCCAGTGGTACTGGATTGTCATCTCTGCTTCCCTCCTGCTCATCCTCAGTCACGAACAACAACATTAGCACTAGTAGTAGTGTTACAGGAGGTGGTGGCATTAGCTGCAGCTCAGCTCTTCCCAGGAACTCCACCACCCCTCCCTCACTCAGCCACAGCAGCCTCCTGAGCTCTGCCTCCAGTCTACCGCTGATACCTCACAGCTCGTCAAGCAGCGTTATCTTCCCCAACCCACTGGCCAGCATAGCAGCCACAGCCAATGCGCTTGACCCACTCTCTGCTCTGATGAAACACCGCAAGGGGAAGCCCCCAAATGTGTCTGTGTTTGACACTAAGCCCAGCTCCGAGGACCCCTTCTTCAAGCATAAGTGTCGGTTCTGTGCCAAGGTGTTTGGCAGTGACAGCGCCCTACAGATCCACCTGCGTTCCCACACTGGAGAGAGGCCCTACAAATGCAACATATGTGGCAACCGTTTCTCCACCAAGGGAAATCTGAAAGTACACTTCCAGAGGCACAAAGAGAAATACCCACATATTCAGATGAACCCCTATCCTGTGCCAGAGTACCTGGACAATGTGCCCACAAGCTCAGGCATCCCATATGGAATGTCTTTGCCCCCAGAAAAACCTGTAACCACATGGTTAGACAGCAAACCTGTCCTCCCCACGGTTCCCACCTCAGTGGGGCTCCAGCTGCCTCCCACGCTGCCGAGTATGATGGGAGGTTTTGGCGAGTCTCCAAGCCTCACTCCACTCAACAGGTCTCCTCAGAGGCCATCTCCACCCTCAAGTGAGTGTGCATCTTTGTCCCCAAATATCGTCACTGACTCTGGCATGACCACTACTTCACCCTCCCCAAAACCCAGCCTAGGGAGTGATGCACCTCCTCTTTTGAAACCTGAAGGTGTTCTCCTGCCCCCAAGCTGCTCTACTAGGCCAGGAGAGAACACCACCACCACAACCACAGTAACTCAAGTGGTCCTTTCATCTACCGTCACTTCCCCCACATCGTCCAGCAGTGGCCAGGTCACTGAGCCCATCACTAGCCCCAACTCTGTTTCTAACCCTGTGTCCCATCCTGTCCTTCCCATGCTCTCAGACCAGTTTAAGGCCAAGTTTCCCTTTGGTGGCCTCCTAGACTCTATGCAAACCTCAGAGACATCAAAGTTGCAGCAGCTTGTTGAGAATATTGACAAGAAGATGACTGACCCAAACCAGTGTGTCATCTGTCATCGCGTTCTGAGCTGCCAGAGTGCTCTCAAGATGCACTACCGCATCCACACTGGCGAGAGGCCTTTCAAATGCAAGATATGTGGGCGGGCATTTACCACCAAGGGAAACCTGAAAACACACTTTGGTGTCCATAGATCCAAACCTCCACTTCGGGTTCAGCATTCCTGTCCTATATGTCAGAAGAAGTTCACGAATGCCGTTGTCCTGCAGCAGCATATCCGTATGCACATGGGTGGGCAGATCCCCAACACCCCTGTCCCTGAAAGCCTGCAGGAGATGGACACTGACCTCTCCTATGATGAGAAGAGCTTAGATGCGATGAGTAATTATGATGATGACCTTCTGGATGAAATGGAGCAGGCTATGGAAGATGAAGCTGACTTAAAAGAGATAGAAGTGGACCCATCTAAACCTTATTCACCTGGCAGCTCCCCGCCAACTTCTATCATCTCCAGCATTGCTGCAATGGAGAACCAGATGAAGATGATCGACTCCACTGCCAATATGACCCGTTCATTTGGTCAAAAGCTTATGCAGAACGGCAGCAGCTTTGGAGGAGAGACTGACTGCTTTGCCACTGATTCCCTGTCTATGATGGGGGATGCTGAAGGTCAAAGCTTGGGGAGCCCTGCTTTGTCTGAGTCATCTGGCTCTATGCAGCATTTGTCCCCAGCTCACAGCCATTCTGAGAGCCAGCTATCAAAGTCCCCAGCTACACTCAACAACAATAACAGCAGCAGTGCCATGACAGCAGAGGATGGCCAGGAGAACAATGCAGCTGGCTTGGCAACAGTGAAGTCGGAAAAATCAGAGACCCCGTCTCCGCTTTCGGCAACTGAAGGCACTGGGGCCCTTGACCTGACTGCCACTCAACCTGGCAGGCACTTTATCAAGGAAGAGAGCCACTTCAACATGCTGTTTCTAAGTAGAGATCGAGGTGTGTATATGCAATATCAACAAAAACTTAACACATTATATAAAATTAAATATGTATACCGATTTAATCTACAGTCTTTACAGTCTTAAAAAAGTTACTCACAATAACATATAGAGTAGTAGTAGATAACAGTAAAAATGATGTGATATAATATGATATGATATATTGGTATCCATAGAAGGAGCAAATATAGTTGAAAGTATTACCACATTTTATTAATTGATAAATAGACAGTCTTATTAGCCTAATTAATGCACTGCAGCTTCAGCTTGGAAGTGTAACTTGTACGGCTTCAAATTCAAGCATTGACCCTGTGTAGTTTTAATGACAGCGTTCTAATATTGGACCTCTTCTTCTTCTTTTTCAGGGCTGAGCACTCCTAATTTGGCTAGCACCGCATCAAACATGATCAAAATGGAAATGAACGGGCATGGGAAGTCAGTGTCTCTGAGTGACAACTCTCACCTGCCTGTGGGCATCCAGGTTCCTGCTGCAGCACCCCAGACCACTATGAGCCCCAGCATCAACCCCATGTTGGCTCCCCCACCTCCACGGCGCACTCCTAAGCAGCACAACTGCCACTCGTGTGGGAAGAATTTTTCCTCAGCCAGTGCTCTGCAAATCCATGAGCGCACACACACTGGGGAAAAACCTTTTGCCTGCTCTATTTGCGGAAGGGCTTTCACCACAAAGGGCAATCTGAAGGTACGAATCAGTTTAATTAGAATTGTATATATATATATATATATATGGTCATTCTGCTTTAAAAGATGCATACCATGTAACATGAAACACTCTGGGATTGATCATACCTCAAGATCTTGTGTCCCCCTTCTTTCCAGCACTTTTTTAGGACCCTTTTGATTGTTTCCTTAATTTCTTTTAATTTATACCACCAGCATATATTCAGTCAATTTCAGATATAAAAATACATGTTCAGAACTAACAGGCCTCAAAATAAAAAAAAAAAACTAATATTGCTTCTTGTAAGATTCCTCTTTGTCTGGTTTAAACAACTCAGTAAAATCTGAAATGTAGCTGCTAACCTTAATGGTTTTGTGATATCTATTCATTTTCAATCAATTTCAACAGTTTCCAAATGTGCTTTCATATAAAATTTCACAAAATCACAAAATTTCAAAAGTGTATGTCTTTATTTTGACATTGAATTTTGGCCTTTTCCCTTCCATTCCCATCCATAAAATGTTTATTTGTATGTCGTATTTGCCTTGGATGTAGAATAAGACTGACTTAGAATGAGACACTCATGAGGTTTCTTTTTACTGTCTTGCTAATTTTAGGTTCACATGGGAACACACATGTGGAACAATGCTCCAGCCCGAAGGGGTCGGCGACTGTCTGTAGAGAATCCCATGGCCCTGCTGGGTGGGGATGCCATGAAGTTCAGCGAGATGTTCCAGAAGGATCTGGCGGCTCGGGCTATGAACGTCGACCCGGGCTTCTGGAACCAGTATGCAGCCGCCATCACCAACGGGCTCGCCATGAAGAACAATGAGATCTCTGTGATCCAAAACGGAGGCATCACCCAGCTGCCTGTCAGCCTCGGCGGTACAGGAATCACTTCATTGGGAGCCATGCCGGGAGGAATGGACCGTGTTCACACTGGCAGCAGCCCTCCCATGACGGGTATGGAGAAGGCTGGTCTGGATGTCGGGGCCACACGCCCCTTCTCCAGATTTATGGAGGAGAACAAAGAGATTGGGATCAATTAAAAAGACTTTTCTGTATTATTCCAAGGTAGGCGTTTGGCAAAGACTAAGAGTCTAACACAAGGAAAGAAACTGCAGATCCAGTCTGAACTCATGCGTACTATATTATGTACAGATTAAATATTTTTGTTTGGTTTTGGAAATATAGTATTTAGTATTGATTAGAGGTCTTTGCCTTTCACCCATTCCCTCCTCACTTGATATTTCGCCTATACGAAGAATACTTTGTCTCTTGTTTGAGAATATGTCGTCTTGCAAGATTTGCATGGTACTTATTGGTTTTTATCAGTATGTTTGACTGCTTTTATGAATTCCTTTGAAAACCAGGATCCTGCCTCATTTACAATGGGCTAGCATCTTGTCTGGACAGGACTGAAACAGAAAAGAACAGAGATTTGTTTAAAGACGTTCTGGATTTGTCTGCAACATTGTTTATGATTGCTCTTTTTAGTACAAAAGGGCCATGGATAGACTGAAGAGAAGACTGAAGTATAGTGTTTCTGTGCTCGCCTGATATTTTTTTTTTTCTCATGAACTAGAAAACTTGAAAAAAATAATGTTTGAACTATTTTAATCTTTACATTTAGTCTCCCAGCATTGTCTTATAATATTGTCCTGTGTCTTTAGTATTTATGATATTGACAAAAAAGCGGGTATACAAAAATATATTTAATGGCCCAAGCATTTTATTGATCCATTTTTTTTCTAAACTGCAGGCTTCACTGATGAATATCTCTTTCAATAAGACAATATGTCATTTGAGTTGAACAACAGAGAAAATCGTAGGTTTTATTTGGATATCTGTTGAGACTATGTGTATCTCATTACACGGTAAAGAGGCTAGAGATATCCGAAGCTGCTATGACCACAACCCTGCTTTTAACCTTTGTAAAAAGAAAAAAGAAGTGATCCTTTTGAAGAAATATCTATGTATAGAAATACAGACAAATCTAAAACAGGTATGCATATTTTGTATCACATAAAAATAGACATCATGAGTTGAGAGTATTTGTCATGTTTGTGAATGCACTTTTTAAAAACAAGACGTTTTGTCTGTGAGTTACCGTTAACCTTTTGACTGAGCTATCTATCACATGCTGTTTTCATTGTTTTCAGCGTACCACTCCTACAATTTGCAGAGTCGGTTCTCTGTTATTGCATCTGTGCTACTTGTCAGAGTGCAAACTCATCACTCAATCAAAACCTTCTTAAATAAAAAAAAATAGAACAGGTGTGTGTTTGAATGGTTTCCTTATCTGCATCATGTCTTCCCTTTCTCTGTCACCCTTTTATTTCCATAAATTAAAATTGAAATACCAGATACATATGATCAAGTCAATGACAAGGTCTGTTTATTATCACTATGATTATTATTGTTATTTAAATTTTCCTAAATCCTTATGTAGAGAATTATTCAATATGCTGAAGCTGAGAAAGGCGAAGGCAGAAGAAAAGGTCCAGGCGGGATATCTTGTTTTGGAGTGAGGGCCTCACTGACCACCAGAACATCTGATTTTGGAAAAAAAAAAAAATGTGAGTAAATTATTTATTAGGATTATTTTTTATATCATCTACATGTATGCATACATGAACTTCTGTATTTGATATTTTACTAATAATATAATCAAATTAATTAGTAATAAATTAGCAGTTGCCTTTAAAATCAAAAACTCCTTTGTTTCCTGGATGCTCATAAATGATGGCCCTTTATACTCAGCAAATACATATGCCTTCTCTTTTAGGACACATGGTTATTTTTTTTAACTAGACCTAGATATTTTATGGCAATTTTGTAAAAAAAAAAAAAAAAAGAAAGAAAGAAAGAAAGAAAGAAAGAAAAAAAATCATTCCTAATTTTCTTTTATTCCTTTTCTTTTTTTAATCATTGCAGCTTTGAATTGAGATTGATAATTTGGGGGGAAAAAAACACACTCAAATAACTTTTAACAATTATTTTGGATTATTATATGTATGTGTGTGTGTTTGTGTGTGTTTTCTTGTAAAGATCAGTGTGTGTGTGTGTGTGTGTGTGTGTGTGTGTGTTTTCTTATAAAACAGTCTACACAGAATTAAAAGGAAAAAAAAAATCACAATTGCAGCTGATGATATGTTGGACTTTGATTACATCCTGGAAATCCACTGATCTGTACACGTAATTAAACATATCAGAACTATAATGATAATATATTCATTAGTCAGAGACAAATTACTGCAATATTTCTGACAATATGTAGTGAATGCACAAAATTCTGCAGTATGAAAAACAATTGTTTTCCACTCATGAGATTATTCCAGGTAAAAGCTGGTATCCTTAATCAATTTTGTTTGTCAAATCTATCACAAAAATTAAAACTGATCTTATATTTTGGTGTGTGGAGATTTAATGATTTTCACATTATAAGACATACAGTACATAATGGTGCATTATACATTATGATCTATGATAATACTACAGAACATTAATGACTACATGGCTGGAATTAGTGTTCAACTGAACTAATTTAAATTCAATGACGAAACAAAACCATAAAATCCTTAAACTTGTCGTGGATGTTGTGTAATAAAATATTAGATTATCATTAACGTGTGAGACAATCTGTGTTCATCCAGCAGTGTGCCAAGACATTACACTTCAAAACTGATGACTTCCTGTGCTGCTGTGGCAGTGTGGATGTGTGAGACAGTGCTGTGTCTGTGGGATTCCACGAAACCATCATAAGTTTGTGTGCGCATGTGTGTGTGACTGTTAAAGCGATGGTGGCCTCCTCCCAGCCCCCCCACCCCCGCAGCACACTTGACACATGGTCCACATGTGTGCGAACACACACACACACACACACACACACACAATCCCACACTCCCACACAAATACCCGTGTTCTCACTTTCTCCAACATAAAAAAGACAAAACAGAATCACTCTAAATATTCTTTAGAGATGGAGAAAGCAAAATTGTGAACAACAACATCAGGTGCAAGATGAAAGTTAATGCTAACTTTAATCACTGAGTACAAAAGAGTTTTTCAATGCTTATCTGTGGCAACTGGACTGGCAGATGTGATCCACTTGACTAAAGCCTTGATCCTGAATTCCTCACTATATAAAGGAAGATTACCATGACTTTAAACTCAGTTTCATGTCAGTCTGTAGAATGTGGCAATAAATCATTCTTGGAGGCAAAAATAAAATAATTGAAGCCGCCCTAAAATATCAGACCTAAAGATCGGATGTCAAAATTTCATCCATCCTGTCATTTTCAATGAATGCCTGCAGGTTTCCTACCAGGTGTTTCTGAGCAGCTGATAGCAACAACTATTAGACATGATAATTTCCTGAACCACCCAACGCAGCAAAAATGTAAGCATATATATTAGGAGACAATACGTTATCAACAATGTTGCAAAGATGCAAAGCTATAGGCACACCGGCACATTATCCACTGCAGCTCCAGTGATGATTGGTCTGTCAAAGTCCAGCTTACATCAGCTTTCACCACTGAACCATAAGTGTTTATTTTTGTGTTATTTTTCTCTTGACTTTCACACACGTATTACTTTTCACGTTGATGAATCAGTGTTAAGTCTGCCCTCGGGAGCTCTTCGGGGCTGATTCGGTAATGCGCGCTGCCGTTTGTAAGCCCATTGTTTGACATTGCACTGTCAGCTGATCACACAGGCTTAGTCAGTGGAATTGTCAGGTAATGAAGAAATTTCATACTGACTGTTTTTCTCTATGAAGGCACTTATTTTGCTCATATTTGAGTGGAAACAAAATACATTCCACTCATTCTTCGACTCATGCGCTCGCATTTAGCAAAAGATTTTGAGAGAGCCAGTATACATGCATGTAAAGACTGTTGTCTGACACTCTAAATGGCGATTCTTCTCAAATTTATAATATAATTCAATAGGCTGTTGCTGTTCATAGAAATACTCTGTGAAGGGTGGCTGTTTTTCCTCAAGTGATTTCAATTATGATGCTGTTCCATCTCAACATGGGGTTAAATGAGGTTATAAATATGATACTGTCAGACTGTATTTCCATAACAGACTTGAGCATGTTACTCAGATTTTCTTTTTTTTTTCCATTAAGCAATACATTACAATGCAGTGTCTAACATGTGATGTGCAATTTCATTTTACTGTTAAAAACAGAATGTTTATGAGCAACCAGGGGAACGCAGACAAGGAATTATTTGAGGTGTGTCCATTTAAGAGGATTTTAACAAGTATAATTTTAGAGTGTGCTACAAGGCTAATTGTCTGAAAGTAAACATGTCTTTCCATTTCTCTCGGATATTTTTTTTTTTTTTCTCGTTTTGAAATGTGGCAGCTTTCCTCCTTGTTCAGCGCACAGAGCAAATTGCTTGGCCTTTTTTGTTTTATCTGCACTTCACTCGTGTTTGTGTGCTACCTGTTTGAAGTGAATATGTGTGACATTTGGGCATGGCACAGTGTGAACAGACAGGCCATCATTGGGACGGGGCTGTCGGCTGTTTGTTTAATGCCCTGCCTACTGTGAAAGTCTCCCTGAAACAGGCGCAGTAAATATCCCCATTGATCCAGAGGCAGGGGGCCCTACGATGATGTAGTGGCGAAGAGCCACAGGAGTAAATCTAACCGACAGTAATCCAATCCCATTCTCAAGGCTCTGGGATCTGAGATAGGTGCTTTAAATCCAAAAGTGTGCCTTTTTGCACAATTTCTCTGCCTTTGTTGGTGCTGCTTCTCTTGTTTTTTTTACTTCCATGTCTCAGCTCTCGAGTCAATCCATAGCTTGCCAGGGTGCTTCGCTAGCTATCCTTTATATTTGTTTAAAATCAAAGTCCCATAATGATGCCGCAAACTCAGCCTCCACTGTCAAACTCACTCCCACCCTTACTTTTGCTTGTCTAAAGCATGTGCATCCACCTGAAGTGCAAACTCCAAAGTTAAGAGACTGTGAACGGTGTGTTTGTGTGAGTGTGTGAGTGTGTGTGTGTGTGTGTGTGTGTGTGTGTGTGTGTGTGTGATAACACTCCTCAGGTAATCACTGTTCTCTGTGGATGGTAGAGGGATACACTGGAAACTCTGAAACCCCATTAGGCTGGAATTTCCCTTTGATGGCCAAAAGCTGCCTACCTAGCGCTTGACTGGTTGCTTGGCTGCTCCAGCAAGTGTTAGTTTTCATGCAGGCTCTCAAGATGACAAAGTTACGCACTCCAGATCCCCTGGAATAGGATTGTGTGGTTTACAAATTCAAATTCTTTCCTGTATGGATTGTTGAGAGTTGCTGAAGCATGGTGCTCTTTAGCCTGGTGAGCATTTTGAAACATTAACAGTTTGGTACAGTTAGAGATCAACAGTTGGGTATTTCTCACCAATGAAGATGCCTGTGGTTACTAGTTCACAGAATTATTCAGAATTATTTTTATGCACTCTGCTGCATGCATCCAACAGTAGTCAGTGGTTTAAGGACACTTACCACAGAGTGTTAGGGGAAAGCATCACTGTAAATTTAAGTCACAAAGCCAGTTCTATTTTGACATTCATTTACATCGGAGATTAAAACAGTTTTGTGGGCCTCGCCCTGCATGTAAATGTGTGTATTTTTGTACAACTTTCAGCTCTTCTTTGAGAATTTGAACAGAGAAAATTCCCGACTTTTTCTCATGATACCTTTAAGTTGATACATCTAGTAAGTCTATACTAACAAAGAGGCACTGGCCGGTCAGAAGCAGGTTGAAGGGCACTCCGCTTGCTATATCGTCGAGGTCCAGTCAAGGTGGGAGGGTGGGTTTATCTTTTGCAGTTAAAGGAAGTGGGGGGAAAGGAGCTCGGAGAAAGGTGGGGATGTTTTGGAAAATCAATGAATGCGTGGGACACAGTGGTGATCCACCTAAAAGGGAACACGTCATCAATTAAACAAACTTGGCGAACAGGGCCAATTCATCAGAGAGCGGCGTGGATCAGCTATTGGGTTCAGCTTCGACGTGACAAATGCCGGACCTCCTCTGTGTGCCCAAGGTTGCCGATCGATAGAGATCATCATTGTGATGTGGCCTTTTATCTCACAACCTGCTCCCTCAAGCCTTATATTATTCTATTCCCAACACAGAGATCTCACAGGAGGAGGAGGGGTGAGAAGGGCATGAGCTTGATTGTATCTTTTATTCTCAGAACGTATCGGCATCGTTTGTCCAAACTGTTTTAATGGCTTTTGATGATCATCCCGTCCCGAAATCGGAAAGTTTTGAGGGTTCTTATTGGGTTTTGTACCTGCCGTTGCAGTTTGTTTCGTCTTGGGATTATTCCTCCGCAGATGAATATCACTCTGGTTAACATGTCGTTGCTCGCTGAGGGATTGACTCCTCTCAACACAAGCCTGCTCCCCCTCAGCGGCACTTATTCAAATGTGTCAAATCCGGCTGAGAGGAAAGCCTCCTGGGTTGCTATTGATCTGTGCCATTATGGAATTCCATGCCAATAAACTGTCATGACTTACTGTAACAGTCCAATGATTAGGCTCCACTTCAGTCACATGACCGTGGAGAGCTTCCTCATTATCAGAGGCCATTATGAGAAAATGGAGTTTTGCAATTGAGTTATGCAATGATAAATATTGACTTATTACAGCTTTAATCGGCTGGTTTAACTGTGTTATTGGTGTATGGGCCTATAGAGTTGCCAGTAATTGCAGTGTTGTTATGTGCATCATGATCCACTCTTTTGACTTTTTTTCAACCTCTTCTTCTTTCATGAAACCACATCAGACACACACCAACTTTGATGTAATGTCTCAGTTCTGAAATTGTGTCTTAATATAGAACACGATTTCAATTTTTTGATATACAATGTGTCCGGTCGCAGGGTCTTAAGCTGATCTCACAATGTGAGCGGACCTCATTTTGGCTGTATTCACATATACGTGTAGTGGATTGTTCAAAATTTCCAGTAACTTTTTCCATATAAGAGAAATGGAAAGTGACTGCAAGGTGCACAACTGAAGGTCCCTCTTGCAAAAAAAAAACAAAACTGTTTTTTGGCAGAGTGGATCACTTTCAACGGTTGGGAAAGGTTAAGGTTTTAGAAAAGCACCAACTGACATGAACTGCCTTTTTTCTGCCAGTTTTCTCAATCCATCCAATCACCATGAAAATGTAGCCAGAAAGCAACAAAAACTGTGCAGAACGTGTTGGTGGAGAAACTGTTCACTCCAAAAGGAAATAAAGCACTTTTGCAATACATCTTCTTTGCTAGTAAACATGGTAAGCTCCATTTAATCTGAACATGTCAGCAGCAAAAATATTTTTCAGACTCCCACATGGCAGGTTTTGACCTTAAACTACATGCAGTTTCAGTCTATGTGTGCTAATTTCCTATCCTACCTTCTAACTTCGTCAAATCTGTTCAGCTCCTTGCAAGTGCTGAAACTTTACACCTGGGCTGTAGTGTAAAATATGCATGTGGACACTATCAGTTACATGCTTCTAGCCTGCTCCAGCTGGGAGAAATTGAGGATATTACAACTCACTCTGTGTTTCACCAGCCAGCCCCAGTTTCCCAACACTGATTTGAACCAGTCTCTGCTATCTGCTCTTCATTAGATGAGATTTCAGCTCCGCTAGTAGCTGCAGGAATGAATAAAGGCCAGGCTTGCAAAACTACTCCGGCAGTAGCACTTGACAAATATGGCAGAGTGGGCTCTTGTTCTGTTTCTACTGAAATCAAATGCTAACATGTGTAGCTTAACATACAGCTGTTATTATTTTAGCAACTTAATTTAATGCTGATCTCTGGTTTCAGATTTCTTTAGAGATCACATCATCACATGTTGACTTCACAGACAGTGAGTGGTCTCTTTACATTTTTCCTGATTGACTATATGTATCATAATATGCTATTATAGTTACAAGAGTAAATAAAGTTTGTTATCTCCACCCTTATATAAGTGATCACAATACACTTTTGGTAATACAGTGTTGCATACTTTCACTTTATTTTTTTTAATGTATTTAATTATTGTTTTTGTTTGTTTGTTTGTTTGTTTGTTTGTTTGTTTTCTTTATTCACAAAATGTCCTCTGGAAAATGAAATTCTATTGGCCCTTGCTGGGGATGCTAAAACCAATAGAGAACTATACAGAAGAATGAACAATGCAGAGCTCTGAAATTGCACTGGGCCTTGAAATGCATTATAGTGCATTCAAATAAGAGAAGCCAAGTCTCAGCAGGGCTTGCAACACCCTCTTGACTCATACTGTTTTTGATGCAGCCAGATTGTGAACACTACTTGCTGATGTATGGAATTTGAAGAGTTCAGAGTTGTCACTGTCAGGGATTGACATGATGAAAGGATCAATGTAAAAGCCTTGCTGCCAAGCAATAATCTATCTAAACTGATCACGCTTAAAATTGCCTGGGGGTATTGATTACATGTGCAGGCCCAGAAAACACTGTAAGCACTGTGCAATAATAATCAAATTGGCTAAGGAGGCAGATTGTTTTCCCCTTTCCTCTTTGGCATTGTTCATTCTCTACATTTCATATACACTCTGCATTAAAAGCTTTTCACTTGAACAAGTGGGGCCAGTTGGTTTCTTTGCACAGTTTGTGAGAGAAACCTTATGTGTGCCCATGTGAACACTTTAATGTGCAGCACGCCAAGTAATCACAAGCAACAGTTTCAGTACTGTGAAGACAAACCAGTGATGTAAAGGTGTAAATATTTTTGTGGTACAAAAAAAAAAGAAAAACTAAAAGTCAAGCACTGTTCTACCACCTAAAAATGAATTTAGAATTTTAGTGGAGGACGTTTTTAAACATAAAAAAGTAATCCATGCTAAATTTAAATGAAACATGTCCTAAATTAAGTTTTATAAGTCTATCTATTTGATGTAAAATTAGTTATTAAAATGATTTAATGTAGTGCAACAAATGCCTAGAACCCATTGATAAAGAATATAGGTCGACATTATCGAATGCTGTGGAAAATTAAATGATCTTATTTCTTATCTTATAAATAAATAAATTATCTTGCTATATTATCTTATAGTTCTCTGCTTTCCAACTTAAAGGAACAGTGTGTAGGATTTTGTGGCATCTAGCAGTGTAGTTGCTGATTGCAACCACCTCTCCCAACCCTCTCCTTCCTAGCCTGAAGGATAACTACAGTGGGCATGAAAAGCCGGAAAATGCCGAAGGCCCCAATAGAGCCAGTGTTTAGTTTGTCCGTTCTGGGCTACTGTAGGGGGCTTCAACATGGTGGACTCTGTAGCAGAGGACCTGCAGCATCTGTATATATAAAAGGCTCTTTTTAAAGGTCTCCCTTTTAGGTGATTATACACTAATGAAAACATGCATATCATATTCAATTGCTGTAAATAGGGTCACTTAAATCTTACACACTAGACCTTTAATAGATTAAGATGTTACACAAGCCTGGTAGCAGTAATGTTGTAAAGACAGAGCTGTCTTCCAGAGGTGCTGAGAGATCATGGTATTGTACAAGAGAACTAATTGACCAAACGCCAAATAGTCAATGTAGAGATTTAAAATTGCTTTTCATATATTCCAGATTAGTCAGTTGAGTCTACTGGGAAATAACTCTAAATAATCTCCCACTTTCTCTTTGTAAAACACCTACATGCGACAGGTTGAGGACCTGGAAATGACTGTGGATATTAGGCCCCATGTAAGAATCCATGTAATGACTATTCTCACCATTGTCTAAATAAGTCCATAAAAGGTGATAAAAAGAGATATGGTTAGGCAGCAGGTTGCCACTTTAGCAGCCTGCAATACAGTATGTAGGACAAAGCTGTCCATGATCACAGTAGACCATTGCATTACACCTTATCATTTCCTCTGGAGCTGAAACTCAAACTGAGACTCATCAATAATGCACCTATGATCTCCCATTCAGAAGATCTCAATGGCAGATCAAGCTACTGTAGTATCTCCTCTCCACTCTCCGCCCCGACTTCTTCCACATACTTTCTTTAAAGCAACGTCCATACATGTAAATTCACTTTACTGACCGCGATCTCCACACTAATGACTTCAAATGTCCAGGACCCTCATTTGGTTTGTTTAGTTGTCTGCATAGATTTTCCCATTAGTCCAGTGCCTAAGATTCATTTTGTCTTTTTTATTAAAACCCACACAAATGGATGTCTCTATAATGAGCTTTTTTCTTCTGTTGGCCACGGCAATATAATGTCATCCGTTGTCTCCAGACAAAATGATATCCCTGTCTATATTGGGTGAGAGATGCTCCTCTATTAAGCTCTCTTACTCTCTAACTGAATTATTAAATACACAGAATCTGGTTAAGCAGTGTACATTTTCCTAAAGGTCAGAAAGTTCATTAACTATGGACTCCCATTGATTGTATCCTTGTGTAGTTCTGCATGGTGTAGGTTTTCGAACCTGGTTATTGAGTATATACAACAACAAAGACTGGCATTCTATTGTTACAACTATGAAAGTTAACATATCTTTTAGTCCTGTAAGATGGTTTAACTGTGAGCAAATATACTGTGAATACATTTTTCGATCAGTGAAATCTGGTTTTATCACCTTACACTTTCCAATTATTTTCAAAGAAATATTAAAGGCAACAGTTCAAAAGGTTGTCCCCTCCCCCAAGTCAATTTCAGCCAGGTTCCTGAATCCACTGCACTTTTAAAGAACATTTCAGTGTAAAGGCTTTTCCCCCCCTAGCTGTATCTTTAAACAGAAAAATCTATAATGACTATGACAGCCACAGTATCTGTTTCACAACAGTCCGCTCATGTCAATCAGCATGATGCAGATAAAGATCTGTATTTTGATTGAACGTGTGCAAAACTACTCATACTTTACACAAGCGACTTTGATGTTAACCCATTTGAAATCATATCAGATGCTGCACGACGAAAGAACACCCAATCAACAGAGATGATTTCATAAAGAGGGCTCTTGGGTTTCAGCGTCATAAATAACTCATGGTAATCCCATATTTCTCTGACTTCTCTCATTTGAGCTTGGGATGGAAAGAGGGCAGTTGTGACAAACATTGTTAGCGCGGCTGCCAAGCCTTTCTGACCTGGCTTTATGTGTCTTGGCTGCTCTGGTTTCTCTGCACAAGGACCTATGAGGTGATGTCCCAAGTTATCCATATCCTTACCTTTTTTAACCCATTACATACCCTGCATTTAGGGAAAAAATACTAGATTGAGCTTCAAGGCAGATTTTAAAGGCAATCACGAGAATGTGTATCGCCTCTTTAAGTAAACGAGGCTTATCCAGAAAGGGAAGCATGAGTTTTGTATAATCTCCTCGCTCTTTCATACTGTAAGTAATGTTGCTGTTTTTGTCTGCCTGTTTTACAATGATAATAATGATAATAATGTGTGAGGGCGTGTGCGTGTGAGTGTACACGTGCCGCTCTGTAAGGATTTTTGAAATGGCTTGATTCATAAGTCATGGGTACCCCTGCTGAGACCTCTTCCTACACGTGCAATTTTCCGAAGCCAGCCACTCACCAAGCAATAATTATGCTGAAGTTTTCAATTACACTCCTTCCATTTCATTAACAAAAAATGTTTGGCTATTGTATAATTAGATATATGAGCTTACCACCTACATTTAACATAGCCACTACACAGCAGCTTGATGGAAAACAGAGAAGGGTTTTAGCATGTGTGCATTTACGGCGGTTTAGTAGTCTACTATAAAGTAAAATCAGCTAGACGTTATGCAGCAGGCTCCCCCCCTCCTTTTTTCCATCATTTGCGAAGGTCCTCTAATCTACAAGACATATACAGACCTATAATTGAGTATTATGAGATGTTTGATGAAGTATGGGAGGTTTTGTTAACATACAAAGTACACATGTACACTGGCTACATGTTAGTTGTCGGTACCTATAAATTTATACAAGATCAGACATTTGAACCATGTGTGGCAGTGATTATTAGTTACCTTAGCCTCTGGCATTAAATTTAAATAGGAAAAAAAAATCATCCTGAGTAAATTTATCTTCTATTAAACAACTGTATAGAATGTTTTACACTTGGAAACGTCAACTCTGTCTCCCCACTCTCCCTGCAAAGTATAACCCGCTGATGATATTATATAAAAAATTAAACTGTCCATCATCGTGGCTATCTTGCCATCTTAAGTGGCTGTACCCTGTTACCACACAGGCTTGAATTTCAGGGCAATGCAATCCAATACAAGCCACAGAAACTCTCCTCAGTCCTGTCATTTTGTCTGTTCCCTTTCACATCCCTCGCAACAGGTTTCCACTGGAGGCCAAGATTGTTCTCAGTTAAGAGGTATGTGTTGCCGCTCTACCTACATTAGCAGGAAACCGCAGAGCTTATTGTGTCTGAAAGTAACTTAAATCTTTCACTTGATGTCTACAGCACATATTTAAAAGGCTCGCTGGTGCGTGATGGGCAATTCAAACTGATTTTGGAGATTTTCTAAATTGTATATTACCGCTAAGTTATTGTTCACTCAAGATGTGGCTGACCTAGTTGCTTGACACCAGTGCATCGCTGATGGACAGCAACGCCTCTAGGTGTGTCGGTGATGTCAAAAAGCTGACTGAGACCATGCTGGAGACAAAAAAAAGGAAAGAAACGGAGGAGGGAAGAGCGATCTGATGACGCAGAGATAAAGTCAGCAGGGGACAGAGTTTTAATGAGGCTGGCCTCTCATTGGAGAGATGGCTAGATGTTCGGTTCAGCTGGGCTGTAAAGTGATCCCTGCCTGATATTCCCCGGCCCTGTGACAGAATTATTAAAAGCTCATCCTCTTAATGCAGCATCCACAGTGTCACCTTTCACAGGTCCTCAGAGACACTTGCCCAATAGGACTGCCGTTTTTTTCCACAGGTAAATTGGCATAGAACAGACAAGCAACTAATCCCACATTACCGAGTGCGTCTGGTAAATTGAACCCTCTCACCACAACTCGGAACATGACTTGCTTTCAGCCACACTTAATGCTCTTTTCTATCTGTCAAAGTTAGACATGAGTATTATGTATATGAAACCTAATTCCCTGTCATTAGTGATACTAATTGCATTATGGTGGTCATCAGTTGCAAAAATGATCTCAAAGTGGTGTCCATTTTTTAGGCAATTTTGATACTAAATGGATTTTCCCTCTTTGTGTATAGGAGAAAGTCCCCTCAAGCCTGTACTAATTACATCCATAATCAAATGCGTTCTGTGCCTCCTTGTTAATGACATTGATCTTTTGGAATATCCGAGCCTATATTCTGTGAGATTATTGGATAAAGTGCAGGGCGAAGTCTGCGTGACCCCAGGAGGAAGACGTCGCTGCAGACATAAGTGGGTATTAAATGGATATAATTAACAGTGACCCTTCCTGGCACTCGCTGCTGCCGAGGCCTCTGGTCCATGGATCATACAGCAGAGGGGATGAATTAGCATGGGTTAGGAATGGGAAAATTAAAATTAAGAAAAGGGAGATGGGCTGAGCGATAGATCAATGTTGAGCCAGTGGGCTTATCAGCTGATAGGGGCCACAGACATAATGGTCAGGTTTCACCGTTTCATCATTTAGAAACTTTTGCTCTTAATTTCACACCAAACTTCACCAAAAGCTTCATCTGATACTCGGATGGATTTGAATCAACGTTCTTTTGCTTCCTTCATATCTGCATCAGCAACCACACATGCAGTGGGCATTGACTATGTTTGCTTATTGATCATTCAAAGGTCACGACCTTATAGCCCTAATCCATTGTGATGATGTAGATAGATGATTTAGAGTGAGATGAATCCAACCTTGCAACATATAATCAGAGTATTCCTCTTCACTGTATAAAGGCTAATCGAGCCAAGCGCTATGTCTGTAAATGCATCTAATTGTAGAGCTTTTCAATTTCTATGACACACTGACCTCTCTTTACAAGTCTATCTGGCAACCGCTCCACCCCTGCACAGGTGGGTCCCATTGTGGCGTGTGTGTGCTGTTTGGTTTTCTGCTGTACTGTTGGCATGATGAGGGTAATTGGAGTGTTGGTCTGGTGAATCAGTGCCAGCCTGGGTGGGCAGATTGCATATGATGATCATGTTCTGACCAGATGGCTAGCTGGCATCATTGGCGGGGTGTGTATGTGTACGTTCACGCACGTGTGTGTGTGTGTTTGTGTCTGTCTACGCGAGTGTGCTTGGGAGGGTTAAGTGGGTATGAATAGCAATTTCTTGTGACTGCTCATTTAGAAACATATATTGAAACTCTGCACATACACACACAGACTATGGGCCTCCTGCAAGAGCTACTGGCACAAAAAGATTTGTGGCGTATGTGAGTGATTTAAGAGTTGTCTTGTACTTCTTACAAAAGTATACATATAATTTCCAAGTTGTCCAGACATGTTGTACAAGTCATGTAAAGATAATCTTCCTGTTGCCACAAAGGGAAAAATGCAGTTTAAACACTTTTTAGTTTAAATATGATACAAAAATAAACAAAGATAAAAATGTAAAATCAGGAATATCTTAATGAAAAATTAATTCATCATCACCCTGGCTTACCACTTTACCGAGAGGTTCTCGCCTCTGTCTCTCATAGTTAAGGGTCTCCTTTTAGGTCGCTTTTATTGGGAACATCCTGTGTCACACCTGACAGTTTAATATCTGTATCCATGTCCGACTGTCACATCCCATCCATTGCCCACGATCTAAGTCATGGACCGCTTTGCTTTAGGCAAGACGTTTAATCTAATTCCATGCCAACCCTTTTCACTTCTCTCAGTGCTGCTCTGATAATATGTTATTGTCAGTGTGTTTCTAATTGTTTTGAGTCTCTTTACACTGTTAAATTAGTTTTGTCTGCTGATTTACAAAAGCAGATCATCAACAGTTTTGTGAATGAAAGTTGCTCATGAATGGAATAGAACAGAAAGTATTACGCAGCAATTTGGGGGATTTTGCTTATGCCAGAGATCAAGTTTCATTAACACGCATGACTCACATACGAATGTAGAGGTGGCGTTCATCAAGTTAAAACAAGCATGTTTTTATATTTTTTTCACATAACAGATTTGGGTGAATCCAACTTGGAAGACATATGAACAAGCATCACAGAAAAAAGGACTTTTCTGGTTCATGACAAGAAAATGTTCATGCATATGGCCGATTGAGAGCTTTGAGCTACAGGCAAAACAGTGCAATTGATGAGAGGGAATGCTTCACAGAACACCTAACAAATATGTGCAAGTGTAGTTTTTTGTACGTTTGTGGCACTGTTTAGATTTCTCGCTCAGCTTCAAAACAGTGGACCACTTGCAGACCACACTGCGGTGGCCAGTCTCATGTTCTTGTCTAAAGTCCAGGCCACTTGGAAATGTATTACTTTCGAAGATGACAAATGGCTCCAGCAAAGTTTTGCACATGCGGCCGGATAAAGTTTATCTTTAGGGCATGTGCAGCTGCCAACAGTACTTCCAGAAAACTTTAATCTTTCCTTTCAGAGGCTCACTTCCTATTTCTGCGCTGGGGACTTGATGGGAGGCAGACTGGGGGTGTTTTGACACCCGTCTGAGGAAACGAAGTAGTGAGTGGGCCTGCTGCTGCCGCTGCTGCTGTAGCAGTGCAGCCTGTCTCCTGTGGTTCCTGCTGGCTGTTTCTCTGTAACTTAGCGCCCTGGCTACTTAATTAGAGCTTTACGTTGGGGGGAAAAGAGCCCAGTAGGAGCAGCCATGTGGCTAACCAACTAGAGGAAGGTGCTTTTATTGAAAAGAATCCATCAGTGTGATCTGATGAGGTGTTGATTAACCTACAGGGTACATGATAAGCAGCTTATTAAATGTTACAGATATGCGACTGACGTGGAGGCAGATATTGCATGGGGTTGAGTCGCTCGCCCTCGCACATCAGCGGGGGCAAACATCATTACAGTGATGCTGTACTGCTGCACACCAAACAAATAAATTAAAAAAGCATGGAGCAAAGCAAACTGGCAACAGTAAACACTATTGATGTGGCCGGCAGATTTCATTACAACACTCTGCTGTTTCAACTAATGACTAACTTCTTCAGCAAAATCTAACATTGTGAGAGCTGCAGCGGCGGGAGAGAGAGGGAAGGAGGGAGGGAGCATTACTGGCGTTGCTGTCAGTAGGGGGCTCAGGCCAAGTGGGAAAACGTCAGCACTGTCAATGGGAAGGAGGGCTTGATGTTGCAATGATAGGCCTCTGTAATGGGCACTTTGAAAGAACAATCAGTGCCTTCTGTGAATCATATAGCCCGGCATGTAATTCATGTTTGCGTCTGTGAATCTGTGCCAGAGCATGAGAACAAAAACTATTTGTAGTCTGCAGAAACTAAGCTAAAGGTTATGCATGTCCTTTTATGAGTCGCAGCACCGTGGCTCATAGTCTGACTCATAGTAGACCCTGACGTGTTTTGGTGTTGTTTGTTTTATTTTATTTTTTTTTTTTGCTTGTTTCCTTTATAGAGTCTCTATTTTTATGCAAAGAATTTCCTGTTACATGACTTTGTTGTTTTATTGTTAGATATTTTGTTGCGGCCCACCCTGGGAAGTATCATTTTCTTAGAGCTGTTTATGTGTATTTACAGTATCATAATGTTATGCTGGGAACATTTTGAGCTTGTTATGGTGGATGTCAAAAAATTAACCACCACCTGTGTGTCACTGCCAATGCATCAAATGCTTGCAGGGTAAGGTCGCTCACTTATGACATCATAGATCAGTGCCAACATAAATTGTGATCACAAGGATGTAAGCCAAAGCAAATTTTACATCTTCCAAAGTATGCTATAATTCTTTCATTTTTTCTATGCACGATGTAATTCAGTAAAACTGATGTTTTGCAAATGGGGTACTTGTACTCCTTGGGGTAGCTACTATGGCAGCTGCAGGGTATGTGGCAAGATTATAGAGTAGCTCAACTGATTTAAAAATACATATATAAACTGAACACCACATGCTGTGATTGAGAATGCTTTACAGCTAATTAGAAAGCACAGATAAGTTGAAGCAGTTAGCTAAATTGGGTACAAATTTGCAATAGATAGCTAAAAGTAATATATACAGTTATATATAGTTGGAATAAATAGCTTAAAATTCATGAGAAATGGTGGAATAGCCAAGTAATGGATACATAGATGAAATGGCTAGCTAAATGAATGGTTAAGCAGTTGAAATATTGAAATATAATATAACAAGTAGCATATAAATAGTTAAAATAGGTACATGTATCAGCAAAGTGGTTGAAATAGTTCAATGGAAGTATGGAACAGTTGCAATAGTTCACTAAAAGTCATGGATAAATGGTTGAAATGTCAGCCACTCCAAGTGATAGTTGGAGGTGTGTGCAGTCATGATGGAATCAATCAGCATCAGTTGTATGAAAGCATGATTGCTTTGCATAAATAAAACTCTCAAATGAAATCTCAATCCAGTTTATGTCAAATGAATACATTTGGATGATTGGTGTTGATGAATGGGCACTTGAGTTCTTCTGGCAGGACTGTGGGGCATTTAGAAGACGTCATGGCGTGGTATGCATGGCATACAACATATGAATAAAAACTACTTTGTGTCACAGTATATCTGGCAACAACAAAAACAAAAGATGGAGGATCGTAATTAATAATGGATCTTGTCTTCCCCGTCTGTCTTCAGTGTGTTTCACCTTAAGGAAAGAAAAAAGATAAATCTCTATTGCTTAACCCCCCTGCTCCTCCTACCAGATTAAAAATTCATAAGATATATTGAATTGGTGTGGAAATCCCAAAATATATGCAATTTGATCAAGTGGGGATTAAAAGTGTCATTGTGCTTGTCAATAAGGGTTGGTGGCGACGTGGCAGTATCGCATTGACTCCTGCGTATTAATACTCAGTGTCCTATTGGGCCATCAGCTGATTGTTTGGAATGTAAATGATGCTGCTGATGGCTCCGGTGACTGATGGCTTAAATTCCAATTAATCAATTGCTTCATCAGTTTCCCTAATTCAGATCAAATATCTCCTGAGTGCACACTCTTCTTTCAGTGGTATTAGAAGAAATAAATGCTCTGGAAGTAATTTTCATCAATCTCGTGTACATGCCAATATCCCTCACAAGCCCAATCCAGGTTGAGGACTTAATGTCTTAAGTGTGTGTATGTGTGAGTGTGTGTGTAGGAGAGGGATTTGCATATAAGAGGGGGGATGTAAGGAAGAGAAATAGGGCTACATATTTGCTTGTACTTATTTATTTTAAGGATCTTTGCTTCATATATGCAGCGTTTTAGTTATATGTAAATGATAAAATGGTCTTTTATGTATTCAACCTTTGTCAGAAGGCACATAAGCATGTTACACCCTCGTGTTGCCTGATATTCCACCTCTCCATAAGGCGGTTATGACAGGTCATAAGATCCCACCTGTAAGGAAACCAACCAACCGCATTAAATGAACCTGACGTGAGCCGGCCTTTTGTACCGCAGGCCTATACATATCGCTGCATCTCAAAACCCAAGCTGCCACGGAAAGCCTCACTGTACGATAAGCCTTGTCAATTATACAAAATAAAATCAACTATTCATAAGTAGGCCGTAATAGGATATTGGCTGACAGATTTAATAATTCAGTTTTGCTGAGGCTTAACTGGTATTAGTTTGTAGCTAATGGTCGCCTTTGTAAAAAATTCATTGAAGACAATGCTGGAGTGAGAAGATACACATAATTATGCCTACTTCATTTACTTTAGACCCCCTGCAATTTAAAAGCGACTAGCAAAGAGTCCTCGACTGTTTAAGCATGCAGAAGCAAAGGTACTGTAATTTGATTTATGAATTTGATCCCACCACCCCCTAATTTAATTCATCAATGTTTCAGAAGGAGCAATTATGCATTGTGCTACAGCTCTTCATAGCTCCATTATCCAGCCTGAATATCTTTGTCAGAGGGTGTGTAATGGTATTGGTACATATTCCATAATGGCTAGACGGGGCCTTGTCCCTCACACCCATTATTAGTGTGTCCTTCTCCTTAAATTGAACTCCCTTTTTTCTGAATAATAGCTTTTGACAACAGCAGATAACAAGGACATGACTGAAGTTTAAGAGGCTGTGCAGAGCTACGTTATGCACTCAAGGACTTGAACATATATGTTTTTTTTTCTGATCTTTTGTTTCATGTTAATAACAAATATGCCATTTGCCAAACTAAAAGCCTTGTTTGATGTGGCCTTTGCCTGCTGGTGTATGGGCTGTAGTGAGTATGCATAATTTCAGCGATCCATTTCACATAGTGTTTTAATTTGCTCATAGTGGAATAATGGCAACCAAAGTGTTTTAATCTAATTAAAAATAAATTCCTGCACACAATGGGAACAGGGGCAAAATTAAAACATTTTCGTGAGAATGGCTCTATTCATTCATTCAATCATTTTCATTTACTTGTGAGTCTGTCGCTCTGTTGCCTGACCTCTTTGCATTGGTTCTCATTCTCAACTGGGAGGGGGGAAAAAAAGAGCTTAATGGTGAGGGAAAATACTGTTTTGTTTGCACTACATGGTGTGAATTATCTGGGCATGAGCGGGTGGCCAACCAAAAGTAGCTATCAGACCTCTGAGAGCATGCAGCGACGTATGCACCCGACCATCCACCTCCCCGCTGCTCCACCACCTCCACCACCCCTCGACAAATGCTCAGCGGTCGTGAACTACATCGATCTGGGGTATAATTCTCTATGAAATTGATGGATGAGGGCAGCCATTGACAGAAAGGGTAAAGACCACTTTGAGATGTCCCCTGTGAATAAGTATGATGGAAAATAGATTGTTGAAGAAGATTTATGTTTGTTCTCCACTGCCACAGGAGAGGGCTAACCCCCCACCCAACCACCCACCCCAGCTCTGACCAATCAAACATGTCATTGTGGTCAGATTAAACTCACTGGCTCTATTCAGCTGCCAGCTTTGTGACAATTAGCTCATTCTGGAAATGCAAAAAGACAGAGAACACTCATCTCTTTATTACAGTTATGACAGGAGATGTAGTGTGACATTAAACTCTTGTTAAACCCTTCACTTAATGATCTACCAAAGCAAAATATTTTAAGAAAAGTAATAGTTTCAGTTTTCATTAAACATCCTCACAAGGCTAATATCAGGATAGTGTACCGCTGAATTAATGAAACAAAATTGATGTAAGTAGTTTTAATGTGTCATGTGTCATAAAAAAGCAAGATCCTACACACAGAGAAATAGGGTTATCATTTCTGTACCCAAAAGGTACATTAATCCGAAAAGTACCCTGTAAGGTACAGAAATGGTCCTTGAGGTAATAACTGTGGACCTTTGTTTAATTTTGAAGGTACAAATTCATGCCTGATAGCAAAAGGTACATAGGTGTACTTTTAACAAACTTAAGGTACAAGCAAATGGTGCAGCAACTCAGTGATCACAAAATCTCAATTTAAATATATAGTTTTATTGTTAATAACGGTAACAGCGTTGTAATAGGGAAAACAGTAACTTATTGATTACTCGTTACTGAAAAAAGTAGCGCCGTTAGTAACGTTGTTTATAACGCCGTTATTCCCATCACTGTTCAAATGCCAAGAGGCTGTCACCCTCCTGTCATTACTTCAAATGACCAACAGAGGTCAGTGTCCCAGAATCCTCGGCCTCTGGATTGGATTCCCACAATGCAATGGAACTTGAGACGTCGGATATGTCGACTGCTTCTTTATCGAGCTTGTCCACAGATGAGCTAATTAAAAAAATAACTGAAGCTGGAATACAAATTAATGAAGAGGAGGCAAGGAAATTTAGGGGTAAGTAACATTCCTGTTCATCCTACTGCAGGTAATTAACTTTAACGAGCCTAACTCAGGCAATGTAAGTTAATGTGAGCTAGCTGCATGGTATTTCTCGTTTCTCGCTATTTCAGAGTGAGTTTAGACAAGTGACGGTAATGGCAGGTGGAAGTATTTCACTCTCCTGCATTGACAATTAGTTCCCATTTAATTTCGTCATATTTTATTACTTTCACGGCATCGCTGTCGATCATTTTCTTTTTTTCCCCTTTGCACTCCCTCATTGAGTCCCTGCAGACTTGGGTAGGCAGCCCCATTTTTTCTCCACTATTTTTTTTTTGCCGCTCATTTACGGAGCCCCTGTGGACTTGGGGAGTGCACCCCTTTTTTCCTCCATAGTATTTGTGTAAATGTTCTACATTAATTAGGCTTTTTATGCAAGGTGGACGATGTAAGGTCCGCGAGTTGTTAGCTAGCTAACTACTCGGTTTGGTGTGTGTTAGCTTCGTTTCGGGATTCTAGACTCCGTGTCCAGCCATGCTGTCGTTTTGGTTTAAGTGGTGGCCGTGTTAATTGGTGACTTAATCACATTTCATTATGTTATGTTATCAGAGGTGAAGTAGGAGAACACAAGGTAACACGGTCGCCAATTAAACCGCTACACCGGACGGTGACGTGGAATAACGGCCGCATTGAACAGACTGTTTAAGTGACATATGGAGCTAAGCTAAAGTGTGCCTTTTCCCCATGGTGGTTGTACGCGCATTGGTGTGTGTGCGCGCAGGGTTTTCACAACTGCTAAAGCGGTCCGCCTGGGTCATTTTGCTGCCATAGTAAAACGCGTGTGTGTGCATCATGGGGGGCCGTTCAGATGAAGCGTCTTTTGCGCGCACAAACCCATTACTTTAAACGTAGACGCGCGTCGCCTCCATAGCGGCCCGTGTTCGGTGCTACGCGCTTGTTTGTTTTTTTTCGTGTACTTCCGTGGCACAGCTCCACGGACCTGCATCTCCCACCGATGTTGTGTCAGATCCCGGTTTCTCCTACCCAATCATAAGGCTGTCTGACAGTGGCTGTGTGTGTGTGTGTATGTGTTTTTCATTGACCTATAACTGTGTTGTGATACGTGCATATGTGTATGTTGTATCTCAGAAAATGACGTGGATGGAGAAACGGTGGACTGTGGACTCACTGAAGCCATGGTTGGATACCTGTTTGATGGGTCATTCAAAAAGCAAATTAAGTTTCAACAGTTTGTACGCCAATATAAGGAGGGTGAGACCATTATTACATTAGAACCAGTACCAGTTGAAGTTAACAATCAGTCTACAGCACAGCTCCAACCTCAGCCCTTCACTTATCCAAGGTAAGTACATCACCATGAAGCTTTAAGATGGAGGTGTCAACTCAGCTGAGTCAAGACATCTAGATATTTGTGAAATCAAACTAGAAATTGTTTGGGATTAAATAAATGTCTTAATCTTAAATTTTGGTCTTGCTTTGTATTGAAGGTTGCATTACAGTAAAATGTTACATGTTGAAATTTTCTCTACTTGATTGTTGTGGTGAAGTGAAATTAATATTTAATAGCTCTTCCTGTTTGCTTATTGTAATCAGTGTTTCCCCTAGAATTTTTTTCAGCAGCAGTGCTGCTATGTCCGTGTCCATGAGGATACGACGTCGACCCGTATTCATGCGAGTGAGAATAGTTTCAATTAAATGACCTTGCAATCATATATATATATATATATATATATACATACAGAGCTCTTCTGTAGTGGAGCTCAGCAGTGGGGCAGTCATTGATGCTCACACATCAGTGGCCAGATGCTCTCCCTGTAGTCTGTTCTCAGGTCAGTCTTATAGAAATACAACAAATACAAATCATGAGGGTGAGGCCAGAAATCAATTAATAATGAATTCTATTAAGATTAACTATATTCAGTGTTGCTCCTCTCTTCACTCCTCTCTTTGCATCTCTCCCTGCTCCTCTCTCTGCTCCTTTCCTCACTCCTTTCCCTGCATCACTCCCTGATCCTCTCTGTGCTCCTTTCCTGGCTCCTCTCTTCACTCCTCTATCTGCTCCCTTCCTCGCTCCTCTGGACTCACACAGGTAGTAATGACAAGCAGCTAATTAATGTAGCTAGCGCTACTTAGCAGCTAAAAAACGTACTGTTAACGTTAGCTTGAGAGGCTGTAGCATTTATTAACTGACAAACTACATTTTCTGCTAATCTCTCTCTCTGCTGTTGCTGCTCCGTTCACTTTTACCACTTCACCGTCACTTTCTCTGATCGCTCACTTGTTGGACACTGCCATAAGGAGCTACGCTACTCTACGTTACACTACCTACGCTACTGACTACTCTAACGTGTATAAACTTGAACGTTAACTTTTACATAGATGTCCTTTGAAGAATGAGAAGACGGTCCGACATGATTTGCTGCGCTAGTTAATGACTCAAAACAACTCCAAAATAACGTTGTGTGTTGTTGTGCTCACGCAGTGCGAGTAAAAATCATTAGTGGCGCATTGATATTAATGATCTTGTGAAATTTCAGCAGCGGCGCTCGTAATCTAGCAGCGGCGCTGCACCGCTACTTAATGAATATAGGGGAAGCACTGAATCACATTACACATCATTCTTTAAAGAATCTTTTGTGAATATAGTGAAAGTACTATGAGTAGTCATCTGAAAATACCGCCACATTATTGCCAATATGTTTTTATATACCTCATTCTCAGGCTTTCCTTTTTCTCTAACAAAAAACAGCGTGTTTTGTTTTCAAGGGCCACAATGGAAATGTTTTAATTAACACTTAATTGTGCCATGTTCTGGGTTCAAATACACATGTAGATGTTTTGTCATGTATGTTTTTAATGTTTAAATCAAAGTTAAATCAAAATTCAAATCAAGTAAAAGTTGAAAGAAGGAGCCTGATCACTGTGGAAAAAAGGACGCTATCCCTCATTTATCAGTTGTGCCAGGAAGAGCAGTCCTGAGCGCGCAAACTGTCCTGCTGAATTTCTATTACAGGGTGTTTTCTTAATCTTTTTAAAATTTGGTTTGGTTTATAATTTGTCACAATTTGTAAAGATTGATGTAATCTTGTTGCATTGCAGTGATGAACCAGCTCGCAAGAGACTACCTGCTGTGATCATCATTCCAGCCTTTCCCAAAGATGTCCAGATGAGCCTTGATGCCAAAGAACCATGTCACAAAGTGCCCAAACTGCACAACAAAATAGTTAGAGTGCTGTATGAAATGATGGCAGAATACACCCTGTAAGTATAACTGCTATTACTACAGCTTCATAGATTGTAAAATGACCTTTAGACAAAACCTACAGGCTGATTTTGAGTTTCTTGCTGCCTTTGAACTAGGTATCCAACCAATGCAGAGTATGTTCAAGTCAGCAAAGCGCTGATCGTGAAATACCCTTTCCTGAGAGATGTGGCGGGCAATGGCTATGTAAGTTTCTTTTGGGGGGGGGGGGTCATTGATGTATCTGTGTGTGTATATTTGCATAAGGTATTGTACCCAACAGTGAAATGTGTTTTATTTTTACTAGCAAACCTGGCACATGTCTCTAAAGCGAAAATTTAAAGCAGAGCGAGCACCACTTGTCAGTGACAACGAGGTCAAAAGGCTGAAAGACAAGTTTGGCCACAAAAAACAGTCCAAAGCCACCAGTGTATCTGCAAGTTTGGGTCGAAAGCCAGCTAATCAAACATTTGTAAGTCCATTGCCATGTGCATAACTTATTATGTTTTAACCACTTATTAATCGCTTCTTGTAAAGTAATTGAACGCAGATAAATGTTAATACAGTTCAGTGGATATTTTTATTCAGAGTACATACAACAAGTGTGCAGACTTTTAGCATGTATCTGTCTCTGTCCTTGTGCCAAAGGAACTTTGTGTTGGGGAGGATTCAACATCTGTTGAAGCCCATGTGAATGTGCTGCAAAGTGAGTGTCGGAAGACACATCCAGACATCTTGACTGTCAAAGACCGCATGGCGCGAACGTTCTCCTGGAGACGTCGTGAAATTATGGAAGGAGTGCCCGTGGAGGATGTACTCAACAAATACCCATACTTAAGGACACCTGCCGGGGTAAATATTGTGTAAATACACGGAATGTTACAGAGGAGTATTATCAATTTGTAATATTTTTTGGATATGGTGAAATTGAAGGCTCATTAATTGTTGTCACTGAAAAAAGTAAAACAAAATTCTGAGTTATCGTTTGTTAAGGAAACAGCATTAAAGCTTACTTGAGTGATATACAGAATGCTAATAATAATGTCTTCTTATATGTATTCTACAGTTTTTTGACGAGGTTGACCGAATCCACCCTTCAACACATAGCTTCTGTCATCGCTTCAGGGAGGGCTTCGCCACTGTTTTGCCAAATCTGCTGAAACTTGCTGAGGGAAAATCTCCCCTAGCAAAACAGTACACTGATGCAAGGCAGGATGCCCTAGCTGAAGATTTACCAGGTAGCAAAGGTCACCTTATTAAGTAGGTGAATGTGAAAAATGTATGTGATTGTGAAAGTAGCATTTTTCTGCATTGCAGGAATCGACTTTAGGGCTGGGCTTATCCTCTTACCATTCATCTTCAGAGAAAAGATCGAATACTGCATTACTGTGAGAGAGGTAGGCATCTGAGTCGCCTTTAAATACTGACTGGTATGACCTCAAATATGCATGAAGAATTAAAGATTTCTTGGATTCAGGAATTAACTGACTCTTCCGATAACTGATAGGCTTGATTTAATCCTTAGCTTTTTTCTCTTTTTTTTTTAATAAGATGTCTTTTAGCTGGTATTAGTATTTTGTTTGTTTGCTTTTTAAATTAGTGAGATGGAAAGAATAAAGGGTAAGTGTACCCATAAAATCCTCCTGCTTACAGAGAATTTACAATGTAAATTTGATGGATTTATCCAGAAAAAAATATGGCTAACTGTGATTGGACTCTCATTTGAAGCCTTTATAGAATAACTGATTTATGGATTTTTTAATATGTATATTAAACTGTTTTTACACACTATTTTAAAATAGATTGTTTTTTGTCCCTCATATGCAAAAATCAAGAAATTATTCTCTTAATTTTACAGAATGGATATGTACTCACCAAAGAAATTATTTTAAATACATAAAAAAAAAAAAACTCTTAATCTGAAGCACTGCAAATCATCAAATTTCAAACTTTAGGACTAGTTACAACTTGTAATTGCTTTTCTTACATGGTTTTCTTCTATGTAGGGGGACCCTGCTACACCTCATCCAACCATACAACTGACTGACAATAACTGGAAAATGGCAATCACAGCAAGAGGGCTCAGTGTGGTCAAAGTAGATGGAGTAGATGTGTGCCAGTGTGCAAGCCTTGATGAAGCCTTCATAACAGCCTTCAGTATGTATTTTGTTTTCAACATTGCATACCCACTGCACCTGAGAAACACACTCACCTTCCTCCAGAGGCATGTTGTTGGTATTGTGGAAGAGGGAGACAAGCCCCTGCCAGTGACAGTACTTCGAGTGATTAACCGTCTGTGCTAGATCATCATGCCTGAACTGTACCAGTGCCCAAAGTGCACTCGAAGGACACGTACTCTCATGAAGTTCATCCAACATGTTGGACTTGTTCATGCACACGAGCCAAATTTTAGTATCACCTGTGGTGTGGGTGATTGTCAGTCAACTTTTTCTAGATTCCATTCTTTTAGAAAACATGTGTATAGGAAGCACAGATGCTTTGTATTTAGGCCTTATGATAAAAATGACAGTACCGGTGAAGAGTACACAGTACACCAACACAGCATGAACCTGGATCAGCAAAATTCAGAGACTGGTCTAAGTGCTTCTGATCTGCAAACTATTAATCCGAATTTAGATAAACTATTACAGGATTTCAGAGATAACCTGTTTGCCTTTGTTCTTAAATGCAGAGAGAAAAACCTTCTACATTTGTCAGTCCAACAAGACATTACTGATGATGTCAAATTTCTCTTTTGCTTTTTCAAAGAAAACTATGATTCGTTTATTTCTTATCATCTTGAAAAAAGTGGTTTTGACCTTTCAAAGTGCCCTGAACTGCAGCAAGTTTTGCACTCGTCTGATTTCTTTGATAAGGCTTATGATGTGGTTCGCTCTCCACACATGATTAAAGAGCACTGCAAGGCCAAGATGGACTATACAGAACCTGTACATTACACACTTAAGGGTTCTTCAGGGCACCAAATAGGAACCTATTCCTACGTTCCCATCTCTGAAGTTTTGAAGAAATACTGTTCTCATGAAGATGTATGGGATCAAATACTGTCTGAAAATAACAAGGTCAAAGATGAAGAGCTTCTTACTGACTATGGAGATGGTCTTTATTTTAAGGAACATTTGTTTTTCAGAGAACATCCAGATGCTTTAAGGCTTCATTTATATGAAGATGAATTTGAAATAGTTAACCCTTTAGGCTCCAAGAGAACTAAGTATAAGTTGTGTGCATTTTACTACACTGTTGGAAATTTGAGTGGAAAGTATCGATCTCAGCTTAAGCACATTCACTTAGCTCTGCTGGTTCGTTACTCACATGTGAAACAGTTTGGCATAGACATGATATTAAAACCAATGATGGAGGATCTACAACAGCTTTCAACTGAAGGCTTTGTTATAAACGTCTGTGGAACAGAGCACAAATTTTATGCTGCTTTAGCCACTTTTTCAGCTGACAATTTGTCAGCTCATATGATTGGTGGTTTCCGCATGTGTTTTCAATCTGGCCGAATCTGTCGTTACTGTATGGCAACTCATTCAGAAATTAAACACAAATTCCAGGAAGATGGTTTTGTTCTGAGAACAGCTGAAGTCCATGACTATCATCTCCAGTGTGTCCAGCAAAACAAGGAAAATACTGCTTTGTATGGTGTACGGTGCACTAGTCCTTTTAATGTACTAGGTTATTTTGATGTGACCAAGTCTTTACCCCCAGACGTCATGCATGATATGTTGGAGGGAGTTTTTCCACTGACAATGAAGCATGTTATTTGTGAAGCACATAGACAAAAGCATATAACTATAGCTGAACTAAATGAGGAGCTTCAAAAATTCTGTATAGGTCTGAATGACAAAGCCAATAAGCCTGTGCTGTTGTCTGAAAGACTTCTCCAAACTTCAGGGATTGTAGGAACAGCTACTCAAAAATGGTGTCTTTTCAGATTGTTGCCTTTTGTAATGGGGCACCGTATTCCTCCTGGCAGCAGATATTGGTGTGTGTTCTTATTGTGTAAAGAGATTGCAGATATTGTCATGGCACCCAAAGTGAGGAAAGATGAACTAGCATGTCTGGAAACACTTGTACACACATTCCTTTCTGAGATGACAGAAGTCTTTGGAAATGTTTTGACACCTAAATGTCATTATCTTGTACATTATCCAAGACTTATGTGTATGTATGGTCCTCTTCGTTCTCTTTGGTGTATGCGATTTGAAGGCAAGCATCAATATTTTAAGAATCTGGCTAATAACTGTCGAAATTTTAGAAACATAACAGTGACACTGAGCAGTCGTCACCAGCTCAAACAATGTTGGGAATTTTTACCTATCAATATCTTGGGTGATTTTGAAAAGGTGCCTGGTAGAAGTGTCAGCACACCATTATTGTCTCTACCCATTGACCTTCAGACTGCCATAAAAGCAGGTGGCAAAGCAGGTGTAGAATTAGAGGGCAAAGTAATTCAACGTGTCTCTGAGGTGACTGTAGACAACATCAAGTATGCTGTTAGAGATGTGTTGACAATAGATCTTTTACATGTTGAAAAAATTCCAGTGTTTGGGCAGATCAAATACATTCTTAACATTGATACCATGTGGGTGCTCTGCAGTAAAATTTTGCTTCCATTGTCCTTTGACATGCATTATCATGCATATCGTGTAAAAGTAGACAGTGACTGGATTTTGCTCAAACCTGGAGACGAGTTGGACCACATGTCACTTGACACATATACAGTTGATGATAATTTGTATGTTGGATTGAGGTATTTAGTATGAATGCTTGCAAGTTTTTGGCAAGGGTACATGAGTGGAAGGCTTAGTGTTGTACAAGTATTAGGAGTGAGAATTTTTATCCCCCTTTACACTTTAATTAATGAATTAATTATTCTAGTATCCTGTCCAGATTATTGATTTGTGGTTTAACTTCTATTCAAAAATACAAATTTGCACACTGATCATCAAGTAAGGCTATAGTCATGGGTACAAAGAGGGACAAAAATAAATATGAAAACAAGTCTGCACAAAGTTTCAGTATACATGGGTGTGTTGAACTGCTTGAGTGTTTTGCATTTAGAACTGATTTATGAGCGGCTTATTGGGCCTGATGCCTTCAGTTTTGTGCTCAAGCTCTTAAACAATTTAAACATGTCCCACTTGTTGATGTTTCATACAGAATTTATATTGCATGTAACAGTTATAAAAATGAGTTTGGTTAATGTTGTGCGCTTTATACTTGGAATGTCACATTTTGTGGTTATGTGGTTAATGAAATTCAAAAGTGGTTAAAGAAATTTAACAGTGGTTAATGAAATGTAAAAGTGGTTAAAGAAATTTAACAGTGGTTAATGAAATGTAAAAGTGGTTAAAGAAATTTAACAGTGGTTAATGAAATTCAAAAGTGGTTAAAGAAATTTAACAGTGGTTAATGAAATGTAAAAGTGGTTAATGAAAATGAACTGAAAATGGTTTACATGTAAAATATTGATTTTGTTAAAAGATGTAAACAAATTGTTTTAATAAATTTCTCTGAATGATTGTAAAGTGTTTTGTCTCAATTTTATAGGTATGTTTTTGCCTCATAAAGGTACAAAATAGCATGTCGCTCCAGCTGTACCTCATTAGGTACAAATTCAGTACCTTTCTAATCAGTACATTTTTGTACCAGGACATAAAGGTACATTTTTGTCACTAGGGGTGCAGAAATGTTCCGTTAGAGGTACAAACAAGCAGGTACAAAAATGTACTAATTTTAAAGGTACGGTGCTCGTACCATGATAGGGTACCACTGGAGCGACAAAGCATTTGTACTCTTTAAGGTACAGTCCTGTACTTTGATTTCTTAGTGTGTACCCTGCACCAGCCATCTTACAATAATATAACAGAATAGCAATAACACTATATTGAGTTATTAAAACTCTAAAGAAAACTAAAAATAGCTAAAAGGTGAGTGACATTCAGTTGGTTGCAATCTGCAATCTCACATCAACATGTCACTAAATGTACACATAGGACCTAGATTAATGTAGTGTTACATTCACATTGTCTCCGTGCATAATCCAGGCAGGTTTTACATTGTCACCACAATGTAATTATGAAAAGATTTTAGTAATATGCAAACATAATTTCTAGGAGAACAGGTTGGAAAAAAAGTTAAAATTGTCCATGGACCACAAATGCAACTGCAGAACTGATCATTTAATGTTTCAAACTGTATACAGCTATACGATAACATATAACTTACTTCAGCAAAAATAATAATTACAAAATCCTCCTCAACCCCTCCTCCTCTAATTATTATGTGCAAGTCCCTGATGCTCTCCTGATTTAAATATTGAGTAGTATTCTTTTGGTTTGTTGCTTAGTGCTCCTACCTTATTTCTAGTTCACTTCATGTCAGATCTAATGGACTATTCAGCATCATAAACAATAAATTATATATATAAATTAATATACAGTTTCCATTTGCAGCTTTGAAGATATATAGTTTGCCCCGCCCAGAGTCTATATTTTCATGCCTATTGCCACAGGACAGGCTTTTTCAGTTGGTGTGTTTCTCTGCACATGCTGCATTTCACTGAGAAGAAAGGCATTGAGCAGCTGAGCTTAGTGAATGTGTGTACAGTATGTCTAGCTTCTGTCCTGGCTCCTCTGTGGTGTAGTATTGTTTGGCTGCCAGCAGTGTAATCAGATAATACCACTGAGAGGTCAAAAGCACTGCAAGCTTTAGCTTCAGATTTCTGTCACCTTTTACAAAAACAACCAAAAGAACTGTTTCAAAAAGTATCTGTACCCAACTGTAGGTACGACCAAGTGAACTTTAAAGAGTGTTTTGTAACTTTGAATTTTTTTTTTTTTTTTTTTTTTTTAAATTGCATATTAACCACACAGTTACTGTATGATATATTATGGACAAAATCCTGGAATATGCATTTTTTATTCCGAGCAAGGCTTTACGGATGTTGGTCAGTCCACCACTGTGGTCCACACTGAAATATCTCAACAACTTGTGAAGGGATTACCATGATATTTTTTTTTTCAAAAATTCATGGACCCAGGAGGATGAAGCCTGTGATTTTACCTCTTCTACCACCATAAAGTTGCCATTTTTGATTATTATTTAAATGTCTTGCCAACTGTTTGTCAGTCATACATTAATACACACGTTGAATTAACATGACTTTGTCAATCCCTTCACTTATCTTCACTTTATCATCAAGCCAAACATTTTATTCCTATCAGCCTCAGCTGGGCTTTGTCTTCAGGGCTAATTAGCAAATGTAAGCACACTAAAATGCTGAACAGATGGTGACTATGATAAACATTATCAGCTAAACCTAGATGATAGGATTTTGAGCGCACTAGCATCATGGATGTATAAAAAAAGATCTGGATGCAGCGTTGGAGGCAGGCCTCTGTTGATTCTTATGGAAGGTGCTCAGTGGCACCATGTAGCCAAAAAAAAACGATTTGATTTCCAGTCATAAAATTATCTGGATCTTCATGGGGCCCATAGAGCAAGTGCACTTTCAACAAGTTTTGCCAGGCTGCTAATTTCCAGTTTAGCCATTTGCTAACTTGAATGAGAGTAAAATAATTGAATTGTGCAGCTATTCTAGACTGTCCAAACGTTATTGGACCAAACTGATCAAATTCTAATTTCACAAGGGGTTGTGGTGTAAATGTATTATTGGACCAGTGTGCATCACGGGACAGATGCTTTGTTGTCATGGCTTTAAAACTTGCCACCTCTTCCTGGGGGGCCTGGCTAGCATGCTGAAGTTAGCATTTAGCTTAAAGCACTGCTGTGCCACCTGAGAGTCCCTATGGCTATAAAGTCAGCAGCGTGCAATCACCTTTTTGATGCCTCTAATCAGTTTAGCTAAATGACCTGCATAATATCATAATGAAATATTATACTATATATAAAATAGATCATCATGATATCACTCTCTATATCTGATGTAGTCCATGATGTCCTTTATAAAATTAATAATATTACTCCTGAATAAAGGAAATAAAGTGTTCATTTGTAGCCCTTGTACACCATGGACAGTAACATACCTACATACACATCTCTTCTCATGGAGGTTATATTACACATGATGTCCCCAGCACATACAATATGTATTCCAGATCATTTCCTTCAAAATCCATGCCATTGTTATTATTTTAAGGAGCCAGCAGTACATTTACAAAGCATACTTTCTCTAATCAAACTGTAGTCAGAGGGTCAGAGGGAACTCTAGCACAAGCATGATGTCCATGTTTAACCTTTTGGTGTCATGATCAGCTTCTTGTGTGGGCTGTGCCTGTAGCCCCTTCCCATGATGCTCTGCTGGTAGGGGTCCTCTCCTCGTGTAGCTTTTATTTATATGATCCTCATATGAAAACATCACCTTTGGCTTCCCAGAGGGTTGAAACAGGATAAAACTAGTATCAATTAGGCCAAGAAAAAACTCTTCCTACAAACGTATCCAAAACTTCAGACCTCAGTGGGTCTCTCTTTCATCGGGTTGCCAGAGGGTAAAGAGGTCTCTCCTTTGTTTATGTTTGATTTGGCAGGCGTTGCTAAGCATCATTTGTTGTCAGCAGAATATCAGGACAATGAGGGGTTTACCATCCCTTTATGAAAC
Source organism: Argyrosomus regius (assembly GCA_946959425.1). NCBI lineage: Eukaryota > Metazoa > Chordata > Actinopteri > Sciaenidae > Argyrosomus > Argyrosomus regius. The sequence continues at coordinate 8,301,057 of OX336884.1, read as the reverse complement.
TAGTTTGTAGCTGTGTGTTCAGCTTCCTTTCGTGATATGCATATAGAGAACTACAGCAAGGCCTTGAACGATAAAACATCAAAAATATTGACAGAAAACTGACCCTGTCAAACACAAACAAAACCAATTTCCATAATGCATGGCCTGTAATTACTGATGAGGTCAGAGTGGATGTTAAAAGGGCTGTGTATCTGCATGACCTGGACTAGTAATCCATGTATCATAAATTAGAGTGTGAATAAAAAGAGGTGTTTGATTTTTCATTTAAAATAGAAGAAGTGTCACAATCGCTTTGTCATAAATATACTGAGAAAAGGCAATAAAGATGTTGCTCCTAAAATATCTCTATTCCTGTAACTGTGATTCATGCTATTTCATCTTCACAACTTCTGAGAAAGCGGGGGTGTGTGTTCTTGAACAGCTATGTTTAGTAGGACCACAAGACGTCATGGATAGAGAGATGAGAAAAAAAACTTCTTGAACTGAGAATATTTCCTTGTTTCTAATTCTTTAGTAGACCTTTTTTTAGCTTTGGAACTTTGATGTCACTTTAAGGCTAAAAGGATCAAAAGGTGTATATGTGTAAGATTTAGGGTTCTATGTACAGAATATGGCAGAAATGGAATATGTATAACAATGTGTGCAATAGTGTATTTGTTTTTGTTACCTTGGAATGACCTTTTTTATATCTACAGATGCCACAGGTCCTCTTCTACACTGACTTAGATAGCACCTTCCACGTTTTTCATGCATTTTGTGGCCACAGTCGTTTCTTCTTCACCCTAGGAAGGAGAAGGTGAGGTGAGTTGGTTGTAATCTGTAACTACACCACTAGATGCTACTACATCTTTCACACTTGTTCTTGAATGTTAAATTTATTTTATCACTTAAAGCGCTCTCAGCCTACTGATATGTTAGCAGTTACTTATTACACAAACAATATATACTGCAAAATATTAGAATTAATTTGTCATATTTATGATCACTTGGTGAAATAAGTCCAATATTTACTCTCCTTTTCGCTCCATTTAGGTGTCCACCAACTCCTGAGGGAATATCTGTCTCTTTAGCAGGTTAATGTTCCACTATGTTCAAAGTTTTTTTTGCCTGCTGTGGCAGAAAACAATACGATGAGAGTGGTGTGAACTAAAACAGTAAATTTGTGGGCCGAGAAACCGAAACAACGAGCTGAAAGATGCTAAAACACTGAGCTGAATAGAGCTGAAGGTTTGGTGATAATTTTTTATTCTATATTTAATCACGACCTTTTGCATATTAGAGGAAATTATTCCCATGTTAAAATCAAATCTCTCATTAGTGCAAGTGTTTTTAATATACTTGGGAAAGTCTATTGATCAACTTACCTAATGTACAGTATGACAGGCTCCAAAATCATGCTTGTGTCTCGTGTTTGTGCCTGGTATGTATAGTAGGCTACTTGTTTATTAAATTGTATTATTTCAAAAGTGAAAAACATTACAACTTGTAGTAGATCTAAGGCTTGATGGATGAGTTTTAGTGACAGGTGTCTAAATCTGCCAAAACAGATACGGCAGCCAAAAAGCACTTCAGCGATATATGATAGATGATTTAGATGATCTCTGAATCAGAATCGTAAAAAGAAGTAGGGCACCTTCATCATTAACAGTAATAAAGTTAATGGATTTCTAAGAATTCTGTTTAGTGTTAGGATAAGCATTAAGGCAAAGTTTTATGGGTCTGATTGAGAGCTAGGGTTAGGCTTAGACAACAACTTTAGTGACGGTCCTCAGACATCTAGTAATACACTTGTGTGTGCAGCTCCCTGTGGTGACCTGTCACCTGTTTGACTTCATGCTGCTAAGAGATGAGCGGGACGGTGAGGATGTCCGGGTGGTGAAACGGGCTGTCAAACACACCCATCATCTTATGCAAAGGTGTAACCTAAGCCTTCATAAGACACCAGCACTGAAAAAAGCACGAGCATTCTTATACCGAAGGACTTTTATATCCCTCTTCACGAAGAGATGACACCGCCAAGATCTGCACCGCAGAGTTTGTTGTCTTCCCGAAGCACTTAATGTGATCAGAGAATTAAAATTTCAGCGAGTCATTTAATGATGGCCCGGGCCAAAGGGCCTGCAATGCCAAGCTAGAGTTTCCCCCGGTTCTGCAGTCATATCTCTGGCATCCCGAGCCTTCTCATTTTGTTCATGCAGAGTACATTAAAGCCCTCCTGAATGCCTCGCTCGCTCTCTGCCTCTGTTTAATGTGATCAGATAGATTTATTATGAGCCATGAGATCATTGGGGTTTTCTGTAATTGGAGTCTTGCTGAATTGTATTAACAGGTCCACAACACTGTAAAGCAAAAGCATTTACATTTAATTACTTTTATTGAGCTCCTGCTCATTTTATTTGTAATGAAGCACATGCTGTGATTGAGAGCAGGAGGGAATTATATTTAAATAAGAAGAACAAATGTTGCCCTTGAACTGACAGGTTGGGTTCATGATATCTCTTTTTATGTCTTTTTATTAATAAAAATGCAGAGAGCACTCTGGGAATCTTGTAAATATGTAAATACAGACATTACAAGGACTTTTTTTTTTTCAGAGGATATTTTAACAGCTTAGGGCGAAGGATTAGCTGGCATCTCTCACCCACTTTTTTCTCTCTTTTTTTTTTTTTTCTTTTTTGTTCTTTGAAAATGTATCTGCTCTTCAAGTTGAGCAAAGGGCTTCTCAGTTACACTTGAATGAATGGAGCATATCAGAGTAGTAACACTTTGATGAGCATATTATGCATTTCAGGGGATTAGTGTTGAGTTTGTAATGCTCAAAAACAACTCAAAAAATGGGCTAATTTAACAGTTTCACACTCATTAATTCCCCCACTTTTTTTTTTTTAATCCTGTGCACTGGGTCTGTATGCTTTGGACGGTGGCCAATGTATGTGTACAGCTATGAGATATCAATGTCAGCAGCACTTTTGGCATGCATGTCTGCATGTGTTTGTGTGTCAGAATTTCTGTGTGTGTGTATGTGTGTGTAAATTTGTGTCAGTGTGTCTGAGCTGTAGATGCTTTGTCTCGTTAATGAGAGACGTTCAGGGCCTCCACGGGGGCCTGTGGAAGATAATCTTCTCCTGTTTTGCTATGAAAGCTCTTCTCGACGTAACCGAAGAAACTCACTCAAATGGCGGAGGGCTCGGTTGAATAATTCAGCATTTACAATCAATTTTGGTCCCCACCTCATCTCGACACCTCTTTGGACCACAGGGCCTGCAGGCTCATCATGGGAATGTTGACAATTCCCTGTACAATGCACTCTCTGGCCCCGTGGCAACATGAGAGGCTGTGGGAGCATGGATTTTTGTGAGTTTGCAACTTAGTATGTTCAATTATTAAACCCCCCCAAATGCTGTTTTATTGTAGAGTAAGAGCATGTCCATTTTTTTTCTCCAGGCTCAAAGAAACTGACCTTATTGTATTATTTTCAGGTGAAGACTGGATACACAGTAAAGGCATGCTTGACTCAAAGTAGCTTTCCAGTGCAATGCAGGAAACATTTTGACATAAGAGGAAAGCACATCTATTGAAAACAGGTGCAAAAGTCAGATTCTATATAGTGAACTGTTCAGTGGTAGAAAGTGCACTTACTCAATATATACATGTATTTGTAGACTGTTGATACTTTTCAGATTAATATTTTAGGCAAAACACATTATCATATTAGTACAACATATGATTTATTGTCAGATTAAACCAATGAACATTAAAATACTGGTGACACATGAGCTGATCAATAATAATAATCAAATAATGCAACACTCGGAAAGAAGATAACCTTCCTGACCCCAGAAGGGGTCACAAGATGAACCTAAGGGGTATAGATATGATTCCTGTGGTAGGAAGTACAAAACAAAAAAAAAAGAAATTACATGTAGTTTTCTGACTTTTCTGTAATATTTTAATACGTACTTTTACCTTTTGGGGTCTCTAGGACTTCACAATTTGATCCAACTGCTCATGAAGGGGTCACAGTTAGACATTGTGTACTTGGTACTTCAAGAGGTCACATGGAAAAAAAGTGCGATGAACTGTGCGATACACTGTATATATTTTTATCTTGGCTTTTATTGCTGCAACTAAAAAGGAAAAGTCTAAATAGAGTGGTCAAGAATGCATGGATTTCACTTACAATTGAATATACAAATGTAGCAACTCTGTATTCGGCTATGCACAGCTATGTTATATAGCTACGCACATTTACAGTATATGCACAAATGTGTGCTGAGAGTTTGTTGGCCTGGCAGGTGTCAGCTTTCCAGAGGTATGATTCGGCTGTGACGAAGCCAGGCGGTGGGGGTGTCGCGGTGGAGGTGGTGCTGCTGCAGCGGGTAGCTATATTCTCCTGTACAATAAGCTGCAGTATAATAGTCCCATGGATTACCTCAATTGCAGGTGATAACAGACAGGCAGCGGAGCGCACAGGCTGATACAGGACACCCACTCCCGTGTGGGAAGCCGTATGAATTATTTCTTGTTTGCCCGCAGACTATGGGGGCTGGGGGCCAGTGATGGGTGGGAGGATGTGGGTGTGTGTGTGTGAGAGGTGGGGGGTGCTAATGCTATGACTCAGTTTGACTTTACAGGTAGAGCGGGCGGAGCATAAAGCGCATCCAAGATTACTTTTGTGACTCATCGCAGATACTTTATACTTAGTATCGAATTTTTTTTTTTTTTTTGACATTGTATACTCCAGCCTTATTGTTTTGACAAATCTGTTGGGTTTTTTTCTGATGAAAAAAATATATTAAAATACATTCGCTTTTTAATTTGCTGGTTTGGGGTGACAGATCGTGGCCACATCCTCCATGTCACAATCCGTCAAATGCTTGCTGGGAAGTGTTATGTGTGTATGTGTGTGTGTCAGTGAGCGTGTCAGTCACAGATACCGTATCAAGCAGGAGGCCGTAGCTCCGCTCAGTGCAACGCAGTATGCAGGATTCTTTGTCAATGGTGGAATCATGGAGGAAGGTGATACCTGGTTTAAGCATGATTAAATTGACACCCCATAGAGTGTCTCAGATACGTTTTTGTGCTCTTGATACTGTGGCAGCAGCTTATTCAACGCTGTCTCGCGTTCAGTCTCACCTGTCATGCTGACATCATTGCATTGCAATTACAGTGAGTGAGAGAGAGAATACATTAGGCCAGCGCGGTGGGAAGAGGATCAAGGCAATGTTATCTCTTTGTCTCCCAGGCTATCTGTCTTTCTCCTGCCTTTGATTTTAAGGAGCACCCATGTCAACCAAGGACTCCCTTGGACATTCATAATTTTTTTTGCGTGAAAAATGATGCCAAAAAAAAAAAACCTCAATGGGAATTGGATTTCCTCAACAGTCACCACACGAATGTTGGAAATATAACTTCAGAAATGACCTCCATAACCTCTCAAATAATAACTTTTGCTTTCAGTTTTTTATTGGCTATTTTATATAACTGTATAAAAGCCGAATTAAAAAGCTTGTGATAGTTTATGTTTGCGTTAGATTCTCCGGACAGTTGAACACAGAACTAGCACATCTTACCCTGAAATAAATTATTATCTCTTTTCGTACACAGTAAGCAAGAGTCTACTGTATGCATGGCAGCCATCCAAAAAAGTATTCATCTTCACAGTCATCTGTGGACCTCCAAAAGACTAAAAGAGTAACTTCCTGAACATCTGCTCCCAAGATCAGAGCTCCCTGAGACTATTTTGGTGTTTGCAGTTGCTCAGAGGTCTGGAGTTCATGCTCTGTGGCGTATTTATTATTTACATAATTCAAATGCAGACAGTATTTATTTTCTCTTTGTTCCCTCAAATGTCCCATGTGTTCAATGTAACTGCTTGATGACATTAGACTGTTAATGTGACTGTTTTGGAAATGTGCAAAAAAGTGGTTTTAATGCAATTCATTAATACGTTGAAGGCAGGTGAGACGACTTCTTAGAATCAGACCAACAGTTGCGTATTGAGAGAGAGAGAGAGGGAGAGAGAGAGAGAGAAGCACTAGAGAGTGAAGAGGAGTCACAAAGAGGAGCTTTGTTTATGGCCGTCTCTCTTGGCCACACGCAGGGCTTAGCAAGAGAGCATTTCCTGTACTGATTCATTCTCCACTCCATCATTTGTGTAACTCACATCTCTGTTAACAAAAGGAATCAAATACGTCTGTGGCTGCATGCATGCATTATTTTTCACTGACATTCTCATGTTGCAAGATTAGTGTGGTGTCCTTTTTAATCTCACCAGCTGAATCACCATACAGGAAAGAACACATGCTGCAAGCAGATAATAATTATAATAATAATAATATGAATAATAATAATAATTTTCATGGTTGATTGGCAAGCCTGGTTGCAGCCAGCTGCACTGGGACCCCAGACCTCCAGGGGGCTTAAATGACCCAGGTACACTTCATGTCATTTGGTTTTGGCTTTTAATTAGGACATTTGCAACACTAAAGTCAAACTACAAAGGAAAAGGCCCCCATGGGTGCTGCTTAAAACAAAGAAATAAATATAACCAAACGAGGTTTCCTAACTCAGAGCTTTAAAAAGGTCTGTCTGTAAACAAAAGAAACAGAACAAAACCATACATGTTTAAAGCAACATCCCTGTGTTTCTATACATTTCTGAGTATGGAGATGTGTATATTTACTGAATATTAAACCTGGGCTAGTCCCCAGGTAGCAACAGTGGAGTAAACTTCACAATGATACAGAACTTGAGTCTATGCACAGAATTAAACACTTATTACAGGAGCATTATAGGAGCTGCATTATCTTATGTGTGTGTATTTCTAAATCTAGTTATGTTTAATAAGTCCCACATATAACTGACACAGGAAACCATAGGTGGAATCATTCCAACATAGAAGTTGTTTGATCTGTGGCATATTATGAAGATGGAATGTGTGGCCTGCCATTTACACTGTACTTAATGAGAGCTTGGAGGTGACAATGCACCCAGTGTGGTAGTTGGGGGGCCAATAGTGGCCCCTACAGTATATTTTACCGTGGGGGCCGACTTAACTGGCCCCTTCAGCCATGTTGAATGTTGCATGTTTTGATTGGCAGTTTTAGAGACAGATTATATTTAAAGCAAAAGCAATGATAAATACTTCCAAATAAACATTAATCTATTGATTTAAGGTGATTTCAAAGATGACAGAGATGTAGCATCTTGACCTGCCCCTAAAGGTCTTTTTCTTTGACACTCTTGACTTCACTTTTTCAATTTTAAAGCATTATTTAGACTCTTTGGTGAGCTCTTTGGCTATAGATCTATTTTTATTAAGATAAACAGATTTATGTTTTTGACAGATTATATTACAAGTTACAAATCCCCTGCTTGACGCAATATTGGTGAGTGTGTTATAATCAGGGGATGCCAAAGAGTTTGATGGACACTGTGGGCAGGATATCCCAGCCCTGAAGCTAATTTTGAGGACATGTAAATATGCTCATTTGCAGAGGGTGGAAGAGTAATAAAACATGCAGGCCATTCCTTCACCAGAGCCTAGTTACGCTTGGCTCTGCCTCTGTGTTTGGGCCCAGCAGGCAGTGTGTCACAGCAGCCTCTCTGTGTGTGGCCTCGTTGTTTTGTCATCATTTCTTATGTGTTTAGGAATCGTCGGCAACGATCTGACCGCATGTCGTCTTGTGAGTTGAATGTGGAGAAAGCGCACACGTGGCCTGGGTGTCCCCTGCTCGGTTTAGCTGTAAACATATGCAAGCGCACAAATACGAAGATACGCATGTATGTAAACACACACACATACACACATGCACTTTGGGTTGCCGCTTCCTCGACTGATTTATGGAGGCCATAAAGATATAATTGCTTTGGTTACGTATGGAGGATCAGAAGTGCCACATGCAGAGAGTTGTAGCTGTCCCAGTGTCAGCTGCTGCCCTCTATGTTGCTCTCGTCCTCGAGCAATTGAGGGAAACACCTGAGCCGTTTTCCATATGATGCCAGCATTGGCAAGAGGGAGAGAGGAAAGCACCAGGACATGGGCGGCTGTCTTGCTAATGGGACACTTAGACGTCTGGGCTTATGTCATTCAGTCCCAGCGCGCTGCATCCAATCGCCCCCCTATCGCTGGGATCCAGCTCCGCGGCGATCGATCTGCGGCTAGCCTCCTCCACCCCGGCGGTCATGGCTCAGGCAACCGGAGCCGTCAGGGTCCTGAGGCGTCCCTCTCACCGTCTACCTCCCCCAGCCCCAACACACATACACACACACACACACATAGACAGTGTACCGTCCCACTGCCCCTGCAACTCCTGGCCTGACCTTGATCTGCCTCTGGAGAACCCAGCAGGAGCACTTTGTAGTTGTACACAGACAGAAGCATAACTTCTTAGATGAAAGAAGAGAGAGACGTGGAGCAAATTAATTCAAAGTCATGCTGAAGTCATCTTAGATTCTAGGTTCATTCCCAATGAGCAATGTATGCTGCAACTGGTATTGTAATGATGAAGCAAAATGGTAGTTATGCTCTGACCTCCAGCTGATGGACATTTTTTGGCAAACACCCATGCAAATACACAAAAAGTTGTTTAAGTAATGCTTCCTGGGTGTTTCTGTGTAAACTCAATGATTATTTATTGTACTCAATTTAAAGTCTATTGTGTAAATAATGTAAAGATCTGATATAGCTGACTAAAGTAGTCTCTTTGACATATTAAAAACATGTATGAACAAAGTCTAGGATAGTTTACCCTCAGTCCATATTTGCAGTACATATCTGCATTTTAAAAGAATATTAATGACACTAGCTGTTAGCTCTAAGGTTCACCACCTGTCAATCAAGTTTGGACATCATTGTAATGTCTTCTTTTTTAGTCACACTAGCAGTGTATCACTACAGGAATGTCAGTCAGTTCACCACTTTGCTCCAGACTCAAACATCTCAACAACTCGCAATTGGATGGCATGAAATTTGGAACAGATATGCGTGGTGCTGACAGAATGAGTCCTAATGACTTTGGTGGTCCTCTGACTTTTCCTCTAGCGCCATCATAAGGTTCACACTTGTGGTTTTGAGTGAATTATTTTGAAAACTATTGGATTTGTCCCCCAGGATGAACTGTAATAACTTTGGTGACCCCTTCACTTTTCCTGTAACACCATCATCAGGTCAGAATTTGATTTGTCCAATGTTATGATGCAAAACAGTCAGCCTCAGCTATACACTGTGTTTAGTGCTAGCAGATGTCAGTATGCTAACAGGCTAAATTAACATAATGAATATGGTAAATATTATACCTGCTACACATCGGCATGTTAGCATTGTCATTGAGAGCATGTTGCCATGCTTCTAGTAGCATTTAGCTCAAATCATCGTTGTGCCTGTGGTGCATCCTCACAGAGATGCTAACACGGCTGCAGACTCTTGAAGTCTGAGTAATGAAGTTTGAGTTTTTAAAAGTAGTGCTCCATTTCTTTTCAGCCACGGTGGCCAGCGCTCAGCATGCAAACAGCATCTTCTTAATTTATCCCAAACAACTTGGAGAAGGCTATCAGACTGAAGAGTTAAGAATGGAAAATATAGCAAACATCCCAGTTTTGTGTGGTGTGGCATTCTGATACTGCACAAATATCATAGGGTTAAAGTCCAGGTGGATACTATGGCGACGTACCAAACATAGGATTTGGAGATTCTGAACTTGGATCTCACATGTCGTTCACTTTAGGTTCTGAAACAAAGGCTATAGGTTTAATTGATAGAGTCCAGGAATGACATCTAATTTTAATATTTTAATTATGTTTAAGTATAAACACATAATCCTGCTTTAGTTGCCATGAGTGGATAGGGGAAACAAAATCATAGACAACGGACTATTATGACTTTAAATGTGATTATGAATATTTTTCCCAGTACGTTCAATATAAACATTTCCTCGATAGGACTAAGGGTTGCGAAGTCATAAGCAGGCTACAGGCTGAATCACCGGTATTACACAGTAGGACAGTAGGTGATTAAAGTATCTATCTATGCTTCCTGTATTGCCATGATCGTACAGGTCATCTATCATGACGCATGCCTTCTCGTGTTGCGTGGATCTTGTGGCCCTGACGTGAACAATGTGCTGTGAGGACGGTGGGGGCCTATAAGCTTATGAGTGGCCCTCCACCTCTTCCCATCATTGTCATCTAATATTGATGCTGTGTCTCCTTAGCTAAGCTCCGGTAATGAGGGGCTGATTTGAGATCAGGACGCTGATAGAGATGATAATCTGCATATGCTCGCTCATGAAAATGGAGAAGGGCCCTCTTAAAATAACCCTGTTTGTCTGGCTGCATAAACCTTCAGCATAAACAGACAAGAGGCAGATATCTTAAGTGTGACTGGAAAAGTGAGGTGATTCCTCCTCAACGCAGACCGGACTCGGGGGTTGTCAGTGTGAGAATTAGAAGAGGAAATGGCACCAGAAATTAAATTCTCATGAATTCAAAACTAAAGCATCAGAGTAGACCTATTACATTATTTATCAGTTACAAAATATTTTTAAATAGGTCTCTCTAAATATTTATATGAAATTGAAACCTTTTATGTCTCTGCTTCACTTTTCCCCTTTTTTCTCTCTCTCACACACAAACACAGAGAGCATTCACAAAACACACTTTGAAATACAGGATGTGAATATCCTGATGTTCTGCAAAACAAAGTTTGTTTTTGTCTACATGCAATACCAAAAAGCCTATATTCAAAAGAAGCATTTGCAATCACGCTATTGCAATGACGCCGCTGTTTATAGAAAGCGAAACACGCACAGAAAGCACGCTGAGTGGCTGGAGGGGGCTTGTTTGCAGTTTGCTTGTATTCTAATATCTCCTTTATGCAAAGCTTTACTGAAACGCTGTGTGTGGTCCACTTCGGCCAGATCTGCCGAGCGGATGGCCGCGGTGGCCGCGTTGTTGTCTTTTTGACTTCATTTTTCAACATTGGCCGGTGTTGCTTATAATAAAACCAGATTATGAAAACATTTTGGAGTCCCGACATGCACTGACAAATTCAAATATCAACAAGGAGATATGACAAAAAGGGCACCCAAAGCACTCTGCCAATGTTCATGTAAACAGCATTAGTAAATGAATTGAAGGTTATTTGTCTATATTTCATCATTCTATTTTCAGGTTGGTTCTATAAACAGCCGGAATTCCAGGGAATGAATCAAGGTGGGGGTTTCCAGGTTATTCTAGTCTCTTTGTGCTCCTGCAGAGTACAACACCTGTGAAAGAACTGGTACGATTTAGTGGCATCTAGTGGTCAGGTTGCAGATTACAATCAACCAAATACCCCTCACCTCAACCTCCCCTTCCAAGCGTGTAGGAGACTCTATGGTGGCCGCAAAAAATGTTTGGTTTGTGTGTTCTGGGCTTCCAAGAAAGGAAGGCCATAGGTGACTTAAATACCTATGCTTCCTGTATGGCAGACTCTGGAAGAGGACCAACTCTCTCTGCTGATCTATACACACTGCACCTTTAACCTTTTTCAGTTTTACTGATCAAATCAATCGACTGTCAGATAATAACTGTTTTGGGGTCAGCTTTCAGGAATGGTTTCTTGAATTTGGACCAAAAAAAATTAAATAGAGAAAAGCACCTTAACAGTGCCTGGCATTTATATCCAGTTTTCAACCACCTGTTGGAGGCTGCATCACAGCTAATATTTCTACACATGGTACCCCACAGTGCATCCCTCTGATGGTCCAGTTTGGGCCTCCTCCCTACCCACGACCACCTCTCTGGAGAAATATCACACTGTTGCGGGTGCTAATCATGTTGAGCGGTTTAGTCTTTCATAAACAAAGCGTAAAAATTAGGCCACACTAACAATCTGGTAATTCAGTAGCGGTTGGCGGACGTTGCTGCTATTCCATTTCAGGCTGGATTATGAATCTGTGTGCAAAGCCGTTGCCCTCTTAATGATGGCCCTGTGATATTACAGCTGCTCACAATTAGCCAGGACTCCCCCCCCGGCCGCCAGAGCTCCCCTACGTAAATAAACGGTGGGACGGGGGAGGCTGGGCACAGTAAGCGCTGAAACAACACGGCTGATTTGGACATCTGGTCTGGTAATAGAAACGTCTCTTCCACACTTTGACGTAATGAATAGGGATCAGAGTGCTGCTTTAAAAGCAACTTGTATGGATGATGGAGACACGGCGTGATTCATACATCACTGTTTGGTCTTATGTTAAATGTGTGGAGGGGAGGGCTATTGCAGGTCATAGAGGGAGGGCAGGGGGTCTCTGAAGCTTGTAGGATCTGGACAAAATAACGTAATAATTACATAATAAGGAAGTAAATTTCAATAAAAAATACAACACCATGGCAACTGAGCCAAATACTAGGTCTGTTCACTCCCTTTAAAAGATGGTGGTTTGCAAAAGAAAGATTAAAAATAAGAAATCAAAGACTGAGAAATACTCATAATAATCGTCAATATAGGTCCGAAAAAACGTTCAAATAAACAAGTATATAAAGTTAAATATCTGAAGTCTCTAGCCCAATACGAGAGGTTATTTCCTCAGACTTGACAAAGCTTCTCCAGAGCCTCAGAAGACAATATAATTAACAAATGTTTCCACAAGCTGAATAATATGTCTTGTGACAAGGGCACTGATCTTCAGGTATAAAATTAGTGGAGTGGACTGCCCATTTAAGGAGCTACAACAAAGACAAAACTGCAGGATTTTGAAGGTCTGAATATCTTCACCAGACATAAACCTCAACTTTTCCGTCTCTAACAGTACAGCATGGAAGTGGATATGTAATCTAATGATCTACTAGTGTTCATTAGATCTGATGAGTGCTCTTCTGCATCATAATGGGTGTATAATGGCAGAGCAGTATAAGTCCATTCTACAGGACCAAGAGCACCCTAGGGTACAACCAGTGTTCCCCCATGATGTGCCCATTTTCCTTGATGATGATGCCCTTATATACTGTGGTCTGCACTGCAAAAAGACTCAAATGTGGCAGTTATACAGATACTTGCAAGGGTGAAGCACTACACTTGAATATTTTGGTATATAAGTTTGCTCCTAGGAATTTCATAGGAACACAAATGTATTCATGTAATTATTTGTATAAGAGCTTGTGTTAAAGCTAACCTGTATCATTTTTTTATTTTTTTATTTTTTTTATTATTAAATTCTAGTCAAATATTAAAAACAATATGTGTTTCAAATATTTTGTCCAACTCCTTTTTTAATTCACTCATTTAATCAAGTACAGACAGGCCCCCCAATATTGTGCAAAATGTATTTTTTATTTTTTATCTTACACCTCTCCTCATTAGTTTTCTCATATTCCTCACATGGGTGACTGGAGTCAGAGCAGTTAAACAAAGCCTCTCTCCTTCAGTCCAGTGATCAGTAATCAATCTGCTTTGATACATAGTTTCGTAACCTTGACTTTCAAGATAAAGTTGCCCCTATCCATCGAAAAGGTCAGGAGCAGCTGTTAATTAACCAAGAGGGAAATGAACTAATGGGGCTTTTCGAGTGGCATTTAAAGAGACACCTAATCCCATGGAAAGAACAGTCACAGTATCACATTTTTTATTCGGTGTACAGTTCCATGCTCGGCCAATTGCAGTCACAGTTTTTGTGTTAGACATTTACAGTTACAATTTGTATGTAATATTCTTATTTTTGTGTTTTATTCCAGCTGTATTGTGTTTACTTGTGGGTTTATTGCATGGTGCACATTTACTTTTTTCTTACCTCTGAGATGACAGGAGATTATATGTTGATCATTAGTGCCTCCTGCTGTGAGGGCTGACCAGTTTGGTTGGTGTTGTAGGCAAAACTTATTAAGTGGCTCGCCACTGTACTCTATCTAACTGACTAAAATAAGTGTAACATTTTGTGTTGGGAAAAAACAGCTAAGCTCAAGTTTTTGTCTTTAAAAAACTTCTACCTGTGTAAATGTTCTCAGGGTGGCAGGTGGCTTGGGTCTATCCCAGAATGCATTAGATGGAAACTCAATGAAAAACCCTGCCTGTCACAAAGCCAACAAACATAGACCAAACACTTAGGTTCATATTTATGGAAATTTGGAGTCAACCTGGCTGTAGAGGAAGTCCTGGAGTGCTCAAGGCAAACATACAAACTCCACACTGAGAGCAAAGCAAATCCACATCCTGTTATCTGTGACTTCACTATAATATCAGCAACTGTTAATGTTCCTTACACTGACTTACACCCCCCATTGACTTCAAACAGTGATTTCCACTTTGTGTGGTTTTGATCACATATCTGCCTGAGTGGCCATGACTGTCGCTGCTGCGCTTTGCATATGCGATTGTATATGCAAGCGTTTACCCCCAGAATAGAGTTTACACACTGTGTGCACAGGCTTTGGGAGCTAACGTGGCATGCAGGGTACATGTCCTCAACAGGGCGTGCAGGATGCACAGGATGCAATTTTACAACAGCAAACTGTCTCAGAGCAGCCAGCGTGATCTGCATCATGCTGCTCCGAGCGTCACCTGCAGTTTCTCCTTCTTTTGACTTCTCGCAGTTTCAAAATGAGGCTTCCATTTTGTGGTTTTACACTGCGACGCAGGGAGCATGCTTTGTCCCTGATGTGTCTTTACTTTCTCCTTCCCTTGCCTTTATCTTGGTCTTTTCTACCCTCCTCCTTGCCCTCATCCCCCACCGCAGCTGTACATGCATGACGCCTTGTATCGCCATCTGGTCCACATTGGGGACTGCCACCGTCATCTGCTGATAATTACTGTCACCTGCACATTGCGCAGTGCGATAAACACTTGGCGTTACCAGTGGCGAGCCGCGGCACCGCAACGCTTGTTTAGGCCGCCTCAGAGCTGGTGGGAGAGAGAGCTGGCAGCAAAGACAGAGGACAGACTCAATGCAACACACAAGGGTTTAATTGCAGCATGATGTGCCTTTTCACAAATCTGCAACCAGGTGAAAAGAATATACCTGTATCACGGTTCAGACCAACCATATCTAACAGGATTCATGGCCGCACTAAGTTTGCCACATCCCCTGTTTGTCATTACTGCCATGATTTTCAGGTCAAGGCACAGAGGGTTTACCACTTACATGTTTATGCGTCTAAATCACTGACCTTCGCTTGCACAGGAAATCCATCTGTGCTGATATACAGTATCTCAATGATAAATACTTCCCCTCAAATATTTATAATAGGATCAGGAAACCACAAGAACATAATAGTTTAAATTAGACCCATCAAACGCAAGTGGCTTGTTAGACAACATCCAATTTTTTGAAGTTCAGGATACTTTTTTCACACGCTGTGGTGGGTAAAAAAAAAAAAGGAAAAAAAAGTAAAGAAAAGAAAAAAGAAAAACCTCAGGAGTCAAGGGTTGCAATCATAATGATTTAATGATGGGCTTATCCTTGCTGCAGTACAGTGTAAATCCTAGCAGCCAGAGAATATAGCTTTGTCCCCTCTAGTGGTTTATCCTCCGGTGCTTCAGTCTCTAAATCTGCCGGTGACACTGACAATTATTTGACCCTTGTGAGGAAGTTGAACACTTAACCGCTAAAAACACAAAGGTTCAGAAGTTTGGAAGGAAAGCAATTATGTTTTTTATGTTTTAAATACATGTGCAGACTTCCTTTCGGTCTTAAAAAAGATTCTGTGTGTAAAGGCGTTTTCATTTGAAGGGCCTGAATTGTCTGTTACACTTTTCAAAACGTTAATATTGCCACAGAGTGTGAGTTTTTTTCTTTTAACAGTCCTTCTCTCACCTTTATTCTTTTTGTTTAAACAGTCATGTTTCATTGTTGTGTCATTAAGTTGTAATCTACATGTTAATATTTTTGATGAAATTAAAAGAAATTGAGGAGCGCAAGTCTGCTAATGGTTGATTTCTATTATTTGTATGTATGTGTGAGTTCTGGAGGTATTACAGAGTATTGCATCCATTTCCTTGAAAGTAACAACCCAGAAATAGCCATGTTTGCATCCAAATGTATCACAAATCTTAATCGAATTTCAAGTGATTGAGCAAAAGAAAATAAGAATCAATGTTTCTATCTACTACCATTATCTGAATATTAGAAGTTAGTTCAAGGTGACCCTGATTCTCCAGTCAGAATCATAAGAGCACCAACAGACCTCAACCAGGGAAAAGGAATACAGAAAACACAATAGAAATATGACATTTTGTTTCATGTATTAATGTTGAGGTCGTTCTGTCCTATTCTGTGTATAATGATCATGAATGTATTATAGAGCCATGGGAGCGATGACTGTCAGCTGATCAGTCATGTGAGTTAGATGGTTGGTATGTCAGAAGGTATTTGAAAAAGGTCTTTTTATCATAGATTGTACAAAACATGGATGTAGTATGTATGACGTCACCCATAGGTTTCTGAAGAGCCATTGTGAAGCTCAGAGTATGGTGGATCTGGCTGTGACATCTTGGCAATCCTGCTTCTGCCGGCTCCTCACTAAGCTAAAAGCAGGCAAAGACACAGAGTGTGGGTTGAGCTGAGCCGAACTGAGTGAAGCCTGGGTGCTCAAACAAGCCACCTATGACAGCACACCTGTCAATCAAAGTGGCCACACTTTTAATTATGCATAACTTTAAGCCTTAATTTAATTTGAATGGGTTATATGTATGAGTTATATACAAATTCAGACTCAGTGCAGTTGTCATGAACCGGGAAATTAGCTATAGAGACCTAAACTGTTTTTTGTACCAGGCTGTAAACATGTTTATTTCTGCTGTGAAGTTGGACATTTTAATATGGGCACTTATGGTGACTTACTCATTTTGTAGCCAGCGTCAAGAGGCCACTCGAGGAGATCAAGGTTATTTCTGATTCTTTTTCTTAAAGTCAAACTTGTCAAATTACACATTACATTACATTGTACAGTGAAGATACAAAATGTTTGTTTTTTTTTACTTTTTCCAACAAGTCTACACGGTGTTGGTTGTACCAATATTGTTGACAGTACCAACTGTCTGTTAAACAGCATTCCACATTTGGGAGGACCATTCATGTTCTAAAGATCTTAAGCTTGCTTACTTTCATTCATGTTATTTCAACATCTACTGAGTCACTGGCAACTAATAGCCTACACTCAAAAGGTGTATAGCTAGCGAGGTGGACTACATTTGATTGCACCATCTCCTTCATGCTAAACTGAGGTGGCCACAAAATGCATAGAATACAAAAAACGCCACATCTAGAGACAGCGTTTAGTTTGTCCATTCTAGGCTAATGTAGAAACATGGTGGTCCAACATGGCAGACTCCGTGTAAGAGAATAGATATAAAAGGCTCATTCTATGGTAACGAAAACACAATGATTTTTATTATGCTATACGCTTATTTTCAGGTGATTATACGCCAATGAAAACATAGTTAGATCTCCCTAAATCTTACACACTGGACCTTTAAGTTGGACTTTAAATGTAAGTGTTAGGAAATAAAGGCTTGCCTATGACATCTATTTTACACTTTTGTCTCATTTGAAGTGCCGTAATCCCTTAGCGTGTGAATGTTCCCATTGTTTCCAAGGGTGATGATGTCTTGGACATTACTTGTCTAAAAATCTTCCAAAGGAGCACTGGGTGCAACTCGACCTGTCTACTCTTACTGAATTATATTAATGCTCTTTCCTTGACAATTGAAGAGTGGGCCGAAAATGTCCCTGATTGGAGTTCCTAAACTGTCCCCAGTGTCCTGAGAGCAGCTGATAATTGTGAGCGGGATAGATGTGTATATCAAATAGTTTACAAAATGAAGCCAGCTGTGTTTCCCCTGCATACTGTGGCTTCCTGACACGCACCATTAAACCTTATTAGCTACTTCCTTTAACTGAGATCCTCCTCACCCCATCTTCCACCCCTCATATTAACGTTTTTCTGTTCCTCCAACTGGAAATTATTTGCTTTATTGTAGAGTGTCAACCTCTTGCTGTAGTTTTCTGACGCGACATAATTGGCACTTTAGAATATAATCATGGATGAGAGCTGTGTGATTGTGGTCTTTTATGCACAAATTTCAGCAGATTGTTGATCACTTTGTTCTGCCTTCGCCCACTTGGTCTCGCTGTGTATACGACTCATCTCTGATGCCTCTGTCAGTCTGGGTACCTTCTCCCAAAGGTCCTCTGTTCACTGCGCCGCTCACAAGCCATTAGCTTTGAAATGACTCATAAAGAATCAATTGAAAATGATCACAATAGGAAGTGAATATCGGAGGGGACGCTGCGTGGCTCATGAACAGATGTTGGCATACACGCTGCATGTCAGACACATTATTGCTTTCTACAGACATTACCAGCGCAGCCAAATGGGAGAGATAATCGCAGTAACGTTTTGATATGACAATAATTTCTTGGAAGGCGAGAGAGGAAAAAAAAGCGAGCTTAAATGACTCTAAATATAGGGACAGGTTAGTTTTTGAGTACAGCTAGTGGAAGGACTCACTACCAGACAAGTTAGCCAATCATAAATCAGGACATACAGAAAAGTGGATGGCATAGTATTTGCTCGAGGTTACTATATGACGCTCAGGCTTTATTAAGCAAAGTTATAAAGGTGATGTATTGCTGGGGGTTGAGAATGTTGATGTAACCCAAAGTTGTTGAAGTACTTCTTGTACCTGGGTGGTCCCAGTGAGAATAGAGTGCATGATGTGTGTGTTTATGTGTGTATGTGTGCTTGTATTAGTGGGTGTGGGGTTGGTGCTGCCCTTTTTATAACTGATAGCTTCCTATGTGGACAGATATAGCAAAAACACTGTTGTCTGATAATATAAAATTAGAGCAGTTAACCCCTGCAGCGATGGGGGGATTGATTGAAGACTCTTACAATGGGGCCCTTATGCAGGGCAGGAAGTAATGCTGATGATTGTGAGAACCCGGGATGGTAAGTGACAACACACCAAGTGCTTAGTTATTGAGTCATTATTGTTTTTTTTATTTGATTTATGTTGAGGTTATTATTGTTATTGCAATTATGAGTATGCCTTTTTGGAGCACTTTGTTGTCAACACACATCTTTTTATGGCTCAGTGGGAAATCACATTTTCATTATTTGTGTGTACAAATGATGAAGAGTGTTTATGTGTGGAATAGCAAGCTCTTGCCATTATATTTCCATTTTAAACAAAGGTCCAGGCAATATTTAAGAATATGTGACAAGATTAATCGATCATCACGTCATGGTATTTCTTTGCTGCCTGCTTCCCTAATATCAGCCGCTGCAGTGATAGACAGGGAGGTGATGTAGCAAGGGCCCTAATCTGGACTTCAATCAAGTAGTTTCGAGTTAGTTAGTAAATAGTATGCCTCTGACACCGTCATTCTTTTTTCTCTTATGTTTTATGGGAATTGTTCTGTGTTTTGGAGCCATGTAAGAGTGACATAAGTGCAATTTGTCTACTGCAGATAAAGCAGAAGTTTCCATTTTTTGTGATGTAGTTTGGTTTTTTTTGGTTTTTTTATTTGCAATATCCACCCAGTTTTTTTAATGTGAAAATTGAATTCCTACACAAAGCATTCTATTTGTTTTAACCACATTTTACTGGCTGGTTTACCTCCGGTAAACGCAGAACATGTGATTAGTTCCCTTCACTAAACTGCATGCCATAATCTGGCCTGTTTTTACCATTTGCACTGGCGAGTCACCACTCTGCAATTTTGCATCACTGGAGCTTATGAATCACAGGAAAGTGACATAAGAGTGATACGACTGAAGCATGTGAAAATGTATTCAGTTAAAGATCTCTGGATGGAAAACTGCATGAGAGGAGGCCTCTGTTTATTTTAATTTAATTATTTCACAACGAAAGTGGAAGGTAAATTAAACATGGGGAGCATATTTAATATAATCATGTAATAAGCTTACATATGAGATTGCTACACTGATATTTTCATCAAACAAACATCTGACTTTTATCCTCATGCTCTGTAGTGCATCTCTCTGCTTAACATAAGACAGCCAGATTAATGTGTTACTTGACGATATTGAGGGCCAGAAACAGATATTTCTTCCCTTTTTCTCTTAGAGGAGCCCCACATGTCCTTGAAGCTTTGCGAAGTGTGATTTGTAAATGAGATAGGCGAGTATTACAGACCCTTGGTATTTCTCTTGGCGCCCTGCGATCAATTAAAGCGCGACAATAATAAATGTATACATTTAGAGGGATTTCGCTGCGGTGACAAATGATTTTACCCTTGAGCTATTGACATTGTCTGGGAATAAGCTGTGTCTGTCCCTGTTGTGTATTCTGTCTGAGGGTCCCTTCCTCTGCTCGGGGAGTCTGAGGACATGGCAGACACATATTCATCATTAACATGTGAGCATGGATGAACACACACACACACACGCACACACACTGGCATACACATGCATTTTCACATGCATGTAAGTACCCTCTGCTTAATGGGTGTAAAGTCTCTGCATTGTTGTACATTTCTCGACTCACAGGTCAAAAGAAAAGTTAGATTTAATCATTGTTCTTACTTATAATGGGATTTAGAAAGAAATATTTGTGTGCTTCTGTTGCTCGCTGATACCATCTTTAGATCGAGGTAATTGGATCCCCTGTAGTCAACTGAACGATGATTGTGAGCTCTCTTATTAAGTGGGACGAGAAAATTGAAGACTCGATGTGGTTACATGCTCTTTGTTGTATGGGTGACATTTTCTTTGCTCATTAATTTCACAACTCTCTTTTCAAATGTTTGTCCTATTTCTCCTTCTCCATGGCAAGCAGATTTACTCCTGACTGCTCTATGTCACCCACTTTTCATACTTTTCTTTTGGATCTGACATGAAAATTGGAAAATATATCTTCTAATCCCCCTTTGATTTTATTCATGGCTTTGATATGTTACCTAGTTCATATGATTGATTGGTTGAGGGGGTGATGGAATCGTAGTAATAGAAGTCATTAAGCTGGTGGGGATCTAATATTACCAATCTGCTAGCCCCTGAAAGATCCATCAATAGGTGAGATATTTTCTCGCGGAGAGGGGGGTGACACATTTAACATATTTCAATAACGTAATTTTCATGTGGGGCAGGTCAGGCTGTGAGTACAAAGGGCAATAGTGTTGGAGTGTGTGAGTTGAATCGGGGCGTATGCTAAGCAAATCAATAAAACATTAAAGGCAGCATGCAGAGAGCAGCCCATTTGGTACCTGTCTGCCAAGGGCAATGGTCTAGCCACTCAGAAAAGAGAGAAGGATTGGAGTTGCTGGGCTTGAGGAATGCTCTGGCACTAACATAATTGGAAGGTAGTTGCCTTATGACTGCAAATTGGGTTTTTGCGCTTCATCAATAGGCATTTTGACAAGCAGCGTCCATCACAGCGCATCTCACTCTTGCCACGCGAAGCAGAGAAAGAAGTGTCTCAATAATTACATTAAATCTCCCCCTCTCACCCACCCCCAGCAACCTTCCTTATTGTTGGACAAGAAAAGCAATATGGTATAATTAGGTTTGATTGGGATAGTGGTGGTGGAAAACAGGGGGGGTTAGATACGTTTCCGGTGAGATTTGCAGATGAATGAAGTTACCATAGCGACATGCATCTTTATCCACTAGTGCGTAAAGCATAAAGCAAGGCACGTGGGCAGGTAGGACAACACATAACATCTGTTAACTGAGAGCTTGCCAGGCGTATTGATATTAGCCCTGCTGTGATAGATGAGCTGATGGTGCCTAAATGCAGATGTGAACCAGTTGTAGATGACCTGCTGGAAAGATAATGTACAGTGGTTCCCCTGTGAGTTGTTGGGTAAAAATATGGCAGCTCAAAGGTTTGTGTTTGTTGTGTTTAACCCTTTCTCCTAGCAGGGTGACGAGCTGTTATAAAGGCAAATAAAAACCTACATATTGGTTTTATTAAGCTTTTTTTTTTTTTTTTACTGAAATTGACTGAAAGGGCGTATCGTTATCTATCAAAAAGCAAATTATGATGGCTATTATGCTTTTCTTAATAAAATTTTAAAAAGTATTTTTTAGCATCTTTGCTAAAATACAGCTGTTTTCACACTATGCACTAATGTTAGCTAATGTTAGCTCAGTGTGTTAGCTGGGCTGCCTAGACTGTGAGCATAGAGCACCTGGGAGGGTTAGGGTTGGTACCGCAGGTGTTTTGGGCCACCGGAAAGAGGTTTTTTAGGAATGCCAAGGAATGCAGGAGGAATGCCAACTGGGAGCAGAGCTGGTGTCGTACCAGAACCGGAGCTGGGCAAGCGAGTAATGTAACCAGGCTGAGCAGCCTCTATAGACACAATGGCAGAGCCAAAGAGACCGAAGAGGACGTTAACCAGCTAAAAAGAGAAAACGAGGGTATCCGCACAAGTGGCCACTAGACAAAAGTAAATTTGGGGCTGACTTTTAGTTGTTTTTGAGTTGCCTGGTGTTTCCAAAGTTGCCAGATTAACAAGATTTATTTTTACGTAGCATACAGTAAAATAAGAAATTCATTCCATGATACATGGATGAAACAAAAAAGTCCACGACCTATCATTCTGTGTCTAGCTTGTACTGTGGTTTGAAGGTGTATTCTTATTTCCATGGCAAGCACAGACAAAACGTCACTGCTTAACCACAAGTGAGTTTTGCAGTAGGAAAATCTACGACAGCAGTTGTGAACATCTCAGAATTACAGCAAAGACTCACCAGTTGAGAAGCTGAAAGGTCAAAGATACCTCCAGACCCTTTAACTGCAGTAGCCTCAGAAGACCAGAATGCAATGCACCCAGACACAGTACTTTACATTCTGTGCGAGTGACAGGACTTGGTTGTTGACAGGAAAAACTGTTGCTCCACTATCATCATCATTATTGCCGCCTGCACCCACTCATGAAACCCACAGCTGAACGCAACACGTTAACACAGCGGGGTGAGGAAAAGTGGGTTCATCAAAGTAAATTATAATACACTGAGATGTAACCTCAGCACTGAGCAACATAGATTGATAGCTGTGACGGAGGATCAAAGATGGGCTTCACATCTAAGAATAAATATAATCCTCCAAACAACATCTGACTGGCCAATATCTGACTTTTTAAAAAGCCCCTGCTGATGTCACATAAACCTAGAGTGTTAAATTGAACATATGCTCACACAGAAGCATTAAAGACAAGAAATCAGCTCCAAGGTCTTGCACAATTGTCTGTTCCTCTGGGAAGTGGAGGACGGGGAACTGCATTAGCAAGTGGGAGCGTTACAACTTAACTGCCCACAGGGGGGGTGCAGGTTTAAGGTGCCTGTGTTTCTAGCAAGACTAATATGAGGATGGATGGCACTCTGAAAACATGGATTTCTTATTGATGGGTTTGTCACTTAATGGTAAAAATAAAGCTATGAGAAACAGACAAAGCGGTCAATCCTCACTTTTAGTCCAGGATTATCCACATATTGTCTGGAGTGCTATGAACCCCCTCGTCTTTGTGTCTGCTTCTTATAAACACAGAACTGGAAAAATAAAACAACAGGAAGTGTATGACAGAACAGCTCTGTTTGGTGTACGGTTTGATGTGTCATCACATTCGGTTTATGGATGTTTCTGCTCTTGTTTTTGTTTTGAAATTGTGTAAACTTTTTTGCAAGAGATGTACACAGATAAGTGGATGTTTGGATTGCTGCTTGTTTAGTCATCCTGGTGTCTGTTATTGCAGTTATAATGACAGGCAATAATTGCAAATATCATTTTCATGATGGGGCTACACAGAGACGACTATTTGACATTGCAATGTTAGACAATGACGGCATTTTAAGATGGGACAACTGAGTGTGATATTGTGCTGCTGGATCCTTAAACCCTTTTCTCAAATTAGACATCATTTGTTAGCTAAAAGAAGAAGAAAAACTAGTTCTATCCTCTTCCCATCATGCATCGCCACTGCTCAGGTTTCATAAAATCTAGCTTGCTTGCCATGTGTGATTTTCCTTTGCGGGAATCGCCTGAAAGTAAAAACAATTATCCTGCTATTTTGGAGGCATATTTCTTTAAAATTGGACAGTCTGGGGATCTGTAATAAACCTAAGTGCAGGAATGAAGAAAAAGCTCCTTTTAAAGCTGTCCACCTTGGGGAGCGTGCCACTGGAAATCCTCTGGCTCTTTTTAATACATCAAAGCAGCAAATTAATCCTGAATACAACACATGTACAGGCAGGTAAATGAAGACAAAGCCACAGTGGACCAAGGCTACATGCCTCTTATTACAGGCCGTTGATAAACTCCACCTCAAGCCTTACAAATGGCTTATTGGGAGGTGTGGGAGAAACTTATTCTTAATAAGGCTGTCACTTTACAGAGGAAAGTGTAAGCAAGAGAAAAATGGAGTTAAGAACACAAAGACAGTCGCTGCACATACTTGTGGTACTCTTGTAAGGTATCTTCTCAAACAAAGTATTATACTAAATCTTACAATTATACATTATATACAGGAAGAAAGATTTGCTATAGATGAAGTAGTTTAAACAAAAAAAGATGAAGAAGGCATTACTGGTGCCAAAAAATGTAATGGGTTCCAATCATTTTCCACTTAGCCTTCTAAATAATACCAACATAAATCCTCATTATTTGTCTTTGCTCTCACTGTGACTAAGCTCTTACTCATTGTCATGACAAATAAAGGCACCAAGTGTTGTGGTAGATTATGGTTTTGGAGCAATGACTCAGGAGCGGCTGACGTGAAGCTCCAGGACGTCAGAATTGTCAAACGGCTCTTAATTGCAGTTATTATTCAGTTTTAATTGTTGCATGATGGGGATCAGCGGTTAGTTCTCTAATGAGGGATGTGCAACCCACATTTTATGCTACAACAAACAAAGAAAAGATTTCAGATGTATTATCTTATCAACAAGGTCAAAACAGCTGCACCTTCAAGAAATGTTTTTTAAGCAGCTACTCATGCAAAATTGTGAAAAGGATACTGTATTTGTAATGTAATGTAATTTAATATGTGGTAATTGTGCCTTTTAAACGGTATGATAAATACATGACATTTGGAATGTCATGTATGGGTGTCATATTTTCAACAGTTGCTGTAAATTTGGCAGAAAACAGAAGGAACACCTATAATAGTTTTTCTTCAGTGCCCCTGATAATTTTCAAAAAGTTTATCTTCAGCAGGCAAAATGTTTTTTTAGAGTAAAGGTCCTCCCTAAGCCATATATGCTGAATTCACTTTAATTAACTAAACTGAACAGTGCTGCAAAGGCCTTAAACACAATCCTGAACCAAAACCCAGCTCGTACCTTTCAGACGTGACCCGACTGAACCCAAAGACCCGAACCAAACCCATACCAAGGCTATATTTTTGTTATTTCTTCTTCTTCAAAGACTGAGTGATATGCTTTCTCTGGAAATGCTTTCTAACAAATGAAAAAGTAATCTGACCACAGAAACAGATCTATCCAGAATATGGCACCCTACCAGCACAAAACTACCTGCCAATAGGCCAGAGGTTTAGTCTCAATACACACAATGCATTTAAACATCAGCATGTAACACTATAGCATCTCTAATTAATGAAACTATGCCTTTGTTGTCTCAGCAGAGATATGTCAGGGGATTTTTTTGTTTGTTTTTTGCCATCATATAACATTGCACTATCTATACTGTTCCTGGCCAATGATCTGTCCACATGGTAAAGGTCCTCTCTAAATCATTAGGGCTTTTAATAGGCTCCCCTTCTGCAAGTTTTTGTTATAATCTATTTATGTTGTTAATGTGAAACCAAAATTAGACATTTTAGTGTGATGTGGTCATCAAACAAGACACAAAATTGGTCATTTCCGTAGTAGTTATTTGCATGTTAGTGTTAGTGCAGATAGCAATCTGGAGTCAGAAGGCAAATATGTAACTTTAAAGATGCAGTGTGTAAGAATTAGGGGGCTCAGCCCAAAACAGACAAGCTTAAGATAAACTCTAGATGGGGCCTTTTTCATTTTTTCGCTTGTTTTGCAGCCACCAAAGTGTCTCCTTCATGCTACACTGGTAGATGTCACTCAGTCCTACACAGTGGTCATTTAATAGTTCAGAATTTCCTAGTGGTTTCATGATTTTTATTTGTGACAGTACAAGGCTATTTTTAAGAAGGATTGGAGCCTGAGGTTGACAGTGATGTGAGCTAAGAAATTGTTTATAAAACTCATTTAGCTTATTAATAGAGGGCAAGGTAGGCAAAAAATATCAAATTACACTTACACTTTTTAATATTTGCACCTAATGTTGCACAGAGTCAAACAGGGTATTTCAGTGTAGTCCTGTGTCATTTCTGGCACCGCTGTGTTACTGAGGTGACATATTTTATTCCCCACAGGGCTACAAGACAGTATAATCCCCCAGAGATGACTTCCTTCTGATAGCGAGCTCTGAAAGCTTCCTGTCACTTAGTGCAGTTTGACAGCATCATCACGGCGACCATTGATCCGTTTGCTTGACTCTGCATTATTAAGATGACAATTGTGTGCGTGGGCGTGCGCTGTGTGCGTCCCAACTGTAATGCATGTCTCAGATCCATTATAACCCGATTAGATTCCCCTCTCCTGGAAGTGCTGCTCTGTGACAGAGAGCATAATCTTTAATGGAATTTGTGTGAAATTAAATTATACGAGCATCAATAAACATAACATAATTCAGAAGAGTAAATGGGCTTAATTTATTGGATGGGCAGGCGTAATGGCACCGGTGTGTATAGAATGAAGATGTCAGGGAGACAAGTTTGAAACAGCGGGGTAAAAGGGGGTTGACAAATACATCATCGGTGTGTATGTGTGCATGTGTGTGTGTGTGTGTCTGAGAGCATTTATATGTTAGCATGTTTGACACTTCAAGTGAGAAAGATAAATGTTAACGATGAGGCATAGCTGGGTCTTCACTGTTCTTACTGTTCTGTGTGTGTGTGTGTGTGTGTGTGTGTGTGTGTTCAATATTCTGAGACAGGAATTTGGAACAGCAGGAAACTGGCAGATTCTTCATCCACATGAGTGGGTAAAGAAAGTTCAACCTTTTATTAGAGAGGACTGTAATTTAATGGGCAGGGTGCACACATGGGCCGAGTGAGAGAGATGAAGACAGAGGGTGGTGAGGGAGAGAGGGAGGGAGAGAGGGAGAGAGAGAGAGAGGGACAAAGATTGGATTGAAAGACAAATGAAAAGATAGCAAGAAAGCAATGGAGATGGAGAGGGAGTCAGACAGAAAGGGGGGGGGGGGGGGGGGGGTGAAAACATAGTGAAGGACTGGGTGAGAAAGAAAGGGTTGAAGTGTGTGTGTGTGCTTTGAAAGGAAGATTTGATGGAGTGGCTCTGCAGCTGTAACAGTCAAGTGTTTGATTGCCCGGGTGGGAATCGTGTGAGGTTGTCATTTTGCGTCTTAACCTTTTCGGGGGAGCTTTTCTTTTTTTGGGTGGGAGGTTAATAATCAAAAATGATCTGCTTCACTAGAGCAGATAAATAGTGTCAAACACAGCTGGGACAGAGAGGGGCTGACTGGCCACCACAGAGCTAAATTGATGGTTGTAGCTGCAGAGGAGACGGGGAAAAAAGCCCCCTCGCTCTACTGTATGACATGAATAGACTTCTAGGTGTCGTATTTTTTTTTTCTCTCTCTCTGCTCTGTCGTTTTTGTGATGAGCCGTAGTCAGAAGCCAGGAGGCGCAGATGTAAAGTGTGTGTCGCTTGAGACGTGGAAGCACGCTGCAGCCAAACCGTCAGTGCCTTTACAACGGCATTTCAATTTACAATCTGAGAGGTTGACATTTTTATTCATTTTTTTTTTTTCCCTTTCAGTCAGGTTGTGTGTATTTAAGAAGAAACTCGCCACAGTGTTGACTCTGCGTGAGGGATTATGTCATAGTCAGGCACGCGCACGCACACACACACACACACACACACACACACACACAATAAGGAAGAAAAAGGCGCAAGCTGTTGAAGACATATGTCATTGTCACATTTTTTTTCTCCTCCTCCCAGAAGACCTGACTGTTTTTGAAAGATATACTGTCCACAAAAGCCTCTTCTTCTTTATCCCATAAATCTGTTTGTGTGGCGGATAAAAGGAGATGGACTGAGAGGAAAAGAAAAGCAACTCAGTTTACTTTATCATCTTTCACTCTCCCGCCCTCCCTCACCCAGTCTTCCCCCCGTGCCCTCGCTCCAGCACCAGATTTGTGGCCATAATCGTGGATAACTTACAGTATAATCTTGTTTGTTCCTTTCTTAAATGGAGCGATAACATCTCTCCGGATCATGAGTGGAACGGCAGCAGGGGGGAAGAGTAGGGAGGGGGTTCCATGGTGGAGGAAGAAGAGGGAGGAGGGGCTGGAAGTGGAGCTACAGGGGAGGTGGGAAAGGATAGAGAGGCTGTTGCACCTCCTTTCTTTATGTGGAAATCCTATAGTGCTGGCGTTTATGACCAGCTGCCTGACTGCTTCCACTCCAGGATTTACAAACCCCCCTCCCTCTCTCTCTCTCTCTCTCACACTCACACACACACACACACAACTCGCAATGTAGGCACAGTGTTATCTGGAGAAAGGACAGTAATAAATATCAGCAATATAAGAGGTCAGCAAAGGTCAATGGGTGAGGAAGATCGCTTGTCATAATTTGTTTAAGGACCTGCATCCAATAGATGTTTTGGGGATTGTGGATGTGTGTGTATGTGTGTGTGGTGGTTGAGGGGGAGGTTAATGCAAACAGTTCATTATTCGGTGAAGTGAAATGGGCTTTTGTTTAGATCAGTCACAGCCGTAAGAGCTCCCAGTGACACTGCCATATAAACTGGGTTAAAAAATCCTTACTGGGAGCACCGCATTTGTGATGATTGGTGATGTTTATCTTATGAAAGCCCCATTGTATAACTGTTGTACCATAAAAATAAATTCATATAAATTTTGATGCTACACTGACATATAACCAGGTGAATAGTGCCTGTTCTCAGTAACAGGCCATGTAACTTTGTGCTCCAGGTACGATCACCCAAATGAAGTAGGTAACGTTTTACGGCACTAAATAACACACTGCCAACTATTTCATTCATTTTGGTGAAACTGGATCATATGTTTCCCTATGATGTCCTTCGGCTGCTTCACATCAACTCTGTGATTTACAGAGTTTTCTGATGGACAGTAAAGTTAACTGCAGCTGCTGTTAGCTCAGTTTGTTAGCCGGGCTGCCTGGACTTTGATCTTAGTGGAGTGTTAGCGTTTGTACTACAGGCGAGGCAATGTAACCTGGCTCAGCAGCCTCTATAGACATAATGACAGAGGCAAAAAGAGAGACATTGACGGAGGAAGCTAAGAAGAGAAAAGGAGAGAGTGACAGAGCAAGAAGCCGCTAGACAACAGTAAATCTCAGACTGGCTTTTAGGTGAGAGCTCTGTGAAATAAAAGGCTGAAAGACAGACGGCGAGCTCGGCTTCTTGCTGTTGGACTAGTAAGTAATATTAGCCAGCTGCCGTCTTGTGTTTTTTCACTTGCACTTGATGTTTGGCTGTTGATTCACTAGTTTTTCAGAGATTACCCTCAATATGATTTTGATCTCTGATCTTAAATTTTATTTGAATCTATTAGTTCACTAATGTAGTAATGAGAACTGAAAACAGAAGTGTACAAAAGTGCTCAGAGCCACAAAATAATATATATCACTGCAAAAGAGATTGAGGAAGTGTAAGCTGACGCCATATTTTGTTTGCACCTAACCCTTCTCACAACTCACGAACGAGCCATAAAAAAAATGAATACATTTAAATGAACTATATTTTACACATGTACATTGATATTGTATATCAGGTGTATATTCTAGTGTAGCACCTACTCATTTAGCCTAACACGCTACTTCAAAACAAATAAACGGTCAAACCTAGCAGAGAATCTATTCACACTGAATATCCGATATTTTTAATCACTGACCCGAGACAACTTGAAAAGGAATAACAGTTTACAGAATTAATATTATTTCCCCATACTCATTGTTTCCTATTAATTATTCAGACTGTGACAGCCTGCAATAGTCTAATTTATCCCACCACACAATTTTAAGCAGAACTCAAGTTTCACTTGCACTTGTTAAGTCAACACAACGCTGAAGAGAATAAAAACAAATCGCGGTGGAAAGCGGCTCAGAGACAGGTCAGAAAGTTGTTAGACCGTCTATAGTTATAGAAAAACACCTGTACGGACACCTTCACCCTCCAATGCCATCACTACTGTCATTCTATGGAAAACAATGCTATACCATAGCAGACTCAGGTCAACTAGGCTACTTAACTAGTCTGTAAAAAACACAGTAGGCCCACACACAAAAATAAAAAGGCCTGTGCCTCATTTGCTAACAAAATCTTCAGCACAGCAGAAAATATTTACACCGAAAGTCCAACTCACGGTTCAGTGTCTGGAGAAACAGTTCTTGAAGAGATGAAAGATGGAGAAACCGGACGGCAGGAAATACAAAAAAGTCCTTTCCGGGCAGATATGGCGTCCTCTGGTGCAGCCACTTTAGCTTAGTTAACACAGACACACTTGCAAAAAACATACGCCGTACTCAACTGTGGAGCGTTACTGTCCTCAGCTACTGTCTTCCTCTGTTCACACAAAC
Source organism: Argyrosomus regius (assembly GCA_946959425.1). Lineage (NCBI taxonomy): Eukaryota > Metazoa > Chordata > Actinopteri > Sciaenidae > Argyrosomus > Argyrosomus regius. The sequence continues at coordinate 8,270,433 of OX336884.1, read as the reverse complement.
ATTCAGCAGGTTATCTACGTCAAAGTTAACTTTTCTCAGACTTATTCCCGCTCCATGTTTCTTCTCGCGCGTCTCTCGTCCGTGTTTTTTTCGTTCTTCCCGCCCTCTACTGTTCACTTCCTTACCTGCGGCCAATTACCACAGGTGGGACTTACAGATACCCACAATAACCAATCAAATAAAACCCCTGAAACTAAAGGCACAGTCTCCGTTTTTACCATGTTTACCTTTGTTTGGCTTCAGTGTTGTTTAAAACTAATTATTTAGTTTAACTATTTACATTATTTACTAAATTGTCTGAATCTTAATCATAATTACCCATTTTCTCTTTTCTCTTTTTAGACTGGATTACTTTCAGTTTAACATCCCAACAGAATTATTTTCATCTAACTTTATTTATAAACTTGTACAGATGTTCCGGTACTTAAGGGGTTTGAAAAAATTCTTATGTTTCTTAAGTTAAATAAACCATTTGGAAACATATTTGATAATCAGAAAAATACTTTGTTTCTTTTTCTAAGGTCGTGAAAAGGTAACATTTACATTTACATTAACTGTACATAATACTGCCACACTGTATCAAAAGGGACGGGGAAAGGTAGTGGTAACAATTTACTTCCATGTCCACCTGCCAAGCGATATGCCTTGCTTTGAGCTTAGGTGGACCATCATTTGTTTTTCAACAGGACAATGACCCAAAACACCCCTCCAGGCTATGTCGGGGTTTTTTGAAGAAGGATGGAGTGCTGCAACAGATGACCTATGACAATCACTCAACCTAAACACAGCTGAAATAGTTTGGCGTTATTTGGAGCGCAGAGTGAAGGAAAAGCAGCCAACAAGTGGGAACTCCTTCAAGACTGTGAAAATCATTCCAGGTGACTGCTGTATGAAGCTGACTGAAGGAATGCCAGGAGTGTACAAAGCTGCTATCAGAGCAAAAGGTGGCTATTTTATTGATTATTGATGTCTTTAGTGTTAATCTACAATGTAGAAACTAATTTAAAAAAAATGAAGAAAAAACATGAAATGAGGTGTGTCCAAACATTTTGACTGATACTTAATTTCTGTATCATTCTATATGTTAATGTAGTTACATGGGGTTTCATCCCACAGGAATGCTGGTCTGTAGATGTAAGATCATTTTTCTTTCTCAGTTTATATTGTAACAGTCCAGAATACATGTCTATCAAAAAGTTATATTTAAAAAATGTAAGATTTCATTGTATTAATGCTTTGCGCAGCCAGTACTTTGCTGGACACTTGCACTGTGGACATGAATGGGTTTTAAATATCCTGAAAAAATATTTGTAATTTAAAGGTGATGAAACCATTTCTCCTGTTTGTGGTTTCACTGATATCACATACTCTAACTCTTGGTCATTATTATTTTTGTATTTGGCAAATGAAACTGTGTATATTATAATGAATTCATATTGAAATAGTGTGATGTTCCTGTGCAAAATTTGTGAGGCCTGGCAGAAGCTGCACACTTATTAAAGTCTGTTGTTTATGCTCCCTTGCTCCTGGGAGGACAGGAACAAGGGGCATAAACAACAGCTCTCGGTATAAAGGACAGCTCTGAGATGCAGATCCTTCAACAGGAGAGCTATAGAAATGTACAGCTTGTTAATTATTTAAAAGGCTGCGCAGGCTCAGAAGCTTTACCGATAAAGGCGATCAGAGATGAGGGGCTGTTTGCTCACTGTCAGGGAACAAATGTGATAAAGAAGACCCCAGCCTTGTGTCTGCCTGCCTTTAGACCTTCTCCAGCCAAACACCTCCCGTGTTCAGGGTGTGGCTGATGGATGGGCCTGCATTTACCAACCTTGGGAATCACCCTCCATAAACACACACATCCCCCTATCCTTGATGCCCCGCACCCCCCACCCAAGGGTAACCTCTCACTTGCTTGGACAGGTGATACAAGTGTATATTTATTTATTTCCTTTAATACTCTTCTTTATCTCCTTCATTGTTAGTAGGCCTGTGAGATTGATCAATATTTAATTTTCTGGGAGAAGGAGTGGGGAGGAATCAGTGCTGCAGTGACACTCAGGAAATCTTCCTCCACATACCGGCTTCACTCTCACATCCTCTCCCTTCCTCATCCTTCCCTCATCTCTTGTCTCATCCCATTCCTCTATCTCCCTGACAGCTTCTCTTTCACACCTTCTTCCTGTTACTCCGTTAACCACTGTTTCTCCAAGCTGAACAAAAGTGCCTGTTAGTTCTGATCGTCCCCCTGATAGAAAAAAGGTCTGAGGTTAACCTCTAATGTAATGAAGGATCATAAAGGGAGCTGCTTTGCCCTCTTGCAGGAAGGCCTTGTTATGAACAGGGCCCTTTGGTGACCTTTGACTCCATATGGTCATTGCCCAGTGCTTGGATGTGCCCTTTAATGAGCGAGCAGTCTAATCAATGGATCATTTTTCACTTTGGAGACTGGGAGATCCAGCTTTATGCCATAAGCAGAGGAGAGCACAGAAGAACAAAAGAAGCAGAAATAAAGGCAAAGAATCTTCAATAGTCATTTTGTGTGTCCCCATCTGTGTGTGCTGTGGGCAATTTCAGAAGATGGTGACACTTTGATGCACTATAGCCACTTTGCAAAAATCCTGAAGTTGAAGTTGCATCTGTCAAAATAAAGGATGAGCAGTGACAGAGAAAAAACACTGCAGTGCTGTGGTTTGAAAATGAGAAATCGGAGGCCTGGCCCTGCCAATAAAGCCTTGAGACAACTGCTTAGTCAGGTTCAACTAATCATGTCTTTTTGTCGATGTATTTGAAGCGAGCAAATTGTCATCAGTGACAAAACCATTATTGTCTTGACCCTTGAGCCCTGTTTAATTAACCCATACATTTGATTTAATGCTGGTGGAATGTTTTTCTTTTTTGGACTTTTTTTTTTTTGATATGCAGATGTTACATACTGGAAAGTATTAAAAATCTTTGTTTATGTTAAGTGGCTTTAAATGTTTTGATACAAATCAGAGTCTAAGCTCACTTTAGGCATCAAAGGAGCGAACACGTGTTGCGGAAAAGAAGGGTATTTTTTCCTTACAGATGCCATTTTACAGAAGAATGTTAAATGGCGCTCTGTGGATTGAACACATTCTTGCAGTTACTTAAAAATAAGAAAGAAAAAAAGACGAAGCATCCCCATTTCGCTCCTTCCATTATCAGTGCTGCTGTACAGTAGATGATCATGAAAGGGAGCTGATAATTTTGACTGCAGGCCATTGAGGCTCTCTCTAGATAGAGGGCAGTGCCACCGCGGCTCTCATTATACCCCCCTTCCCTTTGCCCCTCTTGGTAATCGCCACCAGAAGGGTGCAGGAATTTCTCAGCACATGCTGGTGGTTTCTGGCTCGTTTCAACCTCTGCTTCCCATTGAGTGGTGAGGAATTTAAATTTTCATACACAGCGAGGAGAAAGTACTCTCGCAAAGTTGTTCCTGTCTCAGAATGTCTGGCTCGCTTTGAAATATCCCCTCTAAAGACTTTGAAATCGGGTGATAAAATGTTATCAGGAGAGCAAAAATAGAAGGGGGGGGGGCTAGTCTTTTATAGGTCTTTCACTCTCTGTGAAGTGGCAGCAGCCAGTTTTAGCTCTGTCTATCTGTGATCCACATACCTGACTAATAGTGTTGTGCAGCATGTGGTCTCTGGGGCTTCAGGCCAGGTGTTGGTGTTAATGCTGGAGCCCTCACAACACCTGTTAGGGCCAGCTTCAGCATCCATACAGACGCCTGCTCTGTTACCCTGCTTAACCAACCTGACTTACTCTCCCTGAGAAATTTAGTAATTTAGAAATCATTACAAACAAAGCCATAGTGCCATTTTTTTTATGAAATCTGGTGGGAAGGCATTGACATTCAGTCATAATTACTATCACATTTCCTCTAACAACATGAATGGTTTATTCCATTTGTTTACGTGGAACTGAAAAAAAAGTCTCTGGTATTAAGTGGCATGATAGTGATTAGTAATGTTTCCACCTTACCTGAAGGCTAAACTTTGATCACTGAGTCATTATACACATAAAAAAAATGACAATATTCTTTTTCATATGAGCCCCTATGAGTCAACAAATAGGTATTTTACAAACATGATCATATGACCCATATGACTGTAAGTAAGAAAAAAAGTCTCAAACTCTACGAAGGAGGGGTGAAATGAGGCTGTTGCAGTCCACAACTAAATCCCCAGAGGCCACTAAATCCAACACACTGGACCTTTAAGCTATCTCCATGTCCACTGAATAGTCTCCATCTGCTCCTGTTGGGTGTGACAAGTGGTTGAAAGCGACGATTACCTGGTTGGAACAATGATCTACAAGAGTCAGAAGAGTCAGACACCCAATCATTTTCTGCCAACCTTCTCCTGAGAGGTCAAAACATGAAGTAAATTTAAGATGTGATGTGTGATGTCATTCCGTACCAAGTCATAGACAGGAATTTCCTTGAATTTAGAGCAAATTGATGCAAAGATGGGTCTGATTATGTTTAAAGGGGCCATTTTAACTTGTCTCTTGGCTTAAGTAAAATAGAAATGTACAGAGACAACAAACAGAAACAGAGAGACTAAAACAAAATACAAAATACACACTGCTGTGGTCAAACATGAAAAAATCTCTTTCTGTCTGAACACACCTGCAGAGGTTTTACAACTCTACCTCATGCTACCGTGTGAATACAAGAGGTTGTTCATCAGAAAAGCATGTCATTTTAAGCATTTGAGCAAATTGCACAGGGAATGGATGGCTGTGGCGCAGTTGGCAGAGCAGGTCATCTGATCACAGGGCAGTTTGATCCCCACCTCCTCATATATTCATTCATGTCAAAGTGTCTTTGGGCAAGACACTGAACTACAGGTTGTTCCCTAGCCTCTAGGGATGCTCATGCCGGTGCATTCTTATTTGCCAGTCCCAAATTTGGACAAATGGGGAGAGTTGCATCGGGAAGGGCATCCAGCATAAAAACCCTATGCCAGATCAAATATGTGGATCACAGCGGGTCAAGCAGAGCCAAGTGGGAGACACATTGGCCTGGGAAGACTGTGTTCACAAGAAAACAACAGCATTGGTTAATACTGTTAATAGTGTTTTCATTATTTTTATGAGCACAAGAGGTTGCTTGTCTGGAAAATAACATCATGTCTTTTGAAGCCTTTTAAGTAACTAATGCTGTAGTTTTCTCGTGAAAAAAATCAGTCTTGCTTGATCCCCCATGCTGTGTTTTGTTTATATAAAGTGGTGTTTAGCAAATGTCATGGTCATAGCTTATTATTTGTCTTATTGATTGGTTGCCGGACGACAAGTAGGCGGGTCTTATTTAATATGAACCTGTCAGAGGTTAAACATTGGGTAGAAAGAAAAAAGAGAGAGACGGCATAATGACTGCAAATATAGTAATATTGTTGAGACTGTGATGGACAATCAAAGATAACCCTCATCCCTGAAGTATTTTTGGTTGTGTCTGTGTTAATATGTAAACCTAATGGCTTCAATTACATAACTCAGGTTCATATAGGTATCCGTAGTCCCCTGGACTACCCTACCGACACAAGACACTTTGTCCAAGTTGTTGACCCAAACACTTGCTCTTGTTTTGAAGTGGCCCTAAATTTGGTGAAACCCTACATAAAAGAGCTTGTGGAAAAGTAATGCTACTGTAGACATCAACTGGGAAACTGGGACCCTGCACCTAACAGACCATGAGAAGAGGACGGCTCAAGAGTGTGAATAAATGAATGAAAGAAATTTGCCACAGGGTTAAACATAAACAACCACACAGAAGGGGAAATTTTTCTGTTGGAAAAAGGTATATCAAATCATGTTTGATGCTTGCCCTTTGTCTCTTTTCTCAGGTATCATTGTGTGACCCTCTGCAGCCACCACACACAGCTTTACAAGATGTTATGACCTCTTAAACAGTGGCACTTAAAAGTATTCCTCTCATGCTCACTGGTCCACAGAGGCCAAGTTCTTGCCAGGGATTATCAAAGTTAACAGGATTTTAATGGGTCCAGGGAGACTGGTAAAGACCCTACCAGGGCCAGGTAGTGCTGTTCTCCTGCTACCCTTCTCGCTCCCTAATGCAGTCAGGCTGCACATCCAAGCACCAGCTAAATAATAAACAGATGGCCACTACCAAATATAGCCAGCCCCAGTTCAAACTACAAAGGGACCCCAAAATGAAATGATAGGGTATTAAAGGGGAGATACAATTTGCAGGTCAAAATGTAATGGTAACCCTTCACTGTGCAAATTGAAAATTAACCTTTGGTGGCACTGAATTATTCACAGCTGATGTCGTACATGTATGGCAGGCGTTTTTGCCGTGGCAGAAAAAGCTGTAGGGGGAAAAGGGGGAAATCGGTGGTGATGAAGTCGGATTATATTTATGACTTTAGGGTTTTTCTCTCATTTGTCTCCCCTCTCCTGGAGTTATTGCAGCCAAGAAAATCAGGAATGAGACAGGGCACTGAGAGAGCAGCAAGTGTAGTGCCTTTGAGTTCTGCGGCTGTCCTGTTCTTACCTTTTATTTCCATCGCATATCACTTTTAAAAAGTGGCAATAAGGTATGGGGGGATACATTTCCAGAAGATCATGTTTGCAAAACAAAATGCCACTCATTTTTCATAGAATTATGAAATCCCAAAACAAATGAGTCAAGGTCCAGTGTATTTTTCTCATGGATTAATGCATTCATAGAAATAGGCTGGCCTCTTTTCACTGTTCCTTGGGCATTAATCCATGCCTTAAACCCCCTCTGCAAGAAAAGGCTTATGATGCTAGCCTTGTCATATTCAGCAGCTGTCAGCAAAATGGCCACTGTACCGGGCCAAGCTGGTAAAGTGGCCTATTCATTATCCTAATCTCATTAGTTAAGATCTGTTAAGTAGAGACCGGTTTTAATGCATGCTTTTCCCTTTTAATTATTGACCATAAATACATTGGAGTGCATTAGGGTCCTAGGGCGAAGAGCAGAGCAGCTCCTAATAGATTAGAGGACAAGCACATTATCTAAATGTACATATCTAACTAATCATGCATCAGCCATAGCCATGTGAGCGTTGTGACATCAATTGCAGTTTGACATTTGACCCCAGCTGTGGCCTCTCAGAGGTCCAGTCACATAAAGGTCTAAATGCGGTCAGAAACACAGAAAGAGAAGAAAAAACTGACGTCATGATTGCAGCAAGACTCGGGAACGCACCCCCCCCCCCCTCTTTCTTTCCCGTAATGATTAAGACTGTAGTGTTATTCCTGAATGCTAACAGATTATTTCTAAATTGTTCCACGGTTAATCATGTTACAGATTAAATCATTTGGGGATTAGTTTTGAATACATGAATAAGCACTGTACTGTGCTGTATGTCTGCCTGCACGCTGGTGATCTCATGTTGAGGAGATTCAGGAGAGAAAATGAGAAGTGGGGGAGAGTAGGTGGTGTATCTCTCTTGTCTCGCCTTTCTCCTGCTTCTTTTCTTTTTGTCACTTTTGCTTTCCATCTGTCTTAGCATTTTCTCTCTCCTCCTCCTCCTCCTCCTCTGCAGCGCGCACACACACACACTCAGACACACACAGTCATTCTCTCAGTGATGAGGGAGAGAAGTGTGCCGTTCGCCACACAGAGGGGCTCTTTTACAGTTGTGAGAGGCTATTGTGTAAAACAAGAGCGAGGGCATGCTCTTTAGAAGTATCATCCCAGCTGAGGATCATCCTCGCCTCGTCCGTGTGTGCAAATGTGTGTGTGTTCTTTATTGTCATTTACATATAACCTTATTTCATTTCACAAGTTATTGATTCATTTTTTTTTTAAAGTAAGGTCCTTACGGTCGTGAATCCTGATTGGACAACTATGCCTGCTTTTAAATGAGGCAACTTTGGTTTCTCAGTCCAAATATTGTCCTGATGCGTTAGTGATGGGAGCCAAGTCCAGCTGTGATGCATTCATATGTTTAAAAAAAAAGCTTTTTGAACTGTGGCTTCAAATTTAGACACTCAAGAAAAATTGAACTTGCACTCATTTAATTATTATTTACTGTCGGTACAGTAAATATAAGACTAAATGTACTGTATTAAATTCTAAACACATGCTAAAAAAATAAGCAACTTTAATTCCATGGGCAGACGTTTTGACAACAGATATTATATTCCTCAGATATTACAGGGAAAAGCATGACAACATTGTCCATAAAATCATCTTTATAATGGTAATAATTGAATAAAAACAACCTACACCCTTTACTTTACCATTGAATTGCTGTAACTTTTTTGGACAAAATATGATCAAAATATGCGTTTTGAACAATACATCATGCCATCCAGCCAATGTACAATAAAAATATTTGCAGTTGTGACTGCAGCACGAGGCTACACAGCAGCTATTGAACTCCAAAGCACAATCATCCCCTCACTCCATATCCAGTAAGAGACACGCAGAACAACGACCATTGTCTTGTCCAGCAGATATCCGTAACAGCATACAGTGTGTTTGCGTGTGAAATAAGAGCCTCAGTGTTACTTAGCCTTAATGACTGCCTATAGCTAAGTCACCAGTCGCAGCGTAGTAAAGTACATGCGTAATGTAATGTAAGTAATGTTCTGTGCATCTCTGCTCCCTTACAAGAACATTAAGTTTTACTCCCTATCTGTGGTGTATTTGCATCATTGTGTACAGCAACACTGTACTTTTCATATGCAGTCAGATGAAGTAGCAATAATTGCTGTTTTTAAAACAACATTTTCATAAATCCTGCAGAATTTAATGAACTCATCCAAACATATCAATCATGTAGATTGTTCGTTGCAGTGTTTATATGTGAGAAGTGGCATGCTTCTGCTCTCTTTTCCCCGTAACACATGTGTGCATTTAATAAGCTGCTAAAAGGACTATGAGTTTCCATCATCATTGTACATTGAGATCTCTGGTTGAAATTACACACTGTGCATGTAAAAGAAAAAAAAAAATACCATAATTACTGTCTTCTTTTCTGATGCTAAATACAGGTGATGCATTCACAGTGTCTCCCTTTAATCCCTTTAATTGCTGTATGTATGACAACATGTGTGTGGATGTGTGTATATAACTGCCTTCCAACCCCTGCTTCACGGTTATCAGGCTGCTTCATACATTATGGTCTAATTCAACTGAGGCAATCATTGGCTGGCTAACATGTATGGATGGCTGTCTGAGAGCGGCAGGTCATAACAGTCATATTGTATCGGCCATATTAGCGAGTCAATAAGAGCCCAGGGCAGGTTGATTTAATTACACTAGTGGCTTGATTAGACTGCTTTCCCTGGAGTAAGTACAGACTATATGTCATAATCATAACAATGGTGCAAATTATGAACAGGTCAAAGTAATATCCTTTTGTGGTTTGTCATTGCTAATCATTCTGGTAAATTATTGTGTGCTGATGGCGTATTTGTGCTGTGCCTGCGGTGTTGATTTTATTGGGTTTTGACAAATTGTAAAGAGAGAGTGAAAAATGACTGCAGACTTTTAATTGGAATATTATAGAATAGAAATAAAAAAAACAACACCTTTTTAACATTTTTTTCTTTCTTTCCTATTTTTTTATTAAAATGTTTCAGAAAACCTTTGTTGATCTGTGATACATGACAGCAAATACAGGCTTAATTGACACCCTGGAGCTCAGATATTCATATCTACTAAAAGCATGCTGGACTAAAAAAATGATTTCCTCTGTAATGTTCAAAGACTTAATGAACTATCCCAATCAAAGCAAACTTGACATTTAGTCATGTTCTTAAAATACGTAAATAAATAAATGACTGAGGTTTGTGTTTGTGTTGTCTTTGTTTTAAATTAAAGATTACACCCTAAACCTTGTACCTTTTCACGAAGCAAAATAATTAATTTGGAAATGTTATTTAGACATCATTTACATATAAATGCGTTTCGTATTAAAATAAATAAATAATACAAGTACACCATAATGATAAATGACACCCTCAAGACTAAAATTTACAATTAAAATGTTAAACGTGCTGATTATATTCAAGAACAATTTCTTCTTGACCTTTCGTCACTTAAAGAGTGTTTGGTTGAAATTTCATGTACTGTTCCCGTTAAGATTCTCATGGTTCACTTTTCATCCATATAACTACAATACAAGACTTTCGGGTAACACTATGTAATAATGCGATATATAGGACGTTACAACTGATTAATATTGTAATCAGAGGTGGAAGTAGCTAAATACATTTACTCAAGTACTGTACGTCAGTATAATTTTGAGGCGCTTGTACTTTCTTGAGCATATTCAATTCATATACTTCAAACCTCCACGACATTTCAGAGGGTAATATTGTACTTTTTAGACCACTACATTTATTTAATTGCTGTAGTTACTTTTAATTTACATCCAAAACATGCAGCCAATTTATCATATCATGATGTATTATCATAAATTAAAAGCCCTTCACACCCTCACAGGTGTTTTCGGTCACTGTGGCTGATTAGACCTGCTCAGGTTGTAGCTGTGCCAAGCTGTGCTGGGATTTTACATAAGGTCACCATGCACTTACAAGAATGATAAATTGCTAATTGAGCTGCAACTAAACTAACAGGAGAGCTCCTGACGTCATGAAAAATATTTTTCAATCTTGCTGCAAATGATAATTTTCTTGTGTGTGCAAAAGAAACAAAATCCGAATCTTTCAGGACCTCAGGGGCTCCATGAATGAACACTCTACCATTTTAATTATACACCGTGGTGATGATACTTTTACCTAAGTAAAGGATCTGAGCACTTCTTCCACCAGTGATTGTAATTAGAGCATGAAATACTGAAGACAATGTGGGAAAATTAAGAGATACATTTAAAATAGATTAACTTTTCTGACATCTGTGTAGAAACAATGTTTTTCTAAAGTGTACAAGTATGGCTTGTGGCCAAATATTCTTCTTCTTCCTCTTCCTCGCAGTTCTTCTTTCTTTTTCATACCAAAATCTCTTATGTAGGAATCATAGTATCTCCAGCTCTAAAAAAAAAGTTATGACACATTCCCATAATATATATGTATAACTTTAGCTACAACTTAAATTCCCTGTGTTACATGTGTATGTGGATATGGAACATCAACGTCTCATTGTTGCTTACGGAGGCAGATGTGTCATGCCTTATCCACATGGTGGCAGCAAAGTAATAGACGTGAGTGAATTTGCATGCATGCACATACATTCTGTGTGTCCCTGTGTGTGTGTGCGTGTGTGTGCGTTTGGATGTGTATGCACATGTGTATACCATCACATGTTTGACAGCGCTGATCTGACCCATGCTAATGAATGCTGCCAACGTGGCTGACACGGAGTGACACCAGGACAAGAAAAAGACCCTCTTCTCTCCAACGCCTCTATTTCTGGGCCTTTAAATAGCCCCACGTAGCCTGCTGCATGTTTATTAGTCATGTATCAGACAAGCGGCTGATGGACACGGATGCTCATTATCAGTTAGTGTTGCTTCAGAAGAGACCAATCTGCGCCCTGTGAGGGTCATCACTCAGACGCAAACGGGCCTGACACAGGCATAAGTTGAACTTGAATAGGAAATGTTGCACATTATATTTAACTGACTGAAAAAAGCAGCTTTCACTAATAGAAAAAAAAAAGTTCCTCATCAGATCAGTGTCCATGCAGCATAATAGGTATATTGTGCTAACAGTGCAGAATGTTCCCATGAGAGTTTTGACTAATAATAATCTCCCTGTCCTTTCTTTTACCCGCCTCTCCAGGTATTTTCTCAGTAGGTTAGGTTACCTTACATCTGCATAAGTAGGCCTACCACACATCCTTTTTTTTATATCGAGATATCTGATATTTTGGCAATTGTGCAGTGTGACATACACAGGCCTGAGAGGCAGACGTGCTCCCTCTCTTGCCTTCCATGCATGACATCACCATGTCTGCTTTTAATTAAAAGACACAAAATGGCAGCCCAGGAAATATGAGCAAAATATTTGAATTTCAATCACTATTACGTTTCCCTTATTTCACACACGCTGCATCCGTGGAATGTGCCATACTGCTGCATATCCAATGATGGGATCAGTCACTCACAGTCAGTGTTAGGCCTGGGAGCAGAGCAGAGAGGAGAGGCCTGTACAGTTCATGCAGGGACTGAGGAAATTCAGTACAGTCTGTCTGTAGCAGCAGGTACTTTTTATATAAAGGTTCTCAGTGTGCTGTGACGGTGATGTTTTTACTTGATGGCCCCTTGGAGATTCTACAATGTACAGGCAGAACTTAAATATCGGCCAAGACAAAGACAAGAAAATTGTATAAAAAGCTTTAAAATGGTTAACCAAGGAAAAATATGGTATATATTAAATGCCCAATTATGCTCTACTCTGAATACTGCTGTTCTAATACTCCTGATTACACTGATGGTATTTCTGTATACTCTTAAAGGGAGGTCATATGTACTTTGTACACACATTGTGCTTATAAATGAGTTGTGTGCTATATGTGGAAGCGATTATTATCTTAAGACTATTAAGCAAACCCTGAAAAAGTGTAAACACAATAGAGGATTGCTTGGTTGTTTGTTTTGTAATATGTCTCTATATCATGTGCAAGACACCTTGCAAAGAATCGAGCAAAAAAATAATGTAATACACCAGCAGCCCAGCAGATGGCAGCAACAACACATGAACTACCATCACCTATTTATGATCCATATTTAGAATTTAAAAAAAAAAAAGCTTTGCAGATACCCTCAGCCTGACAGTGATGCACATTCTGTAATGTAAAGACCAGGATGCATTAACTCACCCTGCGCCGCATAATACCTGCAGACTGACAACTTTTTAATTTCAGTCAGATATCTGCTCTGTCAGTACATTGCAAGGCCACACAATCTGCAAAGTGACAGCTGGTTTGAATTATTAACATGCCATAATACTCTGTAAGATGGTAAGATTGTGATGGCAGGTGAACTGATGTGTATGAAAGCAAATTCAGCGTTTCAACTTTTATATAGATTATATAGATATAGATCAGTCAATATCCTGAAACTATCTGATATCCAAACAGTAATGAAGTGTATGACCCTTGAAGTGATATACACCACTCTCACAGTTTCACGCCAAATTTGTAGCAGATTTCAGGAAGAGAACCTTTCACCATTACAGATATGTTACAATAGATGAACCAGGAAAATATCAAGAATAGTGTAAAAAAAAAAAAGTCAAACGGTTGCCAAAGAGAAGAGCATTTGTCAGGGAATGGTTACTCCTGATGTACGGTATAAATATTTTGTGTGTGGTGTGCATGTGTGTAAAAGATTAAAATAGATGTCATGGTTGACTAAACTGATTTCAAGGAGTTTCTAAGGAGGTGTTGGGATAACCAAGTATGTTGTGATTCAGGCTACTGACGCCATGAACTCACTGTCTGTAGAAAATATTCCAATACACTGAACCTGTTAGCTCCGTGACCTTTTTCCAATGCTGTGTCTCAATTCAGCTACTTCTGTTAGTACACTTCTATGTTGTCTACTGTGTACACTAGGGTTGGGTAGTATTGTCTCAATTTGAGTACGGCCGTACTGGAAATGATGATTGTAACATTTGAGCAGTTTTTTTTTCTTATTCCCCCGAATTGCAACCATGTGGAACATTAACACCAACATTTGACTGCCCAAATCTAAAAATAAAACATATGTTCAACTTACATGTGCATATTCACCACCAAGTGCTTCAGCTCCAGCAGCTTCCTCGGACGCCGCCCCTTCCACTACGTTGCCAAAATGGCATTGAGACTGTCCACTATTCAATAATCAACTTTTTGACTGTACTCTTGCACTCAAAACAACAAGTATAAGTATGGAAGTATGAGAACTGGTACACAGTACAAGTCTTTACTAAAACTTTTTGTCAAGAGCCAACCTTCAGTATGTTATAGTTCTTCTGTATCTTGTATTGCAGTCAATGTCAAGTGAACTGCATGACAAACAGGTACTGTCTTCTTCTCTGACTAATCCTCACACAAGCCACAGCCAGCCTCTACCAGACTGCACACCAAATCAAAATATGACCTGATTATCCCGATGATGACCCACCCAGTCATCTGCATCTTGTGGGCAAACTCAACCAGTCCACAGTAGACGTACTTACTGGATGCCACATGTACAGTGAGTTTATTTATGGACGTATACATGAATGAAATGGTGTGTTGTGGTTCAAGGACATTTTCCTTGCTGCCTGGAAGAATTGTACTGTACACTTCCAGGCAGCAGCTTTGCCTATTTTGAAGAAGTTTTTGAAGTTTGAAACATGTGATTTTCAAAGAGTGATATGAGAACAGGAGTCAATTAAAACTGAGTCTCTGTCAGAGGAAAGAGGAATAAAAGAAACATCTACATCCCTATTGATGTTTTGCACCCTCATTTCTTCTGTTAACTGATACAGAGCTTTCCTGCACTGACAAGTAGACTAGTAAAGATTTACAAAACTGCTTTCGGCTCTACTGTACTGACAGCATATACTGTATAGACTGTGTAGTAAAACTTCACAGATCCATATATTGTTCCAAAAGCAAAAAATGCAGTTTAAAAACATTCATTCTTGTGAGTGCTGGTGTGTCATGAAACTACTCCATCATTAATTTTGTGCTTCTTTATACAGCCGTTTGTGTGTGCATCAATGACTGAAACTGTATAGTATAAGTAAAGTATAAAACTATTGGTTTAAGAAGGAAGCGGTGACTGCTGCTTAACACTTGATGTTATAGCAAAGTAAATTGTTTACACAGACAAAAAACAACTTTTAAAGTGAAGTGGTCATATTTGGTTTGCCGACAATGGTGGGCCCAAGAAGAACTCTCTGTTCAACATGCGACTTCAGCAGCCATATCCCTCTGAAACCACACCATGGAACCATAGCTGAGACATAATAACCTATTTGCTTCGTGAGTTTCATAACTGTCTGGTTGCTTTTAAAAAAGCCACCATGGCAGCCAGTCTGCCCTCTGTACCCAATGTGAAGCTAAGACACAGAGCTGGTTTGTGTGATGATAAGTAAATACTTTCAGAGGCTAATTTTCCACCTTAAGGATCTTGGAGCTCTGTAAATCCCACAAGAGGACACACACACACACACACACACACACACACACACAGACAGACAGTACTAATGTGTTCCGACGGTAGAGCGATCTCGAGCCCAACTGATGCAAAAAGTGGGAAATCTCATTCGTCTGGAGATCTCCTCATTCATGGCCTGGCATGGCTTTCTGGGAAGTGCGGGAAGCCGAGGCATTGAGTCACTCTAGACGATGGGTCAGGGTGGTTTCAGACTGTTGGAAGAGAATTATATCGGAGGGGCCAGTATGGAGTGTGTATTCTCAGCTGGGGTAGCAGGGATTCCCTCTGACAAGACCTGAGCTTTATTTTCTTACGGAAGGAAGGGGGGCATGGGAGGGTGGGTGTGTTAAGGTGATGATGTGTGAAATTATATTGTCCAGATGTATTTATACATACAGCCATTACTGAAGGAGTAGAGAGAGCCATTATATTTGGCAACAAACTCTTCTTGACATATGTGCACACCTGTGTGTAGCATACATACGTTTGTTCGTGCACATGTGTGCATTTCTCGGCATGCTTGTGTATTTGTCTTTGGCAGTGTTGCAGCTCCTGATCTCCTTTTACTGGAGAATGATTATGGACCCAGACGGTTTCCCAGAAGCCATAGCAGTTACGTAGATAGTGGCAAGGTTGTGACACATGGGAGCTGCTGAGTAACACTGCCTCCTGCTGCCAGAGTTGACAAGCTAACAAACCACGAAGGCATGTAGGCTTTCGCAATCTCCTATCTTTCACTGAGGAGGGGGATGTGTCATAATCCCAGAACTCATCACGGATGTAGGTCCACTATATAGTAAGTACACCATATGTTCTGGCACCAATATCACAACATACGCCCGACTGATTAATCCACTATACCACATGTGCAGAAAAAAACAAATACGCTGCTTCAGAATAAACTTTACATTCTGACTAATGCTTGGGATTACGTAAATAAACATCACGCTGTGTAATTAGTTATCTTAATGTACACACATATGACCTCAACTGCAGCCATGCCCTGAAAACATCACAGCATGTACAGTATGACCAGCACAAGAACACACAACTTCTGTCTGTCCTGTCAATAAAAACGCCCAGTGCCAGACAGGTGGGTACGCAATCCCGCCCTGCCCATTGAAAGTCAATGCAGTGGAGGCTAATCCTGGATACACTCACTTGATTGTCCAGGACAGGAGGAGAGCATCCTGTTTATTGTCTGAAATGCTCACATGCCATTTATCTCAGCTCTTCCCTGAATGTTTTATTAATTACACAACATCCACACGACCGCACTACGATCCACCGCATCAGGCTCCTGATTTTCAGACATAGTGTTTACTTGTTGGAAAAGAATTGGAGTTCATGACTCATCACATTTCTAGTCACTCTGCAAGAAAATATGACAATGCTTTAACTGAAAATGCTGATTTGTACTGTGGGTAGCAAATGTGACTGTAATATTGGCAACCACAACTAAGAAACAACTAAAAAATGAATCCCAGATCCCAACAGTCATTGAATACAAAATGGTAATTTGTAAATTGAGACTATTACTTACTGAAATTGTGCTTTTATAATAAACCATGCAAGTTATCAGCAGGAGCAGCAGCCAGTTTTCCTACTTGAGTATGTTTCCTGGAGAGGGATCCCTCATTACACGATTATACTATTTGGTTTCAGTGCAGAGGGTCCAAACTGCAGCATCAGGGTATTCCTCCTGATTGGGATCACTGTCTGAGGTCAGGAACACCGCTGTAGGATTCAAGTGAAAAACACACCGCCAGATCAGGTTTCCAGAGACTGGGGAGATGCTTAAGACTGCAGGGTTGAAGGGAATGACTTCAGATGGATCCACAGCAGGGCAGCATGTTCCCTCCCAGAGGAGCAGCACTTTATTATGTCTGGTTTCATCTCAACAGGGTTTTAATGGCGTAGAATGGACTGAGAGAAAAGGGAAACTGTTGCTCCTCTTGAGTGTGTGTATGAATATGTTGCATGAATTTAGCCACTCGTGAGTCATTCTGACCTGATGAGTTTTTCATCCAGACACACACATTCTAATTGGGACTGTGTGTGTGCGGTGCAGACATAGCATGTGCTTTTAAATACATGTGTGGTTGCTGTTAAACCTTGTAAAGACCTTAAAAAGCAGAACACAGCCTGATGTAAACCTGACATCTATCAGTGGTATCAGCACACAGGTGATGTGAGGGATCTGAAGGTCAAGCCTCGGCCTCAGCGAAGTCATCCAACACTTGAGCGTCACACTATGTGGCTTATTCCTCATGTGATACATTCTTGCCCATGTCGTATCAGAGCCAGATGGGTGTGAATCAAAGGAGAGCGCTGACTAATAACGACTAATAACACCGAATGAATCACAACATTTTTTACATGCGTTTGCTTGGGCTGTTGCTGTGTGCACATGTTGAACAATTTATTACTAAACATAAGAAGGATCATTACTTAGATAGCACTTCACAATTTAGCCGAATAATAGATCATTGGTTATGGTGATTACTACTGCAAGAGGTTATAAGAATCCTGCATGAATTGACTTGCGAACCACCTGGGGGCAACACAATAATAAAACACTGTAAAAAAACAAACAAACTGTAAAGCGATCATCAACATATTATTACCTTCTGGTTTTCTGTTTTTTGGGACTCTTAACTAACACTACCATTACCCCTATATAGGTGAAACATCACTAGCTGCTCCATATAGCTAAGCAAAGGGGTTAGTTTAGTCATCTGTGATAGCAGCAGCACAGAGGGGGCCGAAGAGATTACAGCTAAAAAGAAAACATTGGCGAATCATAGATGTTGACACAACCAAGAAAAAGTGATGCAGGATCCATGATGCTGTGCTGGTATTTTTTTTTTTTTTTTTTAGCTCCGTTTTGGTCTCCACCAACTCGTAAAGGAAGAATCTACTGTTAAATGCTCCACTGATCACTGCCTAGTTAACTCGTGCAGAGGGTTTATTGGAATTTTTTCATTAGCTAGAAACAATCGCAGTGGCAGTGAACCTAAATCTTAGAGTAGAAAATTGATAATAATCATAAAGTAAGTGTAAGTAAGTATAAACAAATAAACAAATATATACTGTATATATATTATGATTTATGATTTGCTCATGTGATACTGTTGTTTACATATTATTTTAAGGTTAAAGAGGAGGACAAACCAATTTAGTGGAACAGGGCATTACTTTTGCCCATATATCAAAATGCCAACATAAAAACTGTAAAGCATCCCACCCATATGCTGACCTTGTAACCTTCCAGCCTCCCCAGTCACACCAGTAAAAAGAAAAAAATCCCTCCCAACTGGACAGCTGCCATGGTTTCCAAGCAACTCACACAAACAGCAGGAAACAGAAAAGGGGATCCCATCAGAGGGGCCGTGAAAAAGGAAGGCATTGACTAGAGACAGGAAAAGGGAGAAAAAAAAAAGAGGAAGAAGACGGGGGATGGTCCTTCACTTGACCCCCTCCACAGAAATGTCCAGCAGCGGTTATTTCTCTCGACTCCTCAGTCAGAATGACTGTCAGCCGATCTTAGACTAGTGTGACTTGCCGCAGCACTGTAAGCCAGGATCGAGCTATTTTTAATCTTTTTATGACATGTCAATACCAACACCAAGGACAGGTCATAGAATCAAAGTAACAGCAGTGTAAGTGACCTGCCTCAAACTTTCTATGGGTCTGTACATGAAAGGCCCTGTAAATCATACCTCTGCTGCAGCATCTAACTTCTACTGACATCTTCCTCCTGTCAATCTGTTGTCACACTTTTAGATTCTCTGAATGATATACTTATATTGCTCACGTTAAACTTGAACTAAAGAATGCAGCACATTAACCTGATGGATGGGATCTTGTTTCAACTTGTCCTTGATAATCTGGTGCTGTATGAGTGCCCTACTTGTCTCCTATATGACAAAGTTAAAGAGGGCGCAAACACATACTTCCCCTCCGACCTGTGAGACAACAGTTTGGAGGAATCCAAAACTGACTGGACAGAAGCATCAGTCAGTGTGACGCACACGCAGTCTTTATTTTGGTCAGTCAAAATTTAAGGAAGAAACAGCATAGGAGTGAATATGCTGTGAATGATAAATCCATTCTAAGCCAATCAGGAGGAAATGCAGTGTGTCAACTTGAGGGATATGAATAATTTACAGGAACCAATCACTTATTGGACTGGATTATTACGCATTCATCTTTTTTAGAAGAACCTATATTCCAGGGAAATATATTGTGTGATTTGCAGTGGTGCTCCAATACATTTGAATTAACAAAAAAAAACAAACAACAATGCCCAATAGCACAGGCCTCCAACAAGGCCGACTTTAGAGTAAGCAAAGTTTGGCCTGTTGGTAGCGCTTGGAAAAAGGTCACCAAAATCAATAGGTTTCCTCCTATTGGGAGCGGTAAAGCACACAGCAAATACTGTGTTTTATGACCAGAGACTCAGGAGATATATAGTCATTTGAAAATTGAAAGGTTGGCTTGATATGGTGCCAGTAAGGAAAAAAGGTCATGGAGTCACAAAATTCACTCTTTTTTTCCCTCTTGGGATATTGAGCGTACGCAGCAAATTTCATTCCAATCAAGTCAATGATGATGGAAAATTTATTTCTGAGGCCACAGATGGACCTCAACGTTTTGACACAAGTAATAATAATAATATATGACAAAGCTTTATGTGGGAATATAATGTAGTATCGAGTGATGGCTCCAGAGACAAATGTGAAATGCGAAGTAAAGCTATCTGCTACGTTTATCATGCGAGATTAGCTATAGAGGAGATTAAGAGGAGCAGAACGTTCAGAATAGTTGAACATTTTGGGAACTATGCTTCTTTATTTTTTTGCATACAGTTTGATGAAAAGATTGACACCACTCTCGTATCTATCTATTAAATATGAGCCAAAAGGATGTTAGCTTAGCTTAGCATAAAGACGAGAAATGTCTATGTCTATGCTTATTCCAAAGACAAAAATATCAATATGAAAACCAAAGTGAAAAAAGAACATTTTACCAGAGGTTATGAATCAGACTATTTCTTGGCTGGGAACAGTGACTTTCTGCAGTCTTATTACCATAAATAGTAAACCAGTTTGGACTCTAAGACGTCATTGCCCTGTTTCACTTTGGCTTTTGTGCAAATTAAACAATCAAGATAAAAGATGGTAACTGTTGAGGTTTAGAGGGGCTAAGAGGCAGAGGTGTGTTTTTTTTTTGTTTTGTTTTTTTACTTTTGGTAAAGCCAGGCTATCTGTTCCCTTCTAGCCTTCATGCTAAGGTGACCAGATTTCTAAAAAGTGAAATTCGGGGACATTTTCAATGCGGCGGTGAAAAATCATTAAATATTATCATTATGAAATAAAAAACAGGGACAAGTACTTTTTCATGTATTTTAACCAGCTTTCATTACACAAAAGGTCAGGGGCGCCATTAGGGGGCGAAAAGTTAGGACAATTCTGAGGGCCCGTGACTGACAGGGGCCCTGAAAAAAATATTAGAACATTAGTTTATTTTTTTATTAACATATAAGCAACCAAATAAGTATATTTAACTGTTTTTTAGAAGTTTTTCTTTGACTAATGTGTGTCATCAGGACAAATTTCTGTCCATTAATGGACCAGTGATTAAGAATCGGGTAGGAGCAGAGTTGGAGGCAGAGGGAATGTTTGATCCTCTCCTGTAATTTTAACACCTTGCATGCATTTGGCAAATGCTTGAATGTTGCACCGAAAGCATAAAAAAACTGTAATGTAATGTAGCTTAATACAGGTTCATCACATCCTGTTATTTATTATATGCTGCAAAGTAGAAACTCTCTTAGGTAATTCTTTAAATCAAATATATATCACTGAACCTCCTGTCCTGTCATCTTCTAGTTAAATACAATGGCAATGGAAACAATGACTGCCTGTGACAAATCACCTCTCAGTGTTTAGTCGACAAAATGATTCAAGACGCAGCGAGATTGAGCGCAGATTTGTTAGTGACCCTTTCGCATAACCAGGACCCTGGCTGTGCTGGACTATATAAATGTGTTTTAATGTAGAACAGCCAAGCCGGAGAACCCTGTAGTAAAAATGGCCTTGGCATATATGCCTGGGTTTAAATCACTGTAATGGACCTGGATGTGACAGTCATAGGCTAGAAAAATGAAACCATCCGCCCTCATAATCCCATAACCATTACTGGGATTGCAACAAAACTGAATGGATACACATTTCGGTGCAGGAAAAAAAAACAAAGCTTATATCATACTGTTTTGTTTGAAACTGACAATATGGCCCTCCTTAGATGTCTTGCCTGAGTAATTATCTGTGTTAGAAGTGATGTAGGAAAATTGTCTCATAGGTCATATGTCTTTGACCTAGAGCAGCTGTTATTGGCCACAGGTTTTGAATTAGCTACACATGTGGGTAAGATACAGTGCCCATGGTGGAGCTCTTATCACATCTCACACTGTCAGCAAAACCAGTCGAAGAGAAAAACAACACTGACAGAGTGCAGTAATAGGTCATTAGTTAAAAAAACAATGTGCTGATATTTCAACCCTGAGGAGCTGTATTTAATCTAGACAATAACAAACAAGCATTATCATACTTTTATGATTTTGTTTTCTCACATAATGACTGCTGGCTTGTTTTCCATTGTTTTCATAATGTCTGTCTTCATATTTTTAATTTCAGGGTTTTCAGGAAATCATGTTGCCACTTGAACCAACTTTATATTAAAGGACAGTTGCAGAATGTCAGCTATAAGTGGTTAGCAATAGTTTGAAGTATGACATTAATCTCACTTTTTGTACCAGACATGCAACAATGGTACTAGACCCAAGACACATGTTAAACAAAAGATCTATCTACAGTGTATCATGTAAACAACTATGACAAAGTGCCAGCCTCACACTGTTCCCTTTTCTTCCCTATTTTCTGCCAGCACAGAATATTAGTCAATGGCCGTGTGACAATGACAGCGCGGCTCCTTTGGTTTTACAAGCCAGACATGTACGTTACTTCCTGTTCATAAGAGGAATCTCTGAAAAAAACCAGTAGCTAAACATACAGCAGTGTCCAGACATGCCTAAGATAGCTCCAAGCAGTTCTCCATTGTGAGTTCTGAAGTATGCAGCTCCACATGTCTAAATACTAACAAAGAAAAAAAAGGAGAAGTGGGGATGTGTGTACAACTGTGCGTGTGTGCTCCACTCATGCAAAGGGATGTAACTGACCGCAGCCACTTACAACTTACCTTCATTAACCGCAGACATCTTCATTCATCACTCGTATCAGACTGAAATCAAAAGAGATGACTAGTGATCACGTCTGTAGCTGCAGTAGCTGCCGCTGATGCTGCAGGGTTGAACGTGCGAGTAATAAACTTGTATCAACAGAGTGCTCACAAATGAGTGTTTACAGCTATTAAAAGCTGCGTGATTCAAGTTATGGCTCATAGAATAACTTAGAAAATACATAATAATAGTGTAGGGAACTCAAGATGCCAGTGTGCACATTTCCCCGGATATGTCAAACATGAATTATATGTTGTAAAAAGAGAGGATTAACTGTGCAGCTTTGAGGGAAAAGCTCTGGTTTGCAGCCTTGAATTTTACATATCACAGAGATTCACCCATAGTTAGCCACTCTGCCCATGTACATGTCTTGTTAGTGTCCATATTAATATCTGCCTCAAGCCCCCTTTTTCCTACTGGTAGCATTCCTGGTGTCTAGACAAACAAATATGACAAGATTAAGCCTACAGCTTGGAGAGCCTTAGATGTGAAAATTTATACCTGTCAATTTTTGGTCCGTCTTTAACATGTAAATCTTTTATGCAGAGTTCTAAGAAACAGTTCTGGCCATGCCAAGATGTAGCCTGGCTCCTGGGCCAAACCACTGGTAGTAAACATTGTAGAGACTGGCATTAAGTACAGCACTCGTACTGAAAAAAACCCCACTCATGTCATTTATTATATCATCAGCACTGTTGGCAAATATTTCCAGTATCTTGACAGTAATGCATCACACTGAAGCAAAATACCAACAGGAGCGAACAGGGAAAGAACCTTAAGGAGACAGGAGTGAGGATTCAGCTCTATATTGGCATGTTATGAAGCGTGCATCACAAATTACTTTGTGCAATGACAATAAGAGCAAAGCACAAAAGCAACAACTCAATTTGTATAAATGCAAAAACAGCGCGTGTCTGTTTACAAGACACGAGCAATAATCGTTTTCTGTGAAACACACGAGCGCGGAGCAGGCCACTCATAAATCTGAGCGCAAGACGTCTCTAATGCTCTCCGCAGACATGTTGTGGCTGCTCAGTACGTGCAGTGTCACAGGGCCAGATGTAGTAGCACTATAAATTATAATCTTACGTTTCCAGAGAAGACGTAAAGCAAAGGCAAATTCTTCCAGACAATACATGCATCCTGTTAAGAGCTTAAGCTTTGCTGACAATCGGAATCGCAGCATTGAAACAAGCCAGACAGACCTAAAGAAAACTTCAACCGTCGTGCTGTCACAGAAAATGATACAACACCAAAGTATAAGAGGCTGGCAATCGTAGAATGAATGGCACATTATAGAGTATATTGCATAAATCAAACCAACATCACTTGGTAACTCGGCTGCTCCAAATGCCACTGAGAAATAACTTTTTTTAAAAGATGCATGTGAAGAAGCTTCAGCATATCATACACAGCGTTCTTATGTTAGCTGGCCCATCTGTTGTGATTTTTGTAACAAGGAGAGAGAAAGACAAAATACCTTACATACTGTAAGTGAGTCCAGGTTTCTCTTTCTCTGCTCTTTAGGACACACTTTTTTTGAGATTTGAACTCTGTCTTAAGTTCAGGATTTGGCCCTTCCTGCAAGTGCAGAAGCGTCCAACACCATAGGGTTTATTTTGGCAAGCCAACACAGTCTCAGTGTGGATGTTTTTTACATAAAACTCTTACCTCATGTATAGTTAAACTGAAGTAGGGATTTGAACCTGAGCCTGAATCTCTCTGCTGACACAGCCAGACTTATGAATTGATCCTAGCGAAAAGGTCAAGTTACTTAAAGCAAAGTTACTTTGCAAATATACATTATGAAGCATTACACCATCATGTTTTTATTTTACGCACGTCTTTTTTAATGAAGTATAGACTGCTTAGTGACCTGATGGCTATAATGTCTGTCACTGAGATGGTCTGAAGTGCTCTGACTATTGTTGACAGACACTGCAGCTAATAGTACTTTACTCAGTAGCACAGAATCCATCAAGATAAGCCTTCAGACTGCCACTGACCCACGCCACACCACAGGGTTTTAAAGTTGTTCAACAACTAGTGTAAGCCCGTCCCACTGACAGTGCCAATCAGTTGTGCAGCTACTTTTTTCCTACCGCTGCTTTGTATCATAATTCATCTCCTAAAGTATGTGATGCTGCTTTTTCTTCCTCAAGCTCACACGTGCACATCGGCCAAGCCACAGCTGACGCCAGCGAGCTACTGTAGGCAAAGAAAACAGAGCGTACTATTACTTTCCCCCCGTGCAAGTCTGCTTACGCTTGCCCCACAACCGGCCTGCCCCCAAAAAGCAATCTGCTTCTGATTATGTGTGATCATCCACGAGCTTGCCAGCTACATTTCAGACTCACGGGAGTCGTTTTTTTCCTTCAAATCTGGCCTCCATTCAAAAGGAATTACATTGTAGCTTGTCTTAGCCATTGTTAATTGCACTCATGGCAGCTACCAGCACTCAGTGATATTCCTGCTCTACTTGTTATATGGAGTCTTTTTATTTTTTTAATTTAACTCGTCATTATCATTTCCATACTATTTGTAACGCACATAATGGAGACTCTATTTTCAGTGCTTTGCAATTGCCAAAGCACTCATCAGACTTTGTTGTAATACCTCATCAAGTATCATAATGACACACATCATTACAAATTAAAACTTAATTTATCAACGTCAGGTCCTGCAAGCTGCTTCAGAGTTACTGTTGGGTGATCCCTGCAGCTGGTAGCACAGGATAAGTGGCATTGTATTGCTCACTCATGTGTATGTGCTTAAATAACACATAACCATTGCAAATATGTGTACATTTAAAAATATGTACACATATTTGCAATGTGTATGTGTTATTTAATTTCAATAACATGTGTCAGCCACATCTTATATATATTGTGTTATCAGCCAACCAAACCTCCCACTGTTTTCACCCTTCCGTATCAGTTTATGACAACACAGTCTTATAATGGGAACGATTACTTTGATAAATGGTAATAGAAGTGCAATTAAGGAAATATGCTGAAAAGTGAACCTCAGTATTTTCCTTTAACATATGCAAAACACAAGACTTTGAGGCCGCAGATTCACTGGGGACGGAGTCGATACAAAGTAGTGGAAATCAGAGAAGCGGAACACGGTGTGTTTGTGCTGTCAGTGGTTCAGGATAGTTATTTTAGGCGAATCTGTGAAACCGTATTTCCCTCAAACGCGAGGAAAACACATTTGGAAATGAAATTTGATAGCATTTGAGTTTTGATTTTAATCACGGGGATACGCTGAACGTTGGAATAATGCTAATGATTGTATAATAACATGATTGCCAATGTTGACGAGGAAGGCCATTACAGTCATATCAGTAGATGTACTGCAATATGATACTCTGTTGTTCATAGGAGAGCCCCCCCGTCCCCCAACATCCTCACCCTCCTTTATAGGGGAGTCAAAGGTCAGGATCAGCTACAGAAAAACATGCAGAAGAATAATATTCATAATAACAGTAACCACCTGTGAGTTATAGGAACAGGCAAACTATCATTTATTAGTATTTCTGGATGTGTTAATCAGGTTTATTGATAATCCAATGAGAAACGAGTGGAGGAATGATGTTTAACCATATGATTCCACCCATAAAATTTAGTGTCAACATTTACTGTGGTTATTAAAGAGAATTTTAGCATTTAAAATTTACAACTAAGCCAATTCTATTTAATGAGGAGGTGTGGGATCAATAAAAAGCTGTTGAGACTGTTCTGTTAAATATATTTTTATTATCAATATTAATCCACAAAAGTGGATCAATGTCCAGAAATAGGGATTTCAATCAACTCAAGGTAGAAAAATAATGAATATTACTTATTCATGGTTTCACTGATAACTCAGGGACTTTTGCATCTATTGTGACCAATTTCAATTATTTTAAAATGTAGCTTAATATTTGTACCAAGTGGACAGTTTGTAAAAAATAAAATTGTCACTAGAAATAAACTTTGGGGAAGGGTCTCTCTCTCTCTCTCTCTCTCTCTCTCTCTCTCTCTCTCTCTCTCTCTCTCTCTCTCTCTCGCTCGCACACACGCATACACCACCACACGTACACATATCTCGCACAACACCTCCCACCTCCACCGATGGGATCCCAGGGTAGAAAACATCATCAGGCGGTCCAGGAGGTTGCAGGAGCCGGTCGCGTCATCCCTGGATGGGCGGCGCACTGACGGGAGGACGGAGGGTTTTCCACATTTAAAAGCACCGGAGCCGGCCCCTTTGACAAACCGCGCTGCGTCATCGACCTGGGGAGACTCTTGAAAAACCTTCACTGGGCTTACAGAGAGCCAAACTCACCTCAACCACGGTCCCCTTTAGCAGCCTTACCTGCGCCGGTCTCCAGATTCAACAGCACATAGATTTCCCCCTCCGGTTCATCTGGTGCGCACAGTCAGTCACACCGCGCTGTGGCTCCAAGTTACACACTCGCTTTGCTTTAACTTCACTGCGAATTATGCTTTTATTTGATGGTGTATGAAGTGATCTAGCGCTTGCAATATTATCATCGGCGTTGCTTGTTCCAGTCTCACAGCCGGAGAAAGTTGCGCATCGCTTGTTGAATGCAGGATACCTTCTGCCTCAGCGTCAATCCCAAGTTCAGCTTTGGAGCAACAGCCGGTAAGGAGCGAGGACTCCAGTTTCTCACCTCTCTCGCCGCCGATATGAAGTCTGCAGAAGAAGGTAAAAATATTTAAGTTTGATTTCATGTTTGAACCAGCGCTCAAATATGAATTTCCTGTATGCTGTATGTTTGTAAGTGTGTTGACACCGGGTGCTGAGGCTATTATATACTATATGAAAACTATTAGCTGAAGCTGATATTACAGTGAAAAGGGGGCTGTCAGTTTTGATGAGCAGCGATATAATGACATTTTTTTGCAAAGATAAATAAATGCAAATATATTGGCTCAAATTTGAGCAACTGAAAAATATATTCTTATTTGGTTTGGTTAACCTTAACCCTAATTGTTAGGTCAAACTATTAATTTGAAGGACACATATGTGAATTTATCCCCTGGTGTGACAGTTACTTTCCTAAAGATGTCACCAAATAAATGCCAGACAACTTCTGCTTGATCTTGAGCTCTGCATGAGGATCAAATTAGCACTCACTCAAATATACTTAGTGGCATTCACCCATTTCACATCCACACCATGAGGTGTCTCCAGCTGTCTTTGCAGGTGCCTCTCATCATGTGCAAAGAATGTTGATGGGCTCGGTACTGGTGCTGTCACCTGCGCTCCTTTCGATAAAAAGCTTAAGGTAAAATTAAATAATATAAAAAGTGAGGAGACTGTCTGTTCTCCTAATGTCCAGTGAGGTCAGAGGTCAGGGGTCAGCCATAGAACAGCAACATCAGGGGCTGCCTAAGATTGTGTGGCTTGTTAAGAGATACTTTAATTTGGAGGATGATTTAGTGTTGGTTTATCATTTAAAGGGAAGTCCTGTTTTTCTTTTCTTTCTTTTTTTTTAAACTCTTTGATTCGGCATTAATGGTAGCAAAATTTGATTTGGTCCATCAGAAGTCATTGATAGTCTGTCTCTGTTCATTTACAGAGTCTTTCAGTGCTGATGTCACTGGCTTTTTGTGGATTTTGGGAATTTCATTTTGTCTTTGAGGTTTCAGACGGACGGGTGCGGGCTGTATTATTATTCATTTCAGTGCCTCAGTCCTAGGCTTTATAATTGGTAACAGACGTGTGTGTGTGTATGTGTGTGAGTGAGTGAGAGTGAGTGAGTGTGTGTGTGTGAGAGAGAGAGAGAGAGAGAGAGAGAGAGAGAGAGCTGTGATTTGCATTCACGAGTGCCATGTAGCTTTTTTGACAAGGAGACGTGCCTAACCACACACAGCTTCAGCAGTATGCCGAGAGCTATATTATTATCACACATATACTACATAAACTCAGACATATAGACACGCATATGCAAGCCATACACACACACACTCTACTGGTGTTTTGCCATAGCCCATGATCAGCCATGTGCGTTAAGTGGCCCCAGGGTTCTTAGTTCCAGAGGTTGCAGATGACTTCTGTGGGCGACCACCTATCTCTCCCTGAGGTCCCGTCAGTCTGAGCCCAGCCTAGACCACAATCCCCGTGGATAAACCCATCCATTCTTTAGTCACGCTGGTTTGGTTGCGGGTAGAGAGTGTTTTGATCGTGATAGCATAATTGAGAAAAATTGTGGCAGACAGAAAGAGCACGCTATAATCTGTGTGATAGTCGGTGTTTTCAAATTAACTCTGCTTACACCGCATTTTGAATGCACTGCAAACAATTGCAGAGGCTGTGCCTTGGGTGAAAGAGTGAGTCATCTTTATTATATTTTTCTTTGATTTGATTTTTTTTTTCAGTTTTAGCCGACAAATTATGATCTGCTATGATTTTGTTAGTTCAGCAGATGTGACGCGTGTGACCCGGAAATGGCAAGTTTCAAGATCATGCAGCACACAAGAGTGAAAGCCCCAGTGTGTTTGTGTAGGTGTAAGAAGAAGTCAAGTATGTTGCAGCATAGTGTACTGATTGCACACATTCAAAAGGGGGGAAAAAAAATGATAACAGCTGCAACCTTAAGCAGAGTTAGTCAGGCCTGAAGTAAGGAGGTGTGTCACACACGGAGTGGGCAGGAGGTTATTATCTGTTCAGTACTAGAAAAGGGTTTACCAGAGGAGAAAAGCATCAGAGGAGACTGAGCTCAAGGCATACTAGTTTTATGTTGAAACTTAGTGTATAAGAACTGAGGAGGATATGAGTTTCCAGCATGAAGAGCAAGAGTTTGATTTCAGCTATGTGTTTGAGTACAGCCAAGATGTCCAGAAAGAACCTGAGACAGGTGGGTACTCAAGGGTAATGGAGGGCTTCTTTTCTTCTGTTGTGTGACCTGTATATTGCACACTGTGATGGGACTGTTGTGTACTGGGATAAATGGGGAAATGACTTCAAATGTCAGTTCTGTGCAAAAAGACTGTGAAAGGGTCTGGCATTCTGTTTAACCAAACATAAGACGGCTATTTTTTATTATACTTCTATATTAAGGTCTCTGTTTTGTGAGTGTGTGTATCTAAGAAGGAAAACAAGATATGATTTTCTATAATATGCTTGGATATTATGTTCAGTGCTGTTTATGTATAAGAGGTGTCCTAGGCTTCCCTCAACTTGTGTTATATTGAACTTGTATGATCGCATAATCACCTCTGAAAATAGACTCTCATAAACTAATTTTAGACTCTCCTACCCACATATTATGCGGTGTGTGACAGATTCATCATTTCATGTGATCTACAGCATTGTGGTTAACAAATATAGCACACTGCATCAAGAGGGGAATGCCCTTCACTGGGTTTCAGACTGAACGGCAGTCATTCTTTGACCACTTTTACCCTCATTGACATTATTAATAAAATGCAGACGTGAGGTTTACAACTGTTGACACAGCAGCCAGCCGATACAAGGCTAACTAAAGAGGCATATCTGCCAGGCTACATGTGCCTCCACTGATTGAGCTTGTATGTCATTGCACTTGTCTGCTTGTGATTTCCGCGCACGCTTGCTTGTGCATGCCCTTTGTACGTCTACTACGGTGCATCTGTGTGTAACGCTGCAGCAAACTCTCTTTGACTTAATCACAAGCTCAGAGCGATGCGAGAGTGCTGTCAGTTTTCCACAGGGGAGGGCCTAATTCACTCAGTGAGTGATGCAATCAATCAAATAAAGCATCCATCAGCGCTGCTGGAGGAATTCCTGTAGAGTACATATGACAGCAGGGAGTGCCAAATAGAGCCTTAGATGAACTGATCAAACAAACAGAGTGGCTGTGCAACTCGCGACTACACAGCAACCACATACAGTAACTGCTTTGAGATGATTGCTAAGTTTCTCCAGATGTTTATAAAAGAGGGAGGCAGTCATTCACTGCAAGACATATTGGTAAGATTTGTGTGGAGGCATTGTTCTAAAATGCAATCAGTTAATTACCCCATAATGTAATGGTCCTGTGGTATGTTGTCATATATTATACTTCTATATACTTAAAATATACTTCTTTCTTTTCAGATGCATACAGCTACACACCGAATGTCAGCTTGTCCCTTCCACTGGGTATGGGCAACCCCTGTCTGGCCACCCAGTACCACACCTTACAGTCCAGCCCAGTTATTTCAGTTTCCTCTTGCCACCAAACAGGCTACAGCCTGCAGAATGATAACCATGCACCATCAAACTATTACCTGCCCCATGGCCTGAGACCCAATGGGGCCCCAGCTCTGGAAAGCCCTCGTATTGAGATCACTGCCTACAGCCAGTATCCTGAAGATGAGGTAGAAGAGAGCAACAGTGAGGACCACATCATCAAACGAGGCGTTAACTCTATTGTGACGCTGACACTACCCAATGCTGATGGCTACCGTGATCCCAGCTGCCTCAGCCCCGCGAGTAGCATTTCCTCTCGTAGCTGTAACTCCGAGGCGTCCTCTTATGAATCCAGCTTCTACAACTACGACAACTCCCCACAGAACTCCCCCTGGCAGTCTCCCTGCGTTTCTCCCAGAGGCTCATCCTCCCTCCTGTCCTGCCCACATGCTAGTGGCCCTGCAGCTTCCCCTCACCATTCACCCTCCACCTCCCCTCAGATAGGAGCAGTGGCCGAGGAAGGCTGGCCAGCACAACCTCGTGGCTCCAGGCCTAACTCTCCTTCCTGCAGCGGAGGCAGTGGAGGCAGCGGAGGCAATGGCGGCGGCGGTGGCGGCGGCATGGGGAAGAGAAAGTACAGCTTCAATGGCACCTACCGTCAGACATCCTGCTCACCCATCCAGTCACCCACCCCATCCCCACATGGCTCCCCCAGGGTTAGCATCACGGATGAGAACTGGCTCGCTAACACCAACCAATACACCAACTCTGCCATTGTGGCTGCCATAAACGCCCTAACCACAGATGGAGTGGTAGACATGGGGGAGGGAATCCCAATCAAGACACGGAAGACCATGCTGGACCACTCATCTTCCATGAGCCTAAAGGTGGAGCCTGGTGGCGAATTGCTATGTCCTGATGGAGAGCTCTGCCATGAGGACTACCCCTCCCGCCTGGCCCTCAAAAAGGAGAACTATTGTGGAGGGTTCCTGGATGTGCCCCAGCATCCGTACTCCTGGTCTAAACCCAAGCCTTACCTCAGGTGGGTGGAGTTGCACCAGAAACTCAGTAGTACTGTAAAAAAGATGAAACACTTGAACAAGTTAATGTAAAACCAACCCAGTAGTCTTGCCTCTAAATTGCCTTGTGAAGACAATGAAGCACACACATGTGTTGACACGTGTGTAGACAGATTTATGCTTTCTAGCATTCTGTCTAAGGACTGCTTCAGACTGTGCGAAGGAAAAACAATTCCTCCACTAATCATCATTACTTAACCCCGTTGTTGTCTTTTCATTTCCACATTTAGCGTTGTTTATTTATTGCAAGGACATGTTTGTTTTAGGTTTTAATCTTCAAAGGCTGTATCAAAAAGGCAAAAATCCCAAAATTGCATGCTTTGCACTTCCGAAAGAGCTCTCTTTGAAGATCAAAATATTTCATAAATCATATTTCACAGGGAGGAGTTGCTCAGCATGAGTGCCACTGTTTCTATAGCAACCCACACACAAACATAAGAACGCATATAGACACAATGCCATGCACGCAGTCGCACAAATTTACACATGCACTCAGCTATATAATTGATTTTGGACTTTTGAGTAAGGTAAGCTTTTTCAATTTCAGTTGTGTCCCCCGTGGCATTTTTTTCCTAGCTAATAGCACACTTTCCTGTCGGAAATCAAGTGTTTGATTAAGATAGTGAGCAACAGGAAGTAATGGTGACAGGCCTGGCTGAAGGGGAAGCAGTCTGGGGGTTAATCAGCTGGCTCGCTGCTCTGGTCTGTCGCGCCATCAGCCCATCTCTCTCTGTGTAGCTAGCCTGATGTCATGCACAGACTGGACAGATAAAGCCCTGTGGGGGGAAATCAGTTCGTTTTGGGTCAACAAACAGCCCGCAAGTTCCACAAAGATGCCAGAGATTGGTTTCACTCGAGCCACCCTTCAGGTCAGGGGTTTGCGTTTACCAGGCATCCGGCATAGAGAAATATTGTCTTGCACATGTTTGTTTTGGTTTAGATATCTCCACGGTGTTCACATGGGAAGCTCTGACTCTCCATCTTGAGAACAATGATGTTAAGGAACGCCAGCTGTACCTCTGAAAAAGAGATATCACGCTCTAATGCAGGGTGTGCTGCTGACCTTATTCCACTGTATAACTCCATTGTCTTTAATACTAGCGTAATGGGCCGTGCTTTAAAATGTTGCGGTTATCAAGTCGGAATGGATAATAATTATATCAAAGGAAATACCAATTTCCAGATTTGTTTTCGTGCCCTAGAAATATCTCTCATCCCACTGTCACTTCCTTAATTCCCTGTGTCTGTTTCCACCTGTCACACAATAATGCAAAACACACTGCTCTCTAACCAGGTCACATTCATCTCTCATTTATTTTTCATAAAAAGGTCAGCTAATTATTACCCAGGCCCACGGAATTACAGACGTCAACGAATGACATCAATTGATTAGATTATAGACCATGATGAAATGGAGAAGGATCAAGCCAGTTGGATTACAATAAAGTGTCCTAATTTGAGGCTAATTTAAAGCAACTTTAGAAGTTTCTGATTTAGACTTCCTTGGCAATGACGGACCGTGGAAAAAAATGCAACCCCACAGATCCTGCTTTGGCAAATCAAATGTGGAATATGGAATAGACTGTACTCGAGAAAAAAACAAAACAAATTAGTTAAAATAGTAAATCAGTCTCCTCTTCTCTTCTGTTTTTATTCCAAGAAACCTGGAAATGTAAAACACAGCACTTCCTGTTTTTTGGGAAAGAATAACCAGACATTGGGTGTTGAGCACAGAAACTGTAAATCTTTCTGTTATAAGTATTATGTTATATCAATCAGCAGCAGAGTAAAAAAACAGACGTTTTGTGTATTGTTATTTCATCCTAATAAAAATGTGTCATGTTATTGCAGCCCATCTCTGCCAGCTCTTGACTGGCAGCTTCCATCCTGCTCCGGCCCGTACAACCTACAGATCGAGGTGCAGCCAAAGTCCCACCACAGGGCCCACTATGAGACTGAAGGCAGCCGAGGGGCGGTGAAGGCGCTGTCTGGTGGCCACCCTGTAGTACAGGTATGTCTCAAACGCTATTTTAGCCAGCAAATGTTTTTTGAATCAGATCTTTAAGATTTACTGTACACATTGATGTTTCCCAGAGACAAGGCCAGCTTTGTGTGTTTAAACTGGGTAATAATTTGCTGTCATTACAGCATAAGTGGTAACACGCAGACAAGTGCATGCTGATTAACGGCACTTATTTTCTGTCCAACAACAAGCTAGTGACATGGACGTTTGGCTGTTGCTGACTTTATGACAGCATGTAGTCACACAGCAGCCATGACATTTCTTTCATTAGTCTAGACTGACATGTTCTTGCTATTTCTTTTTTATTATTATTAAAAAACAAGCTAAGTTTAATTCTGAACTATGTGATTCCCTGTCAAACAATATATTAGAGATTATTTTGGAGAAATAACTAAAAACGATCAAGTCAAGTCAATTATTTTAAACTGTTCAATATATCATCACATTATCATTGCAAACTTCTCAAATCTCAAAACCTTCAAGCCTTCTCTGTGACTTGTGCTTGCAGTCCACGCGTTTCTGTATGTGCTTTATACTCTGTGTTATTAATGTTCCCTAAAGCTGTGAGTCAATCTACCGCTGCAAAAGTTCGAACCTGACGAGCAGCAGTGCATGCTGACTCAATTAGTATAGAGCAGGACCATCGCCTCTCACTATTGTACTTGGCGAACACTTAAAGAGCACACGTCAGTCTCACCAGCAGCACAGCACAGAGCTCCTTTCTCTGCTACACTGTCATCACACCACACTGACATCTTGGTTTACTCAGGGTGGGGATCCAGTGGTGTGTGTGTGTGTGTGTGTGTGTGTGTGTGTGTGTGTCCTTAAGGTTAAGAGTACTTTAAAATTAGCTTCTGATGCTGTCAATTTAAAATAAAATTTAGTAACTAATAATAATTACAGGAGCATTCACTGCTGATGATTTAGTTACAGAATTTCAGGCAGCAGATGTTCTATTTATCATGTGGCCAAAACAAACGCTGCGCCTTGAGAAAACATTTTTTGACCAGGGCATTTTCAAGTCGGTGGTCCATCCTTGTCACACGCGTAGCATTACACACTGTAAGCCCCAAGGCCGTTTTGTAAATAGATGTTGTCAGCACATCCTGGTCTGCTCAACGTCAAACGCACTTGACAGCTGTTGGCCAACGTGGTGTTATAAACAGGCCTGTCAGCCTTCAGGTTTTCTCTGTAAATACAGGTAATTATTCCCCTTCATTACAAACCTTTGTATATCAACATGCGGGTGAATCAACATTTTACCCTCGCACCTCCCCGTGAGGCTGACCAGACTCAGCCTGCCATGGACAGCTGTGGCTGGCAGGTGAGACTGGTTTTGATACAGTTTACACCACTTTCTGACTCACTGCAGGGGCCAGCGCAAAAAGTCATGAGTAAGCGCCCTGTGTCTTTGCATACACGGTGTTGTCCAGTTTTAGATTGATGGCTTGGGTTGTTTATTTCATACTACACAGGCACCGGTTTATTGCCAACTTTGCAAGGATGTTTTCAAGTCTTACTGTGTATGTGGAGCAATTATTAGTAAGTAGTAGTCATGGAGAAAATATGATGACAGCTGCTTTACCGTCACACCTCCCCCCTACTTGCATAGCTCACACTTTACTCTTACTTTTTTGGAGAGAAGTGATTTATGCCTCTGATATTGCATGTGCAGTCAATTGGGATATCTGCAGGGTTTCTTAGCAGTGGAAACCACTGGAAGCATGGCAGCTGGCAGAAAGATAAATCTATAAGGATTACGCAATCATGTGTACATGCTAGCGGGTAAAATACAGAAGAAGAACATGTGCTGGTGGATGGTGGTATCTTTAGGGTTTTTTTGCACAGTTTGGGGAACAAAATCTAACTGTCTTCTTCTTATCTAACTCTCTCTTAGTCTTTCTTGTGTTGTGCGAAATTGTGTTGTTGTAATCTTGGAGGATAGGGCACGCTGTAGTCCCCAGTGCCCTGTGGTAATGAGTGGCAGGCACTGGATGGGTGAGGTGCAGTCAAGGAGAATGAGTCAATAATGACACGGGGACATGGGTGTAGGAAGCAGCTAAGGAAGTGTCTGTGAGTAGGTGTGTGTGTGTGTGTGTGCTAAGGACTGGAGCGAGAAGAGAGAAGGGGCAGAGGGAGTCACCAGGCAGCTGGGGCTTGGCGGCCCCTGGAGATGCTCTGTATCCTGCTGATTAGGGCCTGGGTGGCCCTGAGGTTGGCTGAGCATGGCGCTGGTGGGGTTGTTGTGGTGGTGGGAAGGCGGGTGGATAAGAGTCAGAATCCCGGCACCCATCGGACCTCACCTCCCCTTTCCATGCACCGGTGCCTCCCTCTGTCCCTAGGGGGCCCTGAGGATGTCACTCCTTGTGAACCGCTCATCCTTCAACCATCTCCCAAACCCACAGCAGCAGGCCTCCCTCGGTTGAAGCCCAGTCATCCACGGCTCTATTGTTTTTTTAGCTCATGGATGATCAGACACATGCGCTATGACTGATGGTGACATGTGTGTTGGAAAGTCACACCGGATGAAACAACAGCAAGATGAAAAACATGAAGGGATACACTGTTTCTACAGCTTGCGATGTGCTCTGGGGAGGCAGCAACTGACAGATAGTCAAACCAAGATGCTCAACTGCTCATTTACTGTTGTTTTCTTGTTATTCAGTAACAAGCGGCTGTGTTTTCTTCACAAAAACACAGAAAAGTTCAGCATCTATAAGCTCTGACATCATCCCAAGCTGCATCAGATCAACCAACACCACATTCAGTGCTCGCCACCACACAGGATGGAGAGATTGTGGGATGGGTGGGTGGAGAGAATGGAGTGTCTATACTCCAGCCGCACACCGATGAAAACCTCTAGATTATGGGTTACCTCGACTCATTACCCCTCTGCTGCTTGCACCGACTCTGGGCTTCCCGTTCCAAATCTTAGCGATTTATTCTGGACTCGCGCTCCGTCCTTCCCTCCCTTCCTCCGCATCCGCAGCCTTTTAACCCCCTCTCTCCCGATTGGTCTACTTTGTGACCCCCGTGACTGCTTTTCCACTTTATTTACTGCAGCAGACCACAGCGCCATTAAGGGGATCTAGGGTACTCTATCGGCTCCTCTCACACTGTTCCAGACGCTCCCCTCTCTCACCACAGCTATGCCAAACGTCTACAGGATCATGATGAGCTCAGGAAACAAAAACAACCTGGTCTACCTACAAGTCAGAATACCACTACGGCATTGACTGATGGGTTTTTCCAGATGGGAACGGTGGGAAAATGGTGGAACTGTGCCGAATTATTTTCATTGAGAATATAGTGACCGAGGACATGACCTGGCTCTGATCTAAAATGTGGGTTCACTTGAAGATGTTGCATAGGCTTTCAGGATCAAACTTAGACAGGAAACACACAGACATCCGCCAGGCCCTTAGTAACAGTAGACAGCAACACCTGTGGAGTATTAAACCTATTGCTCAGCACGCGGCACAGTCCTGCATATGGCTAGTTCATATAGGATAATGACTGGCCTATAGGGCTTTCCCCCTCACGCATAGAAACGCTCTCTCACTCAGTCTCTCATTAAGTCCAAAGCAGCAACAGACATGGTGTAATTTCAGCAGGATGTGGCCATCATCCCTATTAACATGTGCGTGACTTAATACCCATCTCCCTTCCTCTGCAACTGTATGTAATGCACTTCAAATTTGCAGTATGTTTCCGACACGGCGACATAAAAGACCTTGGCAAACATGTGCTCGGTTCTTCGCATATGCGTTTTCACCTTGGGATCTGGTGCTTGCTGGCTGCGTAATGTCTCAAAAGAAAACCCTGATCCACAGCACCCTATAGCTGCTAATTGCTCATTAAATCTACTGCCGCCTCTTGTTTGATATTCAAAAGGCTTGGTGTACCCTGTAGTGCTGTTAGGGCTTAGTCAGGGCTGTTATTCGTAGCCCAAAGGGGTATTTATGCCACTCTTAAATTGCGGTTCTCCATCTGCGGGGCTTCCCTTACACTGGTATTGGGCTACCACTAATTACCAGTTAATAGCAACTGGAAAAAAATGAGCGAAATTTGCATCGTTTTCACTGGTTTGAGGTGATAACCAGACAGCCCGCAGATTTATGAGGTAAGACACTGGTGGGTAGTCGTGCTACTGGGGGGCAAGGCAGTCGCCTGTGCATCATCTTACTCAAATTCTCTGTAGGTTTGGATGATGTTTCTTATGGCAGGCTGTGCTGCTAACAAAGTAATTCTCTTTATATGGAATTTGGACCCTTGCTGGTCTAGACATGGGCTTGTGCTTGAAACTATGCCCTCAATGACATAACACCAAAGTACTCAGTTCAACAAAAACTTTGAGGGATATAGCTGTTTGGTTGCTTATAAAAGGAGCAGCTTTTGGAGGCTACGGGAATGCAGCACATTAAAGGATTGCATATGTTGCCTTATGCATTCAATATGAGGCACTGGAGACATTAACAGGGCAGGAGGGTGATGGAGTAAAGTCTGGAAGGAGAGACAACTTGGATGAGTGTACATTTAATTGGGTACAGCAGAGGCTGGCTGTGGGACTGTCAGCACTTGACAGAGAGAGGGGAGCGTGATAATGGGAAAAAGCCTGAATCTGCTGTTGTATTTCTCCTCCCCTGCTTCAGTCCCCCCTCCTCCTCCTCCTCCTCTGCTGCTTCTTCCAGGCGTCTTCTCCCTCTCCTTTCCCCAATTCTCTGCGCCACGTGGACCTCTACGAGTCATGACATTTCTCCAGGCGGTGATGAAATCACTGCGGAGGGATAGAAGGCAGCCCACTGCAGGCCTGTAGAGTGTATTCACACTCAATTTCTAGCCAGGCCAGACACATCTAATTTACCAGCAAGTCATTATTAAACATTACATGTTCAAATCCTTTCCTTGAACTATTGAGGCCAGATGCAGACGGCATTGAGAGTGTCACTATTACTTAAGAAATTGAGCGATAAAATGTGCTATGAAAATATATATTAATCAGCTGAAAAAACACCTTCTATCATTATTTTATCACAACTGATTTTCATTGAGTGAAGCAGAGACAATTAAGAAAAAAGAGGGTGTATCCCTCCCAAGGACTGCAACTTTCTACACTGATGATGGATCTGTAAGTTCGAAGGG
The DNA here is from genome assembly GCA_946959425.1 of Argyrosomus regius. NCBI lineage: Eukaryota > Metazoa > Chordata > Actinopteri > Sciaenidae > Argyrosomus > Argyrosomus regius. Next base: position 8,231,598 of record OX336884.1, on the reverse strand, counting down.
GCTTGGGGATGAATTGTGGAAAATGTATGGGATGCACCCTCCTCTCCCTTTTCAGCTCGACACCCCTCCACATCATCACAACTGACCCAGACAAAACAGCTGCATACAATTACACAATTAATGCATCAGCTGCCATATCCACAATGTTTTACTTGAACCTCAGCTATCAAAAATGGCTCGTGCAACAGTGGCTTGCGGTAGGAGGTGTAAATGGATCTAGCTGACACAGTGGCAGAAGTTGGCACCCCGAAACAGCTGCAAATCAAGCCTCGATTCAAACTCGGTTTAGATTATCTCAAAATAAATATACAGTACGCGTGCCAGATAGGCTGCAGTTACAGCTAGAGAAGCTCATCTGGTCAAAATTAGCTGCTCTCTGGTCCAACTTCACGGCCTGCATTAGACACAAATACAAAAATGAGATCACAGGTGTGTGTGTGTAGCCTCTGTCGTCAGCCCACACTTTTACGTTTACGTTACTATCTCGATTTTTCCCTCCCATCTTTGAGAATAAGATGAAGAAGTAAGTTTTGCGCTCTGTTTGTGGTGTGCATTTGAGTGAGCATCGCAGGAGATAGGCAGAAGCTAAAGGAGAGGGTCAGGGAGCACATATGGTAAAAGAATTGGGGGAGGTCGCCCAGGGGGGACTAGACCGCCTTCCTTTGCTGCTGGGAAGACCAGCGTCACTGAGAGGACTACCTGACCTCATTAATCACTTCCTCTCCTCCATGAGGTCACTACGGCTTTGAGTGTGGACGCCACCGTCATTGTGCGCTACCGCAAGACGAGTGAAGGGATAAAGACCCCCTCCCTCCCCTCTCTACTGCCTCTCTTGCGGGCCTCCTCACAGCCACGTGGCGGCTGAGGTAATGGTTGGAGGTCACGGAGAAATCCAAAGAAGTCTAAGAGGCAAAAGTGACAGACGACACGGCTTTGTAGCGCGGCTGTCTGCGTTTTATTAAATCATAAGGGGACGTCATGCAATTTAACGCTCCGGTGTTTCAGATTTGTACCTCATGCTCCACCATAGTGCTCTCACGAGTCAATACACAAGTAACTGGTAGCATGTGTGGCTATGGATAATTACCTCTGGTGACACCATAAGTAAAATATAACAAGCGGAGCGGGGTCTGCTGGTGAGATCACCACATAGATGAAGTGGTCCCTTGGGATGCCAAAACTTCAAGAAGCTCCTGACCTCGGCCTAACTCACTGATGACTAGCATGTGTGACTAGCTCACAGGTCAAGACAGCTGCTAGAGACACTATGTGGAGCTGGAGAGAAAAATAGGACGATTGGAACTGGAGATGAATGACAGCCTTAGATTTACCACTCCCTTTGCAGTCCCTTGATATCTGAATCAAAGAGCAAAGCCAGATAATCACTGGTGCTGAGATTATTGAAACATATGGCTATAAGCTCCACTCTAATGACTAGTCATATTCTATTTTCATTCAACATAATTAAAACTGTAAATTCTTTAACTGTGAAGAAAAAGAACACATCCTCTGCCTTGTCCCAAATCCAAAAAATCTGTCATCGAGCACAGACAAAGGGCATTTAATCCTCAGGATTATTATTAGGCCAGACAACCTTTACTACAGTATCCAGACAAATTTGTTCTCAAATCAAAGGTGTCCATGACACTGAAGCACTAATTTCCACAGAATTTTAATGACGTAGCTCTCCAGTTCTCCCTCCAACCGTCCTCTTCCTCACACTCCCCCCATCCCTGACCGCCCTCAGAAAGGTAATTATAAACCCATTAATCAGATTATGTCATAGGTTACATGTGGTCTACATTTTGTTATATGACTCAGTCTGTTAGATAAACAACAGGGGTCTTTTATTCCATTTGACGGTACCACTGTTTTCATGGAGCTAAAAGAAAATTGGTCCGAAGCGATGCGCTGGTGTGTGCTGCGGTAATTGACCAATTTGTGGGATTTTTCAGATGGCCGTGGCTTGGTGAGCCCTGGTCTAGAGTAAGTGATCCTTCACAGTAAATGTCACATGCGGTCAAGTAGCCACCTGGGTGGATCCACGGAGGTCCATACTATTAGAAGTTAGTCCTCTCAGTTTTCTTATGGTTTGAACCAGATGGATTCTGCATTTTCTGATGGTTTTCAGGTTGGAGAGATTTCTAAGTCCACACCAACATCCGCCCATATGACTGTACTGTATGACCACTTTGCGTATCCTGGGAGGTCTGCAGTGTAACCAGAAATCCACATTTGGTTGGCAAATTATTCTGGTCAGAAATCACTCATAAAGTATCAGTTGTCCTTCACCACACTTTGGAATTTGCAACCCTGTCTGTGTGTTCATATTTTTGAGCCATTACACACTTGGTTAAATCATCAAATGTTACTTCAGACACTGTCAGAAAATTATCCAAGGATGCTGAATGTAAATTGGCAGCTACAGTTTATATTTGAAGTGTCGTTAACCCCAAAGTCAACAGTACTTTTCAAACTATGCATGGCGATGGAGTTTTTCTTCTCTTTTTTGAAAAGATTTGATCTTTTTATTACTTGAGCAGTAGCAGCTAATGGAGGTCTTCTAGAGGAAGTGGTAGTTGTTTGAAGTGGTGGTTCTGATACAGGAGTCTCTTTCATCACAGTGGGAAACAGTCTCTGAGCTTTAATGGAAATCATAATGCATGTTCATAACTGCCCAAAGGCAAAGGGGCTGGATTCCGTCTGCATGCCAAGCTCCGTGAAGGTTTTTGCCATTATTTTATTTAAGTGTAAAGTTTCCTGAATTTGACAACTACTGTACCTTTATGAAATATCTATGTTCATATTTTACTTTAAAGAACAGTTTGCGTTAATTGTCCAAATGTAAAAAATTTGATTTCATCCCATAGTTGCAGGTTATATTTATACAGGGAAATTGGTATTAGCCAAATCATCAGTTTCATAAACTTTATAGACTGTGTGCATTGCATCTTGAGGCAGACCTGAGATGATTGCCCTGATTTCTTATTTTGTCTCTGTAAGGGTCACTTTCCACTGAGTCACTGTCGACTGCTTGCCTCTCTCCAGGCACTTTTTTAATAGCAGCAGTGCGATTTTAATGAACAGTGAAGTGATGGCAAGCCAGCCCCTCCATCAGCCCCCATGTCTCTGTACCCAGGAGATCCCTACCCAAGACAGACATCAGAAACATCAAAAACTTTTTTTTCTTTCCACCCTACCCTAAAGGAATGTAGAAGTGGCTCAAAAAGAACACCAGACCACTGAAATAAGGTCTCAAACTCAAAAAACAAAAGGCGCTGATTTTTGCAGCCCCTCTACCATGTTAAGAGCTATCATTAAAGCCCCCTTTAACTATCAGTAGCCAATGTGTTCAATCTCTATTTCCTAAATGAGGGGTTGCCTGAGTTGGGGGTCTTAAAACCTGATGTTGCCTCTCACCTGGGTCCCTTTGTTCTCTCGCCAGCTTTATGGCTACATGGAAAGCGAGCCGCTCACCCTGCAGCTGTTCATAGGGACCGCAGACGACCGCCTCCTGCGACCACATGCCTTCTACCAGGTCCACCGCATCACCGGCAAAACCGTCTCCACCGCCAGCCATGAAGTCATGCAATCCAACACCAAAATTCTGGAGATCCCTCTGCTGCCTGAAAACAACATGAGAGCCATGTGAGTGCACTTAGACCCCCATAAGTCACCTATCAATGTTTTTCTTTCCACATTTGACAGTGGTAACCCCTACTTTAAAATACACCCACAAAAACACACACACACTTATCTCTCTCCGCACCATTCTGTTTGCTTTAGCTCTACAAACAGAATGCCTGATGATAGGTACTGTACAGGACACACTGCTAAATAGGCCTTCATAAACAGAGTGCTTTCAACCAAGGAAATGCATGATTTCCAAGGAAGTGAAAGAAGTACTCAGTGTTGACACACTGAGTACTTATGGGTGACTTAATTCTGACCAATGTGTGCAGGGCGTGCAGTTGAAACTAGAAGCCTTCATGGAATCCTTTGCAAAAGTAATATCTTAAAAAGAACAAAAAGTCTAGAGCCATGAAATGTTAAGAGTCCCATGGTCCACCAGAATGATGTAGTCCCATTATATTAGACTTGTCTAATATTTGCCAGCTAACGTTAGTGTTTGCCACAAGATGAGCTAGCTAACAAGCTAATTTTCTCTGACAGTTGGGGTGGCTGTCTGCTCATTATGAGTCCTGGTGGTCTATGAGCTCAGTCAGACATATGTCACTTTGTGAAAGTGAAAGTGTGGTCAAAATCACATGGAGTACTCTCCTAAATATAAACTTGATTCAAAAACATTAGCATCCGCTTGCTAGGCTGAGGTGAATCAGCCTTGGTTTCTTTCATCCTCCCTCCAGACTTGCACTAATCCAAGGGGCTGTGCTCTGCGTTGTGTCCAGGCAATATAGCTCCTGTCCTGGGGCTCCACTCAGACTAGGCAGCACTGAATTTTTTTGGACTTGGGCCCAGAACTCTGTGTTATGGATAAAACCACTGTATCCGAACATAGGTTACATAAGGCCGTTACCTCTTACTGCACCTCAAGTTCATTCTTCACTGTTTCAAATTTGAATATTTTGTTAAAGGAATCAGTAATGATTTCATGCATCTCTGTGTTAGGACACATCCTCACGTTTGTTTCAATGCAGGAAAAATGCATGATATTTATAGGACATTAGAGTTTCCTGACTGGACAGTGGCCCTCTATGGTTGGATGATTTTAACATTCGTACTGCCTTACAATATCATTTCCAACAATACCGCAATATCCCTTATATTGTATCATATTTAGGGGCGCCCCTAAATTGACTTGACTTAACGTGCCCCTCAGGATGAATATGATATTACAAAAAGCATTCAAGAGGAAGTTTCTTTTCCCCTTTGTTGTCAGCACACGCTAAAAGGAAGAGGAGTGAAAGTTCTCTCTCTCTCTCTCTCTCTCTACCAAGTATCTGAAAGGTCAAAGACGAAGAAAACCCTGTAACTGTCTCTTTCCACTGAACTGTTTAACAGTTATCTTGATAACGCAGCATCCATCTCTCTGCTCTCGTGCCAGCAATCATTTGCTCACTGTGTGGGATGCAGACAGTCAAGAGCTACAGTCAAACTTTCAGACAGTTTCAATCTGTATTTCTTTCCTATTCCGGGAAAATTCATCTCATACGCATAAAGTATGAGAATCACTTTCATCTAGTGTAAACAGTTCCTTGCTGAAGATTTATCTCTGCCACATCTCAGGTTATAGGCTGTGAAAACTGACTACAAACTCACCCACGACGTCCATCATTTTGTGTTTGTTTAAAAACTCTATGCATGACAGAACATGTACAACATGTGTGGCTGATAAGGAGTGAGTAGTCAGCATAACATGTTATTTTTTCTGATTTATCCAAACCAAAGTCAAGGGGAGAAAAGACTTGGTATAAAACCTGACATTTACCATGTTCCAGGAATAGTGCCCAAAAAGTTACCATGTAAAATAATTGAAATGCCAAACCAGGTCCCATTCGTATTCCCTCACTTTTTTACCAGCCACAATAGTTTTATTTAAATTCATAAAAGGCCATGTCTGAAAATGAATGCCCTTTTTCCACTAAGAGAAGGGAAAGAAAATTCACCTCTTTACCCCCAAAATTGTGAAATGAAAAAATAAAGACAGGCAGCTCACTAAAGGGTCTACTGCTACACGTGGCAATGATTAACAGAGGTCTAAACCCTAAATGTATGATGTGTAAGGCTTGAAGGGATGGGAGAGGCTTGGTGTTCTCAGATAGCAATAAAGTGACTTTGTGTATACTGTCTGCGGCTGATGGTGGATTCCTCCAGAGAACTGCTAATTCTTGGACCACTGTGACCCTTTAAAACTGCGATGTGAAGTCATTAATGTCCAACTCTGTCTTTGATGACATGCTGGATTAATAATGACACGGTCATGCTCCAGTGAACCTCCAGTGCATGATCTGTAACACCAGCGGGAACTTCACCGCGGGTCTTAATCCGCAGCAACTCGGCTCAATGTCTCAGCTGAAGCAGCCAGAGTCAAGGAATCAACTCTGCTCCCATTTCAGCTTTTGTTCATTCAGAACTTTCTGTAGTATCATGTGTGTATTCACATGTGAGTATTCACTGTGTAATAGCAGAGAATGGAGGGATTAATGCTTTCTTTGTATAAGCAATAAGATCTGTCTTGAAACCAAACACACTAAACTCTACCTTTCTATCTTGTTATGTATAATATCCTCTTTGAAATATGCTGTTAAATTTCGCCCTTTCCTGCCTCTGTCCCAGAATTGATTGTGCAGGGATCCTGAAGCTGCGTAATTCCGACATTGAGCTTCGCAAAGGGGAAACAGACATCGGACGTAAGAACACACGTGTAAGATTGGTGTTTCGAGTGCACATCAACCAGCCCAACGGCAGGACAGTGTCCCTACAGACTACTTCAAACCCCATTGAATGCTGTAAGTCACACACACACACACACACACAAACACACAGAAATAAACTCACAATCTGGCATGCCTTTTCTCTTGGCTTTCCACTTAAGCAAAAGGTGGCATCTATTGTTGTAATCCAATAAACTAAGCTACTATTTTATTACCTACTGGAGCAAATTCAGTGCCTCTGCACCCAATAAGCTTTATATGATCAAAGTAATTTGCCAAAGCAATAGATGCATTGTACATGATGCCAGACACACGTGTTATCTATCTCAATCCCCATTTTATGACTGAATGCCCAAGTTATTGTGGTAAGACTACCCCATTAGCACAGGTTCCACAAAGGTCATTTGCCAGCCCCAGTTTTGGCATGGTTGAGTGAGCACATTGAAAGAAACCTCTGTTTTCTTTGTTATTCGTTTGTGTATATAGGTGTGATGTTATTTGCACCCAAGGAAGCCAATTAAAGTTAGATGGTGAGACAGAGCTGGCATTATAGTTTATGATCCAAAGTGGATTTTAATCCGAGTTGGTTCATCATTACAGAGAAAGTTTAAGTGCTTAAGTTGACTCCTATTCTAAAATTATGCAATGGGATAGTAGATGAAATGCACAGCTACGTATGTGATGATAAATATATGTGTCTCTGGCTGTGAATCTGGTCGCCGAATCCCAGAGGCTAAAGGTGACTAGCTAGCCACATTAATAGAAAGCAGAGACAGGTGGTTGGCTGTAAGCTACTTAATGGAAAATAATGAGTAAGGATCTGACCATGAAAATATTGTTTTGTCCGCCTCTTTCAATGTCATTTAAAGAGCAGCTGTTGGCTGAAAACCTCTTAGTTAGGGGTCATGAAATCATCATAATAAAGTTGATAAGCCTGTTTTTCTAACCAAGAACTGCTGTTTTACTGGCTGCATGCTGGGCTTGCTGCTTTTTGGAGTGGATGGAGATCAGGCAGTGAGCTTATGTGGGCTTACACACTGTATTGAAATGTGTGTGTGTGTGTTTCCCTCCAACAGCCCAGCGCTCAGCTCAGGAGCTTCCCTTGGTGGAGAAGCAGAGTTTGGATAGTTACTCTGTCACTGGAGGCAAAATGATGCTCTTGAGTGGCCTCAACTTCCTCCCCGACTCCAAGGTGGTGTTTGTGGAGAAGGCTCAGGGTAAGCAGCCATCACCAGACCAATGTTTACTGCCTCTCAATTTCCCCTCTTAATATCTCTTTCAAATGTCTCTCTCCCTCCCTGCCTCCGTCCCGTTTCCTCACTGTCTCCTCCCGTCAAAATAGAGCAGGCCTTGCCAGAGAGCCACATGTGGTGTGCATTAAGCCACTATATTTTTAACCAAAGCGTATTTACATTTGCTGAAGTTTCCATTGCCTGTTCACTGGTGCTCGCCACAAGTTAAGGAATGAATCACAACCAGGGCATGTGCAACGTCTCTTTCTCTCACTTTCCCTCTCTCCGTCGCTGTCTCTCCCTCCCTGACTCCCTTTGCTTTTGACATTTAACCCTCTCATTTACTTTCACTACTGTAGCTCCCTCTTTGATGCATCCTAGCGGATACTCACCCCTGGCCACATGTCACTGTCTGAGTCATGGTGAAAAGACTATTCCCTTCTCTTTTTTTTTTGTCCAGATTTTTCGGCCATGCATTTCCTCCCCGTGTGGGAGGGAGCAATGGTTAAAATACCACTGATCAAGTTTGCAAGTGAATGATCATTTCCTTGATGCACTAAATCAAACCAAAGGTCAAGCACAGTGACACCTCTAAAGTCTGTTGAAACACAATGCTGTTGTTTATAATGATGATGAGTAACAAGAAAGAAAGGGTGGGGGAGGCAGAAAAGGGATGATTCTTATCTCTCATGGTGTCCAAAAATTTATTTGGTCATAGATTTCGAAATTCCTGGTGATGGTTTAGTCTAAGAAACCACTGGTGATGCATAAAAGTGCTCATCCCCCTTTCACACCAACCAAACATTTTTCCCTTCCTAGACCGAGGTCACCAGGAGGTTTTCAGGGTATTGTACAATACATAACTTTTGTTAAACAACTCGGCTCTTCAGACATTCATTGTCTACCACAAAATGTATAAATCGCTGACAAAAACATTTACAAGTAAATACATTTTAAATAGTCCATCATGACGTCTTTTCCAGAGACAAAGTTAGCAAACGCAACCAAATGAAAGAATCGTTTTCAATGTTTGATCATCTGAATGAGTGTTGCGTCGAACCATTCAATGGAAAATCATATTCTTAAATCATCATATTATGTACAGTACAAAAGGAAATTTCACTTTCCACTTCTCCCAAATCACATTTCAATTATTTACTTGTCTCTGCTTGAACGCACCAACAGTCCCCCGTGGACCACTAGGTGTTTCAGGTGAGGAGGCAATGCTTGCTTAGAAAACGGCTGAATTCGTCGCCTGAGTCAGTAGAAAAATACTTGAAATTAATGAAAATGTTTCTAAAAAAATTACTTAAAAACACACAATGTCTAACTCTACTCTACACTAATGTCTCCCTACCCTGACTCACTGTATGAGTACTCTTAAGCACCTTAGGGGTTAAGGGATAGGCAGACAGGGGGTAAGGGGAGGTGGATGAACTTGGTAATATGGGGTCTCCCTCTTCCTGGCTTTACTTAGTCATGGAGGGGGATCCCCTGGAGAGGAAAGCCCATACACACACAACACCTTCACCTCTCCACCCCCTGCTATTTGAGACTCATGACCCCTTTTGGTTGTATTTCCCTTTCCCTTTCCGTCTACCCTGGGTTCTCCGTTTCCTCCCTCATTCTCCGTCCTTCTTACCTCTATCCTCGATACCCGTTAAAGACATTAGCCGGTATGGAGCTCTGCACTAGCGGGATCCCCACACTCGTGGCTGCCATCGACATTTCAGTGGTTTGTTTTCCGTCTCTGTGGTGTCGAGAAGAAGAGAGAGAGATCGAAAGAGAGGTTGTCTGTCTACTACTTAGTCTGCTTTTATGTAAACTTTAATGACCCACTACTTCCAGGGTCTCCTAAGTCAAAAAGCCCATTATAGACAGACCTACACACTCTACACACATGCACACACAGGAACACACACACCACTCACTAATGGCAACTATCTATGAGCAAGTACGTGTGGAAAACTACTTATGTCCCAAATACACTGCAAAATATTGTCTTTTGGCATTATAATCAGAGAATCCTGCTGTTTGATGAAGGTTCTCAGACTTAAAATTTCTCTGATTGTTGATTTAGAAGGACCAAACTGGGATGAGGAAAAAAAAGAATCCAATAAAATTATAATTATATTACAGATTTATTCTATAACTTTGGTTTTATTTTCCCCTGGAAAAGTTCATGACTAAATGCACCCATGAAATACAGAGCATTGCACCGCAATAATTACTACTCACAGACATGTGCTTACACACACACACAGTGGGACACACACATGCGTACATACAGCCGAGCTCTTTGTACAGCACAACACCAATCACTGCTTTTGCCACAGTGGTGACAGCCATTACTGTTGCTGCCATCAAAGGTCAGGACGGCTGCTCACTTTCCAAAATTGACTCCAATAAACACCTTCCAGAAAATTCCACAAATCCTAAGGAGCAACAGACGGTTTTTGAGAGTCCCAATCCAATGTGTGTGAACAATTATATACAGTTAAAATCATCCAAGTTGAGTCAGACGGAGATCACACACAGCACAAAAGCCTATTAGTGCAAATGAGACAGCCATAAATCATAAATACATGTATTTCTTTAACTGTTTCCATTTGCTTTTGCACACTCAAGGATGTCGCTGCTTTTAGCATAAACATACCCAGATGACAGTTTTTGGAATTGCCTGCAGATTATAATTCATTGCTGAACTCTTAAATAATGGATGACATCAACATTTCAGTGACTGTCTCATTATCAGTTTCTGTTAAGTGATGAGAACAGCGACACCAAAAACATCCACTAGTCCCCCTGCAAATCATTGACACTGGTGCTCCGTATTAAACACTTTTGTTTACTCTTTTTTTTCAGGGACCGAGGCCACTGGCACAATCTAAAAAAATGAGAATTAGATTATAAAAATTTCATAATAAAGCTATCATAGATGAATTTTGAAATAAGGGGGATGACAGATGTTTTTAAAACTAAAAATAAATCACATGAAAAGGCAAATAAAAAACTTGGCTACATTTAATTTTGAGTCAGATGTTTAAAAAACACAATTTTGTGGTCAAAAATAGTCTACTTTCTACATCTTCCTGATATTAATGTTTCTGGTGTGAGCATACAGCATTGTGTGTTTTAATAGTCACATCTCTAAAGGGCAGATAGTTGACTGGTGTTATCTCTTCATGGGAAAGTAGATAAATGGGAGACTTGTTAACATGTAACTGACTGTTTTAACTTGTTGTGCTGTGAAACCATACTTTCTTTCTATCTGTCTTTCGCTGCCATTTAATCTTCCTCTCCTTCTCTCTATGTTGTTTTGATTGTCTTCCCCCCCGAGATGTCCCCAGTATCAAATGAGCAGAGCTCCGAGCTGTTGCCACAGCGGGAGACTTTAATGCGCCTTGAAAAATAATTACTATTTCTACTTTTCAAATATCACATTCATCTCCTCCTTTCTCCACTTTGTCACCCACAGGATAACTGATGCAAACTCTGTGCATCCACTGCATGTACGAGTGTGTGTTTGTTATTGTTGTGTACGTGTGTGCGCACCATTGCTGTTAGCCTGCGGGCCTGTTTGCGTTGTTCAGTAGGAAGTGTTTTCAGTGAGTCATCCACGAGGGATTCCCTGTAGAGGGGTGAAACGGAAAAGACAAGACCCTCAGAGGGTAGGTACAGAGAAGAGGGAGAGGAGAGGAAGAAGGGAGGCAGAAAGGACGAGTGGGACTTTCTTAGAAATCCTACTTGTGACCTTGTATACTGAGACATTAGAGTGTAGAAGTGATCATATCCTGCCCTGTCCATGTTACCACTTGTTTAGTTAATGAATGTCAAGGTCAATTTCTAGGGGTACCAACAAAAGTCTTTATGTGACTTTTATAAATAAGCTTCATTCTTTCAGTGGATGAACTGCTTTTCCGAGTGTTTTTAGTTCATCTCAGACCACACATAGCAGGGAGAGCGAATTAATCAGACTGTAGCCAGATAATGATAGACTCAAGAACCTCAAGTCCAAATTTTTGTTCCTGCTGTAATGTAAACATTCTTTTTAACAGTAATTATTGTTGACATTTATCTTTAATAGGCCCGACCATTTTTTTCTATCTGCAGTGGAGGGTTGTACCCTTTACCCAGCGGCAGTGTGGGCATTTCTGAAACTTTCCATCTTCTTTTGCATTGTTGTGCTTGGTTCAATTTTACTGTTATTTTTATTATGTGTATGTGTTGAGGTTGTGTTAGCGTTTTGGTTTGCCCAAACCGCTCTTTTGGCGCTAGACTAGGAGGACATACCTGGCGCACCTATTGCAGTGTGTGTTCTGGCTTGCCCTGCTTTCCGTGGATGGAATGAGTGCTAGAGGCAGGGAAAATAGAGGGAGAGACAGACAGACAGACAAACAGAGAGAGAGAGAGAGAGAGAGAGAGAGGGCTGGGGAAAGCCTACACTCTGACTCAGAGGGGAGGTAAGGGAATTCCCTGGTGAGCTGGATCGTTTTTACATCTGGTGGGATGGAGCGTTGCCTGGAGCTCAGCAGCACCACACAGCCTGGGCTGCAGCTTCTCCACCTCTGCTTCAGGCTGGTCCAACTCACAGCCAAGACTAAGAGAATTCTGAGCTACAGAATAATCTGTAACATTAGGACAGCATAGTCCACAACAATAACCTTAAGGTATTACTCTTGTCATGTGGAAACTCCTCAGCAACAGGCTGAAATATTTGGGTTCTCATACCTTCATAATTCAAAGAACGCAGGCCTTACAGACTGTGTTCATTCAAAGACTGTTTATACCTCGATGAACACTTCTACCTTGGGCAAGTCTAAACACCAGACAAACCGTTCGATGTATTGTACTTCTAGCAGTATGTCTAGACTGCCCTTTGGCTTTAGGCTAGAATAACCTTGACTCATCATTTTGGCACTATGGCAGTGTAAAGCCAACCTCCACCCCTGCTTCAGGCTAGAGATCAGAAGTATGAGTTACAGCATCTACTCTAATTACTGCACCAAAATCAGTGATTATGTTTAATAATCGTAGTTCGAGAAGTCGAGTCCTCCAACAGAGCTGTAGGGGCTTCGCCTTGCATACTCCTTTGCCACCCACCATAAATAAAGCATGCATTAACTACTGCAAGTCTTGCCTATGGCAAATTCAATAATGAAGAGTGAATCATAACATACAGTATTGAAGGCTGAGACGTCACTGCCCTCATTAAAGAGATTCGTAGGGCTTGCTGAGCCTGTATTTTCAGTGTGTTGATCCACAAGGATAGAAAGTTAAACCTATAGGGTCCTGTTTTAAGGCAAAACTTGTTTAAAATAGAACTTAAAGTTTGCCTCTCATCCTCAAAGTCTCTGGCTCATTAAAATATATCAGTAACAGGCCAGTGCACCATTTTGGAATGCTTCTGCTTTGGGCACATCTATTCATCAAAAGAAATCAGTTGGATCGTATCAGTATCATAACAGAAAGCTGTCTAGATTGTCCACTGGCCTCCACTCTTTCTTCAGACTTGTCTGAACATGTTTTAGCCAGATAAATGGTTCAAATCAGAGAGACAATTGTGTAAATTGCTCTTTCTTGGGCCGCTCTTAAAGAATAACCCCTCCATGTAATAGGAACAGTGCTATATCTTGATGAAACGCTACACATTGCATGTGCCCTTTTGCCTGCAAACACTTTGAAAGACCCTGCACAAATACCAAAACAGCATCTATCTGCACTCCTCTTCACCATACATTCAGTTTGAGTGTAAGTGACCCTCCCTGAGCTGTGATATACTGTACAGCACACCATGGAGAGCAACCATCCTTGATGTCTTCCTTGTGATCACAAATATTATACGAATGTAAAAGTCTGGAGGTCTGAAGTCTTCCAGCCATCCCTCCCAGTCTTTAGATCATTTTCAGACTCAATGCCACACAGCTGGAGTCAAAGATAAAACCTGACTCTACTGGCCCGCCGTCCTCCTCAGCCTGCACCCACAGGTCAAGACAGCTCACGCTTCCCCTGCTATACACCAAGAATAACTCACTTCCTGACTATAAAACCATCACAAATCTACTGTCGGGTCATAATTTACACAGAAGCCTCTCAATTTGAAGCAGACCCACCTTTCTCCAATTTCACCAGTCCTCAGATTGGCAGAGGTCAGGTGCTTCAGAGAGGAAAGCAGCTGCACCTGTGCGATCAGTCATGGGGGAACCCCATTGGCCTTTTGGCTTTGCTCCTCATTGGACAACAAGGTAATTGCTGTGAAAATATGTGTAAAATTACTGAAGCATTTTCAGTCCAGGTAGCAGTAGCAGAGTGCGGTACTAAAATGGAAAATAAACTTGACATATGTAAACAGGAAAGAGAGAAAAATACTCCAGAAAATCATCTCTGGAAAAGAGACATAGCTGCAAAATATGTCTGGGTTGTTTCACAAGACAACCTCCGCAATTAAGCACGTGAATCATATTTTCCATTCTGAAAAATACTAAAGTGAACTGTTTTTGGTCTGTGGAAGTTGTTGTGCACTACACAACACTTTTTTGAAGGAAAAATCACATCTGGAAAGCCAAAAGTAAGTAAGTAAGGTCATTGTGAGGACAAAGATGTCACTTGGTATCTATGGCTGTGTAAAAACAAAGTTTGTAGTCTAATTAGGATGTGCTAGATATAAAACTCAACAAATGTTATTTTTTTAATATATAGTTGCTATCTGGAGTGGTTGGGTTGTTTGCCTTTTGATTATCACCAACTGAAGTTTACACCATGGTGAACTAAGGAGCCCCACCCTGCACCCCCTGCATGTGGTCTATTTGATTGATGATAGAGCATGTTTGTCCTGGTTGTTTCTGTTGGTGTTATTCTTTGTGGGTCCCATTTGCACAAGTGAGTCATGTAGAGCAACAGACGGATGGTTGGTTTACCTCCAAGCAGAAAGAATTAGTGTGTATTTATATTTGTCTGTGTGCATGCATGTCTCCATTCAGTTTTCTGTTCGAATGTGACTGGATTATACCAAGACTTCTCCAGACGCAGCTTCTATACCATCTATTGTTTTGTGCTTCCCCCCGTTTATCATTCAAGTTGAAGGCCAGAACAAAGGTAGAGGATACTGTGGCTCCGTGTGTGCATGTGTTTGCATCTGCGTGTGTGCATTAGGCGTGGGTGGAGGCTGCGTGAAGGAGGAGGTGTTGTCGGGAACAGAAGCATTTTGCAGATGTTGCAGGGAAGAAGGAGTGAATGGAAAGTTCTGTGGTTATCAGTCGTACAGCACTCTCTGACTCGCAAAGGTATGCCACATGTGGCCACATCCCAATTCAGACTTGGTTTTAGATTTGCTACGTCTGACGGAGGAATCACTGAAAGATTTGGGGGAGAACGACGTGACTGAGAGTTGAGAGAAAAGATCAAGAGGAAGGTAGAGAGAGAAAAGGAAGAAGAAAAGTTTGAAAAACATGTTTACTAGTGGAGGTTGGGGTTGACGTCGTAGTCTAAGGTTTCCCTCTTGGAGTGTCTCCCAGAGCGGAGGCGGGTGAGATTCCCTCTTGGTTCCCCTAGACGTAACATGAGGAACGCTCATCTCTGTTTGTCTCTGTCTCTCTCTCTTTCTCTGACCTTCTCTCTGTCTGTGCTCACTCTAATTGCCCTTCCATATTCTTAGCCACATAACGTGTGCCTCATTCTTTGGAGCATCTCACCTTGTCTGCCACACGCGCGGTATCATTGCTGTGCCCCGTGGCAGTCCTATAGGCGTATCACCCTGCTTCTATTCCCCCAGTCATCCACATCATCTCTATTACAGCGAGGCACATTTCTCCATATGCAACTCTTATTTCCCTCAGTTCAAATAGAAAACCCTTATCTGATCTGTCCACCGTCTGTTTTTCTCTTCCCCTCAGTTTTAATATGGCCATTTTGGAAAGAGATATCTACTGATGTTCACTCGCTGAATAATAAAGCTGACCACCCGCCCCCGCTACCACAGCTCACCAATAATAAGCTAACCGTGACTGGGATCCTTTATTCTTTCACTTGCTGCATGATGTGAAAAACATAATGCTTTGGGAAAAAAACAAGGGTTTTACATCTTCCAGAGCTCCTCGACTTCTGCTATCAGTTATTTGGAAACTGACTCTGATTATCTTATCTGATGGCTTCCTGTCCCAGAAGTATAGCCCAGTGCTTCAGCAATGACTCTACTGCTGTATCCATAAAGGCACAGCTGCTGCCTACCCCCGCTAATATACGGTAGCAGTGCCACAGTGCCCATGCTATTGCCTCACATGGTGTGCCACTGACACAAAGGCTGTTCTGTGTCACTTCTATTTCTGACAGCCCTAATGAGTCATCGGTTTTGAAAAAAGGGAAAAAAAAATGGCACTGTGGTCGGTGCTGATTGCCCTAGCAGAGCCCAGAGCGTCTGTTCGCTAAGGTGTGGCATGAAATCACAGAGAAAACCCAAAGAATGCGCGCTGAGCTTCTGCAGGCTTCCAGCAGCTGCAGTAGCTCACAGGTCTTTTATTGCATGGCAGCAAGTGAAACCTCCTTACCACAACAAGATGGAGATGAGAAGAAAGAATTTCACAAATCAGAGGGAGGAAAAAAATGAAAAAACAAAAAGTATCTAATCAATAATAGTGAGAAACAGATCAGGCAGACACTGAATAAGAGAGTGTGCAGTGCCAAGTGAAGATCAGAGATTAAACAAACTTATTTCTGTCACTAACCTAACCTAAGGCTGTAATAAATGATTCACTTCATGATATTTTTTAAATCAATTAACTGTATCAGTTAATCAATCAATTAAATGTCATAAAATAGTGAAAAATACTCAGCCTTAATTCTTTAAAACCTAGAATGACAGTTTCTTTGTTTCGCTTTGCTTTTTTTTGTCCAAGACTTCACAAATGATGGCATTTTTGCTTGATAAATGGCTGTTACTTACTTATTATTGACTAATTGAGAAATTATTTCCACACTGCACTGAACAAAATGCTATATCTAATACCCTAACCCATCCCGAAAGCACACATTTCTTCTTCTCCTCCGATACAAGTGTCATCTGCCACCCTCCATTTAAGGTCCATCTTGTTTGTATAATGTATTTTATTCTTCTGTCAATAGATGGACATCATCTGTGGGAGACGGAAGCCAAAGTTGACAAGAACTCCGTCAAATCTGTAAGTGCACCTACCTGACATGACTCATTGGAATTGCTCCTGCTGTCTTCAGTCCCAATCTCCCTTGACACTTTCTCCTTTCTCTCTGTCTCCTCCTCATCTGTCCCCTGTAATGATGTAACCTTTGCTAAGGCATTGCGAGTTGCAACATAGACAATGATGATTAGCCCATGCAATCCTGAATGGAATTTTCACAAAATCTCTGTACCCTCACAGAGTAAACAGGGGCTGTCATATTGTTTTTGCATCTCAAACACACACACACACACACGGATTACAGAATGGAAGCATAAACACACGCACATATATACACGTCACACACACATGCACTAACGCCACAGCCTTCTCAGCATAGCCAGACGTTTAGTTCACAGCAAAGTGTTGTGGTGTGGAGATTTGGACTTCAACACCTCGTCTGGGCCGGGATCGTGCAGCCAAGGGTGGATTACACCCCTGCTTTTACCTGCTGCTTTTCATGAGAACTGTAATGAGAAAATAAACCAGTGCACTCATTTTACTGACGCTCCATCACACATTCAGATTGTGTTAATTTAAAAAGGAACGAAAGGGAATCGTCAAAAGAGGGAAGCAAATGAAGTAAATGTTGTTCTACGTGTCACAGAAAGCTAGTCGTGCTCTGGAGTTAATTAAGATTTCATTGAGGTTCGTTAGATCTGCTCTCAGTGTGCAGAGTCAAAGTACAGGATCTGCGAAAACCTCCTTGCTTCTGCGTGATGACAGTATGTTTTGAATTGCTGGTGCCTTTCATCAGCGGCGTCTCATCACCCCCCCCCCTCACTTCCCCCTTTTTTGTGTAAACTAACTGAGGCAATTTACACTTGCACGGGGTCTGAAATAAACCATGCGCGTCTAAATGTTGCAACTTGAGGGTGTTTTTGTCCTTGTTATTGCTGTTATTTCACTCAGGTAAATGACTTGGTTGCATCAGGAGGGTAAATATGGACCCTGATGTCTAATTGGCCTGTAGGGCTGGCTGATGTGCAATGGCTGGAGTCCCAGATGCTGGAAAATTAGCGGGCGTGCAAGGCTCGGCCGGGGGCGGCAGTGTGGGGAGATGAGGTCGATGAAAGACAAATACAGCAATGTGTTTATTTGTAGATCCAACAAACAAGCAGGGAGACACAGCAAGAGAGCTCTGGCCTTCCTCTTATGTCAGTCGCCTCCAGACTACCTTAAATTGCTCCAGCCTGCCTGCCTGACTGTGTTTTTATTGACATCCAGAGCGTGCTAACTTTCATTGGTTAGGACAGAGAGGCAAAGCCATGTGCACACACACACTTTACACACTCAATCAGCCACCTGCAGGTTTTCTTTGTCGTCATCTGGAGGGCAGACCAGGATTGAGGACCCCTAACCTCCAACACGGTTCCCTCCATCCACAGTGATGACCAACAAAAACCTGCTTCCTGTTAAACCTCTCCATCGTGGCCCCCACAAGAGTGACAGCAGTCCCAGGAATTAGACACAATCACTCAGGCAAATTCTCTCCATGTCCCCTCTCCCTTGTCAGAGAGAAGGCAGTCGAAAGTTCACATCCGTCCAGACTTGCCGAGGTCTGGCCTGGAGGTGGGGGGGGGGAGGGGGACAGACGAGCCTCTCCACAGGGGAGGCATGGCTGTGCAAACAAATAAGCCGGCTACCTCTCTCCTCTTGTGCTGTACGGGAACAAAGCTAAAGCCCTGGGGTTTTCCTCAGAGACAAACACGGCCACTGGACCAACCTCATGGGCTCCACTGCTGCGTCTACACAGTCCAGACGAGACCATTTAGACCGGCTCCCAGTCCAGCCTCTTGGAAACCGATGCTAAATGCAGGACAGCTGCAAAATAAACATCGCTGTTAATTAATGATGCAGGAAGTTGTACTACACACTTACATTTGGAGAGTGATGTGAAATCAGATGAGTAAATGCACTTAGACTGTTGTTTTTTTGAAGGCTTATATCTCATAAAGAAAGAATATCTTATTGTACATTATTTGTATTTTAGAGCTCTATTGTTGTGGAGATCCCGCCCTACAGGAACCAGAGAATATCCAGCCCGGTGCAGGTTAACTTCTACGTCTGCAACGGCAAAAGGAAGAGGAGCCAGTACCAGCGCTTCACCTACCTGCCTCCTAATGGTAATCATCATAAATATTTCCCACCTTTTTATTGCCTGTGACATTGACATGTATGCTTTTCACAAGCTGCACACACTGCATTCATCATGTAGAGTATTTCTCCAGGTTTTGACATCCGTCCGCTTATAGTTTACTGTAGCTGTCAATGTGCCATGTGAAATTTGTGGCCAGTTTTTGGCTGCTTTTTTTTTTTTGTGTGTGTGTGTGTCGTTATGCCTGGCACCACTTGGCCGCAGCCCGTGAGTGAGAGCAGAAGATGTGAGGTGTGTTTATTCTGTAGTGAGACCGCGTTCCCCAGCGATGAGGTGTACCTGCTGAGTGACAGAGCCTCCGAGCGCTGTTGATGTTGAGAAGTCAATCCCCCGGCGACCTGACTTTCACACCCGGCCTCACACAATGCCCCTCTGGTTAACCGGCACATGAGTGCACAAATACACATCCACGTGCATACACACACATATGCATCTACCAAGCAGAGCTTTGCCCTGTCATTCATGTAGCAACCTGAAAACCCAGGAATACCTCTCTCTGTGTTTATGATGTGTCCCTGGCCTCAGTGTTTATAGATGGCTTTCACGTTGGAATTTGAAGAATGTGTTGCTGAGAGTTTAGAGACGAGTTCAGCCTCAAAACGACATTGTGAGATATTTACTTTTAACAATGGGCGCAGGTGAAATATCAGCTTTGGTATCAATTTCAACCATCCAGCTTGGAGACTGTTATTTTATCTCTATGTATCCAGAGAAAGTTGACTAAGCATGTTTGCTCTTCTTTCAGCAAAACAATGCTTCCCATTTATACTGCCAAAGTCCTTCGCTGTTGGCGGTTGAGCAGCTTTACTGAAACAGGCGGGAGTGTAGTACCTTTCACTAAACAACTTTTCTGGCACCTGAACAATAGTTGTCGGAGGTGGTTTCAGTGATGCTCCACCTCCCACAGATTTCACCCGCACACATTGTCCCAGCTGGTGCACGGATTCCAACCAGCAACCTTGCATTTGCAAGACCCGCCTCCTCCCCCCTGTGATGACCAGTGAAATCCATTAGATCAAAACAATGGTATCTTGTTTTCATTGATCAGTGTCTAATGGGTCTAATGCTGCTGGGATAGCATGCTTTGTGTTTTGAGTCCACAGCTGTTAATAAGATGTGACATTTAGATTATCAGCAGATGTATTTATGGCCACGGGAGATGAGTGATTGGGATTTTGGACGAGGCTCTGAGAGAAAGTGGAGCAGGACCCTATTTGGAGATGCCTGATTATATGATGAACGAGTGCATTATGGGTAACTGGACCAGTGTGGGGCAGACAAACTGTGGCCATATATAGCATATCCATTTCATATACTGTACTTCCACAGAGAAAGACAGAGAAAGAGATGTAGAGGCTTCTCGGCCTCCACTATGCATCTCTTAAGTCATTTCCCTGAGCATAAACACAGCTCTAATTAAAAGATGACTGTTGTGTTCTCTCTTTTCGTTGCCGAGTAAACCACAAGTAGAGTGTGGACCACACAAGCAGGGCCAATGTCTTCTTAAAGGAGCATAATTAACTCACAAGTGTTACAGTCAAAGAGACCATGAATCACAAGCTATTGAGCTCTATTTTGAGATTTACCACACATTAAAACATACTAACATAGCATATTTCTAAAAACAAATATTCCGCGTTTAAATCAAAGAGGCAATCCACAGTGTAATATTACAACTGGTGCCAGCTGAGGCTGGACTGCCCTGGGTGCAGATGTAATCTCATTTCAGTGAGGAAACCTCCTCCAGTAGAGTCACAAGCAGAGTTGTAACTTGCTATATCAACGACACTTTGATTTGAAGGCTTTATTATTATAGTCTAATGTATCATTACAGAGTTAGAGTACCACAGTTGTAATTATAAATGTAGAAAGCAAAGGCAAAATGTATGTTTTTGATGTCTTATTCATGATGCTAGCTGTTATAGTGACTAATCAGCTCTCAGTGACTGAAAAGCATTCACAAAGAATACTGTATAAAGGTTATAATCAGTGTAAATAGACCCTCTGTGACAATGATGACTGTAATACATTCATGGTTTCAATACAGCAACAAAGAATGAGGAAATCCTAGTGAAGCTGTTTGCTTTTGAGGGTTTCAGTGTGTGTGTGTGTGTGTGTGTGTGTGTGTGTTTGTGTGTGTGTGTATGTGTATGTGTATGTGTGTGTGTCAACACTGAGAGAAACAACTAACACTGTGGCCAGGTACTCGGGGTGGGCTGGGGAGGAGGACACCCACACACACACACACTCTCTGTTGTCAACACTTTTTCTTTCTTTGCTTGCTTGTATGAAAAGACTCTTCCGGCCCGCTGTCCCACTTCAAGCACAGTTGTGGTCACTGACGTTGTTTAGAGAGAACATTTCTTTCACACTCTGGTGTCTGTTCATCTATAAAAAGGCAAACCCAACCCTCAAAATAGCCTGACTTGTTTGAAACAGCGGAAGGATGAAGCAAACACTCTCTGGGACACAGATGCTAGTGAAAACCACCTTTATTTTCCATTCAGGTCACATGACCATCTTGTTATTCTCTGACACTGATGCAAATGTGGTTGGCACCTACTGTGGCTGAACACTGACGCCTGCATTTGGGGAACAGAGCAGAAAAAAATAAGTATCACTATACTGCTGTTCCCCTCAGCTCCAATCAGACCACTCAGTTAAATAGAGACTGTATTGTTTCAGACATTGCAAACAGATTTTTATCTTCCCTCAACCTTTTCCTGCATCCCATGTGAAATTATAACATATTATTATCAGACACAGTCTGCAGTGGAATCATAACTGCTCGCACTCTTATCAGCTGACAGATGAAGATAAGGCTCAGCGATATGAGTAGAGGGGTGCTGTAGACCTGTTGAAACATTGCCATAATAATGTATTGTGAACATTTAAAACAGGATGTGGGCCATACAGAAACACCCCCTTCAAAATGTGTTCACTGTAGAGTATGTGAGGGAGCACAGGTCAAGTGTCCTATACTTTCAGTTGGGCTCCAGTGAACAAAAGAACTTGAACCTCAGTTTTCCATAAACTTAAAGGCTAATTTTAAAGAATGCATTAAAGTTAAATACATAAAATGAACAGCTTAGCTAATTATGTCAATCTTTTGCTGATGACAAGTTATTGAATATGAGTTAAAGCTGCCTTCATCCACTGGATCAAGATGGTATTTGATGTTAAGATATACCATCAGCAGTGTGGCTTGCATGTTAAGCCAAAATGCTTGTCTGTGATGTTGAGATGTACATACAGTACAAATGTCCTTGTCTGGCTGCTTGAATGAGCCTCGCTTTTCCAAGCTCCCTTCCAATCATTCTTGCGTGAGTAGGGACGTGACGTGTCGCTCTTCAAATAAGAAACAGTTTTCACCAACCACATTAAACAACAAACGCCAAAAAAGTGCTGGCAATGGCCGAAGCTGGAGCGAAGAACTTCTCGGAACCCCTTTATTTTTACAGGCCGTTTGGAGATTCCTCTGTAATATCAAGTTCTATTCTTAACGCAAACGGGTGCCGACTCCCCCCGCTGCATTGGTCTGTGGTCGGAGTTGGAGAGGGGAAAGTCAGAAACATGTTCTGTGACACATGTAGGAAAAGTTGATGAACCACACATTGTTCTTTTTTTTTGTAAATATTTGCACAGTCATGTTTTTCCAAAAAATTGGACAAAGACTGAACTGTTTCTGTCATGTCTACAGCTTTGGGCTTTGTCAGACTCACCTACAGTACAATAAGACCCACGGTATACTGGGTGACCAGATTGCCTACACAGTGGGACATGGTGCACCAGGTACCTTTGAGTTAATGAACTACCACCTGCTCCATGTTAAATGTCACTGCAGATTCATGCCGTTAGAACAAGGTGAGTTCAGCATTTCTGCAACAACACCATCCCTTATTTTTTCGCAGTGGCATGGTGATGATGTGTCTCAGCCAACGAGCATCATAAATGAGAATGAGAATCCTTTGCGTCCCAGAATCCCCCTGTGTCTGATGGCTACAAGCTTAGAGAGTCACAAATCTACATAATCCCTGTTTGCTTGCCCTTCCTAACCAAATACACCGATACAGACACAGACAACCACACATCTATGTCCTGACCCCCCTTCTGAGGAAACGAGTGCTCAATAAAACACCCAGATCAGGACTGATCAGTTTAATACGAGCAGACAGAGGGGAAACTGCCAAAGATGGAGAGAAAACCATGTGCAGAACATCAACTGTCTGTGGGCCATAACCCACAGGTTGGGAGGAAATAAAAGCCAGCTGAAGTTGGGGCTCGCCTGGTGAATCTGTTTTTGCAGCTCACATACAAAGTGGAAAGGAGACACACAGATGGATCAAGCTGGAGGGAGACCACTGTTTATATCTGTAGCAGAGGAGGGAGAAGCTCGGAAAAAGAAACTTTAAAGAAAGGCCATTAGTCCAACGTGATTTGATTTCCTATTTCACCAGTCTTGCTCATAGTCAGAAGGCATACAGGAAAATAATGTTGACAAATCACTTCACTGGGAATGAAAAGCTTAAGCTGCAACAAAAACCACTCTTTAAAAATACACCTGTCATTTCCAACTGGATTACAAAGTGTGGCTGCAAAGGACAACAGCACCCCATCCCTTCTGAGCTACTGCTGATTCACCCCAAATTGAATTCTCACATTGGTTATGGTCTCAGGCAGGAAATCTTGTGACTTCTTTGACTAAATGTGTTAAAGAAGAGCATGCAGATAAAGCTCACAAACAATTTGCCTCTTTCATTACTCTGGTCTTCTTTAGCAGAAATCATCAGGACTGGTGAACAGACCTCAAAATGAGGACAGAGCTAGAAGCTTTTATGTAAACGGCCGGTATTAGTTTTCTGTTGATAACTTAATGCTCAAAAAAGATCAAAAGATCAAAATGTGTTTCAACTCACAGACAATAAGACAATTCTTGAATTGAAGCTTAAATGTGAAAATGATCAAAGCTGGTAATGACATTTTTCACATGACAACTGTGACATCATGCTGTTGGCACCACGGCACCGTGCCATCCATTCACGCTAAAGAGAAGGCATCGAAGAGAAAGAGAATCACTGGGGGAAGTGACTGTGGATGTGGTGTGCACCATGTGACACACTTGTTACTCCCCAGGCTGTGGAGAGGAGGCCCGTGCATCATGGGACTCGCCTTACGATGCTCCCACAGACACCAGTCCTGGTCCCCGAGCTCTGAGAGCAGACAGGGCTGACGTAAATGTGCTCCCTGCTCTGCGTTATCACCACATCGCAGCTCGCCACCCCAGAGGCTACAGGCGTGATTAATGTCTTTTCAAATCCAACTTCCACAAAAATAACATTGAAAAACAGCCTGTATTTTATATGACACACTAACACTCCGTGCATTTCATTTGGCCCTTTGCTTTTACTGTCTCAAAGGTTCTATTGTGTACAAATGCAAACACACTGTTTAGACAGACATGTTATTCATATTGACATCTGTACGGCTTTGAATAAATGTCACTTGGAGCAAGTTTAGCCAAAAACTCTTAATGGCTGGCATCAAATGCTCACCACACCCATTAACACATTTTAACAATGTGTAGAAATAGAAACAGTGTGTCCATTGTGACTCAGAAGACTTTGCTATGCATCTGGGTATCTTAACACTGCCCTATTAGTTTTGTGCTGGCACAGTCTGTGCATATGTACTTACATAATAACTCACCAGTGAGCTGTTTAATGTGGATCCACCTCTCAACCCAGGCCATGAAATTTTCATATGATAGAAAGTTGTTCTCAGTAACTACACTTGACAGTGAACTGGAAGCGTGTGATACCTGTCAGTCAGAGCTAATCAGGAAACGGCGCAGACGGTGTGCACCGGATTAGAATTTAGAAGAGACGAGGCAGGATGATCAAGTGGGGTCGCTGCACTCTCCTGCATTAGCTGAGGCCTGAAGCTCCTGAAACCACAGACACAGCTCTACGGCCTCTTAAGGAGCTCAGGCGGCCTAATCAAAATCAAATCATCTCCTGTTTTTTTTTTTTTTTCACTCTCTCCCTCTATCTTTTGGTCCCGAGAGAAACAATTACTGCACACAGTGTGGAGGAAACCTAGGGGTCCCAGGCTCCTTGAGCAGCAGCAGCAGCAGCAGCAACAGCAGAAGCCCAGTGCTTTAAAGTAGTCTTTTATTGGATATCAGAGCTGGAGGAGAGTCCAAAGAAAATAGGTCTTATTCATGATTAGAGCCAGCTGTGGCTTTCCACACTGATGACTCATCCATTTTTCTTTCCCCCCTATTCTTTTGCTTTTTTTTCATGGTGTGGTAAAGAGGGGTGGCGGTTGGGAGGCGTGAGGGTTTCTCTGTTAGAGAGCTCAGCCAAGTTGACATCGAGCCCATATCCACTGGTGGTTGTTTGTTTGGATTATGGAGAGGGTATCGTGGCCACAATTGTGCCTGCTCACTGCTTTACTCAGTCTGACTCGTGCTCTCATTGCGCCACGTGGATTCCCTGCACGTTTTTTAATATCTCCACCTTTCTTTCTACTTTTTTTCCCCCCAGTGCCGATAATAAAGACAGAACCCAATGATGAATATGATTCTCTGGGGACTGCAAGACTGCCCATGCATTCAAAGCCCTATTACAACCAGCCCAGGCTGACTCCCATCATGCCTGTAGCCGATCCAGATGCCTGCCTGGTTGGTGGCTACCCTCCCTGCCCGCCTCGCCATGCCGCCATACCATCGACGCCCCCCAGCTCCAGCCCCACCCTGCATGACCTCTCCCCAGTGGCATACAGCAAGTGCCTCCCCAACAGCCCCACTCATGCAGCACCACCAGGCCCCGTGGTGCCCCCCATCCAGGAGAACCCTGGCTGCCCCAACCTCGCCCACCCTGCATCGCCAGACCACAACTCTTCCCTAGGGATGCTCCATTCCCAGGGCAGCCCCAACCACCTCAACAGCCCAGGGCCCCATGGTTACCACCCTATCTATGCCAACAGCAGTCCCTCATCCTCCCCAGTATCCCACCCTTCCACCCCCGGTTGCACTGCGGAGAGCCCGTTTGTTCAGGCCTACAGCCCCAGTCAGGCAGCAGCCAGCTCACCCAGCCTGTTACCTGAGGATGCCAGCCCCCCTTCGATGGCCATCACCGTCAAACAGGAGCCCCAGGAACTGGACCAGATGTACCTAGATGATGGTGAGTTACGAGAAACAAGGTGTACATACACTATCTGCAAGTTTCCATTTGATAATCATTCGAATAGCGAGAGGCATTTTGTTTTTCTAGATGAAAGCTCTACGAGCTCTCTATCCATGCCAAAAATTGCTGTTTACGTAGCACATCACATTTATTAACACCTTTTGCTTATCTGCAAGCCTCCACACATAACCACACCCTGCCGCACCTCTCAGTATTTCCTGATCAAATTGTGGCAGCAGATTTACGTCAGATTTGTTTAATTTTAGACTTGGCAGATTTATTTGCTTTTGGTGTAACGTGCCGTCCGGCTTGTGTTGTCCAAGTGGCTGCTTTACGTTAAAACAGTAAATTGCCTTGATGGGATTTTGAAACAATCTGTCAAAACATCAGAGCACTGGGGTCAGCCGGGGTGCAGCAGAACAAAAACAGTGGCACACGCGGAGCGAACCAAACTGTTGATACAACGACTAATGGAGGAAGCAAAACAATGGGTAGGGGTTTCCTGAACTGAGCCATTTTTCCCCCCATCTTTCTGGGAGGGATGCAGGGAGGCAGGAGCCGAGGCTTTGTTTTCCCGTCTTTTCCCTACGGAGTCGACACCATGCGGCTGTCGTCATCAGGGGAGGCTGTGGGGTCACTGGTCTCCCTCTGGCAATGAAACCAGTCACACCCAAGGGACCATATGGTCGAGTTTATTGCCTCCTGTGTCCATCCCACATTATGTGTCTCAGGTCACCAACCTGTTATCAGTATTAGCAGAGGCTCCACTTGTTATTATTATATATATTCACAGAACACATCGTTGGCATTGTGCCAGTTTGAAATGTTAAAATCCCCCTGCATCCTAATAGAGGTGGGGGGGGAGACAACTCCGCACTGAACTCAGGAATATCACCCTTCCTGTGCACCTTTTGTTCAGTAAACTGATGTATTGCGTGCCTATGTGTGTGTGTGTGTGTGTGTGTGTGTGTGTGTGTGTGTGTGTGTGTGTGTGTGCACATTTCACTCAACAGCTCTGGGAGCAGAGGGGTGATAGGCATGAGGGGACCAGGGGAGTTTTGCCGTGGAACTGTAATTGAGTTGAAATGCAGTTGTCAGCATATCTGTCAGTCCTGATGAGTCCCATTAGTCCTCACCTCATAAACAGACAGTACAGAGACACGGGAGATGTCTGTCTGTTATCAGCTATAACTGATTTCCAACTTTTTTCGTTTCCTTTTTCTTTTCTTTTCTTTTCTTTTCTTTTCTCGGAGCGATGCCGGATGCTCTGGAAATCTAATTTGAAACAAAACTGCTCATTTGAAATTCTTCTCTGACTGTTCAGAAGTTATGGCAGGCAAAGGCTTTCATTTCAGCATTAATTGAATGAAGTGAAACTGTAGCTTTATTTTGCATTTTCTAATAAGGTTGGCAAGGGGTCCTTTTACACCAACAGCATGAAAATATACCAAATGTGTATAGCAGTGCTAAGGTGAAATCATGTAACCTTGTTTCTCTTCCCCACTACTCCATCCACTGTCACTTTAGCAGGCTCAGTCTTTCTCCAACCCGGTGTCCAAATGTATCCTGTCAGTGATTACAGTTGCATTAAGGACGCACAGGAATGTGTATCGATTGACCAAGGACAGTGAGGCAGCCCCTTGAAAAACCTCACTGTGCTACCATTTTGCATCACCTAACGTCTGTGCAGGCATCTGTGGTGAGCTCCTGGAGTCCTTATAAGTGTGTGGTGGTAACAGCATACTCCAAAGGCATCTCCTGCTCCCAGGCCCGGCCCTATCCCAAACCCCTCAAATGAGCCCTAAGCTAAAATAAATAAGATCGGAAGGCAGCTCACAGTGCGTCCCGCTCCCCGTCCGCACGCATTACCGCCGTATGTTAGCGAGCTGAGCGCTCCATTAGAGAGGGAAGACAAGCGGATGACCTCACCACAGCAGCAGTGATTTAACGCCAGCCATGTAGAGTAGCGTTCCTCCCCAGCAATTGGGGGCCGGTGATTTGGAGTCTGCGGGAGCACACTTGATCTTCCCCAAGAGTTGAGCGCCTCCCACGCTTGAACGCTGAGGCCTCCGGCTCTCATCAGCCAGAGGAAATGTGTCTCTCTGGCCAGGCCCAGATTTTACGCAGCCCCTGAGAAATCACTCAACTTATCAACGGTGAGCTACTGTACCGCGTGGAGCTTGGTTAGTACTGAGGGAGTCTGAGATGTAAACCCCCCCTGTCTGCAATACACAGTCTCCATTGTAATCTGCTAAACTCTTCCCTCTGCTGTGATAGAAGCTTACTAACTACAGTGCAAGACATGAGGCGATGATTTTGGTGTCTGCAGTGAGGTTTTATGGGAAGACATCCAGTTGGCAGTCAGATCTAAGTTTGAGCAGCCATTTTCACTCAGTGGCATGTTGGCTCTCACCTGCTTCTCATACCTGGAATAAAACAGCAGATCAGTTTAGAGAATGGAAGAAGATGAAACACACAATAATGCTGGACGGCTGCCTCATTGCATTGTTGACTCACCATCGTAAACAACGCATTGGTGGGACTCACATAAAACCGAAGTTTTCAGACATTTCGTACTTACTCACAGCCCACTATCTGCCTTTACAAGGCAAATGACTGTGAGAAAAACGCCTGTCAAATGACATCAGTGTGTATAACAATAGAATTTATGAAAGACACGGCATGCAGCATTTCCGTTTGCCTTGTTAGCCATACTAATTAGGCCAAAAAAAGAAACGCTAAAGATGACGGCATGCTTTGTCACATGTCTGAAGGAGCATTTCTGCTGACATCATACCCCCTTCTTGTCTCAAACAACCACTAACACATATGTCTACAGTATATACGTACACACACATACAATTTTGATCTTGGCTTTCTCACCCGAAACAATTTACGAAATTTGTAACCCACACTATTTATTGCAAACTCTTCACTTTGACCCCTGTTCCTGGTGTTTAGAGGTATTTTGCTGTGGATTTGTGCATGTGTTTGTGTGGAGCAGAAGTAGTGTTCTGGCTGTGCTAGGCGTTTGTTCCTGTGAGGCTGCTGCCGTGTGTCCTGTCTCATTAGCTGCTGCTGAGATGGGTGATATCATGAAATGCAGCTGAATGCAGCACACAGCAAAGAAACTAGTGCTAATCAGAGGGCCAGATTTCTACCAGCTGCCTCTCTGGGAAACAGAGGGCCCTTATTCCCCAAAATAAGAAAAACACAGAGTGCAACGCAGCCGCTGCCGATTTCTGACATTTGACATATGTGCTCTGATTGCCTCGTGTTACAGGCTAGTTTTCCTTGTGATTGTTTCCTCCTCAATTCGAGGTTTGTGTATTTGAAACTACTAGGCTTGTTTTCTCAAACTGAAAACAGAATTGTTGTCGGGCCTCCTTTTCCTCCTTCCCTCCCTCCGGCAACAAAAAAAAAAAGGCATTCTAACCCTTCCTGAGGATCTCCGTCCACCGCCGACGCTTCTGAAGGCAACTCGAGGCTTTCCTCATGGAAACTTTTACACATCCTGGCAAGTTGCCCAGACCCCAGGACTCCGCAAAACCCCTAATGATGATTGAGAGCGCGTCCGCACCGCGCTGAAAACATGCTGAGTCGCTAACATTGGAGTGTGCCGCAAGGCTGGCTCTGGGATTGGAGGGGGGGCAGAGAGAGAGAGAGAGAGAGAGGATTTGGTGGGGGGTGTTCATTAAAGTGGAGGTTGAAGTGTCTAATGGGACTCACTAAAGCACAAGCTGCTCCTGTATGTTTAGACAGTATGTATTTGTGTGTGTGTGTGTGTGTGTGTGCGTGTGTGTGTGTGCGTGTGTGTGTGTGTGTGTGTGTGTGTGTGCGTGTGTGTGTGTGTGAGTGTGTGTCTCTTTTAGTTAGTAAAGTCAGCGAGATGTGGAAGTACTGTAAGAGCCAGTGACAGCCTGTGCTTTCACAACACTCCACCTCTGACCCTCTGGCCTTTTGGGAGCAGGTCAAGCTCCAGCTAATAGTGCACAGAAAGAAAGGCTGTCTTGTGGTTAAGTGCAATGCCAAGAACGAAGTCTCCTCCTAGACATACTGATATTGACGGGTGCACGAAGAAGGGTGATGGCTTTTTTATTATTTATGACTACAAAGAGGATGTGATTTATTTATTTTTTTTACCACTGTTGTCATTGCTGTGTTCTCATATCAGGAATCTCGTTTTCCTGGCAGCTCTTGACATTTTGAGGTATAAGTGAAAGTTTGGGCCCGTTGGAGAAGTTTTATAGTCATAGGAAAAATTAATAGGCGACTGCACTCTATGATTGGCCTTTTAGAGTCAATGGCCGCCTAAGCTATGGATCAACAACTACACTTTTGGGATCAGCAATAGATTTGATTCAATTTCATCTCATTAGGATCAAAAATCTTTACTTTTACTGCACGGATTGAGCTGCTATGGCTCTTATTACAGTACCGACCTCACCAAGTACTTGAAGGGGGTGTACTCAGTAGCAAATGCGAAAGATCTATATTGAGGTTGTGGTGGAGGTTGGGTACGACATTAATTGATGAATTAGCTTATAAAATTTGACTGAAGGACACACACTTATTGCTTGATCTTACAAACTTGTTAATTGCACTCGTATAACATTGGAAAAGAGGAACATGGCCAAAACTGGTGGTGTAAAAAGAAAAAATCTTTATACCCTGTTCAGCACACAGTTGGAAACTTGAAGTCATTCTTGTAAAGCAGATAACAGTCTGATTAAACACAACTTTAGTTTGTAATATAAAGAAGTTACAATGGAAGGACAGTAATGGAACCCAGAGAATACCATTTCGTCAACAGAGGAGGAATACCTTTGCAGTTGAGTGGAAGTCCTCTGGATTACCTTAGCACCCTCTGTTTTCTCTTACATCTCTTTTATCTCTGTCCCATTGGCTGAACATAAGAGTCTTTAGATTCCTGGTTGTGATCAGTTTCTTTTCTTTCTTTTTTTTTTTGCAACACATATTATGGAACCCACTCAATTATAGACACTATTGTCCAAGATTGCTTGCAGTTTAGCAAATAATTGGATCTAAGTGGTTACATATGACAGTGGCAATGGGGTCACAGTATTAAGGCTTTGATTTTTAGCTCTTTGTAAAAACCATTGGGAATATTATTAGTTTTGATAAGTGCAGCAAGATGAATCTGTAAGAATTCAATCCATTCATTACCGCAGCACGCTGGCTTTTATGTGTATGTTCGCGAGCCAGAGGATCTGGTCTGGTTTCAGTCGCTCCGTCATAATATCCACAGTCACTGAGAAAGAATGTGTCTGCTGAAAAACTGCAGCTAAATTATCTAAACAAATTGGGTTTCTTTTGTGTCTGGGATCTGATACATGAACACATTTAGATGGGAGACTTTGATTTTGAATGGTTTTAGTGTTTATTTTACCCAAATGTCCGAAATGTGTGATGCAGATTTGCTACTGTAAAGATGTCTGTCTTATTTTCTTCCATTATTTCAAGCTGTGTTAAAAGTGGACACACTGTGGACTTTACAAGTTCAAGTTTGAGCCGACAGTATTGATTAAAACTGTATTCCTTCAGTTTATCATACGTCATGCATTTTCTTATAGTTTCTCCTGACACAGCGGTTTAGAGGCTCAGTTTATGTGGCTCACATTCTGAGGTTTAGGAAACACGCGTTGAAAAGCCACCGAGCCACACGGATCACAGCGGGTCAGGACTCAGACAGGGCCTGTGGCTTGGCTGGAATCTTCCTGTGTACATCTGTGATCATGGAGCTACCACCTCACGCCAGACACTCTCATTACTGAATCATAATATGACAAATGTCAGTGTGGTTGACTGCTCTGACAGGATGATCTGAGAGAGTCTCTTTCCCCCCACAAGGCTGTGAGGTCGTTATCGGTGCCTTGGCGAAGCTTGTCTTTAAGATGTGATTTAAGCATGATGCAAGCTCATTTAAGGCTTATTTTTTTTCTAAATTTAAAGGTGAATTTACACTGTTTTCTGCATCAGGTGTTCAAAAGGCAAAAGATTATATTGGTTTGTTTGTGATTCAAAGAACAGTCTGCAATCCTTGCAAACATTACAGCACTAATGCATTTACCATAAAAATCTTTGTGGAGAGAACTGATATTGCTACGAACAACACAAACACTGCAGAGTCAGAGAAACCATAAATCTGCCTTGAATGTATGATATTTCCTGCTGGCAATGAACATATAAGCATATGGAAAACTCATACAGCCCAGGCACATACTAAACACCAAACAAGCACAAGTGATTTGCAGAAAGAAAGGATTTTTTATATATATTTGACTCTCTGCTGGGAGGTCAGGGGTCACCATCAGCCTCTGGACAACATGCCTGGAGCTTGTGGAAATTTCTTACTCGATGACACGTATGCAGTCGTGGACAGTTGTGGTTCAAAGAAAAGATCGTCAATTTGAACATAATAGCCACACTTGCAGATTCTTGCCCCTACCAGTTGCTTTTGGTTGGTATTTAGGGGATGTAAATACCTGCGGCATCAGTAAACAGGAGCAGGTCTCCATCCCAGACCACTTAATAACAGCTCCCCATCTGAAATTTGTTAGCTCAGTGAAATAGTATCCTGCAGCGACGGATGTCAACAGAGAAGCCTGATCCAGCAGGGTGAGATGGGGAAAGCCGTTGGGTTTTGCAACTCTTGGCAGAGTTCTCCATGTGCAGATACCTCACAAAAGAGAGGGTGGGAGAGATGGTCATAAAGAGAGAACTACAGAGAGAGAGAGAGAGGAGGAGGAGGAGGAGGAGGAGGAGGGAGCATGAAGACGGAAAGTATAAGAGAGTCAAAGAGTGAGAGCTCCAGTAGAATCTGTCACGAGACTATAAACCACATGCACACCTCCCCTGTTTTAGTGTTACAGGCAGGTTAATGTTAAATGCAACTGTCAATATAATACATTTGTCTAAAACAATTAGAATCACGCTATCCTCAGTTTATCTCATCCCAAAATCTGAAAATATCTGTGAGTTCTTTTTTTAGTGTGATATGTTGTTATAGCTTTTGGGCCTAGAATGGAGGGACAGCCATAAGTCATGAGCTGTATTTTAGCGTTTTAGGATTTGTGGGGTCAGGGAATTCTCATCGTGTCCTCACCTCCAGGAATATTCAACAAGCGTGAGAAGAAGCAGTTCACCCATAGAAATAAAGGAGACACTGACACAGACAGACAGACTCAAAGAAAGAGGGGAAAATCTGAGGTGGAAGAAAGTAGCATGCAATCTTGGTGATTTTCCCTGGAAGCTTCTCCCACTGCCCCTGTTCTTCAGACACACACACACACACACACACACACTCACACGCACACACACACGCTCCTTTCACAGCTAAAACTGTTAAAACCAAAACACTAAAAGTCAAAGAAAGGTAAACACAGCTGAAGTTAAAGATCACATTTTCTTCCTCTCCCACCAGTGGCCGCTCGCAGTGCAGAGACTAACCAAGCAGTGGGTGAATGGGTTTACTTCAGGGGAGGGAATGATCATAACCACTGAACTGTAAGCGTCCTACTGTTGACATGTGACCCACGGCAGTTATAAACCTCAACAGGTCCCCCGACTCTCCTGATTGTACTCAGCTGAGCGCAGTTCCTCTCAAAACAACAACCTAACAAATAGGGAAATCCTTTCACGCTCAGTAAGCCTTTTTTATAGTGTGAAGCACTGAGAGATGAAAAGATGAAAGGCAACAGCGACGTTACATAAATTTCAAAATTAAGGTCTTTAGCCCAAGAAATGACAGTTCAGTTTACTTGTCACATATAATCATACATACAGATACAGTCACAGTGAAATTATTTTTTTCTTCCAGTTTGTTCAATTGAAAATAGTGTCAAAGGACACAAAATAAATAAAATTAGTAAGAAGTAATGATAGCAATAATAACAACAGTAATTACAGTAATAAGGAGTAATATCAATAAGTCAGACAACTATTTTAAGGTTCGGTCTTAGGCATTGTCCTCATTTAGGATCCCAGTGGCCTGAGGGTAGAAGTTCTTCCTGAGCCTCTCAGAGCTGGCCTGGTGTATCCTGAACCTTCTTCCTGATCACAGCAGGGAGTTAAGGTTACGTGGGTGGTTGGGATCCTTAAAGATAACTGTTAGATAAAGATAGACTGTTAGGCAGCAGTTAGATAACCAACTAATTACAGTTAGATAACTAACTGCTGTGTGTGTTTAGCACTGAAATATATCAGCTTTAAAATGTTTCTGTATGATCACCTTAAATAATTCTAACCACACACACACATCCACATTCCTTATTTAGCATTTTTAAGCAGTATACAAAAATCTAATAAATAGTTTATAAGAAACACTTTAATATAGTTGTATAAGCAAAAGGTATTTATTAATGTCTTATTTGTCAACAGGAATATTTTTTCCAATGAGACAGATAAAGGTTCATATAATAAGATAAAATCAACACAATGGCACCGTAATAAGTCTTCATATTTTATATGAATATTAAATACAAAAGTATTTATGCATCCAGTTTTTTTAGTGACTTACTAATCATTATAATTAGATTTATTATAGAGTTCATTGTGCAAATGAATACACCAACAACTGTTTGATTTATTTTCCCTTCAGTGCACAATAAAAATGAGAAACATTTTGAGATATTGAATAAACGCCAGTTTGATTGATATTCCCTGGAGTGCAAGAAAAAAAAACAGTATTAAGGAACAAACAAAAAACAAAACAGAGATATCTGTTTTTGAAAATGACCCATCATTCATTTTTTTTTTTTTTTTTTCCATCCTCATGACAATTGCAAAAACTTAGATGCAGCTAAAAGCCCCATAACCATTTTTTAAGTATTAAAACACTGATTGTTAATACTAAATACAGGGGCACCATTGAAGTGTTTATATGTTGTAACTCATTATTGTTATCACTGTTGTGACTAATACTGTATAGAAAAGTTACAAACCATTAATTACATTTTTTTTTTAAGATGTGAAAAGTCCTTCGCGTTAAGATAAGGTGATCAAAAAAGCATTTGTAAAATATTTATTAACCATGAATATAATATAATGCCATTAATAACTGGTAAACACTGTATAAAGGTTTCCTTATTAGAAAGTAGTACCGTTGTTTTTACTCTTCTGTTAAACTGCTCACATTCAGTGGACCGTCTCATACTTGAAGATGACACCATTCTCTCTGCTCATGTTGTAAATCATCCATGTCAAATCTGTGGGGAGTTTGAGTTGGAAAGCTCGGCTCCCAAACACAGTGTGAATGAAAATGTCACATACGTTTTAATTAAATCAGATAGATTTACTGCATCATAGAGTAAAGTAGCAGGCTCTTGTTTCTGTTAAGGTATTTTAATAGCCAGTTCACTCCTTAAACTCCAGCGACTGTTAAATCCGTATGATCTGAAGCAGTGTGAACAGAAGCAGGTGAAAATGTGGTGCTATGATTTACAAGTGACGGCAAATATCTCTGTCTCACCTGCTATCCCTGGAAGAGTAGCCTTCTCTCTCTGACTCTGACATTTGAAATCTCCAGATGGATGAAAGTTTGTCTGTCTATCAAAATCAAAGCGAGGTCGAGGGTGAGGAGACAAGTGGAACATTTGCCAAGATCGACTCTGTCCTGCCTCCTACGTGAATAAGTCCACGATGTGCCCTGAGGTGACCTCCTCCTCGGCCTCTTTGAATCCCCGCCGGCGTTGAGGATTTAAAGTTGTAGGGCAGCTCTCAGGGTCAGCACACAGAGTGTTAATCAGATCACACTCTGCTTCAGTACAGAGTCAGATCACTGGAGCTCAGCGGGGATGCTGAAAAGAGAGAAGCCATGTCCTTGTGTGCAGCAGGAGCTTTTTAAGATTTAGTTACCTTTCGTATATTATTCACTGCCTTTTCTGAGACTTTAGGATGAAGTCTGCAGAGACTGTCTAGCTCACCGAGATGCTGGATCAGTAGAAATGTTAGTTCCATCAGAGCATGCTTGCCAAAACTGTAAAACAGCCCATCAGAGATAAGCAGTGCCAGTTTGAGCAGGAGGTCTGCGCTGGAGTGCCCAGCGTGTTGCAGTTCTTTAAAAAAGGAAGAAAGGTAGAGTCTAGAGGACATGCTAGTGTCCCCTAGAGGCCTGACTGCTCCTTACACAGAACCTATTTTGTTTGAAAACAACTGACCAGCTGGGGTGACCTATCTGGCATCCTTACAGGACAAAACTTGCAAGCAGATGACAGCGACGGGTTAAGCAAAGGACATGACGTGCAGATAAACATTCACAAGCAGACGTGCACATTAAAAAGCAGGAAGGAGGCTCTCTGAGCCATCTATCTGTGATGGATAGTGAACAATAAAGCTCGCACTGAGGTAAGCCTTTTTGGACACAGAGAACACAGTTTCTCCGTGTATAAATAAAGGAAAACAATTCTAAAATCCCACATAATAACTGACAGGCAACAGGTGATTTAAAGAAGCACAATACAAATGCAGTCGTAAATCGTATAATACGCAGGTGCACGGCCAAATTCTCACTCAGACGGCTGTGACACACTGAAGTATGATTGTTTCAATATGCTCATATTTTTTCCCTGTGTGCCATTTTGAAAAAGGAAAAGAAAAGCAGTGAAATCTCGAGCTGTCTGCATCAGCCTCCACAGGAGCATACGTTTCTAATTCTGAATCAATCACAAAGAGTTTATCAGATGGCTGAGTTATTTTACCATAAACCCATTGGTAATGAGCCATGCAAAGAGTTTTAATCTGTCTACTTCCATATCTCAATCACAAAGATGTGTGTGTTTCACTCAGTTTGGTGCATTTTCAGAGCTGGGTGTTTGCTTTATGCTTCGCTAGTTGTGTGAAACTGAACTTAGGATTTCTCACAGTTTTGAGTCATCCGTGCACATTTTATGTCAAACCCTCATACACTTCCTACTTTTATGTTTGCGTTTGATAAACACTGTGACTGTTGACTTCTGCTGTGGTATTCTTCCACTGCAGCTAAATAACCACTTGACAAATCAACGCAATCAAACTGAACTGTGTAATCAAAATAACCGAAAGCAACATTTTTCAAAATCTGAGCGTCTGCACTGCGCTTGTTTGACATCGCCTGTCAGTCAAAAAGTGTGGTCGGCACTGTGGCATTCTTTTCTTTTTCTCTTGAAAAATGACACGCTAGATGTTTATGCGTACGTGCAGTTATGGCAGGTAGTCTACGAGATTAGTGGTACCTAATATACAGGAAGTATTAGGTCAGAGGATAAGAAAAGAAAAACATATCAGCCCCTCAAAGAAAACTAGGTTTATTGTTTCTGGCTTCTATTTTGAAATACTGGATACTTTCACTTCACTTTTGGACAAATAAAAATCATTCAAATGAAACAATCTGCAAAAGTTTGGCAGTATTTGATAAATGATAATATCCATGTGTCAGCTGATATCATTTCACATGAATTTTGTCAAATTTTCAAATTTCAAATTGAGTTTTTTTCTCTTTTTTTTTTTTTGCGAGCAACATTTTTTTTCTTGTCCAGCTGAGAGAAGCTCCTTTATTAATAACATGAACAGCCTTTTGGGACTACTTTTTTTTTTTTTTAACATTTTCAATTATTCTACTGCATAAAACACTACAACAATATATACAGTATATATATAAATTGTTATTGTTTTCAGTGCAGTCTGAACCGACTGTGCGACGATTTCAGAGTGATGAGGGCACAGGAGAGCTGCTCCAACCATGTAAACACCTCCCCCTCATCCTCCCAGGAGACAGGCCTCGAGTGAGCACACCCGCGGCCTCCTGGGCCTGGGAGGAAATGAGAGGAGGAGGAGGAGGAGGAGGAGAGGGAAGTGGCAGCCTCACAAAGAGAGACAGAGTGAGGTGAGATAGGGAGAGGCACAGCACACCATGCAAGATCAAAGACAAAGGTTAAGCACCGCTGCAGCCAAAACAAGCACATCAGTGGTGGGGCTTTCAGTAAAAGTTGTTGTCTTTAGATTTCTAATTTGGGATACTGCTGTTTTATTGTTCTTGAGCCTAGATCACAGCATTTCTGGGTAATTTGGTAATTTTCAAGTGATTTTAATCTGGTCTCAGGCAAGACACCTAAAGTCCCCGGGGTCAGGTCATTTGCTTTGGCAGCATGTCAGATTCAGCTGACTACGGAGAGCCATCAAGAATGTCCTCTGAAAAATGAGGCACATCAGAGTCTCACAGGTGGAGATTAGAGCCCAGCTCCACTTTGTCTCTCCACATGAAGCACAGAGAGTATGTCATCGTTATTTCCCAAGGCTTCTCCAGCTCTCTTATCCAACTGAGCCAGGAGCCCTTGTCTAAAAACAGCAGCAGACATATTGATTGGAAATCTCTTCAGTGACATCAGAGCACTTACTGTTTACACTCTGTACTTTATTTCTTATTTTTTCCTCAGCTCTCCAAAAGAGGGATCGTATCACTCCTCTTTTTGGAACCCCTCCTCTGGGCCCCTATAGTATGTGCTGCTGAATCAAGTTTCAAATCTTGCCTCCGGTTTTACAAACACACAGTAACACACAGTGTTTCCTGTGTTTTTTTTACTTTGATCAGTCTCATTGTACCTCTGTGTCTCCTCTGTTTTCATGTTGATTTCTCTCTCATCATCTGTTTTCCACATTTTCACTTCCCTTGTCTCAGTTATTGAGTTATTTGTTATTGGGTTTTGCACAATGATGTATTTGCGTCTTTACTACGAGAGAGAAAATGTGCTGATTTATGACTGATTTTCAGTTCTAGAATCAACTCTAAAATATATATTAAACTATTTTTTCATACAAAAAGCGTAGGTCACAAAACCTTTAATCAGCCCTGAGCTGTGTCGGCAGGTATTAACGTAACGCTGCATACTGCGCCAACAACCTTCAGCAATAAGATAGTTCAGCCCGTTATTGCCTGAAAGGAAAGACCCAGGGCAAAGATGGTTCACAATGTACTCACAGCTCCACTCGCCGCTGCTCAGTAAACTCGTTGCTCTGAGCGTGCTGGAATAATTGAAGGTGTCTCAGATGAGTGTGTCAACGTCAGATCTTCTCTTGACTGGACTGTGGTGGCTGGAGAGTAAAAACAACATCAAGTGAGGGTGACTGTCCCCATGCCCAGAAGAAATGATGTCCTCAAATCTAAGTCTAAATCAGAAAATTCATGACATAATTGCTCACCTAAGCGGTGTGAGGAGACGATAGGCTGCAGCTCACAGCAGTCTTCTCACAGCACTACACAGCTGCTGCAGGGCAGTTGTAAAACTCAATTCTCGAGGTGAACTCAGCTTTGTTTTAAAACAAACCTCCTCGCTCTGCAGGACTATCTCTTTTTTTTTTTCTTCTTTACTCTATCTCCTCTGTCAGTTGTGGAGACTGAGCGGTTCCACATGGGAAAGCCCAGGGCTTCACACATCAGCCTAGCCGTGGGGATGAAATATGCTGTCTGTACATATCATCACATCATTAGGTCCAAAGGGATCCCTGCGATGGATTAGAAGCTGTCTACCTGCAAGGCTCAGATGAATTTACGGAGCACTTTATCATGGTGAAGCATTAGTGGAACACTTTGTCTCTTTCCATTTGTGTTTATCTGTGGGAATAATGATCATGTCTCCCTCCATTTCACTCACTCTCTTTCAGCCTCTCCATCTTTATTTCTCTCCGTGTTTCATTTATGTGTGTGTTCTGACCTTTGACCCCTCCCTATTTTTGACGCTGCTAGTTATCAGCGCAAGATAAGTGACGTTGTCTGAGCCTCTACGTCCAGCCGTTTGAGCCGTGTGTGGGAGGCAGCAAATTGTCCATTAAGTGTTTCTGCTGAGGCCGAGAGAAGATTTGATATAGTGGGGAAACAAAAGTAATATGTACCAGGAAATTCAATTGTCTCTCTCCAGCAAGTTTGAGCTTTAGTTTGGCTTCCCCACCAAATCAATTTCACATGAAAGCAGTTCAGATGAGGTTTAACTTTGAGTCTGCCTTGCAGCCAGTCTCCTTTTTTGCTGCCTGTGAGTGCCTGCACAGATTCGATGCCAGTGTTTATCTGTGTTTATATGAAAGAGCGTGTATGACTCAGACCTACTTCCTCAAACGCTGCAGAGAGTCTTGAGTGCCACAATAGAAGGAAGCTACCTCCTCGTTCTCACAAACCTGATGTGCTACTACAGGAGGTACAAGTAAGCATCGGAAATACCCTCCTTTGCGACAGTGTGAAAGTCCTTGACCTTAACACAGCTGCGGTTTATTCATGTAGTGAAAGTGAGAGAAGTTCAGGAAGGTACCCTCCGCTCCTTTGGCATCAAGAGACTCCAAGTGAAAACAGACATCCCTGGCAGGAAGCCTCCGTTACAACACTGAGTTCAGAGGTTGTGTTTTGGATAGTCAGCTGAGGGAAACCTGGGGAAGGTGAAGTCACTCTCTGCCAGGTCATTGCCAATCAGGCCTGATTCGGCTGAGGGTGATCGTGTTACGACGGCAGGAACCTCCAAGCGGCTCTCAGGCCTTGAGGCTCTGCATCTCACCAGACCATAGGGCATCCTCTGTTCTCTGAGGAAGCCCGGCTGATATCGAACACCAATGCACAGCGATCGCCTCTAACAAGGCTAACTAAATCCCCAGTGCAGGTCAGGTTCGCACTGAACTCTGAGAGTAGCCAAATGAAGTCATAATGCCCAGGCTTGGATTACTGAATAAAAAGGAAGCCAAACTGCAGCACCATAACTTCATCAGACGAAAATACCTAGTTTGAGTTTGCAAGTTTTCCTAAACATACTGCATGTACAGAATAATCTGGATAAGACTAAGATTGGTTCCTGAATCTCTGGATGCCCACATTCTGTGCCAGACCCATGAGAAAGTCAACTTAGCAAAAACCCCAGCAACTGTTAAATTGCCATGTTTCTTTGATCGACATAACAAACTCCTAGCTACTAGCTACACCCACAGTAGTTTCTGTGTAGACAGTCAAAAACATCCATGGGACCAAGAGAAAGGGTTTAAGTCAAGTAAGTAAATCAATAGTCATAATTGGCTGGGGCAAGATAACCTTTTTCCCTCAAAACAGAAAAGATTTATGAATTATAAAGTGAACATATCATAGACTTCTTGTGGCGTGTCAGTCCTTTGTATAAAGCATTACAGACCAGCTGGGTCATCCTTCCACAGTTGTAAAAATCCAGACTCATAGTTATTATTTATCATAAACTACCATGCAGTCTTTTGGCATCCGTTAAGCCTTCAAAATCATGGATGTGTTACTCAAACTGGACTGACTTGCACAGACTGTATCTTCCCAGCAGTACCTGTAGCAACATGCCCACACCTACGCGGCCCCTTGTGCTTTTTTAAAGCTGTGCTATTTTTGGTCTGAAAGCCCGCTGGGCCTTCTGCTACGGTTGGTCTGAGACAACCTGTCACACATGAACAAATTGTTGCCCACTTGTGCATGCTACATGCTTACTTTGATAATTGAAATGGTACAGGTTATAAAAGTTGACCTGTACTGTATTATTTACCCATGTGCATGTGGAGGTACTCCACCAGCCTCTTCTAGCAGAAACAAATCATTCCCCCCTCGTACTTAATGCAGACAGATTATTTTAGCGAGGTCAATATTCATTCAGCCAGCAGCCACACCCGATGGAGACAGAGGTTTAGCTACAAGCCACTGCCAAGAAACACTGGTAGGCCTTCACAAAGGAGCTGAATTGTCCATTGAACTGCTCAACACAGCTGGCATCGCAGTCATATTTTTATGTCACTCTCACACCTGCCTGAAATAGATCTCCCAGCCGCCCAGCCCTAAGTATAAGTCCTGACAGGTCTGGGCTGCGGTTTACTGATTGCACAGGCACACACGGCTAATAAAGGATGTCACTCTGTTTAACTAAGACTAGCAGGGCACTGTTTTTTTTGTTTTTTTGTTTTTTTTCAGCAGGGGAATATTTGGAGTGCAGTTTTCCGCTGTTTTTGTTTATTCATGAGAGGGTATCCTCCCAGTTACAGCTTTCCATTATTAACCTGGGCAACTGAAAAAAGAAAAAAACATAATAAGTTTCCAAAGCTGTTGAGAGTGATGCCAGGCCACAGAGAGTTCATTTCTGTACATACCTGACAATAAACATAAAACTCTGCATCCTTATTGTGTAACATAACAGAAAAATATTTTTTCAATAGCATATAGAGATCATGA
The DNA here is from genome assembly GCA_946959425.1 of Argyrosomus regius. Taxonomy (NCBI): domain Eukaryota; kingdom Metazoa; phylum Chordata; class Actinopteri; family Sciaenidae; genus Argyrosomus; species Argyrosomus regius. Next base: position 8,189,234 of record OX336884.1, on the reverse strand, counting down.
AAGTGGAAAATAACCCTCTAGAATGTTTTGTAAAGCACTGCAACAAACTTTACCAGGCCCACTTTAAGGAGGAGGTCTTGCACTATACCTCTGCCCATCCATATTATGCAAGAGGTTGAATTATTGAAGCCAAATTCCACTCGGAACAAAATGTTCTCTAACATGTTTGACTGCTTTCTCTTGTTCTGCATATTTGTGGTTATCTAGTCACTTCATGGAAGCAAAAAACAGACATAAAAATGAGGAGCTGTCGTGTGGGAGAGTTTGAAAAATATGCATTTTTTTCCCCAAATAATCAAAACTTTTGAATTAAATTAAAATTTAGTTAGAAGTATGACAGCAATCCAAACCAGTCTGAGGGCTTTAGAATATATGTTCACATGTATTCATTCACTGCCATTACCTCGTAATGTAGTGCGTGTCATTCAGGTTTCCTCAACTGTTCTTCAAAATTTCTTCATTTCCCAGAAGCTGTTGCAACTAAATAGTAACCTGAGTTACACCATTAAACAACTATAAATAGCAGCTTGGTGTTGTCTTGTGGTGCAACAGTTGGCCACATCCTGTTTCTGAGATTCTCATAGAGTACATAGATGAAAGCACAGCGGCCAGTGTTTTACCTTTTGTCTCTCTTTATCACTCTTTTCGTCAGAATGGAACATCATCAAGCATGCCAATGGAAAATATAAGTTGATAAAGCTCAGAAAAATAACACTGCAGTTAATATGTGGGCGGAGGAGACGTCACCATTTTTTTACAGTGACTGAAAAGAAGAAAGGAAAGGAAGCCACTGCTTTTCTCTGAAAAAACAAAAATAAAAGGTACATTTGTGGCTTTTTGCCACCGAGCTGTTGGGTTTTCCCTTTCCTTCTTTAAAATTACCTGGAGCTGTTTTCGCACCTCAGCTAACACAGACGAGCAGCAACAATTAAAGTTTGATCATTTAATTGTTACGTGTGCTTGCACTTCCTTTATGACCTGTGATGGCAGAGCTAAAAATAACCTCAGCGTGTAAATGCCTGTTTAGGCCGAAGTGGAGTTGAAAACAGCCAGCAGTGTTGGCACAGGTTGGATTTTTCCAATGGGAGTTCCTACTGTTTAGGGAGGTGAGTCCCGACCAACCTGTATGTGTGCGTGTGTGTGTGTGTGTGTGTAAATACGTGGGTGGTTGGCTGCATATTAGAAAGCGGGGCATGCTATTATAGGTGTGTGGCCTACTAATTTAAAAAGTACAGTCTGTCCAGCACATTTATCAGTTTATCAGACATCAGTAGCATCGTTGTACAAAAAAAGTAGAACAAACATGCATTTTTTCACATTTCATCAGCACCATTGTGGTTCACTATGGCATTGTACCCATAACAATTCACAGCAATGAAATGGTTGGTATTAAAATGACTCCATCTTGTATTATCTTAGTGATGTTTTTGTCTTGATCAGTGCAGATGCACCATTCAACAGTATCTAATGATAACAAACTGCAGGCCTGCTTTGGGCCTCAGAGTGGGTGGACTTCCTGTCTCGGCTCCTAACTGCGGATGGTGGTTTCACAGCCTCTCTCTCTCTCTCTCTCTCTCTCTCTCTCTCTCTGCTCTCTACTGAAGTCCACTTTATCACAGCAAGCTCTATAACTGAGGAGCTTCTTGTTTGCGTTGAGCCACAGGGCTCGGGGTCCTCGCCATCTTCACAGTCACTTCCCTCTGTTTTGCCAAAGAACACAGAGCAGATAAAGGCAGGGGAGTGATCCGTGTCTGCCCGACTGTGGGAAAGGCGCGGGCACAGGAACTAGAGCAGGAAAGACAAGACGATGACTTGAAAACAGAGATGTGTGTACAGGGCCGATATGAGTTTAGGAGGCTGGCAACGACAGTGATATGTTTGGATTGCAGCTACTGATAACCACTGATATCCACTATTTTTCAACTTGACCACATCTATGCCAAGTATTTAGTGCATCATTGCCTCGTGTGACATTATTTCTCGCAGGCTGCAAGGTCTAAAGGGTTACATCGTCTTGAGTCAAAGCTTAAAATCTAACACAAAACTTGCAAACAAAACTTAACTTATTCATGACTTTACATTTATCCAGGGACTAACAGAGGCATTAGATACACACTTTTTCCCCTGCATTCCCAGGGATCAATGGTGGATTTTACTGCTATGGGGGCCCAGTGCAAAAAATGAGCTGCTGGGTCCTTATTAATCCCTGCATACCTCCTAGTCCCACTGTGATATGTACAGTTTTTCTACAGCAGATTTTCTATGTATTATTTTTTTTTTTACATTTATTTAAGCATATGTAACATACATGCACAAAACTAAAATGAAAAAGGCCTTAAACCCAGATACAGACACAGTGAGGCCTTAGGAAATTGAGTAGTACCCACCAGAGGGCCCTTACTGTGTCATTTATTGGACTTTTGTGGTCCACATTTCAAAAGAAATTTCAATTAAAGGGGTACTCCTGTGATTTGATAAAGAGCGAGAGCTGCAGAGGCCACCATATCCTGATCTTTAGTCGCTAGAGTGAGTCACACCCCAAAAACCCTGGATCCCACACTTCCCATAATGCAACTTGATAGTATCTTTTATTTGACCCTTGCTGTCTGGCAAACAGCCACTTTAACATAAAGTAAAATATTTTCAGGCTTTAAATAGCTTCAGAAGGATTCCTGTCAAAGTTACATGAGACTTTATACAATTGTTTTAACACATGACAAGTAAACCGATCTTAATGTTGTGTGACCCTTTAAATTAACACACACCAACTGACACAGTGAGCCTGGACCTCCTTCTAGGGTAGTTGGCAACTGGCAACCCTCCTATTACAAGCCTCACCTCGCTTAACTTGTAGGCCGCCTCTCTTCTTTAAATGTAATAGTGTTGTAATGATCAGAATTGTTATTCATTGTGATTACTTAATAATGATCCACAACTTCTCTTTTCTTTCCACAGTTAATGAGATCATCAGGAACGACCTCTCCAGCATTTCCGTGCACACTCACGCATAGACGTCCAGAAGTCTTCTGCAGCAGCACACACACACACACATAGACACACACACACACACACACACACACACATACTCAAACAGCAGCAGCAACAATGGAAAAAGAGGACAAAAAAAAAAAAACAACGTAGAGATCCAGATGATGAAGAATAAAGATTTGACCAGGATCTCCACACCTGACCGTCATTGCCATCAGCTCCTCGTCACTCAAAAGACGTGCTGCAGATTCACATTGACAATCACTGGCAAGCTCCATTTGAATAAACACATGAATGTTATATTTACAAAAAAAAAGGGAAGTGATATCAGGGGCAAAGTATATGACTACACTTGCCTTAATTCACAGCAGATGTTCTTTAGTGGACCAAACAGCTCAATGAGACTGATTTACTTCTATTGTTGACAAATGACAATCTTCATTTTCGAGTGTGATCTGTATGTTAATGCATGGACAAGCTAATGGGACAATAAGTGTCACGCTTCATCACTTTGGTTCATTTGTTTGTGCAGTCAGTCCGTGACAACCGAATTGGTGCCTTACAGCAGTGATACTGACAGCAAACAACAGCAACAGTCACACACAAATGCAAATGGTTCCTTGTAACCCAAAGTGGAAGTTTTTATATGACCTTTTTGTATCATTTCAATGATTTGTTTACAGGGAAACAGAAAAAAAAGGCTGGAAAATATATAGGGAGTATGTGAATAGATTAGAACTGTATTTTTTCTTGCTTCCTCATTATCTCATTGTTCATTTATACTGAATGTTATTGTATGATTCTTTTGTATAAACATGTATTTGAAAATGTACTTATGTATGCCTTATGCTTATATCATGCAGTTTGCTATTTAGCTTTCCCATTCGTCTTCCCCCTGATATGATTTGTACCATTTTTACTACCCTGCATTATGCTTTTCACCTTAGTGCCTATTTTTTACCATCCTGCCCCGGTCTTCCAGTCCTTCCCATCCAAACCATGACATAATGATGCACAGACAATCAGAAAAAATATATAGAACATATCCTATGACAACAGTTCCTGGTTGCGGGGGCTTATACAGTAAAGGCAGGTATCAGAGTTTTATTCTCCCCCGGCTATAAGATAGTTGAACAATGGTATGCTTACCTGCTGAATTTAAACGAGAATACCCCTGGACAATATATATTTGTCTGTTACTTCTTGCACTGCAGGTTTGCTTGTAAATAGGCACAGGGATAATCTAAAGTATGCCACAGGCTCAGTTTTACTCGTCATTTGGGTGATTCCACTGAGGAGTTGGCAGGACTGTTACTCACTGTTGGCAATAATTGATCTGAGTAAACCAAAGGATTTTATCTTTGGTGAAATTATTGTCCAAGTTTCCTTTTTCTGATGGAGACTTTAGCGTAGAGCGGCTCCCCGTACAAAAAAAACAAAAACATTATGCACTTTACCGTAGAAACAGAGCAGATTTTCTTGCTTCCAGACCAAATATTGTAGATTGACTTCCTCCGTCGTGTCATAAACTTACTGACTTCTTCTTCCACACAGCTGCAGTCTTTTCCATGTTTATCTGTCTTTTGGAGCATGCACATCGTACTAATGGTGGGGATCATTTAGCTGACAGTAGCTTACAGTATAGCTTCCTAATACATTTTTGGACATATAGTATAATAGCATGATTAAACTGTATGAATAAGGTTTCTATTTTGTGCCTTACTCTCTTTCTTGGCTACAAGATCGTTGCAACTCTATAATGCTTTTCTGTGTAGGCACAAGGTGAAACATATTTCTTTTGAATATTAAAATATTTATGAAAAAATGAAATGTGTTTTAAGTGCATTTAATGTGTTCTCAACAATGGATTAATAAATGGCATAATGGTGACCATACATAATCTAAGTTTCAATTATGTTGGTGTGTTTGGTCTATTTCTAAGTACATTACTGATTGTGGGAGCCTTTTTATTTGACCTTATTACAGTAAGAAAAAAAAATGTTTTTTTAAATCATTGTTTATAACTGTTTGGATTTTGACATTAGAAATTTGTAAGTAGCTACTTGGACCCTTATAAGTTTTAAGTATTGATATGCTATCCAAACTATTTCTTTGTCTTTTGCATGATTTGTGTTCTTGTTTTAACTCTGAACAATATTTTTCAGGCTGGAATGGTAAAATGTGTTTCATCCCTATATTAAGCCTTATTTTAGTCAGTAATTCAGCTAGTTCTATTAATCTGAAATAATGTATTTATTCTAGTATAAAAAAATATTCATCAGTTGGTAATAGATTCAGTCTTTTTTCACACATTTTCTCTCAATTTATGCCAAAAGCATTCTTTGACTATTACATGCAGGGCCCATATGGCTGCCATCACTGTAACTTGGCTGAGTGATTTTCTTGTGTTATATAGCTTGACCTTAGACTGTTCCAACCTGTACCTATATCCCTAATAAAACCTGAAAAGGAGACAGTTTGACATTGACAAGAGAAGACGAAAAATCTTGTTTTTTTTCCCCCACATTTTGTGTATTTGTAATACACAAAACAATGATGTATCATAATTTTTATTAAATTTTTCCTTCAGTTATTTACCTACAGAATTAGATTTACTTCATTATAATTCAAATTGCGACATGACCGTTACTAGGTGTATTAGGTGTACATCTTACAATTTTTCCTATGTATTTGCCAGCAAAGAGGGCGCTTTGGGTATTTGGTCTTGTCTTCCACTTGTGTTTCAAACTGAAATACAAACAAACCTTCACTCTACTTTAGCAGGATAAACTGCAACAAGCTGCTGATATGCCAAGTACAAGCAGAGGCCTGTGTGTTTTCCGGTGAGTATTGTTAGTGGCGGCTAGTTATGAGTGAAACAGCTCCTCGCCATGGGAGCTGTGCCACGCTCCTGTGTACCACCTGCCAGTCCTCCAGACTTTTTCCATCCAGCAAAGTTATGAAGCGCCCATCCCCATAGTGACAGAAGGCAGGCCTAGGCGGTGCTCCCCTGTACAACCGTGGTAGGCCCAAAATAGCACCACTATTTACAGATGCAGTCACGCCCCTTTTTCCTGGCACCCTGTTCTCCTTACCTTAGTCTTCCTCTGACAGCGCCATACCCTTTGACACAGTGGAGAGATGACTCCAGGCCATAGTTTCCACCGAAGCAGCAGTCAAGTAGGGAGACTAAAGCAGTGGAATATCCATGATATGAACACAAATGAGGCTTATCTCTGTCTTTAAATCAATTGGCATCTGTTGAAAGATGCATCTATTTTTGATGTTTACAGAACCTGTTTGAAAATATTTTTTTTAGAAATAAACCTTCACAGATGACATAATTATGCATGCTCAATGAATCATTTATAGAATATAGGCCAACGTTTGCACATTTTATATGTTTTATAAAGTACTCTGAGCTGCTCATTTGCTTTCTTGCCAATAGTTAGATGATGAGATTTATACCACTGATATCTGTCTGTGTTAAATATCAAGCTATGCCCAGGAGAGACTTAGCTTAGCATAAACACTGGAAATGGAGGAAAACGATAGCTTGGTTGTGTCCAGAGATTACAAAAACTACCCACCAGCATCTCTAAACAGAACAGTTATGTGCTTGACTATTAATCAAATGAAAATTCTTTGTGTCAGCTACAGCATATCTGCATTATAAATCATCTGTCCTGTGTTCACCTTTAAGAGAAGATCCCAAACCATATTTCTCTGTTTGTTTCTACTTTTTCATGAATTCCATGGGGAGCTACATAGATGGAGACCTTTTGATTTCAATCCAGTCAGTTAAAACATGTACAAAGCAGTAACATCAGCGTTCACAAGAAATCAGTTTTCAGCCTAGGTAGCTTATTAGCTGCTCAGCTGCAGCACAATAAACAGCATGCAAACATACCTGAGGTTCAGTCAAAACACACTCTTTGCACATGGCGGGTAAGCTACAGCGCTACGACTTTGTGTCTTGTTACCAAATCTGCTGTCAATCAAACACAGGCACTGACACACCCCTCCTGCCGGCTGAAATTAAAAGTAGCATTTCTGTTATTTAGAATAACAGAGAATATATTAGAAAAAAAAACAAAACAAAAAAAAAACATTTGCATTATTTTTGACTACAAATAGGGATGACTAAATGTAAATTTAGTTGGACTTTAATTGGTTAGGTGCAGTGACTTCCTGTGACTTTCACTGTAAGATCTAATTAGGAAGCTTTACAGGTGCTGGTCGGCAGATTTTGCTACCTTTGGACAGAGCGACGCTAGCTGTTGCCTCTATTTCTATTATGCTAAGCTTAGCTAACTGTCTCCTGTCTGTGAGCAGACAACCATTAGAGTGGTATCGATCTTCTCATCTAATTTTTGGCAAGAAAGTGAAGAAGTGTATTCTCAGAAATTTCATCTATTCCCGCTCAGGTGCCGTATAAATAAGCGTTTGAATGTTCGTCTTAATAAAAGTTTGAATTCAGTTTTGATTCATACTGTACAGCAGAGTTTGAATTTTAATATACATCAATACAGATCCATATGCCTGCATATAGTGTTTTCATTTAGTCACAGCATAGCTCTACAGCAGCATTTGTATTTCAGTATATCAGGAAAATCGTACTATTGCACTTCTTATCTGATGCTGACCAGTAATTTTAATAAAAATAGTCATGCTTGCTTTTCTTATTTGACATCAGAAATGTGTAGGTAGCTATGGACTCTTCCTCTGGTGACTCAGGCAGTGTGCAGTACAAATAATTTCTTATTATTAGATTTGTACTCTTTTCGTAACTCTAAAAAAAATGGATATTTCTCCTGCTGTGTGTGTTTAAAGTCTTTTTCCCATGTTTTCAATTATTCCTCCAGGAAAAAACTAAACAGATGTTTTATTGAATATATGTTTGTATAAAAGTACAGTCGTCTTATGCACTCAGATGATGATTCCACTGATTGCCTGACCAAATGACTTAATTTGACTATTGATCTGGCTGTCTTGCTGGCAGACGGGCACACACTCAGACCACAGCATCCCTGCAGTGAAGACAACAGCACAGATGAGAAAAAAGCAATCCCTGATCATAATGATTGCAGCGCGTGCCATTTTCTCCCCGGGGTCCAGATGCACACAGCACCTGGCAGAGGGCACGACTTAGAAGTTTCATTGTACGGATTTATAGTGTCTTTACGGCGCTGCTTCCTCCCCCCTTGAATTCCCACAGAGCCCTTGATTTGGGATTTTATAAAGTGAGTGCATAGGCACAAAGCTTGAGCTCCTGCCCCTCGTCTCTCATCGGCCATCTGCAGGCAGTAAATCCTCAATATACCTCTGTTATGAAGGGCATGTTGAGAGAACCATGGGGGTGGCTTTAAGAGATGCTTTAAGAGATAATTGTTCGACCATACTGACAGACTTTGATAGTTTTGTCCCATAAGCCAGTTCTATATTTGATCTTTTTTTGGTCCTTTGAGTCAGTTTTTGATTTTTTTTTTTCTCTTCAGAAACATGTGTCAGATGACTATAAACAGACCGTCTTATCAATTATCTTTTGGATGATAAAGAAAGAAGACGAGGACCATATGTGGGTGGATTTGAGCATGTGTTTACATGTGTTTTTTAAATCTGTTTAGGGTGGGGTTCTGGAGGCTCCACAGGTGTACACGGACCCCTTTCATAGGACCGTTTTTACATGCGACAGGACCAGCAGATGACCCGCTGACATGCTGACATGGTCACATCGTTGCGGACCCACAGACAAATCACCTTTTTAAAAGACACTTTAAGAGACCCTCAGAAAGGCAACCAGATGGGGCCTGGAAAATCTTGTGCCGTCTTTTATTCTCCATCTGCAATCATTCAGCTTGATTCGCTCTCTCTTTTGTGATGCGTGAAATGTTGTGCAAGGTTTTATAAAATTTAGCGGCGGGACAGATGTTTGCGCTTAAGAGATGTGAAAAGTGAGAATGATCTTTAAGAGTCTGTTTATATGATCACAACACGTGAGTTCTCTATTCTCCACATCAAAGCTGATGCATTCAATATCCTTCTCTGCTTCAGCCTGAAAGATCTATTTCTTCATCAAGAAAAAAAACCCCCAAAAAACCCTCCAAGACATCCCAAGCTATCATTCTTCCATTGTTTGCTGTAAATGTTTCGGTACATATGCAGAATGTTTATGTTGAAGTACATTGTAGCACACATTAGGGATGCTCTTAATGGGCTACAGTAAAAGCCCTTGCTAGTCAAGAGTTCAGGCAGGTGCAGACTCTTACAGTAGATAAAGGAGCCTGGCACTGGAGATGAGTTCACGACAATCACTGTGAGGCTTTTAGACGCCTTCTCCAAGCTCAATCTTCATTTCCCCTGACACTGATTTTGCAATAAGGATCCGGAGAAAAGGGGAATGTCCATCTATTCATTTTAATGATCCCTCATTATTGACTGCTGGCAGGGAGGGGGCGGGCAAAGGTAATGATTCTCTGTCTTTGCTGGCCAATCACTCCTCTTAAAGGAATAAGACTCTAAATAAGGCCACTAATGGATGCCCAGTATGACCTAACACTGACCCCACATGCAACCCATGCAAACTGACTTCCCGACATGAAGGAGTGAGAGTTCGCTGTTTTAGTTATTTCTTTTTTCTTTTTTTTTATGGGGTTGGTTATGATTTGTCAAAATAGAAGGAGGAACTGGAATCAAAAATGTCTGTGGATATTTAAAAAAAAAAAGGCTACAGCAAACTCAAATTATTCAGACAATAGTGTGACATTTTGGAAAAGTAGCTTACTTGCTTTTCTGCCAAGAGTGAAAAATCGATACCACTGTCATTTCTGTAAGGTAAAATAAGGTTATAGCCAGCAACCAATTAGCTTAGCTTAGCATAAAGACTGGAAACAGCTAGCCTGGCTCTGACCAGCACCTCTAAAGCTCACTAACGCATTATATCTCATTTGTTTAATCTGTACAATATTCTAGATATAGTCCAGCACATAACTAGCCATAAAACTAGACCATAAAACTGAAACTTGTTTTTTGTGTGTGAATTAAACAAACAACATATTACTTTAATTAGACGAGGTGGTGGGTGAGTCGCAAAGTTGCACCAGCTGTTTCCTGCATGCTGGCCATAACTACATATTTAACATAGTGGTATCATTCTTCTCGTCTAAGAGAGCAAACGAGTGCTTTTCCCAAAATGTGGAACGATTCTTTTAAAAACTTTTCCCACTAATCCTTTTCAGATCCACATATTTTCTTTGCACCCACAACATATTTATCACATATTGATTTGGGTCCCTTTAGCATATGACTATCAAAAGACTTGCAAGAAAGGGATCTTAAATTTTAGAGCTCCAGAAAACACTGATGTGTTTAATTTTTTGGCTGTTGTTCTTATTTATAAGAAATAACAAATTGTGTGTGTATAGCCTTTACTTTAGTATTTGAGTGTGCGTGTGTGGGTGTGTGTGTGTGTGTTTGTGTGTGGGTGTGTGTGCGTGTGTGTGGATCTCAGTGAGTCTTAGCTGTCATCAGTCTGTCAAGGTAATGAACCCTACTTTACTGCAGCCTCCAACAGCTCTTTAAGGCATACTTCACACCACTGAAGAAATACACTCAGGTATTAGTTGTTTTGCCTGTATGGTCCACTGGATGATGGGTGGGCGGGGATGTTATTAGGAGCATTCATCTACAAGGCTCCCCAAGCCATACTAGACTGAAACTGACCACAAGACAACCCTATCATCCTCAAAGATTACCTGTCTCCTGCACTGTATATGAATGTTTTATCATAAAAGCTTTTCTTTTTTGCTAAGTGCCTCCTTGAGTGTTTGCTTTTAACTTTTGATTACTTTATGTCTTGTTGTGAAGAAGAAAAAAAAAGAAAAAGGCACCGGCCCATTTGAATATAATGGACTTAACGGGAAAGGTAGTCTCTTTACTTCATTGAAAGGATATATATCGTGGTGGTGTAATCCAACACAGTTGGTGTGAAAAAGTTTGCGCAAAGTGGTCATTTCAGTGCCTTGGAGTCGCTGAGTTTTCATCTTGACATTGTCAAAGTGGGCCAAGCAGGTGGATAGAATCAAGGGGAAAAACAGACATGACACAATCATATAAATAAAACAGTATGGCAGGCTTTGTATAGGATCCATGTGTTTCCGTCTGTGAGGAAATATAGGATGTCATGCATTACAGTGTAAAAAGACTCATTTACAACCATTAAAAGGAGCCCAATTCAACATATCTACGTTTGATGTGGTGGATCACATCTCATTTGGGTCTTTTTATCTGTGATAGCTGAGTTTCTCTTTTATATAGTCGTGAGTCATTTAGAAGAAAAAATATTTTTCTCTCGTTTGGTCTAGACGTTGAGGTTTCCAGCCCTTAGCCCCCCTCCTGCTCCTCTAGGTTTTACCAGACGTCGCGTTGTGAGAGGGGAATGGTCGATTGCATAACGGAAGGCGAGACTTGATCGTTCCTGGCCTTCTCACAAAATTCAATCATTCTCTGCATACTCCAATCCCATGACGGCCCATTAAAGAGCAGCGCGGGCTAGGATTTCCCCTCATGTGTTTTAAATTGAAATTACGGTCACAAAGTCTGCCATATGCATGAATCGAGGAAGACAAGGAGTTTGGGGAAAAGGAGATATCAGAATAGTTGGACAGAAGGAGAGAAAGAGAGAGGCAGCCAGAGAGATAAGGAAGACTGCAGTCCCCCCCCCCCCTTCTCTCATTATGTTACTTGTGTCATCCTACCACCCACATTCACACTGGGCAGAATTTCCACCTGTCTGAATCTCAGTGCACTTGGATCATTTTGTGATGCTTAAAGGAAGTCGTTCAAGTGTTTTACTAGAGAATTTCAGAAAAACATATTAAAAATTGATTTAATCTTGAATGTTTCCCCATACTCAGATATTTAACTATCGCTAAAATCATTCCAAACAGGTCTGCAGTTTTTAAACTCAGCACACCATAAGTCATAGGAACTACGGGGAGAGATAAGGAGAATATGTGAAGCATGAGACACCAGGAGATGATGACCCCAGATGTGCTCTGAGGAACCACTGGGATCTGAATCAGACTCTGACTGGCCATGAGTTCCTCATTCCTATTTGTCCCCGTGGACCGGAGGAAGGATAAATACTCACACACACACACACACACACACACGCACACATAAATACACCTACATGGATAAGACACTCTCCTTGATTTAGTGAGAGGAGGATATGATGCAGACATCACCTGGGCAAACACCCCAGAGACATGCATCACTCCTACTAAACTAAGGCTGAGCAATTTGTCTACAAATTTGGAAAAAAAAATATGAAGTCCACAATATGAGGACCGAGAAATCAGTTTTCAATCCAAATTGGCAAAGTTAAATCTGTTCTTGACTGATTCCTTTTGCAAATGTGTCTTCTTCAAACAAATTTGGGATTATTCTTTTTATAGTTGAGTCCTGCAGATCAAAACTGTGGCATTACTTGAATCTTGAAGCGTGACTGCAGCTAAGATGTGCAGTAGCCTCAGTTCCTCATGAGGATCTTTTAATCATACAGTGACACCTAGTGTTAGTTTTTAATATGTGCAGGCTACCAATACTAATGAACTATTCAATGGCACATCATCTAAAGACAAGATTTTAAGATTTTTTTTGATTTTAGTTAATTTGACTGAGGTGCATAAATATGTGGAAACAATACATACACCGATGTTTCATGATAAAATGTTTTGTATTAGAAATAAAGCCATCCTTTTCTCTCAATACCAAACCAGAGGAATGAAATAAATTTCAGATATTGTAAAGAAAACATGGTTTTATAACTTAAATATGATTTATGTGTCACTGCCATATCAACCTATGAAGTACCTTGGAGTCACCCACTGTGGCTGCAGCTTTGAGTTCAAATGAGTTCATCTGGCCTTTCATTCAACATCTATACAAAAGCAATAGGTGTTGCATATGAAGTACATGTATGGAATGTAGATCTATTAAAGTATGGACATAGTATTAATTGAAAATAATTAAATGTTTCTTTAACTGTACAGTTACAAATATTACATTATAAAAGGATTCATGGATGCTATTCATCCACTGTGAGAAGTCCATTGTGCTCCATTTGTCATAAAAAAGAAATCTATTGGCACATATAACCTCATTTTATGAGTCTCCTTATGTCCACTATTTTCGGTGTCATGAAACTATGAAACACACAAAACATGTCTATGTAAAAGAGTGGCTGTTGATGCGTGGATAATTATATAATAAGGAAGAGAGGATTGATGATGTGTTTTCATGTTTTTTCCTTAATTTCTCCCTTGTCTTTTTATTATACTTTCCTCTTATCCTGCATTATATTATAAATGTCTGTAAAAATATCAGTTGTGAGTAGGTCAGAGGGATGGTGATGGTCTCAACTTCTTTCTCAATGATACCTACAATTGATCCTGCTCTAGAAGTTTCTGCCCCTGTACCCTCTCTACCCATAAGGCTGGGTAAGATTAAGGGAATGTTTAAGAGGATTTGCAATATAATATACTTACTTAAGCAGTAGTTTATTTATTTCTCCAGTTTCTTCACTCAGGTAACATATACAGAGGAAATTATACAGTTAAACAACTACGTACACACACACACACACAAAAAAAAACCAACAACAATAAAAAAAACACAACTCTTTTAGTGTCTCAGTTTAAGGCACATTTTAAAGCCAAAAGTGCCAAAAGTTCTTATGAAAGCAACATCAATCAATTACACCTTCACATAATGTTAATAGTTCAAGTAAACTGGCTTTGACCTCTGAATTCAGAAGGAAGTGAAATATGACACACTGATTGTCAAATGTAGGTGTCATTGTTTGATAGACAATAAATACACTATAAAACATAAATGTGCGATCTGACTCTGATAAATGCAACATCAGGGAGTGGTACGGTTGGATAGAAACACATAATGACCTCTCAGCTCTGCTGAAACAAATAGGAATAATGACTTCAGTGCTACGAAAATAAGAGCAAATAACATTTCAGTTTTGTACCGTATTGTTTAACTTAAAAATATATATTCACTACATTGGACACTTGGTGTTGCAAGCATCACCTGACTTGAAAAGTCCATAGACACTAACCAATGGGAACATGGATATGGCACCAACCATGGAGCCCAACTGCACTATTGCTCCGCACCACACGAGGGCACTGTGGCCCTCATCCCTCAGAATCACCCCAATGATGACCTTCACATAGGACAATGTCAGGACAAACAGGATCCAGGTCAGCACCTACAACAATGAAGAGATAGGCATATGTTAGGCATATAATGATCTGACACTGGTTATTCAGCCATTATGACTCACATTTAAGTCATTTATATTGTTTACTCTGCTTTAAGCACTTTGTAACCCTATTGAGAAAAAAATATATCAATGATGGTGTGATACATTTAGTTCAAAAGTAATGAAGAAAAGAAATAAGAATAGGATAGAAGATTTTCTTAAAACACATGCTCGTTAGCTATTAGGATTTTTTCCTCACGTATTTTAAAGCTGCATTTTCTGCACTCTAAACCTTTATTTTGTAGCAGTTACATAGCAGAATGATGTTTCTTCCATAGACACCATCTTTGTTCATTTGCTGCCTCCCGGCTAATCTAAAAATGAACAAAGACGAGGAACGCAGGTGGGGTGCTCAAACAAGCCACCTGTAACGGCAACTGCAGTTTTTGGCATTTCCGCATTGGCTTCTCTTCACAGCCACAGAGGTTACTGCCTTATTTCTTTATGCTTCATTATGCCGACAAAACTCACTGCTAGCAGATATATGGGGTGACATTGTAATACAAGTACAAGTACAAGAGCACCATCCAATATAGACTTGAACCAACATGAATGTGGCATTGAATGCTTTCCTCAGGGAAAATAAATGCTCATTAATACGGCACAAACATGGTTTGACAGTGTTGTCTTAATCAAGTCAGACAGGACTGAGCTGCCACGACTTGATCTCAAAACCTGCCAATCACTTGACACTCCCAAATCTAAACACGCATGTTACAGGTTTCTTTTATAAGGTATAGCATGATCCTTATTTACAAGGCAGAACCTGAACATGCAGTCTAAATAAAACATCTTTTGTCCCAGTTAATTAAAAAAAAAAAAAAAAGAACCTTACTATGACTACAGTTCCATAGGCACTATGAACCAGCAGGGGGCAGGGACTAAGAGCAGCCATGGCCATGATGTAGGCTCCAAATCCAGTCCCAACCATGGTCAAGAAACCCATGAAGATGAGAGACCTGAAAACAAAAATTGATGCATTTGGTAAAACTGAGCTTTTCTGTTATACTGAACTTATTTTCTTTGGTGTTTAGTGTTCAGTGGTGGACTAGTTAAATAAAGTTAAATAAGTACTTTTAAGCTATGACCTCTACAAACTCTAATATTTCATGTATATAATTGGTTCCAGTAAATAAATAATTCTTACCTTATGGGCATAAACATGGCAACAAAGCAGGCTACTGGATTGGCAACAGCTGCCATGGCAGCAGCTAGATGGTAGGCCTTGTTCCCATAAGGCAGACAGGAGTAGGACTGGACAGAGGGCAGCACTGCGTTGGTCAGAGCATTCACCCAAGCTAGTACAATAAAGATGAACAACACCTCGAGATTGCTATACGTTCCCTTCCCAAAAGAACTCTTGGCATTTTCAAGGGGGCTGATCATGGGCTTCTGTTCTGGTGTTTGGGCGTGCATTGACAGACGTTGTTCTCTCTTCCCAGGGGCCAGATCACCACTGAAGTACAGGTCGCTCTTTCTCTCCCGAGCCACAGCTGGGTGATGGTTGAGTAGGATGAAGGCTACCATGCACACAACCATCATGGCACTGAGGAACATGAAGAAGACCTGGGCTGAGAATTTAGCTGGCTGGTAGACAGCTTCTAGCGCTCCACTGTCAACCATAGTGGCATTAACAGCCGTTTTGTTACTTGGACCAGCCAAAGTGGCATTCCGACAGTGGACTACACCAACACCTTGAATCAGAGCCACAAGTGCAGGCACCAGACCACTGAGGCCTTCACCTGCGAAGTACGTGGTGAGGTACTGTGGACGCAGCCGCATCATGAAAGGCAGAAAGGTAACAGAGGAGGTGCAGTCCACCACAGAGAGCAAGAAGCTTAACACTAGCAGGGGCACACTGTGCAAAGAGCCCCCTATTGTCACTGTGTGCCTCCAGAAGAAAGCCAGCAGGAATGTAGCGATGATCCCCAACCCTACAATGCAGTAGATGACCGGCCGTTCATCCAGCGCTCCTCGGCGGAAGTGGTGCATCAGAGTGATGAAGAGAGGACCTATGTTGGCCATCTGGATAATCACCGTGAGGTAGGATGGCAGATACCAGCCTTCAGGGATCTCTGGTACGACCAAGGGGAGCTCCACCCACATCCCGTTGATGGCCACCCAGGAGCCCATGCCAAACAGGCACGCCAACACGTGAGTCAACAGCGACATGATGGAGTGATGATGATGGAATGAGTTGAATCAGAAAATGTAGATCTGCACAATCTGAAATACAGACACAAGATAGAACAGTCTTATCAATAAAATGTGAAACTTCACCACAATCTAAACAAACATTTAGAGAATTTAACTTTTTTTAAATATTGCAGAAGCTGCAGGCTGATATTTTGTTAAAATCTGGAATGTGATGTTTATTTTATTCAGCTCTATGATGAATATGTTGCAACATTTACATTTAGTGTGTTATTGTTTTTCTGGTTTCACAGTGTATTTTTTTTGTTTGCAATGTTAAAATGCTTGTCTTTGTCTGTATTAGTAATGTTTACCAGGTTCACCATCATGTAGTTTAGCATGTTAGCATGCTAGCATTTGGTTATCAGCACTAAACACAAAGCATATCTGAGGCTGATGGGAATCGTAATTTTGCAGGTATGTATTCATGAATCAAAAAAAAAACTGACATATTGTTGCCGCTGTGAGATGTTAAGGGATCATGAAAGTTGTTTCATCGTGAGGGGGACATGAATGTCAGTCCACCAATAGTCCACCCAGTAGTTCTTGAGATTCCTCGGTCTGGAAAGCCACTTTGCTAGCATTCTTTGTAGCATGGCTAATTGGGGTGATGTTTGCTAATTAATTTATCACCAACATATTAAAATAAAAATACTGTTTCTGTAAATAAACATCACTGAGCTGAATGTTACATGTTTGTCCCTGAGTACAAAAGCATGTGGCTGGGATTGACTTTCCCAGTCTCCCCTTATACCACCCCTCACTCCCTCTGGGATATTAGTCCTGACCTTTCACATACTGACACACTGCTCCCATAAAAAGCACCATGTAGTTGTGACATAAACAGACACATTAAAGGGGAATGATTGTGAAGCTGTGTAATAAAACAACATCACAGCTGTCACTGTGAAGGATTACTCTCTTTTCATAGGACAGGGTTATAGAAATGTTTCATGTCTAAATGACCACACTTGAAAGGAACACAGGAACTACTACTGAGTTTAAGTGGAAATCTTTTGACACAAGAGGTTTACCTAAGAGGTTAACCTAAAAAAAAAAAAGTTTAAGTGGAAATCTTTTGACACAAGAGGTTTACCTAAAACGGACTACCCTGAAGTTAAATGAATAAATAATAATAGTAATACATATTAAAATAAAAATAAGTATCCTTTACCAAACATAGAAGATGACATTGTGTCAACAATGTTCAATGTATTGCAGAATTTGGTGTGTCTCCATGATCAAACTTCCTCTTCCTGCTTCTAAACCTTCTAAAATCTAAAACTGTACAAACATACTGGTTCATTTTCATCCCTTCATATTGTAAGGGAAGCACATGGACAAAGAGTTTTGCCTTGAGGTTCTAGCATAACTACGAAATCCCATAATCCTTATCCTCCACAGTTCTACAAGGTCTCAGGATATCTTACCTTGATAGTCAGGAAGAGACTCGTCTCCTCTTCCTTCTTTCCTTTCAAAAATGTCACATCATCATGATCAGGTTTTTTTCAGTTTCATCACCAGCATGCAAGAGTGTGTGTATGTATTCCCTCCCCCCTTTTCTCCTCCGCTCCCATAGTACAGGCTTACATTCTGTTTCCGTGTCTCTGCTGCACTTGACATGGGAGGGACTGCACAGCCGCACATGCTCTGCACCATGACCACCTTGATCGGCCTTCTATTGGAGGGTGGTTTCAAATTCAGTGAGCCATGTGCTCTCTGTGGTGCCTGGGCACTCAGCAATAGGAGGAAATGGAGTGGAAGGGGAGGTCTCAGTGAGAATAGCTCCTCCTTTTCCTTTTCCCTCCCCCAACCAGCACACAACCTTGTGGTATGCCCTTCTTTAAACACAGAGGCTCCAGTATGAAAGAGAAGAGTAAAACTGCTTTTGGTGTCACACTCAATCAAGTTATCTGCTAAATACTGGAAATATCACACTGACTTTCCTTCTGTTCCTGTCTCAGTTTATTTCTTATGGTCTGCTGGGCCTCTATCGGCTGCTCACTGTGCCAGTAGTGTATTGTATGTTGGTTATTTGCAACTCCAGTTTCACAATCATGTTTCGTGTGAACACAATTACTCTGAACTGAAAAGACCAGTTTGTGAAGTACACAAATAGCAATGCAACTTCCTATTTAAATCAGCTGAAAGGAAAACACAAACAGTACACAACATGAGTGTGTGTTTTCAGGGCTGGGTCGGATTATTTTGAAAGATTGTCAGTTAGTAATTAGTGATGTCAAAAATTTGAGTTCAGCGAATATTTCTCTTTGAACATTGCATATGGATGTTCTTGTTTTGCACATTTTTGAAGTTGCAGTGATGGTGGTATTAACAGGAATGGAAGGAGCTAAAATGAATCTTCCATTTTGGCTCAACACGGTTCTATTTTCCCCCCTCCAGGCCCACCACAAAGGGGAGGACTTCTGTAAGAAGCTCAGAACAGATAGATAGAGATTTGGTTATCATGAAAAATGATTCATAATTTTAAAACTGCCATGCTTCAGACATAACCAAAAATGTAATCAAGTAATCTTTGACAATGCAACTATAATCTAATTACCTATTTTTTCAAATGTAATCTGCGCTTTGTAATCTGATTATGTAATAATGATTGTTCTGCAGGGCTTCTGGTAGCCTCTTTCAAGCACCATGTTGGGAATAGGAGGAATAAGTTTAATTGCAGATTGCTGCAGAATGTTAATTTTATTTTATATTTTAACTCTGCACTTTTAAATAAGTGAAAACTAAATTATCCTGGTATGTTTGATGTATAGTAAGTGCCATTGAACATACATATTGCATAGTGTTTTTTTTTACAGAGGTGGACGAGCTGAGTTGGATAAGGACAGTTGCTAAGGACAGGCAAAACAGCCCAGTGGAAATCTGCCAGGCCACTTTCCAAAACTCTAAACTAGGCTCTTTTCCATGTGACAAATTTCCCTATTATAAGATTACACAACATAAAACACTTTAAACTGTCTTAAATCACTTTCAGCATCTGAAATTACTTCCATTTATCTTTCTAAATTAGACAAGATACCACCTACCTGCTTGTGGGAATGGAAGTGCGGAGTCTGTTCTGTTGAGAGGTCACACGAGTGCAGCGGAAAGTGAGCCGAGAGTTGCTCTGTTCACATGTGTAACGCCACGGTGGCCTTGTGATGTTTCTGTCTGTAGAGTGTGCATGCACATTGAGTTGAGAGCTTTGTACTTTAGGACTCTGGATCTCTGAATCTGGGTCATGTGACAGCAGAGGGCTGAACCAGGGGTCCAGATTGGGAACCAATGCATGGTCGGGCGGAGGAAGGGAATGAGGACAGAGAGATGAAAGAAAAGGATAGAGGATGGATGGAGGAAAGGTAAACATGAAGGTTCTCCACAGTTTTGTTTGAACCCCTGGGTGAAACTGGGCAATGTAAAGTTGCAGGTTACAGTGTGTCAGTGGAGGAGGTCAGTGAGGTAGGAGGAGGCTTTGTAGATGATAAGGAAACTTTTTAACTGTATTTTATGTTGAATGTGGAGCCCTATGGAAGCTTTGAAGGACTGGGGTCATGATCTGGTGTGCACGAGTGGGTGACAAGTGAACAGAGCTAAGTGTTAGATGTACTGTAGATTGTTCTGGTTGATGTGTTGTACTGAATGCTGTTGGAGTGGTCGAGTTGTGATGTCATGAAGGCGTGGATGAGGATGATGATTCAGCAGCTGAGATGAAGGGCGGGTGTGGGTGCAGTTTAGCCAACCAGAAGATGACTTTGGACAGCTCTCTGTGCTTTCTGAGTGGGTGTTTGGTCGGGGTCAGCCTGGCTTTGTTCAGCACAAATTCCAGCCAAAATGAACGACCCCTGTTGAGCACTAACTTTGTGGTATTTTTGCACCCACATCTACACTGACTGGTACTACATGTTCCCTTCCTGAATAATAACAATTCTTTTGGGGGTTTTGACAGTAAAGCAAATTACTTTTGATACAGTCAATAAAAATGATTTGAGCTTTCCTGGATGTGGGATTAAGGTGACTGTTGCGTTATTAACAACTTTAAATTGTGGGCTGTTTGTTACCAAATGTCAATTAAAATCTCTGTTCTTTCCTGTCCCAATAATATTTATGTTAAACTTAACTAATTCATACAAGAAAATAATTACAGCTTTCACTCTGATTTGTTGTTTGCAAATTGGCCAAATTGTGATGTTTTATACACCATGTTTAGCAAAGTTCAGTTTAAATGACATCAAATGTGTCTGTGTGAGATCAGTCACTCGTGGGGCAACCAATGCCTGATCTTGAAATATAACTTTTTATTAAATACAGTTGATATGAAATGTCAGCAACTCAATAAAACAACCGGGATTATTTGGTGAACTATTCCACCTACTGAAAAGTGACAACATATCATAACATTCAGCTTTGCAGCTTCTCAAAATTTTTGCATTATGCAAAAGAAATTTGAGAAATGTTACTTCAACAGCTCCCTGCTGTGATGTGGGTAATTTTAGTGCCTGTCCTGATGTGATACTACTAACACTTTCACATTATGTTCAGCTTATTTTTCACTGAATTGTAGTTTTTATTTTGAAAGTTTTGGGTCTGCAGTTTGATCACAAAGGGAATTTTAAATTTGCATTAAAAGTAATTTGGTGAGAGACTGGGTTCTGTATTCACCATAGTATTTCTGAATATATTATTATATATATTATTTTTACCTCATAAAATATACAATTATAATAGAATTGAGGACATTTAGATTCAACTTAATATACAGATGAGTGCATTTTTCTCAATTTCTTTGTCCCCTAAAGGTAAATCTCAACCGCATACTACTCATTTCAAATAAAGCTAATATCAGATGATGTTTTTATGGTATGAAGAAACATGGGCTCCTCTGGGAGAATGGTGTTTATCCCTCCAGCAGAGATCATCGGACTTGGAGAATCTTTGCCAAAGTTGTGTTGAAGCTCTGGCTGATTGATGAGGCCCAACACTTTACAAAACATTATGTTGCTTTTTCTTTTTTTAGAATGTGTATGAAGTGTTCAAACATACATACAGAATACATGTATTGTCTGGCTGTAGCATGATATGACTTCATACATTATAAGTGTGTGTATTTGTAAGCAAAAGACACTAATGTCCAATCACAGGACAGTGTTGTTTTGATTAAACCACAGGACTGTACAGGGTCTCCTGTGACCTGCAGTCATGGTGAATGTTTGTGTAGAAGTACAATACTCTGCTTTCTTTCTCAAAACTGCTGGGCCGTCTGTTTGAACAAATATGTCTGTGTTTTTGGTACTGCATGTACGGCACAAGGGAGTCTGAAAGATTCACATGTTAGACAGCAACAGGAGGGCAGCTGGAGCTGTGGAACCACAGATGAAATTTCACCTGACCTTTATCCTTATTCTGTTGTTACAGTGACAGGTGATTTTGTTTTGTTAGTGGTTAAAGCTGCTATTAAATATATTCATAATAACAATCAATCAGATGTCACGGTATAATGCAAAAGTGATCAGACTCACAGAGAATTATCATCTGACTGTGCAGTCCTCCTCGTACCTAATGGGCTGTATAGCTTCTTTTGGCTCCTTGTTTTGTTTTTTGCAGGTGCAACTTTACTGTTTTGTTTTGGTTATTCTTTTATAGCATCATTTCCAGCTGCTCCAGTCTGTCTTCAGTGAAAAGGCTCTGATAAGCCTACACTATCTGCCTACACTGACATAGTGGAGCATGTAATAGCTGAAGACAGATATTTTCCTTGGGAGTTGGTGGAAACAGAATAGAGAGCTTAAGAAGGTGAATATTAGACTTACATTCGACAGATGACCAGAAACACAACTGACATGCTTCAGATCTTTATATTTACAGTATGTTTAAAGTCTGTGTAAAGACTATTCTGAGATATATTTCAAAATACATTAAATATGGTGCAAAATAGTTAGAGGTTAAAACAGTTTTTCACTGGTTTTCAGACCAGGATTTTTTGGGCGGTCCTAAACGGTGGCTCGATGACACGCTGAGGCTACCCTGAGCATACCCCTAAACCCCTAGCAGAGAGATAGAGATGAATTCATCTCGCTCAAAGTGTTTCAAAGTTAGTCATGTCATTTTCTGAACTCATCTGACACGTTTCAGTTGCTTCAAAATGGCTGCTTGACTGCTCCAACGAGTAGGCGTGGCTTCAGCACATTCAGTGGACACGCCCCCACAGTCCTGGAGCTGAGAATACTCATTTTTACCAGATTTTGACACCTAACTTCAGAAACTTCGTCGATATTTGTAATCATTCAAACTTTCTTCTTTGGTCTGACAAATTCAGAACACATATTTATTCTTACTTTACATAGACTTTAAATACATCACTGTTTGTTAACAACCTTGGTATATCAACTTTAAAACTTTATTAGGCTGTTTTTAATAATATATCTCAAAAGACAATGTGAAAACAATGTGTCACTCGTAGTGATGAACCTACAGAGAATATGACCTGAATTTCCAGTGCTTTAGCTCCTTGTTCAGCTGTCTGCTGCAACTTTACTGTTCTGGTTCTCTCACGACTCTAGTAACATAATTTTTGACCACAGCAGGCAGTTGTTTTGAGTAAAAGACAGCACTAAAAACCCATTGTACACTGCCTGCCCACAGACAGCAACCAGCTGATGAACAAAGTGGAGTATGTACAAGCCAAAGGAGATGGTGGAGACCAAAGACAGAGTTAGAAGAGGATACATTTTGGACTTACATTCACCAGGTGACCAGAAACACGATGCCAAATGAATGATAATGTTGCTCCATAACTGTCGGATGAGTAAAGAAGCAACTGTTTTACTAACAAATTTACCATCAACTTAAAAGGTGACATGTCAAGTGTTATTAACAGCATAAGGAAATTCACATACAGTACATGATTATATTAGTTCACCAAACTGATCAAATACACATACTGTGTTGTAAATAAACTCGTCATTTGGCTTGTCAATCTGCAGAAAGCCTGTTTGTGTGATGATTTTATAGATTTTATTACAAAAAGCTTTATTTTTATACAAGTGGACATAAAATCATTAGTGACATTGATCTACAGTTTCTCTAAATTAGACATCAGAATGAGTGCTGGGTATAGAAACATTTACAGTACAGAAAGATTAGGGTGCATAGCAATAGAAGTGAAATCTGGCTATTGTATTTTTTACAGTACAGTAAATGTTCAACCTTCTCCAAGATAAACACATTGAGGCCAACAGGAAAAGGTACTTTATCATGTAAAAACTTTTTTTTACTTTAAAAAATCCTGCATAGACCAAATGCAATTCGATACAGGAGCTGCTGTCTTCAAGCTCAGGTAGATCTAGTACAAACATACACATACAAATACAGTAACTTTACACTGCTGATAGCATACTGTGAAGTGTTAACTGCTTTATAATGAAACCAGAGTGAAGGCTAGACACTGCAACGTTGCAGTAGACTGATGGTGGAGCTGCAGTTGGTTTTCTCTCAGGGTAAATGTATTTCAGTATTTCTTGCTGAAATAATTCATATTGGTATCTTCAGGATCATGAATAAACCCCAGGGTCTCTTACTTGTGTAAAAGCGTGTTGAAAGCAGAATCATAAAATCAAGAACAAAGGAAAGATTTCTGAATGATTGGAGGTCAGAGAAAAACTAACAACATCGAAAAACAAAAAATGAAAAATATACTGCTTTTGGTAAAAGAGTCTGGAAAGGAAAACAAGGAAATAAAAGGTAGATTTCACTGAAAAAGACTCACAGACATCACCTCCAGTGCATTCTCATGTAAAATGAATTCTTCAAACGACAAATCTCCCCACTTATCTACAGTAGTTGGACACAGAAAAGTGCATTTTTATGAAAAGAATGTGCTAAACAAAACTTCCCCAGGATGTACAGAGTTATAAAGAAAAACAAAACATCTACATTTTCACAGTAATGTTCCATAGAAATACATATATCCAAAAGACAAAACCAATCCTGAGAAAATAATCTCTACAAATCAACAATGTCGTACTTCAGTGCATTGTTCGTTACACAATCTCCAGTGTTTAAAACATCCTTACAATAAAGAACAATAAAAAATACATAATTATCTGAAAACATGGTGTCAAAAAAGGTAAAAGACAAAAACAGTGTGGCCCTGCCAACAATGTTATCTACATGGAATGAAATCAAAACAAAATATCACAAAGTTGAAGGACAGCATACTGTATCCTTCACATACTCGTAGTTTTGGTATATGTATTTTTTGGACACTAGTTGGGGCAGTCAGACAGTACAACACCTTTACATACCATGTATAATATGTCACCACGTTACTGGCCGTGACATTATTCTCAGGTTCTGTTACTGTCTGACTTTGCTCATCTTTACAACCAAAAAAGAACAACAAGCTGGAACAAAAACAAAATCTGATGTAAGCAAGGCTCTCAAGGCTATCATGCAATAAGCATCCATGCAGAACTTTTCAATTCCTACTCTCTACGCAATCAGATACTACTGTATGAAATGCAACAGGGGACAAAAACATCTTTGTCTTGCATCTGGACTAACCTCCACACAGAGAAGACATGATCTTCACACAGATTTCTCAAAGACCCTTGAGCATGACTTCTAATGACCTTCGCTGACCTTTTCTGTCAGTGTCAGCTTATCAGATGTGATGCATCGCTTTTTGGCTCCTCTATCACGTTACTTCTGCTTATCACTATGTTTCGGGGAGGGAGCCCCAAGGCTGTGTTTGGATTCAGCACTGTAGCATACACATGGTGCTCAGGGGCGGAGGTAATCATGTGGGTAACCTCTCAGCTTCGTCTAAAGGGATGAAAACAGACAGGGTAGAGTTTTAACTTTATTTGTCCAATGGAAGAAAATTTAATTCTGAAGGCTTCATGATTTAGTAAATTTCCATCAAAATAAGTGAGGTGATTGGCTAACCTGATGGTGAGGGAGAATTGTCATCTCCTGTTGTGACAAACTGTAGATCAGACCCCAAAGCAGCGATGGAGCTCCTGGGACGAATGCAACGGTCACCTGAGAAACTTCTGCGGAGTAACGCCTAAAGCAAAACATTAATGAGTAAATAACAAGTTATATGCGTGTAAAGATATACTTACTAACCAAAGGAAACAGTGGCATGTGTGGTCATGACATTTTGACATTTAACAGAAAAACGGATGTTGCTGCAATCAGTTGCAACAGCAACTTTTGTCTTGCCTTGCGTGTCATGGGGCTTGTGGGGGCGGAGGCACTGCTGTAGAGGCTGAGGCTTGAGTTAGACCTGCTGACAGTCAAACCCTTAGACGAGCTTCCTGCAGGAGACAAGTACTTCTCCTTGATCTTCAGGTTGGTTCTGCCTTTCACTGTTGGCGACACAGCAGGAGAATTTAACAGAATACAGTAAGAAAATGACCCCTCCCATATGACAGCCAGTAGATACTGTCTACATAAGTAATTAATGCAGGTCACACCAGATGCTGAAGACATCCTAAAGTAAAGCACTGACCTCTACAGGGGTCATTCTTGACCAGGAACTCATCCAGAGCAGTCCAGCCTCCTCCAACTCTGACCATTAACGTGCTACGCAGGATACGAACCATCCGCAACTGCTGGGAATCTCCAAACTGCAGCAAACATACAAAATATGTATTGCAAGATATAGTTTTTCAAGCATTTCATTGATCCAGCATCTTCACACTGCATTTCCAGAATGTCATGATGTTTCCGTAGGCCAATGGTATATCATATATTTATTCAAAACAAAGCAGAAATGTTAACCACATCACTTCCTGTGTGGAGTCTAAATGTAATAGCTCAGTATCTGTAATAGCTTCATTTTTTTTATCACTCTCTATAAAAATGACTCACCCTGTATCTATTGGCACTTATTTGCTCCACTTGGAACCTCTTGGGACAGTTACACTGTGACACCTGTCGACTCACCTAAACAAGGCAAAGTAATGAGATGTCAGTGATGTCAGATGTCTGTCAGAAAGTATAACAGTAAGTGTCACAATAAATCAACCGCTCAATGAGACATCAACCAATGAGACAAACTGCATTTGTTGTGTTTTCTAATGCTAACGCTGTTCATACCTCTTCGTTGATTTGATCTGCATCCAGTGTTTTCCTGTACGGATCTCTGCTCGGGTGAAGTGCACTGACAAACTCATAGTAGTCAATGAAGCCGTCACTGTTCATGTCGAAGATGTTTGCTACTGCATTCATCTCCAGAGAGTTGGTAGGAAATTCTACAACAGAGAGGTGAAGAGCCAAGGGGATTTAAAAGTTTCTTTTACACTTTTCAAGTTTTGATATCCATACGAAGCTATATTTTTAGTTTTATGGACCAAAAAAAATATTAATATAGTTTTACATCTCCTCTTTCTTTCTCACGTTCTACAACTTGCATACTGTAGGTAAGCACACATGAACACCAAAAGTGGGTCTTACTGGAAGCGAGGACATAATCAATGAGCTCCTTCTGGCTGATGCGTCCGTCCTGGTCCCGGTCGATGCTGCGGAACACGTCTAAGATCCGTGACTTCAAATGACTAATCCACTGTATGTAACGCTTTCTCCAAATATTGAAGTCGAAATTTGCGAATTCTTCCATCTGTCCAGAAATGCAAAATATCACATGATTATTAGAGTAAAGTTTAGCTCAAAGAACTGTATTGATCAGCTGTAATGTGTGTACACTTTTAAAAGTACAATCACCTCTTTGAGTGCTTGCTGGTGTTGTTCCAGATGTTTTTGCCTCGCCACAGTCAGGAGCCAAAGTTTCTGCCACTGACTGACCAGCTGACTGAGCTCCGGGGTCTGGGGGTCAAGGTGCTCCAGGGGAATGGGTACAGCAGGCTGCATCTTCAGAGTGCTCCTCCTCTCTGTACAGAGAAACAGCAACATTGGCTTCAGCTTGGGCAATTTCTTTTTACACATCATTGGCCGTGAGACAGTCATCAAGGTGTCAATAATAATTTAGAACTATACTGTTTTTATGGTGGCTTACTTGTGATGGGCCGTTTGCTGGGGGAAAGTTGCTGTTTAGAGATGCTCTTGTGTTTGCAGGACTTTGTGGCAAGTTCTACCTCTGGAAACTTTTTATTCAACTCCTCCATGAATACCTGCAGAGAGGAATAATCAGTGATTATCTTGAAGAGCAAAGACACTTCTTAATGTCCTGTAAGTGGTCAATCCGCTGGCCACACCAGGAGCCCAGAAACACTGCATATTGCCCCAGAGGCTGGACGATAGATGGATAGATAAGTTCCAAGATTGCAGTAAGCTTAACTACTACGAAAGCACGTAGTTGTAGTATTCTCTAGGCCACCAGAAGCAGCAAGATACCAACCCAGACTCTTTGACATTAGTTGTCATGCAATAAGTCTTGAGGTTAATGAGAATATCAGCCTGCTATAACCAGGAGATCACCAGAAAACATCTGCTGAAGAGAAACAGGGGCAGTTACCGGGAGGCCCCAGAAACTACACTGGAAAGACCAGCCATCCAGCTGCCAGTAAACACAGCAGGTGGATTCAACAAACACATAATTCACACAGCAGGTTGTCACACACAACCTTTCGAATAAAGATTAAATAATCACCATGTCCGGAAACAGCAGATGAATTGCACTGTAGGTAGTCACTAAGGTGTGCAGCGGCAAGTGGTGCGTTTCAAAGACGCATCCTGACCATTCCCCAGTAAGCATTTAACAGAGAAGTTAATGAAACGGTATAGCAGGTAGCTCATAGAACAGAAAAAAATATTACTGTGTGCTGCTCGATCAGTTCTTGGTTCTGCTCTGTGGTCTCAGCAGGAGGCTCTTGGTCTCTGAGGCTGAGAGCTTCCTCTGCTGAGGAGATCCAGTCCAGCAGCCTCTGGACTTCCTCTCTCTCTGCCTCCAGCGCTGTCAAGCTGGTCTGAATCTTTTGGCCCTGTTGCTGAGCCCAGGTCTGAACCTGATTCAGAAAACAAGGAGGGCGAGGGAATAACACATACAGTGTTGACAGTGTCTAGTATAGAAATTGCTAGAGATATTGAAACAGTGCCTTTGAAACATTTTTTGCAAACACAATTATAACCATCATAATGATATTTATGTATTCATCATGTATTTAGTCTCTGGGGTAAAAAAAAGAAATTGCTTTTGCTCATCATGCTGACACGCACCTCCTCATAACGGGTCTTGGTGACACTGATCCAAGATTTTAGGGTGATTATGGAGTCTGGGTGACAGGAGGCCAGGATCTCTTCACCCAGACAATGGATGTTCTGTAGATCCATCGCCTGAGCCTGCAAGGCACCCATCGATTCCTTTACAGGGGCAGGAAAAAAGGATTTATTCAGCGATTTAACCATTAAAACACAATTTACATATGTAGTTTATTGCTGAGTTCCTTTTTTTCCTTTTAGAGATGTGAGATGTTTGTGGTCAAACTAATAATCATATCCCCCCTGCTGAACTACCCTTGATAATACTAAATCCTTATCAGCAACAAACTTGTTGTTTTGAAGCAGACCTTGACCTTTGACCTCCCCAGAAGCAGAAAAATGTATTTCCCTATGGGGAGAGATATCATGTTATACTGACCATGTGTTGTTTGCGGAAAGCAAGCAGAGCCTCCTCCTCCTCTGGTATCACCCCATACTTCAGTATCCTCTCTGCCTCAGTGAGGCGTTCCATGAAAGAGTGGACAAGGCCATCAAACTTTTCAGCCTAAAGAGAACAAAGAAAGATTATGATAAAGGCTGGTCCTTTTTATTAATAATCAGAGCTTCTGTTTTTTTGCTTATGAACACAGCTTCCTGCAATCTGAATTTCATGTATGGGTTTCTTTTCATATAAGGAGATTTTGATTCAACTTAAAACTACTGTCCACACAATTTATTGCATATTACCAGCTTCAGTTCAAAACTTTAGGTATCATAATTTAAACCGCTTCATTATCTGTAGGAACTACCTGCTGGAGTGCAGCCTCCAGTCGGTCTTGCTTGCTGACTGACAGTTTGCACACAGCCTCCCAGCGGCCCTCCAGCTCATCCATCTGCTCCTGCAGCCAGTGAGCGTCAGCTGTGCTGCTCCTGGTCAGATCCCTCACAGAGCGCTTCAGGGTCCTAATGCATCCGGCTCGCTTCCCTAACTCCTTTTGGAAGGCCTGAGAGAAAGAAAATCTGCTGATGAAACTGCAATTTCACTCTGAGGGTTGTGAAGAAACTAGCACAAAATATGCAATGTCAGCAACTTAATATCAATTAAGATGAATAGTCCAATCAGTGTAGAAATTACAGAAGACTCCATTGCAACCTTCATTGTGAGACTGAGTTATCATTTACCCATCATTTGTGTTTCTATTGTTTCTATTGTGGTTTCTACCTGAGTTATTGAGGCCACATATTAAAATCCATGATAGTTGTTGTACCTTGTGTTTGTCTATCAGGTTGTGCACCATGTCTTTGTCTCCACCAACAGGAACATCCTCAGCTAGTTGGGGCTCCGCTCTGTACAGCCAGTCATTCAGGGCCTGGAGAGCATCAGTGAATCTACCTGAGAACAGCAGCGCTTCCTCCAGCTTGTGTTGTCTGAGAGAAGCAGACCAGAATTTTAGGTGAATTTCCAAAATCAGATTTTTATAAAGGCTTGGTCGACATTTAAATGTGTCCCTATCAGCTGTATCGTACCTCTCCATAGACTTGCCAGTGATGGTGTCCCACGTGTCTTTGAGTTCAGCCAGTAGATTTTCCAGATGTTGTCTATCGTGGCCGGTTTGAGCTCTTTCGTGAAGGCTGCGTCCGTTCTTTGACGTAGCTTCGTACATGGGCCTCTTTGACCTCAGCAGTTTCTGGAATTCCTGATTAAAAAAGTAAGTCATGATTGAAGATGTTCATAAATATGTATTATATAAACCAAGTTATATCCATTGTGAGGTCTACTGCACCTTCTGCTCAGTCAGTTGTTGTTTAATCTCGTCGTGGGACACAGCAATCTCTTTGTGTGTATCTAATGTCTGTTCTACCTCCGTCATCCAGTCCACCAGCAGGCGCCATGATTCATTAAACTGAAACATGAGAAATAAAGACAGATATTACACAAAGGTTCCTCTGAGTGGCACAAGTCAAACTTAAGGTGCACATAAGGTTTAAACTGGAGTTGATATCGCAGCATACCTGTTTGGCACTCTTTCTGACCTCCTCCAGCATCCTGCCTCTTTCTGACGTGCGCTGCTGGAGTTTTTTGTAGCGATCCTGGACAGCCATGATGAGGTTATGAATGACATCACAGTCTTCCTTCCTGCTCAGCTCTGTGAGTCTACGGGCTGTGTTCTCCACTGTGCTCTTCTTCTCACCGTGACCGTTCACCTCATTCACCAGTGTCTGTACGAAAAGTATAATAAGTATTTCATGAACCAAAAGTTATACTTTCAAATGTGTATGTGACTCTGGATGTGAAGCAGACAGACTGCAGGTATAAAAAGACTTACTCTGTGGTCCTGCAGCTGATTACAAACTGTGTCCAGAACAAAGCTGGGAGCAGGAAGAAGCCCAATAGACTCTTCACACTTGCTCATCTTAGTGAGAAGTTCCTGGACGTTACTGTGGAACTCCTTGGCCAGACTCAGTCCTTCTGTAAGCTTTGCCTGCGGGAACAGCAAATACTCCAATATAATCAAGCACTAAACTATAGATAAATTAGACACATGACGCTGAAGAGTTAAATAACCTTTCGCTCTTGGACTTTGTTGTAAACAGAAGCCCATTTCTGTTCAAGAATAGACAAGCTGTGTTCGGTGCTCGACCCCCGGACAACATTGCTGCTCTCCAGCATCCTGTAAATGGCATTCTTCACATCTGTGTAGGAGTGGAGCTTTGACTCCATCTCATTGCACAACTCCTTTGTGGGTGAAAGGTAGAAACACAGTCAGTTTGTAGGAAAGAAATAGTTTTCTACTGCGTTACAAGCTTACATCTCTTTATTTTGACAGTTAAAAGTCTGGCTACCAAATGTGCATTCAGCCTTTCACTGGCAGAGTCCGGCATACTCCACATGGTTTTAGAAGAGGACAGTCTCAGGTCTGTGTTCTCCAGCCACTGCAGGAGATCCTGAATCTCCATTGTAACATCTTGTACCTGCAGCACAAACAACAGAATGAATTCAAGAGGCCACAACATGCTTGAATGTTCACCTTTACAAATAACCACAAGAGGGCGCCATGATAAATAATGAAATGATAATGAAGACGAAAATGTAGTATTGATTATGATGACTTCTACTATATGTGCAGGTAACAAATGTTCTCTTCGACTTTTGTTGCAACAAAATAATAGATCTGTTTTTCTCTCTTCACCTGACTCAGTCTGTTCTCTAATTCCAGCTGCCTGCGTTCAGTCTCACAGCGGACAAACTCCCAGCTTTCATTGAGTTGCTCCAACCGAGACTGCAGACCATGCGGGCTGTCCCCGGACCCAACCTCCAGCAGCCCCCTGCCTGCCTGGTTCAGGGACTCCATCGTGCGAACATGGGACATGACATCATTGCGCAAGACCTTGGAGAGGGAAGAAGCATTCGAGGTCAGAGATTTATCGCGTCATCAACGTCTGTGTGACTGTGGAGGTGTGAGGAGCTCAGTGTGTTCTGGTCTTAGTTGTGTCTGGCAGTATTGATGTCAGACGATTCTAGCAGTATGTTGCTCTAAAGTGATGGTGAAGTGTTCAAGGTTAAGTGTTCAGTGTTATCTAGCAGATAAAGCAACAGCTCTGTGAGAAGGTTAACAGTTACAGAGTTTTCTGATATCTTCAAAGCCTGAAAGAGCTGAGTTACACCACAGCTGTAAAAGAAAGGGCTTGTTTTGAAATGCTACTCACTATACATCATTGTATTTTGGCCACAACCAACCTTGTGTTTGGCCAGCTCTATTTCACAGGCCTGCAGGTCGATGCTGATTGGCTGGCTGCCCTGTAGCTGTTCAGCGGTCCGGGAAAGCCATGTGTGCAGCTCATCCATTGTGTTTTGGAACTGACCCAGACCCAGCAGAGCACACTCCAGCTGATGCTGTTGGCAGCACAGGAAAAAAGTCAAATATATAGTTTTATTTTTTTACAGTATATCCTGTGCATATAATGGATCACAGTGGCGTGCTTATATTAATATTACATAACGATATCTGCACATTCTCACCTGTCTGCCGACAGTCTCTGACTCCAGGCCATCCCAGCGCAGTCTGAAGTCACACAGCGGTGAGACGGAGCCTGGACGCTCCGAGCCCGGAGACAGCCGGCACACAAAGCGATGGTTCAGGCTTTCTATCTCGATTTTCTTCTGGTAAAGTTCTCGCTTAAATTCCTGAAGAAAGAACAAAGACAGAATATATGTTTAATGTTAGATTAGCTATACTCATGACTGATGTGTTTTATTACACATACTTGAAGAACTCACAAGCATATGAACTCACCTTGAGATCACATAGCTGCTCTTTGACTGATTCCAGGTCAGTTCCTACCATAAACTCTTCAGTCGATCTCAGCTCAGCTGACTTCAACCACTCAAAAAGACCCTGTTAGTGAAACAATAACAGTGGTGACAGCGTGCATTAAAGCACAATCAATTACATACTGCACAATCACTCGCAAGATATTTTGTTCTCAACTGCCAAAAAATCTAACCCTGCTGGTCTGTACAGTTGGATACATTTCACATAGTTTTCTTTTGAATCTGTCTCACACAGTTTGCACCATTAAACTCATTTGCCTTTGGCAGAGGACTGCACAATCTGTCAGTCATTCATAAGTAAAGCTACAGGAGGTAAGAGTCTGAACTTTACAACTGCAACAGTATAAAAGACCAGCTTTGTCTTTGGCAGGATGCCAAAACACTGCGTGAGTTAGACAGTCGTGCCCAAAGTGTCCTGTTAGATACGGCATACTGACCATGGAATATGTATTAGTATAGTATATACTTTATGTAGGCACACACCTGCATAGTGTCTTGATAATGTAGTGCCATCTGTAAGGACTCCTCCAGCTTTTTGTGACATTCGTTCCACAGTTTGCTCAAGTTGTTCCACGTGCAATAGAGCTTTAAGACGACAAAAAGACGAGGTGATTAGCCAAGACACCATCGTGAGTTAAAAAGGATTTATTTAGATTTATTTCTTACTTCATCTAGGCTCTTTGTGACATCTGGTTTGTCTGTATCCCCACATGCTGACATCAGATCCATTCCCAAAACGCCAAGAGTGTCCAGATCTCCCTGTAAACTGTCAATATCCTCCCTGAGAGTCTTTAAATTGAAAGGATGGAAAAGGTTAGATAGTGTCTTATATACAACAATGTGGTTTTCGTATGCATGATTTCTTAAGAGCTTCCAGACAAACCTGCATGGTTTCAAGGCTCTGGCGGATTGTTTCAGAGTCTCTACGACTCGCATTGAGATCCAAAACTGCCTGCTGAGCATCACTGAGAGCAAGCGTGACATCACTGACATCACTCCAGAACTTCAAGGCCAGATCCAAAAGTTTTAGGAGCCAGCTTTCCCTCTCCTGGGCCTGAGTATTCGTCTCATCCCACATGTGTAACAATCTGGAGACTCGCTCCTGGATTGCTACAATCACGAAGATATAACAGGAGTATTGCTTAGAACCGGCCCTTTTCCCACAGTAAATAACGTTGCTATTTGTGGCCCCTGTGTGTACGAAGACAGAGCTCTATACAAACAAGATCACATTACCTGTTCCAACAGATCCATCACCAGCTGCTTGGGTGTTGGCCAGCAGCTCATCTGCCTGTGTTTTGACACTGCCAAGGCCCAGTTCCAGCTTGGACAGCTCAGCCAGGGTGTGCTTGTTGTCCTGCAGCTGCTCCTGGATCCTTGGGGTGAGGCCTTGAAGCGAGCTGGGAGTCTGTAAGCGGCTGCGTAGGCGGTCAAGACTCTCTCTGATAAGCGTCATCCTCTCATTCAGCTACAAGAGAAGATATGAAGTTGGCCGCTTGTGTATTTGTGATATATTGCAAAGTGTAGGGCTGTTTATGAATTTCAGTTCTTACCTGCGTGAATCGAGGCAAAGACTCTTCCAGCAGATTAGCGGTCTCTCTGACCCGGTCTCTGATGGCACTATGCTGCGCCTCAGCCTCTGTAGCCTTTCGACAGAACTCGTCTCCCTGAATGGGGTTCAGTTCTGACAAGCGTTTTGCCAGAGCACATAAGCGTGCAATCAAGGGTCGGTGTTCTGCTATAGACTCCCTCAAACCCTGAGGACAAGAGAGATAAAAAAGAAAGGCTTAATAACAGTGTGGGCAGGAGACTTCTTTTCATAAAGAACCTGATTTTAGTTTTAATCCCTAAACGGAAAGAGAAGGTTGAAAGAAACCACACTGTCTCACTTTCCATGGCATACCTGACAAAACTGATATGCCATTACGGGACACTGTTGTAAAAGTTACCCTGCCAGGAAGTAGATTACATTAATGAACTGTGCTTGAACAGAACAGCTCAGTGGAAAATGGTGTCAGACTGCAAAGTATAAAAGGACTTCTTTGTTGAACTTGACAAAAAGGAGATGATAAAAAAAAAGGGAAATGCTGGCACTCTAATGTGGGGAGGCAGGTTTCTTCTACCTGTAAGAGGTCTTGTTGTTCCCGAAATGCCTCATAGCTAATTGTGCTCAGGGAGAGCTGGCCAATTAGGGTTTGAGTTTCTTCAAGCCAGGGCGAAACCTCAGCGAGGCCCTCTGAGAACTGGAGGAGGAGCGACTGAGCATGCTCAAGCTGCAGGACCACATGGGAATTGGTGGCTGAGGTGGTGTTGCATTGTTCCTGTAAGGCCTCTAAAGGGGTCTGCATGGAGAGGTGAGAGAGTAAAATAAAGAAATTAGACATTTAAACATGCTTTCAAATTTAAAAAGACATTTATGGTCAAGTTAAATGAAATGAATACCCGTAAATCGCCTGTTTCTCCTTCATCACTGTATGTCAGCAAGATTTCAGAAATCTTCACCATCTTCTCTATGTTGAACCTGTGTTGGAGAATCTCCACTGCCAAAATCTGTTCAGAAGATAATACATCAAACCAAATTCACTTACCAAGCATCATTTAAATTAATTATAAAAACTCAAACATGTAATGTTTTTTATTCAAAGTTGGAAAATGGTGAGTTAATCAGTTATATTTGTATAATATCCTGACCTTCTGCTCATAGAGTTGTTCTGCTATGAGCTCAGGATCCAGATGAATGGTTTTCAGTTTTTCAAGACTCAGCGCCGTGTCTCTGAACCAAGCCATCTCCTTCACCACTGCCTGTTCCAGCTGATGACAACATACTGTATGTTAGCATAGCATCATTAACAACATAATTGAAACATGTTATTATTTCTGAAGTCTAACAGCACATTCTGGCTCTAGTATCATTCTGGGTTATAAATAATCAGAATTAAAATGAAGGCAAATAAAATGATGAATGATGTCACAGATATGCATGTGAGGTAATCTTGAGGAGACTTTAGCTAGTAAATTGTTGGCAATTTTGCTAAAGCGTGTGATTAGGATTGTGTGGGAACATTACCCTCTGCCTCTCAGCTGCACATAGTACTGCATCTCCAGCATGTGTCTGTGCTCCTGCTGCGCCCAGGAGCTCCCTCTCGATGCGGCCCAGCCACAGGTGGAGGTCCTCCTGGCTGGACGTACAGCGACTGGAGGCCTCCAGGGCCTGCTCCAGCCTCTGCAGCACGTCCAGACTGCTTAGACTCAGCACAGAGCAACGGATACGCAGAGCATCCATCTTCTCCTCTACCTGCTGGGCTTCCTCCTCTGAAAGAAAGGACAAATCACAAACACTGAGCATATCAGGAGTCATATGGTAAGACTGGTCAATAGAAGTGAATCACTATACCAGATATCTGTTGGAGACAGACATTTTGATCACACTCTGCAAAAAACTATGTGCAGAAGTATTTATATTATTATCAATATATTTTCACATTTCATTTCACTGATAATTATCCAACCTCAATTACCATTCTCTTACCTGAAATTGCTTCCATCAGCTCATTTCCCGACTTTTGTATTTTCCCAAGATCAGCAGTTTTGACTTGAATCTCTTCGACAACAGCCTAAAAGAAAATAAAAATATGTCAGAGACATAATTCCTTACGCAAACAGCACAATCTACACGTTCACTATACTGTACAGACAGTTAAATCATATGTGGTAGATTTCCAACCTTGGCCCTATCTGTGGCCTCTGAGAGATGCAACATCACTCTCTCTGCATTTCGTAGTTCAGCAAGGGTCTGTTCCACAGATATGAGCCATTGCTGCAAGCTGTCCACTCCTTCCTGGAAGAGCTGGGCCCTGGGAAGAATGAGCTCCAGACTCGCTCTCCTATCAACAAACAAAATGTCCTCTGATTGTTACCATCGGTGAGCAAGATTTGTATCGTGCAGCGAGCCTTGCCAAATTAGAGTGCGGCATTGCACGTAAAAATAGCTGACCTTCGCTCTGCCTCTAGTTGTAAGGCTTCCCACTTCTGTTGGAGAGTGGAGAGCTTGACCTTTGCCTGCTCCCCCTCTTCTCCTGGGTGGGCCTCCATCAGCCGAGGACCCTCCAGCATCATGGAGTTCATACTACGCCTTCGGTCTGTTAGGAGGCGCTGCAAGAGCTGTAAAAGAACAGATAAAGCCATACGCCATGTAATCAAAAAGGTTTATCGTAAATGTAGTAGTCTATAATCGTTATCTTTATTTGTAGAAAGAGAAAAAGGAGAGTTGATAAATACTTCAAAGCCCCCGCTGAAACTTTTCAATCAAAAAAGTTCTCATCAATGCTACAGAAAATGTTTACCTTGGAGGTTTGAGGTTCGATTTGGGAGAAAAGGCACGGCTTGCAGTAAGAACTGACATTTATCAAAGCCCCATTCTTGTTTTTCTGCCTTTGTGTCAGAATTCCTGTCTCGTGTGTCAAGCTTACATTGTTAGGAGCCAGGCAGGTTTCACCTCATCCAAGGAGCTCACAATGGCTGTGATTACAGCTGAAAGGTGAGAGACTTCCCTACTTTTTTCATACCCCCAGGACGTGTTCACAAAGACTTACTGAAGCTCATTGTGTCTATGAGCGCCACCCATTCACCTCTGAATAGAACTGAATTTATATTATAAAGGAAGCAGTTGAGCATTTTCCCTGACCTCTGCACATCTTTCTATAGGTAAACCTTTCCGGCGTATTCCCCTTGCTATAGTACTTCAAAGATGTTTTTGGGGACAAGAAATGAGGTGATGTGATGTTGGTGATAACAGACCTTTTGTTCTTGGAGCTGTGCTTTCACCACTTTGACCTCTGAGGATGGGGGTTTCTGATTGGCTGTGAGCTCCTCTATCTCACACACCCATGTGAGCAAAGCTTCCAGATTTTGGAGAAATGTCTCAGAATCTGTTGACACATCCCTCAGTGCCAAGGCAGATTTTGTTCCCTTGAGAAAGACCATAACAAAAAAGTTAGCTGAAGTATGACTGAATGAAAATACTGCAGCGAATGATTCCAGGTGAAACACGATCGGTTTTACTGTTGTAACACAAGTCGAAAAGAGTTAAAGGTAAAAACATACCCTCCATCTATCCAGGCTGGAATCCTGGTCTGAACTTGAGTGTCCATCACTTTGGAGCTGTGAAAAGACAATCCACATGTTGTTTCAATTCATAAAATCACTGTTTTAAAGAAGGCCTTGCACAATGAGAGCTTTTAAAGAAGTCTAGGCTAGAAGAGATGAGAAGAGGACAGAATGAAATGGAAAACAGATGAGACTTGTGTTTGAAAGTTTTTTATCAACCTCAGCAAGTTCCTCTGCGACACCATTCAGGACTCTAACAGTTCTGGTGACTATGGGGTCTCCTCCCTTATCTCCAGATGGATACTCTGTCACTTCCACAATTTCCGTTACGATCGTCTCTGTCACCTCCGTCACCTCTGTAACCTCTCTTGATGCCAAAGTCTTCCAGGACCAGGGGCTTCCTTCTCTGGAGTCTCTCCTCTGGAAGCTAGCCCTCCTCTCTGCAGCGCTCTTGTCTGGGTGAGCCAAGGGGGATCTGGCAAACTCGGGTGGTACTGTTCTCCTTGTTAGTGTCCCATTTCGGGATGTTTTTATCGGAGACGGGGTGCTGTGCCAGGCATTATCCAGAGTACTGGTGCTCCTGATTGTGGAGGCAGGAGAGCTGCGGAGGGGTTTGTCCGAAATGGGAGTATGAGTCCCCTCCTCTCTCTTATGATCAATTTCCTGCGGCTCCTTCTCGCTCTCCACCTCTCTTTCCTTGTTTGCATCCTCCCTTTCTTTGCCTTTAACAACCACTTCTGGTTTGGTGTCTCCATGTTGCTCCGGGAGCTGCCACTCTCTTCGACGTTGGTAGCACTCCTTCAAGAAGTCCTCATCTGACCTCACATGCTTGGACTTCTGGCCCAGGCAGCTGGGCCGGCTGATGAGGTTACCCATATTCCTTCAGCCCAGAGGCTAGTGAGGTAATAGGTGATGTAAGGCCCCTCGGCCATGCATGCGGAAGATCCTTCAGCTACCTAAAATAAGACAAGGGGTCTCTGGGTCATCATGCAGTATACAAATGCTCATGTAAATCAACAAAACATATACCACTGCTCTTCTTTTTTTAAAAGCATAACTTCCTTGCCTTAAAGTCACTGAGTACTGCTTGCCATGGCTACATCTTCAGAAGACTGCTATGAGACCAAATTAAACCAGTCTTGCTAAATTTCTGTGCCAACATTGCCCTTTTCTTGGCACTGAGAGAACAGAGGGAACTACAGCAGAGATACTTGGCCTGGATACTCCCTTTCCCTTTGTCTTTCTTTAGACCACATACACACATGCTCCCCATCTATCTCACATCACCAACTGAAATATTCTAAGCTAAGAAATCAATGTGACAGGCTTGTCGAGGATCCCACTGTTGAGCCTGGCACAGAGAAGCGGTGGCAGACGGCCAGCTCTTTCTCTAGCTCAGCCTGGACCAGTCCTGGGAAACCCGCTAAGGATCTGATCAAATATGACAGCCATAAAAACACAGACATCGCCTCATTTCTCTCGATGACAATAAAAGAGGGGCGTACTAGGAACACAGAGTGGAGGGCAGTTAGGAAGACATACGGCAATCAACAGTGTGTGCAGTAAAAAAATGATGGTGTTTTTATGGAAAAACAGCAAAAAATAAATGTGTTTCCATAATGATCACCAAGTGGAGCTTGTAGGATCTCACTACTACAATTCTGGATCCAAGAGTGAGCAACATCTTGTTTGACCAAAGCCAAATACTACAGGAAAGACATTGGCATTGACAGTTTCAAACTGTGTCAGCCCGTCTGCTTCCTCCTCAGCTGAGTGCCTTTATTTTTTTGACAGAAGTGTTAAAGGTGAATGTAATTATTTTGGTCTAGAGGAGCTGAGGTGTGCCCATCAGGAGATCGCAGGGAGGGTTCCTGTCGAGGCCGGGTGCTCCCTCTGAGGCGGGGTTGGACCAGCCCATTCAGAATTACGCAGGTCACCTCAGGTCATGCTTGGTGACTTAAGCTGTGTGTATGTCTAGGGGGGCCAATATGGGTCATCAAAGGGGGGAACTGGGATGTTGCTTCTACAAATACCGAGAACAGGTGAATTTATAGTGTCTGTTGCTGTTACAGTCAGCTGCACTGCTGTAGTCAGACAAATTTATGCTGAATATGCAGCTCTTTTATCTTTGCCAGGGGTTAGACAAAGAAAGTCTGGAGCCAAAGATAACTTTGCATTGAGCTATTGTCAGTATCGACCCTCATATCTGAATCAAATCTCATTTGTGTGTGAAAGTAATTATAATTAAGATATATCAAGGCCTTTAACTAAATGAGAACCTTAAAATGACCTACTTTGATATGATGCCTCCATGTGCATTAGGCTAGTAATTACCTACATCATGTATGTCCCTGCTGAGCAGATGATGCAGTCAAGGGATCCACGGGGGACGACACAGTCAGATCAGAGAGTGGTGCCCAGACAAAGCCCCGGCCTCTCGATCAATGATTACCCAGTTAGCTCAGATCACTGCCCAGCGGTCTCATGAGGAGGGCAGAGAGAGTGCCTGTGGCCGTGTTCACATGGGTTAACAATTCAAGGGAGAGGGTGTGCCGTGTCTGGTTACTGCGCCGCATGTGTGGTCGTTTGCTAAATTACACGCTTGCCTCTACAGTGATCTCACAGCAATGTATGTGAGGATATGCTGAGTAGTCTCATTAGAGAGCACATGGTGCACTAATAAGGAGATGTTTTTAAAAATAAAAATGCAAATGTCTTGTTTTATTATGTCTGCTGTAGACTGGGCCACTCAGACGAAGATATATGGCATACTTTGAATAAAAAAGGCAATGTAATCATTTTATAGACCGCTCTTAGCCCTCACATGAAAGAATACAACCGTGCCATGACCTAAATAATTCTGCAATCAAAGCAAACCAGGGAAACCTTCCAAAAATGCCTCAAGCCCCTATCTAACATGTGCCTCTCACTTTCTAGCATAATGATACCAGGAGAACCACTCCACCATTTAACTCTTATTGCGGATGACCTAACCATCCCATCACTTAACCTATTTTGAAATGGCCCTTAATCTAGCCCAACCCTTTCTCTGCTCTCAACGGTGATTTATGATACATGACTGCAGTCCATTTCCTGATGAATTTGATTACAACCATGGTCTGGGGGCTTCTCCATGGTATGGCAACAAAAATATGAAAGAAATAAATCTAAATGTTATCGTTTAGAAAAAAAAAGCAAATGAATCAGTTCCACATTTTCATGCCTAATTCTTTAAAATCTAAACATGGGGACACGTGTATGTTTATATATTCAAGTGTTTTGAGCAGCACCACGCTCCTCAAAATACTATACAAAAGATGAAGTGCTCGTTGCTCTTATTTACTGCATCGATTGACCCATTTACATGATTCGAGAATCGTATGGGCGGGTTTGCAATTAGTAGAAGAACAATAATCGTCAATCACAACAGTAGAGCCCCATACTGTCGTGTCACTGTTGTGTGTCTGCCTCTGTTAAGGGAGGTCCTGAAGTAGTAATCATGGTAGTGGTCCCTAATCAAGGATGGCAGCTGTGCATTCACCCATGAGACTCATAACATTTTAGGGTGGATATTGTACAAGGTCATACGTGCATCTTAGAGACAGCCCTTGAAACATGCAACACAAAGATCCTGTAATAAAATATCAGCATGGGTTTGGCTACATGAATAGTTACTGAAAATATCCATGCCTAGGTTTGACAAAATGTTGATTAGAACTGAGAATCCTTTCATTAAATCCAAGCAGCTGAAGAAAGAACTAAAATATACTTACATCAGAATGACCCATTCACACTGATTTCATTGCCTGAGCTGCACTTGTACGTTTCACTTGGTTAGAATAAGTAAAGAATATCCCACAGTCACAACTCCTTCACTGTCACATGGCTCCCTCAATCACAGACCAACAAAGTCCAAAACCAAACTCTCCCTGAGCCAATCCTGTGCTACTGGCAGTTTTGGCGGTTTGAAGCTTACGTGAACCACACTTACCCTGAAGCACAGTTGAGCCCAAACAGCATGAGTAAAGGAATCCAGCTAGTCCTCAATCACCATTCAAAAAGAAGAGAAAGGGGGAGAAAAAAAATCCAGCTTTGTTTGAGCATCCTTTGAACGGCCTCCCGGCTCCAACATCCCAAACTGAAGGCTCCTCCTAACACACACACACATACACACTCAATCAAGTCCACTCATTCA
Source organism: Argyrosomus regius (assembly GCA_946959425.1). NCBI lineage: Eukaryota > Metazoa > Chordata > Actinopteri > Sciaenidae > Argyrosomus > Argyrosomus regius. The sequence goes on along the minus strand of OX336884.1, from coordinate 8,146,916 downwards.
CACATGCCCACATACAAACACACTTTCTAAACACACTCACACATGCCCTGATAACTCATGCTTTTCCGTTGCCCACAGTCACAGGCAAACAATGTCCTCCTCTCCCCTCGCAGTGCACCCCTCCCCTCCCCTCACTTCACTTCTCCTCCCACCAGCTCTGCTCCTCTCCCTTTCTTCTTTGTTGTGGGAGCTGTGATAGAGGAATTCCTTCCTTGTTAACGCCACCGATGGGATAGTGCGCCCAGATGGAGACAATGTATTCCAACGGCTCAGTTGAACTCCCACAGTTCCCAGCCAAGAGCAGTTTTCACATGGAGGTCAGATTGTGCCAGTTCCACGCAACAACAAGGCGGTGGCATTCTCACCAGCGCTGCCGCTGCTCAGGTTGCTCCTGTACCAGGCAGCTAGGCGGCAAAGTGCCCCCTTTACCTACCCCAGGCTTTTCTCTCTCACTCTCTCCCCCTTCTCATCCAACAAAGCCCCTCCTCTGGGCCTGACTGTGGCTCAGAAACTCCATGCTGCTCCTGCTTGAAAAATGGCATGGGTGGGGGGCAAAAAAAAGGAGACTTTTCTAAAGACCCCTGGGCCGCCCTCGGAACATTCACATGTTAAGTGACAGCTGCCTCAGACCATTCCCTCTCTCGATGGCGAGGGAGAGAAGTGCAGGCTACAAAAGAAGGGACCCACACCCACCCTGCTACCCACCCACTCACACATCCACCCCCCAACCCCCTTGCAGTCCCCCCTTCTCCCCATTCAGAGTCAGTGCAGCAGTCTCCACAGCAGCAACAAAGACGACTAATTACTGTAAAACATCTCAGATTACTTTTCAACTCACTTCCAGCCATTGCAACCCCGGCCCATAAACAAAGAGGCTGGAAGAAAACACACACACACACAAAAATAGACGGCAATGGGAAGATAATACTGAGTCTTTTCTCAGCTTTTTGGCATGGGAAAGCAAAGGAAGGACCCCTATGGTGAAATTCTATCATTCCCCATTTCAGTAAGTCACAATATTTGCCTGAGAAACACCCGAACACCAAGCATACTGTCTGCAAACACAAACACAAGCAGCATTTTCTGCCATTTGAACTTTTTCTGTCAAAGATATTCCAAGTGTTTATGCAGATGTCACCTTTGGGATTAAGACTTCCCTCAATACACCTGAAGTATCTTTCTGGAAATGACGTTGTGTGCAGAAGCGTGCACACAGGTGACTGCCTTACTAAGAGCATTTATGCCTCAAATCCTGCCCTCCTCTCCGTCTGTCTTTCTCCAGCCAAGCAAATCGTCAACCAATCAACTGATCCACCAAATGCGTGCATGCGTGTACAGTACACACACCCACACACTCTCTCTCCTTTCAGTCTCTCTGTCTTGCCAGGAAACACACACACGCATGCAAATACCCACCAACCAGCCGTCTCCCTCATTTGAGAGTTAGGATAGGTTAAAGGAGGAGGAGGACAAACTCCTTCAATAAACCTTTGTCTCCTATAGTTTTGTTTTACATAAAAGGTATGATTTGCCTGTATTTAATTTCTCTGTTAATGCAGCCACAAATGATAATATCATCTATGAGTGGAAATGTTCACATGCTTCTCTGCTTGCATTCCGCTGTGCAAGTACACGCGGTATATTACCTCCTGAAATATCATATTATCAGTAGCACTCGTTCCATTGTAAAGTGCCTTCTATGTTACATGTGAGTGGAAATGTCTTTGAACCTGTCAATGCAAACGTGGTTTATTGAGCATGAGATGCGTGCACAGTCCTGATTTATTCGAGGTGGGTCACAGAATCAAGATGTAACTCCATTAACAAAGGCTTGAGTTCAGTATATTCTGTGGGAGCGTCACTCAGGGTACGTGCCTTTCAGAATGAAACACAACCAAAGATAAAAGCTTTGACATTTTGCTGTCACATTCATTAAAAGGCTGAATAGAATTTGTGAAATTTGATAGAAGACGGAGGGTTTACAGCCATGCCAGTGTTCTGTCTTTAGTAGGTGATATTTACCATGTACACCATCTTATTTTAGCCGTAGCATGTTAAAATGTGATATTTGGCACCAAGCACAAAGTACAGCTGATTGGAATGTCATTTGTTTTTCAGATACTGTATTTGATCATAATCCAAATTATGCCCAAAATCATGAGAATATTTACCTTAAATGTCTTTTAAGGTAAATTGCATTTACCTTATTTCATGGCAATCCGCCCAATAGATGTAAAAATATGTCATGCAAAACCAAAGATTTAAACCTCATGTCAACCTCAAATCGCATTATATGAAATTGCAATTTTTCTCAGCCTGTTGAAGGTGGATGTAACGAGGCTCAGCTATGATTAATGAACGATATGTTTTAAATAATTACAACTGGGTGTTCAGTAGTCACATAGCACACAAATAATTAATAATAATGAAATCAGCTGATTGGGATGTGAGAGACTTTTGTTGCAGCTTCATGTTGCAGCTGATAACGTGATGTTATTGTTGCATGAGAATGTTTCCTAGCGCAGTGCTAGTCTTGTGAAGCAGTCCATCATTATTGTCCACAGCTAGTCCTTCAACAGCAGTATAAATCTCAATGAATGAGCACTAAAGATGCTGCTGGTGGTAAAAATAGGCTGTTAATTCTGTTCTGAAGCTGCTTCAGGTTTTCACTACGTTACTGCCCCATTTCTGACCCCCTCAGCCTCTTCTAGCCTCAATTTATGCAAATGGTGATAAAAAAACAACTAAAAAGTGCCTGTCACTGTGGCTGAGGAGAGAGTGAGTGAATTGAATAGAATGACCCCTGTAGGGTCAAGTTATTTAACCCCCGAGAACTCCAGTGTTGATGCAAGAGTTCCCAGTCTCTCCTTAATTATTCCTCAAAACATCTCCTGTATCTGACAATCATGGAGATGTACAGTAGTACAAAAATCTGGGAATTGCACTTTATGAAATCCTTTAGCTGACAAGATGGAGCTCTGACAGTTTAGCTGTAAAATAAATGCACAAACTCACAGATAGATGTTTCTTTGGGTCACTCTGACCGCTAATGTCTTTAGCTGTTTAATGAGCAAGTAAGGCCCACCATTCCCCGTCCCCCCTTTCTTTATCTGAAAGGAGCTGGCAGTGATGAGGCAACACTTTGCCAGGAAGACATTGTTGTAAAACCATGACACCTGATCCCGGCTTTCAGCATCCTGCAGCCCCCTCTGTACTAATTAAATGATTTTGCCAAAATCCTCTCCTCTCCATTTCACAGTAGGCGCACACAGTTCTTAAAAAGACAAGAGCTGATGTGGCTGAAGAGCAACTGGAACGCTGAGCTATGCAGTGATGCAATAAACTGCAAATGAAAGAAGAAAAAAAAAAAAGCACATCTTTCCATCATCATCAGCCCTCATTATCCTTCCAAAAAGCATGCAGTAATGGAGTGGATGCAGGTTTGAAGTGAGTTTCCAAATTAATGTGATTCCAAATTATCGTCCAATAGGGAGCCTAAATTTGATCAGAGATCACATGTGCCGAAAGACTGGAGACAAAAAAAGATTAATTTTACGGGCTTGTTTTCCCCCTCCTCTGCAATCTCAACCTCTCTGCTGCCTTCAAATTGAATAAGACCTCAATGGCTCCTCTACAGAACATGGTAATTAGCCCTCTTCATGAGACATGAAAAAAAGAGGGGGTCCCTTTTAAGGGTCAAACCAGAAGCACCATTCAACATGCACACTGTCATTTATCACCAAAAGAGGTTGCTTCCAAGAAAAGTAGATGAAAGCCTGCATGGGCTTCCCTACTGGGTTGCCCAGGCCATGCTGAGCTGCCTGGATGCTGGAAACTACAATCATGTGTGAGACATCGGATTTAGTAATTAAAGTTCATCATCAGCTCTGCGTTTGATTCAACTGTTCCCAGGAAAAGAGGATTTAGCGCCATAAGTCCACATCTTCCATTGAGCACAGGAAGGCAAAGGCAATAAAGGAAGAGGCCCCACATTGCCATTAACCCTGATAAAGTGTGTGAATAAAAAAATCTCTTATGGGAGAGATTACCTATAAGATGAAAATCAATTTGACACGCCAAGCGAGAGAGAAACAGCCGGAAAGAGTAGAGAAGAGTAAACAAGTTTACTTTACTGCCATCTAACCATCCCTCATTATTCATTTGTCTTGTAGGTGATTCACAGCAATGAAAACAAGCGCCCTTTTTCCCCTAAAGGTTATGACAGCGTCAGAGAGCAGAGACGCTGTTTGCTGGCTGTCAGAAACAGAGAGAACAGGATAATAAGCTGTGATCTCTCACCCCTCTTCCTGGGTCTGTTTGTAAGTTGTGTGTACAAGGCTTATTTGGGATGCAGCATCTGCCACAGGCCCGGGGAAACCAGAGACCTTTAAGACACAGAGGGCCTTTATCCAGAAGAGCCTCATCGGCAGGGGGGCAGGGAAAGCAGAACGAAAAACTTCTGACCTCAACCTGACCGTCAAAGTGACGAGATGTCAGTGACATGATATTCAGCAGGGTAACAATATTAGGCCTTCATATAGACATAGTGATCCTGAATTATCTATATTTAGAATATGTATTACTACTATTTAGAGTGGCAAAAGCTGCATATTTCAACCATTTTCGAATGACTTTTAGCTTTTTAGCTCTTCCTTCATGAGTTTAACATTGGACACATTGCCAGAAAATTTGAATTTGTGAGAAGCGCATTGATTTGTCATATATTTCATTCACCAGGTTAGCTAAAAAAAACAGTATATTTATTTTATCTATAGAGGCTGAGATTAAAAGTTTGTCTCGGAAAACAGGAGTCGACGAAGCATTCTCACTACAAGGTCCATTTTGAGTGTATCACACAATCTTCTGTAAACGCACAGTAAATCATTTCTGTGGCATCAAAACAATAATAAAAGAAATAGTTTGATGACATTGTGAAGTAGCGTGGGACCAACATTCTCCATATCACTCAATGTCACGCTCAGGGTGGGAAGCTCTTTCCAATTATACCGTGTTACATTATTAAAGTGTATCAGAATTGGCTGAACGCTAACGTTAGCTGTCGTCTAACTGTAGCTAATTGGTTAGCCAATGTATTGTTTTACCCTGAAATAAGGTCCAATGTCCCTCGAGGTTTTCACTGTCTATTGTCTCATTGTTTTATTTGCTGATCAATCAAGATTTGTCAGATTGAATCTGCTCAGGAACACACGTTCACGGACGAGGCAATATAGTAAATTTTAATCCACAATGCGTTTAGTCACATTCCCCATTTTTCTTCCTCACTCTCTGATGTATCCCGTGTTTCCCCCAGTATTGTAGAAATGAGGGGAGCTGTAGGGGAAATGATGCCGTTGAGAAATGACCAAATAAAATGCACCTTGAGTAAAATTAAAGATTTCTCTGAGTTTGAACATACTACCTTTAAATGAGTCTCTCTTTTGCACAGCGATTTGGAATTTTAAACATCTACAATTCCATAACATCTGGGTAACTCCATCTGTTGAGGAAGATCCTGTGATACGATCAAAAGATCCAGAGCAGCTACTTAATAGACCTAGTGTGATATCAAATTAAATAAACGATGATAGAGCATGTTATTCATGTCATCCAGACCTAATCTGAAGTACTCAATATAAAACTTAAGTTAAAATAACTTCAAATTTAGTTAGTATAACTTTAAAGATTTGCGGCAAATTATGCAGGAACTATGCCAAACATGCAGATTTAGTGAACTGATGATTCGTTCCTTGAGTTGCTCTATTAATATTATATTCATATATTTTACTTCATTCATATATTCATGCTTCATAAGGTATGAATTCCCAAACTGAATGGTATTTCCATCTGAAATGGTTATTATATTCATGCTTGACAAGCTCCAATTTGAGGCTCATATGCATCGCAGTGTTGATGGGAAAAACAGTGTAAGATGTGCCGGTGCATGCCTTGTGTTAAGGAGCAGGTGTGTGTCTCTCTCCTGTGTATTGTAGAAGGGTCTGCATACGGGGGGCTGCTGAGGGATGTCCTCATTCATGCTGCTAACTAACGAGTCCCTCAGGCCCAGACTGAAACCAGCAGTGCAGCAGACTAACACCATTATCATGACAAAGGTCTGTGGTCGGATGCAGTACGATAAAGGCATGGTAGAGATAAAAAGACACCCCCTTATTTCACACACTCTCATTCTGGGTCAGACTTAAGCTCTCTAAAGTGTTCAAGCTTTCATAACATGCCTGTGCATCTTACATGTCAGTCTCCAGGGAAACAGAGACAAAACGTTAACATATAAACAGAATTTTTTACTAATAATAATGTCTTGTGTTGAAGAATGTTTTCGTAAAATTCTTCCCGGGATGCTAATCAATGAGTTTCTTCAAAGGTCACACGGGTTCATACACAGATCGTATTTTGTCCCTTGGCCCTTTTAAACCTAACAATCAATTAATGGCTCAAACATTCAGTCAGTACAATGGAGCACCTTTACCTCAATAGACCATATAACTAAATCAACCAAAACCAATTTTTACTATAACAATAAAAACATCAAGCACTCTTGATCCTTTTGTGTAACTGATTCACAGCTCACTGAAGAAGCTGCAGTCAGCCTTCACTGAGGATAATCAAATAAATTATCACCTCACCATCTTGCTGCATTACAGAGCTGTATCATGTTAATGTTCTGCGCTAGAAAGGCTTTCAGTTGGTGCTGCGCAAGAGACTGAGCTCAGTGAAAATGTTTCCCCCCATAAAGACATAATGTTACTGTTTCATTGTTTTATTGCATGAATTAGCAATATTCAAAAAGCAAAATTAGAGTTTTAGTAAATGTTTCTCACATGCAGAGGTAGACAAAATCTGATTGGTTGAGTTAGACCTGATGGGAGGAACCCAAGAACGGCAGGTTTTATGGCCAATTAGACTGATAGGTAAAGAGACAAAGGGGGGAAAATTAATTGATATTAGCAATGTTATTGATAAGGTTAGCTGACCTACCGTGAGCACAAATACATAAATATTTCATCAAAGTTCAATCTTTGCCATTCAGGCGTGTCATTTATGAAATTTTTATCCCAACCAGTAATTTCTGGCTGCAGCCTTGACTTGACAAATCTTTGTACAAATATTGGTATAAATGGTTGTATGACAAAATCTACAGTTGGTGTTCAATAAATGCCTCAATAGTCAGATCAGAGTGCTCTCACCATAAAGATCCTGCTTTTCTTTTTTTCTGCCCCCTTGCCTCTTCCTCCCATCTGAGTCTAATGTCTTTTCAGCGTGTGCGCTCATGTGTGCAGAGGGCCTCCAATGCCGAGCACTTCTCTAGCCTGGCTGTCCAGGCCGGGCACAATGGAGCCTGATTCCACAGCCCCTCTGTCCCCCTGTGGCCTAAAGAAGTCTCCCTGCAGGAGTGAAGGAGGACCACCTCAGTATCCGTCTGAGTATGTCGGACTTTGAAAAACCTTCACAATCCCTTTCCTCTTTCTCGTAACGCTCAATTAACTTTAGTGTTAGTATACTGACCAGCATGACTCATTGGCTCATTTTCATCTTGCTTGTTTTTCTTTGCTCTCTTACCAACGTATTCCCAGCATTCATTGCAGGTGCTAGTTTTACTACCATTAAAATGAGTTAAGATCAGTTTGCATTGATCCCGCATGGCTGATTGATGAGTAGAGATAAAATATACCACTCCAAAGCTTGCCAGTGTACAATCTTTTTACTTACTGTCCAACTTTAAAATTATTTTCAAATGGAGCCCTTTTGTTATCTAGAACAAAAAGGTCATGAAATCTGTTTTTTTCCCTTTTGTTTCTTCACAGCCTCACCTCATTGTCTAGCCATGCTAGTGATGTGGCTCTAGGGCTAGTGATGTAGGACTGTTTTGTCAATTGGTTCACCACTTTGGTTGAGACAGATACATTTAAACAACTATCAAATAACTTGCCATAAAGTCTGGTACATATCCATGATCTCCAGAGGACAAAGTCCACTGGAATTTGGTGACTTTTCAAATAGCATCACCATGAAGCGTCGCCAAGAAGTTTTACATCTGGAGTTTGGTATGAAATACCTACAAAACTGACATTTGCATCAGCTTCAGATGTAATTTGTGTTTGACACTAATTAGCAAATGTTAGCATGCTAACACAATGGTGAACATAATAAACACATGATAGCACTGCCATGGCAAATATGGTAGCATGTGGACATTAACATTCCGCTTAAAGCACTGCTGCTTTTGTACAGAGCCACTAGCTCTGCTGTCGAGTCCTGTTTCTTGATGATAATGCAACATTGTTGTGTTGTTTCCCAGTGTGATGAGAACACAAGACCTCACGTTTCTTTGTTACCTTCAGAACAGCTGCGGTTGTTGGAGACATGATGGATGGATTTTGCACGTAGACTTGCTTGGAAAGATGAAAATCATGTGAACCCCCTTTGTATGATCACCTCAGGTGGAGGATTGGATGAAACACATGTACAGGTAGTTTTCTGATGACTTTCACATGGCGTATGGTGGACAGAGAAAGAGTAAAATGTAGGGAGGCAACAGAAGGCAGACAGACAGTAAACCCAACAAACCCTGGGATCCAGAGGAGGCAGCCTCATCTCCATGCTCTTCAGCCACTGTCTCAGTGCTCTGATCTGACCCCTAAACTCACACTGCCATTGACTCAAGTCCTCCTCGTCCCTCCTAAAACAGAGACAAGCAATACAAAGTGTAAGAGTCGTATTGATTATATTTTACTATATCTAAAACATATGGGAAATGGAGCACATACACTAAAAAGGATAATCTAGCTAAACAAATGTTAATAATCACCTTGTTTATTAATTTGTTTATATAACAAATGCCTCCTTAGGCGTTTTATTTTTAAGATCTCTGACTATGGTGGCAGGAAGTAGAAAGACAGCAAAGTCATGACCTGTACAACAGCAGGAAGAGGTAAAACAAAGCTTTCAAGAATTATTATTCTCATCAAAGGATAATATAATCTGAGCTTAGAAATGATAATGATATTAGAAAAATATCTCATTAGGGAGGCATCTGCTCTCTCCCTGTCTGCTGGGCTGGAACCTTAGTCGTCTTGTTTCAGTATGTTTCAATGAGATGCTTTACAATGTGCTCACTTCACAATTCAGTGTCTTTGTGTTGTTACAAATGCAGACGCACCGGTCTATAAATCTGATACAGCTGAGCAACTGTTATCACAGGCTGAGTGTTTTGTGCTTTTTAACTGTTGGTGGCCACATATTTGCTTCACATATAAAGTAAGTCAATTAAAAAGATCTACATATGTGACGAAGCCTTACTGCTTGTTGAGTATTTGCCTTTAATTTGTCAGGTAATACAGGATGCATGTTCCTTATTATTGTAGCACTGTGTTAAGAATGAATGAATCTTACAAATGAACATACCCATAAGTCTGATCCTGTGATGTGGGTGTGGGCAATCCAAACACAGCACTCCTTCTATCCTGCAAGAGAACATTGGGGGAAAAAAAAAATATCTATACACACAATGATCCTTGCACCAGTTCTTGTGTGTAGCTTACTTTTAGAACATTTTCAACTATTTCATCTAACACTTCATTCCAACGGTTCATTACGGTTCTTACCTCCCTGCCTCCAACCTCTGATGGAGGGAGAGCTGGGAGGGAAAGTGTCAGATCAGAGTAGTCAAGGGAGCTTACTGAAGAATTCTGGGAGGTGAATGCCCCGTTTCTTCTGTTGGCAGGCTCCTCCATCAAATCCAGTGGCTAAATTTGGCACATACAGTAGAGCAAGAGACGTTTACATCTGGTATAAATGGACTGGGTGTGAATTCACATGCATACCAGTTGTGTCCAATGGTGGGGTGATTTATAATGATGATCTAAAGTTTCAGGGGTCTGTTACACCTTAATCAGATCTGGGAGAGAAACAAGCTAAGAGCTAAGACAGGTATTATATAGCTACTGTAGACCTAGTTAGATCCTTATTAATCTGACAAATACCTAATTATTTAAGTAAATATAGACCTCAGTGTATTTATAACAATGACTTGTCGAGCAGGTGTTGGACTAAGTGTTTCACCTGAATGATTCACTGTTGCGTCCTTGGGGATGAGTGTATCTCAATCTAATGCTGCCCTCATGTGGTCAACTACTGTGTTTTCCAGAGGGAAAATTTATACCACTGGAAAACCACTAGGTTAATCAGCAGAGACAGAATATTTATGGAATTGTTTGTCCTCTTTCACCCACTGGTTATCACTTTCATGAGATAAATTCAACTTTCTGTGCAGTGGTAAAGAACAGAAAGGAATAAGGAAAATCCTGGTATTAATGTTTCACTGCAACACGTTTGCAATAGTCACATTACCCTTCATACGTACGATGAGCAAGGAAACAAGCTATTATTTTTTTTGCATATATTAACATGTAGAACTAGCTGCTCTACTGTTGTGTTTTCACATAGTTGTGCTTTAATATGGAGGGATGGAAAATAGACATTATGTGAAGTGATTTATTTTTGATTTAATAGCGTCATTAGTGTTTCAATGTAACTAACTCATGTGACAGCAGCACTGGCAAACATATTGTGTTTTAAAAACAGCTTCAGATGAATGGGTATTGATGTATGAATGACAAGAGGGCCTCTTCAGAGCATATTTATTTACAACATAGTGTTATGTTCAAAACATACAACAGTATCCACTCACCATATCTTTCAAAGCAAAATCTGCCCCATAAGCAAAACGCACCAGTTAGTTTGTAAATTCATATAATGCTAAAAATAAAATCGGCAGTTACAACTGCAGTTGTCTTTATTTTACACTAACATTTTTCCCAAATATCCTTTGTAAAGTTAGTGAAACATGCAAGGCAAATTCATAATATATCAAAAACTTGAGACAAAATAAAATGATTTACAGAGGTAAAACACAAGAGATACATAACAGAAATGCTGTGGAAAAATAACTATAAACGAAATAAAGCTTCAAACTGTTTTTCAGTTTGCAAAGGAAATCTGTGGCAAACTGTTAACTGAAATGAGTTAACTTGATATAATACATACATTCATGCAATGTGGTGCTATATCAAATATGTCAGTTCTCCAAATGTCATTAGCACTTTGATTGGACTAAATTTACAGAGAGATAATACAAAAATAATCTCAGCTAAATGAAAATGTGCTGTTCTACCAGTAAAGTTAATCCCAAATGAAATGAAAGAATAAACACGCAGATGTATGCTTTGAGTATTTAAAAGAAAATCTGGATATGACAACATAAATATTACTATAAGCATTCAAGTTATAAATGAATGAATGAAATGAGTGTTCCTAGGAAGGCATCCCAAGATGGTGTCAGGTTGACTCAGCCTCAGCTTTCTTCAAATGTGATGTGAATGGAAGAAAGGACAAACTCAATAGGAGATCTAGAAACAAAAGAAAATAACTATGAAACAAAATCATAATAAACCAAATCATGCAGTGAAAAACTGAAAATTAAATTAAAATTGCAAAATAAAGTTCAATGAAACTTAGGTTTATCTTTTGCAAATTAAATGAAAATGATGCGTTTCCAAAAAAAACTAACATTTATATACTGTACCTGTGGAACTGCGTGAGGATGACAGGGACTGACAAATCCATCCAATTCCAGGGGATCGTATGCTCTGGCCAATTGAGTGTCTGTGTTCATATGTTGCATTCTGAGGGACTGAGCCAGCTGTTAAAAACAACAGGATAAAAATAGCAATAATGAGAATTTTGAATAGAATGAGTTCACTACTGATACAACCATGATAGTGTGTGGGATAGGGGAAAATGGCATAAATAAATGGCATAATCTAGGCTCTGATATGTGATCAAAATCAACTGAAGTAAACAGACAACAAAATAAAACAAAAGGAAAACAAAAAAACGTCAACTTACAAGAACCAAAATAACAGGAGGCAGGTCTGTATGGGAGAGCAGGATCAAGTCTGACATCATCTTGGGATTTACCAGGAACACTTGATTGATGATGAATATAAAGAATCCAAAACTTGGAGTGTGTAAAACAATGGTGTAATAAAGTCAAAGCTGGCGAAAGTCCATTGAATATTAATGGTAATAAGTACATGGTAATGACAAATGTGAAACTGGTTTTAGAACAGTCTGCATAATTTTAATTCTGTTACTTTTTTTCAGTGTTGTATTCCTGATGTGTCTCATTTGTGGTGTTTTTACTGGGTGTATTATTTAGTTAAGCAACATTTAACATAAAAACAATAAAAACAAAATCTGTCCATACTCTATACAAACATTCAGAGATTTGAAGGCATCTATGTATTTTAGAATCTGTTAAAAACATTAGAACTAAGTTAACATACAGTATCTCATTAAGTACTGTTGTAAAAGATAAAAAATAGACAAATGTTCTTAAATTTCAAAGGAAACAAGGAATACTGGAAAAATATTTCTGTTTGACATACATACAGTATATATTAGTTTGAGAAAGCACAAGTATACAACTTTTTAACAGGTGTAAAATGAAAACTATTAAGTCACTTAAAAAACATTTCATGCTTTGCTTTGAAAAATATAAACTGACTTGGTTATCAGTACTAAAGAAAATTAATATCTTGTATATCTAGCAAGGCCTGGTTATGTCTCCATATATGAGGCACGTGTTTAGACATGTTATATATGAAAAAAAAATCAATAGCCTAGGCAATTCTTGATGTGATCATATGCAGGGCAGAATAAATAAATTATATTTTCTTTGTTACTGTAACTTTTGTTTCCTATGAGAAATGCAGCTCTAAAGTGCATTAGTATTGTTGCTTCTTAGACACAAGTTGTTAGGAAGAGAGCTAGCTCATCAGAATCTGCGGCTGTAGCCAGTTGAAGAGGATGAGAAGGAGGAGGATGAGAAGTTCATGCTGAAGCCAGAGCCAGCATCAATGCTGCCTCTCCTGGAGCCGGTTCGAGATCCGGTCCTTGAGCCAGACCGGGAACCATAGGCAGATCCGGGGCCACTGGCATTGTAAGGACTGTAGAGCCCTTTGCTTGACTGTGAGGAGGCCTCCAGAAGTCTTAGGCTAGATCCTTCCTCGACCATGCTTTTGTCCATGGCATCTTTGAAGGAGATTTTCAGTTTGGTTTTTGGACATGTTAGATATTTAGAATAAGCACCAACATCTCTCAGTTTCTGGGCAGTGCGGGCATCAATGGTGCCCTTCTTGATGGATTCATCTAGTGACACTCTGCCATCAACATCAGGCTCAATAAGTCCACCAGTCAGATATTGGACCTCAAGGAAACGCTGCCCAGCCTCATAATACAGCCAGCCCTTCTTTAAAGCCTGGGAGGCAGACATCTTTACTTTAGTTCTAGGGTCTTCGAATCCATAGAATGCTTTTTGGGCCAGGTTGAGGCGATCAACCATGATTTTATCTACAAGGCCTTTTTCTGTAGCATCAGTAACTGGGAATCTCTCTCCAGTTGTGGGGTCAATTATTCCTCCTGTGCAGGCTTGGGCCTCCAACAGTCTTTGGCCTGAGATGTTGTCTACCAGGTTTCTGTGAATGGCCTCAGTGATTGACACCTTCTCCAGTGTGTCTATGTCTAATATTCCAGCTATGGGGCCAGTCTCTTCTGATGGGTCATTCCATATGACTGCAGGTGCTTTAATTGATGGTATGGGGCTCATAGGAGAGGAGTAGGTGGAACCAGTGGTGGAACCAAAGGAGGATGAGCGAGAGCGGAAGCCTCCCATGTTTCCAGAAAGCATGTCCGCAAATTCTGTAATGGACAGGTTTCCAGCTCGGTATGTATCAAGAGCCTTCTGGTCAATGAGGCCACGTGAAATAGCATCATCAACATCGTACTGTCTGCCTGACCTCCTGTCAATGATAATGGATTTAACAGTACCATCAGAGGAGGTCATTGTGATCTCTTCCCATTCACACTCCTGCTCAGCAAGCTCCAGGTAAGTTTGGTGGTCAATGAGCCCCTTCCTGTAGGCCTCGTACACAGTCATTTCTTTGCCTGTCTCTGGGTCTACGATGACAACTCTGCGTTTACGAACTGAGGATTTGGAGGAGGTCTTCCTTTCTCGCTTCTTTTCTTTCAGTAGCAGGAGCACCAGGCCAGTGTCGGGATCAGTGATGCACCTCTCCATGAGCTGGAGGTAGGTTAGGTTTTCCTCAGTGTTGGGATCAAAGAAGCCTTTGGTGTCATCAGATGGATCTGTCAGGATCTCGTTCATTTCCTCATCAAAGAAGCCACGTTTGTAGGCCACCTCAACTGGCAGACGATGACTTTCTTCTGGGTCAATGATTCCACCAGTAGCAATCTGGGCTTCCAGGAGACGGATACCATGATCTTTCAGGATGAGCCCCTTTTTCATGGCCTGGAACAGGGAGATAGTTTTGCCTGAATAAGGATCTCTATATCCTGTCACTGCGCGCTCAGCAGAGAGGAGCTTGTCTTTGAATTCAGGTCCGACAATTCCCATTCTCACTGCTTCATTGACAGTCAGTTTGAGGTTTTTGATTGGATCAATGACATAGCCTGTAGATGCCTGTGCCTCAAGGAGTTCAAATGCAGTGCCTGGCCTAATCATGTTCTTCTTCATGGCCTGGTAAATTGATAGACGTTCTTTTGTGGACTCCACCAACACACCACCAATACAGCTTGTGCCCTCAAGGTACCTTGATAGTCTATTGCTAACCTCCTCCACTGAAATAAGACCTTCATTCAGTTCGGTGACAGTCTGCTGGTCAATAATCTGTGAACGGAGCAGCTCCTCCATTGTGATCTGTTTCCTCAGACCCTTGAACATCAGCCTCTTGTCTCCCAGGGAGAGTAGTCGTAACCCACCATCCAACTTGCATCTCTTGAGCAGCTGTGCATATGATAGGTTCTCTTCAGTGACAGGGTCAACAAATCCTTTAACACTGTCAGTCAACTTTTCATTGGTTTCCTTGTTGATATAACCTCTTTGCATGGCAATGTCTGCTGGCAGGTGGAACTGGAATTCAGGATCAATAATACCACCAGTGGCAGTTTGTGCTTCTAACATTTTCAGAGCATAATCCTCTGGAACAAGATCCTTTTTCATGGCCTGGAAAAGAGATATGATTTTCCCACTGTATGGATCCTTGTATCCTGTGACTGCTCTCTCGGCTGATAGTAGTTTGTCATGGATCTCAGGGCCAACAACACCCTTACGAACAGCTTCATCAACTGTGAGTGTTTCATTTTTAACTGGATCAACAATGAATCCTGTAGCAGCTTGTGCTTCTAGGAGGCTGAGGGCTGTTTCTGGTTTAATAAAACCCCTCTTCATTCCTTGGTAAATGCTAATCTTGGAGCTTGAGTCAGTTGTGATACCGGCAACACAGCCTGTGCCATAGAGATACTGTTTCACACTGGTCAACTCCATTATGTCACGGATGTCCCTTTTGCCTTGTTTAAGGAGGTTGTACGTCTCCAAGTCAATGATGCGGGCACTGTAGAGCTCCTCGATAGTTATCCGTCTCCTTATAGTCTTATATGACAGTGGATCATTTCTGATGATCTCTCTCTGTTCCATGATCTCAATAATAATGATGATCATCCGCTCTTTGGTGATTTTACCAGAACGATATTCATCCAGGAGCTTCTGCCTCTCCGACTCTGGAAGCAAATTTGAGTTCATGACATCCCAGAGGTTCATGGGTTGATCAGCAAGGCCCTCGATTGGAATGTCAATTTGGGTGCTGGTCAGATCACTCTGTGTTTGTTCCTCTGTGTAGAGGTATGTCTTCTCCACAACAGTTGGAGACTGAGGCTTTGAGAGTGGGAGTATGTACAGGCCTGTCTCAGGATCTTTTTGACACTTGTCTTTAAGTTGTCTGTAGGTAGCATTCTCATCAGTTTCTGGATCTGAGAAAGCCTTGTTCTCATCAGATGGTTCAGATAGGGTCTTGGCAGTTTCTTTGCTGAAAATGTTCTTCTGATATGCAACGTCAGTTGGGACACGGTGGCTATTTACAGGGTCGATGATTCCTCCACTAACCATCTGTGCTTGTAAGAGTGGCATGGCATGCTCTTTCAAGATCAGTTCTTTTTGCATTGCTTCAAAGAGGGAGATTTTGTTGCCTGTGAATGGATCTTTATAGCCAGTGACAGCTTTTTCTGCAGACAGGAGTTTTTCATGTAGTTCTGGACCGACAAGGCCTGATTTCACTGCCTCATCTACTGACACGCACTGGTTCCTCACTGGATCTACAATGAACCCAGAAGCAGCCTGTGCCTCAAGAAGGGAAAGACCTGTGTTGTGTCTGAGAAGCTTTTTCTTCATAGCCTGATAAATGCTTACTTTCTCTTTTGTTGGCTCCAGGTAGATGCCAGCAATGCTATCAGAGCCCTGGAGGTATTTATTGACATTGGGATTCTCACTGACTTGTTTAGGTGTCGTTTTTCCTTGTTGAAGGAGGTCAAAGGTTGCTTTGTCAATAATTTTTGAATCATACAGAGAGCCTGCTGGAACAGGAGCTCTGAGTCCCTTGAAGCTGGACTGCTCTTGTTTCTTTGCCTCTTTCTCATCTACAATTGTGATAACAATCTTGATTATCTTTTCAATGGTAATCTTTCCTGACCTAAACTGTCTGAGCAGGTCAAGCCTTTGCTCCTCAGTGAGATATTCAGAGTTGATAATTTCCCAGATAGTCATCTTCCTGCCCTTAAATGGTCCAGAGTTGAGCTCCACAGTTGCCTGAGTCATAGCCTCCTTTGACTGGACTTCAGTGTATGTTAGCTCCTCTTTTGCATTGATTGCTTCATCAGAAAGAGGCAGAAGCTGGAGACCGGTTTTCTTGTCAGTGACACATCTCTTGAAGAGCTCTGAGTATGTGACATTTTCTTTTGTATTGGGATCAAAGAAGCATTTAGTTTCATCTGTGGGACTGCTGAGAATCTGTTTCATTTCATCATCAAAATAATTTCTCTTGCAGGCTACATCATGAGGAATGCGATGACTCTTTACTGGATCAATAATGCCACCAGTGGTCATTTGGGCATCGAGCAGTCGGATTCCTTGTTCTTTAGGTATGAGATCTTTTTTCATTGCCTGGAACAGAGATACTGTCTTTCCAGTGTAAGGATCTTTGTAACCTGTCACAGCTCGCTCTGCAGACAGGAGTTTTTCATGCAGCTCAGGACCAACAACACCTGCTTTGACAGCTTCATCAACAGTGTATTTCTGATTATGAACAGGGTCAACCACATAGCCTGTCCCTGCTTGGGCTTCAAGCATATTCAAGGCAGGCCCTGCCCTCACCATGTCTTTCTTCATAGCTTGATAGAAGGACATGGTCTCCTTGGATGAGTTAATAACTACACCTGCAATGGAGTTTGTACCCTTCAATGCTTTGTGGACAGGCTCCATTTCAGACACCTCTTTGACGGTTTTATTGCCCTTGTGCAATTTGTTGTACAGGTCTCTATCAATGATTTTGGATTCCAGGAGCTCAGTGGCAGGGACAGGCGCTCTCAGACCGTCAAAGGTAATTTCATTCTTCTTCTCTTTCTCCTCTGCCACAGTAATCACAATCTTAATGATTTTTTCAATTGTGATTTTGCCTGTCTTGTATTGACGGAGAAGGTCTTTTTTCTGGTCCTCAGTGAAGTACTCAGAGTTGATTATTTCCCAAATGGTGACAGTCTTTCCTTTGAATCTTCCGAATGGCACAGATACTGTTGTTTTGCTGAACACATCCTTGGTCTCCTCCTCTGTGTATATACTTGAGCACTGAGCAGCTTTGTCTGTGATTGGCAGGAGTAGCAGACTGGTGTCAGGGTCAGTGGTGCATCTTGTCATTAGCTCAGAATATGTCAAAGGTTCCTGAGTGCTGGGGTCAAAGTATCCCTTTGTGTCATCTGTAGGGTTGTCCATAATCTTGTTCATTTCAGCATCATATTGTCCCTGTTTATATGCTATTTCATTGGGCACACGGTGACTATTGATAGGGTCGACGATACCACCAGTTGCACGTTGAGCCTCAAGGACTCTGATGGCGTGATCATGTTCTATCAGACCCTTTTTCATAGCTTCAAAGACAGAGATCTTCCCACCAGTGTATGGATCTTTGTAGCCAACAACTGCCCTCTCAGCTGAAAGCATTTTGTTGTGCAGTTCAGGGCCAATCAAGCCTTCCTTGACAGCCTCATTAACAGAAAGCTTTTGGTTCTTAATGGGGTCTAACATGTAACCTGTGGCTGCCTGGGCTTCAAGAAGGATCAAGGCTGTTCCTGGAGTAATCTTCTTCTCTTTCAGTGCTTGATACATTGACATTTTTTCATTAGATGGTGTCAAAACACCAGCAATGCAGTTCTTTCCTTTGAGAGTTTTCTTTAGATGTTCGGTCTCACCAAGCTCTTGCACAGTGGTTTTTCCATTTTTCAGCTTGTCAAACTGCTTCTTTGATAAAAGGCCAAGGTCATGAAGTCTGCTTGCAGGTACCTTATCACGGATTCCGTCAAAAGACAAGGGATCTGGTCCTTTCTCTACACTGTCTACCACATCACCGGCATTTTGGCCATTGTAAACTTTGCTTGTTGCCATAACCGTTGTTACATGGATGATCTCTTTGTCTGGGACAGTCTGAGTATGTTGTGCTTCTTCAAGCTGTTGCAGCTTCTCACGCAGTTTCTGGTTCTCTTCTGCAAGAATCCTTTCCTGCTCTAGTCTCTTCATCTCCAGTTCTTTCATTTCTTTTTGCTTGTTATGCATCTCCTTTTCAGCCTCTTTCTGTTTGTTGAGAGCCTCATCCATGGTAGCCTGGAGTTTTTTCTTCTCATCCTCCATCATCTGTCTCTGGCGTTCCTGTTCATCTTTGAGAGCTTTGGCCTTTTTGACTTCCTCTTCAAACTGGCTCTCCAGCCTCTTTTTCTCATCTTCAATAAGCTTCTCCTTCTTCAACAGCATCTCCTTTTCTGTCAGGAATGTCTGCTGGAGCACTGTCTTCTCATGTTCAATTTGTTTCTGCTGTGCATCAGCCATCTGATAGAAAAATAAAATAGGAAAAATTAGTTACAATAGGTATATAGGTGAGGTGCATATATTCATTATGAAGGACAAAAAATTACATAAGTAAAAATAAAAAAATAAATAAATGCAGATATAAATAATTAAATAAACATAAATGAAAATTAAATACATTTTGGTAATGAAAAAGGCTTTTTCTGAATTTCTACATGTTTTTACTTTCTATTATTTCTTTTAATATTTCCACGTTTATTAATTAATTTATTTCTGTATTTCTACATGTATTAATTAATTTATTTATTTGTTTGTATGCTAATTGAGGAAGCGGTCCTAAATCAGTTTGAAGCAGGATTGATGGCTTTGAGGGCAAGGGTGCTAGCAAACCTGCTACATGTTGTGGCTGACCAGCTTGAAAACAGTACATTTATATTGCTCTGTCAGATCGATCCAACAACCAGTGTGACCAGAAAAGGTTGTTTCACATTAGCTAACGCTAAAAAAGTGCATGCCATAAAAGTGGCAAATTCACCTGTGCTGCTACATAACATCAGCCCTAACATTACATCCAGACACCCAGGGGGTGCTGCACAAAGAGATAATCAGTAGTGAATTAACCACATGGTTAGCTTATTCAGTTAAAGTTGCAAAAAATGCAGTTGCGATATTATCAGTGAGCTTCTTTATGTGAAATAACCTCTTCTGGTCGCACTTTCTGACAGAAAGGTAGAAACATACTGTTTTTAAGCTTTTTAGCTCACTAGCTTGTGTCATGTAGATGAATCGTATGTTTGCCTAGTTTGCAGTACAGGATCCCCCAGCTAACTAATCCCGCTTCAGAATGAATTAGGACCATCTCTTTAATTAGCATACAAACAGAAATTATAAAAACAAAAAAAGCAGAAATACATAAATAACCTTTTTCATTACCGAAATGTAATTTATTTTCATTTATTTATGTATTTAATTATTTAATTCTTCATTCATTTATTTATACCTCATTATTGTCATTTTTTGTCCTTCATACTTTTTTTTTTTTTTTTTTTTACATATTTTGGCTAAATTGTTTATTTCATTTGTAAGAAATACTGAATGAATAATATAGTACAATGCACTCTGCTTATGCGTACTGCATGGAGATAAAAACAATCCCCTAGTGAAGTTAAATGTGTGCTTTCTGCTATTCATTAGAGGATGATCAAATTGAATTGGGCAGTATTCTTTTAAAATAAATGTATTCTTCCTCTAGCATCCTTACTTTAAGATTCAGGATACAAAATAATCACATTAGAGCAGTGATTCTCAAACTATGGAAAGCGAGCTCCCTTTAGTGGTACATGGAGCAATCGACAATTTTTTTAATTAAAATATTTTTAATGGATTTAAAAGTATATAATATTATCAAGTACCGCTAAAATTCAAATTAAAATAACTATAATATTGCTGAAATGTAATTTACAATCTGTTCTGTCTTTTCTGAAATATATTTTGTTTCAATGTAAACCTGCTACGTAGTCACATTCAAGTGCACACATACATCACCCTGATTTGTTTTAATTTAATTTTAATTTAATTTAACTGTGATGGGAAAATAGTTAGCGGAGCTAAAAATGAAAGGTTCCAAAACACTGCAATCGTGGCTGCAAACAGTAACTACCAGGAAGAGAAATGTGGATCAGGAGAAGAGTATTTAAACCTGCCTCCTCCGTGGACTGTCCATAGTTGAATAGGGTCAGCTATTTGGTAGCCACCAAAGTACAACCATTATGACTTTGGTGTAATACTGTATTTTTACATCGTGGTTATAATGGTGGTACTTCAAGAGCCTAATATTTTCTGAGGAGGTACGCAGTGTAAAAGGTTTGAGAACCACTGTATGAGTATTTTCTTTTTTTAGTATTTCCAACTACATTATAGAGTCCAGAATTATTATCCTCTTGGAACTAAGAATCCAGAATCTTTCCATAATGCTATTTTGCTGACTCTTTAGGCTAGCACCTTTTGTTTGTGTCATTTCATGTGTTGCAACTTTGTGATATTAGAATTCAGTGCTCACTTTTGGAAACTAGTAATTGTACACTAGTGATAAATCATGTTATCTTAAGTGGCAAGGGGCATAATTTAGGAAGCCTTGTCGTAAAAAAGTATCCCTCAACAATGCTTCATGGTGCATGGTTTATACTATAGCAAACCTAGGGGTGGGGGTTGTGGGTGAAACCAACATACACATCTCAACAAGGCAGTTTGGGCTGTTGCATGCATTTTGTAGCAATTGATGCACACCAGTGCAAATCATGGTCAGATGGAGGGCAGACAGGCTCAATAGGGGTGGTGACATCTCTGGCAAACCTTTTAGCATGGTGATGTTGGTGGCAGAGTTTTCTTGCCTGACACATATACATATATCTGCTGAGCAGGAGGCATGTTTGGTGGAGGTGTCTGCATCTCGCTACACAACAATCAAAATGAATACCAGGAGCATTGTAACAAATGAGAGCTTGGCTGTAGATCACAAATGTCTTTTTCTTGGCTGCTAATGGGTATGTTTAAATGTTCTTTTTATCCTTCAAATATGGGTAAAATTAAAGATTTAGCTAGCATCCATGATAAATGCAGTGGAACATTCCTTTAAAACTCCCTGAGAATTGGCATACATTTTCCTAGAGGTTAGGGGTTCTGGTAAATCTGGGTCTGCATTTACTGTAATACTAGACTGTCTCACAAATTGCTGATCCCCACTGACATTGACTTTTGACTAAATAGCTAATAAAATATTATATTTCAATCATTTCAATCTGACTTCAAATTATGTAGTCTTCATTTATTATTTATTTTATTATTTTGGTTGGCTTGAGTTGCAACTGAGTTTTGAAACTTAAATAAATATGAAGCATGACTTAAAATAAAGAAACATTCCAGGATATGAGGGAGCATTCGGGATGTGATTTGCATGAGCACAGTGCACTGTAAAAGAAAATTTAAAATAAAAAGATATGGTTTCATGGTTAGTAAAATCAAAGAAAGGAATAGAGGAAATTTAAGAAAGAAGTGTATTAGTTTCAGAAAGTTAACAATGACATAAGCTGCTCTGTTATGCCATTTTTGACACAATACCTCTTTAGACTTATTTTGAAGTTCTTCAGCCTCCATTTTCAGTCTAGCCTTCTCGTTTTCTAGGTCTGTGATAGCTTTGCGTAAATCGTCAGCCTCTTTGCTGGTATTTAGTCTCGCGACTTCCAGTTTTTCCACTACAACCATTTTTTCCTTGGTGGCTAGTTCAGTCTCATGAAGGCGGGACGCAATAGTATCGGCTTGTTTCTTGAATTTTTTAGCCTCCTCTTCAGCTCTGGCCTGGGCTTCACTGAGCTGAGAAACCTGAAGTTTAAGTCTTTCAGCTTCAGCTATGATCTCCAATTGCCTTTTCCTCTCTGCTTCAAGTGACTTCTGATATTCCTCTGTTTCCTCCTCCAGACGCTGCTGCATTAGTTGTTTATCCTCTAGCAGTTTTTGGGCCTGCTCCTGAGCCAAGTCCTTCTGCCTTTGGAGCATCTCTGCTTCAGCTCTAAATTTAGATGCTTCTTGAATGGCCTGCATTTTCTCTTTGAGCATTTTATCTGCAAGAGCTCGTTGCTGATTGAGGTCTTCTTCTGCAATCTGTCTCAAGCGTGCAGCCTCTTGGGCTTCTACACTAAGTCGAGCAGCATCCTCTGCAAGCTTTTTCATATTGTCAGCCTCCTTGGCAAGGAATTTTTGTGTATTATCTTTGTCTTTCTTAATGAGACGTTGATTTTCCTCCTCAATTTTGATTTTAAGTTTTAGTAGTTCCTCCATCTGAACCTTGACTTTGAACAGCTCCTCCTCCACTTGGGCCTTTTGTTTGACAGCATCATCAACCTCATCCTTCAAGCGCTGCAGCTCCTCATCAAGGACAGACTTCTGCTTATCAGTCTCATCAAGCTGAAGTTTAACCTTTGTGAGTTCTTGCTCCACTTGGAACTTCTGTTTTAATGTTTGCTCTGCTAGTTTTTTGTGCTTTGCCATCTCAGCATCAGCTTGTTGCTTCTGCTTGAGTGCTGCAGCTTCTGCTTGTGCTCGTTTAGCAGCTTCAAATTCAGCCTCTTTTTTCAGCCTCTCAGCATCCTCCTGGGCTTTGGCTTGGTTTGCAGCTTCTTGCTCAGCAGCTGCCTTTTGTCGTTCTGCTTCTTCTGCTTGTTGACGAAGGAGAGCTGCCTCCCTTTCTGCCTTCTCCTTAGCAGCTTCAGCTTCTTTGGCAAGCTTCTTGGCTTTCTCATACTCTTCTTTAAGCTTCTTCTGCATGATGGTATCTTCCTTCTGTTGGGCAAGAACACTTTGGACTTGGTGCTCTGCTGCACTGCATTTCTGGGCTGCTTGTTGGGCTGCAACAATCTGTTTTTCTGCTTCTATGTCAGCCTCTTCTTTCTGCTTTCTGGCTTCTTCTGCTTTCTTTTTCAGACGATCAAGCTCGTCTTGGGCAGCCTTGCGTTGTCTGGCTGCCTCTTCCTCTGCAGCAGTAATCTTCTTAACCTTTTCCTCTGCTTCCCTCCTTCTCTTCTCCTCCTCAAGGGCAAGCTTCCTTAGTTTTTCTGCCTCCTCCTCTGCTCTTAGTTTGCTTTGTTGAGTTTCCTCTGCAATGTTTTTCAGTTTGTTCAGTTCCAGCTCCAGATCAAGTTTTCCAGAAGAAGCCTTTTCAAAGTTGAGCTTCAGAATTCGGATTTCTTCTTCGACAATTCGCCTCTGTTTGAGCGTGTCATCCACTATTGCCTTTTGTCTTTCCATTTCAGCCTCAGATGATTTTTTGAGTAGGACGATCTTTTCCTCAATGTCTTGCTTGTGCTGGTTGGCCTGGTCTTCAAGAGCTTTCCTCTGGTAAGACTCATCTTCAGCTTGCCGGCGGAGTCTTTCATTTTCTGCCTCCTTCTCTTTCAGGGCAATTTCAGCCTCTGTTTTTAAACGAGTGGCATCGCTAATTGCAGTCAGCTTCTCCTTGAGAATCCTTTCAGCCTCTGCTCTTTGACGTGCTGCTTCTTCCTCAGCAACTTGCCTTTGACGCTTGGCCTCTTGTGCAATGGCTCTAAGCTTGCTTGCCTCCTCAGCCAGGTCCCTCATCTTGGTGGCTTCAGCCTCAAGAAGTTGTTTGCTCTTCTCTGTGTTAGACATGGCATCCTTTTCTGCCTTGGACTTAAGCTCATTGAGCGAATCCATTTCACTCTTCATTTTGGCTAGTTCATCCTCCAGCTGTTTCTTTTTTTGTTGAGCGTCAACAACTTCATTCTTCAGGCGATAAAGTTCATTTTCAAGGAGAGATCTCTGCTGTTCTGCATTGTCAAAGTCTGCCCTAAGTCGAATCAGCTCCTGTTCTGCAGTGAGTTTCTGCTGAGCTGTGCTCTCAGCTAATTTCCTCTGCCTATCAAGTTCTTCCTCGGCCATTTCTTTCTGCTTCAGGGCGGAGTCTTCAGCTTTGGCTCTCTTTTTAGCCTCACGCTCAGCCTGCTCCTTTTGTTTCTCAGCATCTTCTTGAGCCAGTGTCTTTTTGTGAGCTTCTTCCTCAGCCTGGAGTCTTAGACGAAGGGCCTCGTTAGCTTTTTGCCTCCATTTCTCAAGCTCCTTTTCTGCCTCTTCTCTGGCATTTTCTGCATCCTCCTGTTGTTTCTTGAGATATTCTGCTTCTTGTTGAAGCTGAAGGACAGCATCATGCTCTTGTTTGAGTGACTCTTCCAGCTTTGAGGTCTTCTCCACAAAGGAGATGTGTTTGCTCTGGAGCTCAGCAGCGGCACTCTTCTGAGCTGCCACATGAGCAACCTTGATTTGTCTCTCTTTTTCGACCTCTGCTTGTTTCACTTGCCTTTCAGCCTCTTCTGCTTGCATCTTGAGTTTTTCAAGGTCTTCCAGAGCTTTTTGTTTTTGCCTAGCAGCTTCTTTCTCAGCCTCTGCTTTGCGCTTGAGTTCCTCCTCTGCGGTACGCTTTTTCTGGGCCTCTTCAATGACTTGTTTGCGGAGCTTCTCAGCTTCTTCCTGGGCGGCCTTCCTGAGTTTTTCAGCTTCAGCTGCTCTGTCACGAAGCTGCTGGAGCTCAGACTCTGCTGTAGACTTTTGTTTTACTGTTGTCTCAAGTTGGATCCTGATCAGGCGGATTTCCTCTTCAATCTTGAGCTTGCTTTGACGAGTTTCATCCACCTGTTGAGTTTTGCTCTTGATCTGCTGCTCTGAGAGATTTTTGAGCTCAAGCAGTTCCTGCTGGACGTTTTGCTTTTGCTTTTCTGCATCTACGGCAGCAATTTCTCTCTTGCTCACTTCTTCCTGCATTCTGAGCTTCAGCTCTTGAGCTTCTTTCTCAGCTTTGGCAATGGCCTTTGCATGAGCTTCAGCTAACTGCTTCTGTTTGTCTAACTCAGCCTGCATCTTGGCCATTTTTTTCTGCTCTTCCGCTTTGAGTTTCTCTGCAGCTTTCTGCATTAGTGGAAGCAAATGGTAAAGAAAGGATTACAATCAAGCATGACATGTTAAAAGGTAACACTTTACATTAACTAGCTCAAAACAGTGTGGATTTGAATTGTAATTACTGTAGTAATCACAGTTAATCACACTGAAATAAGAGCAATGTAATGTACTGCATTACCCAGGCAATGTTAATGTTAAAGTTAGCTCAAAAGTCAAGATCAATCACTAGATGCAAATTAGATGCACATTCATCAAAGTGATGTTAAATTCACGATGCAATCAAAACAATTCACAACAAGACAAATCAGGAAAAAAATGGATGATGGCGATGTATTAATTAATGTATGGAAACAAAATATCACTTCACAACACAGCAAGGAAATCATATGGCATGCAACTGTAGCTGTAGCACTAATGTTTAAAAACTGCATTATAATTGTGTTTCTAATATAATATTATAGCCTGCTAGAACTAGTCTTATTGAGCTCTAATTCTTATCAAATTGTTGAAAATAATTTGCTTCAATTATTATGTAAAATGTATTGTGAAAGTGGCAGTAATATTTGTTTGTTTTCAAGTATGTCATTTTATATTTCCCACACTATTTAAATATTGATATGGTTAAATGTGTTTAATTGCTAGTTGTTTAAGTCTTTCTGTTGAACTGTCACGTAAAAATGTTTTATTCTTATGTATATTGTCCAAGTGCAAAGTGTGGGAACATTTGTTGACACAATTCATTTTTTTTATACAATAATAATAATAATAATAATAATAATAATAATAATAATAATAATAGATTATTTTTTCATGTTAGAGTATTATTCACACCATTCACTTTTTATCTCATCCCATGCACTGGGGGTTCTTTAAATCACTATTTGCCACAAAATAAGATGGAAAAGAAAGGCAAAGTCAAGGATAACAGGTTCAGATGATGTCACTGTAAGACAGTTTATGAATCCAGAAAGTGTAAGCACTGTAAAGTAGGTTAAAAAGAATCCTGAGTTATATAGTGTAAGTAAGGATGATAGTAACTGTAAGACAGTGTGTATAGTTGCTATAATTCTATAAAAGGCTGCAGTGAAAGCAAGAAAAAAAAAAAGAAATTTCCATGGAAAGCAAAAATGCAGATTGAGAGAGACAGAGATGTTAGGATGACAGAGGGAATGGAGATTACACAGTACAGTAGGTACTCGAAACACTGTGGATAATTTACCTCTTTAATGCTCAAACAAGTTAAGCATTCATCATGGCAAAGCACTGGCAAGCAGTTAAGAGAAGCAAAAGAAACAAAACAAACCATTAGGGTTAGAAAATAATATAAAACTTTAAACTTGTGTTAATTTGGAAAGAAAAGAGAGCTGAAGACCATGATAACCAGGCTGAACCATAGTGAACCATAGAGTCTCAACCTTGATTTTAACCTCAGGGGGGGAAAAAGTGGCCAGAGGGAAAAGAAAGGAAAACCGTAGTGTAGTGAAAGAAAGAACCCCTCATTCTAAATCTATAATGGCACAATACACACAATGAATGGAGATGAAGGAGCTAATACAATACTTCCAAATAAATCATCTATTTAAAATCTGTATTCATATGAATGTAAACACACTCAAACCTCATGCATCAAGTGTGTGTTATATTTGTATTTTTTCCAATGTTTTCTGAAAGGATATAATATAAAACTGTGCTTCTCTAGCTAATACTGTAGATCAGCTACAGCATGCCAATGTTTCATGCGTAACCAGTGCAAAGGAACAATTTGTCACCCGTACATTAATGTAGTGTGTGTGTGTGTGTGTGTGTGTGTATGCGTGTGTGTGTGTGTGTTTCACACAGAGAAAAGTGGGTGCATGCATGCGTTTTTGTGATCGGCGGGTCATTTTGTTTGTTTGTTGGTTGGTTGATTATTTGGTTGGTTAGGTTAATGTTAGAATTTAGTTTGTTTGGGATCCTCAGCCAGTTGTCACGCACCTCCTCGTCCTCCAAGCGGCGCTGTGAGTCAGTGATGAACTTGATGTACTGACTCGTCAGAGTCATCAGCTCACTGTACCTGGTCCTCAGTGTTACATACTAATACGGGGAGAAACAGACCACATGTGTCATTTACAGATTCGCGTCAGTTAATGGTTAAGTTGTTTAATATTTATCAAAAATATTCATGACTTTCTAAAAAGTGTATCCAATAAAAAACACACCTCCTGAATGATGTTGTCAGAAGCAGAATCCAGTTTGGTTTTCTTCAAGGGAGAAGTAAGAGGCTCCACCTGAGCTTTGTAGGCGACCAGCTGGAGTTCATAGTCCTATTTGAAGAAAAAAAAAAAAGGACCACACATCAGTTATGACAGATACTTTCTCGAAATGCCCCAAATTAAATTATTAATAATAATGAATGCCATGTAGTGTTGTTTAATGCTCACCTTGATAGTATCAATGTATGCTTTAGCATATTTTTGACACTCATCAACTTTGTCTTTGTTGCTTTCAATCTCCTCCAGCAGTTTCTGTTTTGAAAAAGGAAGACAGAGTTGAGCTCACTAGTTTCATGTGAAGACCACTGGCTGTCTTATGAAGGCTGGTAATATCAACAAACCTTCTCCTGGGCAAGTTGTTCTTTCAGAGTTTTGCTGTCAGTGATGGGCACAGCCTGGATCTTTTCCTGCCTTTGCTTGGCATCTGCGATCCAGCGTATCAGCCAGTCGTAGCTCTCACGGTAGTAACCGAGCTGGCGGCCAAGCTGCTCTAGCTCTCTCTGGCGAAGGTCAACTTGTGTGAACACGGCCTTCCAGCGATCCTGGAGACTAGACAGGAGCTGGCGGTAGTGGTCCAGCTCAGCATCGCGCTCGCTGTGAACACGAGACATCTTGTTGCTCACTGCAGTGGCCTTCTTTAGCTCTTCTTCCAGAGAGTCAAACACTGGCTGTTCACCCTCAGCCTCAGCTCGCATTTTCTGCAGATTCCATTTGAAAAGAAAAGCCGATCAGCAGTGAGCAAACAAGGTCAAAATCATCAAGTGAAACCAGGCTAACTACTTAAAGGAAACTGTTCCCAACTAAATGAGAGAATGATTAGAATTTCTTTTGTATGCAAATATACAATCACTTGAAAAGGTTCTCTTCTAACAGATATTGAACCCTGACACCTCATAAATCATGCCGTTTACCTTGAGCTTTGTTCTGTATGTCTCTACTTGCTTGACATCATTGGGCACGGTGTGAACCTCACGCAGACAGTCCTCGTACTGCTTGAGTACTCCCTCAGCCCCTTGTGTGTTACGGATGACCATTTCAACAGTCTTCAGCCTGAAGCAAGAAACAATAAGTAAATAAAGTAGCGAAGCACAGGGGCATTAGGAAACAGCTCATTTTCTCTTAACTCTCAAGAGTATGAGGCTGGGGACTCACTTTTCAAGATAAACAGAGGAGAGCATGTGGGCATGATCCATCTTCTGCACAGTGAGGTCGAGCTCTGAGCGCAGCACAGGAGCTGAGGCAGACTGCTGAGGGGAGGCCAAGACCTCTTGTGTCTTTACAGACACCTTATTCAGGTCCTTCTTGAGGCCCTCAAGCTCCACCTGGACTTTCTGTAGGACAGAAGAAGACAATAACATGTGAAGAGTCAAAACAGGACTGGGGTTATGGGGAAAAAACTGAATCAACTGATAAAGAAATCCCAACCAACCAGATTCCAAAAATGTGCCAGACGGCACCTTTAAATTTAAATTAACCTGTGTTGTGCAATGATTGGCCAGAGGCGCTGAACAGGTTCTGAGATCAGAAGGGACCTGAGCACAGCTGTAGTAGGAAAGTAGCCACGAGGCCTACAATCGCTACAACTCCCTCTTAAATGCATACAAACTCAAGATCCCACAAAAAATGCAATTCTCTGCTGTATTTTGACACTTAAAACAACAATGATCGTAGCTCTCACTCCGTTTTCACACTATTTCCTGTAGTTTAGGAAAGGAAGCACAGAGAACATATTTTGGCCCCTAAAGAAGTTTGGCTGATATGAAAACTAGCTGAGGTCATGATATGCACAAAAAGCCCTGAGGGTCAGTAAATGCAAATGCTGCAAACACATAGACAATATCCACATTATGTACAGTAAGGGTGATATGCCAAGATATGCAAATAAGACACATTTCCCCTTGAAGAGGATTTTTACTATTTGTTTCCACTTCTTTACATTAGCTTTTCTCAAACAAGAAAAGCCCTTGAGATAATCCTCTAGGCAATGCCGCTGATTCAAGCGTAGCGTTACACAATACAAAGGAGGTGAAATTAATATGGTAATGAATTATTTTATGTCATATGCTATTTTAACACATTGCAGACATCATTCGAGTACAGCACCTTCTGCTCTGTTGTCTTCTGAACACATTCTTTCAGAGGTTCCTTTTCCATAGGTTTGCGAATGCGGGCCACAGTCCCAGCTTCACAGTCCTCTATACGCAGACGGAGGTCCTTGAGCTCAGAGATGTAGTTCTTACACAGAGACTCATCCTGTAGACCTGTGTAGCAGCATATGTATTAGTTTAGTATGGCAGTATTAGATAAACAGTTTATTTGGGTTGGGGAAAAAAACTGATTTTTGATGCATCAACAATCTAGAAATACTAAATTGTCGTGTTGTTGATGTGTAACTGTACAGTAGGACGTCTTTCTCACCATCTTCTACATTCTCAAATCACTTTTTTTGCAGTGCACTGAAGTACAGTCATACATGCAGCTCTTTGTGAGTTGTGTCACAAACACACGTAGCTCCATACACACTACAGTCACAGCACAGTATTTTCTACCTGGTAGTAGTATTCACACTATGGCCATGGCCACAAGCGTAACATTCTGTAGCTTTACCTACAAATCATGGATTCTACTTTGTGAAGAGCTGCAAAAACAAAAAAGCAACTAGGGAACAAAAACAACATGCATCCACTCAGAGCTCTAACAGTACTGGTTATTTTTAAACATCTGATCCAAGACTTATAAGCGTGGACACACACTAGCTTGGTGCGCTGGAGCTTTGACTGGCTTGATATGACTCACCTCGCCTATCAACCATTCGTCCTGAAAGGTGAATGACAATTATATATATGGTAAAGTTGCCATTCCCTTTATATAACCATGAGTAATTAAAAGCTACTTTGCTTTTTAGAAAAAATAAAAGTTACCTTTCTCCATGGAGCGGAGCAGGCTTTCAAAATGCTGGGTTGACTTGGTGTAGTCCTCCTCAATCTGCATGCGGTCATCAGGGCCAAAGAGCTGTGAGTCCTGGCTGTCTCGCATGTAGTCCTGGTAATGGAGCTCCAGGTTCCTCATGATCAGCCTATATTCCTCTGTTTTCATGGTCTTTAACTGCACAGAATGGAGAAGAATTGGGGGGGGTTACAGTAGGAGGCTGGACTTCTGAAAAACTGAATTCTGAAGAGGTTTATGGAGCAATTTGATCTAATGATGTATTTTTGGTTTGGAGTCAGGTTAATTTAATGGACTGAAATATACAGAATCATCAAAGGATGAACAAATTCTTAATGGTTGTTAATTTCATCAAGGCTAATGTACTCTTTGTAGTACCTGCAGTAAATGAGTTTGACTCTGAACCCTAAACATAATAAAAGTCTTCCTACACAGCCTGCTAACAGACTTTAGGGGTCTTGTTTATGCTCCCAAACCTTGATTTATTAATTTAGCTTCTATTTACAGCTAACAGAATCTGTTGGTTTGATTTTATTTTCTACAATAAATAGAGACGGCTGGGGTAAAGATTGTAACTTTACACCAATCCCTGATGTAACATCTCTTCATAGCTCTTTGTCTTTTCGCATTAAGGTCTTTATACTCACCATGGTGATGTTCCAAGAGCGAATCTGTGTGTAGTCTCTCATCAGGTACTGCCATGACAACAAGCTCTTCATGTCTATATGAAGCCTCTGCCACATAGACACCATCTGCTGATGACCTGCATCCAGACTGGTGTAGGACAGGGATGCAGATAGTGCAAGAATTAAAAAACAGACAGCACTTCAGGGTATGAAACCCATGATGTATTTGAAGTGATGTGTCAGAGATTGGATTGTTCTACAGAAACGGTGGTTATGTCACATGGATCAAGTTCAAGTTAGAAAAAGCTTAAACCTACAGTGAATTCAATTCAGTTACTGAGTTTATATACACAGATGTCACACAGCTGTCTCCTTTAGTTTAGATTTTACTGTGTTCTCACCTGGACACACTGTCCACAGCCTCCTTGTTGACTGGAGGTACCATGAAGCAGACGGAGGGTACCACTGCCTCGTGTCCAGAGCGGTTCAGGACCTTCCACTTGAAAGGCTGAGAGTTGTTGAGGAGTGCACACTCGTCTCCTTTATGGACAGTGATCTGAAACACAATCCATGATAAAGACACACATTAAAGAGGACGTACTGATGTTCTGTGACAAGTGCGAACACTCTGAGCTGTGACTGATCACATATCACTATGGACCGGGATGCAGGAAGTTCTTACCTCCTGTTGCTTGAAGTCACAGACAGCCTGAATAGGCAGTTTGCCTTTGACGGAGGTGGTAGGGTTACGTGGTTTCAGCTGGATGATGGACTTGGCTCTCTTGTTCAGGCCGGTCACAAGGGTCTTGTATTCATTCAGCTGTTCCCTCTCCTCCTGATTATTTACAAATACAATTAAGATTAAATCTGAGCAGTGGGACAATTGTGCTTTTAAAATCATAATCATGATGTACTTTTTAATTCCTACATTTTTTTTAAGAAGCTCATCTGGCACAATCATGTGCAGGTACATCTAGATATATTAATGTGAGTTGTCATCACTCACCACAGCATCCTGCAGCAGATCCTCCAGCCGTGTGGCTGTGGTGGAGCGATCGCAGCTGTATTTCTTTTTCATGTTCTCTTGCATTTTCTTCATCTTGTCCTGAGCCTCTTTCACATCGGCAAAGAACTGCAAGAAAAGGACATCATGGGGGGACAAAAAATGTGACTCTTTGCTCTATAAATATTTATGGATGTTCATGATAGGGTTACTGTACTTGACTTCCACGTATTCATTTTCACCGATATCACTGTTCCATACCTGGTAGTAGGCTGTGTTTTCTTTGAGATGAGCCTCAATACAGCAGCACAGCTGGAGGATCCAGCTCCACTGAGTCTGCAGGGCAGCTGTGAAGGCCTGCAAGAGACCGAGAGAACATGACAACGTTAAGCGAGGTCTCACACAGTAGCTTTTATACTGTATTTAGATTTTTACTAAGCTAGGTTTACTCGAGTAATTACCTCAACTGTCTTCTTGCCAGGATGTCCATCCCTGACATATTTGTCTCCCATGGCCTGGATATCGTTGACCTTCTTCTCCCTCAGCTCCAGCTCTCGCATGAGACCCTGAACAATCCAAATAAAACAGTTAATCTTGGTAGGAAAATCATATGTGCTCATTTAAGTACTTTACCCAGACATCTTTCACAAAATCTAAAGGACTGGAATTAGACAAAATATGAAGCATGTGACCACAGACTTTGAGGTTCTTCTTCTAAAACTCACTGAGTAGTTGTCTTTCTTAGCTGTCATGTTAGTGTTCCTGTCACTCCAGTCAAAGTTGACCTCCTCCTCTTCTTTGTCATTTAACCACATCAGTTCCTTTGTGGCAGAGCTGACGAAGCCGTGGAGTGATTCCAGGTTCCTCAGGCGGGACTTGGAAGAGTTCTGAAAAAACAAACATACGGTTTGAATTAAGAAATCAGTGCTCAAATACATACTACGAAGTTAAAGCCTTCACATTGTGTGCAGTGAATCTGAAGTTATACTAAAATCCAAATAAATATAAAACCACAGAACAATGTTTGAACAATGAATATATTTACCACTAGTTTGCCATACTGAAGGTCCAGTCTACCCAGGTATTCTCTGTATGTGCCCTTGCTGACAGGAGACAGCTGGTTCTACAGAATACAAAAGATGCAACAGAGGTTACTTTTAAAATTAACAGCACAACATTAGATTGTATTTATTTCTTTCCAGCAGTTCTGATTAGGGTACTACCTCGTCAGCCCTGGCCCGTTCAATCTTGGCGCGAAAGTCTTCCACAGTCTGGTGCAGGCCTCTGTGGCTGCCCAGCTGGGACTCCACAGATGGAAGATCAGAGCCCCACTGGGCTTCATCAATACGATGCTGGTTCTCCTCTACCCAGGCCAAAAGGTCTTTGACATAGCGAAGGGTCACGTCATCCATCTCAGGCCGCACCTTCATGCTGCTCTGCTGGGTGGTCTGTGTCACGTTAACATGGCCCATGGTCACAGTAGTCTTCAGACGAAGGTTGTAATCGCTGCGCAAGTTCACCAGGCGCTCGTGGAGGCGGTAA
The DNA here is from genome assembly GCA_946959425.1 of Argyrosomus regius. Taxonomy (NCBI): domain Eukaryota; kingdom Metazoa; phylum Chordata; class Actinopteri; family Sciaenidae; genus Argyrosomus; species Argyrosomus regius. Next base: position 8,113,085 of record OX336884.1, on the reverse strand, counting down.
ACCCTGTGGAGGTGAGAAAAACAGTCAGCTGTTAGCTGAATGTATTTAGATCTGTGTCTTTGTGCAGTTTTGTAACGGGTGTATGCTAAAAGGTGAGTTAACGTGAATGAGCAATTACCTGCGGTACATCTGTTCAGCCTGAGGGTGGCGCCCATCCTTGAGTATCTGCACGTCGTTGAAGAGCAGGCGGATCATGTTGTCTGCCTTGTCCAGCTCCCTCTCCACTTCTGCTGTGTGCTGAGCTGGTTTCCCTGCATTCAGCAGACGGATGTCCTGGAGGGATGGAACACCAATGAAAACTATTTTCACCTTCTTTTCAAATGCCACTCAAATTTTAAAAGAAAATAAAGGCTTGTGACAGTGACTGACAGATTAGTCATTTCTCTGCCTGAAGGATTTTTTTCTCTTTAATTTTCTATAGCTACACGTTTGGCAGATGACCTTCAGAGGGTTTAGGTAAAATATTTTCTTAAATGATGGAAAGAGGCTTAAGTCTGTACTTTGGACTAAATAAGACCATATGACTGCTGATTGTAAGGATGCCAGCAGCCATCTCTGCTCCAGGCTGCAAATACTGCACAGCTGAATTCTTTTAAAAGATGAACTATGAGAGAGTATATAAAACGTTACTTTAAACACAGCCTAGCAAGCATCTTCTGGCTTCTTTGGATCTTTCTTCTTTGTAGTTTGTAATATCTCTAATGTTAGACTTGAATAAGACTCACTGTCTGCAGCAGGGTCTCCAGGTGGCTGAGTTGGTCATCACACACGCCTGACTCCATCTGGACTTTGCTGACAATCCTCTGGAGCCTCTCAAGTCTGGATAAGAACAACAAGAAGAAAAGAAAAAGGTCAAAAAAATGAATTAAATTGTAATAGTCCCTGTGATAGTCCCACAACCTCCACAGCATCAACTCCTACCTTGACATTTCTAAGACTCAAAGTTAACCACATTGCATTTAGATCACCAGAAGCTAAAGCTTACAACTTACGGCCACCTGCGTTGCAGCAAATACTCCAATTTATGAGGGTCACTCACAAATGCCATTCCCACAAATCTCTTATAAAGATTACACTTCCAGCTACGAGGACGTTGGATCTTCTCACACTCCCATTGTGTCTTAGGAAAATACTCTGCAACGTAGCACCGCAGAGTGACACACAAATGTCTCCGTTATCTGACAAAGGCATCCAGTCTGCTCATTCAGTCATTCCACATCTCAGAACCATAAACAAGGCCATCAGACTGCATGATGACCGGACAATCTCGTGACACGATGCCATCCCATTTTCCGGGCATGACGCAATGCTACTCTAAATACACAGATAATTCACAATGTTTCATCCTATTTCATCAGACTTAATTATATCTTTTTATGTGTCCAATTAGGAGGAGGACATCTCTCTCATTTTGATACAAGTCACAAAACAAGAAAAACAGTCTTTCACCAGAATCTTCCACCAGAGCAGGAAAATGATGCAACATGTCTGCAACTGAAAATCTATGATGGTAAAATATAATGTTGTTTAGTAAAGAAGCAACTGAAAAGCATATTTTTGTTATACTTTTATGAAAATAGCTTTGGTGATGTAGGACGCTTAGCAGGCTAGCTAACTCAATAAGCTTGAGGCCAAAGCTAGGCTATTAGCTAGTAGTGTGTAGCAAGCTATTAGAGCTTCTTCTTCTTGTTTTCAATTTGTATTCAATTTAGTAACTTGTTATCTTTTCAATGTTCTAAAACTAAATGCTGTTATGACTGGGCCTTTTAGCCCCTGTAAGAACAAGCTAGGTCAGCATCGTCTTATCCTTTCTAAACCGCTAACATGTAAATGTATATAATATGTTATTGTTATCTTACAAAGCAGCAGCGTGTGATCATCTCTATGTATACACACAATGTATTCCAACTGTAACTTTGTTGTTGTATTTGTGTGCTGCCTTTGTTCATTGTTACATTAGTGGACAAGGTTGTGAATCATCGCCTAATCTGCAAGCTGGTTGTGGTGCCTCACTGTTCTGCCTCATTAGTCTTCTTGGTTGGGACAATAAATATTTGAACCATTAAACATGTAAATATTACTGCATATCGCCACTGTCCTAACCTTTCAAACTCTATCCTGAGCAGCCGCTCTCTTTCAAGGATGGCCACATGAAGCCGACCCCATTCTTTCTCCACATCAATAGGATGGTAGCCTGGAGGGACCTTCACCTGACCAGCATGCACGGCACTCTGTGGGCAGATGACAGTAGAACGCATGAGTCATCACTCATTGGAAGAGAATACAATAAAATACAAAAGAGTGGAACAAAAAATTAGGGTTGGCTTGCCTCAAAGGACTGGTAGATGTGTTTTGACCGGTTCTTGTCGGACTCTTTCACTGGCAGCTCTGTCTCTTTGAACTTCAAGAACTGGCGCCAAAGAAGCTAAAGAAGAAATACATAAAAGATGGTTTTAATCTTTAAATTAAATCTTTTATAAAATGTTGTTTTGTTCCGAGACATCTCAAAACAACCTTTAAATCTTGAAACCTTGACCTTATTTGTGTAAATGACAAGGAAATGTTTTGCACTGGGATCAGTTAAAGTGAATTTGAAACCCTAATCCCCCAAATAGGATAAGCACATTAAGGTAACACATCACACTACAGGTCTAATAGTCTGTATACAGTTAAGTGCTACCCTCTATAGTATCATTCGTTCATTCCCATAATTGAGTTGAACTTATAATGAGTGAAATAACTCCAACTGCCTATATCACATTAAAAATATCACTTGCATTCTAACCAGGGTTAACAGTTTTAAAAAACTACCTCTAAAGCTGGACTTTCGAGGATGCTGTGCTACTGATATTTTGACTTCACAAAGCGAATCAAGAAAAATACTAAAGTCACGCAATGCTTTTGTTCTGCACCGCTGACAGGGAGTGGCACAGGGAGTGATTCTTCTGAGGATTAGGCTTAGCATGATCTTTTTTGGCCTCATTTTCTCAGCACTGGCAGTACAGTGCCAGCCCCACCTACAGTACAACAATGTCTGGGAAAACAGTTATGTAAGCGTGCTCTTTGATCTAACTGTGGATGACAGCCAAAACCTCTTTTTCACAATACTTATGTTATTAAAACACTCACAGAGCTTTCAGTAGTCTTATTTTAATTACATAAAGATAACTTTTTCGTGCATTAAAGGAAACTATTTATTTTAATATATATTTGTGCTCCTCACTGCTGCTCAACTGTAAACGTATCCATAACAAAGACAAATCTCTGGCCTAGAGAAATAATACCAGTATATCATCAGCATATGATCTCACCTCTATCTCCTCATAGCTTGCAGAGAACTTCCTCTCCTCAAAAATCACGACATGGTGGCGGATCCACTGGAGCAGAAGTGTCACCAGCTCGTAGTACTCCTGCCAGCGCAGCTCCAGCTCCTGCAGCCAACACAGCAGAAAAGATAATTTAACAACAGACAGGAGGGCTCTTCTTCTCCTGCGTCTCCATGTTCGAGCACTCACAGACACCACGCTAAACTCAATTAGCTACCAACAATCCAGGTCTTGTGTGAGTGTGCAGGGAGGTAGACAGTGAAGAAGGGGCTGATGAAGGGGGCAGTGATGGAGGGGAAGGAAGATAATGATGGGAAACATACAGAATGAAGCATATTTCTACAATTCTACCAGATCAGTATGTGCAGTTGTACCCACGTTTATGAGGAAATGCATTAGAACAGATGTGAAATCACTATTTACCTTTACATTGGTGAAGTTTAAGATTAATTACATTAAATGTCAGCATAGCATTAATCTAATGGGTGACTTTGTATAAACTCCCATACAGATAATGTGTGACAATACATGAGTCTATCTGTTCAGCTTCTGAAGTGTTAACACCACAAGTTAATTTCCTTCACAAGACTTCTATCTCTCTTTGAACTTGTGGAGGGTTTCGGAAAACATGCTTACAAAAGATCATTTATAGTCACAAGCCTGTTTGGGTTTGATTTGATCTGATCAACCAGATCAAATTAGAACGAACGCTTGTGTTACAGAGAAGCACATTTATTTCTAGCATTTGTACATTACTCTGGAGGCGTGCATCAAGCAAGATTCATGGTATGCAACAAGTTCTGCTTACGTTAGCTCTGATGCCATCATGTGCGTCAGCCCGAGGCATGGCATCATACAAGGATGATACGTAAGTGATGATGGACTTCTCGTCAGGGTGTGGGACGTCGACATCTGAAAGGATAAAGTGAAATTGTATTATATGCCACCTCATTATTTCATGTAGCAAATTAAAAATAACAGTCAATTATCACACAGGTCTGGTGTTTCTGATTAAAGCAACTTTGGGCCTCTTACCTTCAGGGTCCAGAAGGCGTGTCACTCCCAGGTCTCTCTCTGCCACACCGAAGGCCTGTTCCAGGTTCTCCAGGTTGTTCTGGCGGTACACTTTGCCCATGTCGATGAGTCTAGGACTAGGGGAACACAGGAAGGAAACAGGTGAGAGGGGCAATTTATAGTAATCATCAGTGCAAGTTATACATTTGGAGTATCACATATCACACTGCCATTATTCATTTGATGGCATTGTATGAGTGGGTCCATACTGGCTCTTTGACAACACAAGTGTAAGTGTAAGCTACACTTAAATGTATAGTGACACCAGTGGCTACTTTCTTTACATATTGTTTCTTATATTTTCAGCTTCAGAAATCCAAAGTAAAACTTGGGGAATGGGGAAGAATGAAATGTCATTCACTTTTACAAATATGCAGCTTATACAGGTCTGCTCACTGATATGGTATGACCTTAAATATATTAGCAGCAGTGGTGCTTTTTAAAGACTTTCTGCCAATGGCTATAAGCAGTTAAAAAGCCAACTTATTCACTTTCTGACAAACGTGCATGAGCACCTGCCTGTTTGTCCTCTGGGTGTTTGACTCTCTTTGGCAGATGCCAGAGCATCTAAAGGTTGGAATGTAATTTATAGAGCCAATAACATAATCAAATCACCCACGCGTCAATTCCCAGAACAAATAAATTCCATATCCAGTGTAAAACAGCATGATTGAACCTCATCGATCATACATACATACTTGACTATCACACAAAATCTAAATTAAAACAGCTTGAAATGCTTTATCAAATCCAGAAATTTAAATGTGCAATGCATACCCAGCACTGCTGATTATGATACTTAGTAAACAAATACAGTTGTACAAAAAACAACAGTAGGATTAGATTCATACAGCTCTCTGACACGTGAAGTGGAATGGCTCCCATTCTGTCCAAAACTAAGAGAAGACTCCCCATGGCGGATTTCTCGGACAGAATACTGCTTTGTTGGCTTAGAGTAGCTGCTCGTGCTCTGTCCCTCTCTGCCATGAAAAGTATGAGACCTCTTTCCGTGGCCCAGTTCATCACTGCTCGAGCGGGCCCCTGAGCTTTGGGAACCCCGGCCTGAGTCCCTGGAGGATCCCTCTGATGGGATATCCTCACACATCATGATCACTCGGTTATCCACATCGCTGACAGATCCTGACGCGACACCAATGAAGCCCAGGCGTTGCTTTTTTAGCTTAGACTTCTTCCGTACACTGAGCATCTTGAGCCTTAGAGTGTCATTCATTCATGCTAACAAATCTTTTGATGGAGTGATGGTTGCATCTAAATCCATCCTATGCATTCCTCAGGTGTCCATCATCACGTGAAGATCCTTTTAATCCTTTTGCAGGGTTGCAGAGATGAAAAAAGACTCCTAGTGGTACAGCCAAGTCACTGTTCCTTCATCAAGCCTTTCAGCACGGAACCTAAATTCAGCTATAGCTTTGTAAATTCAGTTTGTAAACCCTGGATAATCTTAAATTCTCTCGCTAAACGCATATTCTGCACTAGGATGCCCTGACTTCTGTCTAGGCACAGAGTAACGCTACAGTTTTCATGTAGCAGCCACAGAGTGCTACAGTTACGCCTATACACCACACCCCTCACATTTATGAAAGGCAGCACTAATCCAGCCTCAGGTGTCTCCAAACAAGAAAAAAAAAGAGAAAGAAATTGCAGGTACACGCTCAAGTTTAAGGAAACTTGCCCCTGCAGGCATCTTTTTTCTTCAATACATAATGGTTGTGAAGAACTACATCTTGCTCAGCATTCAACTTTCTCTCATCTAATACCACTTTTCCTTCTGTTTGCTGTCTGGACTCGGCATGAAATCCTTTGTTAAAACATCTAAGAGGAAACCAACCAATGGCAAATTGTATTGACAAATCTTCCTGAGAAATAAATGTGCATTCATTTCCCAGGATGCGACTACACAAAGCAACCTTTAACCGCTAATTCTACTATAAAGACACATGACAACATGAGGGGAATTAGCATATTTAGTGTTCAACAGTAAAGAGGTCAGATTCTCCTTTTAATTACTAGGTTCCTGACAGTTTAATAAGGTAATCATATTAAGGAGAGGAATTACTCACGGCCAACGCCTGACAGTGCTATTCCTAGCCTTAAGCCGTGAAAAGTTCATGGAGAGACATTAATATAAATTTTATTAAAGCAGCATGAGACCAGTAATGTCAGGTGCCATAACTACAAAATAGGTCAAAAAAAAAAAGAAGAAGAAGGAATATTTAAGCAGGTTAAAAATATCTGGCCAGAGACAGACAAGAGTGCATAAACTAATGCGAGCACTGCGAGTGCAACTATATAAAGTCTCTCCACTATAAAATCTATATCTCACTGCTAATTATCTTTCCATTAAAATAAATCAAATATAATACCATGAAAAGGTCACATCATGGTTATCATGTCTGTAAGTTATTTCAGGAATAGATACATCTTGTCAATACTGAGAGTGTGATCTAATTACAGAGCAGGTTTAAACTGGCATTATGAAGTGTAATTTGACATTTGAAAGCGCGCCAAGGTCTCACTTCTCGAGTGCACTCGATTTTCAATAAAAAATTATGGATGGCGATGTGTCATGACAAGATCCAGCATCAAATATGAAGCCCTGCATTTTTCAAAATGGTTTACATTTGATATGTATGGTAAATATAGATAGTGCTGTTATTTTGACAGCATGGCCACACAGTACAGTATACTGTTTAACAGCAAAAGGGTGGACACAGTAGTACTGCACAGTAGCATTAGCGCTGTAATCATTTTACAATCATATAATTAATAGCAATAAATTCACTCACTAGTGTTTGTGAATGACGGCGTTGAAGAGCTTGCCGTCCCTCCAGCTGGTGGTGAAGTTATCGCAGCGGATGTTCTGATAGCCGTCCGTCATTCTCTGGGACCAGAGCAGCAGCTTCTCCTTGGCCGTCATGTCTTCTGACTGGCCATTGACCTGAATATCTGAGATCTGATACAACATACATAAATAAAATGTTATGAAGGTGGCTGATACGTAGAATAATCCATATTGAAGAGAGGGAATGGGTCATTAGTGGAAACCAAAAGATGCAATTTGTATGGAATCATTGGACACCCATGATATATTTTGGAGAAAATGTCATAGATTAAGAACACCTTTATCACCCCTCGATTTAAAATTTCTCCTGGTTCATCAGTCTAATGGAATATTACATATTTATTATATTAGACGTGTTGATGTTTCTGACTTGGCTTGCAGGATGCAGCAGGCTTTCTGTCTGGTCACCAGATTGTGGGATTTTACGCCACGTTACATGATTAAAAAGGGAATTTCACTCTTTGATCTCTATGACTCACCAGCAACCACAGCCCTCTATTCTATAAAAGTATAAAGAGTCTGGGAACATTGTCTGTATCTACCGGGCACAACCACACCTTCACCAGATCACCTAACCAAAACCACACCAGTGTCTCTTTTATTTACAATGCTGAGCTTCAGCTTTTTCCAAATTGAACCTGAATCATCTGATATTAAAAGGGTGTGACCTGGCCCCGGCCTGTTTGGCCGGTACCCAGGGATTTCTGTCTATCATGGCAATAAGTTGGACACTTGGCCTGACACTCCCTCCCCCTTGGGAGTCAGGGAGAGAGTGACTCATACTTACACACCCTGATAGAGTTTTATTTCTTTACACTGCTCATAAATTAGCTACTGCACGATAAGTACTGTACTTCACAGCAGAGTTAGTATGTTATAACTGTGAATGCTCTATGTATCTTAGTAAAAAGAAGTATCATGTTCTGATTAGGAAAAATCTTTTTTGAGATGAATTATGAAGAGCAGAATCCCCTCTGATTGGTTCCAGGGAGACGGGAAACATCAGCTGACAGGTGCAGATCCCAGAGACAGGTATAAAGTGATAATATAATGGAACACAACACTGACAGAGGAGGAGACCTGGAAGTGCAGGATGATGGTCCATATTAACCCGAGGGTCAGTTTGGGGTTCCCATCTGCGATGTCATCATTTCTGATGTTAACCAGCTTGACCTGGGAAAACAAAACAACAGCAATATTTCTTAGTTAGTCAAAACAGACACAATGAGGTATGATGTTTAGTCATGTGTTCAAGGTAATGATTTATGTGCCATACCTGCCGGTGTTTGAGGAAGTCCAGTGCTATCTGTACATTCTGCAGTTTGTGGAATCGCATGCGGCCTTTCTCTCTGGGCTGTGGATCAGAGAGGAGATAAAGATGGTGTTTACTTACATGACACAAGATTATCAGAGACTATCATTTTGGTATACTCATGGTAAAGGATTCAGCAATCAGTCAAAATGGTGAAAATAAATGGGAAGTAAACTTAAAATCCGATGGAAAGACATTTAACAGAAAGAATAAATGGAAAAAAAACCCTTTAGGATACAGCAGGAAAATTACATTGGCTGAGCCACTGACAACGTTTTGTATTATTAAAGTCATCTAACAGCAAGCTGAGAGTAGTTCATGTTGCATTGTGTTTAGTTTGTCTTTTCAATTTCAAATAAATCCGAAAAATGAAACTGCTGATAAGACGTTCCCAAACAAATGCAAACAGATGTTTCAAAGGTTCATGCTGCTATGAAAAACAAAGTACCACCTGTGCCAAAAACTGCTAGCAAGTATCAGCAGCACCTATTGATAACCGGATATGTTTTGTTCATATCCTGCAACTATGTGCTTCAAGCAAGGCTGTCAATGAGAGAAAGGAAAAAAGCAACAAAAACAGTTGGATCGCCATGGAGGTCTGGACTGCATGCACAGCCAAATCACTGGAAAAGCGCAGATGAATAATATTTTTTTTTAAATAACAGGATGTCTACATTAAGTTATCAACCCACTCACCAACCGAACGCTCCTGACCACGTCTCTCTCCCTCGGCTAGCCCCAGCAAGAGCAGTGCAAAGAGAGGAGGCGATGGCCAGACGGCAAAGATCAGCACACACAGAGGAAGGTTAAAGGAAGGCAAACGGGAGGCGGCAGAGAGGAAGAAGAGGAGGAGAACCGTAGATCAGATAGGAGAATAGTTCCCAAACACACACACACAAACGCAGGCAAAGGTTAATGTGTTAAGGCCATGGAGGCATTCAGAAGATGAGCAGAGCTGGAGCTGGTGGAGAGAGCAATGAACTACAGCAGCAGAGAAGCTTCTGTGCAGATCAGAACCCGAGCAGCTGTGGAAAGGGTGTAAGCCTTAACATTTTAGTTACAGACAGAAAGACTAAAGAGGGGTGTGAGAGTTTAAACATTTAAATGAAGAAAAAAATCAAGCAAAAAAAAAAAGAAAGATGGCCGTCAGATAGTTGAGATAGAGAGAAGGGATCGTAGACACATGAGCTGCCAGAGTCAAGTAAAAACGTCTTTGTTTAGTTCAGCTGGCTAAGCCTTTGACGCACAACTTGGCTACGATTGGTAACAATTTGTTACTACAGGGATGATATTCCATGTTGACTTAAGATAAATACATTTATGATATTAGTCTGGATTATGTTTTGGTTTGGAGGATGGTTGAGGTAAATCATGCAGAGCCTGGGCATATTTGTTGCGTCACGCAGTACTCACCAGTGTTTCCCCAGAGAGGACCTCCAGCAGCGAGATCAGGTTATGTCCATCTCGAAGGTCTTCATACAGGTCTGTCACGTGACGCTGTGTCTGCCAGGACGAAAAGAAAGCACACGTCACAAGAATTCAAAATGCGATCACCAGGAATTACACTAACAACCAATCATTGTTGAGGGGAATTGCAAATGAGGAACTGTTAAACAGTTTTTACATTTGTATTGACTGCAGCATAGCACAGCAACAATGAAGAACAAATTAGATATTTTACCCTGGTGACACTTCAAACCTAATGAAGTATGATGGCAACATGAGTTAAACATTTTCACCTGTAACAGAGGCAATTCATACTGAAGCTGTTACCCAGATGTGTTATATGTTTTCTACAGTGTTCAGAGCATTCTCTCCACTAGTACAATTCTACACAGGTCAGGAATGCATAGCCGTGAGCAGTCAAGCCTGACTCTGGCTCCAAATGCCAGCTGTCATCCCTGACAAGTGATAGAACGCAATAAAATTTAGGATCAATGAGGTAAAAAAAAAAAGTGCACTGGTGACCAGAAAATCAAAATACAAAGTAGACAAATATATTTAATGAATGTTTAATCAACAGTCTAAACTGCATTCACTGTATGACTGACTTGTGGTGTAACCGCAACCAGACAGTGAAGGAAGTGAGGGAAGATGTTGTGATGGTGCCAGAAAACAGGAGATCAGATAGGAGGAGAAAGTTATAAAAGACAAGTGAGGAAGGGGACAGTCTCCATGCAAAGTCTTCATGACCAGACACACATTTAGTACAGTCCTGCTCAGACGGGCTAGCACCTACCTCCACCTTCCAATGCTGGGTGAAGATGGATAAAAGATGGAGGTATGAGAATAGATGAATGAGTAATGGAGAAACGAAGATAATGGAAACAAAGGAGGGAGAAGAGAATAAGAGCAGAAATAAATGAACATGAAATGAAGAGCAAAGATAAGGACAAATGGAAATTTTGATGAGGAACATGATGTGTATGAGACAGAAAGATTAAACAGATTAATGACTAATCATATCTTTAACTTCTATGACAAAAATCAGCCCATCTGTGTGTGTTTTTGAAGGGTGAAGGAGGCCTCGGCCCTAAACTGGAATGAAAGCAAATTTCCCTTGCAAGTTACAACAGTGGCAGTTGTTGGCAAGAATTTCAACATAGGTATCCAACCATAGCTATGCTCCTGCCTGCCTGCCTGCCTGCCTGCACACAGGAGATGAATGTCCAGGGTGGATCTGAAGTGAAGGGAAAGTAACCAACACTGCGACCACTAGGGTTCACTGTCTACACATGTAAAAAGATCTTAAGACTTGCATAAACTTGCATAGCGTACTGAAACATCCTACAACAATCCTATTCAAGAAACATCTGTATTCTTGAGTAGCACAATGTTATTTAAAACTTTACACATCCTAATCAAAAATATGACGTATGATTGTTAATTTCCTTTGCTCAAATGACTTTGTGATTATCTAGGGTCGATCGCCTCTGTGTGAACTGTGGAGTCATCTATCACCACCCCTTAATTACTTTGTACTGAAGAGGGTGTGGTCTCTGAGGCTCCGCTCAGCCACACTGTGACTGCAGAAAGCTAGGTGTTATTCTACAAATTACCCTCTCAGGGACAAAAAGAACTGCACTGTAAACCTATCAAGGTGAAAACCATTAGCACACATGGCTGACAGTCTGGACCCCCTACACAACTGCCTGGTCGGAAAACAAAACACTTAACATGCCTCAGGTTTTACATAATGTTCACGTCATCTTGTGCAGTTCCTCTCACTAACAGTCAGGTATAATCTGAGCTCAATCGGCGACGATTAAGGTTTTTAAGCTAATCAAATGTAGTTTGTAGGAATCGGCTAGAAAACAGATTTTCGTTCCGCAGCTGCTTCGACGTTCCACTCTGTCTTTCACAATATAAAAAGATTTACTGAGCACAGGAAACCACTCAATGGCCCTTTATAGCTTTTCATGGCTGCACCCAACCTGTAGTCTGCCCCTGTCAAGCCAGCCATTAAGCCATTAAATCAGTGTAACATCAGTTTAACCTTAGAGGAGCACATTCATCTACAGAGTTAACACTTTCCCAACCAAATGTGTGCCTTTTTCTTCAATGAGATTTCCAACTGCTGACTGTATGTGGAGACTGTTTCCTTATCTTGTTACTTGATATAAATTAACTTTATATGCTCGCAAATAACTAGAAACCTCTGCTTTTAAAAATCAGTATATATATATATATATATATATATATATATATATATATATATATATATATCTCAATCTAAACCTGAAAATAGTATTCAAACAACATTCAACAGGGATGTCTTGGGTCAAATGAATTAAATTTAAGTGTAAGCCCAGTCACTAATGAAAAGCCGGACTTTAAATGAGAGATTTTGGAAACTTCAAACTTTGGAGAGAGAAAATAAAACACTTCTTTGCTTGTATTACATATTACATATACAATGTAAACAATGAACGTGAGAAATTACGTAACTTCCCACAGTTAAGTAATCAGTTTAGGCCGAGCATGAATGCAGGTAGCCACCCAGACCCAGGAGTCTGTGCAGCACATGTGCTACTGTTGGTCCTAAACCACTGTGGGCTCCTGGCCGAGACCAGCCTTTTGAGAAGGAGCTAAGTGAGTCCAGATGTCTGTGACTCACCCTACGAAATTCACAGTGAACACTTAAGAGAGACAAGAGGGAGTAACAGCACTATGTTCTCATGCTGTGGTAGCGGAATACGTTAGCGCTGCACATTCATGGAAAGGAAAACACTCTTTGTGCTTATTTTTTTTCCTCTTGTTCCATTTAAAAAAAAAAAAATAATAATGAATGGACCTGTGTATGTGGAGAGAATATACAAATAATGTGGAAGCACTTAATGTCATAGAGTTGTAAATGTAAAGCTGCCAGTGAGAGTTTCCTGGAAGAAAAGTGGCACAAGCAGGGCTATTTTTATTGCTTTGTGGGAGGGGTATTGTGTTACGGGGGACTAATTTTTCACTCCTAATGAGGAACTCAAGAGTGAGGAGTATGGCCTGTTTGACTTTACCCCCATTCTGACCTGTTTACCTCCCTGAATGTGTGACCTTCCAGGTCGTACTTTGAGAATAGAGTGTGAGGTAGGTGAGAGTGGACGAGTGCTGATGGACGGTTTATGCAGCCTCGCAGCTGATGACAGACTGGACTTCTGGTAAGCCTCCGCATCACGGCGCAATGTTAGAGGCCGCGTGTGAGCAATATCCGGTTAGCTAATGTACATTTATGTGAATGGGGTGTGAGGTGTCGGTAAAAATTTTGTTTCGGTCCGCTAATGTTTAAACTGACATCATCTCAGAAAATCTTCTACAAACCGAAACATCATCTTGTACATATAGACATTATCCCCCATGATTATTGTTTTGATCACCCATCATTATGTGTGTATGAGTGTAATACATTAACACTCAAGTTCTTGCAAACACAAAACCTAAACCAACCTGTAATTATAGTACATGGATTTAATTCTAAAGGTGGAGCTCGATAACATCTCGACATCTGTGTTGCAACATCTATTAAGCACTCGACACACAGCGTAACATCCTGTGGCAGAGCGCAAATCAGCGTGTTGATTCACTGACAGAACATCTGCTTGTATTATTTAGGCGTGGACCACAAACAGGGAATTTTCCCCTTTAATATCCACCGTGGTTGTTATGTAAGGAAACATACACCACACGTTCATGAGCTTCAGAGAAAGTGAAATTTGTGGACTTCCTTTTATTTTGCAAAAGTGTACCTTGCTTGTGTGAAAACGGCATTGTAGGCATGTGTGAGCAGTAACGAGAGCGCCTTTAGAGCACGAGAAAGAGTGACAGTCAAGGACGTGTCCTTACCTTTATCAAGTGCTTGTTCACCCATTTTGTGAAGGTCTTTTTCTGTACTCGATCTCGTTCATCTGCAAAACAGAGACACCACAGTAAACCATCAGACGTGTGAAAAGCAAAACTTAGAAACAAGTTTATATGCTATAGCTTTGCTGAATGTGGAAAATAAAAGCATATTTTTGATGTGTACGTTTCAGTTGAATGTTTTATTAATTTTATATAAAGAGACTAAACAAAAGAGGAAATTCCCAAGATACCAGACTTGTTTGATTTGTGCAGGACAAACAGATTTATGACTGGGTGGAAAAACACCTCTTGTGCACGCCTGCATCTGAGTCAGACCGCATCAGAGCGCACTCATTGTCGGCAGATGCACCCCTATTGTCTGTAAGCTTCAGGTCATGTCTCTCTGTGGCACCATTACCACCTGGGGTCCAAGGTAAAATCTTTTTAAAATGTGAAGTGCTCTGCATGATTACCACAAGACAAGGCATAACTATTAGAGTGCAATTTTCCAACAAGAAACAACAAGATCTTGACATGGAACACACCCACTAAGACAACAAACCTGCAACACCCACCCAGTGTTACGTTTCTGTTAGAGTTCAGGCAAAAACCACAAGGTGTGTTGCTGCAACATATATTATGGACAAAGTGGAAGGATCTGTGTGTTTGCCGCTCTCTCATGTGTGCCCACTTGATCTAAAGGTTGTGGTTCACTGATGAGTTTCAATATCACAGAATGATAAGTGGCACTTTGATAAGTGAAGGCACAAATGAGGGAGATTCAGGAATTTCTTCACTTCATGTCTTTTTACTGAGGAGCCCACCTTGAGTGACTCACAGTTAATTCCTTTAACATTATGTCAGAAAGAACTACAGACACCAACACAAAGTCCTCTGTGTTATCAGTTAATGGGAGTGATCTGACTGTCTATTGCGTAGTGACACACCCAGGGATTGGAAGCAAATGGCTGTGATTCAGTGCTGAAACAAAATACACGCCCAGAGGCTACATTTGTTTCCTCAAGAGGCTGTCAGCAAAGACGTCTGCAAATGTGTTGTGGAACTGTGTTTCCATGGAAACCTCATATAGCCACCACTGACCTTTAGCCTTCTCATTTATCATTTAAACCAATGGGAGACTAAGCTTTACTATGTGACCTCTGTGGCTCTACTTCCTGCCAAGTGTCAACAGGAGTGGAAGCGTGACAATTGGTGACACACACAGACGCTGCTGTAGACAAAGCAGATTCCCAGAGGAGTCGCACCTTGACCTGTTGGGTCTCTGAACTCTGCCCACGCTGCGTTACCTAATCCTGATCAACAACCACAACTCTGCTGCTCTTTTTAAGTGAAGGGTACGTGAGTGAATCAGGGCTGACTGAACTTTAAGTATCAAATGTCAATAGACACAAACAGGTTTCAGTGATGTGTGGAGTTTACAGCACAAAAGTCGATAACAGTGGTGGAAAGTACTGTAACTAATCATTTAGTTCCCGATTATTTATATTATTGTGCTCAAGTACAGTTGTAAGGTATTTTACTTTAATTTATACTTAATGATCGAACAGTCTAGTTAAAAAGCTCAAACTAGATACTTACACATTAATGCAATAGCAATAATAATCTAATCATGTAATTATTAATATACAGACCTAGGATCTGTGTTCCTGCATGATGAGTACTTTCACTTTTAACAATTTAGGAACATTTATAATACTTCACTTCAACTTTTGAATGAGAATTTGAATTTCACTTCAATCGAAACTTAAATGTACGTGCTACCTTCACTTTAGCTAAAGATCCAAATACTACATCAATTGCTTGCGTGACACAAGAGAAAAGTAAACACACAATCACAATGGCACATTCAAAGTGTGTTGTCCACTCCTGTGTATCTCTGCATGGCAACACCAACATCTATTTGTATAATATGCATATTAGAGCTGAGAGGACTGTCTGGGGAAAAAAAGAGGAAGTGATGAGAAAAAAGAAAGACAATGTCATCAAAGGCATCATTCATCCTGACTACAGTACAACCAAAGGCAAATAGACTGTAGCTACAGTGACTCATTCACCCCAAAACACATGCATGCTGCACAACAAAAATTGTGAATGGGCTTTGCTGACCAATACGATGTGAGGAGGCTGCTGATGCATTAGAAAAGGGGAGTATCCTCCTTTAGGCCACAGTGTGGAGAAACACCGGACGGTACAGTGCAATCAGAATAACTGCTAAATAACTGCTGTCATTTTAAACATAACAAAGATGTCAATATTTATTATGAAGACAACTGACACCGCCATCTTGCCCTGGAATCTGACAGAGGAGCTTACTGATGTACAAAATCAGGCATTACACAACTTGCTAACCAATCAAGCCTGAGCACATCAGCCACATTAAGCTCTTACAGACAGAACAACTTGAACACTACCCAATTAAATACTTCTCTCAAATCTTCCTGGAAAAACACTTACTTCTTTCCCAGCGGCATCTCCCACATATGGGAACAAACAGATCAAGATCAAGGCTTGCAATTAAGCTATTTCCCATTAACTGCCACCATACTGGTTACCTTTTCTGCCGTCCGTAGCCTTCAGCATCCCCTGGTAGTAGCCATCATCTGAGGGCACCCTCTCTTTGCCCATGCTGTCAGAGGAGAAGTTCCTGTACCTCTGTTGCTGAGAGGTCATTGTCACCGTTTGTCAGCACACACAAATATAATCCTAATGATAAAATATCCTTGGTGATTTTCCCCTTAATGTCAGCTTCTGCTTTTCTTGCTTCTATCTGTCCCTCTGGTCCACGGATCGTCCCAGAGTATGCAGTCCCGTGGCCACAATCCACTCAGCACTTCACAAACCTATGATTTCTCTCTCCTCTCTCTCTCTCTCTGAACCTCCTCACTCCCTTATTGAGTTCAGCTCTGCCTTTTCTCTGTTTTTTTTTTTTTCTCTCTCTCCCTTTTCCCTTTTCTCCCGCTCACTTTATTCCTTTCATAGCAAATGGTGCCTGTGGGCTATGAAGTCTGGGCCTGTCCTTGTGTGTGATGTGCGAGTGTGTATTTAGTGGCGCTAGTGTGTGCAGGACATGGTGGGCAGGGCTCTGAACACACCCCTTCCTCTTGCAGGGTGCCGTGTTTCGCTGAGGCGGGCAAGGACGAGGTGTGGTAACTTGCATGTGCTATCATCTAATCGCTTCGTTTGCACAAGACAATGCGCATACAAGCTGACTCACTGAGGGCAATAAAACACTCATAAACGCCTGCTGATAATTTTTTATACTTCATACTGCACTGAATGGAACTTTAATGAACAGTATACAACGCGTGCCCAGATGTAACATAGATATCCAATAAGAGCCTAAAGAGGTTGAAACATCTTCTCAGTCACACACACTCACACACACACACACACACACACACTTGTGGTTAATCATTTCTTAGTCACAGCATTCCTCCCAAAATTCACATTATGAGTTACTCACTGCGACGGAAAAAGGAGAAGAGATGGGGGATGAGATAGTTTTAGGAAGGGCTGCTACGGATTCCAGGCAGTGGTGAATGACCACACCCAGAACATCACTGATTCACTGAGATATCTCACAGCTTATAACTCAGTGTTTGAGAATGAATGTATTTAAAGAAATCAACACGTTAAAGCGTTTTAACTGTGTTGGATTTTGATTTCTACATCTGTGTGTCTGAGTAATCATCGTTGCAAAACATTTTCTCACTGCGTAATTATAGCACATCCAGTTCTGTGAGATATTTGGCCTTTTAGCTATGGAGTTACTGTAGCCGGTGCTCCTCTATTTGTCATCACAGTGTGTGTCATTGTTGTTTCTCAGCCTAACTACACATTTCCTGCTCAGTGGTATTTGGTCCAAACAAATAAGAGAACATCAAAGAATCACTTCCTATTAATCTGGGTATTTTTGCCAGGTAGATGCAGGCAGACAGAGTGGCAGACAGAATGTTTAGAACAGCAAATTGAATAAAATGGGCATTAGGCTACTTGAATACTTCAAGATTATATCTCTGGGTTTTCTTAATGGGACAATGTAAGTATATTTCTAGGATCGCATCCTGGATATTGAGTTATTTTCCATGAGAAACAAAAAAACACATTGTTTATTGTTCACTTTGAACTATTCAGCCTGTCAAGTAGGATTTTTTTGGCAGTTCCCTCAGCTAAATCAACTGTTGAAGCAATCCCATGTAGCTTTTGTTCGACAGTGGCACCTGTGGCTACAAGTTACAATGACTGGATAATGATAAATGCTGATATGTAACATCACAGTGGCATGTAAAAAGGAGTGATACAGTCACTAAAGTGACTCAACACTGACAGCAGTCCCAAAAGAAAGGTGGCTAATGTTAGCTAAAAATAGCCAACACAAGCTAATGGGGCTTTCCAGCAGCTGTAGCAGCGAAAACCCTGGTGGTGTATTGCCTATGAATTTAACTTTGAGAAAGATTGTGTTATTGTTGCTTTAAAGTTTCTCTCCAGTTGAGTCATAAGTCCTGTATTTATTCAGAGTTCATCAAAACACTCCCCATAATGGTCCCCTATAAAGCTAGTATGTGCTGACAGCTAAACTGGAGGGCAGGGTGTGTCCTACCTCTAGTCCTAAGGTGAGTATATATCTCATTTCCCCCCAGCCTGACTGACATCACTTCATCAGGCATCTAAAACAACTTTTTCTTCTACAGTGCTGGGTATTGAACGCTACCTGTTTGAACATGAAGGTACTTAATGTGTCAGAGTAAGTGTGTCTGTGTGTGTGTGTGTGTGTGTGTCCGTGCGTTGACTCATTTCGAGCCACGTTAGCAAATCTGAAGACACACCTTTGTAGTTCCATACAATGTCTAGGCAAGCTGAGGAATTAGGGAGTGGTATGTGGGCAGGCAATTAAAGGAGGGAAAGGAAAAGAATCATACCAAATACAGTAAAACGCTGTAAAATGGTCAAATAGTTGTAACATATGAGGCTTTAATGAATGACAAGCAGCCATCTATAAAGTTTTTTTTTTTTTAAATCGAACAGAATACAAATGATTTTCCAGGTTATCTGAGATGCTAAAGCAACAGTAGATGGTAACCGATAGCTCTGTGAAGTTCTGGCAGTGGCATGAACAACATGCAGAGACACCTACTTGAGCTGATTTTCTAAACCACATGGGAAACACTAGCAGGAGATGCGCATGGGTGCAGTCGAGAATGCAGAAAGTGTGGAACATCTTAGTCATGAGATCTTTCCACCAAAAACCAAAAAGGAGACATATCATTAAGGTCTCAACATGCTTATTACACTGCTCCTTCATCTGGCTTCATCAAAACCAGATGGAACACTCAGGCTTTTTTATGAGCAGAGAGAGCTTGGTGAAAATAAGAGGAGAAAGTATTTTGTTTTCAAATGACAAGTTTGAGGTTTTTTTTTTCTATAATGGAAGTGACAGGGAAAGGGATCTTCCTCTTCCCACTCTGATCTTACACTGCACAGCAAACATTCTGACTGACTGGACTGCATTAGCTGATGCCTATGTATTTATATGCTGAATACTCACTGGGTATATTTAAATGAAAGTTAGGTTATGGTGATTTTAATTTGACCAATAGTTTGGTTTAATGTCGGCAACAATGTCGACATTCCCATCTGCCTCAGCTGCACTTTGTGTTTACTGATAACTAGCTAACTGTTAGCATGCTAACATGCTAAACTACAACGCTAGAGGTGAACAGTATACCTGCTAAACATCGACATGTTACCATGGTTTTTGTAAGCATGTTAGCTTGTTAGCATTTAGCACAGAGCCCTGCTATGCCTAAACACAGCCTTACAGAACCGCTAGCTTGGCTGCAGACTCTTAGCCTTGTTACCAGACTGTATCATTGTGAAGACTGTTTGCTATAATTACCATAAACAAATCTGACCACCAACAGCATGGGTTGGTTATATCCAACACCAGTGCTTGGGGTTCTGAAAACCACATTTCCCATAAACCTATTTGCTGTCCCTTTTTTTTTGGTTCTTTTCAATGTTTTTAGAAATCATACAAATGTCTCAAAGTGATCTCTTCATGCTAAAATCCCACATGTAGCATCATCTGTGACAACTGATCACTCATTCCTACATATGGCATCAATTCCACCAACTTGTTTAGATGAAATGCAGTTGAACGCACTAATCTGCTCTTTCATAGGTACACAATATGGACCTGGCAGTCTATCCTTTAATATTAATGTCTTTAAACGAAACTACAGCTCCATAAAGTGGAGCAGGGCACAATGCTGTCTGTACATCTGTTTAGAGAATATATATGGTTTAGCTTTAACCTTTATTTAAGCACTCAGAACTCTATTCTCAAACAAAGCAAACACATTAGACAACAAAAGAATTCGAAGAATGTGTCATTATGGTTTTTAAAAGAGCTGAACTGCAGAGCAAATTCAAAGGTTTAGACAGAGAGAGTTCGGACAACACCTTTCATTGTAGAGGATGAAAAAGCTGCAGAAAGGATTTGCTCTCCCTGATTAGGTTACCTCACTTGTCTATCACCCTCTCCCATTTTCCCTAATACCTCCCCTCTACCTCGTCTCCCATGGTCAATTCAGGTGAAAGTGCAAGCTTTTATTGCAAAATCTGGCCACCACACCCCACAGGAAAAAGGAATGCTGATAAAAGTAGGAGCAGCCTAAACACACCCTGGATTATCACCTCAGTTATTCAGTGGAAGAGCAGGAGGAGGAGAAGAAGAAGAAGAGGAGGCAGGCTGCCACCTGAATCACAGTGCACGCCGGATCGTATTTCTACTGTGTTTAGAGTACTTTAGAACTCCGGTTGAGTGAAAAAGAAAATATAGAGAACTCCTTATCATCCCGACCTTTCCTTTTAAAGATAAAGATTCATAAAGATCAAAAGCTGTGATGATCAGTATTTGCCTTAAACACCAGATTTAGAACATTTTTAATGTGACCCGGATAAATGGTTCCACTGAAAATCCTCTTTAATACGAATGCCGAAGAAAACTCAAAAACTAAACACAGACTTTGGAAACACAGAGTCAAAGGCAGTCTGTTTTTCAGTCAAGCAAAGCTAATGAGAGCACTGAGGCTAGGTAATTAAATATAATTGTGTTAAATTAGCCGTTAACTGTGTTTAATAAATCAGGCAAGATGTATTTATTTTCATTCCAGTTCTATTAAGAAAAAAAGGGAAAAAAACATGACGTCTACCAACTGCACATTTGATATTTTGATACTTTCAAGGTTAAATTTAGAAAATGTATTTAGATAAATGCTCATCCATCTGACACAACAGTCTGTATACATTCATTCTATCTCATAACTATGCCATGACAGACATGTCCAATTATTATCTACAAGAATCTCCAACCTGTCAGCAGACTTTAGATAATGTTATCAGAATTAGATCTTACGTTGAAGCTCCAAACCCAATTTAACTCAGACAGAACGGGTCTCTGGATTAGGCACAGCAGCTGAGTTTTAAAATAGCTCAATGCTGAGCTTTAGAAGCCTGTGTGTGTGGAAAGCCCCACAACCGGAATTGTGTCAGTTGCTAATGTGAATTCAAATGCAACGGGGCAGTTGGGAAAATATTTGAGGTAGCAGCAGTTTCAATGGCACAGCGCATAACATTTAAGACATCATGTGCCTCCCTCTGCAGGTGAGAGCTGCGAAATGTCGAACTTAATGTGCTGTAACGTGAAATGTCTTACCTCACTTAAAGTGCTGTCACTGGGCTGGAAACACAGATGTAAAATAATTAAAGTAAACTGTCAAATTAAGCTTAGTTTGCCAGATAAATTGAAGATATTAAAATTAAAAAGAGTAAAATGCAATATTTTTTTCTTTGAAACAAAGTAGAAGTTTTAGCAATATTTTCTTCATAGTCCTTTACAAAATGAAGTGCCTAAATAAAGTATAAATAAGCACATAATTAGAGCTGTTTGTGACCATGTCACTGTGTGTGGGCTGTGACTTTGAATGCGATTATAAGCACTGACTTTCCCTTTCCTTGTTTACTTCACTCCATAATGAAATATACTCATTAAATCCTCATTAAAAACACAAAATAGTCTTGCTGACTTTACTGCTCATTGCTGTTTGTATCACTGCTGTTTAACCACTGACTGGTCACTCCCCTCCTCCAAACAGGCTAGAAACACAAAGTATCACATCCTGTGCAGCAGAGAATTCTTCACGGATTCTTCGTTGAACTGAAATAAGGCCGCAACCAACAGATTTAATTATTGATACATTTCTGACCAACAATACAATTTTCTCAGGCTGGTATAAGAACCATTGAGGAATATCTTATTGCTATGCTGAAATGGAACGTTCCCCTTTTCTCTTGAGTTCTCTTAGTCCGTTATTATGACGTGGGATTTCCATATGCTAGCTGACCCTGGTAAATGTGGAAAAAGGGGAACTTGAGTGATGTTTCCATGACAACAGCTATAAACATACAGAACCATGTGTGACTGACTCTTACTCACGGCGATATTTTTAGACACAGAGTCTCTCATAACTGACGGATTTGACGTAGAAAGGAAAACTATCCTCCACCCACTATACTGCTCTCTCCCACTGCCAGAAGGCAATGAAGTGTTCTCACCACCAGATAGCACCAGAGCACAACCACGCCCAACTTCTTCCCCAGTTGATTCTCCAACTATGAAGTTATGGACTATGAAAAAACAGATACTCAGATAAGAATTCGGACAACATTTTTCTTTTAATAATCAATAAAATGTTTCTGTTAAAATTCAAGCAAAATAAATACATTTCCCCCAAAATCAAAATGCAGTGCTTTTCTGCAGGTTTTTAATGGGAATATTACACTGTCACAAAGTAGAAATAAGATTAAAGCCTCATTGTTTAACTTTTCCCCTGACACAGGGGACTGCTGAGTGGAGCTGGGGTCGTGTCAAAACCGGAGCTGAGCAAGCAGGAAATGCAACCAGGCTCTGCACCTCTATGGCCTCTATGGACATAATGGCAAAGGGGAGAGAAGAGGACACTGACTGACAAAACTAAGAAGAGAAAAGGAGAGAGCGACAGAGAAAGAGGCTGCGGGACAAGAGTAAATCTGGGACTGACTTTTAGTTGTTGGCAAGAGCTTTGTGAAATAAAAGGCTGAAAGACAGACGCCGAGCTGGGCTGACTGCTGTTGGACTAGTAAGTAATATTAGCTGGCTGCTATGTCTTGTGTTGTTGCACTTCTTGATGTTTGGCTGTTCACAAAGTTGTGGACTCGTGTTTAATCATTAATAATATAATCATAACAAATACAAGTGTCCATGTTTACAACAGCGGTATTGCACTCTAAAAAAATGGGAATGCTAAATCGCAAAAATACCAATTTCTACGAAATGTTGGATTAAATACTACTAAAGCAGTAAAGCTGTGCAGTAGATGGATGCATGTCAGCCATTGTTCTCATGTTTATCTTTTTCCCAGCCTCCATCTAACATTTTCTAGATAACACCTGACACTATCAGGGTGGGCATACTGCTATTAAACTAGTTAATAAAGATAACGCTGCGCAAAGCAGACCATAACAAGCACTCCATATCTAGTGTAGTTATTCATTTCCAACAAGACAATACTATGAGGTCTAAATTGAACTTTCACTGAACATACCTTTACTGCAACCTCTAGCCAATCTAAAAGACTGAATTACTTTTATTGCACACTGCACCTCCTTTTTGTTATCTTTACACGTTACCACACCTCAATGTTTGACTGTAAGAAGAAATTCCCATAGGTATCGTCCCCCATCATAATATAGTTTGTGGCATTAATGTATGCACTGCATGAGATACTTCTTCACTCATCTTTGATTTTATCGTGGGACGATATAGCAGCAGCTGGAGGTAAATCTCTGTATCTCTTTATGTTGTAAAATGTTCAAAGGAGAGAAGTTCTGTGGCTTCAATTTTTACTTCAGAGCAGAATATTCTACCTTTATTATAACTCAATGTATTAATTTATACATTTTCATATAGCTGTGCATATTGAGAAAACTGAAGTTTGTTATAACTTTGTGCCCTGAGAAGTCAGCATCACCACTCTTTTTTGCTCACTTTGTGCTGTGTAGTACTCCAAGCAGTCAGTGGGCAGTCTAATAGGGCTCAAAAATCTAAAATTAAAAAGGGGCCCTAAATGTTTTCTTGTAAGCATACAAGTTAAGTTTTTTATCAAATCCTAATGACTGTATTCTTGAGATCCCTGTTGAGAGTATTCCCTGCCTCATGTGCAAAGCCCTGTCTTATTCTTCACTGCCTTTGTTGGCCTGTTACCGCCACCATCTGTCATTCTGCGAGATAGCATGAAACCAACAGCAGGGTGTGAATCTCTGCCTGCATGCATTTGCAGTGTTAATTCATTAATGATTCAGCAATTTTTAGAGCATTTTTAATTCTTTTGTAAGACCACAAATATTATGAATGAATAATTTCACCATATTGAGAGTTAATATGATATATAGAAAACACCATTATTTAGAATTATAATAATAATTATTATTATATATTCTAATTTGAAATGTGTATATGAGACACGCTAAATATTTGACAAATATTCACAGTGCAATACATTTACTGAAATACTAGAATAAAGTGCATTGAACCTAAAACCTCTAACGTCTGTTCAGTCTCTCTGCGAATGGCTCTGGTAGTAACAACCATGTGGTTTCACCATGCTGAAGACAAACGACAGACCAATAAACTCCAAAAACTCCTCCCCTTCTAGTCCACAGGTATCTACTCACCTGCACAGCACATCTTACTGTACAAATATCTGCTTCTTTCTCCGTACGAGCTCATCTCATGCAGGTAATTCCCTCGTTCAAGGTTCCATAATGAATCCATTATGAGCCTGTTGCAAGTTCCCCCGGTAGCCCTCTGTGTCTTAGACACACAGTGTCAGCTGGTGTGAGACTTAAAGACTTAAAAAAAGAAACAGGAACCACTTTCATACAGATGAAAGGCGGACAGTTGGCCCTGCCCCCCCAATTAATGCCTCAACTAAAGGTATCAGACAGGTAATTCAACATTTTTCAGGGTTGCTCATGTTTGATATATTCACAGTAGAAGCATTATGTTCCATCGACTATCCACATGGAGCGTGTTGATAATTAATTCTTAATTATGTTCAGCAGTTACATATTTTCCAGCCACACCATGGATTAAACAACAACCAAGTAGTCCTGTGATACAAACCTGTTCATTATTAAGTATTATACAATCTAATACTGGACTCTTTTGTACTGTATTAAGCTCTTCTGTGGAGTTCTTCTTTAGTACACTGCCTTAAAATAATCTATTTATCAGTTTACTGTAACTGCTCTTTGACATTTGTCCACAGTCAGTGTTTATTCTTGCTGGCATAAGCAGAATAAAGGGGAGGGGTTTGAGAGCCATGAGGTGTGTTTGTTTTGAGTGACTTATGTTATGACTTTATGTGTTTTAATACAGCCCTGAAGCAACAGGGATGAGTCTCTTATCATATGATAATTACTAGTTTATTGATTGCCCCTGGGCTTTTTAAAAAGCTGAAAATAAACTTCACAATTCGTCTAAGAAATGATTTATTTGAATGCAATTAAAAACGTAACCCTGATTGCGTTAAAATCACAAAGTAATGACTTTATGACTGCTCCAGTCTACTCTGTGTACTGACTGGCACACACAGCTACTGTCGCCAGTCAACTTTCGGATGTGGCAATTTACAACAGGGCACAGCTGAGCTGTTCCTGGGTGCTGTTCAAAGGGAAAGTGATCTAAATATGCCGTGTTCTCTTCTTACAGGACACTGACCTCTAACCCAGGACATACAGGAAGCTCTCTGATCTCACATCTTGCACTGACTACAATCACTCACAGCAGCATTTTTGGGTGACCAGCTTAGAGTCACTCTTTTGACCCCAAGTTAACGAAACGTGTAATATAATTTGTAATAATCACTTTACATCCTTTAAGCCTCAAAATTGCTTAAAGAATTAGATAAGATTGATTTGACTTTGTACTATCCAATCAATATGAGCTATCAGCTGTGGGTTAGTTTTGCTTCCTATAAAGACAGGGGAAAACTGAAGTTAACCAAATCTGCCTACCAGCATCTCTAAAGGTCACTAATTAACATGTTATAACTAGTTTGCTTAATCCATACAAAAAACAAAGTCTAAAACTAACAAATTAGTAGTTTTACAGAGGGACATGTGTAGGACTACTTATTGGACACTCACCGCTGGTTGTAAGCTCATGGTGACAGCACTTAACATCACTGTGCCCCGCCAAGATTTTGTTAACTTTAGAAAGAACCCGACTCTGTTTCACTGTGTTTCAAGTCTTAAAAGCTAAGCTAAGCTAAGCTAAGCTAACTGGCAGTAGCTTTATATTTAACAGACTGACATGAGAGTGACATCAATCTCTAACTCTCAGTAACAGAGAAAATAAAGGCATTTCCCAAAACATCAAAGTATTGCTTTAAATGTTGATACATGTGTTTAAATTTTTGTACCGAAGCTGTACTGAGGTCAGAATTTTGGTTAAAACATAACTGAGTGGACAGAACTGACAGATTGAAGCACAGTCTGAAAAGAAAAGTCATGAAAAATGACTCAACATGTCACTGAAATCACATTTTGTTTATACGACAAAGAACTGTTTTAATTACTAGAACTACACACAAAGACCATAGTGTTTCACAAAATACATTAGTATCTTCAGGTAAACAGATGATGTCACTGTATACTATATGGATCGAGGAGTGCAGAGAAATCCCTAATGGAGGTCACGAGGGGTATAAATAAACTCCCAGCACAGGACCGGATGTGCATCCAAGGTCCCACTGCTGCTCATAAATAAAATCAGCTCTAAATGAACCCCGTATGGGCTGCATGTGTCTTTCTGTCTCATCAGGGTTCGTTTACTATTCTCAACGGACATAAGAACTGTATCAAAAGTCTCTTTGGGTTTCTATGAGCCCCTGAGACACAAGTTCACTGTTTATGTTATGACTCATGCCCACTGGTTCACCAGTGGCAGTCACAGTGGTGTGGGCCATCTAGGCTGATTTATATACGCTCATGAGGCCTGGAAAAAATGTACACGCACACACGCACACACTGGTGTACAGTAAGTGGTAGCCGGATTGCTCCAGAGTGGGAGTTGTGGCTGTTTCCAGGAAGAATGCTGGCTTTTCCACAAACCAGGCCAAAGCCAGAGCCAGAGCTCAACCACCAGGGCCCACACGGCTCGGTCTGTGTCTGACATTCATCTCTGAAAGATCGTTTGTTTGGCATTGCGTGTGATTAAATGGCACTTGAGCTCTTAGCATGTCAAACAGGATGTTATACTTTAGTTGTATTGTAAAACTCCCAGCTCCTGTATGAGATGGGGTGTGAGCCTACTTCAGCTTAAAGAGCCACCTGTCCAACCCGTCATGCCTGAGGATATGAGCTATGAAAATGATCTATTAACATCTTATGCAAAGCATTTTAACGTCTAATTAACAGCCTAGTAAACACCCAGAGTTCCAAAACAATATGAATATAGAGCAAGATATGATGTTGCTGTCATAGTGAGGTTTTAGTGAATAAAATCTACTTCTGTATATCCTCCTGGGCCTCTGCGGTTGACATGCCAATTCTGGCAGTCTGAGAAAGGGAAAACAAACAAAGATGAGGGGTCAAAGTTCAGTGAGAGAACATCAACTGATGCACTTTATGTTTGACACAAAGTATTTACAGCCTAACTCAGCCACGCTCCCCTTTCCTCATGACCTTTCAGTTGACCTCATTCCAACATGGTCAGAAGAGTATGTCAATATTCCTGTTCCCACCTCTGCACGCACAGCACAGCATAGCACATCTGACTCGCTCAGGCAACTCATTGCTGTAATAAGTGCAGCTCAAGTGAGGACCAGTGAGAGGATACAGAGTACAGAACTGTCATCATGCAGAATGTATGCCAGTGAAAAAAGGGGACAGCTAAGACCAGAAAGCCCCATGACAGGGCTGGACCGAAGAGCACAGATCAACAGGGACAGCAGCTGCACTTAGCTCTTTGGTATATCAGAAACATTAGCCGATAGAACATTATGATGTCAGCCTTGGGTAAACAACAATAAATTAGCTAATATCAGATGTTAGGCATCACATATGAGAGTGATGTGTATATCCATTCTGACACATTGTATGTATCCTTGATTGCTGATGTTTACCAGGTATAATGATGGGCATATTCAAATTTTGACCTAACGATGGCGCTAGTGGAAAAGTCAAGGCATCACCCAAGTCAGTCAGCTTTATCCTCTGGGAACTATGAAAGTCTGAACAAAATTCCATGGCAATCAGGCTTAAATACCTACACTACTAACACAGCAAAAACCTCAAGGTGAGTAATACATCAAACTCTGTTGCAAACAAAGATTAATGTGCAAATGGAGGATCAAACAGCTTAGACAGCACTGCCTGATGGGAGTTCTCTGCATACATTTTTTTTCTCCAGGGTACACCCAAGATAAAGTCATCAAAGCGTTTTCCATTGAACACAGACACAAGAGTTCCCGTCTTTTGTAAGGCTGTCTGTTGGTTCAAAGGCTGGCAGCCAGTTTGGGGACTGGCAGTGCCTCCAACCTGGCAGGTGGTGGACTAAATCAGTGCTCAGAGAAAGCGATTCGTCTTACTGAAGAGACACAAACACAGGCCTTTGATCAATAACCAACCTTGACTAGACAGGTTTGGGAGGGACCTAGTAAGGCATTGTTACAACAGCGCCCAGCAGCCGTTCTGCAGTACAACAGAAGAAACTGAGCTAAGTTCAGCTCAGTGGAGCCTGGACTGATTAGCATCTATGCACTGTGAAACGTCAGACTTGGGGGCCACAGCAACATGGGCCAAATAAACAGCCTCCCACGCTGTCTGAGTATAATGAGGACTAATCCCTTTGCAGCTGCAAGTAAGAACAGACACTACACTGGCACGGAAAGGCCTGATGACACCTTCTCCTGATCACAGTGGACTGAGGGGCTTCAAGGGTATGCATGAACGTGACTAATGCACTAGATAAACATACCACATGAGATATGACCTGTACAGTCAAAGTATCATAATCAGAATAATAAACACAGGCATAAACATAATAAAGACACAAGCAAAAATATCCTTTATAAATAGAAGCACCAAAATCACAATTTAGACTTAGACAGACAGACGAACAGATAAAGCAAACACTCCTTTAGCCTCCAGCTACTTTTTTTACTACTTCACAAAACCAGTTTCAATATCCAGAAACATGCAACTCTCTTACCTTCATTCTTATGTTTTCTCAAGCGCCAGAACACAATCAGAGTCACTAAGTGCCCCAAAACCACCAGGGCGGGGAGAGCAGGTCCAGGGGGGCTTACAGGCATTTGTTGAGGCAAATAGAGATAAGACAGAGGGGATGAGGGGGACGAGCTCAGGCTGTGGTGACAGGTGGGCCTTCACTGGGAGCGGGGAGTGGGGCGGTGTGGGTGTGGCAGACATTTCTTTTTTTTTAGAAAAGAACGCCTCAAGCTGGAATTCCTGCTGTTTTCCACACCCTGAAGCTATTACTAAAAGTATTCATCTGGTCTGTCTCCTGATTGTTGGGCCACTTGTCACTTTACAAAACATGGGAGTTCTATGTTGAACACTTAAAGAGCTTGTCAGTATTTTCTTTTTCCAAGTTCAGCTGTTAATCCTTGTTACAGATAACTATTATGTTCGGCATCAGCTGCTGCAGGATGAAAAAAAGCTATAATGAGCTTTAGCTTCTTATCTGATGCACCTCTGTGACTCATTCCATTCTATTGCAACACTTCTTCATCTTATTATGCAGGATGGGTTTGCTATCTGCATTCTTGGCTGATAACTCATTTCTGGGGAACATAATGAAGCAATGATTTGAGGCATTTATATGCTTAAAAGAGTCAAGCTTGTTTTTTTTTGTTTGATATATCTATCTATCTAAAGTCAAAGGACACTGATTATTATAACACCTTAGTATTACATTAAAAACAATCTCGGAACCCATTGGGTATTGTCTGAGGACAGTTTAACCTCTGGGGGCAAAAGCAAATGTTTTGGGGCTTCCAGTGAGGCTAGCAGATATATGGATAATGGATAACGAATATCTGGGCCAAGACTTCTTCTTCCGTGCACCGGTAGCAACTTGAGACACGAAAATGGAGAGGAAGTTGAGAGACAGGTCACAAGTGTAAGTGCTAAATCATCAGACGATAGCTGATCAGTTCCGTGATTGAATCTGGACCATTGAGTGTCACCCCTTTTGCGCTCCACATGGACGGTTTACCTGCATGCAACCAAAGCCAACTCAAATGTGACTGGTCTTTACCACTCCAACTACAAACGGAAATCCAGTACAAAAATATTGTCCCTTGCCTACAGATTCTACAGGCATGATATCCGTTTATAGAAATTATTATTTATGGTGACATTAAAAATTACATTCAAAAAACACATCTAGATAAGTGACAGCAATAAAAAGGTACATCTTTTTATCTGTTTTTGACATTACAATAACAGTAGCAGTGGGATAGCAGCTGGTCATGGTTTTATGGTATACTGAAATAGCCCCAGACAGACACACACGGCTGTCTCTCACACACAAACTAAAAAGTTTCAAAATAAAATAGTCTTTACAAATCTCCCCTGCTTGTTGACGTCCATAAGATTTAACTTTGACAGGAAAAACACCTCCTAAATGGATGGTGCCATTTCCCTCCTTAACCACTGCCCTCGCCCACTTTTATCTACATGCCATCAAATAGAGAAAAACAATAGAAGGCAGCCAACTCATAATTCTAGTTCAGTCACATTGTGGACAGGTGTAAATATGGAATACAATCTGTGTGGCGATAGCTGAAGGTTGCTCTGTTAAATGTGAACGCGTGTACCTCTGTCATGTTCGTGTGAGTATGTGTACCGATCGGGAACACAACAAGACTTCACACAGTGCGTTTGCCAAAACCTCACAGTCAGCAGCCAGACAGACAAACGCAGTTAGACACAGACAGACACACCACAGCAACTCCACTCTGTGGACCTACCAGGTATGATCTTCATCTAAGAGACGGTACAGAGAGGAAGAGGACTAGGTCGAAGAAAAAGAGAGCTGGACAGACAGAGAATGAAGAGGACAGGAGAGGCTCCTGTTTGTTTGCTGTGAACTGTCTTGTTTCTCGCTTGTGTTGAATTTTGACAGGCTGTGCCTGCTGCTTGGATCCGTCAGCCTGCTCTCCCGTGGCCAGGGGAGGAGGGACAACATGCCAAGCCTGGGGAAGGGGGCAGGGGTGAGGGGCTCACAGGGCTGTGGGGGGTGGGTGGAAAGGGGGGAAAGGGCTGGAGCTGACTGAGGGTTATAAATATCCACTAGAGCCAGATGATCACACAGAGTCACAGTTAGAAGCTGATGGAAGAGCTCTGGCTGGACACTTGGCCACACTCGCCTCTTAGAGACACCCCCCACAAACACCAGCAGACGACCCCCATCCACCTCTCTTCCTACTTGTCTCTTTGATGATGATGTTGGCAAGTTTATTCTGTGATATTAAGTCACAGCTCACAGCGAGAAAAAATATATCGTGTGATCACTCGGGGGTGTAACATAATTAACATATGGTAGAGTCATCATTTGGTCATAATATTGTCAGCACATACAAAATTACACTCATCACTATTAAACCACAAGAAACATTAGATGCCATGCACTCCATGGTTTACTCATTGATGATAAGACACAGTACAATATGTGATTCAGTCATTGAAAACACAACTAATAGTGACTTTGGTGCTGATTTTAGCTGATTCTACTGTTCCCCTCATGATGCCTCACTTATAATAAGAGTCTTTACTCAATGTCTGACCTTGAAGCTGTAAATGAGATGGGTTAAACTGGATATGTTCAGCATCATCCTCGGAAAAACCACTGGCAGTAACATTAAGTGGACAGAAATAGCAACAAAGCCATTCAATATGAAAACGGACACCTAAGACTGATAGAATCTTTTTACTAAACTGTGATAGCCTGATGCAGTTTAGTTTAGTGATGGCAGATTGTAGGAGAGTATAGCATGGCCAAAGGTCTCAGTGTTCATCCCCTATTGCTTTTGGGATCACAGCAATGCACAACATTCTCTAAATATAGGTTCTAATATATGCATATGGCTTTGTCAATTGTAGTGCTGACAACTGGCTCCGTTTCGCTGTAATGCTAAAAGCAATTTCACCCAGTGTCTGGAGAGCAGAGCTGGGATTGTCTTCTCTCGCGAAACATGCACACTATAGATGGATGTCCTGTGTGAAATGAAAGCAGCTATACAGAGAAAGCACGTAGGGGCTTTACACAAGATCGCAGGGAATCTCTAGATGGACCATCATCCTTATGTGCCTTCACGAACTCCTGAACTTAACAGACGGGCCTCAAGCACATATCATTCATGTTAGGACACATAGCCAAAAGGTATTCTAAGCTTGTGTCTAGTGGGAAATGCCTCAATCTACACACACATATAGCTCAGAAGGTCAAATTTGTAAACATTGCTCTCCTCTACTTAACAATTCATCCTAACTTAGCAGGTGGTGAGGTCTCTCTTGAGAAAATACTGCTTAAAGTAAGGGTGAAAACATAAAGGTCAAACACATTGGTGAAGTTAATTAACGCTAAAAACTCTACTGAATATAGAACACGTAAAGACTTTACAGAAGACTCACATACTTTAACTGTTCCTCCAAACTCAGTCACAAAGCTGAAGCTGAGTTCATCAGACCCTGTAATAAGGCCCAACATGTACCCAGGGAAATGACTAACGTCATAACCATCTTGGCCAAACCCTCAATATATTCCACATGTTATCGATCTCTCCGTTTCCTGGGTTTGGCCAACAGTGAGTTAACTGTTATATTGCTTTAGCACATTTCTGATTCTGCGTCACTCTCCAGCCTCTATTCATTATGTTGCAACAGACGGCTACAAAACTTGATATCAAACACTTTGTGCTTGCCAGCGCGGTAGTTCAAACTGGCAACTAAAACACTGTTGGAAGATCACACACAACTAGCTCTACAACTAGAGGATTATGTTTTGAGTGCTCATTACCCTAGTCATTTGTGCACACTTGACATTATTTGTTTCTTCCGGCCCATAAAACATTTCAGTTTTAAACTGAGGTCACAAATGTATTGGTTGGTGATCCTTGTTTTAATCTGAATTTTACAGGAATAAAGCAGCAGCTTCGGAGGAATAAAGACGCCCTCTCAAGTTTCATTCTGACTATATTTTGAGCACTGGCACAGACTGTATCAACATTAGAGCCCGACCGATAATGGATCTTTGGGGCCAATATTACGGATATATGTGACTCCGGCCTATTGATATATTGGGTGGGCTCTAATCAGTATCTCTTCATTGTCAAAATGTTTATTTGGTGTGCTTGGGTCTCAGTTTATGAAAGGTAGGCCACTGTGTTCTGAAGTCTATGATGAGTCCAATAAAACTAAGGAGTGATTTCAAGGGCGGAGTGAGCAGTAAAGGATAGGGCACAGCAGCTAAGGTCATTGACTTTGTTTTGAGCAAAACATTACTAGTGGCCAACAACAGAAACAGAGGCAGCAGATTCTACTTAAGCTGCCAACTCACAACACTAGCTATTGATGAATAGCATGAGATTGAACATTCATTATGTTCCACATTTTTGGCCCTTTTTCTACTCAAAAAGGCCAGGCTCATAATTTGAGCTCTCAGATTTGAGAATGGTCAGAATGGTGGATGAGTCATAACATCAAAATGATGTGCCACCATAATGAAAGGCACAGAGCTGCAGCATACTGTAGCTCTTCATTTAAGCAATCACACAAGTATGCGCTGGGCATGATTTCACAGATGAAAACATGGAGGACCTCAGTGACATGCCTGGGATATGATTTAGCCTAATTGGCCCTGGTGCCATGTGTGGGCAGACTTTAAACAGCCTCTCAGGCATGTCCAATTTATACAAAAGTGTTCACTGCACAGCTTCTGTTGTTGTGTACAGCGCCCTCCATTCAAGAGAAATCAAACGTGCGACACACAACGTGTTCCCTTGAAAGCTAAACCAGTGTAAGGAGCCCTTGTTTTGAAAGAAACATTTTTGTGGCATAAGTCAGTCTTTCAAATTCTTTCCTTCTTCCTGGTTTCCACATTACTGATGCAATGAAAGGGAAATAGAAATTGTAGCAGGACAAAAGTAGACATACCTAACTGCAACTATATCCCTGGGGTGAAATTGAGGCTGCTGACAGCTATTTAATTAACTACCATACCAAGAATACCTCACTCACACACATCACAGCACTATAAATTGTATCTCTGTAAACCACTGCCCTATGTGACACTACTCATCATATATGGAGGTAAAAAGGAGGAAGGAAACTGATTTGGCAACAGTGCACAATCTGGGTAATCTAAAGCTTAATAACTAAAATGAAAACAAGTTTTATCAACTATTTGAGGTGAAATCTGTGTTATTTGTTATTTGTTTATGAAAACACCTCTGACAATAGTTGTAGTACTTGTTGCAGCCTGCACTACAGATGACAATGGTTGATATGGACAGCAGATGTCAGCAGTGGGTCACCAAACAGTGTGGTCATCTGATAGACTGGCACTGCTGCGGTCATATCTGATTATCTCACACATCACACAGAACTTCACAATTAAAAGTCAAATTTGGAAATTACAATCATCTGTGCTAAGCAGAGCCCGAGTTTCTTTTAGAGTGCGCTGCAGTGAATTAAAGTCATGAGTTGCATATGCTGTTTGCTGTACATGAGAGTCATAAATAATGTTTTATCAGTCTACAAAAGGGACTTATTTTTCTGATGAGTACCACAGATTGAATAAAGAGACCAGGCTGCTAATTGAATCCAGATCTGCTGTCACGTGTGGAACCAAACAAACACACCCATAGAGCTGTGAGCAAGCTATTCCAGCTTCCTGACTCTTTGTCCGTTGCTCACACCCACAATAGACAACGCCTATATCAAATCCTTGCTACACCCTTTTAGGGCAACCAAACTGTACACATTAGTCAAAATAACATATTATTTTACTTTTCAAAGTTGTGAAATATTAGATATCATCCGAAATCTGGAGTCACATGAATATGCCTCAGTATCATGAGTTAATGAGCACTGCCAGTTTCACTTCAGCAGAAGCAACCACAGCTTCAAATGGCACCTTTTTCTGGACTTTCTGAAAGTTATTTTCCAGATCCAGCAAAGGAGTCGAGCATATTCTACTGTTATCACATAGCATACATAACTCCCATATCCCACGCATACCATTACATAATGGTATGCAAGGGGCATGCTTATCTCCTATACAACACAGGATGAAAAGAAAACAGAGAAAACAACCACAGAATATAAAACAGTGCCAGGAACACAGTCATACTGGAGCAGTGAGAAAGGGAGAGAAATGTTCCCAAAAGTACCACACCTCCCTTCTCTTAGTATGTCTGGCTTTCACTCACGCACAACTATCTCTGCAGGGAACAGGCGAGGCTGAATCTCAGCAAAC
Source organism: Argyrosomus regius (assembly GCA_946959425.1). Lineage (NCBI taxonomy): Eukaryota > Metazoa > Chordata > Actinopteri > Sciaenidae > Argyrosomus > Argyrosomus regius. Next base: position 8,077,554 of record OX336884.1, on the reverse strand, counting down.
AGCCCCACCTTGTTGGAGTGACTGCAGGTCTGCATAATCTCATTTGGCAAACACTCAAGAGGTGGATCCAGAAATTATGTTTTCACTTAAACATGTGCAGAGCTTGATTTATTACCAAACAGAATTAAAATTCCCACCCAAAAAAAATTTGATTTTTGAGTTTGATTTGTTTAATACACAGACAACTGCCACTGTCACATGGTCTGCATGTAAACAGTGTGGTAAATTACATTTGGTACTGAATGCTGAAGTTTTATCCATAGTTTTTATGTGTAACTTTCACCTGTGATTATGTGTGGAGGAGGAATCCATGTCATAATGCCAGTGTGGAATCTGACAGTGTCTCGAATACACTACAGGGTGTGCTTTGAAAGTGTTACTGATACTTCATCTATTTTAACACACACATAATTAAATCACAGCCACATCTCACTGGACTCTTCTCACCAGCTCACTAAAACTATTCCTAAAGAGAGACTGCTTCTAGTCCACATCACAAAGTAGAGGCTGGGCCCTGTAATATGTAACTTTAAGCCGTAAACTGTAATCAAATCACCCCAAATAATACTTTAGATGAGAAGTCAGAGACAGACAATTACAGTATGGGGGTGTTCTTCGGAGTATGAAATACTTTAAGTACATGACAATATGAATGAACAACAATAGAGCTGTCATCAAATACCCTACCTAAGACCTCCCACACTACAAAGAAAGGTGAAAACCTAGACGCAAGAGTAATTACATCACATGCACACAGAGGGTATATAAAGCAGGAAGTAGGTTAGCTGGCACGCATTCAAACAAACCTTCAATGAAGTTGGGCCACGTTTTCTCCTCTGGCTCTTCCAGTGAGTGATCCCAGTCTTCCTCAGGTGAAGCTCCTTGCACCCTGGCTTCAGCCACCCCTGACAAAAGTGCCCGCTCTATGGCGATTGCTTCCAGAACATCCAGGTCCAGTTCTTCTCCTTCCACCTCAGGTTGCACAGGTGGAGGAGGTGGTTGCTCCCCAGTTGCCTGAGGACTAACAACCTGTTTCACCTCAACTATCTCTTCAACTACTACAATTTTTCTCTTCATGGCGGCCTCGTCTATGTCAGGGCTTACAGGCTCACAGGTGTCCTCCAGGAGAGGCTGGTCAGGCTGGGCAGCTGCGGGTGTGGCAGTGGCAGAGGGTGTGTCCTCCTCCAAGTCTCTCTTCTTCTCTCCCTCCTGCTCTAAGGCCTCAAAAACAGAGAGCCTTTTCTCTGTGCTGCGCTCTGCTGTCTGACTGGCTGAATGTTGTGCAACTTTGGGAGGCTCCTCTTGCTTGGCGAGTGGGCTGGCCTGTGCCTGAGCTACAGCTGCCTCTGCTGTTACCACTGGTGCTGCTGACGCTAATTCTCCGGCTGCGTGTGCTTCCCTCGCAGTGGAGGATGTTTTTGGTTTCGGAACCTCCCGCTTGATTTTTTCTGCAAAGACCAGTTCTGGCTCCACCTCCCCTTTGTCTGCTGGGGCCTCAGAGAGCACAGCTGCTGCCTGCCTGGTTTCCTCAGTACACATTCTTTCAGGAGTCATCTTTGGAGAAGCATTCACTCCTGCCTGTTCAGAGGCCATGACAGGGCTGTCTTTAACTGTGGCCTTGGGCAATGATGTAATGTTAGTGGATGGCAATGTCTTTACTTCAGGCGCAAAGACAGGCTTTGTGTTTATGGTGTCAGATAGTGGTGTTTGAGCCTGTTTTTTCCCTTTCCCTTTCTTTTTACCCTTTGAAGATTCCTCTGCAGCTTTCCCTGTGCTTATTAGGGATTTAGTCTCAGCTGTGGCTTTCTGAGCTTCTGACAGAGGTGCAGGGCTTTTCTCTTCAGGTTTAGGGTTTGCTTGTGTAAGTTCCACTTCAGTTATTTTCTGCACCATCACTGTTTCCACTTTAGTGCCAGTCATTTCCTTAGATTTCACTGGCTCCATGTGGGGCGATTTAGCATTTGCCTTGTCCTTGGAGTATACTGGTCCCTGTGTTATTTTGCTGACACTGCTTTCCTCAACCTTCTCTTTTACTTGTGCATTATTTGGAAGCTCCACCGGGGGCACTGCAAAGACCTGATTTAATGGTTGTGGTGCTACTTCAGATATACTCTGCTCCACAGTTTTTTTAGGGGGTTCCACTGTTGGCTTCCCATCAATTTGGGTATTATTTTCCTCTTTAGGGGACGCCCCCTCAGTCTTTATGCTGGTACACACAGAGGTAATCACTGGTGTGGGTTGGAGGGTATTTTCGATCACTTCCTCAGGGGGCTTGTCTATAGAGGTTTTTTCCGTCTCCAACTTTGAGTCAGGAGTCTTGGATATCTCACCTGGAGATTTCTTTTTCTTCCTTTTTGATTTAGAGCTTAGCTCAACTACTTGTTTGGTTTCCACAGTCATCTCTGCGGTGGCAGCATTTTGACTGAGCTGAGGTGAAGAGGAGTCTTTTTGCACTAACATGGGACCCTGTACTGAGATCTCGAGGGCCTTGTCTGGCACTGCTTTTTCTTCTTTCTTGACATGAGGAATCTCTTTCACATCAGTTTTCTCCTGTTTTGTAATTGTTGTAGTTGTTGTACTAATAGTAGTTTTAACTTCAAGTATTGAGGACTCAGTCACCACAGTAGTTTCCTGGGGCACTTCATCAGTTTTGGCCTTTGTTGAGAGACTCACTGGGGTCACTTTTGCATCAATGAGCTCCTGGGTCACTTTAACTTGAGAGATCTCCTTTACTGAAGCAGCTGACAATACTGGTTCGCTAGTGGTACTGGCAGGTGAGGGTTTTGTGGTTTCCTGAGGAGCATTTATTTTGACAGTTTTCTTGGCCTTCTCATGATCTATTTTAGATTTGACTGGTGTCTTCACTTCTGCAGGTTTAACAGATTCTTCATCAACCTTTGCTCCCTTAAGCTTCTCTTCCTTGACATCTTTATTGACAGGTTTTGTGATGACAGTGGTGGTGGTGACAGTGTTAGTGAGGAGTTTGGTGCTTTCCTGAGCAGCAGCCATTGGAATAACTGCCTGGTCTTTCACCTTATCAGTTGCTGTTGCAGGTGTAGCCTTGACCTCTGTAGATTTAACTAGATCCACCATCACCTTTTCTGTCTTCTCTATCTTGACATCTGTATTGACCGGTTTTGTGATGACAGTGTCAGTGTCAGGAAGGAGTTTGGAGGTTTTCTGAGCAGCAGCTTTTGGAACAACTGGCTTGGCCTTCACTTCATTAGATGCTGTTACAGATGTAGCCTTGACTTCTACAGATTTAACTGGATCTACAATCACCTTTTTTGTCTTCTCTTCCTTGACAGCTTCAGTAATGAGTTTGGAGGTTTCCTGAGCAGCAGCCATTGTAGTAGTTGCTTGGGACTTTGCCACTTCAGGTGTAGCCTTGACCGCTGCAGTTTTAACTGGATCTACAATGGTCTTTTTTGTTTTCTCCTCATTGACCTCTTTATCAGGAAGTGTTTTGATAGCTGAATGGCCTGTGACTATTTTACTAGACGTCATGGAAGATTTTTCATCAGTAATTTTAGGCTTCTCCTTATTTGTTTTGGGAATAGAGGGTTCAGCTGGGATCTTTGATGTTGCAGCACCTGTAGTCTCAGTGACAGCAGCCACAGTTAATGGTAGGGTTGTTTTGGAGGACACTAATGTCAGAGCGGTCTGTGACACATCCTGTTTCAAAGCTTTTCTCTGAACCTGGACAGAAATCGGAGCCTTCTCTTTTTGGACATCAGACACTCTTCTCTCCTGCGATGTTGTTACTGGCTTCTCACTGCTCACATCACGTTGCTGATGAGAGACTCGTTTTACCCTGCTCTCTTCCACAACCGCTGCTTCACTTCTGAAGCTGTCCGCCTTCCTAAACAGAGGCTGAGGCTCTTCCACTTCCCATGATGCTTTTGGTCTGGCTGGTTCTGCAGCCAGAGGACGACCCCTGAACCTGGGCGTCCTGTCAGGGTAGCTTTCCCTTTCTCCGGGACCCATCATCTTATGGCGGTAGCCTTGACGCTCAGCCAGACCCTCTTGGCTCTCTGCTTCAGCCCTGCGTCCTGGCTTAGGAACATAAGACGTAGGACCTTCCACAGATTGGACCCGTGCAGCCCGGTGGGCAATGGCTAGGGTGGCAGCTGGCTTCCTAACCCTCTGCAGGGAGGCAGGAACAATTTCAGGTGGCAGGCGGAGGTAGTCACGCAGGTAAACAATACCCTCATTGGTCAGGTACCAGTAGAAATGTCTCCAAGCAAATGTCTCCTTCACACAACCCCTAGACTTAAGAGACCCCATGGCACGGATTACTTGTAGGTTGCTCACACCTTCTATCTCAGGGTGTTTAGTTTGAGGCCTCTTGTCCTTCTTGGCAACCATGACACCATCTCGAAACAGGACCTCATAGATGGCCCTCAGGTCCCGCAAGGGCATCAGCATTCCAGCAACCATTGTGCTTTATGTCAGTATATTCTCTTAAAGTAAAACTGAAAATAACAACATGAAATGAAGATCATTAGTTAAGCAATCTCACTTCTTTTGTGTGAAAGAATCCAGTGGCAAAACCAGCTGTCACGTGCTTCTCAATTGAATCAGAGACAATGAAAGAAGAAATCCTTGTAATATTTTTTCTTACTTTCTTTCTATCTTCCTCTTGCTCCTGTTGATCCTTTGGATATCGTGAAGAAAAAAAAAATATTCCTCTGCGAAAGCGGACTTAAACAAAGTCAAACGTGGGCTGTTCCCCCCTTACATTCAGCGTGGCTGGGAATGAACAGTCTCCGTACTGCCGAGATGGCAATGACAGAATGGAAGAGAGGGAGCGTGTGTGAGAGAGTGTGAGAGAGAGAGAGTGAGGCACACTTCTCAGTCCGGCTCCTCCTACCTTCTCTCTCTATGTCTTAGGAAAAAACTGGCATGGAAAAAAATTCTCACTAAAGTAAATAGTACAACAGGAAGTAGGAAGCAAAAGAAAAAAAGCACCTGCAATAAACTGATTGAAATAAAGAAGGAGCGAAGTCAAATGAATGGAGCAACACACCTATGAAGTGTGTTGAGCACATGTTCTGTAGCTCTGTGACTTTTACGGAGACGCCCACCCATACACGAAAGTACACACCTCCTATATAACATATACACACACAGACACGCACTTCTAAATACACATTACTACTGGCTGACACACACCCTTTGGCGTGTCACGCACACCGGCGGTATAAAAGGGCTATTCTAAACAGAGATTAGTTAGAAGAATGAGAGTGGACCAGTTTGTATACATCTATCCTGCCCTGGAGCGACTTGCTGAGCATCCATGTAGGTTATCAAGTGTAACGTGTCTAGTTTTACACACTTTATGATCAAGTATCACTGAAGAGCCTCTACTTTACACACAAGGTGTGGTTCTAAGGTCTCCTGTCACAGTCTTTGAATGTGTACAGGCTGGTGACATTCACAGAGAAACTACATAGACTGCCATGAATTTATTCTCAATAGACAGATATTTTATTGAGATTTTATAGATTTTATTGAGGTAGTTTAATGCACCCATGCCACTTTAGAAGTAATAAAAAGTCTATTCATATCTGTGTTTGTTTGGAGGGTCACCAAGTCACCACGGGAAGGAAAGGAAACTACATAGACTAATAAGTATTTCCCATTGTAACATTTTAAAGTGATGCAACAGACTGTAAAGCACACTAAATTTGTGGTGCTACTTCAGACAGCTAACATTAGGGCTTCATGCCTTGATTTAGCAGGGAACCAAGAATCCGTCTTGCACAACTATATAAAGAGCTGCGCATTATAGCTAACCTTTTCAGCACTCCCAGGAACATGATATCAGATTTCTTTCCCTAGATCACTTCTCTCTTCTGTACATCTGTCTCCCGTTCGTCTCTCTGTGTCAGGGAAAGTGTCCTCTTATTGCAGAGTCTAGTGAAAGCCAAACTGGAAAGAAAACTGACCATTGTTGGCGAGAACAGATGAGTACATGTTCACTGATCACACTGAAAAGAAAGGGATATACTGAAGAGGAGAGTACGCTAACGGTATTGTGCTGGAGCACAGTGATCTTGTTGCGAAATTATAGTGGCAGTGAACTGATGCATTCCCCCTGCTGTTTGAAACCACACACACTATTACACATCCAAACACTGGCGGAGAACTGTTTTCATTTTATTTGCCATGGCAACAGTCAAATGAAGTGAGCCACTTCTGCGTAAGCCATGTATCCGCTTTCAGGGCTGCAGTTGAGCAGCAGACCATAAATCTGTTGTCCTGGACAGCTGGACTACACTGTCATTTATCAGGCCACAACCTGTGAAGTCACTGTGATCTGAAAGACGCCATTAGCACATCATCAGGCTCTCATCAGCAATCAAGAAAATCAAAATGATCTGAAGGCAAAGTGATACAAACGGTATATTATTGAAGAAAAAAATAACACAGCGATATTAAATCAAATATATGTACAGACAGAGCTTTTGGCAGTACTGTAGAAAACACACTAATGCTGTCATGAAAACTATTCCTGACACACAACAGGTATTTGACAACTATCTAGTCAGACAGGTGGTGATGCTGCAGGCATGTACGTACTTCCCCTATAGTGGGTAAGCTGTAAATCACACCTTATGATGTTCTATTATCTTTAATGGTTCAGGTAAAGGAGATGCTTCAAAGTGGAGGCAGGGAGGAGCTTTCAGTGGAATTCTTAGGTTCATGGTACAAGGCATTCCTCTGCATTACGAAACAAATGTTTTATCACCGACATGCTCCAGTTTGCCTGAAGCACAAGCGCAGATTGTTATGTTGGATTCATATAAGTGTATCAACGTAACATAAAGTTGGTTTTAAAGCATTTATTGCTTAACCCATTTGGTATTTTGTGGTAGTTGACAGTTAAGAGGTGATGTAAAGCAACACATAAAGGAATCCATTCAAACAGAAAACAAATTAACATATTGCAAAACAATGCAAATCAGCTCCAATGAAAACCAGGCAGCAATGTGTTAAAATTCAAGGGTAGAGCTGTCTTATTTGGGGGTAATCTGCATCACCATGCATGGTGCTTGCTCTCTGGGCCGCATATCAGTGTGATTTCATGCACTGTTTATGCACAAAGTGCTCAGTGAACTTCAAACTTCCCACAGCGACCCTTATTCTGGCTTGAGGCCCAGTGCCTCCAGCCATCCAAATATTAAATATGCCCGCTTCAGGAGAAATACTGTATCACTAGACCTGACAAACCCTGACAATGGTGTGCTGCTGCTGCTGCTGCTGCTGCTGCTGCTGCTGCTGCTGCTTTTCACAGTGACTTGGCTACAATGCTGTGTGCAGATTTGAGGCGCAACTTAATAAATGATCAGAAATAGACTCACTGAATGGAATGGGGCTTAAGTCAACTATAGAACTAATGGCGCCTAATTTTATTCAGTCTATAAACAGATATTCCTGCAGCAGACAGCCACAAATAGAGGAATGATGCGATTGAATGAAGACGATAAAGGAATAATAAGACTTTGGGGAAGAGTGTCTGAATAGTTTCCTAGTTATGAGTCCACTTCTGCTTCAGTGTTTCAGACCTCTACAAGTCCCAGAATAGACTTGTCACCACCAACTCATGGTGGCTGGCTACTAGCCCACTGTAAAGGCCTGCTGCTCTGGGGTGTACTGGTTCTACACACGTGTCCCCCATTCTGATATCAGATCCAAGCCACTACAGCCACTTTCAGGGAAAGTAAAGGTCAGCGGAGCCTTTCTTACCCACTAATGCAAGCGCTTACATTACAAGACGTTAGTGTGATGTTAAACTGTGTGAAACTAAAGAACAAATGTCTGGGTTCATGACTATCAAGCTATTTAGATTTACACATATAGTAAGGTTGAATTTAGCAGCAAGTCAGTAAGTCTGCCATCTGTCAGCTAATGATAGCTGGGCAGTAGTAACTGTTCTTCTCAAACAGTACTTTGAAGCACTATACTGTACGTGACAATGGTGCCCTAAAATTGAATTTTATTAATTGTGTAATGATATGAGGTGGATCAAACAGACACAGAAAGGGATTTTAATGGGTGTGGCCTTTACATCTACCCCAAATCATGACTTGCAGTTTTGTAGTAATGACAAATCATTCAGCAATGCATCAGAGCTCTCTTTTTATATGGTCGATAAGCCTATTTTCATTGGAGGAGCTTGACTCCTAGATGGGCATAGTCAGGGGAGTGACCCCTCAGTCGGGAACAGCTGTGGCCCCTGACAGCGCTGACTCATGTTCGAGCACAAACACCTCCGACCCAGGAATATGCTAAAGTTAGAGATTGTTGTAAACAGCTTTATATGGAGGCAAGTGTTGGCCCCACAGTAGTTACAGGATTTCCGAGTAGTTAGTTTTAATTGGTTAATGAGTTGATGTTTTAACAAATCATAGAGTGAATTAAATGTATTGCTAAAATAAAAAACAAAACATTTCTTTAAAGAAAGGCTTTAGATAGACTTCAGATTTTCTCTCTTCACTTTCAACATAATTTAAATAAATCAGGCTCGACATACTTTAAACAAATTTGAAAAACACCCTTTGAAAATGTGTCTCAACTGAAATAGTAAAACACGCTGACGCTCTTTCAGCCATGCTAGCAGTCTGTCAACAGATTGGTTGGTTGACCACTTTTGAACCAAACTGAAATATCTCAACTCAACTGGATGGATTTTGTACAGACATTCTTGGTCCCCACAGGATAAAGTCTGCTGATTGTGGTGATCCCTTGGCTTTTTCTCTAGGGACACTAGTAGGTTGGCGAGAGGCACTAAAGACATTTTGCAGGAGCCATGTGGAGTTCTCTTGTGAATGAACAAAAGTTATGTTTACATAACCAAAATAGTAGATCTTCTAGTATTTTTAACCAAGCATTGTTTGCAAGCTGGCAGTATTCTTCTTCTCTGCCTTTGCAGCATATCTTGATGTGTTATGGCCACCTGTTGAGTGGAATAGTGTGACACTGTAGATTCTTAAAGTGATCAAATCCACAAGATATGTCATGTTTCTGTCTTATTGTAACATTATTTCCATGTAATAATTTCAAACTTATAGTTGTCAAGGGCCTAAAGAAATATGAAGAAATACTGAACAGATTGTGAAGAAGTCTGGGACAGGATTGTGATTCTGGGCTATATATAGACTTGTTGACTTGCCAATTGTAGAATGCTGACTGAATGCATGTGAGGCCTTAATCCTACCCTCATACAAGCACTAAGACAACCTTGACTCATATTTGGATGAGATGGCATGAACAACAGTGTCAATTAGTGCTTGAACCCACAGAGAAAGATAGCCTTTGAAATGCAATAAGGACGAAACTACAAGGATTAACCCCTACCACTGACTTCTCCCTGGCCACTTGGGTGTAATTGGAAAAATTGAGTGGGGTTAAATATTGATGTCTTGAACGGAACTATGTTTTGTATGCGTAACTAAAAAGGGACTAGATATAGTTGGAGGGGTGGCCGGTAGAAAAAAAAACAAATATACTGTCCAACCAAACACAAACCCACAGAAGTGTGTTTAACCACAGAATGGCTTCACACAAAGAAGTACTGTGTGCTGGTGAGCATTGAAGGAGACTGAGGTGTCTTTGGCATTTCTCACACTGCTGCAAAAATAAATAATCAACTGTTCTTGGATGACTGAGGTAAAAACAAGAAGCAAATTACGGTAGAAAGAGAGAAATTCTTCTGGTCTGTTCAGAGCGGAGGGGGAAGAACAATAGACAAAGTAATGTTCTGAATTCAATCAAGACACTATAGGAACTGTTCTTTTTGCTTTGCCAAACTAAACTTTTCTAGCCCCATAAATATCTTTGGAGTTACATAAGGCTTGTTAAAAGTGACTGGGGAATAAGGCATCGTTGTGTTATAAAATAAAGCATGTGTAAGTGTGTTAAAGTGAAATTTCAGCAGAGTATTTTTTGTGGGAAAGCTTAAGCTAAGTAATATAAAACTATATTGACGAGTAGAAAAGCCTACTGTTTGAGCAGAGGAAAAAAGCAAACTGTTGGCTTTTGTCTCACCAATATACACACAAAAGCACATGGAAAGTCTATAAACTGATTTGTGCTTGAGGTATAAATGTCGGGTCTTGCTTATGTTCTCAACTCCACGAGTCACGGATCACACTGACTTTTCCTTTTCCAGAGTGGAAAGAAATGAAGTCACACATGATGCCTCCCTTTTACCCACCGTACTGACCAAAAATAAGCAGGAGCACCCAAAAAGACTGCCAAGTCCCCATTCTTACTTACTCTCGCTCCAACAAGCTGTCTGTCATGTGTTAGTGGTAGGGTCTCTATTTGTCCAAACTTACAACGCCCCCTACAGCCTCTCAAACTTGGATAGGAGCCCACCCATGAGGGGGTAAAAAAAGGCAGACTGAAAGCAGGAGGATAGCTTTGCCATGTCCAACACTAAGAACAGCATCAGCAGAGGATAATAATGGATAATGTTCGCTATGAATTATGCAGAGGTTGCCAAAGTATTCTTCTCTCCAACATTTTACATCTATTATCCAGTACTTTGGGAAAGAGGTATATATTTTTTTTTCTGCAGTCAAAAAAAAGCACAATGTTTCCTGTTGCTCTGACAAGAGTAATAAAAATCAGATTTTGGTGGTAAATTCTGCAAACGCACAGTGACTACAAAAATGCTTTGTGTTGTAAACAAGTTCCAGCAGTGAGATCTGGACAGAAAATTTGAACCAGCCCTCAGCTCTCTTTCTTTCTTTCTGCTTTGAGAGTTGTATGCCAGCTCAACTAAACGGCAGCCAGAGAATCAGAATCAGCATGCAAGAGATGTATTACACAATTTGAGAGCTCGAAAAGGCTCAATTATTGTTGCATAAGACAGAGCCACAATGTGCTCAACTCCCTATTTAACTCTCCCAATTCCATACTGTGAAAAATGAGTTATTGTCTGTATGTGGCCACACCTCTTCATGACATAAACCTTCATCCAACCAATGCTGACAACCATTCACTCACTGTGCCCTGCCTTCCTTTGCAGTATTGTATCATAATCAATCTTGGTTTGCGTCTTACCTTTCTTCGGGCTGAGCCAGAACCGATCTCCAAGGGGATCTCCTCTGTCCATGCTGCTTTGATCTGACATATCATACAAAAGGCCTCAGTGGCTCCAATAAAACACAACACCTTCGCACTGCTTTCATGACCCAGTCAAAAACCACACTGCTACTGGTTCTTTTCACTCTTGTGAGACCCACTGGTCATCCAGCGCAACAACATGGCATGCAAGATGGGTCTAAAAGAGAGAAGGAACAGGAGCGCAGGGGTACATTCAGGGTAGGGAGGGTGTTTGTGAGAAAAGAACAAGGGAATCTTTTCATCTCTGGCCAATAAATGTAGAGGAACATCTACAACATAAATCTGAGGACCAGGCTGGACACATCCTCTCTGCTGCCCCGGATACCCTACTCCATGTCCCATACATCTGGAGGCACCCACGCTTTATTCCAGCAACAGCTAACTGGGCGATACACACTGAGCGCCTTGTTCGAGAAACCTCGCAAATGACAGCCACAGAGATTAAGCAGGGTGGACACAGGAAAAAAAGGGAGGACAAGAGAACTAGATACAGTAGAGACGCTGAACACAAGGAACTAAGAGCCAGTCTGCACCACCAAGGCATCCAAATGAAACCCAACAACAACTCTTGCTTTGTCTCCTGCATACATATTTCTTAGTTTATGGGGAATAATTAAGCGTTTTGCAAATTATTAAGTTAATTGTAGAACTGGAGACAAGTAATAGTGAACAAAAGGAGAACAATCCAACCATGCAGAGCACCAATTCATATTTCCTTTTAATGTGTAACTCGTGTAACCATATCTCAAGAGGCGTGAGATCACAGGTTACAGCCAATACTCTAAAGTTCTTATCAGTTCTGGCTCGTTTCCAATGAGTGCAGTTGACCCTGAAGGGTAAAGCAAAGATATTATGTTGAGACGTAACTGAACAGACATGTACCACAGCACTTTGTTCAGACTAATCTGTGTTGCAGTATAATCCTCCTTCAATAGGTGTTGATGCTCATGTTAAAAGAGACTTGACATACATGACAAGATAATTAAGTAAGGGTTTTCAGCATGGAATTATTACACTGGTGTCTTAAAGGATGGGTTTACATTTTACATACAATACTTGTATGACCACATATCTCATAAAATTCAATTCCCTCTTTGTGTTACACCTCTGCAAGGAAACACTGTGCAGTTAACAGAAAGAGAAGTTTTGTACTAAAAGACTAACTTATATACCTACCTAATTTTGCTCAGACTCGTGTGAGCTTTAATTAGACTTACAATTGTATCTTTACTCAGAATGACTGTAGACTAGTCACTGTCCCACACATAGTACATCGTAATTTCCTTTTTTTTTTCATTTCCAGGAATTATTATAATAACCAAAAAACGATTACAGTGTACGTACGAGCATGTGAGTGTCATATAAGAAACTGTGAAGCTAGTCTTTATTTACAAAAGATTTGAAATCATCCTTAAAGGGAAGATGATCCTCACAAAATGGAGCTCCAATGTGGTTGGTGAGGAGGGTATAAAATGGCTGTAGGGAGCACCAAGTCTGATCATGCCAACCGGGAGCAGCCTGTTTTAGCCACACAAAGGCAAAGACTAATCACATGAGTAATGGTCAACGAACATTCATTCTTCCTTTAAACTGTGTTTGTATGAAAACATAAAACAGCAAAAGAGGAAATAAAATCACAAAGTCACAGTTTAAGGAATAAAAGAGCTTTCTTTTCTTTTTTTCTGAATATTTGCATGATGAGTCAATGTCTGCAAACCATACAGGGGTGTGGCCATGCTGGGCTTTGTTGCTGTAGCAACACAGCCCACAGGTTAGGCAAATACCATGTGCCGTCTACGGATGAGTTCCAAGAGAACGTGGGCTTGCTGCTGCTGCCATGGGCAACCAGCTTTCAAACAGAAAAACTTGACATAGGATCCGGACTCTGGACTTCCTGACTGGCTGCCACGATGTGTGGATTTGCATTGTAACCTGAAGAGGCTGAGCTGTATTTTTAGATAGGCATCCTGACGATCAGCCACGGATAAAATACAAATAAACACAATACAGGTGCCTCCTCACGCATACACAGAAACACATATGCTGCTACAAATGCACACAGACACACAGAAAGGTGATTTATTATCCCAACTCCCATAAAACCCCTCCATCTGGAGAGAATGAATCAGTTGCATTCTTTCCTCAGAGTGAAGAGGAAAAAAATGAGTGCAGGAGCTGCTCCTTTCAGAAAAGAAAGACTTGCAGTAAACTTACTCAGTCCGTTTGTGTCTGAGGAAACAAACGGCCTATTTTCCCACAGCTGTAGAGTCCAGTTTCAGACAGCGGTGACTCACCATCATTATTATCTCTGTAACTTTCATAAACCGACTTTCAATGAGCTAAATTACCCACAAGAGGGCTCTTATAACCCCATCATGTAGGAAAGAATCACAACGGCCACAGTGGTAAGGGACAATGTGACATTTTAAGTTCGTGCTCCTACTCTTTTGAAGCTTATTCTGAAAGTTGTTTTGCAAGAAAGGACAAAGATGTGCTTTAGAATCTGAAAGGTGCTTTATCTGATGCAGAAAAAGAAGATTTCCCTTCTCCCACTTCCTGAAATCCTCTCATTCCAGCACAGGGAGGTGAGGCCAGGGCACTGCCCCAGCAGCATAACAGACAGGTATGAAGTCAACCTGATACCGACAGCTCCATAAACGGCCTGGAGAGAGAAATTAACGTGACTGACGATCCATTTGCAGAAAAAAAACACTTGATAAGTGATGAACACATTCCCTGTTCAATTTTTTTCTTTGCTCTTTCTTGCAGTTGTGTACTCTCTGACTTTCAGGAATGCTCTGGTTATCTGAATCACAGCCCCTATGCAGCAGAGTATAATTACTCGAGAACAGAAAAAACACTACAAAATGCACCCAACGTGTCCTTTCATGCAACAATGTGACGAAAATACGCAACTCACAGCCTGGCATGTCACAAAAATAACTTATAGGGCATGAGTCTGTGCTTGTAACTTAACCAATAAACAACAAGAGATCATTTATTATGCAGGTACGGGTATGGGTGGAGTGAGACAGAATTACTCCCTTAATTAATTTTAATTGTACTCATAGGGTTAGTGTTTTTTCAGACAAGCCTGGAAAGAGTCCAAGACTCTGTGAAATGATATGCCACACCCAGAGCTCCACTGCTGGATAAATAAAATAGCAGGTGTTATCTGTTAGTGCACATTCAAAGTCCAATACATTGGAAGCAATAATAAACTCCTACGTTAAGACACACCATTGAGTTTGTACTACTAATATTATTTAACATGGGCTGTTCATGGGCCGGATCCCAACCCCGCCCATAATTCAATTCAATTCCCCTGCTGCTGCAGGAGATGGCATTTTGCTTTCCTCTTTGCTTGTACTTATTAACATGGCTGTACTGGCTCCACATCCTGTTTTTCCACTGTGACATCTACAGCTATAACTCCTGCCTTTAAGAGAGGATAACAGTCCAAACAATGGGCAGCTTCCCTTTCCAACATATAATAAATACCAGTGAGCAGGAGCAGCTCCAACACTGAACAATGCAGTGGATACATTTACCACTTCTGGCACAGAAACAAGTCAAAAGAAGTTTTATATGAAAGCCCACAGAAGTAACAGTCAGAGCATATTGCCAGTTTGTCCTTCAGGGCGTGTGGCCCCTGTGGGGACAAAGCAACAGTGTAACTATAACCAACAGCCTATCAGGTTACTCAGAGAATTGCTTTGTGTTTTTGTAGCCTTCTCTACACACACAAACAAAACCACACTATGTGCATTTATAGAGTTCAATGCAACAAAATGTGCTGATAAAAAGGTGTGGAGCCAGTTGTGCTGGAGCCAGCACAAGATTGTATGAACAGTACACTCTTGTGGCAAAGCTGAGACTTGCCAAGTGCTGCTCCACTGAAACACATGTACTACAGGGCGATGAGATATAACAGAGTATCAAATGAATTTAACAGTAGCATGTGCTTTGAAGGGAATAGCAAACCAGTTGGATCACCTTCAGTGATCTACCTCGCTTTGTAAAGCTGCCAGAGCACCCACGTGAGGTGTGACAAGGTCTGAGCAAGACCAATAACTCACCCTAAGGTGATGAAATTTGAACCAGTGTGCACTGGAGCTCACGCAAAAAGCCCAGGCAAAGAGATGTCTGTACTATCACGTGGTCGGTCTTTGTTCAAACAGCTCCAGTCAGAGCTTCTGATGTGTGAAACACAAGTTTGCTACTCTATTGACATTAGCCGACCACACGCACGCACACACACACGTTCTTGGCATTTTTGCTTTATGAGTAAAGTCCAGTAACTGAACTAGCATTGTTTGTCCCCACCCCACCGTTCAATCACACACCCACACTCACTTCAGCAACATTTCTTCTCTTATCAACTTTGTTCACTGTACTTCTGAACAGCAGATCTTCAGAGACTCACTGGGTAACCCTTTAAACACTGTGATAGTTTAATATGTTCACTAAATGGTCCAGCACGGGTCATCCTTTTCCATGACACACCTTGAGTTTGTACACTTAAAGCAAACCAGTGAAGTGACCTGTCTATTATGGGGGCCAGGCTACACCCAGGTGTTACGCCACCTCCACGGGTTTATCATACTTGGAGTAAAACATTCCAGATGTACTTCAAAGGAAAATGATGGGGCAGGTCATGACCCAACCCTTCTGAATCATAAGAACTGTGACACTCTGAGCAAAAATTCTCGCCTTAAGTGAGAGTAATATCTATCTATCAACTATTAATCATTAAAATACTCTGTGAATCAGAACATTTGTGCCAATCAAAGTCCATCCATCTATTCTCTACTAACCACCAAAGAGTTAAAGTTCTTTATGCAGGCAAAGACAAAAAGCTGCATCATTAAGTGAGCCAAAGAACAAACATCACAAGTGTCATCCGTTCAGTCATTATAAACAGATCTAATAATCAGAGTACTTATTGGTTCAGATGTTCTGGATCATCCCCCGGCAACAGAAATGACAGAAGAAGGAGCACTCACCTAAAAAAAACAGACAGAGACAGAGAGACAAAGTATTAGTATAATAATACCTCTGGTAAAGAAAAATATATATAAGCTACAACACGCACAACAAACATGAGGGGTAAAACATGAAGATGGTTAAAGTTAATGTACAGGCTCCAACATTTATAGACAACAGTTAAACTGTAATCAGTACAGTTAAATAATACACATAGAGAAATTCTTCTTCCAAGTGTGTTGTAAGCAGAGCACATCAAGAATGAATGTAGCCTCTGACACTTGCAAACACTTCAGTCAAATGGGGGAATTTTTCTCCACATGCTGGAACACTCTGGTGTTAATGACCGTCCGACAAAGAGTTGAATTCATTATCATGCTTGAACCTTCAGCTAATGTTTATATCCACTCAAGTGACTTTTGCTAAAGAAAGAGGAGATCTTGATCTTGTAAATCCTGTTGCACGGACGATTAAGCAAGAAAAATCACTGGATATGAATAAGACATCCAGGAGGCCAACTCGAGTTGACTGGCTAATATCACCATCTACTGGACAAAAAGAATCAAAGCAGGCTTGGTGTTGCTAAGCATAATGGCAAATAACTTTGCCACTGTGAACCTCTAAACTATTTCAAAGTCCTTACCACAAAGTCTTCCAAACTTATTTATACGTCATATACATCATTTATGTGGACAAACTGAGACAAAGACTAAGAAAATATTCAAATGATTTGGTTAGTGTCATAATTTATCAAGCACAGGTTAGTTACATGTGTTAAATCAGTACTGTTTGTGAAAATTCACAATCTGATGTGGTGTATAGGGTCTAAATAAATATTAGAAGTTCATATCTTTGCTTTTTCATTATCACAACATCAACAGGATGCAGAATTTTAAGAATGCTCAATAAGCAAATAACTAAAAGTTCAACACAGTAAACAAGATTTAATGTTCAAGCGCCAGAAAACGGTTGCTAGTTTAAAAATGTTCCAAACCTCGTCAGAGAGGCTACTATTTCGGTTGAAAGACTCCAACTTTACAGCTGTCCTTTACACTGGGGTCATTCCACCCCTGCCCCCGTTACTTACCACCCACATCGCCCTGCTACTGTGGAGGGCATTCCCCAGATAAGCACCAGTACAGTTTCCTGTGCATGTGAGTCACATATGAATATGAGCTACCAACCATCAGCCCTGCTTGTGTTTCCTGTGTGTAACCAACACTGTGTTAAATCATCGCCTTGTGACACCGGTGATCTCCTCTAAAAAAGGATCTGTCTCGTGTTTGCTATGGTTTTCAACAGCTGACTGTCATTGCCTAAGTGTTTATGGTAAATATTTATGGTAAATATTTTACATCATATGAATTAATAACCTTTAATGGGGAGGTTTTAAGCTTTTATGGATTTACATTATTTTTATCCCACACTGGCAAGTGCTTCACATTCTGTGGCTCATTTTAAATAGTTACGTGTTCTTTTCATGGCTTTAAATCCCAATAAATATGAATCCAACTGCCTGACTGCTTTACTGCAGACATACTATATGACAAAAGATAAAGAAGAAAAGGAAATAGGATAGGGTATGAATATAGGTTTTAAAACAAATCTATTTCAGTTGAAATCAGTGTCAAATGTCAAAAAGATGGTAAAGATCTCCATCACAGATTGCGGTGATGTCTTCAGATTACTTATTCGACCAACAGAAGCAACTTGGATGCTTGCCTGCCATTTGATGTACAAAGTTGCCTTGTGTTGCATGTGATAAAAACTGCTGACAGAATCACATGTTGATGTAGATATCAAAGACAGAACAACAGGATGCATCAGGAACATCCTGAAAGAGCTGTCAGACTCTCCTTTGGAACATCCCACGGTCTCATTTCCTGGATGGACAGTCTGCTGCCGGATAGTGACGTATAAAAAATATGAGTATCGAGGACAACATCGTGGGCCAGGGAATGATAATTTTAATAACAGAAAGACTGTGTCTAGCCATATATTTGTCACGGAATGCCATCCAGCCATTGTCAAGGGGGAAATGACTATAGTCTACATAGTCTACTACAGTCTACATCAACCAACAGTCAGTCAGTAAAAGAGAGGAACAGGAAACCGAGTGCCTAAAACTATGACAATATGCAGTCAATAAACTGTGACAGATGTTTACAACTGATTAGTTCGGTAATAATTTTACCATCTGCCTTTGTTTAGTTTGGCTAACCTTATGGGGTTCATTTATTTCTGTTTATTGCCTCATTGGACCTTTGTTTAGAGATCTAATTGTGTTTCTTCTATCATAACTGGAATAATGACTTGCTGCTATACAAAAACAAGACCAAGTTGCATTTACTTGCTTTTTGGAGCAGACATTGTTTTCATGAGCAGACTATTGTGTTTGTTCACTGAGCAAGCTCTACCTGCCCATGAAGCATGGTTAAAAGCTATTGTTAAAAGACCTTGTGTTTAAAAGGTTACAGCAATTCAGTACCGCAATTTCATAAAGGTGGAGGAATGTAAGAAACAGATTAGTTTTCAAAAACTGTTTTCACAGACTGAGTAAAACTATGACCAGTAAAAAGTGCCACTTTAAGATTACTTTGACCCAAGTTGTAAAAAAAAGCTCATATTCGTGGTCAGAATGAAAGCAATGAATAGATAGTTTGTCATTTATTGTCAGTTATTGCCAGATTAGGCAATGATGGCACCCTTGGGGGTCCTTAGCTCCTGTTTTGGTAACACTGCATAGACTCTTTGGTAGCCCACTAGGGGGTGAAGACTGCAGTCTACCCCTGTCCAACAACAACAAAACCCTAACACACATTTCCACCAGCAACTACAGCCTCAGAAATCTGCCCTTTGCTTTTCCTCTCTGTTCTCTGCAATGACGGGAACACTGGTCACTCACAGACAGACAGACAGACAGGCAGGCAGACAGACCTCCACCAGCCAAACACTCAGACACTGCACCACTTCTTCTCATTCTGTGGGAGGTCTTTGATTCGTGCTGTGGCCTGATGGGAGCTCAGTGGGAACGTTTTCCTCCGTAATCCCAGAGAGTGTGACAGCAAAGACTGCCTTTGAGTGAGAGAAAAATCCTTTCTCTGTGGGCTCTGAACTCTGGAGAGTCAGCAGCACTGACACATCAGAGTCAGCAGAGCACATGGAGGTTAATATACTGCTCAGACTGCTGAAACAGGGACATAAACTGGCAAATTAGGGAGCCGCAAGTGGAGATAAGACAGTAAATCTTCGTAGGACTACCTGTATATGGTCACAGTCAGCATCCATTTACTACTGAGTTACACCTCGAAACGTTTAATCCATCTTTGATGCAGCATTATGGGATCAGAGGTTAATGCTGAATCTTCTGTCACTACATCCAAATGTCAAATGGTAGATCGTCGATTGTAAGTGGGTATCTCTGTTGGCACTATACTTACAGAAGTGAGTATTATAAGTATAAGTACTAGAACTTCATTTTGTTGATGAGTTTTGATTGCAATGTATTTATAGTATTTGCATAAAGCAATTATATTTGATTATAGTTTTAATCATTAGTAAGTGCTTTTATTAAGTAGCATTAAGTGAGTTACAATTTCTGCTTTTAATCTGTGGCAAAATAATAAAATATTTCCAAGAAAACAAAGCAGATAATTACTGTGAGTTTTGTTCATTATTTTGGTTCCTGTAAAATGTGTCAATCCCTCTGACTATTTGAGGAAAATAACATGTTTTGAGGATCGGTATGAGGACAATAAACCTGTAGTCCCCTATACTATGTTACACACAATCATTATGAGTTTTAAGACATGTTATCCCGTGTTCCCTGCAAGTACAGGCAAGAAAAGCAAATAGGCGATAAAATACGGATGACACATTGATCCAGTGACAAACACAGAAGACAAAATGTTCTTCAGGCACAATGTAAAATATTTCCATCCATGCATCTTCTTATTACCTACAGACCATGACCACTAAACACTCTACAGTGTTTTAAATACAGTCTGATGATTCACTGCAGGTTGGCAGGTTAACTTCTGATGTCATTCTTTACATTTCATGTCACCGTTTTTGATTGGAAGCTCACTACACATGTTGCTACTAAACATGATGCTAAGCTAAATGTACATAACATTTACTGATTTTGATGTTGATTTTTGGTTAATTCAGTTACAATTATTTCCAGTATTTGTATTAGTTTCATGAAAATAGTAAATAATGCCTATAACTACTTCTCAGAGCCCAAAATAAGGTTGTCAAACTACATGTGTTTGCTAAAAGAAACGATCTTCACATTTGAGAAGATTGAACAAAGAAAGATTCTGGATTTTTTACTTGATAAAGTATTTAAACAATCACGACATTAATGATGATAATCCTTTCAGCTCTGATTATACTAAAAATGAACAATTCTCATTTTACAAACAATTCACTGTTTCATACGAGCTCTCATTTGCATCCCCTCAGACTATACGCTACTGTATTATAAATGCATTCACTGCTGCATATTGTCACAGCTGCTGGATGATCTACTGTAACTATCAAATTCCAACATTCACCATGTGAACCCCGATCTGCCAGAACAACGACGACTATTAATGTCGAAATGTTCGGATATGTGCAAATATGTGTAACATTGTATTTTCATTTTTGTATCTGTAAAAAAAGACAGTAGTGTAGTTTTATGCGATGTACTGTACACTTTTAAAAACTCAATTAAGAAACAACGTACAGATAAAGTAACCGAAAAGGCATGTCTGTTCCAGTAATATAAGCAACTTACAAAGCGAGTTACTGCGATGCACTAACAGAAAAATCCATAAATTCAGACACCTGTTGTGCGTCTGCTGCTGCTTTATAGT
The DNA here is from genome assembly GCA_946959425.1 of Argyrosomus regius. Taxonomy (NCBI): domain Eukaryota; kingdom Metazoa; phylum Chordata; class Actinopteri; family Sciaenidae; genus Argyrosomus; species Argyrosomus regius. The sequence goes on along the minus strand of OX336884.1, from coordinate 8,056,567 downwards.
CTGACCCATGTGAGGTCCCACCCCCAACCCAGAAATTGTCTCTCTGTCTGCTCTCCACCTGTATCAATTTACCTCCTGGCTTTGTAACGTGTCTGCTTTCTCTCCTTTCAGCTACACCTCTGCTCACTTACATTATACAGCACAGCGTACGGCTTACCTTTGCTCGAGTAGAAGGACTCCATGCTGAACATTTCCAGTAAAATCCAAAAGAACTTTGGAACCTCAAGAGTTACTGCGGCGACTTTCCCCCCCCCCTGCGACAGCTTTCCCTCACAACTAACTCCTTCTTTCCTTGATCTCAGTGTGTCACGCCGGAACTTTGACTTTCTCTCACTATCTATGTTCTTTCTCCGCTCTCTCTTTCAAACACGTCACGCTGTGTAGATCAACAGAATGGGACTCCCCCCCCCCCACACACACACACACTCCTTCACAGGTCAGAGCCGCCCTTCATAATAATACCTCTGTGTGTGCGTGTGTATGTGTGTGTGTGTGTGTGTGTGTGTGTGTGTGTTGCGTTGAAGTGTTTGAAAAAGAGCTAAAATTTCAGCAACAAAGGCAAACAAGGGCTGAAGTTGAGAGGGAACAAAAAACATGAGTGAAAGGATCAAATTAAATCTGGCATAAGCTCTCAGTGTTCCTGCTAAAGGAGATGTTTAATTCAATAATTACAGTCACATCAGGGTATTCATGAGGCTAAATGTAATGTTTCAATGCAGCTTTGTGTGGGACGATAGACATTTTATGCATTTTCTTCGTTGTGATAGCGTGTTAGAAGTCTCTTGCTCTGAGACGTGCAGTGTGGCAATTAGACAGAGACGGAAGTCTTTTCTGATTAAGGAGACAAAAGCATTACACATTGCACAGACACAAGGGGCATTTCAATCTACTGGATCAGTGCCACACACTGTAGTCTCTGCGACATGGTTCTGAGCCAACACTTCTGAAGCCAAAGAGGAACAAGTGTGTATGCATTGTGCAATATAATGTAAAAAGAGTGTGTGTGTGTGTCAGTGCTGAAAGAGTGTCAAAGTTATATATAGCGAATGTATCCAATCAGGCCATCTAACTAGGTCTACTAAACCTCATCAGGCTTGCAATGTTAAAGCTCATGCACGGGATGCAATACAGCCAGTAAGTGTCCAAAATGCACGATGAATTCTACCCTGCATGTAGTGTAAATAGCAGCCGTTGTTACAGTATGAGGTGGTGTGCTGTAAAAGCTAGTCTACGAAGAAGGTGCTAAGCTGAATGTGTTCTGTGCAAAGGGTTAATGATTAACACGTATTCTTCAATTGCAGCATAGCACCACACACATTAACCCAACCTGGAGATATCATGTGGGCCGAGTGGAAAGAACTGTGAACGAAGGCCAAGGATTCAGGCTTCAGTTAGCAGTGACTATCACAATACTCACTAATATAGATGATAAATAGATGGCAGTTGTTTTAGAATTCAATGGGGCGAATATTCACTTTCTATTTAAATGGCTGCTATTTAAAAGGACCAGTGTGTAGGATTCAGTGACATCTAGTGGTGTAGTTGCTAACTGCAACTCCCTCACCTCACTGTTGTCTTCATAGCATGAAGTAAAAACTATGGTGGCCATGTAATGAGCGAGAAGCATGAAAGGCCGCATTTAGAGACAGTGTTTGTCTGTTCTCTGTGGAAGAGGAGCTGCAGCATCTGCAGATACACAGGGCTTACTCTCAGGTAACAAAAATACAATTATTACAATGTTATTATACATTACTGAACACATTTAGTTTAGCATATCAACTTAGCTAAGTTTAGCATATTATATACCATTTCTGAGAATAGGGCCTCCTAAATCTTACACACTGGACCTTTAAGTGGCAGCACTATATCAATTGGACATGAATGACTGGTCCGAAGACGATGAAGCCTTTCTTTGTTTTGTAAGTCCTCTCTGAGACGGATCAGCCCACTAATCCTCCTCCAAAAGCCAGAAGTTCATTTGTTGAGCTCTGAGTCCTGTTCCTGGAGAAGAATCAACAGTGCAGGACACTTACAGCATAAAAAGAAAGGCCACCATCATCTCTAATGCATTTCCTTTAACAGCCAGATGTGTGTGTGTATATATATATATTGTATCTCGATGATGTCGCCCCCACGATTACGAGGATTGTTACCTCCACTGATGTCAAGTATGTTCACTTGGGTCAAACATTTGAGCCTGCTGGGCCAGGTATAGTCACTGGCACTGGTGAAGATGCAGACAGCTAACAAACTTCATTGATATTTGATTACCTGATTTATAATTAACACTAAATTTTTCAGGTCTTCATTATTTTAAAAAATACTTTAACCTTAAATCTAGGAAACAAGTGGAAATTAATTCTGGAATATATCATTTATAAACAGTTACAAACAGCTGATAGAATATGCTAACTAACTAATCTGATCTTTTCATCATTACAAACAAAGAGATACTACTATTAAATACTTCTATTACTTCATCTATCCAAGTGACTAGTAGTGCACACTGATGTACAAATGAATTCATGTATCAGGAGTCCAGAAACAAACAAAAAATGCTATAGCTAAGCTGTGTGTCTGTAGGATGCATACAAAATGTAAATAATGCTAAAAATAATCTCTAATAACGTTTTGGTTACTGCTTGTTGTGCTGCCTGAAGTGGACAAACAACACAGTTATTACAGGTTTAAAAAAATATTTTTTATACCAATAAAACTTTACAGAATTGTGCTTCCTTAGCTAGAACTCCCACTGAAACCATAACTAAAACTGTAAAAACAATTATCCACACCACCCACTCTAATGGCATCACTCACACAGCCACACACGGCTTTCACCTCTTGAGCAAAAGCACTCCTTGTGAGGAAGTGAACAATGCAGGCAAGCCTGTTGACAACGTTAAGGGAGACACTAAGTGAAATCACAGCAGTGATGCTGGGCATCAGCCAAACTATACTGTAAAGTCTTTCCCCTGGGTCTCACTATCACCAAAAATAGCTCAACAACAGAGAGGGGAAACTACCCATGATGCATTTCCTAGCAGGGATGCAGGGATAGCTCTGTCAGAGGAATGTTCTGAATTGTGTACAGATTGCTTAAGGGACTGTGAACAAGGGTGTGAAACCAGATGCGTCGAGAGCCCGTAACAAACACAGTGCTCATACGCCAGGTTACATAAGTGAGAATAATAATGCATGAGGCTTGCACATAAAAAACAAAATAAACATGTCAGAATGTATGTATACTGCTTGGTAGGAGAGATTCAGCACATGGTGTTTTTGTGCCACAGCTGGAACATGCTAGGGAAAGCTGACACACAGTAAACAGCCGAAGAATTAGATATAATTCCCATGTGGAGGATTATGAGGAAAAACAGGAGGAAAGGATGGAAGAACTATTCCACAAGTCAACAATAGCAAAAGTCACACAATCCATTGTCCTGCCTCATCTTCTAAAATAGACCACACAGAAGCCAAGTGACCTCTGCAGTTTGATAATAATCAGGCTTTACTCCTTACGCCTGTTCTGAATGTTGGCGGCAGCAGCAGAAAAAAAAAAAAACAATTCGGCCATATACTATCTGCCCAGTGCATGCATAGTTCAAACTAGCTGGTGAACATAATGCAACATTTAGCAGTTGGTAGAGACAAAAAAAAAAAAACAGAATGCTTTTTACGTAAGCAGAAAATAACAAGTGATTAACAGGACAAGAATAAAACCAGTCGCTGGTGCGAGACGCCGAGCTGGGCTTCTTGCTGTTGGACTAATACATAATATTAGCTGGCTGCTATGTCTTGTGCTGCTGCAACTGTTTGATGTTTGGCTGTTAGCAAAGATGTTGACTTCCTTATTCTTGATCATTACTAATAATAAAAACACGTGTACAGCTGTCCATATTTAACACGGCAGCATTGAATGCACTTTATTGCAAAAATACCAATTTCTGTGTAGTGTTGTTTTAATCCTGTATTCATCTCCGGAATCTTAGGAAGTTAATCATCCACTGAGGAAGATCATCATTAACAGTCATCTTTGCACTCTTGGATTTGATAATCAGTGAATTAAACTGTAGGGAATTGTAGCCAATTATCATGGAGTTTTAACGTATGAGTCACTTATTTGTGGTCAGAAATGTAGCCTTTTATGGCTCATTTGTCGATCATGCATCTTTTTGATAAAGACATTCATATAAATAAACAGAGCTAATTGGTCAGTGAGTCACATCCTTTCTGAACTAAGATCTAGTTTAATCTCTGCTAACCATGGGTAAATCAAACACTGACATGGATGTAGATCGGAGAAAAGCACACGCCCGAGCTAATGATTTTATCTTCGCACTTCAGGTTCAAGGGGCCTGTTGACTATCCTTCCTTAAAGTTCAGAATCCAGAAGCAGTAAATATTCACAGAACTGTAGAAAATCATAAACTGTCCTCCCAAATTCTTCTTATTCTCATCTAAGCTTTAATTAACCGGAGTCATTCCATTCCTCTGACACACAGCTTTTGTCAAACAGCTTGTTGCCTTTTTTGGCAACTGGCTGTCTCTGATCAAAGACACAAAGATGTTTGGGGCCAGAGGTAACATCATGAACTTCAGAACTACAGCCAAGTTGGATTACTTTGATTTTATCCACGCTACTGTAATACTTCACAAGAAAACATATCCATTTCATCACAGGTGGAATTGTATTTACTAAGTGATGTAAGTACTGAACTTAGTACTTGAGTTTCATTGTACATCACTATATTTCCAGTAATTTCATTTTATGCTACATCCTAAATTTTAACTCCACCACATTTATTTCAAAAGTGTTATATTATTCTGAAAACGCATTGCATTTGTACTTGCATTCAAGTAAGATTCTGAATGCATGGCAATTTTTACACTGCAGTATTTGCTACTTTGGCTAAGTCTTAGCTCTTAGTGTAGCTGCACAGCAGCACAGTAGTAACAGGGTGAGCAAAATGTTTTCATATCGTATCAATGGGCCCCATGAAAGCAGCTACAACATCCTGAGTCTTCAAAAGCCTCTTGCAACTTTTCCTTCCTCTCTTTGTGCTCGCTGTTTCTTTAGTCCAATCTGCAAGATTCAATTTGTGAGACATGGATCTAATATAGCAGCACTTAAAAGGAGCAACTGTTAGTAAAGAGGGAATCCAAACAGCAGATTTCACAAGAGTATCTGGAAATGATGTTATCGACAGAGTACTACTGGCTGTAAAACTAACAAGCCTTTACAGAACCATCGTTCAACTGTTACTGCTTTCACTAAGAAACATACATTATTACATGTACAGTCTACTAACATGCAGCTTTGTAATACCACATTCATTTTTTTATGCTTGCTGTACAGCAAAAAACAGGAAGAGGGCACTGTTCTGCCAACACATATAACACTAAATAATAATAATAATGATATAGTGCATTGTGTCAGTACAGGTAGAACACTGAAATCATGCATGCATTATCAGCCACCTCATTCACTAATAATGTCTAAATCATATTCATGCAGGTGTAAAGTATGGCCATTTTTGATTTGTTCTATCAACAGGATCCGTGTTGCTGCTCAGATGTTTTGAGAGCTCCCTTAAAGGATTTGAGACACATGAGTGTCTTTGATGTTCTGGTACTCAGAAGGTAAAAGGATGAAAGACTGAAGGAAAAAGTTCTGCAGAAATGAAGAAGCCCCTTGGATGAGAGGTGAACATCTTCACAACAGATCTAAAACCAAGTCCATTTGCCGCAGATGACCTGGACAACTGAGAACCTTCACAGACAAATATCTGATGGTTACAGATTTTATAGTTACAAATGTAATGATTTGCTTCCACTGTTCTACCACTGTGAATGGAATTCCCCTGAGATTTTTAACCATGACTACAGTATAAGGACGGTGAGGTCCGTCCGTTGGTAAGTCTGTCCATCCACCACTTTGGTCCACGCTGAAAGACTTTGCTGATCCCCTTTAACTCCAGTGCCACTATGAGTTTGACAGTTGGGTAAAAAATCTCGACTATTGGATGGATTGCCCTTTACATTTGGTAGAGATTCACGTCTCCCTCAGGATGAATTGTAATAACTTTGGTGACGCCCTTTACTTTACATCAAGCGTTCATCATCAGGTCAAAATGACTTTGGATTATGATTACATACTTGACCTGACAATGACACTAACGTCGGCCTCAGTTGTACTTTGTGTTTAGTGCTAATTAGCAAATGCTGGCATGCTAACATGATAAACTAAGATGGTGAACATACTAAACATCATACCTTCTCCTTTCTTTAAGAACATGTTAGCAATAGTGAAAACATCATTTGCGATCCTAGCCTCTGGGATCTCGTCCTAAAAGGTGTTACTTGGTGTCTCATGAGGGAAGAATCAGGACCAGGGTCTAGTGATGACTAGATGGAAAATACCACTGCAAGGTTAGAAAATCTAAGGGCATAATTCTCAACATTCACATGAGAAACACGCACACAAATACACAGATACACAGACGGTGTGTGTACATCAGTCGTTGACACAAACATTGTGCACGTCGCCCTCACACACATACTGGTTGCACCACTATAAAGTGCCACAGTCCAAGGTAAACACACTCAGAGGATGTACTACCTCTCACTCAGTTGTCAAATGAGTATGCATTCATCATTATCCCATGCTGTGGCGCCTCCTCACGTCTGACAGCAAACACAGGCCTGAAACTGTCCTGAATGCAAACAGTGTTCTCTGTAATCAGCAAACTGCCGATAATGTGCAGCAGCCAGTTTGTTACCGGCACTGCTCATCGTTCGCATGAATGCACCACGACGGCATCACACAGAGGCACTTCAAAAGAATGTTCACCCAGGCCTGTAAACGCTAACACAACAACATGTGATTATGGGAAAATCATACGCTAAAAGACCACTGATAACACCTTGCCTACGGTGTTCCCGGCGAAATTTCATCTCATCATTTCTCGTGTGGTTTCAAGAGGGCATAAAATCCAAAGAAACATCAGTGGCAATTTCACAGTGATGTGACAAATCCAGAAGTCACCTTTCAGAGATCTGAGGTAAACAACCAGAGGCAGGCTGGAAAACTTCTGTGTAACTGTGACTGACACTTACTCGTCACACTATGAGACTATGGGAGAGCTGTGCCTCTCAATCTCCTCTTACTGCACCTACCCTGTGTTTACCTTACCTCACATTAGACATGGCAAACAGTCCAGATTGACACTTTTGCCACAGATTGTTCTGGTCAGGAAACAGAAGTGCAGTAGAGTATGACAAAAGGAAACAAAGTCTACGTAAGTGTGCTCTACAGGTCAGAAATGAGGATACAATTGGTCAGGCAGGTCGGTGGCTGAAATTCTTTGGCACAAAAACAGGGGGAAATGACACAGGAAGGCAGGAGTCTGTATGAGAGGTAATTCCGTGCATACTGACAGGTCAGGGAATTCCCTCTGACTCTGATAAGTGTGTGTACGGTGCAAAGCCTTCTGAATTACTATGCATGTGTGTGTGTGCAGTGTACATGACCGAGCATACGGACTCTAAGAGCAAGCCTGATGGAGATATTGTCAACACAACAATGGATACAAGGAAGGGGAGGCGGATCTTTGAAATCCTTCCAAGCACTCATTTTTCAGTAACTTAAGGCACGAGCATAAAGTAAATATTTCACTTCAGAACAAATGTCATGAGCTATGTCAACACCTTGCAGTGTTGTGCAGCGGGCTGGTATACAAAACGTCTGACTGCCTCAACATCCTGGAATGAGATACTGATACATCTACAATCGTACGAACATTTCCAGCATAATAAAACGTATTTCCTTCAGACAATAGAGGAGAGAAGGTCACATGCATGTCAGGGCCTCACCCTGTTCCTCACTTTACTGTGTCACACTTCAAGGGACTAATGGATAGTAAATATATCACATTTAGATTTTTAGTCCATCTTTTCTGAAGAACACTGTATTGTATTGTATATATTTTGTATGAAGCGTGCTGTAAATCTAAAGTTATATTCATATATAATAATATACTCTGGAAAACACACAGCTTTTCATTGAAAAACTCTAACAGCAGTATTAGTGAATTGTTAAGGTGAATTTATATTTACACCATATGTGTAATGCCAGTGTCACCATGGATACCCACGGTACTGGCTTTGGGATTTTGCCTACACGCAACACTACACGCATGTATCGTACATGATCAGGCCATGCTTTACACTGGGATATGCACCTACTACCAGAGTTACATTCAGGAAACTTTTATTTCGGTTTGTCTCATCACTGAACAGAAAGTAGTATGGTAAAGAGGGTCACCTACGTGATCTTAAACTAGACAAGTGGTCTAAAGGGTTAGTTCCAAGCTAACTTGCCAATTTAATACATTATGGTAGAACACAGTTCTTAAGCAAACAGTTTAGAGGCAGATCAGATCTTCTCAGAAACATATAATGCATCAACTCAACACCCATGTCAGGACAGACAGAATGGAGTTTGATTACAGAAGGGCTACAATTTTTCATTTCCTCTATCTGCCATAGATCGGGTGCAGGGTAACAGCAGGATGCAATAGCTTCCCGTCCTAATGCTAGTAGCTGTCTGTGAATATCTGTCATGAGGTAAAACAGGCAAGAGCCACAGGGATTTTATATGGCTACAGATCTCCACTCAGGAAGTGCAACAGAGACTGAAATCGATCTGAGGATGAGACACAGAGAGGCAGAGACAGAGTGAGATTACATTAATATATACTACACATCTGACAGATTCCTGGAATCATACACTCTTTTTTGCAGTCCGTGCATTATCTACTACACACAAAGAGACTTTATGTTTTCTGAAATAGTGACATCACACAACTGCATGTCCTCGATTTGTGTGACTAATGTAGAGAGAGATACCAAGTCCTTGTTCAACTTTTGCACCGTGGTGAGATCCAATAAACAATTTCCTATTAGTGCGACTGTGTGAAGACTCACACACAGCGTCGACAGAAAGAACCAAAGTGTCAGACAGTGAGAAAGCTGTGATTACAAAAAGATTTATTCTGAGACGTTGATGAAGCCGAGACGTGAGAAGCTCGTTTTAATGCAACCATCTCTTATGTTTTCCTCATAAATACTGTCTGGCTTGTTTTAGTGTCAAGTAATGAATTGATTCTGTGATTCAATATAAAAAAATCATGCTTGAGCACACATCCTGGGGAAAAAAAAAGAGTGTGGGTGATGGCTGGAGACTGTGTGTTAAGTCAGCATGGCGTTCATTAATCAACAGAAAAATCAATATGACCACAACCATTATTTCACCCTGACAGCCAGCACAGAGCTGGGGAGTGGCATGACATCATGAGATCACATGTCGTCTTGCTTTGGTCCCGTTTTGAGACTTAATTTGGAAGTCTTGTGTCGACTTTATTACACTAATTTTGGGATTAGTTCATTAAATAATTGATGGATTGTTGAATCTTGTATTTATACCTCTCTACTGTACATACACACTACGGTCATTCATTATATAACCATATGTAGGATATATACAAACACCTCCATGTCTGTTATGCTCTGTTTGTTGTTGTTTTTGTCAAAACATGTCTGTACATACAGCACTTTTTGCAGTGTCAGTGTGTGTTTGCGCTTTAATATAGTCTTGTCTGCACTGTATGTATATTTTATGCAGGACCATGGTCCCTGGCAAAATGCTGTCTCGTTTCACTGTGTACTGTGTATATGATTAAAATGACAATAAAATCCACTTGACTTCTGTGTAACGCTGCACACATTTTGTCTCTCACAGCTGCTTTTCCCCAAACGGCTGCCCAAGAAGGCAACAGTTCTGTTTAAATTGCCTCTCTGTTTTTCTTTTACATTGAATGTTGAAAGTTTTTCATGTCTTCATTGGGTTTGTAATTCTTGCTACAGCCTGTAAAGTGTTTTAATACATTGTACTGTGCAAATAAACATTTGCCCAAAATGCCTCCATGTATAATCCAGATATGTATGCACATTCTGCTTGTTTAAAAAGGTCACTAAGCAATACCCCTATCACCTATGACACTCAACTAACCCTGCTTTTTTTTTTTTTCTTTTAAATCACCTATGTCTTAATTTTCTGGTCACAATCTTGCTCATCATTATTACTTTCAGTGAAACCATGTAAAAAGCCATTCATAGATTATAGCAGTGATTCTTGTCCTCTTGGCAAACAGATACCGGAGCATACATGTGTGCATAACTTGTTCTGCGAGGTAAAACCTGACAGGTCACATGTTCACGAGACGTAACTACAGGAACATGCAGAGTATGACAGCAACAACAAAAAAATAATACAAGTGAGCACAAATGATGCCAAAAAGAATGTTTGCCAAACATGACATCTTTGTCAGTCACTCCTCTCATTCTGTTCATCAAAAAGCTCATTGTGTCCACACGCGCACTGACACAGAGACAGACCAGTGATAGTAGAGCTGCCCATTCATTAAACACAAATTCTCTGCTAATTTTAGCTGAGGCAATATGATTTTGCATGGTGGGTTTGCATGGCAAATGTGAGGTCTCAGTGTATGTCACTCATGTGCTAGCGTCCTTTTACTCCTTCAGTATTTGTCTGTTTACACAGCCTGAGAGACAGTGACACACTCTTTTGTGTGTTTTGAAGCACAAAGGTGACAGACATATCAAGAGCAGCCAGTCCAACACAGGCGGCAGGAGCTCATTCTCTACTGTTATCTTCAGTTGTCGTCCACCTGAATTTAGTTTTTCAGTTTAAATTTTAATTGTGGAAGCTGAGTTGAAAGTGTCTGAGCTGGGTGGATATTTTCAAGCTTCCTTTTCAAACAATGCCTGTGTTGGACACCCCTCCCGGTCTGTCTTCCTATAGAAGCACAATAGCGCAATAATGTGCAACCCTCATTCTTTGCTGTCTGCTCTGTTCATTTCACATCAATCCCACGTTACGCATATACCCAAATCTTTGATTCTGAGAATCATAATCAATATATGGAAATACCTTTGAGAGAATTGATCTCATTTTGGATTGACCTGGGGGTATCCATAGTCACTCTCTGGTCTCCTTGTGAAGAATGATGATAGTGAATGTTGTAAATGTTGAAGCTTCAATTGTTTTGCCTCCCTCCTGTTTAGTCTGTAGTTTCAGTCTTCTCTGTCTCTCTTTGGTCACCTTCCTCCTCTCTCTGCCACTGCAGGTCTGCTGCCCAGGACGCTGCTCTGTTTTGGTTCCTGTGATACACCATGTGCACACACACACTTACTTACAGTCCCACGTACAAACATTGTGTGAGTGCAGGCATCTGCACGGTGCTAAACTCCTCCCATGTCCCCTCCTCTTTCACCTAAAACTGGCTTTTCAGTCATTCAGTTACTACAACACAAACCCGGCCAGTCACTATGTCAAACAGCTCCCTGCTTTTCCACCAATCAGCCAATCAGGATACAGAGTACCTGTCAATCACTCTGCACTATGATGATGACATTAAGAGGGAGTCTGTAGAGGTACAGAGAAATAGGAAGCAGAGGGTAGAAGCGAGATGTGTTCATTTGTTAAGCAAAAGACTCAAAAATATAATGGAGCGTGTGTGTGTGTGTGTGTGTGTGTGTGTTAATGCAGAGAAACAGTATCCCAGTGCCACACACAGACCCTTGCAGTGTTTCCCAGGATGAGCCTGCTGCATACACAGACGGACCACAAAGATATGGGGAGATATAACAACTCTCTCTAATCCCTAACCAAACTAGCTTAGCACTAATTACACATTTACCCATTGTTAGCATCTTACAACATCACTTTAAGGTTTTTCTGTGACAGTAACTTATATGAGACCATACATTAGCAATAGCACAGTAAAACAGATATCAAACAGTGACGAATATGTTCCAAAAGTAAACTCACTGTCAGATGAACAGGTTAAAAGCTAAACTCAGCATAGCTAAGTTATGGTATTAGTGTGAGTGTTAGTTTTTAATGAATGTGTGTTATATGAAACATGCAATACTAAAATATGTTTAATGTGAAAATTATTTGTGAAAAAAAAAAAAAATGAAATTATTATTTTTTTAAGCTGCATTAAGAGAGTCAATACTTTTTTCATACTCCATACTTTCATACGTTTTCATTGTTCACCAAAGTGCACCCCCACCTTATCAGGGGACTTCAGGGGACCAGGTTTTACTGGCTGTTGGATTAGTAGAAAAATGTGAAAGCAAATCTTCAAAAAAAACTGTGGAAACAAGCGTGTGGAGGAACAGCAGCTTCAATATAAAGGGTTACCTCCACAGGTATTTCAGACATGCTCGTTTCATAAAGAGCAAATAAAAATCATAACCATGTAAACACCGTCACCAGTCGTTTGCCTATTGTGGTACAATCATGGACCACAGAATGGGGGATGATAACTGGCTCTACAGATTCATATCTGCAGGAATGGTAACAATGTATTAAAGAATGCAGTCTGCTGCCACTCCTGAGGCTCCTTGAATCAGTCATATTCACAACAAAAGGTTATATCGTTCATAGCTGCTGTTATTTCCTTTGATTTTTTTGTACTTGATGAAAATATGTGCGACTGTATCTGATGACTAGAAATCCCTGGATCAAATCATTTTTATCTGTGGTTTGTTGGCCAAATTGCAAATCTACTGCGGTTACCAAACCCCTAATGTAATGTACTGAAAGTAATAATTATTTCCTCAAATCTCTCGAAAAACCTTTGATGCGAGCATGACACTGCAATGAGAGGCCAACTTGGCTCTGTCAACAAACATTTGGTGCCTGATGTGAACAAATCCCAAACTATCCTCAGTCAATAATCTGCTTCCTTTGTACCGACAGGCTGGCCGACTTACAAGTTAGGCATCAACCGCTGATCATCACCAAGCAAGCCCTGCTTGTACCCAGTAGCACAGTCTGTGGTCAAAGCCACAGGCAGTGGATTAGAATGAAATCAAAATCTAACAAAATAAAAGATGGCAAATCAATCCACGCTCTAATAATCGGTTAGCCTCCGCCTCAGCTCAGACAGCAGGCGGCCTCGTTGCAGAGCTATTATTTAATTCAGCTCCTGCACGGCCTCTTGTACATAATAAAGGACGTCTGGAGGAAATGACTGACACATTTTTGGCAGCGGGGGAAATGGAAGTCTAGCTGTTCTGCACAGTCAAGGAGAATTCAATCATGTGTGTATATACATGTGTGTGTGTGTGTGTGTGTGTGTGTGTGTGTGTGTGTGTGTGTGTGTGTGTGTGTGTGTTTTGAAGTGCAAGGCTAGTAGAAGTGGTTGTAGCAGCCATCTCTGAGTACTTCTTCAGAAATTGTTTCCTTACAACAGAATGACACACTTGCGCACACACAAACACACAAGCACGCAAAATTACAGATGGACCCAGCTGTGTGTGTGCTCTCTGTGTGTGTTTAAGTGTTTGACTGCTTGCTTTGGCTGACATCAGAAGCCCTCTGGACCTGTGCCGGTCTCTCTTTCCATGCCTGACTCCTGTCACTGTGAGATGTTCCATTAAAGATGGCCACACAATGTAAGGAAGTTTATACGCAATTAGTTTTCAACAATAGATATTAGAAGTACACGTGCCTCTACACAAGCGAGAAGAACTTTATACTGTCCAAACTGTTCATACTAATACTAGATCTACACTGTGAATATCTTTGTATATTTGCCATATTTATACTGCTCATATCTTTTTATAGTTGCCGTATTTTTCTTAGATCCCTTTAAACTTGTATATTTTGTATTTCATGTTTATTGCTGTTTGCACCAGGGATATGAGGGAAATGTTATGTCAATTCTCTGTATGTCCTGTACATATGGCAGCGTTGACAATAAAGTTGACTTGACTTGAAGTGTCATAAACCTGCATTCTTTCTAATGGCCAGCAGGGGGAAGCTCAATCGGCTGCAACAATAACGTCTGATTGTATATAGTCTTATGGAGATATGACCCTACTTCTCACTTGATTTATTACCTCAATAAACAGCTTGTTTGTGAGTTTATGGTCATTACCTATAGTTTCAAACTTTCTTCCATACAGCATGACGTTCATTTTGTAAATCATGATCCCATTTAGACTAAAAGAGATGACAAAGCAGGGTATGCTTTCTCACCAAGCTCATATGAAACTGTAAAACTAGGCATTGCTCATCAAATATGAGATTCTGTTTCTACAAAACCAACGACAGTTCAACTCGCAGCCTGTCAGTTCAACACTTTTGTCCAAATGTGTCATTTCCAGCTCTGAAAAATCAAGACAATAACATCCACAATTCCAAACCGAAGGCTTCAAAACAGTTGTCCACAAACCACTGGCTAATTTCAGAAGGCAGTGAGTGACTTTGTTTGAATAGCCCAAGTTGTGGATTGCGTTGTATTAGTGCCGAGCAGAGAGATATGGAAATCATATGTGGCATGTGTGTAAACAGGGCCTTTTACACTAACCTCACTAAAGATATTTATGTAACCATAAAACAATAAAATTACATAAATACTGAAAATGCATGAAATTAGTCTGATGAAAACTAGTAGTACCTTCAGTTAATTCAACAAATCTAACACCAGAATGACTAAAAGCTAACTAATCACATATCATTTGATTTTTGTTAAAACACTAAAACTACATAAACAATATTATGTTAGCATATATAATATGCTAATTGACAGGCCATGTGATTAATGTGACAATGATAAACAGTGAACACGTCATACAACAAACATCCAACTCCATGTGAGGCTCCCACATCCAAAAGCTGCTAATCTTAGCTTTTGTGTGTTTCAGTCAGAATGTAAACAATAAGTCTCCTGAAACACAAAAATGACTTTCTTATCAATTGAGGAAATGAGCAATATGTGTTTGTGCTTTATTTGCAGACATGACTCATGTTTATTTGTTTAGTAATTAATGGATCTTGTTGTGTGTAGCAGATTTTCCAACACCATACACATTAACACATTGCCTGCAGTTGGACGATCAATCAAAGATAATGCCTCTAATTGCAGGAGCAAATTCCTTGGTTAGGGGGAAGAATGACAATCTAATCGCGGGACTTAATTGCTGGATGCAATATAAAACCTCTAAGCTGTGTCAGATGTGGAGCCAGAAGGAGCTTTGGTTGGAGACTTTGGCCACATTTCTCCAGATTGTCTGTATTTGCTGCAGCAAATACATAAAGGCCTGAAGAAACACAGAGGTATATTGTCATTGTCTAAAGGAATACCTGCTTTTGGCTGGAAATAATCTAATTCCAACATGGCAGCATATGGCTCAGTATATAACACATTTTTCTTAAACCCAGTTTCACTTTGACCCCGTGCTTGACATCTGGATTGTGCACACATTGTCCCACGTTATCCCTTTCAAATGTTTTACAGAGATTGTATAACAAACCTATAGGCCTGCAGATGCTCATATGGTTACATGCTGTAACAAACACAGCTTACAATGTCAAACACAAACTCTTCAGCTGCTCAAGGTTACAGGGACGAATCTCTCAGCCACTAGCAGTGTTTCATAACTGGGTCTTGGGAGGAATGGGAGTTATGAGGAGCAGTGCTTTTGTCATGCTAGCCCAGGCTAAACTGGAGTTATTTGCTTCTGTGCAGTTTCTAAGTCCAGTGCAGACTTATAACAAGGATCCTGCCAACGTACACAAGAGTTTATTAGCAGCCACACAGCCTGTAAATGGCAGAGGTTTATTTGTGAAGCCTTACTGTGGGAATCTTCTCTCAACCTCTTACTAACAGCCAAAGTCTGCTAGATTACTTCTCCTGCTAGAATCCTGTCTGTCCTTTACTTTATTACCTTTTTTTAGCAGTTATTCCACATTAGGTGCTATATTTATCAAGAGAAACTTTAAAGACAAATACTGGCCTAACATTTCACAGTTTACATAAAAAGGGAAACCCTATGGAGTTTTCGACCACTGGTATGAATTCATCAATGGAGTGATGGTTTAAAGAACAGGCCTCAGATTTGTTAGCATCTCATGCACACACACATGCACCTGGGAACATGATGTATAGTCCTGATATTTGCACACTATTCCACTGATCAACACTCGGTGGTGGTTACATGCCAAGAATGCAATGCAAAGCACCAACAAATGGTGTGAAGAAGACTGCGATCAGACAGACATGCACAGATGTTTCAAAATGTTTCAAAAATCAAATCTGCAGACAGTGTACTTTGATAAGAAACAATGAATGTAGTTGACTCATTGTTGACTTTTCGATGGTGACCATGACATGCAGTTGAATTCTACATTATGTGGAACTTGAGAAATAAAATTCTCAAGATTGAACTTTTCATGCTCAACTAAGAAAACAGTATCATGTCCACACAGAGAGATAAACATACACTGGTCCATGTTGTGTTATGTACCAGTAAACCTTCTACATCTAAAATTATTACTCTTTTGACAAACTGTCGCCTCACGCAGGGAAATGAAGCTTACTGTTTCAGTGTTAAAGAGTTGGAGCAGGATTCTTGCTTTAAAGCACAGGCGCAACTGTTATATATGGCTGAAACATTTCACATCAGTAACCACCAGTATTGGGCTTATTAGCCATTTTTGCTAGTGCTGTTGAAAACAGCTGATCTTTGTAAACAAATGCTTGTGTTTCTTGGCAACAAAAAGCAGGAGACACTGTGTGTGAAACCATACAAACAAAAAAAGACAGCTTGTTAAATGGTTTGGAACTGCAACAATTCCATTTTTTTCTCCATGTGGTATTACTGTTCGGCACAAAACTACTACACCTTTTTGATACTTTTCACCTCCGAGTGTTTCATAGTCGTGCTGGCCCACAGTCCCTCTGCTCTGGCTACATCAGACTGGTAGTCCTGCTGTGAACGTCCAGACAAAATTCCTTCTGTCTGAGGTCATCCAGCCACTCAAATCTCCGGCCCAATGTACCGGCTTAGAGCCATGGGCAGCAGTCAGCAGGAGACCAGCCTCGGCATAGATAAAATAGCCAAAGAACTGAATACAACAGATCAGAGCCTGTCAATAGGGGATGTACTGTGAAGAGAAGTACTGTGGGCAGAGAAGCCATATCCGTGTGATTTTGAAAGGTTTTCTGCACAAGTCAGGGAATCCACAGCTCAAGTCACATTTTATTATTTTGTTAGACAAGCCATGTTTACACTGGTGTTTCAGCTTGCATTGTATTTACTTAAAAGCAGCTCATAGTTTATTAAATTATCATTTTTTTGTTGGATTTTACAGTTCCATGTGTATACAAAGCTGAAAAAGAATGCATCCATGTTGACAGGCACAACATCATGCAGCTGTTAAAACCTCAACAGGGAGCTGATTTTCCTACCTACTGATACACACAAGACTGGTGAGGAATTCTGGGAATTGAGATGGAGGGGAAACTAGGCATGGAGCAAATGACCCCTGCAGATTTACTCCCATTCTCCACCCTTGAATACGTAAGATGAAGCCTCATGGGGTCCATCAAGTTGTGTGAGGTCGCTCCCTCTAAAAAAGCCTCTCGCTTATGGTTCTGCTCCAAATCAACTCCTATTTGCAGAAGGGAGAAGAAGTGGGAGTGAGTAAGAGGTCTCTGTAGTGGACAAGGAGCAAGCTGGGGCCCCCAAGGTCCCCCACCCACGCTCTGACTCATCGGTTTTAACTCAGAATCACTTGTTTGGAGCTGGACTATCACTGGAGAGATGTTGTCATTTCAGCTTTATTTAGACTGCACCATCAGCTACTGAGTGAGGGGAGGCTCCACGCTTTGATTAAAAAGATCTTAGAATCCCCAATTTGCAATAAAACAGACCTCAAAGGTATCTGCTAGGAAATGGAATGCAACAGTCATTTTTTTTTCAGCTGCCATTCTTGTTGTCCTTGAAACCAGTTCAAAGCTTTTTATCCCCTAAGATTTTCCTTTAAAGTCCATTCCTCTGCTTTTTTGATTGTCATGTCTGTTGTTATGAGGACAATGCTCCACTAGGGGCTGTGCTCACCCTGTAAAGCTCAAATAATCTTAACCAGAATAAGAGGAAGCAAAAAGAGTTGAAAAAGCTGAGAAAACTAAATATTTTGTTCCTTGCTTTACCAGAAAATAAACTGAAAAAAGATCATGTCATCATATGAAAACTAAATGCTTATTCAAAATCACTGATAAATGCTGTAGAGTAGTCAAACACTCAAACAGGAAAAATCATCAATTATGGATAGTACACCTAGTAATATGCATACTTAATAAATGAAACACACTTTCTTTCATACTCAGTAAGCCTGCTGTGCTTTTACTGGGAGAGGCAGAAGCCTCTGGGGACCTGTAAGCTGGATGTTCACATAAGGCTCGAAACACCGTCTTTGCCAAGCGATGCCTCCCGTGGGCCTTGAGGGAAAGTACATGGAGCTGGCGATGTGTGTGTGTGTGTGTGTGTGTGTGTGTGTGTGTGTGTGTGTGTGTGTGTGTGTGTGTGTGCGTGTGCGTGTGTGCGTGTGTGTGTGTGTGCTTGTGTGTGTGTGTGTGTGTGTGCGCGTAAAACAAAGCGAACAGTTGGATGGAAAAGTGTGACACTGCTGCGGGCACAAATCACCGCTCAAACCAGTCAGAATTAACTGGTGGAGCATGTTGGTGTAGGCACAACAGGGGAGATGTCACAATTAGACACTGAAACTTGTCATACTGTTTCTGGGAAGAGAATCAAATGAGAAGTGCCCCATGAGCAGAAATACCAGTGTGACTGCGTCTCATTCTTCATTTAATCTTCCATCTGAATGATACATTTGATCAAAGTGAAAGTGAGTCGAAGGACAGAAGGTTTAATTCACAGACAGAAGGTGTTAATTTCATATTCAATATCTTTTTATTCAAACTCTAATTATGTAAATCCTTTTGTTAAATATAAGCAATGTTAGATATGTTAAAGTAATCATGTTAAGGTACATACTACAGCTACAACTACTAATTATTTTCATTATCAACTAATGTGAGTAAAAAGTGAAATATGCCTTCAAATGTCTTGTTTTGTCTAACCAATAACTCAAAACTCAAAGTTTATCAATCGAATAGCTGATTGAAAGATAATCATGATTCATTTCTTCTGTCATTTTTGCCGGTTCCAGCTTTTTTCCGTCCTGTAAGTATCGTGTCATTGAACTGACAGAGACAAGTTTTATGTTAGGAAGCCAAACATAAAACCTCTCTGGCAGGAGTCCTGACGCCCACCAGGTCAACAGGCCTCCCATCTCACCTTACACATGTCCCGACATCTAAACAAACTGCTGCTGAGCGTGAAACCAGCCACATGCCTGATCAGTGCTAAGTGAAAGAAAAACTCAAACACGCTCCCTCTCCTTCATGCCTGGCTTTTTCTTCCTCTTTAAAATTCTGCTTGTAATCTCTTATTTGTAGCACTCTGACTCTCTACTTCCTGTCTTCCTTCTCTCACTCACTCTCGTGAGTGCCTCATCATCTTTTTCTGTCTCTGCTATGCATGACCGTTTCTGATGAGGCGCCACCCAGGCTACTGGCCGCTATGCTCCGCTCCCAGGATGGGTTGTGGGACTTGTCCTGGATGTCTGACAGATTTATATTGATCCAGACCTTTCAAGCTTTCCCAAAATTGACACCAATGTTTCTGTCTATATTCTAACACAGAGTCTTGAAGTCTGCTGCCTCCTACTGTAAGTCGCATGAAATACTTTGGCCAATACATTTCAGATTGCTTCAGTGCAGCAGACCTTTTTCTTTTTCTTAGTCTAGACTAGAGCAAAATAATGGCACTTCCCATTGTCGCTTGGCCTAGGCTCACTAACTTTGCCTTTTACTCAAAATTTAAACTACCCTTCAATGAAATATGATCTTTAAATTTCTGGTCAAAGTAGAATTAGTTAGTGTATTAATTATTAATGTATAAGCCAGGCTGTGCCTTCTACTTCAGCAGAAATTGCACTGTTCGTCTGACCCAAGAACAACTCAAGACTGTAAGGCAATTTTGCTGTAGTGGTCAATACTCAGTACAGCAACTTCCATCATGTGACCCTCACTGACATAATTCCCATACACAATCATTGCAAAATCAGTGGATGTATGATGTATGATAAATACATTTTTTTCGAGCATCACATAACCCCAAAATGACTCTTGTACAGTCAGAATTTGTATGTATGTTGGTTCTCAACTAGCTCGGCTGAAGATTGACTCTGGTGCTCGCTCTATGGGCCCAAATTTTTACCCATTGCATATCCTTTTCCTAACCCGGTTATTACTCTCTTGGCTTAAGAAGTTGGTAAAAAAATAACCATCCAGGCTGAACAGATAATAAAGACATCAAACCGTTGAGAATTGATTTGTGGAAGCAGTTTGGATCAAAGACTATAGTTTGAAAAATGATGACTAAAGGTCAGGCTGTTTGTTGCAGCTGCCTCACATTAATGTTAATGACAATAGCTTGTCACTGAGGTGAGGGCGCTAATCCTACAACATATTTATATTTATTTCAGATTACATAAGTGGGTTGCACTTAAAGTAATTTGAACAAATTCTCAGTTAATTCAGTTAATTACTAATACAAGAGACCGACTGTGTCTTGATTCAAGACTAGCCCGTAGAACATCTTTAAGCAAGTATACACATCAACTGAGTGAGTGTATGTACAGTCGTATCATATTCATGATCATCACTCCTGGCTTTCAGCTGTGAATTCATGGTATGAATGTAAAGGCCAAAGATGATGGATGTATACTGAAGGTCATGGCATTCCACCCCCCCATGTAAGCCTCCATGGTTCTGCTACACATCAAGTGCATGTGTCCCGCCTTAACTGTGATAACAGCTGTAACAACTTAGTGAGAGAAAGGTAAAATATTGTACACTGCTTTCATTCCACGCAAATGCTTATTTCAAACATTTCAAAACACAACTTGAGCCAGATGAAAGGTTTGCCGGAAAGCAACTGGAGTGGGCCAGCTTGTACGGTTCCAGACACATGTGAGTTCAAATGTGTTAAAGTGCAGCCACAGTAGTACAGGAAGGCCAGAATTAACAGCGATTCCAACATTGAGATAAGAAAACAAACAGCAGGCAGTTTTTTCCAGGGTTGTAGCATGACCTGTGGTCGCAGGGAGAACGGACATGCCCCACAGCGACCCGGCAATCAAGGGACACACAAGCGCACGAGAGTTCCTGTTTAGATTTACAGCAGCCCATCAACTCGGAAGCTGGTTTATCTATGAACAATGCCTTTTATGTAACGCCGGCTTGTGGTGAAACTGTGGAGTCAGCCGCACCATTTAGGGCAGTTTCAAACTAACTACATCTTCTGTCAAAGCCGAAAAGAAAATGTCTATAGAAGGTATTTGGAGCAGCTAACAAGCTCCACTCCTCCATCTTTGGTAGATTAAGTGATCTGTTAACAGAGTAGAATGTAACAAGTTATTCCATGAGGCATGTTTGCAGCCACCAAGGGTGTGTGTGCGTGTGTGTGTGTGGAAAGAGTAGTGGGAAACATGTAAAATGTCAGTGTGTTTGCGTGTGTGCACGTGGGGCACATTCCCCCAATTGTCAGCTGTGTGGGGTGACCTGTTGTGACATTCCTGGCCTCTGTGGTGACTGTCACACCGGCCGGCACCAGTTGCCCTGAATACCACTGACCTGCAATAAACTCATTGCCTTTGAATGTCAGGAAATGACAGGGCAGACTAAGAAATAGGCCCGACACTCTCATCCATGCCCACTCGCAGTCATCATTACCTGGTAATACACATTATCACACATCAGATCATGTGTTAAGGGGTTTTTCCATTATTACTCACTGAAGGTAATAGCCCTCATGTCTATTTAAGTCCTGTTGGCATTGAAGCGGAAGTCTTTCCACTTGCTTCCAGATTCTGGACAGTATTCAACGTGAATAAAATTACTCCAGCTATCAAAAAGTTGTTGTCTCCCCTCAACAGAGTGCTCCTTCACAGTGGACACAGAGATTTCTATTAATTCAGGCCGCAGTGGAACAGATGGTTCTTCAATTACTGCACAAGTATGTCAAACAGTTTGCACACTGTCAGCTTTCACAGAATTTGTCCTTATTTGTCTGCCTTCTTTCAAACTGTACACTACAAATTGGACTCAGGGTCTCTCATTAAGAAAAAAGAAACTGGAATGCTCTACTCTGCGTTTTCAAAATAAAGACATGATAACACAATTTAACACTAAAGAGAAATGTTGGAAAAACAGCTGTTTAAGATCAAAAATGCTTTTTCAATCCCTAACTCCAAAATCCTACAGAGGCAGTCTGAAGACAAGGCCAGACACCTGTCATTGTGTGGTGAAAATAACACCTGCAGTGTTTGAGACATTCCAGTGCTTAAATTTAGAAATAATAATCTTTTAGACTTGGAAATGACTCAGTATCAGCTCAATGTAAAAAATAATCTTTTCAAAGTTTAGTTGGACATTTAGGAATTTTTTTTTGTATTTTGCCTTTTTGGTTGACACATATTCATCTTACTTTATCTCTTATCTATTTCTCTTGGGAAGGGTTGGGAAATGAGGGGGAGGGAATGTTCTCCGAGCTTCGGAGGTGGTGACTCCTGCCTTTTAAAAGACCTTTCCATCTACAGTAGTATGTAGCAGCAATGGTATGCGTGTTGAATGTGTGTGTGTGAGTCTTTGTGGATGTTTTTGTTTTCCCCATCAACTGTTTCATTGCTCATTTAAGCCTTGAAGCTACAATCCCAGACTAATACTCCACTTAATAAAGCTTCGAAAGCCCTGCCCTGCAGTACAAAGCAGTGGAGACACTGAGTCTTTGTGTAAGACACAACCCAGGTGTTAGGACCTCAGTATTTTCCACACTCTTTTTTCCTCTCAAGCCACAAAGCCATGTGTTTCAGCCCTTGTAAAAAAAAAAGTCAGAGAGAAACTCTAAACGCTTAAAATACCACAGGGCTCCTGCTTTGTGTGAAAAGAGCAGCAGTGAGGCTCGAGGCACATGTCCAACCATGGCAAGCTGCAAACTGAAAGGTCTGGTGCTCTGACGTGATGTGTGAACGTATAATGAACAGACAGCTGCCACTCAATCTGCTGGTTAAGCAGTTCTTTTGCAGCTTTAAAGCAAACAAGATGTCAGAATAAATAGGATCATTGGGAGAGCTGGTAGCAGACACCATCATCTACAGGACTGCTTTGCAGCATTACGCAGTGAGACAGCAGATACACATCTGCCTGACTCAGCAATGTCATACAGTCAGGCAGCAGCACGACTTTGACCAGTTTGAATGGCTTCAACTGTACATTTGTGTGAGAGGGCTGCATACATTAGCATCATTTTAGCTTGCAACGGTTAAAAGGTCTATCTAAGTGAGCAGGTCTGATTTTTATTTGCCTCCGATTTTAAGAGATTTTAACTTTAATGCCAAGAAACCCTGTAATCCTGTCCATTATAAAAACCTTGCACGGAACAGGAAACAAAAGGAAAGACGGTGGATAGTTTAAACATTTAACCCCGGCTCGATACAGGTGCAGGACAAACCAAAAAAAAAAAACAGCAGACAGAGGAAAAAGAAGGACAGTCAGCACGACATTTCCCAGGTCCCAAAATGTGTAACTGATGCAATGTTTTGACCTACAAGGTATCCGTCACACTTCATCGGGTCTTCCTTTTTCCTTTTCCTTTTCCAAGAAAAGTGGTCAGACAGGTTGAAAACAAGCCAATAATTTGGCCTTTTTTTGGAGGCAAAAAAGAAAATGTACAGATGCAAAATATTGGGAAAAACCCATATTGCACAAGAAAAGTACAGTAGGTCAAAGTGTGTTCAAGTTGGAGAAGAGATGGTTTACATAATAATTTCATTGTTCAGTTCCTTTTATGATTCAGTTCTTATTGCTTGTGTTTTTTTCCCCATTTGAATTCTTTTTAGCAATTTTGCTGCATTCCCAGCGTTTAACTTGGTGTGTGGAATGTTAATATTACAAAACTAATATAATTATAATATTACTACAAAACTATGGGAACTACAGGAACATCAGCAAACCTTTATAAAATGGAGGTTACTCTTAATTACATCCATTCACCGAAACACAAAGTTCCTCAACAACCAAATTTCCAATTTTTGTATTCAGAGTACACCTCAGCATCCAACCCCACTCCGGCTCTTGTAAACGCTCTCCATTTTTTTTTCTTTTATTCACCTCCTTCCTCTCTCTCTCTCTCTCTCTCTCTCACTCAGACTCCCTCACTCACACACTAACAGCCATAAAACACCAGAGATTCAGGCATAAAGGAACAGTAGCTTCTGTTCTGCAAAACTGTTGGGTGTTTGACAGGAAGGCCAACAGATTGGGGAGCATCCCTCCAGAGCTCCTCTCTCCCATAAAAGGCTCGAAAAAGGAATCCCAGCATAGTCGTGCTTATCAAGCCCTGCCCCAGAGTAACCTTTGACCCGAGCTGCGTGTTAATGTTGATCTATCCCAGGCAGCAGGATGCTGACATACATAAAAAAAATAAAATGACCAAAAAAAGAAGAAATAAACAGCCCACTGTCTTTTTGGCTGCATAACTCTTACAGCAAAGCAGCATGTCTAAGCACTTTCTGACACACACACACGCTACACAGAGACACACCCTGTGTGAACTTAATAAGTTGGTGTATTTAACGGAAATACAAAAAAGTTCCATTACAAAGATTTTCCTGTTTTGGTTTGCACAGCGGGTAACTGGCAGCTTCATCCCTAAAAGGGCACAGTTTGGCTGCACTGCAGTTAGGGGAAATGTCCTAAAATGTTACGCAAATGTACTTAGACTTATACGCACACGCCAAATCCACAGATTTTCTACCAACGGCCTACTTTCCATGCGTTTCACCTGGCAATGACGTCCGCGTATGGCTGACCTCAATATGAATTCAGCACTGTGTGTTTGGGGTAGCAGTGGCCAGAGTTCCTGCAAAGGAGCAGCTTACTGCAGTGGGAGAAGGAAAATAAACGGCACACGTTTAATAGATTGTTACTGGCACATAAGCCCATGTGTAACCGACATCACGTTTATTTAAGTTTCTTAAAGTTTCTTAAAGTTGTGTCGTGTATTAGGTGACACGTTTTCATCTCAGACTTCAGACGTCATGTTTTAGCTACGCTAGCAGCAAGGCTCTGATGGTAATGTGGATCCATCGGTCATCCCGACTGAAACATATGAATAACTTGTGGTGGAAATTGTAACAACACTGGTGGTCCTTTAATTTTTCACACTATCATCAGTCCAAAATCTTATTTTCTGAAATACATTAGTGAAATCACATACGCCTTAGCTGTGCTTTGTGTATAGCCCCCAATTAGCAAATGTTAACATGCTAAACTAAGATGATTAACAGATGATTGTTATTGTAGTAAGTTGGCTAGCATGCTAACGTTAGTACAAAGCACCACTGTGTTTAAACACAGCCTCACAGAGCTGCTAACCTGGCTGCAGACTGTTTAGTTTCTTGTGGCTGGAAAAAGTTCTAGCATGGACATTACCTGACCGTTAGTGAAGATGCAAATCCACCATAGAAGAAGCAAAGATAACTCTCTCTGCTCTCAATGTAGAAGATGTAGAAGCCATAGACCCAAATGCAACACAGCCAAAAGGCAGGTTAAATGTGAGAGATGACTCTATCATAACTGGTAACCAGAACACAGGTAATCTAGATAACACACACTGTGTATCTAATGATTAATGTTAATGATCCTACATGGTAAGAGCCACACCACTGTATGTTTTTGACATCAGACTGAAACAGAAATTGAATCCATTCATTAAACCACAACATCTCAGGAATAAATGACACTTCTTGGCCTCACACGACAACATAAAGTGGGTACATCCACATCTGGTTTTTACAGGTCAAGTGCTTTTTCAAGGGCACTCACCAGTTGTTCTTTCTGACCTCTTTGATTAACACTTCTCAATCTGTGGCAGGCAGCCAACATAACACTCTGAAATACAAGCAAAAGATGTCATCGGTCACTGCTAAGGAAGCTAACATTACTTTTCTAATCAATATTCATAGCAGAAGGACAAGAAAATGGAAAGACCTCCATGTGATCAGCGCCAAGTTCTGCCCAGTCACAAGTGTGTGATGGGGAAACCTAACCTGCACTCAGCAGCTTTAAAACAGACACACGCCCCACAGCAAGTTTCAAATATACTCACTTAAGCATGCAAGCACACATACATGCATGCTCAGTTGCTTCTCGCCCTTTTAAAGAGTTCATTCATTCACAAATCTGTGTGACAAACCACTTCCCACACCACTTCTCACCTCATACGTTGACACATACTGTAAATACAATCCACTGTAGTCATTCATAAAGATAGCTACGCTGTATGTCTATATTAGGCCAAAAGGTATGATGATGATAGAAGCCCTGGTAATCATTCATAGTCATCATGATGATCTTCATGGTTTCTATTCTTGTCAGACACTGTGGTTTCTTTTACGCACATCAAAGCTAGACTCAGCTTAATAATTCACAAATGTTTAATTTTTTTTTTTCCAGCCGAGAAGTAACTGGAATTTAAATTACCCTGAGCAGACAATCAAGCTTGCCAAAAATAACTGTTTAATTGGCCAGCTGAAAATGGCCGCAGCTATATTAAGGGGTTATTTTAAGCCCTGCGGGGCATAGGACAGGGCCTTGCAGGACACACACTGGGACAAAATATGGATTCCAGCCGTGTCTGTGCACCCTCAGCAGTCCACCCGACATTAACAGGGCAATCCCCCCGCTCAGAGCCGCCCAGTAAAATCGACATCAGCTGCTAGCACAAATTGCATTAGAGGACAGTGGGAAAGAAAGCCAGGCCGTTACTGCCCAGCCGGCTACAATTTAGAGCAGGCGATGAGACAGCAGTGAGTAACATTAGAAAGAGCAGAATGACTGATGACTATAATTGTTTTGTTTTTTTTTACCCATTTGAAAAGTATTCTTCAAATCAAATCATTGGGAGCCATTTGTGTTCTAGTTTTTCCATTTTTAAAGTCTTAAAATTATTATATCATCTTATTCTGTGTGTGTGTAGCGTGGAGGGAGCTACAACTACATTTTATTGTGCAATCCTGTATTGAATAAGAACAATAAATCTGAACCTTGAAGCGTACCATTAGGAAATTACCACCACTTTAATTTGGAGACATCAGTAGAATATAATGTGATCAACAAATGAGATTGCTAGCTTCTAGCATTTACGCGGCCTTTTACAATGTCTAGAGAGGAGAAACAATCTGCCAAACATTTCGATCACACACAGCTGAAGTCTTCAGAGCTGAACAAGAAAGGTAAGTGAGGCTATACTGAAGCACTTTAAGCTAAATGCTAATGTTAGCATGCTCACAATAACAATGCCAAAATGCTATTTAGCATGCATGCTGATAGCATTCACCGTGTTACTTCAGTGTGTTAGCATGCTAGCATTTACTTAGCACTAAACATAACTTACATCCGAGGCTAGTGAGGTCATTCATTTTGGTCACAAATACTTTTAGACAAATCAATATTCGGATGTGATGATGGCACCAGATGAGAAGTCAGGTGACCATCCAACTTATTCCAAGTGTGTCTGAAATTTCATGGCAAATCCATTTAAAGGTTGTGTTGATATTTCATTCACCAATAGACAGACCAACATTACCATCCCTAAATGCTGTAAATGCCATGCTGCTACCATGCCTAAAAACTTGTTAGATGCTGGATAAGTGGCATCATCATCTATACTGCTGTTCAAGGAAGTACAGACAGACAAATTATGCCAACGAGGGAACAGCCCGTTTCCCTGAAGGACAGAATAGGCAGATAGGCAAACATCTACACCTGGAAGTTGTGTGCTGTATCTGGAAGGCATCACTGATTACATAGGCAAATGATTTCTTTGCATGGCAGCATGTTGAAGATACTATGAGACATCTTTCTAACGTCTAGTCAAGATTTTACATAATATCAACTTGCAGTTGTGGCTTGTCTAGAGGCTGTTAGAGTGCTCATTTTAAAATGGATCCAGTCCTCACACTGCAATAAATATCAAGTATGTAGGTCTTGAATTAGATATTTTTTTGAAACAAACAACAAACATATCTCTAAGTTGGCCTCGGTCTGACTATGTTTCAGGACAAAACCAGGGCAGTGTGTGAAGAATACGGACAAGGTCAGGAATTTAGGACAGTGTGGTTGTACTCTGCAAGGATACAGATGAGTATCTGAGGGACACTGAAATATTGGTACTGCTGGTTACCTTGAGATGTTTACAAAGTGAATACTTTCCAGTACCAAGTATCAGTAGGTACACCTACACATACACAATATGCACTGCCTGCAGCCTATTATGATGCATACTGAGTCCTTCAGAGTACCAATAGTAAGAAAAGTGAGAGAAAGTTCATAATTATACAACTCATCCTACAGTTTTCCATGTTCTACACAAATGTAGCTGTTGTTACTGTCTGGGATCCTGCGGTATGTTATCAAAAATATATATGAGAAACAGAATTTTAAAACTGAGAGAGGGAATGTAACAACCTCTCCGATTGGCTGTGTCATCAGTGTGCCTTAATAAGGAGAGCAGGACCTGAGTGGAGCACAGACGCTGTCGAGGAAGGAACACAGAGGAACGTCTGGAACATAAACACCTGCCACAGAGCCAGCTCCTGCTTCCCATTACCTCCTGGTACAGAAACAGCACTACAAACACACACACACACACACTGACAAACAGAAGCATGTATACTTCTATCAAATACATTCCAATGTTGTTAGCAAATTAAATGTGATACCACTGTTGATAAGACCAGTTGATGCCCTTCTCGCATTTTCTGGCATGTTCACTAAACTTTTGAACAGGTTAGAAGTCACTTTCCTATCAGTCGTCCACTCTTTCCACAATGCTGTTGCCAAAACCCCTAAAACCTCTGGCTCTATTTGCGCTTGATAACAGCACCTTCCTCTTGTGCGACAACGCAATCTACCCTTTGTCCTGTGAATTTCCGAACAAATCTGACCCAATGACACACAATGTAGAGGAGGCAGCCTATTTGGCAATGATGCTATTTGTTCACAGCAATTAAACAGACATCTTAAAATCAACATACTAATGATTCACAGATGTTTAAAAAAATGCATCACAGGGCAGCATTTCCAAAAAAAAGAAAAGATATGACATAAACCCACTTACGAAGAAAAACGTGCAAACATGCTGATACAGCTACAGTGATTCAGCACAAACTCAGTCCCTACATTCTCACAACCAGAGAGAAAAAGGGGAGAAAAAAAAGAAAGTGGGGCAATATTTATAGAGGAGCTCTCCCTCTTCCTGATGATCTGTTAGAACGGAACAGATGAAACATGCAGGAGGAAAAAAATCCAACGGGAGAAATAAGTGAAAGAATATTAAGACATGAGAGAGATGGGGCAGGGATGAAACCAAAAACAAAACTTTGAAATGGAAGCCACCTGAGGGAAGCTGCTGACATCCTCTGACATGAAGAAAGTGAAAAATCAGGAGTACAGGGGATAGACTGACCCTGCTCTGGATGCACTTTTGCTTTCATCTGTCTGAACTGGCTCGACGTCATCCCCTCACATCGCCATCTCTCTGATTCACTGCATAAAGATTTCCAAAAAAAGTAAACTATGTAAGCTAATCCAGCAGAGGCACGCTGAGCTGCACGCTTGAGGAGATAAAAGGGATGAAATGACATGAAGATTTGAGGAGAGAAGCATGTGCTCCCTGACACGTATTAATGAATTTCACTGTTGGCTCAGCAGCACCTGTTAATGTCTTCTGTTGTGACTGGATACAGGACAACAATCAACTGAGCGCTCGACCATCAACTAAACCCCCCCTCTCTCGCTGTCTCATCGAGGTCAGAGGTCGACAGAGTGGGTTTGTTGCTACGGTCACATATCAAAGTGAAGCACTGCTGTAAATCCACTGGACTCTCGCAGCGCACACACTCGCGTGGAGCGTGGAGGAGTGACAGCGAACATGTGCGTCAATCAATAAAACACTCAGCAGTCAAGAGATGCAGCATGCACACACAGCAGCCAGTGTGATCAAAGGCACACCAAGGTGCGTATGCAAACAGTCACATGTTTGCACCTGTGCAGTCAGTAAAACCAACAATATTCAAATCAATAGGATACCCCCCCCCCCCCCCCCTCCAAACACACACGCAAAGACACTCTATCATCATGTAGTCGTGTGGTAGCTGTCATCACTGTAATGTAAGTGCAGACTCCCACCTTTATACTTCTCTCTGACGTTTTCATAAGCCTGGATGAAGTCCTGCTCCTCAGCGTTCGGAGGCAGGTAGGCGGGTTCGTACATGGCCATGCCGGCGTTCTCACCCTCTTCTTCTTCTCCTCCTCCTCCTCTGTGCTTCTTTCCTCTTCGTTTTAGGTCAGCTTCTCTTCCTCTCTGTGCGTTTTGGATGTGTGTGTGTGAGGCAGCCTGTGCTGTCCTCTGTCTGCTCTCTCAGCTGTGTGTGAACCCTCCACAGCTCCCAACTTCATTCCACAGCCCAACACACCCCCAACTCCCCACTCCCTCCCTCCCTCCCTCCCTCCTCGTCTCTTTCATACCCTCCCATAGCCTGGCTCAGAAATACTAATATAAATGTCAGGCCCCGCCTCTTAAAGACACACACAGGCTGGACTGGCAGGCACACGCACTCGCAGCCTGCTGCTTGCCAAGCACAAGCACAGCAGCAAAGAGAGCAGAGCAGCAGCATAAGGCTCTCTGGTAACACTTCAACTGAATTAGACTGTGATGGATGGCGAGCAGCTTGTAGAAGACCAACGAAGCACAGATACACTTCTCTTACTGTCAGACAAACGGTACAAATTCGGTCCTCCTGTGTGTAACCCCATAAAATACTCGAAATGTGCTGCACACTGTGTTTGTTATATCAACCTCTGATCGTACAGCGATATAAAATGCATGTAAGTCAGGTACAATGACAGCAGCTCATGTATCCACAAATGGAGGTAGCTAATGTACAGGTTTCAGAACACTGTTCGATTTTCATTTAATAAGGTGTTTGTGGCTGTTTTAAGTAGAGCCAGCTCAATTCATCGTCAATCAGGCTCTTTCTTCACGCCTTGCTGATCACTTTGACTACATTTAAGCATATTTGCAGGGTCTCTTTCACAATCCCACGTTGCTGATAAATGATACTTAGTCAATTCTGAATTGCGAAAATTTGTGAGTGAAGTTTAGATTAGATTTTGAACTAAAGCAGCAGCATAACCTTGTATGTATCTAGCATCCTATAGATTGATGATGTTAAACAACATTTTAAAGTTCTTACACAGTTTAAAGTTACTAATGTCCAGAATGAGGTGGCTTCTGAGGGGGGGGGGGGCTTCTGTGCTTCTTGGACTTGCTGCCCATCTAAAGTTTCAGCACATGGTTTACTTCTCACTTCCTGTCACGCCAACTATTTAGTTTGGTGATAGTTATCACTGCTACTACAGTAGCTGCCGTTTCTCACTGAAACCCTATGTGTGTTAAAAATGTACCTCTCAACAGTTTTTACTGGTTTCCAGCAAGTTTCTTCATTTCTAAAAAGTGAAAAAGGTCCGTACACAAGCTGTCTTGACATTGTGGTTTCTCTTTTACAAACACCTGAACAAGAATGCACACAACAAGGGGGTAAAAAAACGTGTCTAACTTCATTAACATTAATCCAAAACCACCACATTGTTTCTGTCAAAATATTGTCACCAAAGAAGCTGCGGCACCTTCATAAGTCGTTCTTCATTCATCGTTAGGCTTTCTGAGATATGATAGTTGTCTAATGTCTAAATTTCATCACATCTGAAAAGGAAGCAGCCAGTCGCTTCAGGACATAATCTCATAACAAAGGACATGTCCAACCTACCCAAACTCCAGCTGGTAGCTGTTATGTTTCAGCCGGTCGCTAAGAAAGTTGATGCCTGCAGCACGATGAATACATTCAAAGGCAGTCACGGCGCACATTTGCCCTTGACATCCACCAGGAACATCAACTGTTGGGGCAGCTACTGAATATTCAACAGATGACCTGAGCAGCCAAGCTGATGACAGCCCAGACCAAAATAAATTATGGATTAAAAGAAACAGCCTACTGTCAGCTACACGTCTGATTTCATTGGTAATTTTAATTAAATTATGCTGATTCACTGTTGAGCCAATCCATGATAAATTAACGAGGTGCTTTGATTAATATCAAACCAAGTTGTGATATTAAATATAATTAAAAAGTGATGTTGGCAAACATAGACAGAATCCTGTCAACTAACAGAGACATACCGTGCGTAGTTAATGGCTGAAGCCAGCTACACAGTACTTGAATCTGAAAACAATGTCTTATTGAGGAGTTTTATGATGGCACGCCTCATAAAAATGATGGGGAAAGTAAAGACGATATCTCCCAACATTATTTCCATGCTGGTTTGCGTAGGAGTCGGTTGTAGCTCAATAATGGCGATCTGATGTAGGAAAAGGAAAATCCCTGCAGCTCAGCCCGTCTATCAGACATTTCTTTGGCCAAGGCCGCACTGACATCAGCCAGGACACTTTCCTGAGAGGAAACACGATAAGTCCACTCCAACCTCCCTGTTGTTGCTGCTGCAGAAGTGAGAGTGTGTGTATATCTATATCTTTATACTCACTCCAACAGGAAGTTTTACTAGCAGAGACACACACCGGCACATACTGAATCAGCATGTTTTTCAAGACCTTACTGTCTTGATCTGATTACAATTACATTTAGATAGCTATATCCATTTTATGACCGATACTAAAGTATATAATGAGTACTTAATTCAAGAACTATAAGCTAAAGAACTGTATTTTAGTGTTAAAATATGAATTGTGAAATGTGGTATCTCTGGGTGTATATTATATTGCACATGTGCATTTGTATTATTTTTTTTTACATTATTCTATATAGAGACATGAAAAATACATGTCCATCATAAAACACTGTAATCAAGGGCTCTGCAAAAGGCCAAGATATAAAGAAATGTCCACAAAAAAGCATGCTTTAAAAGCCCAGAGCACATGGATGGACTAACATGCATTCAACAAACCCTCCTCCTAAGGCAGCATTAAAACAGCTAAATGCTTACGTATCCCTAGAAATAGGGAGCGGCACGACAGAAGAATGACATCAGCATGTTGACTCTGGCATCTGACTGACAAAACTGCGCAGAACTATAAAGAGAAGCCTGTAGTCAGTCATATGCTGTAACAATAACATGATTAAGTGTAATGTCAGTGCTGATGTACTGTAGCAGTGGAGGGAGCAGCAGTCAGAAATGAGATGTGCTTGTCAGAATCTATTCACATCAGGCCATAGTCATATATCTTAGTGTCCAAGTTAAATATTACTGTGACATCCGTGTTAAACTGCTGGCTAAAATATGGGAACAGTGATGGAAGGTAAGTGGAGATATCTAAAACTAAACGTTTGGCACCTCACCCACTATTAACACTCAGTGACACTAGATATCATAACGTCATTTTCCTAGACACACACACGCAGTGGTGACACTGCTAAGACTTCTCACAGGGTACTTTCTGAATAATTTGAGCTTGGTGTCCACTCCCAAATA
This sequence comes from Argyrosomus regius, assembly GCA_946959425.1. Lineage (NCBI taxonomy): Eukaryota > Metazoa > Chordata > Actinopteri > Sciaenidae > Argyrosomus > Argyrosomus regius. The sequence continues at coordinate 8,022,950 of OX336884.1, read as the reverse complement.
GCTGGACATCCAAATCTGACTTCAGCATCTGTTTATTTAGTTGAGCTGTGACTTTAAAGGGCTTCTGATCTTGTGATCTCAATCAGTATGTGAAAATGTGTGTGTGTGTGTGTGTGTGTGTGTGTGTGTGTGTGTGTGTGTGTGTGTGTGTGTGTGTGTGGAGCTGAGGGTTTGTTTCCCAGATCGCATTCAACAATACTCAACAGGTGCACGCAGTGCAGCCTCAGACTCTTGCACGTATTCTTTAGCTTACTCATGCAAGCTTTCCACATTAGAAGACCTGAATGTGTTCGCGAATGTTCCAACGTATGAACTCTTTAATGTGTGTGTATGAGCGCTCCTGTCTCAGCATGGTGTGTGCATTTGCACTTCATTTGATCCTTTGTTGTGTTCTGTTCATCTCCTGGGACTATTCACAGGCAAACAAAGCTGAAAAATGATGATTTTATCTGCATCCTGTATGAAACAGGCAGTGGTGGAGAGTACACTTACTCAAGTACTGTAGGTACTTTATCCAACTATATATTCCACTACATGCTAGAGGTGAATATTGTACTTTTTAATCCACTACATTTATCTGACAGCTTTAATTACAAGTTATTATTCAGATTACAATTTTTCGTAACCATCAAGTGTTCCACTATGGCTTGAGAAAGTTCTCAACTTCTTGAGCTAAAACTAAAAACTCTTGGATTAGCTGGGAAACGCATCATCACAAACCCGTGTGTTTGAGTTCATGAAACATTTTCTTTTAAGAGATATGTCTTTCTTACAGGACAGCATCACTATGGTGATCGCACAGTGTGAAATATGCTGAATTACTGCAGATTAAACTACTTAACTATAAAGTAGTTAAATCAGCTCAACCATAAACAGTTAAATGAGGCATACACATTAGCAGTAATATCAATCCAAAAGCATCGTATTCAATATCAAGCACTGACAGGGACCATTATACTGTACAATGCGTGTAATATCTACATAGCTTTAATTCAGTAAGTTTCTGAATGTAGGACTTTTAATTGTAGTGGCGTATTTTCACTGTGGTATAGCTACTTTTAAACACAATTTACTGACCAATTCTTTTGGATAATAAACATTATCAAAACATATTATTGCATTATTCATCTATAAATAGCTATATTTTGCAACATTCACACCTTTCATTGCATTCCCCAATGGTTAAAGAAGCTACAGCACAAAGCTGGCCAATAAACTGTCTGTCTCTTTGTTTTTTTTCCAGCCATGTTTCCTCCTGTTTGATATTCTATTGGGGCCGACTCTCAGGACAAGTGAAGCTACATTTTTAGTATTGTTAATGTTTTTTCACACCATTCTGAAATGCCAGTCTTCACAAATCAAAGCATTTTTTTTTATACTCAAGTGTCAGGGGGATTACTGAAGCATAGCTCACCGCTGATGGAAAAAGCCATGGAGGAAACAAACAAAACCTTGTGTACACACACAAATACAAACACACACACAGGCAGGAGTTTAATACTGGCCAACAGCTAGACTGACAGTCTGGATTTGGAAGATGACAAACCTCTCAACAATAGTGTGACGGCTGTTTTCATTGGAGAATTTATGGTCAGCTCTGACTAAAGTAGGACTTATCCTCTGCTGGATTTTGATGGAATGGAAATTATTTGGCAGTAGCGACATGGTTTGAAAGTCAAAGAAATTTTTTTGTGATTCTTTCCCTCCTTGAATCTTCAAAAAAAACACTCCCCTTGCTATAAATTACATTTATTTTAACCAAAATACAATCCATGTCATTGTCAGGAGCAGACATAAGAGGACGACTAATAGCACTGCAAAGGAAATATCAAGTCCGGAAACCTCTAAAGCAAACCTGACATTTGATTTCATTGCTGCTTGTGATGACTAACACTAACTTTGCCAGCGTATCAACTGATCATCACCAGTCTGGAGGCGCTGTCAAGGGATGAGCCCTGACAGCACACTGTTCCAGCATAGTGCAATACTGTTGCAATGTTGCTGTAAAAACAGTCAAATAAACAACAGAGGGACAAGCATAGAAACAGGCCTTGCTCCCTCTTCTGGATATCCACAACAGTGTCTAGGTAAAACACACGGATGCACAGTAGTGAGAAGTTATTGTTTGCTTTTCCTGTTTCTTGACTGGATCTGTTCATTTCGTTAGAGCTCATTTACAGAATGTCAAACTAATGGTGAGCTTCAGCATTCCTTTCCTAATGGAGTGTGTCATGGGAAAGACATAAAGGTCAAATCTGTAAAAAAGAAAGAGAGAAAAAGCAGAAATAGAGCTGTTCTGTCAGATAGGCTCATTCAATGAGCATAAAACTGAGCGTCTGCTGAAATAAGGCAGAGCTCTGTAAGGACAGCGCTACAAGGAATACACTATGTAGTCAATGCTATTCGAGATGAGTGTGGGAAATGAGACACATTTTCCAGAAGCTGTGATGACTCTCCAGGATGAACGTTTTCAGGCTACCAGCCTCTTTGATAGAAAGTGCCACCTAGTGGGCAAACAGCATATTGCTGTCTGAAGGAGGACTGGTGGCTGTGGTCACTTAGCAGCATAGAGCTGGATCTGTGATAAGATGACATTAAGCTATTGTCAGACCTTTTAATAGGCCGAAGCCAGGATTTGTAAAGAAAACCAACATCACAGTCCAAGCAGTTAGATTACAAAAGACACTGAGGAATATGATTAGAAATACAAAGAAGCTTTTCATAAGTGAATCACACAGATAGACTCAAACTGTGAGGTATAATATGACAAAATGTCAATGTATTCTGCTCTAATGGCTCCATTAAATCTCTTTTATTACTCTACTATGAAAACTCCCTGAGGGTAACAGTCTTAGTATGTGTCTGGAGTAAATGTCAGTGGTACTATCACTGCATTTGTGTAGATCTGCACCTTTGACGGAGCATCTTTTCTCTGGTGCTGTCACACTGATATCATGAGAAACACACAGTGGATGACTCACATAATTACCCATACAGGCAGTGATATACAAGCCAGCAGTACTGCTGAGATACTTAGGGCTCTGTTCATTTACTCTGATCATTTCAACAGTAAATCTCCACCGCTTAATGTGTGTCTGTGTGTGTGTGAGAGAGAGAAAGAGAGAGAGAGTCTCTGTGTGGCATCAGCTCAGTATCAGATCATACCCTCCCTATAATGAATAATTGAGGAGTAATCTGCAGGGATGTTCGCCGTTTACAGTTTAAAGTACAGCTTGGGCTCTCAAAGCCGACACTGGAATACACACACACACAGTCTTCTATTTAAATTATTACAACAATTTAAGACAACAACATTTAAGATTTTAACATATTTACAACTGCCTATAAAATTGTCACAGCTAGTGCTGGTTGATGACAAAACAACTTTTTTTTTTTAATCATAGATTGTGGTGCATGCATATATGCATTATGCAGACTAAGTCAACTAGGAAACTTTCTTTAAAATTCAATCCTTTCAACAAAACCACCTGACCACCAGACCTGTAGCCCCCTCCGCATCTCTGCTTGAGGCTAGCAGCTCCACGCCACACCTGAATCATCAAAAACATTGTGGTTTGACAAGGAAGAGAAATTCATGGAATAAAAAAAGGCAGTATCTCTGCTCCAATCATTTTTAAACGGTCCATCTCGAATCAGACTATGTTATAGGAATGCATTTCTAAATCTGTGAACACTTTTTTAATTCAACAGACACACCTAAATCTCAGTATGTAACATTAATGACAATAATGATTCATCTGCGCCTGCTGTAGCTGTATGTACTGCATGCTGACACTTTCACAATCACTATACTGTGTAACAGAACGACACACACTTCAGCAGACTTGCATTTCACAAGTGAAGCTATTTGTATCAATAGAACATTGATTGATATGCTGCTGTCTGATGCTTGTATTACTTCAAATTGTGACTCCCAGTGGGAGATAATGGGACCGACAATAGTTCATACAGTACTCATTGTGATTATCACAGGAGGGAAATGTGAATGTTTTTTCGTTTTTTTATGTTAGATTTTGTAAAATAGGTGAACAGCCGCCAAATATTTGTCCAAGTCCTTGTTTCATACTGCTCAAGTGAAGGTCAATCAGCAGTCAACAGTACACCACAAGGTGGCAGGGTGGAGTGTCCGCCCAAGCATGGAATCAGTGCTTAAGTCAGGTCTTGTGCACGCACTAAAGATTCTACACATTCTCCTGCCCAACATCATAGATGACCTCTGACCTCTCTCTGTCCTCCTGTACTGACCCCAGAGCTTCACTGCAGACGGTAAATCCTCTGTGACCGGTGTGACAGCTGACAGACTGACTAGAGATCTTTAAACTCGATCCTTCACAGGTTTGTGAATGAGTGTCAATCGTAAGTCAGCAAACAGCACAAGACTAGGCCAGAGAAAAATATTATCTGCAGTATTTATTAATAATATGGAAATCAGGGTGTTAAAATATAAGACTGTCTAAGAGGGGGAAATTAAATGAAACAGACTTCAGTCACATCTCATGACTCAGGTCCTCATGTCACTCCCTGTGGAGTGTCCTCGTTTGTATTTACAACTTCCTCATGTCACTGCTCGGTAATAAGATCCTATGGTATTTATTTCATTGAAGCTCTCACTTAACACCAGCTCTCAATCTCATTTTTCCAACCCTATTCCCACAGGTGATTAGAGATGTGTCTAAGCTGCTCTAATAGGTAATTAGAAAGATAAATGTAATTTAAAAACTAATTTAGAGATTTGCAAAGTTGAGTAGTCATGTACTTTAAGAAGCCGCTGACGGGACATGAAAAAAGCAACACCTGTCCCATATAGCCTGAGCTTCAGATAAAGAGTTACATAGAGTGAAAATCTGTATCAATAAATGCACCATTTTCCTTCTTTCTACCACTGTTTGAGTAAAAACAACACAACGGGACTGAAGCTGTTCCATCAAAAGCAAAGATTTACTGTTCTAAACACAATCTGTTTGGTGCATCCTGGGAAAATGCAGTTTACTTAGCGCTAAAGAAACCATTTGACAAAAATAAGGTGTAAAAAGATCATTCGTGAGAGACTATTTCTTGGTTTTCCTGGTGTCCTTCTTGCATGGCAACATCCCAGTGACTCCCAAGACTCCAGAAGGTCACTATGCACATGATCTTTAACATTCTGTTTTTATATTAAATACACAAGCTTTAGGAGTGCTAGTAGGGGGGATTGTGTTACTTTTGCTCCTATGCCCCTATTTCTAGTCTTTATGCTTTATAACTGGCTGCAGACTTTAGCTTCATATTGATTCACAGACATGAGAGTGGTATCAGTGCCCTCATCTAATTATCTGCAAGAGATTCAAAAAGCAGTTTTCCACAGTATTGAACTGTTACCTTAAAATCTGAAGCCATCAGACTTGGAGTTGTTTCAAACTGCTTAACACAACTAATTATCAGTGTTTCATGTCACTGTTGATTTCCAGAATGCAGCTAGAGCAAATAATTTGTATAAAAGTGAAAATAAAAAAAATATTTGTTTGTTATTATTTGTTTATTGGCTATAAAAACGTCGATAAGTTACAGGACTGTAGGATTTCTCCACCCATGGAGGGGGATGTAAAGCTTCTAAAGAACCAGAGAAACAGTATGGTGCTGCCTCAGCCATACAGCAGATTATCACCTCTTCTGATGCCCCTATAGCACATGCTTATCTACAGTATATATAGTCAGTGATTCTGTAGCAGTTAGACAGTCAGCAGAGCGCACAACAAAAGCTCAGCCTCACCCACGGTTGCTGACACAGCCTGACCTGGCCTTCTGATGGACAGAGGAAGAGCAGTACAGGATGTGGACGCAGGCCTATTGTAGGTGCTAAAGTTATCCAAACTTCCCCTTTGCCCGGCAGGAGCACGGAATTCCAAAACAAGCTTGATCAAAGACTTATTGTGTTAAAATGGGCACATTGAAAATCAGTGTGGTGTGTACCGTACGTTTTTATGTCTGTGAAGATAAAGAAGTCAAACAAATAAACATGTCTGAAGCCACGTTTTGCTGTTTGTCTCAGTGCCTGGAGAATTGTGATGGACATAATCAGTTGTTCCTTCTTGTAAGTGTAGATGTGGGGTTGTCCTGCCTTTCTACAATCACTGTTGGGTAACGGCGACACCATTTCAAAAATACTTCAAAGTTTTAGGATTAATGTAGTGCGATTTCTTCTTGCATATCCGCCAATACTGACATCTGTGAAAAGCTGATATTGGCTGATAAAACTGGCCTGCTCAGTTGAGCTCTGCTGTGTTAGAAGCACTGCATTGCAATGTGATGATGAAGTATTTTAATTTACTAGATCATGACAGTTCTATCACTCAGGAGTGAATTCAGATATCAAATGACCAGTATATTATTGATATAAGTCATGGTTATGACTTGGCATTTCTAATAAACTCTTAATGTCTTTGATTGATTGTTTCAAATGGTTTTACATGAGAGCTTCTCTGACCATGAACTGTGTAAATGTATCTAACACTTGGCCTCAGGCAATCCGCACATCACAGCAATGGCACTGCTAACCCGTAGTGTAAATAAATAATGTGCTCCCAGCATCCCTACAGTTGAACTGGACAGGATCCCAGTCTATTGTTTGAGCAAAAAGAACCACGCCTCACACTTGGAAAATTACTGTCTCTTGCTCCTTGTCTTGCCTTAATGCTTAAAGTGCACATCCTGTTCAGCTGGCAAAATCCATTATCAGTCATACGCTATATATGCATGTACGTAAAAGTCATTTTCAGTTTCCTTTTTGCTTACAGTATCACTTACCGTACAAGGTTAATTGTTCCTTAGTGACCTGACATTTAGATCTGCACTGGAAGGTTACAATAGAGAAGACTATCTAAACATGCGGCTAACAGTGAGTGATCCGGTTCTAGACTCCTACCACCATTAGACAAACATGACAAAGAAATTTAAGATTTGATCAACATTCCTTTTACTCGATTTTACAATATTAAAATCCACAAAATCAAAGCATCTCTAGCTGCTCTTTCAAAAGACCTAAAAGCACATTTACGCCAAAAATAAACACATATTAGTATGAATTTGTGACGTGGAAATCAGTGATCAGTATCTCATACTGAAGCTCTCTTCAAATTGATGTCATGTTGTCTGACAGGTTCTACCCAGAATGCAAACAAGGACATTCCCACGAACGACAATGGCCCAGACATAATTAATACATGAATATCAAGCGCTTTTCTTCAGTAGAAGAGTCAACATTAAGAATAATGTCCTTTATTCTCTGTTCATGAAGGTTGATTTTCAAAGGGAAGAACAGTCTGGTTTCCACAATCTGCTGAACTTGTAGCCGCTACACTCGCGTTTTAAAACTGAAATTTCTCTATGAAAACAATTATTTTTCAGCTAAGTAAAGCTGCATGAATCTTTCATGTCTAGCTCAGGTTTAAGTAAACTGTGACACACAAATTTGCGCCATTGACCAATAGTAAGCCATTTGCCATGTCACACCCATGTCACACACATATTAACAGCGTGTTGAGTCACTTATACATCTTTTGATTCAAATGTGTGAACTTATTATGCCTAAGTTAGCGGGCTAGCTACCTGGAGTTCTTCCTTTTTCCCTCTTCACCATTTCTTTGTTAAATCAGTGTAAAATCCTCACTAGTTCAAGTTCCAGAAAGAAGTAGACAACACAACACACACAGAAATTAGAGAGAAGCTCAGAGATTCGTGACTGACTTGTGCTAGCATGTTCCTGGCTTACTAGTGAGCAACCGTAGTTACATCACTAGCTCTGCCTGTCTCAGAGACAAAGGTCTGGATTTCCCTGTGCCACTTTGTGGTGTGACCAAGCCTTAAAGGTGGTTTCACACCCTGTGCACACTTCTGCATGTGAATCTTTCAACCACATGAGGTTACTTTTTTTTTTATATCTGGTTACAGTGAGTACATGTACATGTTGTATTACGTTCTCATAGTCATCCTACCTGCGATGCGAATCACAGCTCTCTCTGCTGGATCCAGGACCTCCCCTGAGGCTGACTTGGAGCGTTTGACCCTCTGGTGTTTGGACAGGTTCCATGGCAGCGTGTCTCCAGGACAGGGGACGCTGCTCATCTCTGCATAGCTTTCCTCCAGTGGGGTTCGATCTCTGCGTCTGTCTTTACGGGCTGCCATCGCCTACCTTCAGGATTGATTAAAACACGGAGTTTGAGATTGAATGTATGAACGAGGCATGCTGACATGAGCAGAACACACACCAGAAACACAAACCATATCGAGGGATGTAGACCAACACAAGACCACCTCAGATTGACACAGTATGATATGATATAATAATAATAATATAATAATAATCATTCTCACATGCATTGTGCAAGAAAGGAAAGCAGTAACTGACAGGCATACTTTACTGGTTATCATGGTACAGTAGTTTAAAGCCTGCCAATATTGATCATCATGTGTCAGAGGCCTCTGAATCTAAACACTCACCTCTTTCATGTAATAGCCAAGAACCAAATCCAAATGGTTAAACAGAGACAGCCAAGCTTTACTAAAGCAGTTACCATTGTGTCAAACTGTCTCCTGTAGGCCGTGTGATCTCACTCTTCTAATTTTTAACTGCCATTTCAATGCATGACAAGATAAAACTCAAAACACTTCATGTCACAGTGTCATAAAATGTAAAATGCAGGGCAACACACACAATGTACTTTGTGAAATATCATCAGCAGTGTGTGGTCTGCAGAGAGAGGCTCTGTGAATGTGATAACAGCATACTGTATATGGAATTTGCTCACATGCAAAATTGAAGATGTTACATTGCACCTCCATGGCTTATTTTAGTCTTCTTATATGGACTTTGGTCAGGAGAGGAGAGATGAGTAAAACATTTTAAGAAATCATTAATGAAAATATAAAATCATTTCTCTACTAATTCAGCATTGCACTCCTTAAAATACAAACAGTTAGCATTTTTATTTTAAAAAAAGGATCAAAATCGATGCAGCACAATCAGCAATATTGTCTTTTTATTCTATGTTTTCTTCTTCATGGTAAAACACGGCACCTACATTACACAACTCGGACGCTAACTGTTTAGTCTGTGTGATATGCTAGTAGTGGCTAATGTAGCACTGAGCGACGATCCTCAAGCAGAGTTTAGGTCTGGTGAGTTTCTTTTTAACTCCACGCACCCAGATTATTTTTCATTTTCAAACTTGTAGTGTTCAGACTCAACTGACATCACTAGATGTTAACACCTTATATGACCAAGAAAGTGTGGAGATTTAACACAGCCCTGGGTGATATACACACCCACACAATGGTTCCTTAGTAATTGTACAACCTACACTGAATGAACCTGAGCTCAGTGAACACAAAGTAGTCACATGAGTCAGTGGCACTCATAAATCTGTCACCTTCTGTCACCTCATCACACAATCACTTAACTTTCCGGCAACAGAAATATTCCAAGAGAGCTTTGTGGCTTGGTGCAATTTACTACAACAACAGCAGCTTGGAAAAACATGTTTGTCATTGAATCATTTGATTAAGAAAATATCCTCTGTAGGCAATGTTATGACTGTGACACACCCACTGGAAGAGATAACCGTGCATTCAAGGACCTGTGGGTGATAGCAGAGTTCAGAGTTCACTCCTATGTGAAGTTATCATACTGTACATGTAAATGTTCTGACAGTCCAGCTAACACTGGACCATGATGTCATCTCAAAACTCACCTATTAGTGGCCTCAGGTGTTACTTTGTAAAGAAAAAAAAAGGGCCATTAGCTTCCCTTATGATTACACTGCAGTACAGACCACACAGTAATGACACACTGAAATTAATGGGCAATGCAGCTGGATTACAGTAAAAGCCAGTCTCCTTACTGGCTCATAAATTTTGTAATGTCAGAGTCTGAGATCTCGTTATTAACAGTACTGTAGGCTCTCACCTAGCCAAGATTCCTCACTAAAATTCAGCCACAAATTTCTGCCTTGTGATCGTATTGACACTGTTAAACTGTGGGATTGTCTGTTTATATAGAATGGTATAGTGTGATTAGAATTGGTTATTCTCTAATTAGGGTAATTTATTCAGAGATTTGGTGCAATTAAACTTTGCATGTTTTTGCCAGGCACCTTAAGAAGTCCAGGAAACTGCAATTCCTAAATACTGGCCTGATGCACCCGCAAAACTCATCCCAGATGCACACTACAGTACATGAGCAATGGGGATGACTCAGTAAGTTGACACTAGACTCATCTCCCGTCAAAAAAACCTAGCAGTTATTCTTGAACTGTTTACCCAAAGCCATGCACACACACTCACACATTAGCAGTGAAAACGCGTTGTTGTCTTACCTTCGTGCTGTGCTGGATCAGTGCGTAAAAGACTGTCAAACAGCCATGAGCGCGTGTGCCGGTGCTTCAGTCTGTGTCCTGCAGGTTATCGCCAACCAAAACAAATAAAGTCCCAGAAAGCCGGTGTATGCGTGTGTGTGTGTGTGTGTGTGTGTGCGCGTGACAGCGCATTGGCATGTATGCGTGTGTGTGTGCCGGTAATGTTGAGATAGCCACTCCTTTTACTGGAGGCAGGGCTGGAGGAGGCTGGAGAGAGACGACCCGCCGTGCGGTATCCGCAGTCATCTGTGATGTTCCTCTAGCCCGGCTCGCTCTTGTTTCTCATCCAACATCTCTCCCTGGCGACACCTCTGAATTTAAAGGTCGGTAAATCATTCATGCATTCGTTGGATGACACCCCAAGGCTGCAAAATGCTCCATATAATTGCAGATAAAAGAGGAAGCAGGCGTCCTTGCTGGGACGCTCAATCCACACCTGCAGCTGTGAAGCCCCTGTACCGATCGAGAGCAATTAACAGGGTTTCTCCTCCAGCAGCAGCAGCAGCAGCAGCAGCAGCAGCAGCGTCTTGTGCTGCGGTGAAAAACTGCATGACTCACTGTTCGATTAGTACGCCTGGTTGTCCCGGACTGAGTACTGTTGTGTCTGCGGGCTATTGCAGACAGCGAAGCTCCCAGAGGGGGAGAGTTTAAGAAAATGATGCTTTTAGGCTATCCTAATGGGGAAGTGTTTAATTAAATATTCACGTGTAAACAAATATCACCTGACACTGTGTGTGTGAAAATGCAAACACAGTGTGACCTCTGGGATACTGTCACTTTCAGTCATACCGTACATTGGGCAACATTTTAGCATAATGAGTAAATGTTTAAACCAAATGGCCAGTAGAAAACGAAACATTTGAGACTATATGACTTCACCAGGGATACACCACCAGGCTAGCATGTACTATGAACAGGCGTGAATCAGCATTTATTCCCGCTTTAAACTGTGCTGCGTCATGTTCATGTTCATATATTTTGAGGCAAACTATGGGATATACATATATTATATTAAGTGTTTTTTTTATTAAGTGTTCTAACACTAATAAACACAGGGTGGTATGAAAATATGTTTATGTAATTTATGTAAAATTAATTACCTTGTTGTTGCCAAGATAATTTTCTTGTTCAGGACAGCGCTTTAACATTTTAAGGCCTCTGGGTCTTTTAAGACAACTAGGGGTCTCGGCGGCCATTGCTTCTTCTTAAGGTGTGAACGGCCGAAAAGGTTGGGAACGAGATGTTCTGCTTATTTCGCTAGCATTTTTTACGAGCAGTAATGTTTAACAGGCTACAGCGGCCTGTAGCCAAAAACAACACTTATCTTAACTACATGTACTGTATATGTGCTCTAAGTCTAAACTAACTCTGGCGCGGACCCCCGCCCCGCTTCTACTCCCGCGCAAACAGACAGGAACAACAACAAACACCCACCTTAAATCTCTGCCAATCACAGGTAGCCTACGCTACCTCACACACGTCACTGTCATAGGTAGCTGAAATGATTGACAGGCCTCACAGCTTCGAAGCTGTTAACGTGTTCACTGACACCTTGAACATGAACTCCAATAAACAGCCCTTGACATCTTGGCTGAACTCATATCTCTGTCATCCAGTCCATAACAGTATTTCAGCTATGAATTTATTGGTTGTTGGAATAGTTATCATGTTTGTGTTCACTGATAAAATATTATGTCATAGGGGTGTAATTTATGTTGCACGTAAAGGACTGTGAATCTAACCACTTATAATGTCAGAACCACTGAACATCCTCAGCACATATGTATATTATATTACCACACTGCAGTACAAGGCCCATTAGTGCAGCCCATTAGTGAAGCCTAATGGAAAAAGCACTGGGAAGTCTAGACATAATCAAACCCGAGTGCAAAGGTTAGGTATTACATCTGCTCGGTGTAATGGGTTTTTGATATTTTTTACACAAAGCCTAACTGCAGATATGACAAATTATTTCAATGAATATCTGCTTCATAAAATGTCTGTCACAAAAATACATTGCTGTTTGAATACATTATATTGTTCATGTATGGTTCATCCAATCACCTAGCCTGTATTTTTTAAGTGCCTTCACCAAACACTTTTTAACAACAGCTTTTAAACCCCCACTATGCTTTTAAATCATTTTGATGCTATACTGAGGTGTAATCAGGTGAGTGGTGCATCTGTCCCCTATTCCCACCCTGGACCCTGTACACTTGTTTGTGCATTATCCCTTTGGACTGTGGGTCGCGAAGAGTGCACAGCACTTATGGCACTAAGTGACACACCATCAACTATTTCACTTTTTTGGTGGAAAAAAATGTTTTCTGTTTTCCCTCTGATGTCCTCCAGAAGCTCAGCCTCAACTCTGTTGATGACTTTGGACTGCTGGAAAGTTTTCAGGCCCATGTTGATGGTGAACCAGTGGGGAATTCTGATGGGGAGCGTAGCTGGTGTTGTGCCAGAACTGGAGCCAGGCAGGCGGGCAAAGTAACTGGACTCACCAAAGGCAGAGTCTGGCATTGGCAAACAAACCAGACAAGAGTATATCTTGGATATGGCTTTTCATTTTTGGCAGGAGCTTTGTGAAATAAAAGACTGTGAGCTGGCTTGCTGTTGGACTAGTAAGCAATATTATTAGCTATATTAGCTGTGTCTTTTGCTTTTGCACTTGTTTGATGTTGACTTGTTTTGGCTGTTTCATTTCAAATTCAATTAAAACAAATATCAAATCTTGCTGTGATAAGAAACCAAAGTAATGAGGCTAGTGGGACTCAAAGTTGGACTAAGCCTTCTAAGGTTAGAATCCCCAAGAAAACTAAATAAAGGTGGACAAGGTTCTAGTTTCAACTTTCACAAGTGAGCCAGAGTAATTATAAAAATCTGTAGTAAAAAACACCTCAGAAACTGTAGGAACCAAACATTTCAACCTTTGTCACCAACATTTCTATGGACCAGATAACATCCTGGAAGGATTGTTGTCAATCTGACAATACTAAATACTATTGTACTACTATTTGGGAAATGTGGTGCCAGTAACACATTTATAATGGAATCTGACCAGAGAGTTTTTTTTTTTTAATCAAAAGCTGTAGTTAGTTATGTTTATGTACATGAAAATGTATGTAAAAACCCATATGATAAGCTCAGAAATTGAAATATTACATATTAAACCAGTGACCCCAAACCTTGTTGGCTTGTGACTCCTTCTCTAAACTTATCATGTGGCCTCATTAAATAACTGTTTGAGGTCTAAAGAGGAAGAAATGTCCAATATTTCACCCCATAATTTCACCCTTGTTACTGATTAATTAATCAGTAACAATCTAATAATGTCATGTCAATGTCATGTAGACTAATCATCAATCTTGTTGTTTTGCAGTAGAACTTTTACTTTTGCAACATAAAACTTTTACTTGTAGTGGAGTATTTTTACATTGTTGTATTAGACTTTGACTTGAATAAAGAATCAGAATGCTTCTTCCTCTCCTACAGCTCTTGGGACATGTAGCTAGTGTCCCTGCTCACCTCTGCTTGTCAAAGAGAACTCAATTAACTTGTCAGTGACAAATGTCTCACTATTCCCTCACAGCCAGATGTGTACAGCTTAGTGCAGTACATGTACCAGACATTCAGTGACCTGGAAAGGGCATGGGTCCTATGGCCTTGAATGACACAGTGCACAGACATTCAGTGTCTTCATTTGACATTATCTTTAATGTGACCATACGTTATAGATTTACTGAGGCCATGCACAGAACCTTTTTACATTATGGGCACAAGGAGAGGTTACAATTCTATAAACAGAGGTGATACAGACCTGGGAAAAATATATTATGATAATAATGAGAAGATTAGGACAGGCATTTAACACTAAGTGCACCTGAGTGATGAAAAGATGTTTGCAGTCTTTTTCAAAAGACGACCTTCGCTTGTTTACAGCACACAGCCCAATAAAATCCTTCTGCTACAGTTCTCATCTCAAAGACTTGCAAAGATAAACACACCTGAGACATTTCTGTTGTTAAACAAATAGGCTAACCTTGCTTGACAAGCTGAAATTGGTGTGGTGCCAGTGTAACAGTTCTTATGAATGAAATAATGGCCTACTTTCCAATGCAGTATCTGCACTTAACATTGGGTGCTGTCTGGCTGAATTAGTATAAATGTAGCAAGCTGACACCCAGTGTTAAGTTACAACTGGAGAGCAAGAGCAAGATGCACCACAGTAAATTAACTACTATACTACACTAATGTATTCTGTGTGTCTTAGTGTACCTGTATGGTGTAATTCTAGTATCACTATTTGACCATTGCACTACTTCTGAGTGTAATATAGTAAGTATTTTCTCACTAACAGGTCATTACAGGATGTTTGACCATTACTGAGCAACAAAGCTAGACATTTTTTGGAAGATGGGGTAATGAGTCTAACATAGTATTTAATACATCTGCTGATTCAAAATGACCACTTACTTTGGAAGAAACAGGGAGCATGTCGGCCTATAGCCTTTATGTTACTGTATGTGTTGTAAAATATGCCTACAGTGTGGGGTGCAACATGGTACTTCAGCAGCCTGATGTGGTTCAGTGATGTTGATTGTTGTAATGGAGCTTAAAACCAGGAGTGTTGATCTAATGGCTGAGGCAGCTCTAGAAGATATTTGAGTTCCTGAAACATAAAGGTATGTGATTAATACAAAAACATGTAAAATAAGATTAATTACACTGTATGTTGCAGTAATCTAAAGTAAATAAGTAGTGAGATATAATATATTTTTAACACCAGTTGTTCTAAACCTTAGTAATGACTCTGTTGGCAATGTCTCTGTGCCTCTGTGAGCCATTAACATTTCTCACTCCCCTGTTCTAAGTCTCCTAGTTACTTTTCAGCTCTCCACACTCACTCCATACTCTGCCCAGTTTTAAAGTCTGTGTTTAGTCCGTAACAGGTTCTGCCAAAGCAACAACAGAATCAATGTTTTGCCTTCTACTAGTTTACTGTTTGTGTCTGTGCATTAATTAGTCCTGTATTTACTGTCTGTGCCTGTGTGGACCAAAGCTGGCCAGCAAAGTAAAGACTAAAATGTCTGATATATACACATATACACATGTATTGCGTACAATATATACACATCCTTTTTTATTTATTTTATATATTTTATTTTTTTTTACAATCTATTATATTTAACTTCAAACATTATGCCACTTGTTTATTCATAGATAGGATCAACGAAATCAAAACCTCCATTCCTAAATACAGGAAACATGCAGATTTTTTAAAAAACTACACCTAACTATGTCTAACTTGTAGCAGCAAATAACAATGACAATAAAAGATACAGCATGAAAAAAAAAACATAATAAGAACAAAACCTTAAAAGAAAAAAAATATAATAATTCATCCTATAATTTATATTTGGCATATTTTGCCTACAACTACAAATCTAAGCATAATGGAAAGAGGCCCAAACATATCAGTTTGTCTCTAGAGTTAAGAGAAGATAAACCTTTTTCGGGTTATTTTGCCAACAAAAGTAAATTGTATTGATCAGGACAAACATATGTTGATCTATAGTCTGGACATACACACTTCACCCTTCTTCTGTACTTGTGCTGGTCACTCTGACTAACTAAAATAGCTCAGTGGTCAGGTGTACCAACAACCACCTTTCAGAGAGCTTAACTGTCACATAGTTTAGAGCTGAGCAAGAAAAGCTGGGACAGGTGCCAACATGAGTCAGTCCAGATGAGGTTGAGTCCCCTTAGAATGAGCTGAGCTGACCCCCACCACCCCATTTAAACATGTTTTACCCCCCTATGAATGCCTAGACCTGCTTTTTATTGCTTACTGTGGAAGATTTGGATGGCTTTTGCATCATATGGGTGCATACTGAGCAGGCTGGGGGGAACAAAAGAGACAGCATCAGTCAACTTAAGTCATACTCACACTATCAGTGTTCCTAATGTCATACACATGCACATTCACCTGCAGCAGCCAGGAATTATTACAAGACCAACACTGCCCTCCAGTGGAATTCTAAAAGAAATATTTCCTTATATTCTATTAAAAGTGGGATCGAGTTCAAGGCAGGTCATGGATTATTTGACCAATTCCTCATGAGAACAGTCTTATTAAATCAATTGGAAGAAACTTTGTTTTATCCACAAAGCCTCAGACATAACATTTACCACATCAATACAGATCATCCTATTCCTCAAGCACTTAACATTCTCCAGGCATCTACTTCCTTACCCAACGGAAATACCACCTTAGCCACCGTGAGCCTTTTTCTGTTTAAAGCATCATAAGATTTTGATTTTTTTAATCTGTTTGTGTGATGGAAGGCACATATTTTCAGAGAGCGATCACGCCAATAAAGCCATGAAGTAATGACGGAAATCTGGAAGGCTAAAGCAAAACGTTATGTTCAGTCTATATGATTTACATAAACAATCAATGGAAAGACTGAATGCTTCTCCGCAATGAGTCACTTTTGGAGCAGGATGCATCATGGGAGAGTTTGAGCAGGCATTAAGAGGGCAGCAGAGGGCTTTAAAATATGTTTGCTGTAACGTATGACTGTGTATCAACAATATTAAAGTGGAAATATAATGTGATTATTACTAACCGCCAAACACACTTGCGCACACACTGTCACACCACACCAGGCATGCAGGATGGAGCGCTGGCCAGATGCACACACACAAACATGCATAATCCACACACACAAACACACACACACACACACACACACACACACAGATCCATGAGTCGAGTGGGAAACCACATATACACACTGGAGCACTAGCTCGCCATAAACCACATTCATACACACACGCACACTCCTGCAGTGCATACCTCCCCACTACTGGTTCAGACCCAGACACCGCATGCCAGTGCACCTCGCTCCCTGAGCCGCAGGCCGCAGGAGTAGAAGAAGAAACAGATGGGTACCAGCTGTTTGGATGAGAGCCCCGGGTACACAGCTACTGTATTGCAACCCACACACACACACACACACACACACAGATACACACATGCACAAATGTACACAAACTCATTCAAGTTGTTTAACTACACCCATGCCTATACTGCTTCTAGTGTTTACTCACACAGCAGGTAATGCATTGTTTGTGATCTGTTGGACAAATGTAGATATGAGGTCATTGTTGAAATTCAAAAGCATTTACTAAACAGGATATAGTGTTTGGACCGTGACATTGTTTTAGCTCTCCTACCAAAGCAAGCACGCTTTATTTAAGAAAAGAAAGAAAGGAATGAAAGAATGAGTATGAGGTCAAAGTGCTGACTTTGAATGTGTTTACGTCCATATTAAACAGCGTAGGAATTAGGAATGAGGGAGCCGAAGAGTTTTCTTGGGCCAAAATATAGGATGCCCTTGACTGGGCGAGCAGGGTAACCCCTGCTCTCTTTCCTTCACCTGCTGAAGGAAAGACACAGACAATGATCACCTGACTCTGCACTTCCACTCAGCTTTATGGAGAGTTTTAGCGTCTTTCAGCTCTTTGTTTTGGTTTTACAACCTGCAACTTAATTGTTTTGGTTCAATCTCACCTTTGTCATTGCTGTAGTTTCCAGCAGCAGCCAGCTTTTTTCAATAAAAACTGACTGTAGGCTAACTGCCCAGCACCAAACAGCAGACAGGATGGAGCAAATAACGGCTAAAGAGATAGATATTTTCCTCCAGGAACTGCTGAAGAGAAAAAAAAGTTAAAAGGAGTGAGAATATTGGACTTATATTTGAAATACAGCTCCAAATTTAGGCCATAATATGTCAGCATGTTATTGACAGCTTGTTCTGCTGACCCCAAGTGGCAAAAGAAAGCTTTAAATAAGATGACTTCAATTGTCTATGTTAACTGTCAAAATGACTAATGGTTCACTAAAATTGTGGGGACATGTATGTATAAAAATGGCTACAATGGCTACCCATGTAAGTACTTTATTGTGAACACTGTGACTTATGCTGAAATTTGGCACTTGTGCTGTTTCATTTCAAATCCAATGCACTGGCAATGCAGAGGCAACAACACAACTTGACTGCAGAACATAGCAATTTAGTTATTAGTGGTGTAAGGCGGCAGGTGTATTATGTTAAAGTAGTATCACGTTGGAACAGTACATGTTGAGAGTATTAAAAAAATGAAATTTGAAATGAGTACATCTTTAGAAGTTTGTTTTCTCCATAACTGTGACCACTGTTCCCTAAACAGATGTCAAGTTAACTGTCTACAATGAGGGCATTGGATGCTGATGATCACTCAGGAGTCTCTTTCTTTCTTTGTGTTTCCTCCCTGAACCCAGCAATTTCTGATCCAACCTCAACTATCAACTTTCTTCCTATGAGTCAGCTGAGGTGGTGACTCCTTCAGCTCATTACAACATGACTTATTGAAACCAAAACTCTCCCTCTAATGCCTGAGATGCATGTTTCCTCTGTCTGAATGCCATTAGTTACAGCCAGTGGTTGTTCCCTCTTATTACATTCACTTTGAACACAAATCTGTCTCATTAAATAAAAAATTCAGCATTGTGTGAAGTACAGTAAAGTCAGGGTTTAATTCGTCAGTACTTGAGGCTGCTGTGACAGTCCTGCCACTACAAACGTGACATTAAACATCACAGAACGCCATCTGCACGGCTTACCGGCATCCTGGAGCAACACTCAATACTATACCAGCTATTGAACATGGCGCAGGAAAGAAATGACAAATGGAAATGGTATTGTGTGTATGGTTGACCACGGTCGTCCTGTGATTTCCAGCTTCAGCGCTGATGTGGTCTGGCCAGTGTGGGTTTAGAGGGCAGACCAGAGCAACAGTAGGCTGGTTCGGGATCTTTTTCCCTCCCAAAGCCAACAGGATGTCTTTAATGAACCACAGTGTGTTTGAACTGTCGCATCTCGCCATACAGCAGTCCAGCCCTCATCGCTGGCGTGCACAACATGAAAAGGAAGACGCAGTGAAATAAGAAACATGCTAAATACTGAAGATGTATCAAATCCAGGAAACGCTGTCTCCGAGACAAAGACCACAAATCAAATGTTGGCCATAATAGAGGGGAACGTCGTTGGGTAACGTATTGTAGAGGTTTCGAGTGACTAGGGCAGCCCTGTCCTTGTTGTGCCCAGGCAAGTGTTTTTCAGTTCCCTGCCGCAAATGTCTTCATGTCAGGCCTCATGCAACCTCATAATCGGATTGCAGCCAATGTTTTAGTGAAGACTGTAGTTGCTTGTTGATTTATTTCTGAGGGTTTCAGGGAAACACTGTTGTTTACCACAGGTTCCACTGTACTGGGATTGACCCTTGCTTGCTTTCTAGCTGCTGGCGACTGAGTTTACCTGTTATGTCCACAAGATGGTGTTGATGGTGTATCATATAACTGACCAAGCGGCAGTGCCAACTATTGTGGCAGCAACAAAGAGAAAACAAGCTCACATCATTATCACGATATCTGCAAACTGTGGTGATGGTTCAGTAACTGTGAGTGTTGATATGCTGCATATTGTTTCAATTACTCCAAACTGTTGTTCCAGACCATGCCATAGGAAAATGCTCAAAATACTCCATGTTTGATCTTGTGGGCTCTTGTGAAACTGGAAATGAATGGTGATTAACTATAATGATGATCATCATGGTGAAAGGTTTTGTGCCACAGGTTATTTGACTGTGTGAGTTTGTCTACGTAGAGAAGGCCTAAAAAGGAAAGCCCTTAAAACTATTACTGTTTGCGAGGAATATGGCACGTGGAGCTAAAGAGTCACACTCTAGTTGGTGAAACGAGATGATTTACAGTCAGCAAATAAACTTGTCATATTCAATCAAAAAATGGCAATAGCTCAAAGACACAAAAACTGTAAAAGTGTAACAAAGTTGTTTTCCTTTCCACATTGCATGGCAGTTGGAAACCAACGAACTGCTTAAGTCTAGCTCAGTTTTATTTGTGTGTGAGAACGTGTGCATGTGTGTGGTGTTGCAGTGGGAGGCTTTGTAGTGTTGAGTGAGAGAAAAGGATATGGCTATGATTAAAGTAGGCACTAAAGCAAAGGTGGTAATTGGGATCATAAACACTCACTTTTCCATTTACCCCTCTAATGAAGCGTTCTTGTTTATTCTGAGCAGCCGATTCATCAGAAAAACAGCATCCACTCGGAGCGAGTCGTTGAGCTTTTAGCACCCCTCAGATCCGTTTATATTATGGCGGTGGCATGATGAAGGTCGTCAACAAATGCAGGCTGGTTTTCTAATGCTGTCCCAATATCATTGTGCTGCTACTGAAACAGTTTCCATATAACGTTTGTGCAAACTTAAAAAAAATCAATATTACAAGTTGATTGTGTAAACATACAAAGCTTATGGTGCTAACTCTCAACCGGTTGCAGCAGATGGTCGCCTACCAATGAGCTGGTTTCTGCTCAAGGTTTCTGCCAATTAAAACAAAGTTTTTCTTTGTCACTATCACAAAGTGCTTGCTCATGGTGGGAACTGTTGGGTCTCTGTTAATAACATTATAAAGAGTACAGTCTAGACCTGCTCTATATGGAAAGTGTCATGAGATCATTTCTGTTACGATTGGACGCTATATAAATAAAATTGAATTGAACTTACGGGTTCGATTCCATTAAACCATTGCAGAATAATAGGACGCCAGTCGACTCTCAAGTGAAAGAAAATCACGTAGAAATCATGATGGCTTTGTGTATTAATTTCAGGAGTGTTATGCTTCCTTATCGTTACACGCAGATCTGATGTTGGATGTTTTTAGTCTGCTATTTTTGTCTCTCTGGTGAAAGCTTCAAGGGACATGGTTTTAATCACAGGTTTTACAGACTGTTAAACAGAAAGAACAAAAAACATACTCAAAAAAGTAACAGTGAATCTAAACATAATAAAAAATTGTTTATCTGCAAATTGATATATTGGCCTTACATACTCTCACAGCAGTGCAAAAGATGTAGTGTCTTTGGAAAACAGCGATCATAAAAGTTTTTTATTGGGCTAAGATAGGGAAAAGTAAAACTTCGGGGGTCATGAAAGAGTCAGACCTAATTCTTAGCTAAACAGCAATTTTTCATCTATTTTGCGGCAATTAACCTTGCAAATGTGACTCTGTTTGGTCTCCCCCTCGTTGTGTCTTTATGAAGGTACATAACACTGGAGGACAGAGCTGTCAATGCAGTCCAGACACAGTCTTGTTTTACTGCTTATCTGGGCTCTGCCAGGCTCTCTCTGGCAGTGGTTGCTGTAATGCAGAGTGTCAGACGGAAGAGATATAAGGTCAAAGTAACCGGCAGCTCATAATCGTAAATATCAGGATTGAAAATTCTCGTCAGGGCGAGAGTGTTTTTCATCAACGAAGAAAAAGTCACAGGTTGTTCTATTACGACATTAAACTGGAAGATGTTTGGATCAAGTGTCAGGTATCTGATGTTTTTGATGTGTCTTTTATTGAGGCGTGTCCTCCCTCTGCAATATCAGAGCAACTATGATGTTGCAAAGCCCAGAAATTATAAGCAGCTCATCAACTCTGGGTGTATTTTTACTGGTTTGACAGATGCTTTATTCTGACTGGAAGTGTTTAAAGAATTACGCCTGCCCTCTGGCTGCTTAGATTAGGATCTGTTTAACATTCTTTTCTTTAAAAAAAGCAACATATATCTATTAGGCCATCTGCGTTTCCAGTTCGACCTCACTTTTAAACATGATTCTTTTTGACTTTGCTGCTCACCCAGTGCAAGGAACGTTAATTTATCGTAATCCTTTGAAGAGGGGACCTGGAGGAAGCTCACACAGTCGGTGTGTTCCCTACGCCTTTCCAAGTCCAAATGCTGTGTGGCATGTTTGACATAGCGAATGAAAGGAATAACGCAGGTTGTCAGGTAGGAAAGAGCCAGGCTACAAGGGACAGCAATCAGGAAAACTTGGTCCAGCACTAGGCATGACTTCAATAAAATACCTCCAGTCCTACTTTTAAAAGCATTAGTCCAGGGCAAATTAAAAAGTAGAGTGCAATTAAAAGAAATCACTGTGTAAATGTTAGCATGTGGAAGTTTTTCTTTTCCTTTTCCCTCTTTTCCCCCTTCCTCCTAGCTGAACAAAGAATGCCCCAGAGGCAGAGCTACGCAGCTGCTGAATATTACTACATCCATGTGTTTTAAATAAGACCCCATTATAATCAAAATCATAAAAAAGGTAATGTGGCTCTCTTAAACATTTAAATTTAAGTTAACCAATGTTGAGTTCAAGCCTTTGAGCATTTTTCTAGTTCCTAATTGAATGAATCTTTGGAAGAAACAGATTAAGCAACCATCAAAGAAGCCATTATTTGTAACAAATATATTGCTCTATTGAAGGTATTTAAAGAAATAGTACATGTAATTACTGGTTCTGTTCCTCCAAACATTTTCTGTTTGCCCTTCTGACCAGACGATGCATCGAGAAAAAGGCCTTTCTTATGAAAGACTGTGAGTTTGCAAAGCGTATTGACTGATACAATCAGCTGTAGCACAGTGAAAATGTGAGGTAGGCTGTCATTTCCAGCAAACACAAAATTACACAGGCTCTGCAGCTGCACAGTGGTAACATCAGCATGGTGGGGTGTCCCGGTGCCCTAGTGGTCTTTGTGTGTCACCCCCCACTAAACCACTCTCCACATATTTCCTTTCACTCTCCACTGCCTGCAAAAACATGTTTGACATTACAAGCAGTTGGCTGATGGTCTTATCCAGAGCGACTTACAACTGTATCAGGACTTTAACATACCAGACTGTTGTTAATATGAGATAACCTTCTTGGAAATTGGTTAAAAAATAACAAAAATAATGATATAAACATGACAAAAATACAAAATAGGCAGATGACATAGACTTAGACAACCTGCAGTAGTCAGAAGAGCTTATACCAAGCAGATTTGAAGTGAATTAATTTAGAAACCAGAAGACCAAATTGCAGATACATTCTGTGGGGCCTACTGGTCTGCAGAAGTCTGCTATGCTCAACCCTTTAGTTAAAAGTCACTGAGGGTGTCGCCTCACACCAGGACAGATGAGTTTCCATGGGAGGAACGAAGATGTCTGGCCAAATCCACTTTTCCCCCTTATTAAAATGGATATTTCCGAGCTGTCAGAGGGTGAAGTCTGGGTTTTCGGAGACTCTCGCTGACTTCTCGCTGACAGTGGGCTTCCTTTCCCCATAGGTTCAATATCTCCTGTGGCTCCCCTCCCACTGTGTGGTATAGCGGGTTCCCTATGAGTCCCAAGCCAGCACAACTCTGGCAAGCTGTTCACTTTTCACTTAACGGCACACACTAATTTACTGAGACTCTACACTGTTTTGGGTCCGCGGTACAATTCCCACGTTCCAGCTGAGAAAATATATCATTAGTCCCTCATCGTGTAATGCTTGCCACGTTACGTTATAAAAGCTGGGTGTAAAGCGACATGGATAAAACAAGAGTGATTTCCAGTGTGCCTCATTTTGACCGCCTGCTTGGAATAAGTGGTGGGTGTTAAGAATTTGAAAAGGGGACGCGATGCGGTGTTGAAAAGGCCATTTTGCTTACTAAATACTCCTGGGTGGCTGGAAGACTAAGCATTTCCATTGCAAATGTCTCCAATAACGTATTACAGCCATATGAGCGTAGGGCTTTATGAGCCTGCCTTGAAAGTTATGTGGATTAATTAACTTTCCAGGCAAATTAAGATTCCATGCTAATTGTAGTCTAGGTACGTTTAATGAGATGAGAGAAGATGGGTACTACACAAATAAGTTCCCTCCCGCACATGTTTACTCTGCTAGAATGCTTGATAAAAGAATAAAAAGAAGTTTGTTGACTACTCATAGGCAAAGACAGAGGGACCAACATCCACAGAACTGCCACTGCAACCTGTGTTGCTCTGTCATTACGCTCTGAGAGTGAGTGAAGACCCTTTTTTGGCACAAGACCACAGCTTTCTGGGTTTTTCACTTCACAA
Source organism: Argyrosomus regius (assembly GCA_946959425.1). Taxonomy (NCBI): domain Eukaryota; kingdom Metazoa; phylum Chordata; class Actinopteri; family Sciaenidae; genus Argyrosomus; species Argyrosomus regius. The sequence continues at coordinate 7,998,544 of OX336884.1, read as the reverse complement.
ACATTTTTACAGGCGTGACAGGCTGTGACCAAGCAGGCCGCAACAGACAGCTCTGTCACCTCAAAACAACCACCCCGCAGGGCCACACGAGACGGCTAAATATATCACCTCACAGGAAGCAAAACAAAAAAGAAACTGTTGAGTCTGACCGGCTATCTTGCGGCTTAATTAACGAACACAGGACACAGTCACAGCAAATTAGAGGCCAATGGAAGCTCTTTGACTGGATGCTTTGTAGGCTTTACCACATGGTGACCACAGTGCAAATGGAGTGCATATCACTCATCGATGCCATATTGTACACCCAGTCACTCCACTTCACATACCCATGTTTACTCTCTGTTTGCTATTTTACTTAGCTACCTATCTGGATTACTTAGAAACCATCTTCTACACCTCCGTCACTCTATTTCTGTAATCACATGTCCATTCATGTGGCAGCAATTTGGGCCGGCCGACACCCAGTGGTGAATGTGTCTGACCCCCTTTCTGCCCCCTTTAGGCCCCCCAGACACCCGCTGGAAAGCCACATCTATCGCAAGAGCCTTCAGGGCCCTTACTGGCGGCCCCAGCCCATTAAAGGCAGGCTGTCAGGATTGTGTGTCTGCATCTACGAATTGGAGATATTACCGGTTACAAAATGTTGTTCTGGGCATGTATATGACCTAACTAACCAACCCCGCCGCCTGCTCAGTAATAAGAATGTCCGTTTACTGTACTGAACACAGTTTCAGAAGCTCTATAATCCTGTTTAAACAGCTTTACTGTGCAGTTTTCATTGAGGTTTCCAGAAACCATCAGTGCTATGTAGCCATTTTAATGAAAGTCATAAGCATTCATGTTACTTAATTAAAACCAGTGCGCCTTTGCAGTGGTATCTGTTATTTATATTCTTTATCAGGATTGTTGGAAAAGGATAAAAAAAACTTCAAATAAAGCAAACTCCATTGATGCATTTATGACATCCTCATACTTTGTTTTTTGCATCCACAGTAGCAGAACACAGGTTTTGTTAGTGCAAGGGCTCCTGTTAAATTGTTTCATTGCCACAGAAAACCAGTGCCCTTCGACTCCGTGCAGAGGACATCATCCGCTTACAAGCTCTCACAATAAAACCGTAATAAGCCCCGCTTTGTTTCGAATACATCCAAGTGAAAACATTTATTGGACTAATTACAATGGTCTCCCTTTGGATTTTCTTCCTGTGTTACACATGCTTTGGCAAAGTTCCCAGTATTGTGTCAAAATGTCTCGCTACTCATGACTGTGGTACTAACTGCCATGCATAGAGAGGCAAGGGAGGGGAAAGAATAATGGAAGAAAACTAAGAATTGTGAAATAAATGTTTGTGCTACGGCAATACATAACACATGATCTCTAATGGAGTTTAAGTGTCTTTGCTGCAAGAGAAAAGTTGTGAGAGCTAACTAAAAGGAAGCAACCCAGCTGATCTGAACTCCATATGAAAGTGACACTGCATTTGGACAGCACTGCGGCTATTATGTGTTATTGATGGCCAGAGGCCATAATCAATTCTCATCTTTATTTTCATACAGAAATGCAGAAGAAATACATTACATCAGATTCATTTAGCTGACACTTTTATCCAAAGTGACTCACATTCAAACTTAATCAAATATTCTGAATTGCTACATTTAGGAGATAGAGAAAATGATTTTTTTTTAGATGCAAATTGAGCTGCTTCATTAAATATTCAACTGGAAGGAATAGAAATGAGGTGGAAAACACGAGGGGGAAAATAGACAGAGACAAAAACAGGACTGGGACAGAGGAGGTCAATGTCCTGTACCAGGACCTGTTTGTACCTGTTATTGGAACAGAATATTGGTAGCCAAGGTAGCTGTTAACAGACGAATATTCAGGAGCACAGAGGCCAAAACAAAGAAGCTTGGAAAACCCAGGCCTACACTGCCGATAAGTAGAGTTATGTTTACACCACAATGGGTGTAACTAGAGTGCTTGACCCTGATTAACAGAAATCATGTAATCAGGCTATAACAAGCACAAAGTGACTATCCCTCAGTGAACAGTAAGGTCTATATTAAATTTAAAGAATGTGGCACTGCTGTAAATCTGCATCTGTACAAGAGGTCACAAGTCAGTGAGTCTCCTAGGAGGCCTATGGCACCTCTGTAAGAGCTCCAAAGACACTTTACAAACGGTTTCTCTGCACATAATCCACTGCTACATGATGATTCACCAATGGCAGTCTTATGGCTGTTAAAAAAAATCATGTGGCATCAAGCCTAGTGTTCTCCACATGGACTAATAAGACCAATATTAGGGGGTTTTGGCCATCATAGTGAACCCTGTGTTTGGTATAACCCAAACACCACACAGCAAAAGAAATGCACCATCCAATAGTGGTGGCAGGACGAAGAACGTTTATGAATAAATGCGACAAAAATCAAAGGCATTCTGGAGGAAAACTTGCAACCTTGGAAGAGGTCAATTCTCCGACAGGCACAAAGCCCAAAGCTTAAAGCCAATCAAGAATGGCTTCAAAACATAAATGTGATGTGATGTGATGTGTCATGTTTGTTTAACATACTTTTCATGAGGGATTAGTGGTCATATAATGCTCCCTGAAAAAAATCAAGTAAAATGACATGGTGACTTTGTGACTGAACAGATCAAATAGTGGTGGAAAGATAAAAAATGATGGGCTCATTCCAACAGATTAGGAGCCAATTCCCCTTGCCCAGTATCAGGGATGATCCAGAACTCATTCCTGGAAGCAGGTACGTTGTGCTGCTGATGAGGCAACAGAGTCTACATGAGTATAAATATCAGCATGTTTTACACATTCAACCATCAGACCAGAGAAGAACTCAGAGAGCTGACAAGACTCACCAAAAGATCTTCAGACATCTAGCTGAAGTTAAACCAGTCAAATCCTCCAAAGATGAAGACATTCAGTGTTGCAGTTGCAGTGGCCGTCGTGCTCGCCTTCATTTGTCTTCAGGAGAGCTCTGCTGTCCCAGTCAATGAAGTGAGAACTTATTTATTTATTTGCATATTAGCTGTAAATGTTTTATTAAAATACTAAGAGGTTGTTCCTGAATGCACAAAATTGATTAACAGGGGCAAGAGCTGGAGCAGCGAGTTTATTTTGATGATCCAGAGATGCCAGTGGAATCATGGAAGGTACGTTGAGTTAACTGAATGAATGAAGCCAAATACCATGGGCCAGTTCTAATGGAAGTACATGCATTTCACTGCAAAGTGCTCTGATGCTCTCTGCAGAAGAAATCATCAGAGCAGGAGAGAGAATAAACAGAGTGAGAGATGATGCTGGAGATAAACACCTTGATCATGTCTCTTGTTTTTCACACAGAGGCCATATCACCTGCGACAGAAGCGTCACAGCAGCGCCGCTAAATGCGAGTTTTGCTGCGGTTGCTGTCCTGATATGAGGGTATGTGGTATCTGCTGCAGGTTGTGAGGATTCCTGCACCAGCCTGGGATTTCCACAACACCCACTAAATATTCATTTTTTAAGATTTTTTCTCTGAAAGAAATTTGACAACTTTTAATTCTACCTGTGTTTGTAAATCTCTGAGGATGTCACTGGATGTAGTCATGCTGTTCATGTGTGCTCAGTGATGTGACTTCATCATCCATACACTATGCTGAATATGTGCAGATACTACAGTGTGTTATCACAATAAACTTTAATGTTATTAATATATAATGTGTGAACATCTCATTTGAACATTGTTTTATTCAGTAATAATCTGGTGTCAACTGTGAGAGGTAACTTTTCTTTTAACTGTGTCAAATGTATCTCCTGGTTCAGCATTTATGTCACACAGAAACCAAAATACCAAGTTATCAGGGACCAGGCTAGGTCAGAAAATAAGGACTGAAATGTAATACATTTGTAGTTTGAAGGCAAGCTCTTAAAATGTGTTAACTTAAAAACTCAAACCATTCAAACTAGCTACAAGCTAACTCGTCTTATGATCGAGTCTGTTGCTATGTAGTACAGGAACTTCTTGACTTAGTTTTGACTAGCTAGCAGCTGCACATTCACATACATGACCTAAACAAAAACAGATGCTGTAAGGTAACAAGTAGTGCAGCTGCGGACAGTTAGCTACACCAACTCCATCACTGTTTTTCTCAAACTAACTCTTGCTAGTACCCATAAATTTTTTGGTATTCACCAATATTTTCTTATTCAAGAGAAAAATTTCACATTGAGAACACTCTTATAAAGATAAGACACAAATATGTTGTGGACTGTGTGGCCTCCTTCCTTTGTCACACACTTTTGACCCAGGTTGCAAGACAGGGTTTGATCCACATTTCTGCAATAACTGAAACCCCTCACTGTCCTTTAACTTTCAGAGGCTCTTGTTTACTGATATCTCTGGTCAGTGTAATTGATTCACGTGACCATGCAGCCACAAAAAACACCATGAATGACTCAATAGGGCAGCAGTAGCTCAGTCCATAGAGACCTGGCTTGGGAACCGGAGGGTGGCCAGTTCAAGTCCAGCATGGACCAAAATATGGAAGGTGGACTGGTAGCTGGAGAGGTGCCAGTTCACCTCCTGGGCATTGCCGAGGTGCCCTTGAGCAAGGCAGGCCGAAGGAGGCCGAACCCCCCCCCAAACTGCTCACTGGGTGCTCCTCAGGCGGGCTGCCCATCACTCCACCATCTCTCTCCACATTGCATGTCTATGAGCCCTTGTATGTGTGCATGTCTATGAGCATGTCTATGAGCCCTTGTGTTCGGGGTTAAAATGCATGCAAAATAAACTGAGTGAAAAAAAGAATTTCCCCATTGAGGGATTAATAAAGTATCTCTTAAAAAATTGGTTCGGGTGATGTTTGCCTTTCATATTAATAAAACTGGCAATACCCAGTCAGTTTTAGTAAAATGAAAGGCAAACATCACCTGAGCTTTTAAATGTTTATCTAATCTTTAAAGAACTCTTTGTCATATGCATTCATGATGAAAATATAATTTTGTTTTCAGTCCTTCCTTCCAAAGCTTTATTTATTAAAACTTTATTAATTTTCTGTTCATAATGCATGCCAATTATTTTTGAATCAATCAGAACTTTGAAGGAAACTTCAAACGTCTTGTGAACAGAATAGTTTGAGAAAAGCACTGCTAGAACAGAAACAGCAGTCTAACCCACGCATATTCAACAGCAGGAGTTGATTCAGGTAGGTGTAGCTAACTGCCCACAGCAATTAGCTTATACTGCTGTTAGCTTGCTAGTTGATGTCACTTCTTCTGAGTTTTCTATATGTTAACACATTTTAAGATGGAGCACTGAGCTCATATTAAACTTAAATGAAGTCTAAGATTTGTACACATAAAAAAATCTAAATAAATTTCAGTCATTATTTTTGACACCATCTCTCCTCTAGATGTGGCAAAGGAGGTGCGATGACCCTCTCCACCTTGTCTGCCTGTTACTTGGTTTGTGTGGATGCTTTCTGTGCAGGTCCTGGCGGTTGGGTGTGACAGAGAGTCATCAGTGTGCCTTCAAAAACACTCTTGGAGCTCAGCTGCTGGTTCTGTCTCCTCCATAAGACACCCATTTGGGGTTTGTTCATGTTTGGCTTCTGTTGCTACACCATATAATATTACACTCAAACACTTCACTCACACACCCACCCACACTGCTCATCATACTGATTACACATGCCACTGTTAGCTTAAGTTCTGTTCTTAGTTTATTCTTACTTTTTTTAAACACATAACGTGTTAATTGTCTTGTTTGTGTGCATCTCTCCCTTTTGTCATGTCATTGCATAACAGTAATGGGATAGAAGTGAATGGGAGGTTACCTGTACACAATCTGAACCACGATTTGTTTCTCAATCTTATGTTCTCTTTTTCTGTCTATAAAGATGTTTCAAAGTCGGTTATTCACAGCTAGTTGACAATGTATTTAAGTTCAGCACTATTACACAAGCACTTCATTTAATGAACCAACTCTACAAAATCAGTACAGAAATGCTTCTGTATGCATCAGACTGGTCCATTGTTACTCAGCATTCTGATTAATATGTGATATAAATACTGAACAAAGATATGTTTGCCGTTAAAAAAATATTAGATTATGTTCAAATGAGATGTTCACACATTACATATTAATAACATTGAAGTTTATTGTGATAACACACTGTAGTATCTGCAGATATTCAGCATAGTCTGTGGATGATGAAGTCACATGACCACATCCAGTAACATCCTCAGAGATTTACAAACACAAGTTAAAGTTGTCAAATTGCTTTCAGAGAAAAAATCTTAACAAATGAATATTTAGTGGGTGTTGTGGAAATCTCAGGCTGGTGCAGGAATCCTCAGAACCTGCAGCAGACACCACATCCCCTCATATTAGGACAGCAACCGCAGCAAAACTTGCATTTAGCGGCGCTGCTGTGACGCTTCTGTCGCAGTTGATACGGCATCTGTGTGAAAGACAAGAGCATCTCCAGCATCATCGCTCACTCTGTTTATTCTCTGTCCTGATGATTTCTTCTGCAGAGAGCATCAGAGCACTTTGCAGTGAAATGCATGTACTTCCATTAAAACCGGCCCATGGTATTTGGCTTCATTCATTCAGTTAACTCAACGTACCTTCCATGATTCCACTGGCATCTCTGGATCATCAAAATAAATTCGCTGCTCCAGCTCTTGCTCCTGTTAATCAATTTTGTACGTTCAGGAACAACCTCTTAGTATTTTAACAAAACATTTACAGCTAATAAGCAAATGAAATCAGTTAAAGTCAAGTTCTTACTTCATTGACTGGGACAGCAGAGCTCTCCTGAAGACAAATGAAGGAGAGCACGACGGCCACTGCAACTGCAACACTGAATGTCTTCATCTTTGGAAGGGTTTAGGCAGATAGCAGCTCGATTTGTTATGGTCTTTTGATGACTCTTCTCAGCGTTTTTGAGTTACCTGTGTCAGACTGATGGTTGGGTTTGTGAAGCATACTGATATTTATACTTGCTTGGGCCATTGTTGCCTCATCACTGTCAGAATACCTGCTTCCAGGAATGGTTGTGAGATCATTCCCTGAATGATGTTAGGAACAGGATTGGGGAATTTTCTGTTCTTGACCTTGTGCAATATTGTCTGTTCCACGTTCCACAGCAAATTAATATTGCTGCATATTACTGGGAGAACAGGACAAACATCTTAAAGGTCCGGCTATTGCATGGATGATTGAGCCACATTTCCTATAGAACTATATAGAAAATCTTCCACTGAACGTACTCCACAAGTACTTCAATAAAGAAAACATAATTGCAGCCCTCATTGAAAGTATTGGAGGTTGACATAAACTTACCAATAGTTCCTATACTGGCTCCATCATGGAATTTAAATTATTTCAATTGAATGGTAATTTTCAGTGTGATTAATATAAGCAGTGGTATTATTAATTATATCATTCTGGTCCACCCTGGTAGCCGTATTAGTTGAGACAGTGAATCTTTGTTGTGTAGTGTTTCCCCCCTCCCTCTACCATAATTTCCTGTCACCATATTGCATGCAAATACAAGGGATGTATGATGGTAAATATCTTTCACCTCTAGTCTTCACCTCTAGCATCCCAAAGACCCATAAATGTTTTCTTCTCCATATTCTCCCAAATCGCCCACAAAGTCAAAACTGTACAGTCATCTTATTGTTAATGAAACTGAAGGTCGCACTGCTGTACCTTTATAAGCAACGTATCCACACAGTTTCTCCAGGAAACTCTGTGATGCTGGTCACACTTAAACTAGACAGTAACAACACAATAGTCCCTGTTAAAATCGGCTGTGGATATGCCGACAAGAAGCACCATGTGATATGACACCAATGCACTATTCTTCCTCCCTTTCCTGTGCATTTCACAAAATAACCATTATGGATAAAGACTTACTTCACAATGACAGTTGAAAAATACTGGCAATTTCCCATGCCAAGTATTGATAGATGCTTTTAGAAGATTACTATGAACTTTGCTTCTTGTTAAGAGGACAAAGTAACAAAAAAAATAACCTGTGCATTAAGCTTTCTTCTACATCTCCTGCAGAAAAGAGAAAGGATGTCAGTAAATTTATGATATGCGTTCATGTAATGCACAAACTGGGCCACATAAACCTAACCAGTGATACACTGAATCGGATTTTTATATCTACTTAGAAGATTATGCCTTTTTTTTAAAAGGGGATGTCGCATCTATACTGTCTAGTCTCAATTAAAGGACTACAGCACTTTAAACACTGGCACCCTATCACAAACAGCTGACAAAGAGTAGATGTCTTCTAGTGTAATGTTGTGGCACAAGTTTTCCATGCTGACTTTCAGTAAAAAGTGGTACATGTCAGTGTTACACGACTATTTCAGTAACATTTGGCATGCATGGAGGTGGTGCCAGTCAAAAAGCATGTACACAGTTTCGATCCAGTATAGACACAGGCACTTCAAATTGTGTAATAAGAAATGATAAGCTGAAGAAGCTGTTATCAAGAAGTACCAGTTTATGATCAGTTGACAGCTAAGCAAACTAACATGACATTTTCATGCGGTGCTTACAAACAAGGCACTAAAGTTTTGGTGGCCGTTAACCTCTCCATGCCTGTGGGACATGAACAGAGCAGTGTGATTACGATAGAGGACTCTGATCTAATATGTTCAGTGGACTGGTTGCACAGCAGTCATTTTGACCTGTAATGGTGGACACAGCTGTCTGATGGCTCAATTCCTTCCCAGTAACAGTGAACCAGCACGCACAAAAGCAGGACCTCCCCTCAGTGGAATGTACCTGGGAGTTTCCAGCTATGACATGTCAATATGTACATAACTAACTTGAAAATCTTACATAACCATACATTGCACGATATGAAAAACTTTTCTAACTTTAACCTGTGTCTAATCTAATCTCCTAGACAACCATAAAAGAAGGTGAGGAACTGACCTGTTGCAATTCTGGCCATACCACTCTCCATTTTTAGATAAAAAACAAGTAGAATTGGAAAATCCTTAAAAAGATCCACCTAACAAAAGTAAATCCAACAAAAAGCTACAGGTAGAAGGTAAACTGTGTTAGTTATGTTACAAAAATATTTGCCTTGCACCATCCTTTGATATATTTATATAGGATATATAGAAGACATTCTATAGGACACATCCATGACGCACCCCCAAACGTCCAGACTGTTGCACGGTAGGTCATACATAATCTGTAATAATAGAATGTATTCAACAGATAAATAGTAATAATGGACCCTGAGTTGTTATCTCCTTATTCTATAACTTTACATCTTTCCCCCCAGTACAGAAATAAATGTATTGGTATGTGCTGTACTGGGACAATGTTAGTATAGAAGATTGCACCGTAATTCCAGAGTAATTAGGTTGTAAGTTGGGGGCTATAAACTTATCCCAGTCTAAACAAATAGTATCTTGTGCAAGAACAAAAATTCCTGACTTCACTCTCATTTACTGAAAACCCGACGGTGTTAACAAACAGTGTCTTATGGCTTCACATCTGATGGAAGGCTATTTTATTGATGAAAAGAGGAGTGTTCCCTTATCTTTAGACCACAATTTGAAGCACGTCATGTCTAGTCATGATAAACATCCTAATTTCAGCAGCTCTCAAAATCCTTTTTTTCTTCTCTTTAGTCTTTGTCATTAACCATGTTAGCGTCAACAGACATTTTCAGAAAAATGAAAAGTGGGCATAACCAATTAATCTTCACCTGATCTTTAAGATATGATTGGAACCGCAGCACGAGGAAGGTGGAGTTGCTCAGTGTTCATCGCTGCAGCCGTTTGTTACCTGCTTGCTACCTCACAGCAGTTACCATGCACCGTTACCAGTTTGCTGCTTGTTAGTGATGTCCGTAATTTGATTATTTGTGTTAAGATAATTTAGACAATTGTGGTACTTATTTTGTGTTAAATACAGCTGCTAACTAATAAAGAAAACCTCTTTTATAAAATCAATTACCTTACAACATAGAAACAGATCAGTAGGACTAGTTGGTCTGCTTCTGGCTAAATTAGCTTTATGGTTTTATTGATGCTTTTAACAAGCAGCGTACTTCTCCATTTGTGGACTCGCCTGTGCTCATGGGCAACACTTTTGTTTTGACGATGACAAATTAAGTAAGTGTGAACTCAATGAAGTGAAATGTGAAAGTGTGTGAGAGTCCCATGGTGGCATTGCTGATAATTTGGCTTAAAAAGACCTGGTTGTGACCACTTCTGGGCACAGATGGAAAGAATGCCTTGTGACCTCTGTGAAGAAGTGAGACTTGGAGTGTCCATTAAAACAGTGCACAGTTACTGTGTTTACTGTCCCCGTTCTTCCAGGAAAAGACTGTGGGCAGACACTTAAGAAAGGACAGAGGGAACAGAGAGACGGACACAAGTGGATAAGGAGAAACAGGCCACATTTGGAGGTTTTCAATTTTCCTCTTGAAATTCTCTCTTACTTTTTCCTTTTGTCTACAGAGATGCTCCAAAGTTGTTTATGTGCAGCCTTGAATTTGAGATGTATAAATTCAGGACCATCATACGTGATGAATTACTTCATTTAATCAAACCAACATTATCTTTTAACAAAATAAGCACACAAATATTTCTGCTTCTGGTCGCATGTGTCACAATTGTGCAAGCAAGGTTACTTCAGGAAAGGCCCAAATGCAGATGTCACAGGAGGCAAAGTAAGTGTAGCCCAAACTCATTTATTAACACAGAACTTACAGGGTGCTGAGGTAGGCCAGGGTGAAAAAATCCATAAAACCAAAACAGGGACAAACACTTGGCACAGAAAGATAAACTGAAATCAATCCATGAGCTCACAGACTTAACACACAAGTGAAGACAGGACAACAAGACACAAGTGAAACTAATTAGGGTGAAACAGATGATCAAAACTGGGGGAAACACAACAAAGCCAGGAAGTGAAGGAACATACACAAGGAGAGAGGAGAATTACAAAATAAAACAGGAAACACTGAACAAGAAACCCCCAAAACATGACAACATCAGACTGGTCCCTTATAACTTGGAACTCTGGTTTAAATGTGACATAAATGCCGAACCAGGACATGCATTTGAGACACTTAAAATATATGTTTTTACCTCATGTTAATGTGATTATTAAATGTCTGTCAGTGGTGCATATTGTTAAAAAATAAGTACACACTTTATATATTAGCAGAATTAAGTTTATTGTGATAACACACTGTAGTATCTGCAGATATTCAGCATAGTGTATGGATGATGAAGTCACATCACTGAGCACACATGAACAACATGACCACATCCAGTAACATCCTCAGAGATTTACAAACACAAGTTAAAGTTGTCAAACTGCTTTCAGAGAAAAAAATCTTAACAAATGAATATTTAGTGGGTGTTGTGGAAATCTCAGGCTGGTGCAGGAATCCTCAGAACCTGCAGCAGACACCACATCCCCTCATACTAGGACAGCAACCGCAACAAAACCTGCATTTAGCGGCGCTGCTGTGGCGCTTCTGTCGCAGGTGATACGGCATCTGTGTGAAAGACAAGAGACATGAGCAAGGTGTTCATCTCCAGCATCATCTCTCACTCTGTTTATTCTCTCTCCTGCTCTGATGATTTCTTCTGCAGAGAGCATCACAGCACTTTGCAGTACTGTACTTCCATTAGAACTGGCCCATGGTATTTGGCTTCATTCATTCAGTTAACTCAACGTACCTTCCCTGATTCCACTGGCATCTCTGGATCATCAAAATAAACTCGCTGCTCCAGCTCTTGCTCCTGTTGATGAATTTTGTACATTTAGGAACAACCTCTTAGTATTTTAATGAAACATTTACACCTAATATGCAAATGAAATTAGTTAAAATCAAGTTCTTACTTCATCGACTGGGACAGCAGAGCTCTCCTGAAGACAAATGAAGGCGAGCATGACGGCCACTGCAACTGCAACACTGAATGTCTTCATCTTTGGAGGATTTGACTGGTTTAACTTCAGCTAAATGTCTGAAGATCTTTTGGTGAGTCTTGTCAGCTCTCTGAGTTCTTCTCTGGTCTGATGGTTGAATGTGTAAAACATGCTGATATTTATACTCATGTAGACTCTGTTGCCTCATCAGGGTGATGCTGGAATGGTTTTTAGGAAAGTCCTGAACAATGAGATGTTTATTTTTGATTGTAGGATTTTTGGGTTAGGGTCTGTCATAACTTGGTATTCTCCTGGTTTTCGGTGACATAAACATTCAAACAAATTATATATTGTTATATTATACCCCAGTTTTCTCTGCATAGTCAAAAAAATAGATATCAGTTTATGTCCTTGCACACATGATTTAGTACGCTAAACAGACACTTTAGACACTAAAAATCCATCATGTTTAATTTAATAATAAAATAATAATAAACTGTGCTTCAGTCGGTATCATTCATTTTCCCTCGTTTAACTGAGGACATCACCTCGTGTGGCCTCAGTGTTGATAAAATGCTGCATGGAGATCAGCTGTCTTTTAATCTAAATCATTTTGATTGTTGATGGTGTATATTCTTGTTTTTATGTTTGTGAAAATATAATTTTTCCACTTCAAATGTTCTTCAATGTCTCTGATTTTGTAGGAAACAAAATTTATCAATTCCTGTGTTCAAAACATGTCACATTAATTTTTCCATGAACTATCCATAGATTGTTTCACTATTGTATATCTCCGAGTATTGAAGTGCAGACAATATAGAGAATGTTTTGAAAGCTGCAATATGACAAAAATTCAGATGTGATATGACGCTGATGTCAGTCTTATCGACAGACACATTTCTCATATTTATTGTGTACATGTGAATAAATATGTTTGTATATACTAATAAATTGGTGTATGAGTATCATGATATCTTATTCATGTCAGATGTTTAAATTGTATATGACACCGATATCTTAATTAAAATCAGGATTATTTTCTGCAACAATGGTCAATAAGGAAACAAAAACTTTTATCAAATCAGCTTTCAGTAGGTGCGTCACACCATCCTGCACCTTCCTGAGGGAAGATTATTGCATGTCTCTCCCAGTAAATTTATATGGAACACATTTTTTCCAAATAAATCTCTTAAAATTCACATCAATACAGGATACATTTAGCAACTTCTTCAAAATAAAGAACATCTCATTCTTCAGGACTTTCCTAAAACCGTTCCCAGCATCACCCTGGGAGTGACGCAAGTTCATTCCTGGAAGCAGGTATATTCTGCGCTGATGAGGCAATAGAGTCTACATGAGTATAAATATCAGCATGTTTTACACATTCAACCATCAGACCTGAGAAGAAGTCAGAGAGCTGACAAGACTCACCAAAAGATCTTCAGACATCTAGCTGAAGTTAAACCAGTCAAATCCTCCAAAGATGAAGACATTCAGTGTTGCAGTTGCAGTGGCCGTCATGCTCGCCTTCATTTGTCTTCAGGAGAGCTCTGCTGTCCCAGTCAATGAAGTAAGAACTTGACTTTAACTCATTTCATTTGCTTATTAGCTGTAAATGTTTTATTAAAATACTAAGAGGTTGTTCCTGAACGTACAAAATTGATTAACAGGAGCAAGAGCTGGAGCAGCGAGTTTATTTTGATGATCCAGAGATGCCAGTGGAATCATGGAAGGTACGTTGAGTTAACTGAATGAATGAAGCCAAATACCATGGGCCAGTTCTAATGGAAGTAGATGCATTTCACTGCAAAGTGCTCTGATGCTCTCTGCAGAAGAAATCATCAGAGCAGGAGAAAGAATAAACAGAGTGAGAGATGATGCTGGAGATAAACACCTTCATGTCTCTTGTCTTTCACACAGATGCCGTATCACCTGCGACAGAAGCGTCACAGCAGCGCCGCTAAATGCAGGTTTTGTTGCGGTTGCTGTCCTAATATGAGGGGATGTGGTGTCTGCTGCAGGTTCTGAGGATTCCTGCACCAGCCTGAGATTTCCACAACACCCACTAAATATTCATTTGTTAAGATTTTTTCTCTGAAAGCAATTTGACAACTTTAACTTGTGTTAATAAATCTCTGAGGATGTCTCTGGATGTGGTCATGTTGTAGTTCATCCACACACCACGTTAAATATCTGCATTATTACAATAAAATTTAATGTTACTCATATATAATGTGTGAACATGTTATTTGAACATTGATTTTTTTGATCTCCTGGTTAAGCATTTAGGTTATGCATATCATAGTGACCTTAGAATAATAAGCGATAGTGATGTGCGTCTGCAGGGACACTGGCTGTCTGTCACTGTGAAAGGAGAACGTGTTGAATGTCACACTTAATCGTGTGCAATATTCATATGCTATATATTAATTTGAATGATCACAATAACTTAAAGACTATCTAGTTATTAACAGCAGATAACAACAACTTGAGAATGTTTAGCACAACAGCAGACAGCAAACTTGAACAACTCTGTCAAAGCAGCTCCACAGTCAATAACACAGAAGGAATGCAGAGAACTGCAGGAGATGATGAGAGACAGAGAGCGCACAGGCAACCCACGAACAGTTCATCAGAGTTTTTAATAATGCGGCACACCAAGGATACAGAGCAGGTTTCACAGAGGAGACAAGCGTCTGTTTGTCTGTTAACAGACTCTAGTCTGTACTGATACACCACAGAACTGTAGAGTAACATTAGACTTTATGATCAAAGAAAGTCTTTATTTCACTTGTGCATCACACTTTTTTAAATAAATTGATCGTTTTTATAATGCCTGGTTGTGAATGGCCAAATGGTACACTGCTTTTTTGTGCAGCTGCAAGGAATTGTGGGACTGCAATATCTCCTTTACTTTCGTAAAGGATGGTCCAGTGTACCCTATGCTAAAGGAAATAAGAAAGGAAACACTAAAGCACCTTTCCTTAACATTTAGAGAATCAAACAGCTCTTGTCATGGCTGCCACATTAATACTTTAGTCATTTGTTTAGGAAAACTGAGTAAAATGAGCCATTTGTAACAAGCAGACAAGGCGGAGAGGGTCGTCATGCCTACTTTAGCACATGTAACTGAGTCAGATAGGAAGGACTGAAATGTATTAAGATATTTCCGTACATATTTTTCACCTTAAAATCTGTTAACTGATAGAAAAGCCATTTTCTGATGACCTCAGCTAGCAAGCTAACAGCAGTGCAACTAGATGCTGTGAGGTAGCAAGTAGCTGCAGCTGTGGACAGTTAGCTACACCAACCTGAAATAACTCTACTTATGCATACTGTTGAATATGCCGATGATCATCCTTGGTAGTTTCTTTTCAAATACTGTTATGTGCATGACTTAATGTGCAGTAACATGGCTAACACTGATGGCTAACATAAGACAACAAGGGTTGAGTGAGAGTAGTGTTTTCATTTCAGTTAAAACTGATTGGGTAAATTTCAACACATATGGAGCCATGCATGGTGTGCATGGTCCGTGAAGCAATCACAGAGAGATCAGTAAACAAGAGACTCTGAACGTGACGGTGAGGGATTTCAGTTATTGCGCAAGGTGGATCAAAACCTGTCCTTGCAACCTGGGTCAAAAGTGTATGACAAAGAAAGGAGGCCACACAGT
Organism: Argyrosomus regius; assembly: GCA_946959425.1. Taxonomy (NCBI): domain Eukaryota; kingdom Metazoa; phylum Chordata; class Actinopteri; family Sciaenidae; genus Argyrosomus; species Argyrosomus regius. The sequence goes on along the minus strand of OX336884.1, from coordinate 7,982,938 downwards.
CTTAAAATAATGTGCAACTGTTTTAATTAAATACGGTATAATATAAATATAATATTTTGATTACATGATATTCACCTGTTTGTGTTTATTGATGTTCCTCAAATGTAAAACTTGTGTTTTTTTGTTAGACAAACAATTTGTGGATGGTAAAACCAGATGTGTTTTTTCTTATCTTGGTAAGAGCATTAACTAAATGAAATTTTCTCTTGAGAAGAGCAAAAATAAAAAAACATGGGTGAACACCAGAAATCAATGTGTGCTAAGAACAGATTGTGGACATAAACAAAAATAGTGGCAGTAGTTTAAGAAAAGCATTGCTGGAACAGAAATGACTACACCACTGATCCTACTCTTGCGTATTTGGCTGTTGACTTATGTTAGCCATCAGTTTTAGCCACATTACTGCTCATTCAATCATGCACACAAAGGTTTTTAAAAAGAATCTACAGAGGAAGATTATCAACATATTCAACAGTAGGAGACAGGTGGAGTTGTTCCAGGTTGGTGTAGCTAACTGCTCACAGCTGCAACTGCTTGCTACCTCAGAGCATCTGTTTGTGTTTAGATCATGTATGTAAATGTTAAATTTATTTGATACATTAACATGATAATAGTAATACGACGAGTGAATTAGAGATTGTCTGTACACACACAGTTGTTTAGGCCCTGGTTTCACTATAAGTTCAAGAACATCACACATAATGACGTCAAAGAAAAGTTAACTCTCACAGCTGACACCAGATTATTAATGAATAAAATCAAAAGTCAGCCGTCTTTTAGACTAAATCATTTTGATTGTTGTTCCATTCAGGTCAAACAGTGTCCGTTTGCTGCTGTGCTGCATGTTGGCTCACTGGAAAGTCTCTGCTACACTAAATGGAACAAAACCAGGTAACACCTGTGTTGACCCTACTATTTAAAGTGAAAATGGCCACTGTGGAAAAGCTCTATTGGACTGTAGAAAATATAGAGAATGTCTTGAAATCTGCAATATGACAAAAATTCAGATGTGATACAGTATGACAATGATGTCTAATAACAGACACGTTTCTCATATTTATTGTGTACATGTGAATAAATATGTTTGTATATTCTTAATGAAGTCTCTCCTGGTTGAAATGAAGTAAGGGATTTCAGTTGTTGTGCAACATATCTGGAAATAGTAAAGTTACTGGAAATTCAAAAGACCCCTGACTTTATCAGAGTTAATGGCACACAGTGATTACTTCATTTTACTGGTTGTTGTTTGAAAAGGTTAGTTCAATACCACACAATTCAGATGATTGTGATATCACTGTGATTCATGTCAGTGTTTAAACTGTATTGTATATGACATTAATGTATTATTAATTGGTAACAAATGCAGAGATATCGGGATTATTTTCTGCAACAACGGTCAATAAGGAAACAAAAGCTTTTATCAAATCGGCTTTCAGCAGGTGTATCACACCATCCTGAACCTTCCTGGGGGAAGAATCATTCATGTTGTTTCTAGGAAATTCATATAGGACACATTATTCAAATCAATCTCTTTATATTCACATCAATACAGGATGCATGTTGCTTCTATACTATGTATTTTGAAACATGTGCAGCAACTTCCTCAATGTCTGCCTGTCTGTCTGTTATATTGTGACAGACACTGGGTCTTAACCAGAGGAACCATACAATCAAAAATAAACATCCCATTCCTCAGGACTTTCCGAAAACCATTCCCAGAATCGCCCTGGGAGTGACGCAAGTCCATTCCTGGAGGCAAACAGGTGAGGCAACAGTGGTCCACATGAGTATAAATCTCAGCATGTTTTACACATCCAACCATCAGACCAGAGAAGAAGTCAGAGAGCTGACAAGACTCACCAAAAGATCTTCAGACATTTAGCTGAAGTTAAACCAGTCAAATCCTCCAAAGATGAAGACATTCAGTGTTGCAGTTGCAGTGGCCGTCGTGCTCGCCTTCATTTGTCTTCAGGAGAGCTCTGCTGTCCCAGTCAATGAAGTAAGAACTTGACTTTAACTCATTTCATTTGCTTATTAGTTGTAAATGTTTTATTAAAATACTAAGAGGTTGTTCCTGAACGTACAAAATTCATTAACAGGAGCAAGAGCTGGAGCAGCGAGTTTATTTTGATGATCCAGAGATGCCAGTGGAATCATGGAAGGTACGTTGAGTTAACTGAATGAATGAAGCCCAATACCATGGGCCAGTTCTAATGCTGCTGGAAATGCTGGAGATAAACACCTTGCTCATGTCTTGTCTTTGACAGATGCTGTATCACCTACGACAGAAGCGTCACAGCAGTGCCACTAAATGCAAGTTTTGCTGCGGTTGCTGTCCTAATATGAGGGGATGTGGTGTCTGCTGCAGGTTCTGAGGATTCCTGCACCAGCCTGAGATTTCCACAGCACCCACTAAGTATTCATTTGTAAAATAAAATAAATTATATACATGATCAAAACACAGATTACTGTCATCACTGACTAGCAGGCCAAAGCAGCTGCTAACAACTAATCTGAAACAACTCCATCTGGCTCATGCTGATGATTTTCTCAGTCGCAGTTTCTTTTTGAATAAGGTTATGTGTATGACAGTAACAAGGGTAACACTGATGGCTAACATCAGACAATAACCAAATAAGCAAGAGTGGGGTGAGACTGGTGTTTTCATGTCTGTTCCAGCAGAGCTTTTCTCAAATATTCTGTTCACAGACACAGACAACGGGCCTCATGCATGATTTGACAAATGTACTCTTATTTTGGTAAGTATTTTGTAAACCCACATTCATTTCTGGGATTCACCATTGTTTTCTTATTTTTGCTAAAACAAAATTCTGTTTTAATTCTGACTGCATATGTACGGCAGTTCAAATAATGGTTTAAATATTCGATACACATTTTTTTCAAAATCAGACGATGGTTGTCCTCATATTACTAAAACTGATTGAGTAGTTTGCAACACATATATGGAGCCATGCGCCATTTTTTGATGCTGCATGGTCATGTGAAGCAATAAAACAGACAGAGATGTCAGTGAACAAGAGACTCTGAAAGTGGAAGTACAATGATTTCTGTTATTTCACAAGGTGGATCATCTCACAACCTGGGTCAAAAGTGTGTGACAAAGGAAGGGGGCCACACAGTTCTTTTACAATGCACAACTTTAGTTTGAGTTAAATAAATCAAATATAAATCGGTTTTGTCTGTGATCAGGTAAGTTGTGTATGCAGGTTTGTACATGGATGTAAATCACACAACACAGCCAGAACAATGTCAGTTTGCAGGTCAGGGGCCAAGAGAGAGAGGATCATGCAGGTCTAATTTATAGCATGAGAGGAAAAACAGAAAACCTGGATGTTGAACTTTCTTGGCATCGCAGCCAGGCAAGGGGAAGGATATTAACCCTACAGCTTGTCTACATCTGTATTCTTCTCTGTTCGTGGGTCCATGTAGACTTGAGAAACTTAATCAGACACTGTCCAAGTACTGTTCCAATTTAAGTCTGCCTCAACCCAAGTACAGTTGAAAGCCCAGATGTGTTTTTGCCCCACCTATAAAACACTTTGGAAAATGAAATGTCTGCTAGATGGACACAATAAACCTCATCAAATTAGATAATATGCATCTATTATATTTATCAACTAATGCAGGGGTCTTCAACCTTTTTCAGCCAAAGGACCCCTTGGATGAGAGACAAACAGAACAGGGACCCTCACATGTAATTACGTTTTAAAAATGTTTCACATTTTAAGCCTGCATATAATAACTTTTATATTTACTTTATTCAACTTTCATTTCACCTTATTAACCTATTTATATACTGGGTTATTAGCCTATATGTGTTTATGATTGATAAAAAAGTTAATGCATAATTATTATTGGTAATTAAATGCCAAGAGCTGTGTCTTTAGACATGTCCACTGGTTCATCCATTTGGAGTGCAATTGTCTCCGCTGTTTGTAGTTTCTCTATTATCTGTACCCTCACAGTCACCATTATTTTGGTGAAAATTGTCAATTTTTATGACAAAAATTGGCGGACCCCCTGCAGTACCTTTGCAGACCCCCTAGGGGTCGTGGACACCTGGTTGAAGACCCCTGAACTTATGCAAAAACCCTTCGACATAATGGAATTCAATTACAAAGGTTTATATCAACATGGTAGATTTTCTGCTTAAAAAAGTAAGGCTCAGAAGTTTACATTGTTATCATGTTTGCCCTGAAGATGTATTTTTCAAGTTTGGAAACTCACATTAAACAAATTAAACAACTTGAGGCAACTAGCCTTACTTTGCTCAAAGTAACTCATCGTTTTTTTAAAAGCCTGTATTGATGAATTAGCAGCAGTAATTACCACAGTGTAAAATAAATTCCATATTTCCAGACATTTACAAAAAAAACAGATCCTGTGACTTGTTATGATGAACTAGCACACTACTGCATTGAAAGCTAACTACAGTCTAACTGCTGTACAAGCTTACTGTAGTCAGGTAGCCAGATAATATCAGACTGTTAGACAACTGCAATCAAATCTATTGTCACATATACAAAATCATACACAGCACAATGAATAGAGAAATCTCTTCTCTGCATTTAACCCATCCTAAGTATTAGGAGCAGAAGGCAGATGCAGATGAGTTTTTTTGTTTTCAGTTTAAATCTGTGATTAAAAGAGTGCTAACTACTAGCTTAGCAGGCTTAATTGCTACATTAAGCAAAAACCAACCAACTGGGGTAAAACTAGAGGTCTGATGTCTGTTCCATCAGTGTTTCCATCCAAACATTCCACTCAAAACACAATATTTCCCTTGCAGCTATAATTTGGTATGATGACAAATACCACACATGAAGAACAAAAATGATTACATAAAGATTGAGGGATTTTCCTAAAACAAAAATAAAATCATTAGATATAATGTAGTTGTGAAAATTGTAGTTTTAAAACATGCTAAAGGCGATACTCTCTGTCATATTTAAAACTAGACATTTTAAACTGTGTCAGGTGTATATTCTAACAGATGATGAACCATTCATTTTACACTTTGTTGACACAGATGTGTTCACTTTGATCAGTTAAGGAGCAGAGTGATGTGAAATAAGGGATTACTGTTATTGTATAAGACATTTGGAAAGGCTGCTGAAACGATGCTACCTGACCTTTAGTATTAACTGCAGTTATTACTTCATTAATGATGAAAACAATGTCACCTGGCGTGTAGTATTAACTGCACAGTTATTTCTTCGTTTAACGGTTTATTGTTTATTTGTGTGATAATGTGCAACAACTTCCTCATGTATGTAACTGTGTATTCTGTCTGCAGAAAGATGATACTTGATTTAATTTAGCTTTAGAGACAGACTCATGGGCTCTCAACCCATTCCTGCATCAACCTTGGAGTGATGCAAGTCATTTCCTGAAGGCAAACAGGTGCTGCCACTGATGAGGAAACAGTGGTCCACATGAGTATAAATATCAGCATGTTTTACACATTCAACCATCAGACCAGAGAAGAACTCAGAGAGCTGACAAGACTCACCAAAAGATCTTCAGACATTTAGCTGAAGTTAAACCAGTCAAATCCTCCAAAGATGAAGACATTCAGTGTTGCAGTTGCAGTGGCCGTCGTGCTCGCCTTCATTTGTCTTCAGGAGAGCTCTGCTGTACCAGTCGATGAAGTAAGAACTTGATTTTAACCAATTTCATTTGCATATTAGCTGTAAATGTTTTATTAAAATACTAAGAGGTTGTTCCTAAATGTAATATTCATTAACAGGGGCAAGAGCTGGAGCAGCGAGTTTATTTTGATGATCCAGAGATGCCAGTGGATTCATGCAAGGTACGTTGAGTTAACTGAATGAATGAAGCCCAATACAATGGGCCAGTTCTAATGGAAGTACATGCATTTCACTGCAAAGTGCTCTGATGCTCTCTGCAGAAGAAATCATCTGAGCCGGACAGAGAATAAACAATAAAAGATGAACACCTTGATCATGTCTCTTGTCTTTCACACAGATTCCGTATTACATGCGTGAGAAGCGTCAGGGCAGCCCTGCTAAATGCAAGTTTTGCTGCCGTTGCTGTCCTAGAATGAGGGGATGCGGTTTGTGCTGCAGGTTCTGAGGATTCCTGCACCAGCCTGGGATTTCCACAACACCCACTAAATATTCATTTGTTAAGCAACTTCACAGCTTATAAACAAGTTTTGCTGCTTTTTTCTGTTTATTTTTTTTTTCTTTCTTGGAGAAATTTCACAACTTTCAGGTTGTACACTCAAAGAATTTGGGAATGCTGAATTTGTATGTGCTCATCTGCAAAAACTGTACTGTGTGCCATCCCAATAAATTTTAATGTTAGCAACATATTGTGCCTAACAGTGTTATTTTATTAATGAATTTGCAAAACTGGCAATGCAGTCTTCAATTGCCCTGCACAAATATATTATCACACGTATGGTCACATCTTTCACAAATGATGCAGCTGCGTTGTTTTGCAGCATCATGCAAATGGTTCTACATGATTTAGTCAAGGTAACCACAGTGGGTCATCATGCATTAGATCATTGCACATGTTGATTTTCAATAAAAAGACTGCACTGAGCCTCAATAGACAGGTTTCAGAATACAGAGTCAGAACAGAAAGACAGAATAATAAGTATTGAAGTTTTTTAGCGGAGTGTCAGGAGCAGGACCACACCTCAACCATGCCACTTCAGACAGTCTTATAAATTCCCCTACCAACTCCCTTGTCCTCTTTCGCTCTGGTGTTATCTTATCTAAACTATGCACAAAAAGTACAGAAATTCGTGTTTGGTAGATTATTTCTTTGTTGTAACAATGCTTCTTGGGCATAAATCTTATACCATTGGAAAGCCTGATTATTTCCCTTAACAAATAGAAGCCTCAGTATCATGTGGAAGAACCATACACAGCCACAACAGCCTGGCACCTCCTCCCCATGCTGGTCACCAGCCTGGTTACACACTGCTGTGGGATGGCATCCCATTCTTCAACCAGCATTTGTCGCAAGTCAGCCAACGTGGTAGTGTTGGTCACTCTGGCACGAACAGCACGCCCAAGGTGATCCCACAAGTATTCAATGGGGTTGAGGTCAGGACTGCTGGCAGGCCATTCTATCCTCTCCACTCCCAAATTCTGGAGGAAGTCTCTGATAAACCCCGCTCTGTGGGGGCGAGCGTTGTCAACTAGGAGGATAGAGTTTGGTCCCAGACTGTGGAGATATGGGATTGCCACTGGTTGCAGAATTTCATCTCGATATCTCTCTGCATTGACCTCCAATGATGACAAGCCTCATTTTTCCGGTGAGAGAGATGCCGCCCCACACCATCACACTGCCTACACCAAAAGATGTTACTCTATTTGTGCAGCAATTAGCAAAGCATTCTCCGTGTCTTCTCCACACTTTGACCATAATGAACTTTGAACATAAAGTTCCTCAGCATATTCAAGTTCCAGTGCACGTGTTGCCAACACAAGCACAAATGGACCTGAAGGTGAAGGGCAGTCATGGCAGGCTTCCTGGCAGCCTTACACTCAAAAAAATTTTAAGGCCAAACTGCAGAACTTATCCATTTCAATTGCATAGAAAATTTCTATCCATTTGAATTACACAGTTTTAATATAAATTAACTAATAAACTTAATATGAAGCAAGTAATAAGATTTATGTAATAGTACTAATAAATTCAAAATGACTGCATTCATTTTCGGTGTTGGGTTTGGGCAAACAAATATAAAACAAAACTTTCCCCTCCCGCCCACCCCATTTCTTTCTCCCATTTCTCCTGTCCTTCCTACTATCCATAGTGTTCTGAGGGGGGTCCATAGTAATTAGTTGCTACAGCAGATTCCCCACCAAAGCTTCCCCACAATGCGACAAGTTTGGTATGTACAGATAACCCATCCTGTGTGGGATCTTTTAGGGTCTGGGTTACTGTCTTATCTATCCGTACACACACATACACACACACACACACACACACACACACACACACAAAGAGTCAGATTCTGAGGATTAATGCTCCAACATTAATCGTGATATTTGTCTTGAACTAAATTTAACATTTTGAATTGTATTTATGCTATATAAAAATTTAAACATGGAAGCACAGGTAGCAAGCTATTATAAGACTATTACTACAATTAAATCAAATCTATTGGTCACATATCATACACAGTACAACATATAGAGAAATCTCTTCTCTGCATTTAACCCATCCTAAGTATTAGGACCAGTGGGCAGCTGCAGATGAGTTTTTTTGTTTTGTTTTCAGTTTAAATCTGTGATTAAAAGAGTGCTAACTACTAGCTTAGCAGGCTTAATTGCTACATTAAGCAAAAACCAACCAACTGGGGTAAAACTAGAGGTCTGAAGTCTGTTCCATCAGTGTTTCCATCCAAACATTCCACTCAAAACACAATATTTCCCTTGCAGCTATAATTTGGGTTTGATGACAAATACCACACATGAAGAACAAAAATGATTACATAAAGATTGAGGGATTTTCCTAAAACAAAATAAAATCATTAGATATAATGTAGTTGTGAAAATTGTAGTTTTAAAACATGCTAAAGGCGATGCTCTCTGTCATATTTAAAACTAGACATTTTAAACTGTGTCAGGTGTATATTCTAACAGATGATGAACCATTCATTTTACACTTTGTTGACACAGATGTGTTCACTTTGATCAGTTAAGGAGCAGAGTGATGTGAAATAAGGGATTACTGTTATTGTATAAGACATTTGGAAAGGCTGCTGAAACGATGCTACCTGACCTTTCGTATTAACTGCAGTTATTACTTCATTAATGATGAAAACAATGTCACCTGGCGTGTAGTATTCAGTGCACAGTTATTTCTTCATTTAACGGATTTAACTAAAGCCATTCCTGCATCAACCTGGGAGTGATGCAAGTCATTTCCTGAAGGCAAACAGGTGCTGCCACTGATGAGGAAACAGTGGTCCACATGAGTATAAATATCAGCATGTTTTACACATTCAACCATCAGACCAGAGAAGAACTCAGAGAGCTGACAAGACTCACCAAAAGATCTTCAGACATTTAGCTGAAGTTAAACCAGTCAAATCCTCCAAAGATGAAGACATTCAGTGTTGCAGTTGCAGTGGCCGTCATGCTCGCCTTCGTTTGTCTTCAGGAGAGCTCTGCTGTCCCAGTCGATGAAGTAAGAACTTGATTTTAACCAATTTCATTTGCATATTAGCTGTAAATGTTTTATTAAAATACTAAGAGGTTGTTCCTAAATGTAATAAATTCATTAACAGGGGCAAGAGCTGGAGCAGCGAGTTTATTTTGATGATCCAGAGATGCCAGTGGATTCATGCAAGGTACGTCGAGTTAACTGAATGAATGAAGCCCAATACAATGGGCCAGTTCTAATGGAAGTACATGCATTTCACTGCAAAGTGCTCTGATGCTCTCTGCAGAAGAAATCATCTGAGCCGGACAGAGAATAAACAATAAAAGATGAACACCTTGATCATGTCTCTTGTCTTTCACACAGATTCCGTATTACATGCGTGAGAAGCGTCAGGGCAGCCCTGCTAGATGCAGGTTTTGCTGCCGTTGCTGTAGAATGAGGGGATGCGGTTTGTGCTGCAAGTTCTGAGGATTCCTGCACCAGCCTGGGATTTCCACAACACCCACTAAATATTCATTTGTTAAGCAACTTCACAGCTTATAAACAGGTTTTGCTGCTTTTTTCTGTTTATTTTTTTTTTTCTTTCTTGGAGAAATTTCACAACTTTCAGGTTGTACACTCAAAGAATTTGGGAATGCTGAATTTGTATGTGCTCATCTGCAAAAACTGTACTGTGTGCCATCCCAATAAATTTTAATGTTAGCAACATATTGTGCCTAACAGTGTTATTTTATTAATGAATTTGCAAAACTGGCAATGCACTCTTCAATTGCCCTGCACAAATATATTATCACACGTATGGTCACATCTTTCACAAATGATGCAGCTGCGTTGTTTTGCAGCATCATGCAAATGGTTCTACATGATTTAGTCAAGGTAACCACAGTGGGTCATCATGCATTAGATCATTGCACATGTTGATTTTCAATAAAAAGACTGCACTGAGCCTCAATAGACAGGTTTCAGAATACAGAGTCAGAACAGAAAGACAGAATAATAAGTATTGAAGTTTTTTAGCGGAGTGTCAGGAGCAGGACCACACCTCAACCATGCCACTTCAGACAGTCTTATAAATTCCCCTACCAACTCCCTTGTCCTCTTTCGCTCTGGTGTTATCTTATCTAAACTATGCACAAAAAGTACAGAAATTTGTGTTTGGTAGATTATTTCTTTGTTGTAACAATGCTTCTTGGGCATAAGTCTTATACCATTGGAAAGCCTGATTATTTCCCTTAACAAATAGAAGCCTCAGTATCATGTGGAAGAACCATACACAGCCACAACAGCCTGGCACCTCCTCCCCATGCTGGTCACCAGCCTGGTTACACACTGCTGTGGGATGGCATCCCATTCTTCAACCAGCATTTGTCGCAAGTCAGCCAACGTGGTAGTGTTGGTCACTCTGGCACGAACAGCACGCCCAAGGTGATCCCACAAGTATTCAATGGGGTTGAGGTCAGGACTGCTGGCAGGCCATTCTATCCTCTCCACTCCCAAATTCTGGAGGAAGTCTCTGATAAACCCCGCTCTGTGGGGGCGAGCGTTGTCAACTAGGAGGATAGAGTTTGGTCCCAGACTGTGGAGATATGGGATTGCCACTGGTTGCAGAATTTCATCTCGATATCTCTCTGCATTGACCTCAATGATGACAAGCCTCATTTTTCCGGTAAGAGAGATGCCGCCCCACACCATCACACTGCCTACACCAAAAGATGTTACTCTATTTGTGCAGCAATTAGCAAAGCATTCTCCGTGTCTTCTCCACACTTTGACCATAATGAACTTTGAACATAACGTTCCTCAGCATGTTCAAGTTCCAGTGCACGTGTTGCCAACACAAGCACAAATGGACCTGAAGGTGAAGGGCAGTCATGGCAGGCTTCCTGGCAGCCCTACACTCAAAAAAATTTTAAGGCCAAACTGCAGAACTTATCCATTTCAATTGCATAGAAAATTTCTATCCATTTGAATTACACAGTTTTAATATAAATTAACTAATAAACTTAATATGAAGCAAGTAATAAGATTTATGTAATAGTACTAATAAATTCAAAATGACTGCATTCATTTTCGGTGTTGGGTTTGGGCAAACAAATATAAAACAAAACTTTCCCCTCCCGCCCACCCCATTTCTTTCTCCCATTTCTTTCTCCCATTTCTCCTGTCCTTCCTACTATCCATAGTGTTCTGAGGGGGGTCCATAGTAATTAGTTGCTACAGCAGATTCCCCACCAAAGCTTCCCCACAATGCGACAAGTTTGGTATGTACAGATAACCCATCCTGTGTGGGATCTTTTAGGGTCTGGGTTACTGTCTTATCTATCCGTACACACACCTACACACACACACACACACACACACACACACACACACACACACACACACACACACACACAAAGAGTCAGATTCTGAGGATTAATGCTCCAACATTAATCGTGATATTTGTCTTGAACTAAATTTAACATTTTGAATTGTATTTATGCTATATAAAAATTTAAACATGGAAGCACAGGTAGCAAGCTATTATAAGACTATTACTACAATTAAATCAAATCTATTGGTCACATATCATACACAGTACAACATATAGAGAAATCTCTTCTCTGCATTTAACCCATCCTAAGTATTAGGACCAGTGGGCAGCTGCAGATGAGTTTTTTTGTTTTGTTTTCAGTTTAAATCTGTGATTAAAAGAGTGCTAACTACTAGCTTAGCAGGCTTAATTGCTACATTAAGCAAAAACCAACCAACTGGGGTAAAACTAGAGGTCTGATGTCTGTTCCATCAGTGTTTCCATCCAAACATTCCACTCAAAACACAATATTTCCCTTGCAGCTATAATTTGGGTTTGATGACAAATACCACACATGAAGAACAAAAATGATTACATAAAGATTGAGGGATTTTCCTAAAACAAAATAAAATCATTAGATATAATGTAGTTGTGAACATTGTAGTTTTAAAACATGCTAAAGGCGATGCTCTCTGTCATATTTAAAACTAGACATTTTAAACTGTGTCAGGTGTATATTCTAACAGATGATGAACCATTCATTTTACACTTTGTTGACACAGATGTGTTCACTTTGATCAGTTAAGGAGCAGAGTGATGTGAAATAAGGGATTACTGTTATTGTATAAGACATTTGGAAAGGCTGCTGAAACGATGCTACCTGACCTTTCGTATTAACTGCAGTTATTACTTCATTAATGATGAAAACAATGTCACCTGGCGTGTAGTATTCAGTGCACAGTTATTTCTTCATTTAACGGATTTAACTAAAGCCATTCCTGCATCAACCTGGGAGTGATGCAAGTCATTTCCTGAAGGCAAACAGGTGCTGCCACTGATGAGGAAACAGTGGTCCACATGAGTATAAATCTCAGCATGTTTTACACATTCAACCATCAGACCAGAGAAGAACTCAGAGAGCTGACAAGACTCACCAAAAGATCTTCAGACATTTAGCTGAAGTTAAACCAGTCAAATCCTCCAAAGATGAAGACATTCAGTGTTGCAGTTGCAGTGGCCGTCGTGCTCGCCTTCATTTGTCTTCAGGAGAGCTCTGCTGTCCCAGTCGATGAAGTAAGAACTTGATTTTAACGCATTTAATCTGCTTATTAGCTATAAATGTTTTATTAAAATACTAAGAGGTTTTTGCTAAATATACAAAATTTATCAACAGGAGCAAGTGCTGGAGCAGCGAGTTTATTTTGATGATCCAGAGATGCCAGTGGAATCATGCAAGGTACGTCGAGTTAACTGAATGAATGAAGCCCAATACAATGGGCCAGTTCTAATGGAAGTACATGCATTTCACTGCAAAGTGCTCTGATGCTCTCTGCAGAAGAAATCATCTGAGCCGGACAGAGAATAAACAATAAAAGATGAACACCTTGATCATGTCTCTTGTCTTTCACACAGATTCCGTATTTCCTGCGTGAGAAGCGTCAGGGCAGCCCTGCTAAATGCAGGTTTTGCTGCCAGTGCTGTGGATTGAGGGGATGCGGTTTGTGCTGCAAGTTCTGAGGATTCCTGCACCAGCCTGGGATTTCCACAACACCCACTAAATATTCATTTGTTAAGCAACTTCACAGCTTATAAACAAGTTTTGCTGCTTTTTTCTGTTTATTTTTTTTTTCTTTCTTGGAGAAATTTCACAACTTTCAGGTTGTACACTCAAAGAATTTGGGAATGCTGAATTTGTATGTGCTCATCTGCAAAAACTGTACTGTGTGCCATCCCAATAAATTTTAATGTTAGCAACATATTGTGCCTAACAGTGTTATTTTATTAATGAATTTGCAAAACTGGCAATGCAGTCTTCAATTGCCCTGCACAAATATATTATCACACGTATGGTCACATCTTTCACAAATGATGCAGCTGCGTTGTTTTGCAGCATCATGCAAATGGTTCTACATGATTTAGTCAAGGTAACCACAGTGGGTCATCATGCATTAGATCATTGCACATGTTGATTTTCAATAAAAAGACTGCACTGAGCCTCAATAGACAGGTTTCAGAATACAGAGTCAGAACAGAAAGACAGAATAATAAGTATTGAAGTTTTTTAGCGGAGTGTCAGGAGCAGGACCACACCTCAACCATGCCACTTCAGACAGTCTTATAAATTCCCCTACCAACTCCCTTGTCCTCTTTCGCTCTGGTGTTATCTTATCTAAACTATGCACAAAAAGTACAGAAATTCGTGTTTGGTAGATTATTTCTTTGTTGTAACAATGCTTCTTGGGCATAAATCTTATACCATTGGAAAGCCTGATTATTTCCCTTAACAAATAGAAGCCTCAGTATCATGTGGAAGAACCATACACAGCCACAACAGCCTGGCACCTCCTCCCCATGCTGGTCACCAGCCTGGTTACACACTGCTGTGGGATGGCATCCCATTCTTCAACCAGCATTTGTCGCAAGTCAGCCAACGTGGTAGTGTTGGTCACTCTGGCACGAACAGCACGCCCAAGGTGATCCCACAAGTATTCAATGGGGTTGAGGTCAGGACTGCTGGCAGGCCATTCTATCCTCTCCACTCCCAAATTCTGGAGGAAGTCTCTGATAAACCCCGCTCTGTGGGGGCGAGCGTTGTCAACTAGGAGGATAGAGTTTGGTCCCAGACTGTGGAGATATGGGATTGCCACTGGTTGCAGAATTTCATCTCGATATCTCTCTGCATTGACCTCCAATGATGACAAGCCTCATTTTTCCGGTGAGAGAGATGCCGCCCCACACCATCACACTGCCTACACCAAAAGATGTTACTCTATTTGTGCAGCAATTAGCAAAGCATTCTCCGTGTCTTCTCCACACTTTGACCATAATGAACTTTGAACATAAAGTTCCTCAGCATATTCAAGTTCCAGTGCACGTGTTGCCAACACAAGCACAAATGGACCTGAAGGTGAAGGGCAGTCATGGCAGGCTTCCTGGCAGCCTTACACTCAAAAAATTTTAAGGCCAAACTGCAGAACTTATCCATTTCAATTGCATAGAAAATTTCTATCCATTTGAATTACACAGTTTTAATATAAATTAACTAATAAACTTAATATGAAGCAAGTAATAAGATTTATGTAATAGTACTAATAAATTCAAAATGACTGCATTCATTTTCGGTGTTGGGTTTGGGCAAACAAATATAAAACAAAACTTTCCCCTCCCGCCCACCCCATTTCTTTCTCCCATTTCTCCTGTCCTTCCTACTATCCATAGTGTTCTGAGGGGGGTCCATAGTAATTAGTTGCTACAGCAGATTCCCCACCAAAGCTTCCCCACAATGCGACAAGTTTGGTATGTACAGATAACCCATCCTGTGTGGGATCTTTTAGGGTCTGGGTTACTGTCTTATCTATCCGTACACACACATACACACACACACACACACACACACACACACACACACACACACACACACAAAGAGTCAGATTCTGAGGATTAATGCTCCAACATTAATTGTGATATTTGTCTTGAACTAAATTTAACATTTTGAATTGTATTTATGCTATATAAAAATTTAAACATGGAAGCACAGGTAGCAAGCTATTATAAGACTATTACTACAATTAAATCAAATCTATTGGTCACATATCATACGCAGTACAACATATAGAGAAATCTCTTCTCTGCATTTAACCCATCCTAAGTATTAGGACCAGTGGGCAGCTGCAGATGAGTTTTTTTGTTTTGTTTTCAGTTTAAATCTGTTATTAAAAGAGTGCTAACTACTAGCTTAGCAGGCTTCATTGCTACATTAAGCAAAAACCAACCAACTGGGGTAAAACTAGAGGTCTGAAGTCTGTTCCATCAGTGTTTCCATCCAAACATTCCACTCAAAACACAATATTTCCCTTGCAGCTATAATTTGGATTTGATGACAAATACCACACATGAAGAAAAAAATGATTACATAAAGATTGAGGGATTTTCCTAAAACAAAATAAAATCATTAGATATAATGTAGTTGTGAACATTGTAGTTTTAAAACATGCTAAAGGCGAGGCTCTCTGTCATATTTAAAACTAGACATTTTAAACTGTGTCAGGTGTATATTCTAACAGATGATGAACCATTCATTTTACACTTTGTTGACACAGATGTGTTCACTTTGATCAGTTAAGGAGCAGAGTGATGTGAAATAAGGGATTACTGTTATTGTATAAGACATTTGGAAAGGCTGCTGAAACGATGCTACCTGACCTTTAGTATTAACTGCAGTTATTACTTCATTAATGATGAAAACAATGTCACCTGACGTGTAGTAGTCACTGCACAGTTATTTCTTCATTTAACGGATTTAACTAAAGCCATTCCTGCATCACCCTGGGAGTGATGCAAGTCATTTCCTGAAGGCAAACAGGTGCTGCCACTGATGAGGAAACAGTGGTCCACATGAGTATAAATATCAGCATGTTTTACACATTCAACCATCAGACCAGAGAAGAACTCAGAGAGCTGACAAGACTCACCAAAAGATCTTCAGACATTTAGCTGAAGTTAAACCAGTCAAATCCTCCAAAGATGAAGACATTCAGTGTTGCAGTTGCAGTGGCCGTCGTGCTCGCCTTCATTTGTCTTCAGGAGAGCTCTGCTGTACCAGTCAATGAAGTAAGAACTTGACTTTAACTCATTTAATCTGCTTATTAGCTGTAAATGTTTTATTAAAATACTAAGAGGTTGTTCCTAAATGTAACAAATTCATTAACAGGGGCAAGAGCTGGAGCAGCGAGTTTATTTTGATGATCCAGAGATGCCAGTGGATTCATGCAAGGTACGTCAAGTTAACTGAGTGAATGAAGCCAAATACCATGGGCTAGTTCTAATGGAAGTACATGCATTTCACTGCAAAGTGCTCTGATGCTCTCTGCAGAAGAAATCATCTGAGCCGGACAGAGAATAAACAATAAAAGATGAACACCTTGATCATGTCTCTTGTCTTTCACACAGATACCGTATTACATGCGTGAGAAGCGTCAGGGCAGCCCTGCTAGATGCAAGTTTTGCTGCCGTTGCTGTAGAATGAGGGGATGCGGTTTGTGCTGCAAGTTCTGAGGATTCCTGCACCAGCCTGGGATTTCCACAACACCCACTAAATATTCATTTGTTAAGCAACTTCACAGCTTATAAACAGGTTTTGCTGCTTTTTTCTGTTTATTTTTTTTTTTCTTTCTTGGAGAAATTTCACAACTTTCAGGTTGTACACTCAAAGAATTTGGGAATGCTGAATTTGTATGTGCTCATCTGCAAAAACTGTACTGTGTGCCATCCCAATAAATTTTAATGTTAGCAACATATTGTGCCTAACAGTGTTATTTTATTAATGAATTTGCAAAACTGGCAATGCACTCTTCAATTGCCCTGCACAAATATATTATCACACGTATGGTCACATCTTTCACAAATGATGCAGCTGCGTTGTTTTGCAGCATCATGCAAATGGTTCTACATGATTTAGTCAAGGTAACCACAGTGGGTCATCATGCATTAGATCATTGCACCTGTTGATTTTCAATAAAAAGACTGCACTGAGCCTCAATTGACAGGTTTCAGAATACAGAGTCAGAACAGAAAGACAGAATAATAAGTATTGACGTTTTTTAGCGGAGTGTCAGGAGCAGGACCACACCTCAACCATGCCACTTCAGACAGTCTTATAAATTCCCCTACCAACTCCCTTGTCCTCTTTCGCTCTGGTGTTATCTTATCTAAACTATGCACAAAAAGTACAGAAATTTGTGTTTGGTAGATTATTTCTTTGTTGTAACAATGCTTCTTGGGCATAAGTCTTATACCATTGGAAAGCCTGATTATTTCCCTTAACAAATAGAAGCCTCAGTATCATGTGGAAGAACCATACACAGCCACAACAGCCTGGCACCTCCTCCCCATGCTGGTCACCAGCCTGGTTACACACTGCTGTGGGATGGCATCCCATTCTTCAACCAGCATTTGTCGCAAGTCAGCCAACGTGGTAGTGTTGGTCACTCTGGCACGAACAGCACGCCCAAGGTGATCCCACAAGTATTCAATGGGGTTGAGGTCAGGACTGCTGGCAGGCCATTCTATCCTCTCCACTCCCAGGAAGTCTCTGATAAACCCCGCTCTGTGGGGGCGAGCGTTGTCAACTAGGAGGATAGAGTTTGGTCCCAGACTGTGGAGATATGGGATTGCCACTGGTTGCAGAATTTCATCTCGATATCTCTCTGCATTGACCTCCAATGATGACAAGCCTCATTTTTCCAGTGAGAGATGCCGCCCCACACCATCACACTGCCTGCAGCAAAAGATGTTACTCTATTGGTGCAGCAATCAGCAAAGCATTCTCCGTGTCTTCTCCACACTTTGACCATAATGAACTTTGAACATAACGTTCCTCAGCATGTTCAAGTCCCAGTGCACGTGTTGCCAACCCAAGCACAAATGGGACTGAAGGTGAAGGGCAGTCATGGCAGGCTTCCTGGCAGCCTTACACTCAAAAAAATTTTAAGGCCAAAATGCAGAACTTATCTATTTCAATTGCATAGAAAATTTCCATCTATTTGAATTACATAGTTTTAATATAAATTAACCAATAAACTTAATGTGAAGCAAGTAATAAGATTTACTGTATGTAATGCTACTTATAAATTTAAAATGACTGCATTCATTTTCGCTGTTGGGTTTGGGCAAACAAATATAAAACAAAACTTTCCCCTCCCACCCACCCCATTTCTTTCTCCCATTTCTTTCTCCCATTTCTTTCTCCCATTTCTCCCGTCCTTCCTACTATCCATAGTGTTCTGAGGGGGGTCCATACCGAAGCTTCCCCACAATGCGACAAGTTTGGTATGTACAGATAACCCATCCAGTGTGGGATCTTTTAGGGTCTGGGTTACTGTCTTATCTATCCGTACACACATACACACACACACACACACAAAGAGTCAGATTCTGAGGATTAATGCTCCAACATTAATCGTGATATTTGTCTTGAACTAAATTTAACATTTTGAATTGTATTTATGCTATATAAAAATTTAAACATGGAAGCACAGGTAGCAAGCTATTATCAGACTATTACTACAATTAAATCAAATCTATTGGTCACATATCATACGCAGTACAACATATAGAGAAATCTCTTCTCTGCATTTAACCCATCCTAAGTATTAGGACCAGTGGGCAGCTGCAGATGAGTTTTTTTGTTTTGTTTTCAGTTTAAATCTGTGATTAAAAGAGTGCTAACTACTAGCTTAGCAGGCTTAATTGCTACATTAAGCAAAAACCAACCAACTGGGGTAAAACTAGAGGTCTGAAGTCTGTTCCATCAGTGTTTCCATCCAAACATTCCACTCAAAACACAATATTTCCCTTGCAGCTATAATTTGGGTTTGATGACAAATACCACACATGAAGAACAAAAATGATTACATAAAGATTGAGGGATTTTCCTAAAACAAAATAAAATCATTAGATATAATGTAGTTGTGAAAATTGTAGTTTTAAAACATGCTAAAGGCGATGCTCTCTGTCATATTTAAAACTAGACATTTTAAAATGTGTCAGGTGTATATTCTAACAGATGATGAACCATTCATTTTACACTTTGTTGACACAGATGTGTTCACTTTGATCAGTTAAGGAGCAGAGTGATGTGAAATAAGGGATTACTGTTATTGTATAAGACATTTGGAAAGGCTGCTGAAACGATGCTACCTGACCTTTAGTATTAACTGCAGTTATTACTTCATTAATGATGAAAACAATGTCACCTGGCGTGTAGTATTCAGTGCACAGTTATTTCTTCATTTAACGGTTTATTGTTTAAATGTGTGATAATCAGCAGCAACTTCCTCATGTATGTAACTGTATTCTGTCTGCAGAAAAATAATACTTGATTTAATTTAGCTTTAGTGACAGACCCTGGGCTCTAAATATATAGTCCTCCAATCAAAAATAAACATCCTATTGCCATTCTTCAGGACTTTCCTAAACCCATTCCAGCATCACCCTGGGAGTGATGCAAGTAAGTGCTGTTGCTGATGAGGAAACAGTGGTCCACATGAGTATAAATATCAGCATGTTTTACACATTCAAGCATCAGACCAGAGAAGAACTCAGAGAGCTGACAAGACTCACCAAAAGATCTTCAGACATTTAGCTGAAGTTAAACCAGTCAAATCCTCCAAAGATGAAGACATTCAGTGTTGCAGTTGCAGTGGCCGTCGTGCTCGCCTTCATTTGTCTTCAGGAGAGCTCTGCTGTCCCAGTCAATGAAGTAAGAACTTGACTTTAACTCATTTAATCTGCTTATTAGCTGTAAATGTTTTATTAAAATACTAAGAGGTTGTTCCTAAATGTAATATTCATTAACAGGGGCAAGAGCTGGAGCAGCGAGTTTATTTTGATGATCCAGAGATGCCAGTGGAATCATGCAAGGTACGTTGAGTTAACTGAATGAATGAAGCCCAATACAATGGGCCAGTTCTAATGGAAGTACATGCATTTCACTGCAAAGTGCTCTGATGCTCTCTGCAGAAGAAATCATCTGAGCGGGACAGAGAATAAACAACAAAAGATGAACACCTTGATCATGTCTCTTGTCTTTCACACAGAAACCATATTACATGCGTGAGAAGCGTCATGGCAGCCCTGCTAAATGCTGGACTTGTTGCAATTGCTGTCCTAATATGAGGGGATGCGGTTTCTGCTGCAGGTTCTGAGGATTCCTGCAGCAGCCTGGGATTTCCACAACACCCACTAAATATTCATTTGTTAAGCAACTTCACAGCTTATAAACAAGTGTCACCTTTGCTGCTGATCCTGCACCCCTGTTATATTTGGAGTTTTACTGCAGATTTTGGTTTGTGTGGGGTTTTTTTTTCTTGCTTGGAGAAATTTCACCACTTTCTGGTTGTACACTCAAAGAATTTGGGAATGCTGAATTTGTATGTGCTCATCTGCAAAAACTATGTACCATCCCAATAAATTTTAATGTTAGCAACATATTGTGCCTAACAGTGTTATTTTATTAATGAATTTGCAATGAACTGGCAATGCACTATTTAATGTATTTTTATATTCATTTTACAATACTTTCAAACAGTCAGTTCATGAAAGCATCAAGATGCCTGTATGTTTTTTCAGGAGTTTTTTTTGAGGACTGGCGTGAACAACAGTCTTTCAGGTCACCTCTGGTGTGGACGATGGTCATTGGTGTAACATCAGGCCAAGTGTGAAATGTTCAGTCTCCTGGGAAGGGATGAAAGGACAGCATTGTAGGTGGGGGATAGGTGGCGTCTGAGGCCTCCTCCTCTGTTGAGTAAAGGTTTCTCTACTTTTACATCGATAGCTTATTTCACTCATCTTCCAAACCACCTGTCTTCCCTGTCCAAGATCCGAACATCATTGTCACTAAAAGAGTTTCTCCTGTCCTTCTGGTGTAAGGAAACCACAGAGTCTGGTCCTGATGAGTTGGCCTTCTGTGTTAAGCCATACACTTGTTGAGTGGTTGTTTGGTTTCCCTGATGTAAAGGTCTGTGCACTCCTCACTGCACTGGACAACATACAACAGATTGCTTTTCAGGATGTGACGTATGGTTTTCAAGGTGTAACAGTTTCTGTCTAAGTGTGTTGCTGGGTTTGAAGAACACTGGGATTCTATGCTTGTTGAAGTTCCTCATGAGATTCTCCGATACAGCAGCTACGTAGGGGATGACAATATTGTTACAATACAATGACAAAAATGTTATTATTGCATAATTTGTACTAAGATTTACACACAAAACACAATTTTCAATAAAGACATGGGGATTTGCTAAAAACATTTGTTGCTGGCAAAAAACTGATGTGTGACAACAGGGTTAAATAAAGAGTGAAGTAGGGGATATTAGTTATTGCAAAATATATTTGAAAAGAACTCAAACGGCCCCTATAATAACTGATAGTTTGGTGAACTATTATATGGTTTTGATCACAGTTTAGTATGTGGAAGTGACAAACAAAAATAAATTAACCAGTCTCATTCCCAGCATCCCTCAGAGAATGATGCAAGCCTGTCTCTAATACAGTAGCAGTTACTGTACTGTAGATGTTGTCAGATGTGCAAAGTGCTGATGAAGCAACTGTGGTCCCATGGAGTATAAATGCCCTCAACCATCAGACAGGAGGAGTCACCAAAAGAGAGATGATGCTGAAGATGAACACCTTGTCCATGTCTTGTCTTTTATACAGATGACGTTCAAACCAGTGTGGCTTTAAGTGCGACCTTTGCTGCTGCACCCCTGGTGTATCTGGATTCTAAGGGTTACTGCTCCAACTCTAATTGTGATATTTGTCTTGAACTAAATTGAACATTTTGAATTGTATTTATTCTATGTTAAAAAATTAAACATGTTCTGGATTTGGTCATGCTATAGATAATGTGTGCTTAGTGATGTGGCCATTAAACCTGTGGCATTAAACCTGCATAACATTTCCACAAACAAAACAATGTTTAAGATACAGGGATATACACCATTAACACTAACCCCGAAACCCCACCAGGCATTTTTGTCACATTGTGGCTGCGACACTGTTTTGGTCCGTCCTGCACATGACTTCAAACACCACCAGGAGCGTTTCAGAAGCGGAGCATTTAGCCTGCCAGACTTTGTTTACTTGCTCAGATTTGGTCATTTTCCTGGTTTATGTGCTTCTAAGTATCTTTCTATTCTGACCGGCAGTTTGCATGGGGTGTTTTATTTTGAAAATCTACTGGTTTCTTCTATGCAGTTTCTTTTTTTTTTGGCCTTTTTAAGCTTTATTTTTGATAGAGACAGCTGAAGAGTGACAGGAATGTGGGGAGAGAGAGAGATGGGGAATGACATGCAGCAAAGGGCCGCAGGTCGGATTCGAACCCTGGGCCGCTGCGGCAAGGACTGAGCCTTTGTACATGGGGCAGATGCTCTACCAACTGAGCTAACTGACACCCTCCTATGCAGTTTCTGTGTCTGGCTTCCACCAGCTTGAGGTGCTCTGTGTAAATTGACGCGGGCTGCTCGCGGCGTCCGTCAAAAATAGAACAGCTGCATATTTCACATGGAGCCAAGCGGAGGCCCGCTTCTAGGATGCTTCTGAACCAGACCGCGGCGGAGCCGGTGGGGTTTAAAACATTGATGCATCCGCGCCTGGTGGAATCTGGGGGTACTACTGAACTACATACAGGGTAACCACTGAGGGATCTTTTTGCCAGCTGAAGCACAGTTTTCATGTACAACTAAATTAAATGCGGTGGGTTTTTAATGTCTAATACTTAATAATGCATGCAGGAACTTAGTGATACTTCTTGTTAAGTTACTACACATCTTCTGTTATATCATAAATATCTTTACTTTGTTCACTTGTCTTATCTGATTGTACTACAATAAACCTTTTTCACAGCAGCCATTTTGACATGAAACAGTTCCATGCAGGTCAAACAGAGTCAGGGTGCTGCTGTTGTGCATGTTGCCTCACTGGACAGTCTCTGCTACAGTAAATGGAACTGAACCTTCATTACTATCACCTGTGTTTACCTACCATTTCATGTCAAAATGGCTGCTGTGAAAAAAGGTCTTTTAGCTAAGTTGTGCCAACCTTAAACTCCATCTTGCTGTCGAGTATGCCTGTGGCAGCACAGTCCATTTATTTCTGAGAAGTGTCCGTCCATGATTAAAAGAGTGGCAACTAACTATACTTTGCTTAATTCCTAACATTAAATAAAAACCAACCAGCCAGTGTAAAACTAGAAGTTTGACTTCTGTTCCATCAGCGTTTCCATCCATCGACTCCAGTCAAAACAGACTTTCTCTTGCAGCTATAATTTGGGTTTGATGACAAATACCACACATGAACAAAAATGATTAGGTAAATATTGAGGAATTTTCTTAAAATGTGTAAGTTTTAAGACACAATTTTAAAAATGCTGATGGTAATAAATACAAGGCATTTAAAGAAAAGTCTTAGCTTACCAATATCAGAGGTGAGATGTAATCAGTCACAATTTTAGTTAAGCTCAACCCAGATGCTGACACGGGACAGGAAGGTAAGGTGAAAACAAATAAGAATACTGTAAGGAATGGAGAGATGTGTCTGGCTGAGATAAGGTGGAAGGAATCCCGGTGAATGCTTGGCAGAAGGAATCCCAGGGATAAGAACTGGCTGACGGGCTTGGTAGATAGTGAAACGGCCTGACCTAGTCCTGAGACAAGGAAAACAGGTCTTACTGACCTGAGACAGACAGGCAAACAAATCAAACTGATGCAAAAATAAAAAAGCTTTATAAGCGAAAGCATACCGCATAAACTAACCATGAGAAGCTCTATGAGCCAGCAGGACGGACTGTTCTTCGGTCACAGGTGATGGCTTGATTGCAGAGAGGTGTGCTGATTGCTGATGATTGACAAGTGTGCAGAGAGCAGAACCAGAGCAAGGAAAAGTGACCTCACCCACACAGAGACAGGAAAAGAGGAAACAAGCGAAAAAATACTGAGGTGTGGCCACGACAATATCGATGTAATTTATGTGAGTGTTTAAATTAAAAATATTGTATATGAAATTAATATATTAGCAATAAAAACAAATGCCACGAAATCAGAATTATTATTGCAACAATGTTCAATAAGTAAACAAAACCTTTTATGAAATTAGTTTTCAGTAGGTGCATCACACCATCATGCACCTTGCTGAAGAAGATTGATTCATGTCTCTTCTAGAATACCACTGTCATAAATATGGACAGTTATACAAGTGTATTTGTGTTGAGTGTATCACTTAGAATCAAAAACTAGCGAGTTGACAACTTTGCTAACAGCAAAACATCAAGCAATCAAGGTCAACAACACAAGACATAACAGCCAGCTAATATTACTTACTAGTCCAACAGCAAGAAGCCAAACTCGGCATCTGTCTTTCAGCCTTTTATTTCACGAAGCTCTCGCCAACGACTAAAAGTCAGCCCCTTCGGTCTTTTCACCTCTGTCATAGAGGCTGCTAAGCCTTGTCACTATTCCTCACCGTCCCAGCTCCAGTTCTGGCATGACACCTGCTCTGTTGCCCATCAGCTTGGGCTGAAAAGCTACTCTTCCTGGTGGTCCAAAATGCCTGTGGTACAAACATTAACACTCCTCCTGGTGGTCTTAGCTCACAGTCTGGGCAGCCTGAGACAACAAACAAACTGAGCTAACATTAGCTAGCATCAGCTAACACCAGCTATAGATTGCGACAGTTTGCTTTACTGTCCATCAGGAAACTCTGTAAATTGGTGAAGCTGGAAGAAATCAGAGGAAAAGCAGAACACATTTTCTTCATAAAATATGATCCAGTTTCATGAAAATCAGTGAAATAGTGGTGACTTAGTAATCATGCAGAAACAGACCTACAGGGTACAAGAGTGGGAATGACAGAGACACCATTCACCTGATTACATGTCAGTGTAGCAGCAACATGATTTAAAATCTGTTATTTAATGATAGAAAAGTTATTAAATGTTGCTTTAAAATGAAATAATGAAAATAAATATATCATACTTCACATAAGTACAGACTACACTTTTATTCCATACTATATATTCTGAGATATATGCAGTAACTTCTTCATGAAAGGTAATTGTGTATTCTGTCTGGTGAATTTCATATAGACACTGAGCTCCAAATCAGTCAAAAGCAGAGAACATCCTGTTCCCATTCCTCAGGACTTTCCAAACCATCCCCAGCATCACCCAGGGAATGATGCAAGCCCATTCCAGGAGGGAATAGTAGGTGTTGCCACAAATGAGGCAATACATAGGATGAACATGAGTTACGTTAAGTGTAGTGAACAACTTAGGATAAATTGAATTTTTATTTCACACAATCAGTAACACATTCTTGTGGTGATCAGAAAGATAGTCAGGGCCACACACTTAGATATAATGTGCTGTAGATCCAACACTTAATATCTGTCACCACACAGGCCCAATACAGGGGTGTTAAGAAAGTAATGTCTTCCACTGGCCTCGAACAAACAACACTTCCGTAAGCAACTTCCTTTTCCAAGGGTGGTCTGCTGTCCAAGTGCTAACAGGTCCCAGCTCAGCTCTGCTGCTGTGCTTTGCTTGTTTTGCAATACAGCGAGAGGGAGGTATGGCATGTAGCCATGGTGGTATGCATGCTATTGTGTTACTTTCAGCATGGCTGCATTGAACCTCACAATTATAATGACCACAAAGGTCAAATAAATGGTCTGGTGTTAATTCAGTGCAGAAATGATTAGGGAACACACAGACTCTGATCGACTCTGTGATAGAGTTGTGAATGGGGAAACAACATACAGAGAGGTCAACATATTGCAAGTGACAGGCAGAACAATAGCAGACCGGTGGCTTCTATTTAAACTTGTGTGATTAAGATTTAATTACCCACACAGAAGTGAACGCACACGCTGAAACATATACATATGCTCACACTCACGCATTCACAGACTACCAGTCTGGAGCCTGGCAGACTCCTGCTCTGATCCCACCCTCATGCAGCCTTGCAGGGGGCTGAACAGTGTGCCAGGCCTGCCTCGCGCCCAGACGGATGCCCAGTGCACGCCCCCATACCAACAGAGCTGCTGCCAAACCACACAAGGAGATAGTAAATGAGAGCAGAGGGTTCTGTTCAGCTTCCTCACACACACATACACACCATGTGGTTTATTTTATCTGACTCATACCCACATACACACACACAAAACACAATACAGGCAGGCAGGCAGCAATTAGGTTCCTGTTCATCGGTGAACTAAGTATACTAGCTCTATAAATCTTCAAGCTAGCGTTTTTTAAGTGTACAAACTAAAGTGCTCGGGTGGTAAGTTGAGGGATTCACAGGATGTTGCTGCTATTGGTCATTTGATTAGTAGACACTCTTGACTTGATGGCATTCAGATAGAATAAGATAAAGATAAAAATCAGTCTCAGATCTCAGTCTCAGGTCGAGACACAAAATGGGATGGTGCAAGTCGTTTGGCTGTGTCTTTCATTGATTACGTCATTGCAGTTGCACAAATAAAACATAAGCTGGTGGATCCACCAGACAGATCGTCCATAAATAATGTATAAAAAATATAAGTAAATACAGGCAAAATGCATTTTTGTGATAAATATATGATATTATATATTATACTGATCATCTCTTCTCACATTAAATACATAATTATCATATTAAACGTTCTTTTGGCACCATAATTCATGGATTTGTTTTGTACTTGTCATCATGAGGGAAAACAAACTGTACTCCATCAAAAATACTTGCAAAATTAAAGCTCTTAGAGCTTGGTGCTGTAAATTCAGCAACCTCAGAAAGTTGTTAGTGACTCCCTATTTAAAAACACGAAAAATCTTCAAAAGTCACGAGTGGGATATTTACTGATGTATTTTATGTTGTAGAACAAAACATGAAAATCTCTCAAGCTTGTGATAACCACAGATTTTTTTTTCCATTCATCTAACCAAAAACCAATTCAAAAAACCCAATGACTTCGAGACGAGAGAACCGGAAGAGCAAAGATTTCTGAGTTGAAGGACCCATTCCTACAGTACTCTATAATGAGTGCCATGTACATCATCTTAGTCACGAAAACTGCCCTGTGTTAAAACAGCACAGGGGGCTAAGCTGTGAGACAATGAAATTTAAAGGCTTATTAAATGCCAAAGCACTGCACAGTGATTTGTAATATTAACAGACAGGATTTTACAACTAGCTATCAACGCTTTAACTATTGTATCTTCTGTTGCAAAGCAAACAGTAGAAATATAGCATTCATAAGAACGTACACTTGCAGGTTTATACATTGGTCCTCAAACAAAGTTTATGACTTACTAAATTAGTCTAGGACTAAACATTTTATGCTGAGGGGGAGATGAATGTCTGTCCCAAATTTCATGTCAATCCATCTAAACCACAAATGTCAATTACAAGTTGGCACTAGAGGAAAAGTTTAGGAGATGACCAAACTGAGTGGGACACATCATCTAGGTATGAATGCCTGCACAAAACCTTGTGCCAATCTATCTTGTAGTATGTTGTGATATTTTACCGGATAAGTTAAAATGTTGACCTGCTGGTGGTGCTACAGGAAAAGTCAGGGATTACCAAAGTCAGTACGTTTAATCCTCTATTGACCATGAACGGCTGTACACAATTTCTTGGCAATCCATCAATTAGTTGTTGAGATATTTCAGTCTTGACCAAAGCACTGGACTGAGCGACTGATCCACCGACAGATTGACATTGCCATCCCTAGATCCATGCTGCAAGCAGGGCTACAAATGAATGATGGAGTTGAACTTTCCGTTTAATGGGAAAATAACAATATATGATTGAATGCAAAAAATTAGGCGATTTTACGGTATTCCCTATTAGAGCATGTGAGTTAATGTTACTCCGTGGTTGGCAAAATATATTTTACAAAACTAATTCCTCTATTGGGAATGGTGAATTGTGAGTAATACTTTTTAAAACAAATATCTAACGGTGTGGAGCAGAACTTTGGAATTGCTTTCTATTAATGTTCCTCTTGATTGGATCCAGAGGGCCACATTACATACAATGTTGCCTGTAATATCTCATTTGACTGCAATTGTTTCAGACTCTTAACCAACAGATTAGTCATCACTTTCTACAGTTAATCACTTAAACCAGCAACAGCAGAGAGCAGAGTGTGAACCAGAGGCTCCACCGCAGGTCACACTCCACAGCAAAGGCTGTGAGCCATTCACACACACACACACACACACACACACACACACACACACACACACACACCAACACACACAGACATACACAATCAAGGCTGGGAACCACTGACATGAGGTCAAGACCTCCCCTACAGCTGAGTTGATTAAACACGTTTCTACAACCCACACACTGCCCAATAAAATGTGCTGTGCTGAGGATGATGACTGTGTTGCACAAACTGGGAGCATCACTGGCTCCAGCCTTCCCAGAGAGCCCGGCCCAGCGGGTGAGACTAAGGTACAACACCCTGCTGCAGTGGCTCCACTTCCACCTACGCACGATACCTTAAGGGAGCAATCATCCTTGACTTCTTATTAGGAGGATAATGCCTGTTTCTACATGTGTATATGTGTATATGTATGAATGAATATTTCCTCCACAGACCCTCCAAGTGGGGGCAAAGGTTGCTTCTGAACCATGGTGCTGCATAATCCGGCCCTGAATGAAGGCAGCGGGGGTGAAGATAAACATTCCTGGACAATGAGACCCTCCTTTACCCCCTGCTGTACTCATACCCACTTAAAATCTGCTTACCCACAATGCAACACTTGGCTCAAGCGAATAGCCCCTCTGGAACCGGTGCAATGCCACTACAGAATAACACAGCCCCACTCCTAGAAGCCACAAGTGTCAGCTATGGCTCAGATACAACCCTTCTGGGCCCTTACTGAGCACATTATATCCAATTCAACTGGTCTTAATATACTTTAATAAGACCTGTTTTCGATTAATTCTCCCTTGAAACCGGTAGTAACACGGCTACTAGGCACATATAAAAATTGAATGAATGGAGAAGGGCTGCCAGAGAGTCAGGAGGGGGAAAATAGGAATCCTTGTGGATTTGTCCTCACCAGCTGGCTCTTGAGCCCAATATAATGGTTGTGCCCATGGCTCTCAGAGCACCAGTAAGAGGAAATATTTGCCCAGCCTGTAATGTGTTTAAGGTGCACAGTATGATTCAGTTCAAGTCATAAAGCCCTCGCATGTCCTCGCCTGAGAGGGAGGACAGAGCTGCTCTGCCTATATTCCCCTCAAGTGAACAGGGACAATGGCTTTGTGTTGTGTTTGGATCCAAACGTAAAAAGAAAAAGCCAGACATTTCAGACAAGCCTGGGGTTAAATAAGCCAAAAAATACTTACAGCACCCGTAGGAAACACCACACTGGGTCGGTATAGAAATGCCTGTCTGTTCCATGTAATGGATGGTGATAAAAAGTCCCATGTCCCCCAGTGCACCTGCTGTTATGAAGCCTAGCTGCAGAAACACTACCACAACGAGTGACTCATAAATAGTCCCCTATTTGTCATCCAAGAATGAAAATAAAAAAACACGGTGATGGTGGTGGTGATATTAATGCACAAGGTGAGCTTGAAGACCATGAATCTTTTCCATTTCCTGTCCAGCAAGTGAAGCAGACGTGAAGGGGCGAAAAAACTCTGATCATCGTGTACTTTCAGCACAGCTCCGAATCTTTATACAATTTCCTGTTTCAAATGTGCAGCAAAGTAAAAAAAAAAAAAAAAAAAAAAAAACTGTCACAGACAATTAGCTTTTATTGAAGAACATATTTATTTTTGGGATTAACTTGTTACCTAGCAACTCCAAATGAAGCCAAAATCTGCATTGAGAGTTGATTTTGGATAACATTTATGCAATTAGGGGCAAGTTTAGTAATAAAAATCAGCCATTAATGCCACCATTTAGTGGGCTTGTACACACCATGATGGCTAACATATGGCAAACTTGTTTAAAATATTAAGATCTGCTTGTCCTTTCACACCACTATGTTCCTACTCGTTGCTGTTTCGCCCCGTGCCAGACACCATGGCTAACCCATATGAAGATTAATGATTCCAGATTTCCCTCAACTTGAAGGGCAAGCTATGGCTCATTATACAGTTATTAAAAACAGCAAATTATTACAACATTTATTATCCCGGGCAATCTTATTTGCCCCACCAATGTCATAACTTCCATTTCTGCCATTTACATTGGAACGAATGTGTCACATGTGCCACAACTGCACACTCACAGTAAGCTACAGTATGTGAATGTAGAACAGAGGTCCCCGAGCCCCTCCCCTTATCCTCTCACTGTCTTGTGAAGTACATACAGTGTATACAATGGATGCATTTACATGCCATAACAACCTGCTTTAAAAGCACAGATTACTATCAGTGATCTATAGCGTGGAGCCCACTGGGTCATTTCCTGTCAGTGGTTTCACTTGTTGTGCCTTTGAAGCAGCGGCTTTAATAATAGGACCCAACAGAACTAATGAAAATGCTCTCTGTCAGATTAAAAGGGAAGCTTCAGTCTCAGCCACCTAACCACATTGAGCACAAACATTAAAACACATGCACACATGGAGGCATGCGTGCACACATACACATAGTTTACAGAAGTGGTTTACACAGGGAGGACCATTCCTTCTGATGTGTGGATGACTGCTAACCCTCTTAACAACACTGAGAATACCATCAGTGTCCTGTTTCTCACAGTGGTAGAAAAAAGAAAAAAACAAGTGGATTGAAGTCAAAGAGGAAAGGTAAGCGGAAATAAACACCAATTCCTCCAAAATGTGTCATGTGATTCTTTGTACCCCCTTTTTTTTCCATTGTAGACACTGCAATGTGTGCTGTAGTGGTGGTCTTGTGCTTAATGAATCCACTTCAGTGCAGTTCCTCTCCGTAAGCCTTTAGGTTTAATCCCCCAGTCTGGAGCAGTGATAGTCTGGCCCAGGGGATGACATCTGTGAATCGTTCATTAACTTGTAACCAGCAGCAGATGTCTTTAAAAACAACTCGCTACATCTACGCCTTATTTCATTCCCTGCAACAGTCATTTTTGCTTTGCTTCATTCACACAGAGCCGTTTATTGACCTTACTTTGGAAAGAGTGTCCAATTTTATGACAATATTACAGAACAACGTAGTGCAAAGCTGAACTAAAGTAGTAAATGGCAAGCCAGAACTATAACTGCCGACAAGCAAAAAGATTGTTTTCCTTTTATCAGCAATCAGTTCATGAAATAATTCACTTTATTTTTCTATGTATTTCTTTAGACAATGTTGTCATAACATTATATTTATTTTGACGTACATGTTTCTTGTCTTGTTTCTTGACACGGACAATGGTAGTGAAGTTCTATGTCTCAATTTCGAATACTTCTGTTAATATACTTTTATGTAATACGCCGTGTGCACTATGTACTTCCTGGCGTAGTTTGCTAATTTCAGCTGTTGTCTAAATTCTAAAACAGACTTTGACGATCATTGTAATGTTGAAATGACGATCGTAAC
The DNA here is from genome assembly GCA_946959425.1 of Argyrosomus regius. Classification (NCBI taxonomy): domain Eukaryota; kingdom Metazoa; phylum Chordata; class Actinopteri; family Sciaenidae; genus Argyrosomus; species Argyrosomus regius. The sequence goes on along the minus strand of OX336884.1, from coordinate 7,951,186 downwards.
ATGTTATTGCTTTTTCCTCTTTGCCGAATTTCAACCGGAATTGCAAGCAAAGCATTAGCGGCAACATTTGACTGCCAAAATATAAATACAAAAATACATAAATACATATGTACAACTTACATTTGTCACTCTACCTCCAGCAGCTTCCTTGGCCTCAATTTTACAATGCTGGTGGTCCCTCCCCTGCCACTATGTAGCCAAAATGGCGACCATTGAGGGCGAGAAGTGTCCAACATTTCACACTTAATGTCTTGCTGGCTTAACACTTTAGCGGCTGTTACAGTACAAGAGTTCATACAGTGATGCTACAGCAGTACACAGTATAGTATAGCTAGGCTATTGTCATTACAAGCACTGACTGGTGATGATAGTAAGCTTCAGCTATGTAGCTTATTATTATTTATTTTATGATGTATTAAATTATATTTTTTGACTAGCCTGTGAACCTGTTAACATTTTGTCAGTTTCGGGACTCCAGAGCACAAATGTCACTGGGTTGAAGTGCTAAGCTGTGAAAATGAATAGCCTCCTGTGTAAAATATATAGTGCCACTTTGAACACCTGTGAAAGATGTTCAGGCACTTAAAACTGTTGTGTATTAGGCCTCAAGATGGACATGGAGCTAAAAAGCAGGGTATTTCAACGCTGACAGCCTCCCTATGGAAATATCATGTGTGATTTCAGGGGGGCTAACCAGAGCAGGAAGACTGTGGTCTATGTCTTCCAGGGTGATATATATGTGACACAGTGTGATTCATCTGCTACTGTGCATCCATAAGCTGTCTGGCAGATTCAGCTTTTTTTCTCTTTTGGGACAATGATTATACAGTGTGGATCTCAGGCTAAATTAGCCGTGACTTGCATTAAAACATTTCTCTTTGCCCATATACCAGGCAGATTTAGCATAGAGAAGACTTTTATATGTGTTTATTTGATGTTTTGAGGACCATAAAAGTGAATAAGTGGGACGTGCATCGCATAAAGAGGTGATCGAATGTGTGTGTGTGTGATGAAAGACAAGTGCCACAGCCAAATATATGTTGTTAGGGCATTACACTATGATGTTGGAAATGAATGAGCCACCAAAGTCATGCACTGGATTTGTACCATTCATGAGGATACGTCATAGTGAATTACAAACCCTTAACAGTGCCGTCATGCTGTTAAGGCTCAATCGACCATATCCAATCCTTTGGCTGGAGGTAGCACTTGTGTCATGCAGTGCGACATGATAGATTTCACAAATGTTTTTGAAATCACATAATTGTACACTGAAGTGAAACAAGCAAACGGCAGTTTCGGAGTTTAGCCACATATATTATAACCATAGACAATAATGAAAGGCTTCATCATACAGTCACATGAAATGTATTTTAATAAAACACAATGTACACATATGCAGTCCTATGACCATACATTTGCTGGATCCTAATTATTAAACCTAGAATATGTCAAAGCATAGTTTTATTTGTCTTTTTTCTTCTTCTTCTTCTTCTTCTTCTTTAAAACATTGAAATCAGTAGATGAGGTCAAATGAATGTAATACAACACTTTGCGTGACATGAGACAAAAACCTTTTCCACGTGTTAAAGATATGCACTGTTATAAGGAACTCAAAGAATATTTCAGCATATAAGAGTAACAGTATGAGGCAAAAAATTCTGACTGAACAAAAAAAGTACAAAATAGAATTAATAAATAAATCAAATATATACCATATAAATGAAATAGCTATGTGGCGGCTATGTTTATTATTTGTTTTTAATCATTTTAATCTGTAGCTTGGTATTACAACCTTTTTATCTCTAAAACATTTAGAATGGTGAACGAGTCAATACTGAAAATACAGTAATAAGCTTTCATAATTAGATAAACTATGTACACATGAGTCTGTTGCCATGCTAGTCGAACAACTAAATTTCTTCTTTTTTTTATCCACACTATACAGTTAGAGCATAAAGCGGTCTGAACGTAAACAGTTTGTGCTGAGAATAAAATACTTTGCAACTATGCATGGTAATTTCTTTAATATTACTCTCAAAAATGTACATAACATAAAGGCCACACATGGGAACACTCCGTCTCCATTTATAGGGGAAGGTGAGGGTAGTTTTGACATAAATATAGGAACAAAAAAACAGTCTCTTTCAGTTCAAGATGCCATTTTCTTGTCCATCAGCATCATTTGCTTCAGCCGAATCTCTTTTGTCTCTTCATCCTCCATCTTTTTTTTTTTCATCCTCCCTGGTTCAACCTACCCCCCCTTCCACGAGCAGTTTAGCTTGCCAACTCCCTCTTCCACCTCCCTCCATCCAGCTCTCCCACCTCCACAGTCTCTGGTTGCCCCTCCGTCTTCCATCACCCTGCACGGTTAATGACATTGTTAATGACGGGAAATGAGTTCAGTAATGTCAACTGTAAAGGTCCACAAGGCAAGGCAAGGGGTGGGGCTGAGAGAACAGAGTCACCTGGCTGGTCACTGCAGCAGGGGGAGAAGCAGCGGGAGGCAGAGGCATGAAGCATGTGTTTAGTGTGTTGATACTGATATTGTACGTTAGACATATATTTTCGTAGTGACGGAATTGTGAGTCATGGTTTTGTCCTGGAGGGCAGGGGCGGGTGGTGGGGTTGGACTGGGAAGCAGGTGGGGAGGTGGTGGGGTTCAGGATAGTCGTCAGTCAGAATATGGGTGCAGCAGCAGCTAGCAGCTTTGCGTTGGTTCTTTGTTCAATGGGAAGTCCGTAGTTTCAGTCCTCACTGGCTGGTGCGCGCAGAGGCCAAGTGGTCGCTGTGCTGGTTCTGGGCCCGAAACCGCAGCCTCTGCTTATTCTTCTTCTTTGGTTCTTTGGATCGGTGCTTCCCTGTGCCACCTGGGAATAAAAAAAGAGAAATGGTTATCCCTTTAGTCAGTACTACCCAAACTTGTTAGATGTCAAAGACCTTCTGTTCAGTGTAATGTGGTCTGTTTCTTTAGCAAATGGTACATGGCGACAATGGGTGGATTACCAGCAGAACAAAGTGGCCAACTGGCCTGGGCCCCCAGACGCGCAGGGGCCCAGAAGGCCAAAGATTGTCTGTGTGGCAATTACTTTGTGGTAACTTCATTCATTGCAAATCAGCCTGAAACACAATAACAACTAAAATGGTAAATGCCCCAAGGTAACCCTGCAACCCTGTCTTAAAAAGGGGCCCTGTGTCAAAATTCACTTTTAATCTAATTTTCTTTGACAAAAATGTATACAACTGTTAGCTTAGTACTCATAGGGAGACTGACTAGAAGTTCTGAAGCCTATAAAGAACCGAGAGTCTCTTTTATCTGGTATTTTTATTTTGAAAGGATCCACACAGTTCCATCTCATAAACTCATTGACCTGGCCTTGCTATAGAGAGATTGTTGGCAACTGTGTACTGAGCATATTTGCTTTTAGTGCACTGTGGGCAGTGCTCTACTACTATGACTGCACACACTTGAATATTAATCAGACTGAAACAATCATCCAGTTTTGTCCTGCGGAATTTGTACCTTATCGTGTCTTTCAAAACACTGACAGGATAATGGAACATGTTGAAGGTGCGAAGGATCACTTTTCCAACAACAGATTAATGACCTGTGAGCTTCACTTTGATTTGATTTTAAAACAGCAGTATGTAAAAAGACAGTCACGCAACAGACTGCTGTGGAATGGATTACATGGACTCAACCTACTTATTTTGGGCTGGAGTTCTCAGGATTTGGGGCTTGAGTTTGGATTTGATTACACTATCCAAGCGTTGGTAAAAATTTGAAAAAGGTGCTGAAACAATTTTGATTATAACTAAAAGAAAGTATGCTTTGAGTCTTAGTGGTTCATCCCAAAAAGCCACTGATGTCTAACATGTTATGCAACTTTTGCCAACGAAAGGGCAGAATTACACAAGAAGTGAACCTTATACTGTAGGTCTTCATAGAAGGTCTTCGTTTGCTCCAACCCTCAGGACTGAACCTCAGCTTTAAACAAATGTCTGCTCAGCCCAACACTTTTCACTGTCACTGCAACGGAGAGGGGAGATAAGTATGGGATGTTGCATAACTCTCCAAGTTGGAAAGGTCCCCCAGCCCAAGGTTAATCCATCCCAGGTTTCACTGGGATGGGCAAGGCATGCTGGGAACTGACTTCCTGCTCTCATGGAAGCTTTGTGTGGTGGAGGTTCTGCACCCACGGCTCTCTGTGACAGAGAAAACTCTGGCTACTGAACCACAAGGCAACAATCTGGCTGCCAAGGCCACAAATAAGATAACGAGGTGTGTGTGCGAGATGTATGTGTGCGAGGGGGAGTAAGTGTGAGGGAATTTAAGGGGAAAAAAAATCTAATGGAGGGAAAAGTGGAGTAAGGCTTGGATGATGAGACGCTATCTGGATCCTGATCTAGAACACAAAGAAACAAGCCACGCTATGGTTCGCTGAGGGGGGAAGCACAGGAAAATGCTACAGAAAAACAAGTCTTGTTGTTTCGTTGCCTGATTCTGGGTCTTATTACTGCACTTGTTCAGATTTTTTCTTCTTTTCTCTCATGAAAAACAGGTAACGGTGTGTAAAATGTGGCATTATCTCTAATTGCCTTCTCATATGTGCTGGCATTGCGGTGGCCTTTTAAGCACCCCTACAAAAGACCTATTTCCCATTCTCATAGGCAACACTGTGAGGTAGATTTGAAAATATTCACTCGTTTAAGCCGACACGCATGAGAAAGCAAGATATTGCTCTGCTAATAGGGTCTCCCACTGAATAATACAGATGCATGCAAACTTCAAACAATCTCAGAGCTATTTCCTGCAATTAATCTAATCTTGTTATTTTGAGTCACATTGCCAATCTGAGCCATGGCAGTAAAGTTTCTCGCGCACAGCTCCTAGTTAAAATCACCCTTTGAAAGCAACTTTTGCATCTCTTCCATCAAAATTTCATGCCCTTCAATTGAAAACTATTACCAGAGGACTTTGTACACTTGCTCAGCTGATGCCACTTTAGATTTTTTTGCGTGACCTATGGTATGATAATGTTTGTTAAAGTAAATCTGGAGCTGAAAGGCATTTGGCCTATAGGTTCATTTTCCTAATTGCTCTTTAAAGAGGTAATTTTCATTCAAAACAGTGTTGCTAGGTACCTGATAAACATGGCTTTCAGTGCAATCAACTCAAAATGAATTACATTTGATGGCAATAAAGTACATGGTGCGGCATTAAACTCCCTCTGTAACGGGCAAAGCCTTCGTGGGCCATTCCTTGGACGCAAGGCTGCATTTAAACCAAAAAAACCTGCATTTACAGCAATTGCTTGAAACACAAATACTTATGTGAGAGTTAAGTTAAAAAGTAGTTTTCCTGGCTAGTTCAGGACTGGGCAGGAGATCTGTAATCCAAAGAGTTTTACGCTCTCTGCAACAGCGATCACAAAACTGCAAGAAAGAAACAAATTTACCAGCTGCACATGAAGACTGAGCCACCGAGTTCAAGAGGTATAAAATGCAGATATGTTGTAGAATTTATAGGTCCACTCGTCATCTTACACTGACAACTTTTTGAAGCTTTGTGATCAAACTTTGTGGGCAAATCATATAATTTCACCTGTTTCTTCATATGCCTTCTTTAACTTTTCCAAGCCATGCTCCTTATCTTTAACTTTTTACCTTACCTTAACCTGTTTACCTGTAACAAGCTACAACATGCATGTGAGGAAAAATGAAAACATTAAAAAGCCCTGGACTTCTCTGCCCTACAAAGGCAACATGCAGTAAGTACCACTAACTATTAGCTAAAGCAAGAGCTGACTGATTTATGTGATTTGGTGTAGTGAAGCTACCATTCACACATTCGTACATATTCCAAATCACATATTCAAATGTATTGACTTATAAATTAATCTATTATATTGACTGCAATATAAATATGCTAGATGTATCAGACACCTAGCAGGAAGAACTAGAAAGCTGAAAGAACACACGTCCCATTAAGATTAAACTTTAAACTCTAGCTTGTATTCCAATATTTATGTGAGGGTAAAATAACTAATAAAGGCATAAAATGAAGCTGTGCTTGTCTGTTTCCAAGGCCTTTTGTCTTATTATGTTGTGACTTGTAAGTTGATGACAGCCATCAAGGCAGCATCCAAGTCAAATAATCATGCTACACATGGGATATACAAAACATTGTTCCTATAAAAAAGAGTTCTGGAAGTCTTTATAGCAGAAACCAAGTGCACCCAGTTGATGCTTTCCAGTCATCACTTTTAAACTGTTCCCTTCTACAACTCATTAGATTCTGGATATTGTAAGGATACTTAATTCTCACAAAACCGGGTGATAGATCCGCTACAAACTGTTCTACTATACAGAAAACCTTACTCATCACAGACTTTTACCAATCCTGGAAAAATAAATGTAATTGCTATAAAGATATTGATATGTTGTGACTTTTATGAGCCTCCAGTTTCCCTGCAGAAACTGAATCCAATCACGCTTCTCAATACCAGCATTATCAATGTGTTTCAAGCCAGCTCAAACTTCCCCAACTAACTGGTGACACACATAAACACACTTACACAACGATTTCAGACCATATTTCATAACTCAGTCTCAGTGCTGACAGCTAGAGGGCAACCAATCCCCACATAAGCCCCTTCCCCCAGCATCTGATACAGTCCTAGTGAGATGGCCTATCATATCTACCCAAGAACTCACATTTAGTCTTTCCTCAGAGCACTACTCACTCTGAACACTGAGCTTTCATCATCTCATATTTACGACCGATGTAATCACTTAAGCTGATTACCAGGGTTCACAGAGGAAACAGTTTAATTTGCCTGGAAAGAAATGATTAAGTCATCTGAATTGCTTTCAAAACCAAGAACAAATTCATAAATCTTACAGCATGTAAAGATAATTTTGTCTTGGAAGGAACAGTAGGTTTCAAATAATCTTTGTCTTTGTTTTGCGTCGTAACTGGCCCAGTAAGGATCAAATCAGGAGTATGGCTTTTATCAGACAATTATGATGCCTCTTTATGCTTTTCTTTCCGTTCTGGCTGCATTTACTATCACTCCAGCAAACCATAATTTCACCAATGTTTAGTTTTCCTTCATAGATACAATCTTCCTCTGCCAGCTTGACATTTGTGTTTGAGTTTAAAATGAAACGTTAATCAAACAAACAAACAAAAATCTCATGAGCAAATCAAAATGTTTTGTATTTCGGAATCAGAAGCAGAGCCTGTGGTAGGATGGTTGTTTACCGCTGTCAAAAATGACCTTTGCGGAATTCTTTTATGTATCGGCGAGTGTGCGGGCGCGCATTTGTGAATGATATACATGCCCTTTATGCCTGTGCGTCAGTGATTGTGAGCTATATCACCTATGTGAGCTTGAGAAATACTTAGTGTCATTTCCAATCTTTACAGCTGCCAAACCAGTGAGCGCAGAAATATTAAACTCCTCTGCACGCACTGTGGTGGACGGTCCTCAATAACCTCTCAAAGCCAGCCGGGATCCACCGCTTTTTCTTTTTCTTCCCCATCACACTCCCTTTTCCCCTCTCCATGTCCCTGTGATGCTATTTGAGGCTCTCAGCAATAATCGAGATGACTGCATGGTGAAGATCCAACTAAGAGTTAAGCGCTATTAGACGTATCATATTATTAGGCTCGCACTCCAGAATAATATCTCCTTGCGGAATGGCAATATGACTACTTGTCCAACTGATGCACTGAAAGATAATCAGTCAAATCCATATCCAGGGGGAAGGAGGCCAAAGCCAAAGCTCCCTTCATCTGTGTCAAAGCTAATATCTTTGTTTTGGAAAAGGGAACCAAACTCAAGAATATGCATAAGTTTACGTGAGAGAAAGCATTATGCAATAGTTTCATATTCCTCTAAAATTTGCCGTTTATTTACCTTGATTTAACAGATCATACTTTGGATTATATCTCTACTTCTTTGGTGGCCCTGAGGCTACTGTGTATCTATCTATACGTTACCCTATAATCACAGAGGCCGTGACCTGCTAAAAACGAGCAATGCACCAACTGTCGGCACAAGCCAAGTGATTTCATCCACTAACGGCTCCAGCGGCAGTGCAGGAATCGAAGGCCTAATCTTATCTCCATTGCTTGCGGTTTGAGAAAAATCGATGGCTGACCTCGAGAAGGCATTAAGACATACGGTAAATGGGATCCTATACTGCTGAAAACTCTCCCCGGCTCTCCTGTTACCCCATCCCTCCACTCGACGCAGACAGTCAATTAATAACTTTGGTAGGACACAGAGGGAGGGGGACAGAAAAAAAAATCCAAACAATTTTGAAGAAGATTCGGGTGGACTTAAGGAAGGTAAAGCCGGAATTTTTGGCGGCTCGTCTTTTTCATAAACAGGCCAAAGCGGAGGCCATTATTTGTGAGGGAAGGAGAGAACTACTGGCGCCAGTGAGATTTGATTTCAGTGGCAGAAATTGGATTAGCAGCCATTAAGGGCCTCCTCACACATACATTTATAATGCTGTGAAGGGGAAAGGATCTGTAGCCAGGCAGTGCTCTCTTTACTCACACACCGACAACTCCTCTGTCTGGGAAAAGGTTACGGACGCTGACACTGCCCTATACTGCTGCTCAACTTAGTTTTCAGTTGATTTATAGGTGGGACACAGTGGTATGACCTCAAGTGACCCATAGTTCATTAAGGCGTAGACCAATGGTAGGCCAAAACTTTTAATGGTGCTTGGTGCTGTTGTCTGTCTGCAGGGAAATGCTGTAGAACAGGGATTCGACATCTGAGGAAGAAGGGAACTTGATATAGATGAAAATAATGCTTAAGTGTAAAAAGGCAGAAATTTGTAACAAATACGGGTCTGGACAGAGTGAAAAGGCTACAATATTTGGGAGGAACACTACTGGGAAATACTGTGGCAGAGACACAGACGTCAGATGTAGGAAAAAAGAAATCAGCCTTTTGACAGAGAGGACAATCATTTACAAGAAGCTCATCTTGCCAACAGACTGACAAGAGGCTCTCTGCACAACGTCACTTAGCCCTAACAAGGTTACTCTGGATCACACTCTTTCATTCACTCTTTCATTCTTTCGTTCCCTTTCCCCCCATGCTCTGCTTACTATCACCACGCTGCAAGGCGAGAATGATTTAAAACATACGCATTCCGATTTAAAAAGCTAATGTTGGGATTAGGTCGGTCATTATTTTCTCATCTATGACCTGGTGGAGGATCTGCGCAGAGATTAAAAAAGCAGGTTAGCTCACCGCTCGGCTCTTTGATGCTTCGTTTCACTGACAATAAGTTAAAGCGAAAACCCGACTCGGAGATTAACGTCTCTAAGCGGAGAAGTCCCGGCAAAACATGCATGACTGACACCGTGATTAATATGCCTGATGGTCAGTGCAGACAGTATGTTTTTTCCCCTCTGGAGAGGGGCGATCCCATGAGCAAGAAGCAGCCATGACCTGCCCAGAAAGGCTACAGAACAGATGACAACCCCGAACATTAAAGGTCCTCTCCATCAGTCTAGTCAAAGTTCAAAGTCATGCTCTGCTACATTACACAATATGGGAACTGTACCTGTAACTGTAGCTGTTTGGGTTACCACCTCTGGCTGGAGTGCTCAAAGGTATGTTATTAAGTAGAAACCTTCCATGACAGAAGCTAAATTAGGCCAACTCCCAAAAAGCTCCAAAGGTAAAAAAAAAAAATTGCTTTCCAGAGCTGTTTCCTCTACAACGCCTTCACTTAAACACTTATGCTGTGTTTGTGAAATGTTGGAAAGTTGGGAATTACTTCTTCCTGCTGTACTAGGGAAAATAAAATGGAATAATCCCTTAGGTCAGATTTCCAAGTTGGAAACTTGGGGCATGATTATTTCTCAGGTTTCTAAGATGCACTTTGATGATGGAATGCCATCATGACATTGAAATCCTTAAAATACTCCTACGGTTGTTGTATTGCTAGGTACACAAGTCAACATATAGCTTTTATAAAATTAGCTTTCGTATTAGCGATTGGATTGGATTAGTGGTGCATTTCAAGCTCATGTACATGTCAGTATTCCTGATATCTCCAAGTCAGAAGCTAACATGAACATTTTTATCCACTTGCCTGCTCGTAATTACAATTTAAAAGATATGCCATGAACACTGCAAAAGCTACGAGTGGCTACTCGGTATCTAGGAAGACACAACATATAAATAATTTAGTAATTAATTACGTAATTAATTGCGAGGAGATGCATTTCTTCTTTTTTGTGCCTCCTTTGGAGACATTTTAATCGCTTATAAATATTGCTACAAAAGGCAATCACATTACTGTAATGCATTAACGATAAATGTTTTACTGTTGTGCCAGATTGAAAGCATTTATTCGAAATTCACATTTAGTTGCTAGCTTGCTATGCTAACGTATTCCAAAAAATGGCAACAGTGGCTGAGAAAATCTCCTAAATTTCCATGGTTCTTCACTGGTTTTCTCATGCTGCATCACTGAAACATATTTCATTTTTATAACATCTGCAACCTCTGAAATTGTGAAACTTTTAAATGGCTGTGGAACAAATTTACAGCCTCTGACTTTGAATAGAAAGACAAAGGGGATGGTTGACCATGTTACTGGTATTATTTTCTTTAGTTTTCATGAAGTATTTGACTGTTGTAACAGTTTTGAAAAAGATACAAAATATAATGTAACCAGTTTCACTACTGCAGCACTAACTCTCCTGACTGGGGGGAAGTGAAAAAGGGCCCCACACAGGACCAGATGGTTTCTTATCAATCCATGTAATGTTTATTAGTTTAAAGCTGCATGAGGCAAGATTTATATGGAAAAATACACCTGGCTTTTCAGCCTGAATTGAAGAATGGGGATTCAACATGGAATAACATCCTCTAGCCTTTGTACCCTTTTTGCCCAAATAGATTTCTAGCAACAGCTTCATATACACCAAACACACAAAGTGTTTCATATAAACACATCAGAATATAAACGTCTCATAAACTGCAGTGAGCAGATGCCTCATCCTGAGACAAATGGACTCAGCTCAACAAAGGCTAGATTTCGTCATCCCAGTGGTAAAGTGGTTGAGCCATCATTTCTAAATGTCTTGTGGGGGTAACAGACACAGTGAAGAACAAATTACGTCTGATGAGTAAAATCATATGACGTTATATGGTTTCTGGTCCATGACATCCTGCCAACTGTTACGGTTTTCCCACTTCCACTTGAAGCTGCCAAAATGTGAGGACTTGGTAGTTTAGCTTAAAAAGTCGAAATCTGTAAGCACACCGTCGCCCCCTGCAGCATTGAGGGGTCATTTGAATGGAAGCCTGCTGTTTATGTGACTCAGCCACTGCAAAACTTGGATAATGTGCCAGATAGTGAGGTATGATACTCACTCTTCATTTTTCAGTTTAGAATTAAGGCGTATAACTGATCATTATCGACTTTTTTTTTTCCACTAAATGGAACCTCGTTGTATCGCAGCGGCTTTACACAGCCAATAGTGTCATGAGGGTAACGTCAGCAGCCAGGCAGCGAGCAGGCATCACGACCGGCCTGCTGAGTCTGATGCGCCTTGAAACCGCAGGACTCAGAGAGAAGTGAGCAGCCCCCTCTGCGGTCTGCTATCTCCCGACTGACTCATCGACACATCTGGGCCTAAGTATATGGGGCTCTCCTGCCCCACGGGCACTCGGGTAAATGAGGGATAATTAGCCTTAGTTGACTTTAATGAATGGCTTAATGTTGTGTTTCATTTCTGATGAGAAAAATATAAAGCTCAGCACTTATCAAAGGGAGGCCCCCGTGCCGATGTTCCTGAAGGCTTGCCGCTGGTGTGGGTCTGTTTGTTTTTGTATTTGTTGTGTGCACGGGGGCGAGGCAGAGCGAGCTGAAGATAGCTGCAACATATGAGGGAGTGGTTTAAAATGAGACCGCGACTCTAAAAATCAGGAAACCTGCTGTGATGTACAGTAGCAAATTCATCATTCTAGATGGGAAATTACTACAGATGTGAACTCTGTTTGTCTTTCCTCGAAGATAGAAAAAGGGCTGAAGCACTTTGCTTTGATTTCCACGTCTTCTATATCAAGACGAGATCTGTGTAAAGCCTTTGAACCATTTTATAATTTCCACATGCTGTGATATAAAGCAGGAAGTGTCTCACAGAGTTATTATAGTCGTTCATCTTTGTTTCCGATAAGTGTATTGCACTGAGCTGATGAAATCAATCATTTTCAACAGACACGAGAACCAGCGTGGATTTATTTGTTCTATTCAATCTTTGATAACAAGCTGCTCTCGAGCTAGTCTGATATAACTGTCATCTACATTTTCACGTCTTTACACTGATGCACTATTACTACCGTTGCAGCTCAATATAGTTCATTATCTTTGCTGTCCCATTAAGATGTAAAAGCTAATAAAAGCTGGACTTGGCAGCTCAGTTTAGTGTAGTTTTACACACTCTACCTTTTCCTTTGTACAGCAAATCAAGCCTGACATTCTTTAACAAATAGAATGAAACTTGCTCACTGTGGCGGACCTCACCTATCTTCTCTCTGTGTAAACCAGCGCCCCACCAGGATTAACCAACCACTTTTAAAAGCGCCCTCACACTGACAATGCATCAGGACAGAAAAAAGCACATCCTGCAGCCAAGGTGACCTCCTAACACCACTATTAAACAAATATTTGGAATGCTTATTATTTATCTGAAGGTGAATCTGCATTTCCAGGATCTGTTGAGTATAATGTAAGTCTGGGCCTCAGAGGGCTCTGGCTTGGGGATTTACCTGGCTCAATCCCCTCCCATGAGCCTCTTGGTCTTCAAAAACAACAAACCTTCTGCATAACAGCACCCCACCCCACTTTATGGAGAGGAATAAAATAACAGAGCCATGATGGAGCATGCAATAAGGTACCCCATAGGGGGTTTTCTGCACCCATATGGGGCTATAAGGTGGAGGAGGGAGGGATAGATGAGGGTCTCTGCAAACTTTGTCTGCAAACTTTGTTTTGAACACTGTAAACTACACTCAGCCAGGTAGAACATGCCTACAGTCAATGTCAGAGTCTACTTTGGTATGTGAGTGCGCACACACTGAAATATAAAAGTGGAATTGATTTAGTTCGCTAAACCCCTCCGGGCCTGTTCATGACTAGCATATCCACAGTATCCCTCCACTGTGTGGAAGCCAGTCCTGGATGCTATCAGAGTTTAGGGTAACATTAGCAGCTTTGTCCTGCTCTTTATTGGATCAAACCTCAGCCAAACTCATTACCCAAGATAGTGTTACATTTGCCAAACATCGGATAGTCCTAATCCTAAAAGCCTTTTCTGTTGTAATGTAAAAATGAAAACATGCTGTTTGAAAATAGTAACAAGTAAGATCAAGCTGCCAAGCTACCAAACGGTTATGTTAGAGTGCAATAAAAACCTGATTTGACATTTTTCATTATCCTGATAATATTAGGGACTAATTACCTATATATGGGAATACAATGCTGTTTCTTCTTCTACATGGATCATCAACTAGTGACGATTCTGACTTATAATCAGGCTAATGTTAGCACAATTAGCTACACAGCTAGTGTCACTGTCACTGGCTAGAAATGACCGTTATCACTGCAAAGTGCATATGTGCCATGCAAGAACAGAAAGATTGACAGGCATGGCAACAGTAACTAAGGAGAATAGGTGGAGGGGGGGGGGGGGGGGTGTAGTGGTGTTATGGCTATATTAAGATTAAATCAAAGTGACCATGTGCGATCCACACAGTCGCCATCTCCCCTGTGCATGCGGACAACAATGTGTGTTCGTGCACTCTCTAATTCCACCTGGTGTGCATCCTCCTGGTCTCTGTGGGTCTGTAAGAGAACGTGGGAGGATATAGGAGGAAATTGTCCAGCATGATTCCCTCTTTATATCTCATTTCTGCACAAGTCCTTTTATCCCTGCTTCTCTCTACTGGGAAACCCCAGGAGGAAATCCCTCACATGTTTGGACATGGAGCACAACTGTCCCAAAACAGGACCAGACCCTAACGAGTCGGGAGCCAAGCTAAGTCAGACAGGCTTAGACACTAAAACAAAGACAGGGGCCATCAGGATCATGCCGCAATCCCCGTGCAATGGCCAGTGATGAGGGAATCATGTCTGGCTGGCGCTTTTTGTTTTCTTTGATTGTTCAACTAACTCTCGAAGGGCCGCTGTTGTTCATTGTCTCCTCTGATGATCCAACGGACTGCACATATTTTTTGATAAAAATAGTTCATTAGTTCACAGCGGAAGAAAGAGGGGGAGATGTGTTTGATGTATTCGCAGAGCTCCTGTTGCACGGGGAGAGAGGTAAAGCCAATTCAGGAAGGGCTTGATCCTCTCTAAGGCCTGTGCTGCATCAAACACTTGTCAAACACTAGGCAGACGGACAGCTGAGTGGCTCTGACAGATCTGATCACAGACACCGGCAATAAGAGTCACCGCCGCTCAGCTCCTCTATCCAGGCACCACTCTCCCACTCTTGTCAATAATCCACCTTCAAATCACTAAAACACAAACAGAGGGCTTTGAAGCATATGGCAGACATTTTCTTGTTGTTTTTAGCTGTGTATGATTACAGTGCAATTTCAACGGTCATTTCAGGGTCTCACCTCGCCGGGGAGAGGTTTGTGTACTCCAGAAGGCAGCAGCATCTGTCAGAGATGCAGCAGGGGAAGGAGAAAGGAATCAAATCAAAGGGAGACTTAAGCTCCCACTAATCTGAAAGAAATGTCTCAAGGCCTGTCGGGATCACGGTCCTGAACCTTGCCACCCAGCGGGATGGAACATTTATGTTTGAAGGGATTTGATATGGTACCTGGAATGGGTTGAGTTTCATTATACCGATCACTCAAACATGTCTTGAGATTTTCCTTGGAGAGCCATCATGTCATATCCTCTGACAATATAATGGGTATTTCTTGCATGATAGAACACTCAATTTTGAAATGTATTTTGAAAGATGACGTAGAAGCTTTAAATGCAAATGCCACTAAATGAACAACTACAGGCACGGCTAAAAGAGTTGTCTAATGTGAGTGTCGGAAATTATGAAGGGGTCACCTACCCTAGAAAATACATTGTAGTTATGTTATAGTACATAACTGTATAATGTGCAAAAACTACATTTAATTTATTGTTGAGAACATCTTAATTCTATATATATTATTATATATTGTGTCATATACAAATGAACCAAATTACATTACAATTACAAGGGACAGCAATTGTTCAATTTAAAATATATAATATAAAATATTTTGTACAACAGGGAAAATGTGTAAATTTGTGATCTGACTGTACGAGCAGTGAAATCATGACAATGCAAAATCTAAGAGGGTTTAAAGTGTTAGGGTCATTTTAAAGAACATACATCATGGATCATCTTTTCTATTTTAAAGGTGCTACTATGAATGTTTCTGTATTAGCAATGGGTCAAGTTACAGAGAATTATCACTTGATTCTGCAGAACCCCTCAGCCCCCCAGTGCATTTTAGTGTCTTTAAAAATATTTTTTTGGTTTTATAGTCTGCAACTTTACTGTTTTGGTTCACTCACTGTTCATATCATTTTAAGCAGCATCACGCATTTGTTTTTAGCTCTAATAAACCCACTGTGCGCTACCTGCCAGCAGCAAACGACAGACAAAATTAGTGACTAGCTGGTGAACACAGTGGAGCATTTAGCAGCTAAAGAGCCAGATATTTTTTTTCAGGAGTTGTTGCCATATCAACTTTGTAATGTTGATGTTGTTTCTACAGTTTGGTGCCTTGTTACTGGCTCCAGACAAGACTCCAGACTTTTCTTTCAACTCACAGATAAGCCGTTTATAACCGCAGACAGGCTCGTGTCTTAGCTGGTTGGTGTTTTATGCAGTGGGAAGACGTGCTAAGGTTACTAACTTGTGCCACTATTTGCTGGGTTAAACTGAAATTGCTAACCTGTGACATCACCTTAGTGTTCTCATGTTGATGGGAGTGTAGCACTCTACAACCTTGGTAAGTTGGCCCTGGCCTCTACTTACCACTATAATGGCTGTGCTTTTAGTCTGCACCCCCCTGTATTTGTCACTGTTAGCTCACACACACACACAGAAAAACACCCAGACACACAGACATAGACGCAGCCAAAGGCCGGCAGGCCTATACTTGCTGTTTTGTTGTGTCTGCATGTCTGTTTGCTGGGTCCACACTCATGGACAGGAGTGGGTCAGAAGCCACAGCCTCTCTCTGAATCACCAGCTGTAATTAAAAGCTGTGATGTCTCTATAAAGTTGCCCGCCAGAGATGGAGAAAGAGAAGGAAGGAGGATGGAAAGAGGAGAAGAGGAGTGGAGCGGAGAGGAGAGGGGCTTCTGGTGGCGGAGCCAGTGCAACTGTGCACCAGATGTTTTCAGGCTCCCCCGTTCGGCTCCTCGTCTTCCTTCTTTTCTCCTCCAGCCAGACCACTGGCGAGGGAGAACTCGCAGTGCACGCAGCGCTGCCTCGAACAATGTGCGCCACGCGAACACATCCTCCTCTGTGGCATGCATGTTGTTCCTCAGACAGCATTGCACTGTGATATGTGATACATGAACGAGAGAGTGTCATTTGAGTGTGAGACAGGAAAGGAGAATGGAAAGAGGGACGAGGAAAAGAGCAGATAATGTGGTGACTTGTTCTGCCTGTGAGGTCTGTTTTATTGTTTGCCGGTGTCTATTACTTGTGTCTCACACTCTGGCTGCGTGAATGTGTGTGTCTGTGAGTGTATGTGTGTATGCATCGTCTTCTGCCTGGCTTGGTGTAAATTTGGAGATGAAAGCGTTTGCGGCCCACAGGAGAGCTGGCCCACTGGAGGTCTGGCAGACAGAGAGAGGAGGTGCGGGGAAGAGGCACGATCATACAGATCCAACTCTGACCAGCTCGGGTTATGTAAGAATGATGTGAGAAACCCCGACACAGGAGGCTGCTTGGACATAGGGTGAGACCAATACAGATATCTGGTAATTTTTGACTGGACTAAAGAAGAAACAGATGATATTTTGTGTCTGTGTTGGATAAATTTCACCATCTCACAAATTTCCAATAAAGTACAAAATTCAAAGTTTTCCATGGCATGCCTGTCAGGGCGAAGGAACTGCTAAAACTACATTTGGACCATCATAGCACAATCCACATCCAGCAGGTTTCATTACAAATTTTTACAGATTGCCACCCCTGAAGCTGTTCTGTAAAATCCTTTAACTCCTCGCTGTACCGATTTCTCTGGTCAGCGGTCTGATATAAAATGAGGAAAAAATTCACCAACTGTGGTCAGAACAAACCTCCGTCATATCACAAGTGGACATCTCCTGCTGGTAGTCATCAGATATTTTATAAACGCCCAAAAAGAGTCCCATATATGAGTTGAACCTTACTTCAAAGATCTCATCACAAGCTGTTGCCATCCATCCCTGTAAAGACACAGACCGTGTCTCGACTGCTGTAAAAAATCACAGGGTGTAACAGCACAAACTGTCCATCAAGGGAACGTTCACTGAAGGTGCGCTTTACAGCCCTACCCGTGTCATGGGCAATATCTGCCCATATACTGCTCAGCGGGGGGAAATAGCTCCCGTTTGTGGAGCATGAGAACATGAAAACATTCCACTTCTGTACAGTATCTCCCCCTTCTTCTGCTCCTCCTCCTCTTTCCCCCTCCAGTTTGCTGCCACTTTGTTTGTTTGCGTACGTCTGTTTTTGATGGGGCTGTTGATGTCGGTCCATATGCCTCATTTCCTCTGCTAAAAGACGACAACGGAAGCCTCACAACCAACACAGTGTTTCTCCTCTTTGACAGCCAGACTGAACTATATGTGCAAGGATATCCACTTATGATTACAAATGATCCATTTAAGGTCATGATTTCATAAAACTATGCAGGTTGTAGTCGTAGTGTAGCGTACAAACGTCTACTTTTGGTGTTGTTTTGGATGTCTAGAAAAATATCTACATCCGCTAGCTTGGATTTATTGGAAGAGCATTACTACTAATGCACACTTCACAATAAAGCGAGTCAAACAAATAGGAGGACTGCTGTATCTAATGTGTGTACATGAGTCTACAAAAGGCAGTTCAGCAAAACCACAACTCAACTAGGCCAAAGAGTGTGAAAAAAAAACCTTCACTCACACCCCTCCTCTTTCTTCCTGCTTGGAAAAGACCAGATGACAATAATGTGGAGTATGGAGCCCCAGTGAGCGCTGCTGACCCCTCCTCTTCCACCACCCTCCTTCCATCCCTCCACCCCCTGGTCTTTGAAAGGCCTCCACATGTTTATGGCTCATGCCTGTGGTATGACGATGGATTCTCCATATAAAAGCCAGCAGGATCATGGGGTGTTTCAAATATTGCTCTCTGAAGACAGTTGCTGACAAAATGACAGCAGCCATATTTATTTTGGTCAGAGTGCAGGGGCACTTAGTGGGAAGTTAATCAGAGACCCCCCCCCCCCACCTCTTTCTTCCCCGAGCTTCCAGCATGCCCCCCCCCCTCAAATAAGGAATGTACCCAGGGCAGAGAAGTCTCAGAGACTACTGGTAATGACTTTCTCCTCTGATGGCAGATTTAACACTGCTAAACTGCACGAGAGGCAGAAAAATAAACCAGAAAGCTTGGTTTGAGAACATCAGCATAAAGCAAGTGTTGATTGTCTGTCCAGACATGAGCCTTGATAATCAATTTTCATCTGGTTAGAAGAGGAGATATGAAACATAAGCGCAGAGACGGGAGGAAAAAAGAATAATCTATAGCAGAGATCTGCAATATGGGATAGCTGAAACAGAACTTGTGTTAATTTGTGACTATGACCGCAGCGTTGACCATAACTGCCATTGGCATTGGGATGCTGGAGACCTGGCCAAGTCAATGACAGGTTGATGTGTCTTTCCTCTTTACCCATACACTCATTCACTACAGCGTAGTGCAAAGCTTCCAAAATACTCTCAGTCATGTCAGCTTTACAGTTTCATAGTTGTGTGTACAGCATAAGGGAATCATCATTATGTTTCTGTTTGCAACCATTTTTTTCCTCTTCACAACCAGATTTCAGCAGCATTTAATTAAACAAATGAATGATGCAAGTTTGTGCAGTGGGTGGTAGTGTTAGTAGGGGGTTGTCCTAGTCAGACACCAACCCAGACCCTGTGTCCGGAGCCAGGCCATCAACAGTGTCCAAAGGAGGCAGGGTACTTCTGAGGACTTCTCACCAGCTACTGTGTCAACCCCTATGGAGCAGCCTTATTAAATGAAGATTAAGCTGTGGCTCCCCCAGTCACAACAGGCTGCGGTGTGAGGCACACATAATCACTATGACAGGGCGGCTGCCAATTAGTGCCCTCCTTCTGTCCTGGGAAAACGCTCCTCACTCCGCTCCCGCTGGCGGGAAGAACTGATCCGGATTGTCCGTGATATTACCCAGGCCAGAGATCGCCGTTAATCACCACCCGTCATTCCATTGTGGCAGAAATCAGAGCACGACTTGTCATCTGTGCACCAGCTCTCCCTTCCAAAAGTCCTGACTTCCCGTAGAGCACACCCGGGGAACATTAATTGGAATAATGAGATAAGTACATGAAGGAACAGAAGTGCAAACCTCTGTTTTCAAGTGCTTTGGGTCGACATCAGAGTAGTATCTCAAGCAGAGCTCAATTGTTGTTTGGCTTGGACAAACTGCACCATGAGCTCTTCTGCTGAGACAAGAAGAACACGTTCGACCAATTAGCCTCAAGTTGAATGCATGCATCTGTTTTAGAAAAAGGCTGGCCTGATGGTAGAAGGCTACATCTGACAAAAACACATCCAGAAATGTGTTTGGATGTTGGGTTTCCAAGCCAAACACGGGCCAGACTCAGATGTGATCATGCTGAGTGCGTAACTAAAATGCTCAGAAGTGAATGGCATCTTTCGCCAGAGCTTAAACCTCTTGGCTCAGCAAGTCTAAACACCAAAATTGTGTGTCACACGCTCATACGCATGCACGCGCGTTAACTGCTTGCTCGTACGCAAAGACTGCCAGTAACCGGAATTGTTTGGTGTCTCGAACGTTGTGCGCTACAGACAAGGCGGTTGAGCTTCCTCCAGAGCGGATTTGAGGCAATCACCATTGCTCTGTGCATCGGTTTACAGGAGCAGAGACTTTGGAGCAGATGGTTCGCAGACGGTGAGGACCAGGAGGTCCACAGCACTGTGGATTCACCGCAGAACCAGACTGGCTTCAGACAGAACCTGGCGTGTATCCCACCACTCAACCAAATCCTCATGGGTCTGGTCGATGCGGGGCGGATCTGGGTTCACTTTGGTCCCCTGCACCAGACTGTAGGTGCTTGTGGGGTAAATTAAACAACTGCCCGCCTCTCTGTCATGTCCAATGGCCTTAAATACAGGCAAAGACCTTACAGGGCCTTTAGATGTCACACTGCGGAGGAGTGATGAGGTGGTAAACTGAGTCTAGATTGTTCTACACCCGTGCTGCAGAACGTGTAACAAAAGCTGTCTATCCAAGGTTTCAAACTGATGGCAGAGGGGATAGACTGGGCATCATAGCTGCAAAAAGTAGTTATCACAGTTACAGAATAAACACAAACTGCACACAGAAGTTATGACAGACAGTATTAGTGGTGGCTGGATCCAAGCACACAGATGACTGATGGGATGGAGGGCTTGGCCTCAGCTGAGCCCTACAGCAGAAAGGGTTTCTCTGGTTACACACACGGGAGATCAATACTCCCACAAAGGCCTGTAGCTCTCCAAGTACAGGTACATAATCCAAAGGCCAAAGATAATCATTATCCTTCTCTCTTATTCTTCCTCCCTCTGCCTCTTACTGCTTTCCTTCTTTTTCTTTCCATGAGGTCAGCAGGGTGGCTGTGAATCTTCATGGGCTCATAGAAGCAGTCATAGAAGCATTTAAAGTATAAATTGTACTGCATTGTTCTGGAAGACCATGTCCTTCAATGTGTTTCTATTATCAGTTCCAAAATTTGCTACGAAGCTATGAATTTTTACTGTTCCATAATGTCATGTTGTAAAACTTCTGTTCTTGTCTGGGTTAACTTTAAGCTTGGGCCTCCTGCACAACAAATATCCATTACATGAAACTAGTTTTACCTACCAAATCAAGCAAAAAGAGCTACACAAATGTCAGTAAGGCCTGCTACCATAAAGACTTTTGTGCCGTCTGAGAATCTGAAAGCCGATTTGTAAACTGTTGGAAAATTAGCCTGAGTTGAAATGGTGTGTTTGTGTTGGACTTTACTCCGTCTTAAATCTTAAATCAGGGATTACATTAAGAGTGAGAGTTTCGAGAGCTTTAACATTTAAAGTTGTTTACTCAACATCTAATGTCACTGGCATGGCAGAAGCAGCTGTTGTTCAAAGATTATAGTAAAGTGGGTGGGCAAGAGAGACAGAAAGGAAAATACACAGATGGGTTGATAGGCAACAGCGGAAAAAAAGAAACAGGGAAAGAGGAATCGAACTTGTCACGCGTCTGTTTGCAAACCAGTGAATCTGATGACGGGGGTTGCTGGGAAATCTCTGTAGGGAATTCCTTAATGGCATCAATATGGAGGAGCCGGGCACTGCAGTGTTATCACTCTCCTCACCTTTCCTTTTCTCTCCTCCCCTCAGCTCACAAGACAGAGAGAGGGGGGAACCCAGTCTGTCAATGCTGATAGCGCCGGAGCGGCTATTAATAAAGTCTCTTTATTGTTTATAGCCTGTCCAGAGCACCATCCGGAGGATAGAAGAGCATTTTACCGTCTCAAGGGTACAATGCAAACGCCTGGCACACGCACGCCGGCCAAGCAGCCGTGAGATTAATAAGACTTTCTTATTCCTCTAGAGATTGTCAAGAACATTTGAAAATGATGCACCAGATTTAAACAGCTTCTAATCACTTGATATACAAACAAAGAATATGACTTTGTTTTAAAATAGTATTTGTCCACTACAGTCATACATGCAGTTGTCCTATTTAGTCGAGGATATAGTATAGTATATTGTTATATAATATAATATTCCGTGTAACCCAGCTGGTGGAATCGTACCAAAAATCCCATTTTATTTTTTCCAAACTTCAAAAGTTTGCTTAACATTAGCTTGACAGTTGAATGGAAATAGTGCTCGTGACAGTGTGCCGCCACGTATTTTGTCTGTGCGCGTGCTCTACTTCAGTCCTTCCCTGCCATATTCGTGAGTGTGTTATCAGGACACTGCTGTTCTGGCAAACACCGGCTGAGAACAGCAAATGAATCCCAGCAGTGCGAATGATATACGGTGTTTACGCTGATCGGCAACTTGTACGGAACACATCAGACACGGTTTACACAACTCGTCATGTTTGCTGTGAAAATGCCTCTCCTCTTGACATTATCTGGGCTTTATTTTCTCCGCCTGTGTATGTTTTACACCGGGATTAGATCTTTTTTTCCTGACACAGAGGGAAAAGAAGAAGATCTCTTGCGTTGTCCTTGTGCGCCTCGATTAAGCTGGGAGACAGGGATCTGTCAATGACGTCTAGTGTAATTTAAATACGTAGATATGTAGAAATGCAAGCCAGGGTGATCAGATAAGCATTTCCATAAATAGTGTATACCTACATGCTGCTTCCTCTGTCTCCCTTTAATCCACAGCATCTTTATGGTATGCCGTTATATAATCCTATGCTTATCCTAAACATTGGTGTCTGGTGTCCGGTGAGAAGAGCTGATAAAAATGTTCATTTTTAGACAGTCTTAAGTTCCAAGTGATCATTATAAGCACTTCTTATTTTTATGTTTTCTTCTGAATATAAAATCCATACATTGTGGTAAGATTAAATTTACCATATTACATTGCATTGCAGAGTTATTTTTAAGTAATGCAAGGACCTATGGCTTGCAAAGTTCTTGAAATTTGTATCCATTTAAAAGGTCACCTGGTAAGATATTTCACGATGAAGCCAGACTGCAGCCCTTTCTTTAACCGCCACTTCCTCATCACCTGCATTTCAGAGGGTGGCCTCGCCTCCTATTGGACTGCGCTTTACTATCAGTCACGGGAAGTGATTATTTTACAATGTCAGTTGGTCAAGTTCCCATGCGACGGCACTGGATCGCCTCCCGTTCAACTCCAGCGGCTTACATTTTTACATTGTATTTATTTGAACTGCAGAGTGTTGCATTTCACTGACTTTTGCCAAGTGGGGATTTTTCACTAGCGGTCGAGCAGTGGGGAATTAACAACACATGCCTAAGTCTGAAATTTACCTTTATTAAACAGGCCACCGCAGCACTTCACGAGCCCAGAGAGTCCTGAGACGGACACACAGCAACACTTTTACACACAGCTGAGGCCACAGAGACGTATCTCAGTCACTGGATAAGGAAATGTACTGAAAGGCTTGAAATGGCCACATCACCAGGGAACAGTAGCGTCAAGTAGGATGGATGTGGGGAGTCTGCTGTCGGTTTCTAAAGGTCTGAAGAAGAATGGTTCTGCTATGCACTCAATTTAGACTTCACAACAATTTCCCATCACTGACTACATGCTTGAGATAATTAACAGCTGTAACCATGCTCAACAATGCCAAATTTTAATTAAAGAAGGTCATAAAGTTTCTTGGAAAAGGTCAAGCAGGCATGGCAAAGTCATGAAGAGGCGCATGGGGGTGGGGGAGAATTTCCCTGACAAACAGGACAGGGCTTTAGGAACTAAATGTGCCATGGAATCACAGTTTCCAACCCAGAGAGCAGCAACTGCCTTGGTAGTGCTGAAATATGAGAAACTATCAGGGTTTATTTCAAGTTTATTTACTCTTTCACCACTTCACAAAATGATCCTCCCACTCAACACTCCAGGCCAAAAATGGAGAAAATCCTCGAGGTTAGAATATTTTCCTCTTTCTGTTAAACAATGTTTTCTTTTTTTTGACAGCCTGAATGATATCTGCCACTGTAATTGCTTCCTTATTTGGTGAATTAAATATTTACACTTGGCCTATCCTAATCCAAAGTTTATGAGAGATGTAAAAGTACATTAAGGGAAAGACATTTATTTTAAAAGCAGTGCTAACTGAGGCCATCACCCCAAATGGTGTGTTTGGAACATCTGAGAGAAATGGTTTATTTTTTGAAAAAAAAAAGAAAAAAAAAATCCCTTAGCTGTATTCACACATAGAGAAATTCCAGATTTGACTTCTTATTTAATGGCCTGACATACATGCTTTGTGCACCGCAAATATCTCTCAAGCTGACGGGAGGAAACAGAGACGGCCATTGAGGAAACCTGCAGTTCGTACTTTGAAGAATTCCACTGAGGAGAGGAAGAGAGATGGGGAGAGAGAGAGGGGGGAAAAATATACCTCAGGAAAAGTGCTGGCTCGAACAAGGCCGCCATGGAAAAATACTGATATTTCATGCAGGCGAACGCAAGAACGCAGACGGTGAAAAAACAAAGTTGATTGCAAAGTACAGGGGTTACGTGAAACAGGTGGAACTCTGAGAGGGGGGAAGAGTTCTCCTATGGGATAAAAGGCCTGTTTTCTTTAATATACTGAACTGCACTGTAAAGTGAATATGGATGGACTTGGGACTGACTGACAGAATATCTCTCTCACACACATTAACATATGGCTGTATAACATCCTTACCTCTCCTGCAGTGCCTCATGGCCATTTTGCACATCCTGGACTCAGCGATGGTGGGACAGGGTATTGTGTCCTTGGGTGGTTTCTTTACAATGTGCCGCGTCCGGGTCTCCAGACCCCACTTATAGCCACAGGTTTTGTTTCTCCTGGTGCAGGCTCCCCATTCGCTCCACTGGCCCACCTCGCAGCCCTCTGCAGAGACACACAGAAAACAGTGATGTGCAGTGAAACCACAGCGGAGGGCAATTTAGAGGCAACTCAAAGACCCCAGGTCAAGCTTTAATACAGGGTGAAGGAGCTTTACTGGTGTGCTATAACCTCTTTGTGTGTGGTCCCAGTTGAATTGCTTGTTTTCCAAGTCCAAAATAAGCAGGCCAACTGAGAAATCATAGAATACTGTGTACAGGTAAAGAAAGGTGCAAAGAACAGGTTTGTTTACCGTCTTGAAACTTTTTCATTTTTATATAAGTGTGTTGTTTCACGTACCTCCACACTCCATGGTGTCCTCCAGCGGGGCAAAGCCCTCAGGGCACTTATCAAAGCAGCGCCCTTTGTGTAGGTAAAAACCTGACTTGCACTTGGTGCAGAAGTCTTTGCTGAAGCAGGACTCGCAGTTCTCTATCCTGCACCCTGGAGGAAGAAGAAGAGAAAGAGGAGACCGATCAGGGTCTGAGCAACCCTCTCATCTGGAGTTGATCGAAAGCTAAGGGGTTTGGGGAAGGGGGTTCTTGAAAGGATTATACAGTCTCTCCCGCAAAAAAAAAAGAAGAAGAAAAAAGCCTGTCGATGCCCTGTGAATCATTTCTCTCCAGGGCTCAAGTGTATTTGAGAAAACTTGTTTTGCCTGACAGAGATTTTTCTTTCATCTTCCTGTTCTTGTTTAGAGCGAGCAAATCAACAGTGTGAAAACACAACAACAGAGATGGCGAAGAATTATGTCATGCTGACCTCTTTTTAAACAAATTGCACCAACATCCAACGGTCTGGAGACACACGACACACGAGCTCACATGTTTTCAACTAATGGTGTGCTGCAACAGGAAGAATACATCCCATTAGGGCTCTGAATAGTTCCCTTAATATGCTATCCTATCACTCCGCA
The DNA here is from genome assembly GCA_946959425.1 of Argyrosomus regius. Lineage (NCBI taxonomy): Eukaryota > Metazoa > Chordata > Actinopteri > Sciaenidae > Argyrosomus > Argyrosomus regius. The sequence goes on along the minus strand of OX336884.1, from coordinate 7,925,377 downwards.
CTGCTTCAGTCTTTCCATAACTGAGGATTGGATTGGAAGTCAGGTTTTCATTTAAGTGTAAATTATGGCTCATGATCGAAATGTCGGCCAGCTGTGGGGATCCTTTAAGTTTTGGCTACGATATAAAAGGTGGTTTATGAAGGGGGAGACGTGGGGGACAACAACATTTTGCATCGCCTTGCAAACAAATGCTGATGCATTTAGTCAGCAAAGACAACAGCGCACTTATCCTCCCACGCCACACCCTGCTGCTGCGCATGACACACAGTGCCGCACTTGCAAAGAAAGGCACGGCGATGTGTCATCAAGCTCTTACTCTGCAAATAGCACGTCAGGCAGGGCCAAATTACAACAACCACACCAACAGGGCGACGCACAGGCCCACATGATTAGAAGGAGCCTCCCAGAGCTGTCTAATTTATGATGCTCCTCAGAAACTCTATGTGGCCCTATTGCCCAATCGGCTTCCAATGTCAGGGAACCACAATCTATAACCTGCAGCCACCGTCCCCGTTTGCAGGGGTCTTCCCAGGTAGGGTGTCATCTGCTCCTGTGTCATTGTGCCACGCACGGGGATGCAACCATGCATTAGCGCGCACGCATTTCTTGCATAAACTTGCGTCACTGTGATTTTCCACATGTGAGAGCGACGGTGGCTGAGGGCTGCTCTTTTATCTGTGACCCTTGCAGGGCCCAGGGAAGGGAAGGTTCTCACAATCACACCCCTTAATTACACCATCTCCAGCTAACCATCAGGCCTCCTCCTCGACATTCCTCCAAAACGAGGGGGTCCCTCCCCGCTTTACTTTGAACCCTAAAGTATGGCCTCTGCCCACTCACTCTGGTCTCACGCTTTCCCGACCAGTCTAAACAAACCATGGACGCGCGCACACACACACACACATATGCACAAACACACACATACCAATCAGATCTGGCTAGAGATAGACCCACTGTGCAATGAAGCTGCACTCTACAATCTGAAAAATGTAGATAGACTAACCATAAATCACTGATCTCTATGGTAATTTCCTGTGTACTCAAATCATTTTTGTGTTATTAATTCAATCATGTGATATTATTTAGCTTATCTAGGTATTACTTTTTCTCGATTTTATCTTATCTCTCAACATATGTCTTGGATCTTGGAGGTATGCACTGCTGGAAAGGTTTTGGTATGGAATGTGTGGGTCTAAGGGAGGTATAAATGCATTTCACTGTTCTTTTTTTAGTATTTTGCCTGTCATCCACTGGTATCTGGGTGAAACTGAATCAGTCAGTCTTGGGTTTGATACAAGACAAGCCCAATACCGGGAGCAGGCTAATAAATCACCTAGCTAATTGGAAAGCACAAAGCTGTCTTTTACCCTTCACACTTCCCAGGCCTGTCATCACCTGAGAGACTTTTAGCTCCCAAACAAAAAAAAAATAAAAGAGTGAGAGGGGGAGCAGGAACATCTGGCAGTACTCTCAAACACTAGGGTTGTTGTGCAATACTCAGTTATTGACAGTAAATATGAGCAACGCAGATGTGCGAAATACTGTATCCTTGCAGCAGCAGTTGCACTTGACGAGGTTATTCATTAAAACATCGCTGTTTGTTTCAGTTTCAGATGATTGGAAATCTTGTTTTCTAAACAGAAGATAAGTAATAATGTCACTCTGAGATGGATGAGGTGGATGACACATCAATGCGGCTCCATGGGAGTTAGAATGCAGGGAGGCAAAGCTGAAGGGTCAGAGGTCATCAGAGAACGAGGAGGGTCGGAAGGGATCACCATGGCAGACATTTATCCCTCTGTCCAGTTATCTGGCAAAAGGCTATCTGGGACAGCGAGTGCTATCTGTGACACTGGAGAAGCTCCCACACTGATCACCGGCGAGAGTCGGCAGTCAGGCTGCTTGTCCGGCAGCTTCAGAAACAGATACAGGGGAGCGGGTTCATTCTCCCTGCGGGATTAACCTCTGGACCACCTTTAAAGTCTCCATCTAGGTGCCTCAGGGAGACTAATGAGAAATAATGAGGTCATCAGATCCCATTGAAGGCCCAGTGTTCCTGGGACTTAAACGTATTATCATCATTATCTCCCAGCCTGGTTCTGGCCATGATTCATATTATGAACACAGGAGGAGAAGCTTGTTTGTTTCAGCTCTGCGAGAAATTTCAAAAACTGCCAGTGAAGTGACCAACGGTGCACCATTTGAAAAGATCGGCATTGCACCAGTTCCACCACAACCCAAATCGCTGTTCTACTTTTTTTGGTGTTTGATTTTGTGCTTGAATTTTATGTGGTTTGCATGTCAAGTGCATTTGAAGTTGAGAGATGAGTCACTGAGTGCTACTTCTAATCTAATAGTGATCTAATAGGGCATGCTTGGCAGAAGCTGGTCCCTCCTGTGGTCTGGATAAGGAACCCACCGATTTTATCACGGACACTTAAAGCCTCATGTCAACTGCTGTTCTTCTGCAGGCTGACAGCACCATGTGTAATCACTCAATTTATTTACACGAATATATGTGAAGAAAGGGTGCTAAATCATTTTTAGAAGATTGATGAATCTCTTGTATTCCAGACGGGGTCTTTTACGTTATCTGAGCTGGAGGTGGGTTGTCTACCAAGAGAGTCTCAACCTCCTCCACAAAAGCTAACCAGACCCGATGTTGCGCAGCAGGAGTGTCCATGTCGTAAAAGGCCTGGCAGTGTGAGGGGGAAAACAAGCCCTATTTTTCCATCCTTCGTCTCCAAGCTGAGTCGAACAGCTCTGACCTACTCTCTAGGCCCCGGGTTTGGCTGACATGGAAGCTCTGGCTTGCTCGCTGCCACCCAGCCATGTCGTGTGGAGCTGTGGATGGCAGGAGTTCATGGCGAAGGCCAGAGCTGCCATGTTCTTCCCAACTCTCTCCATGCTGTTTTTTCCACATGGGTGCTCCCCGCACGCCGGTGTAGAGCTAGGTGAAGCAGAGATGGTGTTCCTGTCAATCAGCATCTCCCAGAGAGAAATCAGGAATGACAGATGTGTCAGCGGTCCTCCCAGCTTCTTCAATCCAAGGAACACAGTCTGTGATATCTGCTCGTGTATCTGCTCAGCCTGCTCCAGAACACACACACAGACAGCTCAAAGCTTCAGACAGTGGTCAAGCACAGACAGCCATTCCACTCACACTATAGTATGCACAATTATACAGTGTTTTGAGAAAAAACTCGACTCAACTCTGCGTCTGGCCGTAATGTCCTGGGAGCAGGGCTTGGTTTGGTGGGTCTATTGTATTGTCTGGCAAATCTGAAAGTGCAGTTAGTAAAGCTGTGATGATTAAATGTCCCTTGGTGAAGCTCAAAGGCCAAAAGCAACTGGTCTTTTTGTTGGTTAGACTGTGCAATGGAAATACCCACAAGCTCAGAAATAGAGCGAGAAAGAGAGCTTCAATGAAAGACATGGAGGGTCAGGAGAGAGAGCTGCCAGCGCTGCCTACTAAAGGTTGCAAAACTCTCGTTACTGCCTTTACACAGTGCCTTCGTACCCATTTGGCTGAGGCCCATGATGCATGGCTCTTATCCATCTCCAACCCAACAAATTCCCATGATGTACTTTTAACTAAAACGATCTTGGAAAATCTAATCCAATCATCTTCTGCTTCCAGCCCTAATTTGATGTGACAAAGCAGCGAGAAATACAACAATGTGATTTGGTAACAGATTTCATCAGTCTGAGAAATTCAGTAATACAGAAATCACAATTGGCAATCCAAAAAATTACCTTTGACAGAAGAGCCCCCAGTGGCACATGACGCTGGCACTGAACGAGCTGTGAGATTTAAACCACACTTCCAGGATATTGGCAATCTCAGGCCTTGATCGCACTGGTTGTTGGTTGGCAGCGAACACAGCTGGGGTTTCTGCGTGTTTAAGCCCACTAGAGTGGCGTAAGGCAACTGGCTTGGTGGCTACAGTACATGTATGTGTGTGTAGCGGTGGGGGGTCCATAATACACGAGGGAGAGGAAGTTTTGAATGCAGCCCTGCTCCCATGCTGACCCTCTCAACACTTTCTCTTAAACGACAACTCTGATAGTCGCCTTTCAGCTCATAATTCTTTCAGCAATAGAGCTCACTTATGATACAAAATGACAGAATATGCTTTGGCTTGGGAATGTATGTTAAAACCGAGGTATTATGAAATGTGACTGAAGCGAGAGCATGACTGCACCGCATTCACACAGATTTGGCTGTACATAAAGCAGCACACTGTGTGACCATTGCTACAAATCTTCCCTGTGGAGCAGTGGGTTGACACCCACAGACACTGGTGTGGGGCCTCTTCTGGGCGGCTGATAAGAACCCCTGTGGATAACACTGGAGTTACTGCATATGGTTTATGGCTCATATCAACCCGTCCATTAGCTGCTGAAAGGAGTTCTTACAAAGCAGAGACCCGGGAACATAATATATGGACATGCAGGAAGGTATTATGCAACAAAAAGGCATTGCTAACGAACCTTCTCAGTAATGGTAGTTAGCACTGTGGCTCCCATGTCTCGGGCCTCTTTGGAATCCAGCTGAAGTGTAGCTGTAAATGGGCTTCCAGTTATGTTATATAGCGGAAAGTATAGTTCCCATTGTTTTTGGCTCTAATTATGGTGTTATTTTCTCTGCAGTGTAGGGAAAACCCCCCAGTACAGCAAGTCTTAAATTTAAAGTTCATCGAGTGGCACAGTTTCTCAAGTTGTCCTGAGAAATTAGAAGGTTATGTTTGGTAAGGCAGATAAATTAGGATTCTGAATAAGGGTATACTGGGCTGGTTCTGGTCTTTTATAAGCGGTGGAAATATAGCGTAAGGTGGTTCCCCTCAAAAGTCTCTAACACCAGTAATGAATGCACATTTCTTTGCATATTTGCAACTTGCACAACTAAAACTAGTTCTCTTAGATTCATTAGAAAGAAGACAGTAAAATATTCCATACTAATTGAAGGGATTTTAAGTTAAAGTTAACAATTACCAGCCTTTACACTTAACATAACATAGCAATACTGGGAGATATTGAGATACTGCTGTTAAATATTCCCACAGACATGCAGGTCAAGGAAAGTAGAAAGTCTATAGTAAATTGCTGCTAGGTGAGACTATGATACCTGTGTCCCAATTCGGTCCTGCTTAACCTGCTTCTCCTCCTCAAATCCACACACACAGTGAAACTGATGGTGCATTTAGTCAATCCGCAGCTCACAAGTCTGACAAGTTTATGACAGGAGGTTGACTTACAGTGGTGGAAAAACTGCTTCTGATACCTGAATTTAGTCTGAACTGTGACATTTTATGTCAACACATGGTGAACATAGCTAATGTTTTAGCATTTTAGATGTCAAGATGTTTTAAAAGTTTTACCACCATTAAAAAGAGTACAAGCACATTGCACAAACTGATTATTTCAGTCTAAAATTAGAAGTTTTGCAATAAACTCAAACTATGTGACTTTCCTTTGCATCACACTGCTCACTCACACAGTAAAAAGTGTATTCATCCCTTCCCTCCACACATAGCTCTCCCTGTCACATGCCTCAGGAGCCCCTTCAGAAAAACTGAAAGTGAGGTTTCAGCCAGCGAGTGGCTCAGTGCATAAGCCTCTTGCTTGTCTAGCTCTTGTTTTCCTTTACCCAGGCAGTCCACAAATTCTTGAATAAGATAAGATCACACAGACAAACTCTAGTGTAATAATAAGCAGCTGCTCTCTAAGTGATTTCAGAGACTGTGTTTAAAAAGCTCATGATAACAGAGACATAATGCCACGTTCCAGACCTCTTTGGAAACCTGGAGCAACCGGCAGCTCTGACCATGCCAGCAGAGAACGCCTCACCGCCATTTGTCCACTGTAACTTTGAGCTCTTGCATACCAGTTGCCTATATGTCAACTCAAAAATAATATTCTCTGACCTGACAATTAGCTTCCAACCCAATAAAATATCCATTTATGGAGGCTGAACGTGAACTGTTTAGCGAAAATGACATGCGGAGCGCAGCTGAGAATGAGGGTCAAATAGGAAACTGGATTAGAGAGCCATGACTGAAGCAGCGATCACATCAAAGTAGGTCTCACTCTGAGATCTGATGCTACGTGACAATACAAGATGTTGTTCTATGAGCAGTTTGTACGAAGAGGGATTCAGATTAACTTGCCACACATCAGGATCAATTAAAGTCAAAATTCACAAAGCATGGGGATACAGCGGTTAGGATAGCAGGGTTACAGTAAAAAATAAAAAAGTACTTTTCACCAGAGAACAAGATGTCTTTCTCTTCTAATTTTCTTTGAGTCATGAAAATAGGGCAAAATGACTGTTACTGGTTAAAGCTCCAGTAGACATGATTTTTCTGAGAAACTTCTGTGAATGCATTAGCCTAAATGATACAGAGTTGTTCCTATTGATGTTGTTTAAATAAATAAAAAAGAATTTTGATGTTTGCTGTTGACACCATTTGAAGAACAGTGTTGAACAACTCCAAAGCCTCCACACGCCACATTTTATGTATAGAACACACGTGGGAACAAGTAACATGACTGTGTATGAGCTAGCCTACATTTCAGATAATTACCAATGGTCAACTTAACGTTAGCTTAACGTTAGCATCGGTGACTGCTTACTGAAACTGTGTGTGTGATGCACTCTAGAAGTCCCATCGTCACAGTAAAACTGCAGGGTTCAAACACCCATTGACAAATGGATGACCCAAAGGAGCTTCTTGGTTCTCTTCTGGTTATTTTGCAGCATAGACTGCAAGCCAGACACAGACGTCAAAGCTGGGTACAAAAAATAAACCAAGAGAGGACAAAACTGGAAGAGTATCATAGTTTGGTCCATGAACTCTGGCTGGATAGCACACAGTTTCAGAAATATTTCAGGCTGACTGTGGAGCATTTTGACCGGTCTGATTGCAGCAGGTCGCTTCTTTCCCAGCATAACCTGCGGTCTGCACTGTAACCACCTAAATCAACCCCTGTTCAAATGAATCTCTGCAGCACCCGATTTGGTCTGAATTGGCCCTTAGAGGCTAACTGCATCCTCCGCGTACACCAAGCTAACACATACTGCATCAGTCTGTCTGCATAGAGAGGACATAAAGCCTTGATCAGTAAAAAAGCTGAGCCTCAAATATATCATTAGTAAAAGAACGTTAATAGAATCAGCAACAGTTATGCTAGATGTATCTTCCAATACTACTTGCTGCTAAAAAAAACTGTTGAATTGTAACACTAATGAAGAATCACAGCTTGGCCAGGTAATCATGCTCTGGCATTGAACTGTCAGATTTCTGGGTACTGAAGTTTCAGCTTTCTAAACCATCCAGAGGAACCAACATCCAGAGCTGGCTGTGCAGCTTTTCATTTTCATAATCAAATGGAGCCAACGGATGTATTTGCATCTAGGTCGGCAGTGATTGGGTAAGCAGAATGTTTTTTTTTTTCCTTCCTGCGGTTGCTACATGTTCGCATTATTGGGCCTAAAGGTCCGGACACCCTCCTCTGGGGCTTCATTTTAGTGCATCTGTCAGGAGTTTGGCTCAGGGAACCAAATGAGTTCAAGTTCCTCTGTTTTCATATGAAACACTCAGCCAACACCTCAGGCTCCCTGTAAACCTATAAAGGCTCTCTCTCACTCTCTGTCCCTCTCTCTCTTAGAGCATATTCCATGTTAAAATAATGTTATGAGATCGGGGCTCTAGTACATAAGGAGTAGAGGGAGACATTTCATTAATTGGATTTTAGAGTTTTTCTTTAACGAGAATCATGAGGACATTTCAATTTCTCACTGTTATTGTTGAAGTTTTCTTTAAACATAACTCACAGAGTGTGAGACTGAAGGTGTGGCCTGTTTCAAGTTATTAAACTAAAACAATGTTTTCCACAAAACAGTATAGAGAAAAAAACATACATTTTCTGCAGTCCACAAGAGTAATATGCATAAAAATGAGGCGACTATTAGTCTATTAGATCATGTTTGTCTTCCTCATGAATACACTACTAATCGTAAAGGTTACTGCCTTGTTTTTCCTCATCAAACTTCAATGAACGTACAGTTGTTGGTGGAGGATCTGGACACTTAAGTTGTGACTGGCTTTCTGTTCAAAGTCAAAAACGACTTTGGCTGCCAAGAAATTACACTGTCTGGTGAAAGTCTCAATCCACAAGCCCCTGCAGACAGTCAACAAAAGAAGTAAGATCCATGCCCTAATGCTAATATATAATCATCTTTGTAGTTGAGATGATATTGAATGTCTTGGCCAGAAGGCCTGGTTTTTATATGTTGCTCTTAATGTGACGATGCAAGTCTTTGGAGTAGGAATGGCCGAGTCTAAAGGTGCATCTTGGTTTCATTTGCATCTGAATTTCACGCTTTCAAACGTCCTTGTGACTATAGGATGTTTGGTAATGCAGGAGCAAAGGGAGTGTTAAAGAGAAATGAGAAACAGCGCACATCCTAGCTGGAGTTCACTGTTAAATCCCGAGGGAGACGCTGCTAAGATGAGGCTTCACTACTTACATCCACCTGTGTGAACAGATGAGCCGTTCAAATTGTGAGGTATGTGTGTCTCCTCTGGATAATTGACAATAAATCATGTGTTGTGGGAAAAGGGGAAGTTGAGGGAATGTGTATGTGTGTCTGGGGAAGATGGGGTGTTGGGAAAAGGAGGGGAAAGATGTAGGGGTAGAGGTGGAGTGTGAGGGAGGCTGGCTCGATAAAGCTCGGGAGGACTTACTGGAGCACATGTTGAGTTCAGGGCTGCGCATGCCGTAGTATCCGGCTGGACAGTCGTGAAGACATTCCCCGTACTGCCTCATCCTCTCTCTCCGCAGAAACAGGAAGAGTTTGGGCTGGCAGTTTACACAGCCGTTGTCCCTGGAGCACACCGAGCAGCCTTTACAGATGGGGTACGCTCCATAGCTAGCTGTAGGACAAACACAGAGGAGAAAACAGCAAAGGTGATCAATAAAATTAGAATACTATTAAACAAGTAAATGTGTCTATACTTCAATCGAACTGCTTGTTGGATGGTATCTGAACCCCCCTCTCCACACACACACTTTTCTGATGTCAATTTGCAGATGCCTCCAACAGTTTTTGTTTCTTTCTGAAATTGACAATCCAACAAGGATCGCTTTGTGCAGCAATTAGGCAGAGTTGGAACTCTTGTTTTCATTCCTCACACAACTACTTCTGTCAATTTCGTATGTATATCATAAGCATTTGACTGTACAATGTAGAGATATGTTGAGGATGTGAAGTTTCCTGCTACTGGGTGCACAATGGTGACGTAAACCCAATTCAGGGAAGGTTAGGCTGATCATGTGTAGAAGGTCTAATGGAGCAATGTTCAAATATGAAGTCAGTGCCGTTTTAGCTCCAGCTGCACTGGAAGATGCATCTAATATGGTGGTTCAGAAGGCTGAGACGCAGAATTTTCTTAGATCGTTGTATCATCACTCATCTGTGGATGACCCCGACTTCACCCAATGACAAGGACAGGGTGAACTTGAGGCAACAGACGCAACTGTGGGAGGGCTGACCAATAGAAGACAACCCGAGTACAAGAATAAAACCAAAACAACCATAATAGATATATCAGCAGGATATTCTGTAATTCATAGTAAATATGTTCAATTCAACAATTTGTCATTCATGCAAACTCTGGCTCCCCTCTCGACGTTCGAAAGCTGATTGGTTATGAATGTGAATATTGCATTAATTCTGGTCAGAGCTGGCCTCCTGAACGATTGTGTTGAGACAGCCGTTGAAAGCCCCCAAAACCGCAACGGCTCTGGCCTCGGCTCGAGTTGCCTGCGGAAGACAAAAGAGCCAGTAAAAAGACAGTCCATTCCATAATAAGTGACTTTCAGTGTAAACTCCTTAGCGTCCCGTTTACAGGAAAATGTCCTTGGGCGAATCCAATCTCTCCAAACGAGAGACACTTCAATTGATGTAAGCCAAGTCTTAAATATCACAAGGAGAGACCGGGTAACAGCGCCGCTCAAACTGAGCGACCTACCACAACGCTTAATAAAACACTGCGCAGCAAACTGGACAAACCCTGAGAGACAGAGCAGAGCATGCCTGCGTTACTGGCCGTGGATCCGCATATTAGATTTCTCTGAACAGATTCACCCAGACGAAAGTGAGCGCTAAGTGGGCCCAGTGCAAGCATCAGTTTGTAATCATGTGAAAATCAGTCAGCGGATGTCAGACTCATCTTTTTTTTTCATTTCTTTTGTTGGTGTGCTGGGAGACAGTGTTCAGAGTGGTATGCTGGTTCTGCCAAACTACGCTCATTCTGCTGAAGCCGGGGTGATATGGAAGTAAGATTAAGTACTAATCAGAATGTGTCTCTGATGGTCTTTAGAGATGAGGGCTTACAGCGACGCCCCATTGATCACAGCAGTGCCGGGGAGTGCGCTCCGACCCTATTCATCACGCAAACTGGTGATTGTTCATTTCCAGTCAGCACTCGCTCGGTAAGAGAAAAACCCAAATTATGACTTTTCCAATTCTCAGATGGAAAATTGTGTCCTATGTTCAACTGTCAATCCAGTGTCTGAGATTTTATTATTTCTTGTTTCAGTCGTGCAGGTTGTCTCTCAATTCAATACAACATCTTCAGCAGAGTCATCTGGCTCTACTTGTTGTACACAGGTGCTGTTCAAGGTTACAACTGGCTAAAGTACAATCTTGTGTCTTACAGAAATTGCTCAAATAAAAGATATATGTTTATATTTGTATATTTTCTTATTTGAATTCTTACATTAGAACATGTAAATATTTATAGTACAACAGTAAATGTCATTTTTATTTAAAAAAAGAGTTGTTACAGCTGTATTAAATGTGTTACTCTAACATAAATTCTCGAATATATCTCATGTTTTATTCTGTCAATCCTTCCATTCAGTAAAACTGAACATCAACGTTAGCCCAAACCTCATACTTAACCATATATTTCTGTAGAATATACAGTCTGGATGTGTTTACAGCAAACTGACATTCACATTAACTTGGTCACATTTACTCTCTCTGCCCTCACTAAACTTGAACACAACACTGACATAAAGAGAAAGCCAAATTGGCAAAAGTAAAAGAACTGTGAGGCTGGAAAGCTTTATTTCTCCAGCCCATTTTGAGTGAACTATTAACAGTGTGCTAACACCACCATCTCAACAATAATAGAAAAATAAAATCAGGGCCTGTGGTCATCTTAGATCGCTGGCCAGTCAGTCAGCAGAGAAATTATAGTCACTGAAAAGCCCCTTCATGACTCTGGCCCAAAAACCCTCCTCACTCTTTGTTGTCAAACTTTTGTTTTGCTGGTTGCTAATCTCGCAACGCACGCTGATTGAGGATAACTTAATCGCACGCCGTTTGAATGCAGCAGATCCCACATCCTGGAATTAGCGTAAGATTGGGGGTGGAAAAAAGGGGCTAGGGGAAGGCTGTATACGGTGGAGAGAAACTCTTTTGGTGCTGATCTTGGGAGATTAGCTTGTGTGTGTCTGTGGAAAGGTTTGGGGGTTCAGGCCACAGGTATGTCAGGAAGGAGGCCACAATTCACAGTGTCTGGAGCAGCGCTGTCCAAATCACGTCCTACACTACCGGCATAGTGTCTAGCGCACTATACATCAATCTGTCGAGCAGGTTTCAGCCATTCTTAAAGAAAACACTCATTCATATCAATTGGATTTTTGAGTCTAGAAGAAATAGAGTCGCCCGTATACTTTACAGCAGAACTGAAACTGCAGAAAAAAAGTATTTTGAAGAGAAAAAACTTTACCTCAGCATATTTTATTGGCATGAAAATTGAAAACAGTTTGCCAAAGCATGTAGCAGCGTGTTTTTAAGTGACACTAAATGAGAGAAAATCAAAGGTAAATTGGTTAAGTGTTAGTTCTAAGTCTCTATAGATCAATGCAGCTTAACCTAATTTGGCAGGAACATAAAGCTGTATGTTTAGCGTGCTAGGGGATGTGTTCTGAATTATGGATGTGGTTTTTGTTTTGCATATTGTGTTTTTCCCATGTTCCCAAACAGCAGAGCCATTCAGAGTCCATTTGAATGCTAAAAAATATGAGTCATGTTTTGACACATGCACATATATCCTCTATGGCTTCTTCATTCCCCACAAATCATGTATTGCCTCGGCTCTTCTCGTGTTTTCTCTGTCAATCACGTTGAAACTGAAGTGACCCAGACATATAGAAAAAGCCACACAGAAAGTGTTCATTGTGAGATTATAAATACCAGGTTTACCATTCATGTTTTTGCGAGACAAGAGAGGATGTACACGCCATTCAAAGTGCCACTCCCTGCACACGATAAACCGACGCCGTTTACGGTTTCAACCACAGAAAACAAATCCGCAGTTCCCACTTCTGACAGCTAACTGAAGATCCCTCTGAGCCCCAAGTATTGTATTTACAAAAGCCAGTGTCCATATGAACATCACTGAAGAAGAAGACCTTTTAATACAAAGACTTAATAAGTGTCTCAGTGTGTCATGTCTACAAGGAAAGAAGGCTGGTATAGGGCTGCTACTCTTTTACATGGACCACATGAAGGACCCTTCACATACCCTCTTTCCTCACCCATCAACAATATATTGTGACAGCTAGACTTTGGGTAACAAATACAGGAAAATATATTTTAAATTCAAGAGAATCGTTTTGTTAATTTCAATTTATGACATGAAATGTGCCTCGTGTGTGTTTCGAAGGAATATTTCGAAACACGCTTATTCGATTTCCTGCTGAGAATTAGACTCTCTCTCATGTCTGTGTGTAAATATGAAGGTACAGCCAGCAGCATGTTAGCTTAGCTTAACAAAACATCTAGAAACAGTGGGGGAATAAATAGCCTGGCGCCGAAAAAAAAAAAAAAAAACACTTGTCGATTTTCATTTTGTTTTTTGTAAAGATGAAAGACATTATATAAAACGTGCTGTTTAGTGAGCTTTAGAGGTTCTGGTAGGCTGATTTTGTTATCTTTAACAGAGCCAGAGCAGTTTCCGCCTTCTTTAAGTCTTTATGCTAAGCTAATCGGCTGCTACAGATGTGGTATTTATGTTCTCACTTCACTCTTGCCTAAGACGTAAATCGTACTCCCAAAATGTCAAACTGTTCCTAGACAAAATCCATCACCAAACATTTTTGGACTTTATCATCTTTGAAACTATACACGGTGAAATGGCCTTGCAGATATTCAATGATAAGTATCTAGCATGTTCAGGTGAGGTTTTGGTCCTACCTTTCATGCGAAACAGTGTTCACAACATGAAGAATGACGGCATGTTTGGAGCGTTCACTCTACAGCAGTGGGCTTGCTGGGAGGTTTGCTCTGAAGCAGCTCAAGAGCAATTAGGGTTACAGTGAGATCCAGCAGAAACCCAAACTCTGTCTCAGGTACGTTTTTATGAGTCCAAAGCAAGCGTGACAGACTGCTCTCTGGGTTGCCAAAAACCTCCACATATACAAGGGGGTTCCACCCATGGCCGGCTAACTTCCTGCCTTCCACTCACCTACCGTTACCCATGAAATCATTCACATTGACCCATTCCAACTTTTTGCAACCCGAAACCCTAACAAGGCAAATTGCACATAATTTTTGTGTTTCTTTTAGAGCCCTGAACTTAACATGGAGAACAAGAAGACATTCTTACATAGGGTTTCAATGATGTGGGCTCTTGTAAGCCGACTTCGATAAAAAATGTTTTAGGACTGCTGAAAACTGATACTTTGTAACCATTTTCAGGTCTTTTAAATTTGACAATTTTAATAAATAACATAAAGAAAATGCATTACAATATTAGAAATATGGTATAATATAAACAATACTGGAGCATATCTCATTTTTAAGAATAGCTACAACAAATCCTTGAGGTTTTAGTAGCATTTCCGTATGCTTTAAGTTTTATAGGCAAAATGGGATTAAGTAATGCCAAAACATTCCTATTCATGTACATGTTACAATCAGATGTAGAATTTTTTATGGTCTGCCATGTCTGAAAAAAAGTTTTTAAAAGTGGTTACATGCCTTTTTCTCACCTCTCAGCTGCTCACGTCAGTAAGACCGCAGAGCAGCTTCCGTGAGTGCAGAAGATATTTTCTTTAAGACCAAATCCTATCCAGTCATCACCTCCTTAGTCCGCTACCACTACTTTTATAACAACTATTGATTACTTTTCCCCCTGTAAAAACGCAAAGAGAGTGCAGTGGGTTACTCATAGGGCACAGAGATATATAACAGAGGCTTGTGAGATGGTTGTTTTATCTTGTCACGTATCATTTTAACTCCACAGTAAATGGAAAATGATAGCATAGGATACCAAATGAGTAAAATGTGTCTTGATTGACTGCTGAGGCAATATCATAACGCAGCAGCGAATTCCAAACCCAGCAAACGTAGGGCAAGAGCTTATATTAAAACACAACTGTTTCTATTCTCACAGTTCTCCATTTTTCCAAGGGGCCCTGGTATGTAAATCTAATAATACAGACTGTGAATGGAACTAACCAGCAGCCACACTGTCCATTGTTTGGAAAAGACACTTTACAGTACAGCCTATGTGAGAAAGTGTGGTAACATTAAGTAAAACGACAATAAAAAGTCATTCGATTCACTCATTACATCTCTACTAACTCTAAATGTCTTATGGTGAGGAGGCAGTGATGGCAAACCTCAAGTTTGGGAGTTACATAGCAGCAGCAGGTCAAGAAGATTTGTGCTCTCATGTGGAAAGCATCACATTCACCAACAGAATTATATGCTTTCCTCGTGGCACTGAGACAATTATTGTTTATTGTCCACCTCCCTTGTTCCCCCTAAATAATGGTATAAGCTTACTGCTGCTCCACTTTAGAGGAAAAAGAGAAAGCTTGTGAGAGAGTGAGTGAGAGAGAAAGGGCAGATACGGGACAGAGCAGCACCGCAGCCACCAGCCGGCGGGCGGCGGACCGAACTGTAAGAAGCAACAGACGCTTTCTGGATCTCTGTTCAAACCACCTAACTGCCCAGGCTTACGCTGTGTAGCTGTAAAAGGCAAGAGGGCCAACAGTGTCAACCCCAGCACTCAGAGTTCACCAGCCGTTGTACCGTCTCAACTTTGTTCAAGCTTGTTAAAAGCTGGTACACGGAAAATGACATCAAACCACCCGCTTTTCAGGCCCGTGACTTTATTTGTCATGGAATTGGAAGTTGCACTTAACTTAAAATTGTGGAGAAAAAACAGAAGGGGTAAGAGGGGGGTACTTCGGGCCTGTGCGCTGAAGGCACATTTCTGTTCCAATTTAGCAGAAAATATGTTGGAGTTGCCTCTGACTCTTTTCCAGCTGGAAATAGTCAGTTTTTAGGATCTATGTTTTTTCCCCCAGTTTACTTTAACAGATCATACTGTAAGCACATGTTTATAATTTAGGACAGTCCTGCTGCTTATAATGATTTTGCAGCATGATACTGAGCAAACACATTTGCTGTCAGACATATTAGCTCGGCCAAAGTGTTCCTGCGACACAGATCCACCGAGCGAGGCGGGCAGCGCACAGATTTGAACCTTCACTTGAAAGGGTGGCGGTTTATACAGAAAATGGGTAAAACAGGCAGTCGCAGTTCAAACGGGAAACTGGAAAATGGGGGCCAATTTAAAGCTTCACTTTTTAGTGCACAATAAAACAGAAGCTCAAGGTAATTTACTTTGGTGTGATTCAACAGGTTGAACCGCAGTCACATGCAGGTGAGAAAACTACATTTGAATCATCCGTTGACCACCTGACCATCATACAAAGTGCTTATTACTTAAGCGGTAGGTCGATATTTTGAGATTTATTTTTATTTACTTTGTTTGGTTCAATACAAAGATCGAGACCATCCTCATTTCTATATGGTAAATATGTGTGGGAGCACAGTCTCTGCTGTTTGCCTGAGAACTGCTTCCAGCCAAGAAGTAGTCCAACAAATAACCCTCACATAAAATGGCGAATTGTCGTTTTAAAATTTCAGTTTTTGTCCAGACTAAATAAACAAGATATAATGAGTTACTTAGTGAGAATTACAGATACTAGTAGGCAGACTTTGTTATCAATTTGGACAGAGCAAGGCTAGCTGTTTTCACCTGTTTCCAGGCTTTATGCTAAGCTAAGCTAATCAGATCAGAAGTCTTCCTTTAAAGTGTCACTATGTGCGCTAAATGCTACACTTAGTGTTTAGTACAAGTAAATACTACTACTGCTACTAGCCACTGGTCATACCAGACCAAGTAAGGCTGTGACAGAAAAACACTTGAGTGTTTTGAATTGAGCAATGGTGCATTTTGTTGCTCATGAACTCCAATTTGCACGAGGAAGAATGTGTTATTTCTTCTCTCAAAAGGTACATAGTCTTGCTACAAGTGGATGAATTTGCTGCTTACGGTCAAAGTTGACACCAACTCTGTCTGTTAGTTTAGGCCACATTAAATGTATTTCTCTATCTTCTTATTATGAAAAAATGTAACCCATTCAAACAGCTTAGTTGATTTACGATGAATCCAGAATGTATAAGCCGTACAGTGTGTATTGATAATCTCTCTGACTGGCTGCAGGTTCAGAAAACAGAGGACAGATAGAGACATTGACAGAGTTTCTGAGTCAATCTGGAAACGCTCTCAGCACCTTTTACCCATCTGTCCAGCTGAACTCATCATGGCTCTCACCCCTGCACTAGTTCCAACTCTATATGAAGACCTTCGTTCAGTTCACTTCCTTATTAACATCTTTATGATGGATTATGACTTAAATCCCTTGTCCTGGTTCAAATCCCACATCTGGATCCCCTGATGTGAAAGAGACCACATAATTCGGAAAAATTAGAAATAAAACGTGACCTAGCTGACCTTCTCACGGTATGCGCCGCAGTCTTTTAACACTTTGTGCCACATTGATGGACACTTAAACCCTTGACCATAGCAGACATGTGACCACCATGGAAAGCTCTATGGTCACAAAGGAGGAAAAAAAAACGGAAAGAATGACCTTGATGTGGTGGTCAAGTAACAGCATCGCCTCTTCACTGTGGCTTGCGGTCCCATAAAATGTTTTACAGCTCAGTCGTGCCTTGAAAACAACGGAATATCTGTTCATAGTCATTGTCAACATCGCTTAAACAATGCACTAAAACAATGCAAACCTCTAATCAGGTTAAGCTTTTGTTCCAGGGAAGGAAAAATCCACTCTAAAACTGTTTAAACACGTTTAAAAATAACTGTTGGCGATGCTGCATTTATAGGTCGGCTTTATTTTTGGTGGTGTAGTTTATATATTAACGGCAAAGCTATAAAGCGGTTACACCAAAAACTTGTGTAAATTGCAACACTTCATCACAACATAATGCATGAAACATCTCCCATTGAGCGGGATTTTCCCATAACCTCCACACATGCGAAAAGACTCAAACCAAAAATCATCATCATCATTTTTTCTTTTGAAATCAACCTGGCACTTCCTGTTCAGTGGCACAGGTCATCCCTCAGCATCTGCCTTTGATTGTGCTGACGGTGATACTCGCTTCATACACCATGGTTGATCAGTGCAGGTGTAAAAGGACTTTATGACACTCAGGAATGGAAGCACTACAGGAGGTTCATCGATGACTCATGAGGATGGACTTTATCACTCTCTGGGCAGGCACTAGAAGATGAGCATGTGGTTTATGTTTCTTGCCAGCTCTTCCTCTCTCGCCCATCTTTCAAAGAAAAAGGTTAATGTTCTTGTGAAACGTCCCAGTAATTTTCTACTCATCTCCACCGTTTCTCAGCAACTCGCACCATACCTACAGTGTTGTTCCATTAATCTAACGTTGGCATTTTAGCATTAAAATACAGCTGCAAATTGGTAGGTTCCAAGCACCATGGCAACTGTGGATCAACTAAGCACTTACTTTGCAGATTTAGTCAAAATAAAACTTAACATTTTGACAATCGTAGGATTTTTGGAGATTGGACTTGATAGATGATGGCCTCTTCTTAAAACTTGTGCCAAAACACATTGGCCTTTAGCTGCAAAAGTATATGGAGTGTAATAAATAGTTTTATAGCTTTTAGTCATAAGAGTCCAGAGGTGATGCACGCCACATTTGGAAATGATTAGTTCAACTGTCCAGGAGGGGTTTGCAAAACTTGGTACGTTTTTCAGGAAATTTAAATTTTCAGCAAAATCCAGAAAACCAATGTGGAAAAAACAAATGAAGTCTGTGCAACTGGTGGGCGAAAAAAAAGAAATGACAAGCAGTTTTAAGTATCTGGACTACTGTGGATCTTAAGGCTCTTATGATCTACTAACTTCCAGGAGAAATAAACCCTACAAGAAAGCAGGCACATGGCACATAGTGGTTTTTCCTGAAATTAAAGGACTTCGCTCAACATGTACGTAAATAAATCAAATAAAAGAAGACATGCAAACAAACTATGCAGGCAATGTTGATGCTCAAAGCTGAAATATTTTACTTCATGGTCAGGTTTTTCACCCCAAGAAATCCTTTAACCTGTGGGGTGTCTCACAGGACAGATAACAAGGATGGGTGTAAAGATTGTGATCTTTTTTATATCTCCCAAGTTCCCAAGTCTTTGACAGTAACCAATAAAATACAAACTACAGATGAAATGTAAGCAGTGTGAGGAAATGAGGAAAAAGTTTGGAACTTTGAATATTCTATTCAATATTTACACTCCCTCAAATACACTCAAGCTGTGGGAGAAACATGTTTTCCCCCCGTCAGAAAGAAGAAAAGCGGGGAAGTAAAAAAGGTGGAGTGGCTCCGATTAGCCCACATGTTGGTAATTTATCACACATAAACCTCACACCTAATTTTCACACCTGTAGCTCAACGTGCTGAAGTCTAGTAATTCACTCACTCACACACACACACCCACGCTTCTCACACATACACACACATGCTGCTTAGTGGGACCTGGCCACAGGTTTCCCTCAAAGCGGGGAGGAGAACGAGGACATCACAGGCGAGGATCAGTAAAGTCAACGGGCATGCTTGGCATATTTTCACCCCATGTAGCATTGCTCTGTCTCTCCCACCCAAACCCATGTTCACTCTCCCTTCCCCATTTGTCATCACCTTGACTAAACTCATCCTGACCTCCAACTCACATATCTGAAAAACAAAAGAGTTGGATGTGGATTTTTTTAGACTTGCCAGAAAGCACAACATAGTGTAGCAGCATTTCCAGATGGCAGATACTCATCTTTTGTTGAAGTATTACCCCAAAACAGATTGTAAACGAAGAAAATGTTGATATAAAAAACATTTTTATTACTTCCTATCACTGATTGACAGTGCTGGAAAAGGAAACCAAATCTTTCACTTAAGTAAAAGAAGAAAAGCTGGTTGTACCATTACATCAGTAATGTGAATATACTTTAAACAAAAACATCAGTGTTTATTATAGCTATTAAATTGTGATTTCATTTGTCCAATGAGGAAAAATTAATAGTTTTATGGGTGCAGTTAAATATTTTAAGAAAAAAGATTCAACATTTTGGGAGATAAATATGAAGCAAGGGGACAGAGCTAGATTCTATACTAAAGTTAAAGCAGTACAAACATTAAATAAAATTTAATTACAAATAAAAGTCCTGCATTAAACATCTAGCTAAACGCAGAGTTTGTTCATTCTGGGCCTCTGTAGAAACATGGTGGTTCAACATGGTGGACTCTGTGGAAGAGGAGCTACTGTGTCTGTTATTCTCATTTTCAGGTGAATGTACACTAATGCGGAAGAATGAGGAGTTTATTATATTATTATATTACTGAAATATTATTGCTGTTGCATTGTTGCACATTGTTGTAACTGGTTGAATAGGAGCTATTTCTAACTACTTCATATACTGTTGTTTCACATATACAGTAAGACTCCATTATGTTTGACATCATTTATCACATCTTTTGTATGTAAACTCTAAGCAAACCTAAGAAAACTCAAGTTTCATCTCAGAATGGGAACGGGAAGAAGACGTCATACTGTTTGACTGACACAAGTACAAAGCTCTCAGCATCAAAGATAGAAACAAAATAATCAAAAAGGAAAGAAAAACACAGACTCGCTACCAGAAAAATAGCCGATGCCGTCTGAACTGACTGCAGCACAAACCAATCCAGAGTAGGCACGACGTGAATGTCTGCTACAAAGTTCTACCTCATTAACCCTTTAACAAGATACAACCTCACACCCCTCCTCGCCCGTCGGGGCCAACAGGGAGATGTGAGGTGATCGCCAGGGTCAAAAGTGGAGTGCACCACAGGGGACAGATGGCAAAGACCTGGTCTCACTTTCACACATGGTGCTGGCCACAAAAAACAAAAACAAAAAAAACCCCTAAACATCAAAGCCTTAAAAAACTGGGCTGGATCCAATATCTACATTAGATCTCTCACAGGAAAGACAGCTTTGCTTGTTTTCTCACCTCACTGAAGTCTGTTTCCTAGTCAAGAAATGGCCACACACATCATTATTTTATCATTGTTTTGAATATTAGAATAAGTCTGCCGACAGTTAAAGGTTTCTTGCTGTGAAGTTGCAACTAAGTGAAGATCACCTCACCTCATCCTTCTACTATGTTGGCTCCAAAACATGCAAAGAGCTCAAAAGACCATACCTCGAGCCAGTGTTTGGTTTGTCCATTAATGGTGGACCTGCAGACTCTGTAGATATAAAAGGCTCATTCTTCAGCAATAAAACCCAACGATTCTTATTTTCAGGTGATTATACACTAGTGAAAACATACTTATGTATATTATATTCCATTTCTGCCAATAAATCCCCCTAAGTCTTAAACACCAGACCTTTAATATGTTATTCCTGTCTTGTTCGTGTCTTAAACACATACGCAGACAGACTGTACAGACAAGTTCATCTGAGGTGTTTCACAGGCCTGTGATATACAGTTTATTTACTGTATCCAGATGAGAGCTGCCGTCCTCTCCTCCAGCAGGTGTCTGGGTCACATCTGGCTTTCACGTCCTCAAACCACCACAAAACTGCACCTGAATGGCTGGCACTGCCCGGGCCTCTTAACAGGAACCGGCTTGTGTTGGCACTAAAAGGCCACACTCAGCCCTCAGGAGTAGATATTTATTTTCTACTGTGCCCTTTGAGAGAGAATTGGCATAAATGCTTTTATAAAGTATGAAGGATGAGTGAATTCCACCAGCCAAAATGACTGTGGTGCAAAGATAATTTCCTTTCAGTAAAAGTACTTTATGTGCTTCTGGGTGTGGAAATGTAATCTGTTGCCACAAAAAAAAGTCAGCTTTGGTATGCAGGTGAGTTATAAACTGAAGAAGGTGTTGGATGTTGTGATAAAAGAAACTTTTGGATGAACAAACGGAGACTTTCATCCAAAATCTCTGGGTGGCATGAGGTCGCATTTTATTACATGGAAGCAACAGATGCATGGAGCTGTACCTGTCTTGTGCCTGCACGCCACAGTGTTTACTGCTACAAATGAGCAGCAAATTGGGTTGTCATGTATTGGCTGCTGTTACAACAATGTTCCAAAGCGCTGGATGTGCCAAAACTATGCAATAACTCAACCACAGGAGTTGTCTCCATTTTTTGTCAGAAAAAAATGCCTTAGATGCAATCTCTTATTCTTGCATTCTCTTATTCGACCTTTGAAGTTATGTAAGCTCTTTTTAAGAATGTTCTAGTTACTCATATGCATATGCATGTGTGTCCTCAATGCTCAATGATGATAACCAGCCCCGTATTGTCCATTACACTTCACTACTGCCCATTACTGCACCAAAGCGGTACCATCTCTAAAGCCATTAGCTGGTAAACATGTAAACTACATGTGACCCCTGTCCTCAGATACCTATTAGTTATGACTCCTGCTGGTGACAGCTGTTTACACAGCTAAGGCCCTGCTCCTGAGACCTGGCCCCAGTCCAAATAAAATAATATCCAGTTAAGGAGAAGTCAGCCAAGATGTAATACAAGTGCATAACTAGAGGGGGGTGAAGGAATCTGAGAAATGTTAATGGACTTCTTTTTCTTTTAAATCTTTATACTTTCTGTCTAGGATTTGCCTCTACCACAGCTATGTTTCATTGTCTGGACCCTAAAACAAGATTAGTGAGGAACCTTGATGGAGAAAGAAAAGTTAAAAACAGTCACCACAATTGATGTCTTCTTTGACAAAACGCAACATAAAAATGTGCTGCGTTAAAATCACAACACAGCTTACAAATTTCCTCCCACAATTAGACTCACACTCTCATTTTTGAGCATGTGTGTGTGTGGATCTGTGTCCTGAGTCTGTGTGGCATGCTGGCTGCATCGAAGCACAAAAACATACACAGGCTTAAGTCAACACAGACAACAACAAAGACCACAACCACACAACAACTGGGTCAGACATGCACGGGCTGGACACGTTCTGGTGGATATTGGGCCCAGCAATAGAGAAACATCTTAGTTTAGGAGAGCAAGTTACAACTCTTGATGCATTCAGTGACAGGTGAGTGGAAAGCAACGTTCAATCCATCCAATTATGAAGGGCAAAGTCTTTGATTCACTTTGAGTCACTGTGTTGATGCTTCACTCATTTATCCAGGTTTTTCCTTTAATTTATCACCTCATCTGTATTTCACTTATGCAACCAAACTGCAACAACCATGGAAGCAAACTGCAAGCTGTAATTGGATTGACAAGATGTTCGCCCACAAAGGACTGATTGTGAAAGGCGTTAGCAGAGACGCCATTCAGTCTGGCTGTATTCACACTGTGTGAAAATCCCACTTTATTTAGTAGAATTTGCAGGTCCTAACACCGACAATCAGAACCTTAAAGCTGCTCTAATAAATATTTTTAGATTAACAATGGATCAATTTATGTGTATTATGGAACATGTGGAACCCACAGAGAGTATTACTCAACTTCTCAGTGCCCCTCAGCTCTGCTGCACTTTTTAGTGTCTTTAAGCTCTTTGTTTTGGATTTACAGTGAGAAACTCTAATGTTTTGGTTTAGTCTTATCTCAAGCATTACTGGTTACAGGTTGTTTATTCTTAGCGGAAAAGCTAAGCTAAACCCACTGTTAGCTACAGGCTCAGCACCAAGCATTTCACGTTAGCAGCTAAAGTGCTACATATTTCCCTCAGAACACAGTGAATGTTGGACTGAATTTGTCATGTGGGCAACAAGTCCCCCATACCAACTTTATGAGAAAATGGTATGTCAATGTTGTGTTTAGCTTGTTTCCGCTGCCCAAGTGGCCACGAAATCAGTTGGTGCAGGTTTAACCATGTATAATGTAAAGCACTGTTACCTGGGGCAGTTACCTAGGGCAAAAACCGACATCCTCTCAAGTATGGTAACAAACAACTAACAATGTGGGATGACAATAAGGACAAAAGTACAGGACACCGGCATTGTTTGTCCACACTCAGTGAGAAGAAAGAGCTGAGACAGGGCTAATATGCTTATTGACTGACAACTAGGATGCTAGTCAGTTAGCTAGACGCTACATAAAGACAGACAGAGGTGCTCTCTTATCACAGAGGTAATCACACAGATCATGATGTCTGACAATTTTTGGGGTGTGAGCTTGAACAACTGTGGCAGAACAAGTAAGATACTCTGCAGCCCTGAGGCAAAATATTATGAACCGTAGCTTCCGTTACATGATTGATCTACAATCTTATTGCTTCGCTCTGATAACAGACAGATGCACGTCTAGTTCAATCACTCCTCCTCTGCCGCTCTGTGCATCCTCTTTTCCCATCACTTTCTTCCTCTTTGCTCCTTCTATTCAGACTACATAAATCTTCAGCGGATGACCCTCTAAGACCTCTTTACATCTGACATGCACGCTACGTTGCCCTCTCTGTTCCCACCCCCCGAACTCTCTGTCTTCCTCTCTCTCCACAGAGGGAGTCAGAGAGACAATGAGCTCAACATCGAGGCCCAGTAATGACTCCCAGCCTTGTTCCTGATTAAAAACACACCGGGTGCTTCTGCACTCCGCAGGCAGCCATGAGGCCTTCCCCTCCTCACACCACAAGGCCTGACAGTGAGGAGATAGAAGCACAAGCCAGCCCTAACACAGCTCCATGCCCAGGAAAACAAAACAAAAATCCAGTGTAAGCCTTACACACTGTAGCATTAAAAGCTCTTGTCCCAACTAGTCCAAGCCTAATTCCACAGGCAAGTCTTCATTTAGTCTAAGGGTGCCCAGTTACCAACATTAACCCAACCTCAGCCAAAACCAGTCCCTGGCTTGGCTACATGAAGGGTAGGTCTAAAATATCCATCACATATTTGCACGTCTTTTAAAGTGGGTTGGGATTATCTTTCTACTTCATCATCATATTGGCAGGAAATTGTGAAAAAAGCACAGGTCCTTATTTGATCAAGTATTCATATATCAATGCAAAAGATTTGCTGTAACTCCACAGATGTACATATTGCATCAGACAGGCATGAGGCG
The DNA here is from genome assembly GCA_946959425.1 of Argyrosomus regius. Taxonomy (NCBI): domain Eukaryota; kingdom Metazoa; phylum Chordata; class Actinopteri; family Sciaenidae; genus Argyrosomus; species Argyrosomus regius. Next base: position 7,900,874 of record OX336884.1, on the reverse strand, counting down.
ACAGTGGGGGTAGCTGCACCTTTACCTTTACCTCTCCATGTCCATACTTTGGTCCCCAAATTACAGACGAGCTCCGCAGAGAGACTCTTTATTGCATCTGACCAGCTCACTTCCTCTCCATACCAAAAGGCATTGCATGCTGAGCTTTATTTTGATGTGGCGTGTAAGCATAATTAGAGGTCCCATAAAAGCAGGGAGAGGGAGAAAAAAAAGGAGTCTTGTCCATCTGTCGAGTGTTAAGGGGTGGGCACAGGGGTAGCATTCAGAGCCCCATGCCTCGCTGCTGTTAGAGCAGCAGCCATACGAACAGGCATTGATGCAAACAGCCTTTAGCGCCAAACTAAAGTCAGAATGTGTGTTTGTTTCTGCACACGGTGTATTTTCTCAAGGGGCCTCCTTTAGTTTCAGATTTCCAGGCCTTGCAGATCGATGCAAAGTAGGTACTAGTCGGCACGCACACTGAGGTACACACTGACTTGGCAAACAAGAGCAGATACAGAGAGTCGCCTTTTCTAGAAACATAAGAACATCCTTCCAAGGAATCTTGGATCCTTAAAATGCACAACTCTTCTACACATTTCATGCAGGTGGCAAATCAAATTTACGGCCTGTCAAATAGGCTCAGCTACCAATTTGCATGCCAAAAAGTAGTTCAGTGGAAGTACACTTATTTGCTATCTTGCTGAGAGTTAGACGAGAAGATCGATACCACTTTGTGAGGTAGATGTGAAGCTACCGCCAGCAGCCAGTTAGCTTAGCGTAAAGCCCGCAAAGAGGGCAAAATAGCTCGCGCAGCTTTGTCCAAACAGAAACAAAATCCAGCTACCAACCAATCTAAGTTCAGTTTAATCCGTACAAAAAACGGCTATTCATAGTTTTCACATGGGGTTATGTGTTTGTGACTATGTGACTATTTGCCTGGCAACTTCTCCTAGCCATGAAATATTTAACTATAAAAACTAATTTTTTTAGCATTAAAATAACAAGATAAACTGGTTAATTGGTGAGCTTTAGAGCTGCTTTAGAGGTGGATTTTGTGAACATCAGTCTGGGCCAGACTGTTTCCCCCTGCTTTAATGCTAAGCTAAGTTAACCAGCTGCTGGCTCCAGCTACCTATTTATAACACAAACATGAGAGAGACATCACTCTAACTCCTGGTTAAAAAAAAATGTGTTATGTGTATTCCCCTGAAATGCCCTAAAAGTCCAAGTGTGATTTAGTTATTTTAAAAACAGCAAGGGGAAATTGGTCATTTTAACAATTCCCATGATCAAATTCATTGGGGAAAAAACACAATGGATGCCCATTGTATCCAAGTCATTACCTCTAAACAGTTCTTCACTGAATTCTTTTAGAGGTGTGTATTAGTAATGTGAGAGGTAAGTAGTCTGGAAGTGCATTTCAGTGTAAGCCTGAGGGGCTCCATCTCCGGCTCTGGGCAGCTCTCCTACCTGTGAAGCCCTTGTATGAGTCATTTTTTCAAAAAATGCTCCTTTTGTGTTGTTGTTTTATGTGTGGCACTTAGAAATGATTCCCACATTAGAGTTTTTACGGCCCAATAAACTTGAGAGAATCGGACCAAATTGGCTGGTCATATTTAGTAGCTTTATAAGGAAACGTATTAAGGTGTAATTGCTTCGGGGGAGTGCGCAATTGAGGGAATGGGCATAGGTGAGAGTTACTAAATCGCCTTCACGCTCTGGAGGGACACTGCACTTTTTGTCTGCTGCTCAGGAGTTTCCAATCACCATGAGGAAATATGGAGTGTATTATAAGATTTTATATAATAAGTTCATTTTATTTCACATTTCCGAAAAAATGAACTTTTACAGTGTGGTAAAATGTAGGCTGAAATAAAACCATCTGTTTGGCATTTAGCTTTGCCAGCATATGGGATCCTCTAATGACAATGATTGAGGGTGAAAGAGAAGATCCCCTTGTGTACCCCCACCACACCCACCCACCAACCCACCTCCCGAAGGAAAAAAAATAAGAAAAGGAAAAGGAGGGGGCCGTATCTGCTCACAATGGATGTTTTTTTGCTGTGATATGATAGATGTAAGTGTGCAGAAGTGTTACAAAACAAGCTTTGTCATCCACGTGAAATGGATCCTGCTCTACTCTTGGAACAGCACCCAAAGAATTGATAGATGAATATGAATCCCTCATCCCACCTCATTCCTGCCTCACTGGGTTCCTAATACATAAACATAGGATAAAGGGTCATCACGCTGAGTTAAATTCACTAATTTCTAAAATAGAGTTTTCTTTCCATGGGAAAACAAAGACAAAGTGAAACAGATCACTTTATCACATGGTGCCTGAAAGAATCTCTGTCTGTGCCTCTTTCTCTCCAGTAGAAAGTTCATGCCACTGCATGTTTTTTCCTCTGCTGGGGTTTTTCGGCAGTGTAGCATGGCATGAACGCACTGAGGAGCCTTTCACCAGCTTCATCTGATACCGCTGTGACTCGGAGCAGGAGCTGCGCTACAGGCCAGGATCGACATGCATGGGTTAGTAGGTCAAACAAGGAGCTAGTCTTTCGACAGAGTTCGGAGGCTGGGTCAGACTAATGTGATTTATCAATACAGCACATAAGTGAATCATTGTCCTTAATGGCCATGATAATTCCCGAGACAGACCGTGGACGTGATTGGTCGAAAGGTTGGGAGTGTACGTTGTTCTGAACTTGATGTCTTGATTAGAGCATCAGGAACATGCACCTGCAGGGTGTCCGTGTATCTCCTTGTATTTTTTTCCTCCAACACACACACACACACACACACACACACACACACACACATCTTTGAGCACACACACACTCACACACACACAGATTTACACTTATGGAGGATTGGCTGATGGGGCCTGGGAGAGAAAAGACAGAGCACTGTTCCTTGACGCCGGAGCTCCGGCTCAGGTCAAGACTCGGCTCGCTGTAATCCCTCTCAGGTGATGCTGTTCACATTCAGCCGTTTCCAGCTGATCTGCTTAAATGCGCCTTCCTCATCCCATAAAAAGCCCCCACCTCCTCCTCGAGCGGCACAATCTCCGAGGACGACGAGAAGGAGGGAGGGCTGCTGCCACTCCACGCTGTCAAATCTCAGATCACTTTTCAGCGTTTCTTTACAAGCGATCAATCTGACGCCTCACATGAATCAAATACACAAACTCCTTCTGTTTTATGGAATAAAAAACATGTCAGGATGCAAGGCTCACATCACCTGGATTAGAGTGGCATCATGTGAGAAAGCCTTGTTAACAGACATGCCATCTGTGGGGCTTTTTCACTTTTTCCAAAGGCAAGAGTGGCAAGGCTTGTTTAAAAGCAGCCTCTTGGAGCGTTCCCTCTCCCCGTTAGGCACTTAATCAACGTATTATATTGCGCTGAAGTACCAGGTTCCAACATTAACACTTACACCCACAAACCTGGAGCTTTTGTGTGAGCTTTCAGCACGCTGAGGCCTGATTTCCTACGGCTTAGAAAGGGAGGCCACAGTATTTGAATTGCTTATCTGCAATCCAAAGATTGCTCTTTTCTTTTTCTTTTCTTTTTTTTTTTTTTTTTACATTTATTCAACCCAAAAACACTTCCACATTATCGTCTTTTCATTATCAACAAACTGAAACCACAAAGTCAATTCACAAGCGTCAAATAACTGAGAGGATCAGGTTTCCACGCACTCTTTATGGGATTCTTTGGTGAAAGAAACACATATTCAGCCACAAATCATGAGTATTCTCTGTGTATTTTGGCATCACAAACTCACCACGCACACCCTTGTTGCTGACTGTCATCAGCGGTACAAAATGTCATGCATCTCTGACCTCACTCTCTCCGCCCTGCTTAGGCTGCACTGGCTTCATCTAATCACTTTTGTCCTTCAGAACATCTGGGAACGCTGTTAAAGTAACAGATTACACAGTCGAATGTGATCTGAAACATGCTGCGGCCTGCTGGGAATTCAAATTTGGGATTTTCTGGCTAGATGAGGAAGGGTTAACGGTATCACATGACAACTTTTCACCACTCTTGACTGCTATTACCTATTCATTACCTATTTAAATGTCTTAGGGCCCCAGTGTGTGTCTCTGTTCCTTCAGGCAGCGCTGGTACTCAAGCCTGATTTTATGTAGTCAGCAGGTGGCATCATTAGCCAGAGAATAAAAATGAAAAGTAATACCCTTGTGTCTAGCTATGATATCATAGAAGGGCTCATTGGCATCATTTCCCTGCTTCTAATGGACAGGATAGGGGGTAAGGAGGTGTAAATTTAATATGTTTTGTCATCTGTTTTACATGAAAAAAATGTATATGTACAGTTACCGCAGCCAAGTGGGAGGTTGGGTCATGCCATGCAGTGAGTGAGCAAGACAAGATCAGCCCAGAAACCACACAAAGATCCCAATCTCGACTCTACTCATACATTTCAGCGGGCGCGAGTCATACGCAATGACTGTTTTTCTCCTTGACATCCCCTAATTATAATGGCATCTCAATCCCTTACACCTCACTTGGTCATGTGGCTACATGCGCGCAGTGTATTAATAGTGAGACGTTTTCATGCCCGTCAAAAGGAGAAAGACATTTGTTAAATCATGTGTGTTGTTACACACAAAACAGTCGCGCCTGGGGAGCAGAGTGTGGCCAAATTGAGTTTTCGAACGTGTCTGGGTCTCAACACTCCTGAACGGTTTGGATAGCTCTCCGTGCATGCCAGACAGGCTGTGTATAAAGCTGTCACAGGAACCTTGAGGGCTAGAAAAATATTCAAGCATTTCTGGGTCTATTGGACAATGATCTCTTACACATGCTTCTTTCAATATGACCGTGATAAATAAAGGAAGGAAGCAAATACCAAAAACCTGGCCGGCTGCCACAGCCTGCTAGAATGGCACTTTTGGCTGTTTCCCCCTCCTCAAACACGCACATATACACTTTCAGCAATACTGTAAAACCTGTACATATTTGCATGGGATTAGTTTGACAAGTGTAACATCCGTTCAGAGAGCTGGCGGTAACAATGTGTAGCTTATAGTGTTCAGCCCAAAGCTGTTCTTGAGGTCAAATGTGTAAGTTAACCTCTTGATCTCATCCCCACTGGTTAGCCCACCACCACAACCCCCTCTCTGCCTTTCTCTCTCTAACACACACAAACACCACACACGTAAAGAGGCAGCTACTGCAAATGTTAAAACTGGGTTTCTTGCTTATCCATCCAAAAACACACTCCAGATTTAAGCAGTTCCAAACAAAGGTTGATCATACTAAGAAAATTACATCCCATCTCCTATGTGCTATCTAAGATCACGTAGTCCTCGGAGAAAGAAACACACAGAGGAGCTGAAAAACGTGTGTGTGCCAGTACCCCGCAGTGATTGCCTGATTATTTGCAGATGGGCAGTGGAGGGCTCGCAGAGTGTGGAGGTTCCCCCTGGCACGCAGCGCATATGATTAAATCTGTGATTGCCTTACAATTTACAAGACCCCCTCTCCCTTGACTTTAAATGACTTTTTCTACTGTACCACCGCACTGTGCGTAATGTTAATAGCTGCCCAAAAAAGTCCACTTCACGGTGTCTCCGTGCGTCTCCTCTCGTGGAGGAACTTGGTGATGTGTTATGTCACAGTTTCTGGGGGGGGGGGGGGGGGGGCACTTTCCTAAATCCCACTGTCTCCTCATTCATTCAGAGTATAGAGTAGTATTTACAAAGGGGCTGATCCCCCTCCTGCGCCTCCGCTGAGCGATTGTTATGCGGGTTTCCTACCAACTGTTCAAAGTGGTTATGAGATCAATTAAAACCAGCTTAGGGGGCTGGAGTGGAGATGTGCAATTCATAAGTCAAGGGAAGGCGAATCCGTATCTATTCATTAAATAACTCCCACCATAACGACCCCCTCCTCTTGTATAAGCCGCCTGCTCTCTATAGAGCGATCCGCACCAGCAGCTTTTTAGCAGTTTCACATGTAAATAACATAGAGAGCCTTTTGTTGTGGGCACAACATCGGGAAGTAACGTTAATAATCTGTCTGACAGCGTGGTTTCAATACGATTAGCCAATCCACTGACGCAACATGTTTGAATATTAATTTTTGGATAACCACAACGCTTTGGCAATTTTGCGCACATTTTACGCATTAGCTACCGGCTCTGAAAATCGTTACATAATGTTGAAAATCTTCTTTGAATCGGTTAATAAGTTACATGCAGATGTTGCAAGACTGAACTGTGGATTTAGACTGCAAGATTCTTTCAGCGTTAATTTCTGGAACGTTCCTGGTTCATAATCTGTGTTGGATCGTTGAACTCTCACCTGTGCGTTTTTTAAAGAAATCAAAAAGAGTTGGTTATCAATATTTGATGTCTGACTTCCCGCCTGCTCTGTGCGCACTGTGCTCTGTGGGAACCTACAGAGAATGTATACGCGCTGGTGGAGAAGGAGACGGACTTTAACAGAATGTGTGTGAGCACCCTTGTTCAGGACCGTTGCCTCTCGTGACCCACACAAACTCTTTGGCCATCTGTTAAAGATGCTGATCTTAAAGACCTCTAGCCTACAACCCCCGTGTTACCTCTTTTGCTTCTCCTCCAGCGATGCGACGGCGCCTGACAGTTGCTGTACTCCATACAGTTCAATACGATCAGGGCAAATGAGAAGAGTCGAAACTGCATCTGGACGGCGATCTGTTGTTCGGACTCCAGTAAAAAGGTACCAGCGGGGCTCGGGATGAATTCTCTGACTTTGTAATGTCCTCCTCCAGTTTCTTTAGTCGGTCCCCAAATGTGTCAAACATCAGACGAGATGCGACATGTTATCACGTCGCCGATTGGAATCATTTTATGAAGCGCGCTGATCCTCCAGTCACTAAAAGTGCCCGTTTTGGTGCGCTGCGGGGAGAATGACAAAGGAGGTTACTGTGATAACAGTGTAATGAAATCAACACCTTCCTAAACAATGATGCTTGGGGGCGATAAGAAGGGGGATTTAAAAAAAAAAAAAATGAATAGCTCATCTGTGTGTTAATGTGCTGGAACAATCACAGATTTAAAGGCAATTCTCAAAAAAGCAAAATCTTTCCAAAAGAAAAAAAAATTAAGCGCAACCGTGCGTAATAGTCACCAGGACGCTCCGTGAAATAACGTGTCGGTGTATACCTTGCATCAGATGGAGTGTAATTCCGCTCCGGTTCCACTTTTAGGTTCCCTCTGAGTGCAAGTGCGGCTCGGGAACATGCAGCATCCCTCTTGTGTGAGAAACTTGTGTCTCCAGAAGAGAACAGAGGTCCGAGGAGGAGGAAAAAGGTGGTCGCGGTGAAGGGGTGTGTGTGTGTGTGTGTGTTTGAGAGAGAGAGAGAGTGTGTGTGTGTATGTGTGTGTGTGTGTGTGTGTGTGTGTGTTTGAGAGAGAGTGTACGCGTGTGTTTGGGTTTCCTTTCCTCCCCTCTGAAAAAAAAAAACTTAGATTCCGTTTTACCTGCGTTTCTTCACTCGAGTTTGTCCCGTCCTGCGTCCTGCAGCTCAGCAGAAACAAACTCACATGTGTGGATTTCTTTAAAGCGGAAAATCAGAGCCGGTGACTGACTGACTGACTGACTGTGAGTGAGTGAGTCTGCGTTTTGCGCGCTGCTGAGGTTGAGCTCTGACTGACTCCCAACTGGTCCTGATGCTTTGCTGCTTTTCCCCCCCTCATATAGCGCCGTGCCGCTGTCACGTGTAGAGATCTCTAGTTTTGTGTTTCTTCTTATTTAACATGTTGAAGATGACATTTAGTGTAGTCCCCCCCCCTCCCCCTCCCACCACCACCACCTCATCACCCCCCTCGCTTACACACACACACACACACACACACTGGCCGGTACGAGGTTGCCTCTGGGTCCTAGTGTGAGCGTAAAAAAGCTGGAAACATCCCACAGGAGGAAAAAAAAAAGTTTTTTTTAAAAAGAAATATGAGATTGCAGCTGGTCTGCGGTCGGGCAATAGTGACTTTACTGTATCCTGTTTCAACATCAAGAATATTCCTTTAATATTCCAATTCCTCATCATATCATCACGCAATTAAACCACTTTTCCCCCCGGTGGATGTCTTCAAACAGGTTTCACATTAACAATAAACTGAATAATCGCGACACACTCAATCAAACTATCTCAGTTCAGCTTTCTTCTGCTGACTATAGCCATATTGAATAATTAGAGGTTCTCCTTGAGAAGAAAAAAAAAAAGCAATTTTCTCCATAATGTGCGTAATGAGGTGGGCCCGCAAGTCAACCATCTCGTCACGCCTCTTTTATTGCGCACCCAGGACTCCCCTTTCCCCCCTTCTCCTCCTCTTCCTCTCCCCTCCTCCTATGAAATTAATGATAATCGTTGGGGAGGCTGTAATTGTGGAACATGAATAAATCACTGAATAAATTCGGGGTTTTCCAAAACTGGGCCTTCCACACTGACCCACGCGACCCCATCAACGCAGACACGTGGGATGTTCAACGGAGAGAGATTCTCCTTCAGGAACTTACCTCGTGGGGAGGCTGCCAAACATCCATTACAACTCAGACATGAGGTGCAGCAGCAGAAAGTTAATGACAGAGGATCATGGGTAATGTAGTGATGTTTACATGCGTGCAACTAAACTGATAGTGGACTATCACAGAGGGCACGTCTGGTACTGTTTTTATCACCCTCAGCAGCTGCTCCACATCCTGATTGGAACACCAGTAGGGAATGCTCTACCCCCTTCAGCCACTAGGTGTGGCACTTAATCTTTTATTTATTTCAGGAAATTATTTTCATGTGAGAGCTTCAGTATATTTGTCCATGTCAGTAATTCTACATCAGTCAGAACTAGTGTGGAGTGAAGAAAAATACACAGCCGTTCAGAGACAAGACAGAAAATATAATGATAGAGTGTGTCGATGAGCAAATTTAACAGTTTCCAGTGTAAAAAAAAAAAAAGATTTAAAATCAACCTGTTTTTAACCTGAAGTCTGGTTGCACCTCAGTCATCACACAGACCTCCCATCTGAACATAACAAAATGTCATTTACACGCTGGTTTTACACTTTAAACACCAGACAAACCGGTGAAAAAAAGGATTTCTATCCTCAGGCAGTAAAACATACACTCACTCTAACACACACACAGGAGCAAGTTTCCATTTCGTCACTGGAACTGATTGAAAAAAAACTCTGTGGGGGGAAAACCTCTAACAATACGTTAAAAAAAAAAAAAAAGAAGAAAGAGGAATCATGCTCGTTTCCTTGCCAAAACCTATAGTGACCTTTGTCCTGACTTTGTTTATTTATTTATTCAGAGAACAGTGACAGACATTGTGGTGAGGAGGGCTGTTAGCCACAGGCAGTGCCGCTGGTTTGGATTCCTCTCTAAAACAACATCTGAGAGTGCACGGTTAAGGTGAATGTGATAATTTAGGCCTCCGGCACTTTTATTTTCATGATGTGTCATGGAGAAGGGGGCCGGTAAACCAATCACTTTATGCTCTCCATCCCTCCTTTCCTCCCTCCTACTCGTTGCAGTGCACATAAGTGGAGGTGACGTCAGCATTTGGATGGTCTGGCTCGGAGCCCTCAGTGCCATAACAGCAATGAGGGGAGCTGCTATACACCCTGTTCATCAGAGATCCAGACTGCATGGTCTTCAGCGTGGGTTGTTGTCACGGTTTGCTAGGTAAAAGTAAAAAAAAAAATTTTTTTTTAAAAGCCAAGCCACAGTGGTCATTTAAGTCAGAATCTCGAAAATGTCAAGGAGAGGATGAGAGTGAGGCAAGCTGAGAAAGTTCAAGTTATACTTAGCAACTTTCCATGTTTGAAAGCTGGAAAGAAGTGAAGTTCAATATCCAGAAATAATCTAACATGGCATTTTGCAAACAAAGCTCAAACAGTCCACATGTGCAAGTATGAAATCCATCGTATGAACTCTCAACCCCTGAAGAAGGCTGAAAGTTGGCTGTAAAAAGTTTGTCGGAAAAAGTGTCAAAAAGTCCTTAAAGATCTTAATCAGTTATTGGATTGCGATTTAAGGTTTATGCTCCTTTAAAAAGGACCTGAAAACTTATTTTCTTAGTCAGCTTCTTCTATAAGCTTACATGAATACAAACTTATAATTGTTTTACTTGTTTCATCTAAAAGATTTCTTTATTTCACTTTTTAATCTGTGTAGAGCAGGCAGGCTTTGTTGTAAAAAGGTGGTGGCACAAACTTAGTGCGCCAATCAGAATTTAGCAGTATTTGAATTTCATTGATGTCTGGTTCTGATCAAGAGAAGCAGCAGTTTTTTTTTACTGTTAAACTATTAATAGGATAATGAATCAACACACTTAAACCCGGTATATACAGAAGGGTGCTGAATCCACAAAAATCAGAAGGACAGCACTCCACTTAAACTGTTTATTCATGCATCGTGATGCCTACTCCACATTTTTTAAAGGATTAATAAATAATGCCATGGGATGTTTTTGTTTCAAGGAGAGTTTATTTACTATAGTTCTGTGTAATGTTAGAGATAAAGTTAAGATCTGTTAAGTTTTCAGGGGCTTTGTCTCAACACCTACTACCTTAAGGTGCTGAGATTGGCAGCCAGGACCAACTTATTGTAGGGAAGGACGTTTATGCTCTCTGTGTGTGGTTCCCGACTAGGTCACAATGTAATTATTCATCTTGTTTGTTTCAGTTTAAGGACTAAAAACTCTTCAGGCCCATCTCAAAAGTATATATAAGAAACATACTTCATTCTCATTTTTGTCAGGTTTCTTCTTTCCTGTCACTTTGGTTAGAGTCTGTTCGTGGACTCTAATCCATCACTTCATGTGGTTTAAGTGTACATGCAGGTGATGAGACACACTTTGCACTTTCCAAACTTTTGATTTAGCCTAATAAAACAGGTGTAATTTCACATAAACCCCATGTTTAGTAGTTAAAGTATTTGTAAGAAGAAGAAAATTAAAAGGCATGTGAAGGAATGAAAGCCTGTTTGTGAGCAACTGTGATAAAGGAGGAGAGACAGACAGAGGACTGAGTTATGAGAAGGTCAAAAGCAGAGGAAAGCGGGGGCGGGGAGGGACATTAAAAAGATTGTGTCCGTCTGGCTAATGGTTCTTTATGGCTCCCTCATGTCCTCAGATGGGCAGGATGACTGGCAGAGAGTGTGACCACTGGTAACTGTACATCACCTCTGTTTGCCCCCTTCAGCTGACGTCCCACTCGGCAAGACCGCCTGCCACGGTGAAGCGAACCACTAAAAACACCATAAAACCAACAGACTAAACAGCCATTCATCATTACTGCGCACACATGAGCCACGTCACACGCGGCAGTCTTAACTGTCCCACTCAGTGACTCAATGCGCACATTAAAACTTCATCAAGTATTACTGATACAAAAAAGTCTGACCACTCAAACCTCAACTGCCGTTTGTAATGTCCAGAAATAAGGCAATCATGGGTGAAAATGGTTTTGTTGGTCACTTTTATTGAATTGGTGATGACTTGAACCAAGTGCAAAGCAGTACTGTGCTCCTTGAGAGACAAGTGTGGAAAAAAAGATGTAACACGAGTGGGATGGGTCCATCTTCTTTGTGTCGCTAAAATCCGGTTTCCTGACCTGCCCAGTTTGGTGTCTGGAAGAAAAGCGTGAAGAAAATGGAAAATTAGACTGTTTGTAGATCACTGAGACCGATCAAAACAACATTTTTGTTGTCAATTGTGGGAATTGTGAAAAAGTAACATACATGTGCAAGCAGTTAAGTGCTGACGTTTTCCTCATTGGAGTGTGTAATGTGTGTGTGTGCGTGTGTGTGTTCTGTTGGTAAGCGCTGGGTGGCTGTGAGGGTTGACAGGGACCCTAAGCAGCCGGCGCAGATGGTAAGCAGTAAATGTTCTCTATATGTAAGTGATTTGTAGCCTTGAGGACAGCAGGATGTAATGGTGCTCTGTGAGTTGTTTGCAGCCTCTTTTGTCAAATTACAAAAACTTCTTAATGAGGGAGGGGGTGGGACTTTGCTTTTTTACAGGACAGGGTTATGGCTGCACTCTTGCTGCAGATATTCAAACAATAGGAAGGAGGGTAATTGAGCACATCAAAAGATAGCCACTCAAGAGCTGCACAGTTAAAAAGTGAACATTTAACATGTCTGTTGCAACTCCGTGGCCTTGGTGCTGTCAGGTGTCAGGCGAGGGAACCAGCCCATCAATCTGCTCTGACACATGTGCGTGTCCTCAAGGAGTGGGGAGTTCAGAGTATCTGTGGGATTATGACACTGTGTAGTTGGAGTACTTCAACAGTCTACATACCACTAAAAACGCACAAGGTCAACATCAAAAACACACTTAAATGGGATGACTGGACCCTGAGCCAGACATCTGCAACAGGTCCTAAGTGCAGGGAACTCCAGGCTTTGAGTAATGTTCACCAAAAGCCAGTGTGAGGGTCCACCTTATTTACGTTGCTGAGCTGAGTCACAGAGCTCAGGCATCGTTTTATGGTTGTTTGGAATCTACCTTGTCATTAGGCCTTTGAAGAGCAATGGAGGGATGAAAGCGTTAGCTCTGTTAAACTTGCTCTTACTGGCTTATTTCGTGTAAAGAGAGCTTTTGTTGATGGTTGTTCATCAACATTCTTTAGCCTTGTTGTTCTGAGCTGATCATTTGAGACGCTTTGAACTGCCCCGAGTTCATGTTGACCTTCTAGCAATCTGATCGGTTAAGGGGGGGAACGGTTTGCCTTCAGCGACGCCCTGGGAGTGGTGGTTTGTGTGCATTTTGTATGTACAGTATGTACGTCACTCACCTCGTTCTTGGTGCTCTGGGCCTGCTTTTTCTCAATGTTCATGGCCAACATTTGACTGCGGAATGAGAGGCTCTTGGTCTTCTCAATCACCTGCTGGTAAGGTGATATGGCATTGTTCCCCATGACCACATGGCCCTAGAAATATGGAGAAAAATGGACAACAGATTCTCAACAACAATAAGCCAATCACATATGGTCTTGCAGATGCACCGTCCCACAAAATGCCAATCAGCGGCTGTTCAGATCTCATTCACATCTACTGTAGGCACATCTAGATAATTCTATGTCATTCTGGAGTACTGGGCTGTGATTTGCTGATTACAGAGAACTGTTGGGATGTGTATGCCAAAACATGCAGGTTCAACATGGAACCTGCCTCACGAAGGGGGACCTAACAAGGTTGAGATATTATGGTTACAATGCCCTAACAACGTACCCTTCAATTACAATATCAGCACGTAACTAATGACTCTGTATCCCTCTTCAGTCACACAGGAGGAAATTCTCAAAAAAGTGCTCCATGACTGTCATCACTACCCTCAATTTGCAAAGGGCTGTTTAAAATGTTTTCATTAAGTACTGAGCCGGTTGACTGAGGAAGAAGGTCTCACCAGTTTGGAGTCGATCTTTGCATCCAGCCTGGCGTTGCGGATAAGGTTGACGATCCATCTCTCAGCGTCCTCAGGCGACATGTTCAATTTGTCAGCCAGCATGCTGTTGAGGAAACAGAGACTCATGAAGCAACAGAAAGGATAAGAAGTGCTGGGCACATCCCCTTGAAAATGAAGGGACTGCCCAACCCTGGCTAAGGACTATAGGAGTACTTGCATGGGATTACTAGACCCCTAATGTTAATGAACGCTCAGCCAAATCTTTGATGGGCTGAATCACTACATCACAAATCCAAAGTATGAACTAAACATGCATTAAACCTTCCTCAATAGATCCACTATATTATCTTAATTTTTCGCCATGACAGCGGTATGGCTCTATGGATGGCAATGTTAATCTGCCAGATGGATTAGCACAATCATTGTGTACAGACACACATGGTTCCCAGTAAATGTGTCCTAATGACTTTGGTGAACGTCTCCTGTAGCACCATCATCAATCTTGCTAATGCACTTAAATAAGATGGTGGACATTGTAAACATTATGCCTTCTAAACACTAGTATTGACATTAGAAGTTAGTGCATGTACATTAGTTGTTAGAATTCAAAAAGTAAGTCCTTTGCAAACACTGACTTCAATTAAACTGAGCTGAACATGTTGATGCATACATGAAATATATAATGGCGACAAATAAATCTCACTTAACGCTACATTGTATTATGATGGATGTTGCACATTAGGTGCCACATCACTATTTTCATTTGACAGTGTTAATAAATGGCAAACATATTGCATCCAGACAAGAGGTGCACAACAAGAAACACTTCTAATGGCTCTAACGGGAGCTTGATTTACAGACTCGTACGAATAACTCAATTAGAAGTGCTGGGACTACCCCATGTTGTGAGCTTCTGTGGTTACTTATCCTTTCATTTTTTTTTTTGTACATCTGTCCAAGACACCCTCTCTCCCCACCTGGCTGCAGGCTTGTCATGACACATTGGTCCAAACAGCCACTGTCCCTCAAAATGAAAGCCAGGTTGGAGGGCGGCCTGCTCTTTGATACAGCTAGACGTGGATGTGTCACAGCAGAGGGAGGGGAGGTATGAGGGTGGCTGGCATTCTTTGATCCAAAGCTTTCCCCAGTGCAGCTGGCTTCCCTTGTGGCTTTCAAAATAACTAGACCCCCCTTGATACCCCCATCTAGACCCCCTTCCCCCCACATTTCCTGCCCCCTTCCTTCTGTCTGACCCCCACCACCCTCCACCGCCTACCACATTTCATATAAGGGCCCCAATAAATATCCTCAACCCCTGTGTGCACTGCCCACAATTACTAAAGCAACCCTACCTCTCATCTCAAAAGCAAGACCCCGACCCGCACCCCCAAAAAACCTTAACGCACATACTTAATGAAATACTGTAGGTACAAATTTGTCATTGTGTATAGCCTGTGTGTGTTTGTAGAAAATAATAGGGGTTATAAGGCCTATATAAAAACAATTTACTCTACTAATTATCACTTCCTGGTCCATTAATCACATTCTGTGAGACTCATTCAGTGAGTAAGCTCCAATGTGCCCAGACCACACCACTTCTCACGCCATGGCTCTGCAAACACAGATCCTACCACCACTATTACCGATTTCAACTGTCGCTCTCAGAGTATGACTTATTTAAGACATTCTTTTGGTGGAAAGTAATCTTATTTGGGATTTGTGATAATGCCTGTCTTACCTCAAGGTTCAAAAAGAAAAAGAAAAAAACACTACCACTTTCTAACCCATGAATGTTGGTCAAATGGTGGCAAACCCACATAAAGAAGGGAAGTGGAATGACGTCGGTGTCTGGATTGGGCATTAAAAGCATAAACAACAAATAAAAGCATTACCTCAGCATAATGAGCAAAATAGGGTTTGGTCTCCAAGTGACAGTGCATATCTCTCAACACTCACCGCAGTGAAGTGATGGAGGAGGTGGATAACAAGATAGAAACGCACCAGTTGTGAGGTGATTCATGTGCATCTCAGCAGCCCAGAGGAGGGAGAAGGAAATAAAGAAAGACTGATCGCCCCGTCAGTCACTCGCCGAAAGACAAACTACTAACACAGCTCTGCTGGACAGCTGATTACACTTCAGGTCGTCAAAATCTGGAGAAAATGATGCTTGACAATCAAATTGCATCTATGGATCATTATTGGGAACCTAACAAGTTCGGAAAAGTGTCAGCTGTCTAATGACGCAACTTTAGGTTGTGATAGATAAAACATGTCAGTGATCGCAGACTTTAACATCAAGGATTTTATTCTGCAGGCCTACATGGTGCTAATGTAAAGCAAATGGCACATTGGCAAACGGTTGTAGCTCATATTGATAGCTTAAGCAATAAAATGATTGAATGATGAAATTGATTGCATTACTTATATTCTGCATTAATAATCCAAATAACATTAACTCTACTGCATAAAAGTCACCTTAAAGTTGTCTGGCAAGCTTTAAAGTACATACATATAACATACCAAGGGTAGTATAAGGCGAGTGCTTGAAAATAACACCTGTTAACAACAGTGCCCCCATCACACCCACTGACAGCAAGAAACACCCTCCTCTTATTTACTCTACAATCAAGTAATCTCAGGCAAATTTGAATGAAATTTGTTATCGGTTCCGATTTTACTCGTGTGATTAAGTGATTGCTGCGCAGAGGTACTGGGTGTTTTGTTTGGCAATTCAGTAAAGTGGGGGCACATGTCAGTCAAGTCCAGGTCAAATATGATGATCAAAACAAACACGATCTGGTTTCCTCACCGGGGAGTTAAGCTAACCCCTAACCCCTCTAAACGTGATCTGTGCAGCATGACGCAGGAACACAGAGAGCCCAAAAGGCCCAGGGCCTTGGCCTGTACCAGCCAAACTCTTCTAATCTAATTTATTAAAGAAAGTCTGGCAATGTTTTCCTCCCAGGAAGGACATTTGTATATCAGAGGAGGGTTACTTTATCTCATTGTCTCTTAGAGGTGTATTGCAGCCCCCCTACATAAACCTCAGAGTGAAAATAAAATTTAAAAAAAGGGGGGGGGGGGAGATGTCGGATGGAGCAGGGAATGGGTCAGACTTGTACAACCTACAATATTGACATCCTTTGGCCCTAAAGCCAAGCAGACAGCCTCCATGACTGGTTTTATTTTACACAATCATGATCCTGTTCCTTGGGGGAGAAGGGATCACTTTCATTCCGACCCCTTACTCACTCCGGCTCCTGAGCTTTCGACTTCAGGCTAGGGGACTCCTTTGGGTCTCAATACCAACCTCACACTTGAAGAGCAGGGTCAGCCATTGAGGTCTAACTCAGTCAGGGTAGAGAGGGGGATGTGTGTGTGTGTGTGTGTGTGTGTGTGGGGGGGGGGGGGTCTTTCTTAAAAGTAGCCCCCTTCTTAACCTGGCTCGTCTAAAATGAATGCATTGTTAAACACTAACATATGATAGCGTTTGGGAGACTCCGAGCCATTTGGAGCAACTTCGCTTTCGGCTTGGGGTAAAATTGATTTTTCAGGGAAACCGAAATGATCGTGTGGTCTTTTTAATGACTCAATTGTGAGGTGGAAAGATCTTCAGTGTTACATCCAAATACACAAGACACTCCTTCCAACTACCAGTGAGCTGTTGTGTACAAATACAATCTCATGATGAGGGGAAAAGAACTGCCCAAATGATCATGTGTCTAAAGCATTTACTTAAAATGTCAAAAGGACAAGTGTGCGTTTGAGGTCACAGCAAGGTCTCGCCACTGAAACAGTCATGGAAGGACTAAAGGAAATAAACCCTGTAAATCAAACAAGGAAAACAAAGCTAAATTGGAAACACACATTCGGGACATTGAAAAGTCTAGACAAAAGGATGTGTGTGTATGCAATTACGAGTGCAGGCTGAATCACATTTTCACTGCCTACAGTACATTTTTACATAAGCCTTTATTGCATAAAATAACTAAATTACGCCAACTTCTGGTCTACTTTTGTGTCCCAAGCTGTGGGCAAAAGGCGAGCTAAATATCTGTGAAACCATCATAGCCAACAGCTGTAAAAATGTCCTCATTAAAAACAGCCATCAAATTCATTTGAGTCCACGCTTGGGTGCAGAAGGCTTCTGGGTAGAGGACTAATGACTTGGAATTTGGGTGTCTTTCAAAAATAGACACGTTCTGTCCATCGTTGTAACACAACCAAAAATAAACATGGAAATCCCTGAAACTGCCCCCCGACGTGTGTTCCTGCTTTAGAGACCTCAACAAACCGAGAGCACAAGACAGAGAAAAAAGGTGAAAAGTAGAAAAATCACCGTTCGACTTCCTCTTTCAGCGTTACCACTAACCTTTGTGGTCTTTAACAAGTAAATGGATCCAATTGCAGTAAGTCTGCCAAAAAGAACCAGGACTCCTAATCAATTCCAGACAATCTGCAACTGGAGATTTCGACAGGGCCTGATCATGTTCCACGGTTCAACCTTGACTACAGACCTCCACGGCTCTATATAGCAGTCAATGCAATCATTTTCGTGTCAACAGAAGTAATTCATTCCCTCTTTCCACTGAGCATCATGTGTTCGTGCACAATATTTGAAATGTAGACCTTCCTTCAAATCTTCGGCATGCACTGTATCCCTGAGAGGCAGTACACTATGAATATCACTTTCTGAAAGCAGTCGGAACTCTGCACTGTAAAATACTGAGGAACAGTATAAACAAAACAACACGTGCATTACCTCATATCAGAGATTACATACAGCAACAAGCAGCACCATTACAAAGATGAGGATTAATGACGGAGGTTGAATTCTCCGTCTTTATCTTCGTCACTCTCTAAAATTGATATAAAGAGGCAGCCAAATCCCATAATCTCTCTTAATTGCAGACAATTACTATAATCTTTTATTTTCTCTCCGCTAATGCTCACTATAATTAGCATTGACTAAATTTCTTGGTTTTGGGGAGGCATCCAAGGTCAATTTTATTTTAATGCAACTTAACTGAATTTTGAACTAGGAGTCAATGGAGACCTACAAAACCCTCTGACCTCCATTTACCCAAAGAAAAGGAGCTGAAGGTTTCTGCCTGTTACAGCAGCTGGGAACGTATCAATCCGTCTAAACCCTGACCTCTTCCTGAGAGAAAACTGTCCATTAATTGGCCTTGGACAGGTGGTCTTAAAAGTTTAGTGAGTAGAGCAACCTGTGGAGACCTGGAAGCAGTTAAAGATCACAATACTTAATCCTTAACATGTCTGGGGTCAGCATGGCTGTGTGTGCAATAAACACTTATCTGTGAGGAAAATTCCACTAATCATTAAGCCTATGTTCTTGCTTCCTGTTTACTGACTCCGCACAAAGCTTAGAAACAGCAAACAGGACTTCCTGTTAGTCTTAGGAATTCTGCTGTGCAGCATGGTCAGGATTTAAGAGAAACTGTATCTCTCCATACATGTTCGTCAATGAGAAGTCCGACTTGGTAAGCGTGACTAACCTGATGCTGATGCACTGGTGAATTCTGCAGAAGGTCTCAAAGATGAAGAGGCGGGCATTCTCAATGAAGTCCTCCAGGCAAGCAACCAGGAAGAAGTCATTTACAAGAACCTGAGAGACAGAAAGCATGTTACATGAGAGCAGTGTAAATATTATACTGATTTCTGTCTACCTCAAGTTTCTCTTACAATAGAGAAAATCCAAGACTTAAGACTCATTAGGAATGTACCATTACGAGTTTCAATCTATCTGCTTAGAGGGATTCATGTCTTAATCAATTAAGAGGGGAAAAAAAACTCACTGGACACAAATTCCAAGCCAGTTTTGATGTGAGTAAACAGAGAAGGGAGGACCATACTAATGATATTTACATTAGCAAAAGATTTGTTTTGGCAAAGAAGCTTTACAAAGATTAGTTGTTCCCTGTATAAGTAATCCCAGGCTCTGCAAGGTGCTGCAAATCGACCACAAATCATCAAATTCTACAAACACCACATGAGACAATGCAGTGAGAACAGAGACAACCACAAAGATGACCACATTGTCTGTGACTTATCACCAGTCATCTGGTCTGGTGGTTCAGTGTCAACTCCACTGTGTAGGATCGCCAAATTTCACAGCTACAGTCATCCAACAACTGTAGCGTCGCCAGTCCAAATAAACTCACAGATGAGAGCAAGTCTTTTCAGCCGTCCATATACAGTATCACCTGCGTCTTGTTACGGTAAGAAATACAGCCTTGCTTGGACTCTTTGACACCGCTGCATATGGCCAATTCATCTACTGTAAATGTTCATGACCCAGAGGTACCACTGTGTGAAATACTCCCATTTCTCAGTGCTTGCTGCATTCCAACTCTCCACTGAGCGCTAGTTCACATCACAGACCACCATCTTCAAAAGTTCTCCAAGCATTACCAGCTCTTTGTTTGCTTAAGCTTAGAAAGCTGCTATCTGACCAGAGTTCTGCTTGAATAAATCCCAACTACATGGCGCTATCGGGCAACGCACATTTCAGCTATGACAACGCTTATCTAAGGCTGATAAACTTTGAACAGTTAAGTGTTCTAATTACTGTCATCTGGGATTCAGACCACAAAGCTTAAACAAATTCTGAAAGGGGCTTCAAGAGCCCTTTTATGCGCAATCTGAGGGCCTGACTATAGGTAGGCCTATACTTTTCATTCTTTGACATGCAAGCATCTAACATCTGACAGTGATTCCAGATTTGGGTGGGGTGGGAACTAAAACAACAAAAAATCCCTGAACAGAACAATTTAAACCAAGCTAAACCCCCTATTTTAAAGCACTTGACTCAAACTATTATACAGGGTACAGTGAACTGAAGACAGGAGAGCTGAAAACAATACCCATATCTTAGCTATTACAGCAATCAGTAAATAGATGGGTGCCACTTCTCCATGGCTCAAAATTGATGCATTACAAATGCTCATCAAGACAAGAGCCCATCCCAATGGAGTATCCGTTTACTTCAATCACTCCATGGTCTGTGAAACATCCCTTTACCTCTGAAATGATGCACTTTTTAAAGGTTTGCGTGTGAATTTCTGCAGGGGGAAAAAACGCATTACGGACTTCAAACGAGACCATTTTGGGAAAATGTTTGCAGACCATCACAGGTAATGCATTAAAGGTGCCGTTAAACATTTTTGGAACCACCCACCTCGCTAGACGTGCTTGTGAACTGAACGAGGTCAATAAGAGGCTTTTGTGCCTACTGGACATGCTCTGATAAGACTGACAGGTAGGCCTAGTGTTAAAAGCACCTGGAATAACTTGGGCTCTGACCTGGGAGGTAGTTGGGATTGAGCATCTGTTTCAACCACAGTAGAGTCTCTGTAAACAGAACCCCATGAGGTGAGGTCAAGACCAACACAGAGTTTAAAAAAAAGAAAAAAAAAAAAGAAAGAAAGAAAAGTGCGTGCAAGTGTTTAACAAGGTCTGTGATTGAGAGCGTGTGTCATGTCTTAGCTGAAATAGGATAGAGCTTTAATAATGTTGATGGTACATGTCATCATTTGGAGATGGCCCCTGGAGACCTTTGCACAGGAAAAATCTCATTTTCTCCTGGAACATGCTTTGGATTTTTTATGGCCATGCACAGGTTTTTTGAAGGTTTAATAAAAACAAATCTGCTCAAGTGAGTTTGGTTCTAACTTCCTCATTTGTTAAACAGTGATTTGGGAAGCTGGAGACTTCTTGTATTAGCTCGGAAATAGGTTAAAATGAAACGGAATCGTCAGTAAACCGCTGACATGATTTATAAACATTTACTCCTGGGAAAGAGCCATTTGATCAGGCCAGATGGTTTTCATTTTGACGGTTTATCGTCCAGAGGCAAAAGATGAAAAAGGGGCCAAATAACCCCAAGTTTTGCCTTTTATTCCTCTGTAGGTCCAAATTATCAACTCATTTGGGAAAACCAAATTACAGCGTGTATGTAAAGAATGAACTAAGATCAAGTTACGCAAAATATACATATAACACAACACCAGTTTGGACACCTGCTCCCTCTCTAAATCTGATTACTGTGCGCTGTATGTGTCCCCTCACCAGCCCCTCATAATAGAGTCTACTGAACTTCTGTCACCAATGCAACACTTCATTTATCATTATGTTGTACAAGCACTCCTATTATTGTATGCACCTACTGTACAACTAAATGAAAATGCAACACTAAAAAAAGTTTTATTGAAGTTTACCTTACATTTTTCCCTACATTTACTTTTTAATATTCTAGCAAAGAGATATTAACTCAGCTGCAGTTTGTGGTGCCCTGAACTGCATAATACTATGAGGCCTTTCTAATATTTTTGCTCCTTCATATAATCTACAACAGTTTATCAGGTACACCTAGTTAGAACTAAGGCGGTCCAGTACAACAATCCTGCCATAAATCTAACCTTATGAAGGTTATATCGTTCAGTTTTTTGCTAAAATATTTTTGCTATTTTTTACATCGTTTTAAGTCTGTATTTTGTGGTTCTGTTGATTCATATTGCATTATATTGAGAAATATAGTGCAAATATAGACTGCAGCCACACCAAACAATGTTCATCCCTCTACAGTTCTGGTTAGTATGTATTATTGAGCCACATACTTTGCTTGTTTCTTAAACAAATGATTACAAAGCAGCCAGTGAATGCTCTTAGACTGAAGTTCTATGGAGAACATGCAGTAACTCAGCACTGTTTTTAGGAGAGACTAAACACACACACCTTAATGAGGGCTTTCTGATACGATCATAAGGACTTTGGTGGAGTTACAAAATAATCAAATAAAATTGCAACAGGTTTATCATGCCAAATCGCGTCTCATTTAAAACCATTTTCAGGTTATCAAAACACATCAGTGTTCACCATCTCTGCTTTAAACATACAAAGAGGACTTTTACATGGACATTACCAAACAAAACAGAAATAAATGTTCTAAAATGGCAGTGCTATGACAGATCTCCCCTTTAAAACAAGTGTCTGCACGACTGAGGAGACTTTTGCTTATAAAGCTTTTACTGTTAACTACTAGCCTGATGGTGCAATTACAGGCCATAGTAAAATCTGACAGAAGCCTGAGTCATACAGTGTCCAAGATGACCGCTATGTTTGACAGTATGATACAAGGCACAGACTATCACTGTTCTGTCTGCACTGGACCCACGCAGAAGTCCAGCAAATAGGAACGCTGTGTGAACAGGCAGAAGGTCAGACAGAGGTCACATCAGTACTAATGATGTTTACTACGATACTCCATGTGAAAGTTCAGCAGTCTGACCCGCAAATCAGAGGTCCTCAGATGACCTCTGGATTGTCACGGAGGCCAACTGCTGTTAGTGAGGTTCTTGGAAATGGTTACTCACCGACTCGCACTCCCTCAGTTTCTTCTGAGCACTGTCAAAGTCAAAGTTCACGTACAGGCACTCCACAAACTCGGTGATTGGATCTTTGTAGGTGTAAGATTCCTGAAAAAGAATAGAAATACAATCAATTATGATTCCTAAATACATCTCTATCTTTATTTATCAAAGCTTCCATAGCTCAAATTTTTTTTTGATGAAACCAATGTTCAGCCATGTGAACATAAACAGAGTAGAGCAGACATATACTTGGACATTAATATCATGTGATTCTTTTCTATCTTTCTATCAAAGAGAAGTCCCTAACATCAGCATACATACATTCAGAAACAAATCATAAATCCTAGTTTGGTTTAAGTTACTGACAATAATGACTATGTAGTCAAAATAACCACCTGCTGGGCACAATAGCTGAATAAACATAACAATTTACAAGAGCTTGAGTGAAAACACATTCTGAACTCAGGAGTTCCAACTCGCGCTTAGAGACAAAGTCCAAACCTGACCTGAGGCCACAGAGCAGAGAGCACTGAGCACACGTTTTAGTGATTACCAAAAACCACCAAGACGGTGCTTAGATCTCTGAAGTAGCTACTGTCATCGGTGGAGATACCATCTGTAGATTACTGTCGCTCAATTCACTATTATTTATCAGAAGTACTGGGTTCCAGCGTGGAGCTAAACCCATATACACTCCCCTGCGCTAAAAAAGAAATGTATTGGGTTACATGGTCAGTTACTCATACTTCAAAAGTATGGTCCATAAGCAATAACCTGATAACTGTGTGCACTTTGTAAACAAAATGGCTTGAAAATTAAAAGTCTGGTACCTGCTGTATGACCTTCACCAAATCCTTCAGAACCTGCCGACGCTTGCGGACATCCTTGTTTGTAATGACCGCTGTGGTTAGGTAACGCAAGATGTGCGGGCACATGGTCTGGATAGCATTGAGGTATCTGGAATGAGGAAGGATAAAGGTAATTACTTATCAGACTGAACAAAGGCATGATCTTTACGAGGACACATAATAACATTTTGGCTGCCGATTGGGCTCCTGGCATTTAGGACAGAGAAAAAGCCTTTGCGGCGAAAACAGATAAATGTCCTAACAGGACCCTCACTTCTGGACATGGGTCCCAGCTTTAAGCAGTCTCTTTCATTAGTGTCCTATGAGAGGGAGGAGGAAAAGGAAACCCTGGCAAGAAGATATAGATCAGTGAGCAGGGACCTGCCCAGTAGCTGAAACCCAATCCATCAGGGACTGATGTTTCAACCACAGGTCAACTGGCTAAGGGCTGAACACAAGAGACAGGACCGCTGTTACAGGCTGATTCTAATCCCACACTAACTCTGGAGACAGTGTTCTGTAAAAAAAAAGAAAACATGTAAGGTCTGCACACGGACACACACACCAATTTCCTTGTCAACAAGGCAATCAATCGACATTGACCGTATCACCAAAATTCCTTATTGGTTTTTAAATACCTTATCTTTGAACTTCACCTCTACTCAACCCCTAATTGACCAAATTAAATCTGAAAAGAGGAAGTGAAGTGGGCCCTTTCAGGTCTCCTGTAGCTAAGGCCTGAGGAACACGTGGTGCTCAGAAAGAGAGAAAGAGAGTGCTGACAATGGTTTAATTATCTGAAAGAATTAAAAAAATAAAATAAAATATATATATATACACTGTATATTAAAAAAAAAAAAGGGGGGGGGGACAGGAGACCTGTGGCAGCACTGAGTCTAAAAACAGCAGTGGGCTGCTTGGCAAAGCCATCATCAGCCTGGTTTTAGGAGCGCTCTCTTCCTCCCTCCGTTTGTAGTTGCTTGACTCCCGTGGAAGACCGCAACGCTCCGTGCTGTGTTCCTGATTAACTTACACCTACTCACTCTCCAGGGGGGGCTCCAATAGCGAGCAATCTTGCATGAGTCACTGTACCATATCTGGGGGGCATTCACCCTACTCCACTTAGGGGACTTCATCTTTTTCTCTCTTTTTTACCCCCCCCGAGTTTTCAGGCAACAAGCCTTGCTGAAGATGCTACTGAGGCATGCAGCCAAGAAAACAAGTACGAGTTCAAATTTCCTCTGTTTAAGGGGGGCTGTGTGAGAACACAGAAGAGGGACAGGGCAACAAGGTCTCATTTCACGGCTCGTCTGGAAAAGAAAATCATGTCGAACAATTGAACGAGTGATATAGACAATCAAGTGACTCGGGATACATTACTGCAGTCGTATATGCCCACTTTGCACCTGTATCATACGTAGTTACTGAGTATTGTTTCCCCTGAAGTCAGTGCAGTCTGTCAATAGTACACAAACAAGGCTTTGGACCAACATCTGCTGACTGCAGGGGTAAGGGAGGTCACATGTGGAGCTGAAGGCCAGCCACTGGTCACCAACTTCAGCCAAAGGAAGTACTGGTCAAGAGATGGGAAACAAGAGCCAAGCCTCAGTGGGGAAAACATGAGGTTTCTAGACTGTGAAACTGCAAAGCACACAAAACTACCTCAGTTTGTCCACACAGATGGTTGGGTGAGCTTTTCATGAGTAATTATTGGGCAGGCCTCCTTAATCATCCACAATAAAATTAAAAACTGAGTAAAATTCAGGGAACCAGACATTTGAGTGTGCTGTGTTGTGGTCGCCTGTCATACTGTCTGTGGAGCCCAATCATCTGTACAATTATACAAGCCTGCAATCAGAACAGGGGGAGGGAGCAAAAACATCAAAATAGGTGGTGTGCAAATTTTAACACAGAGTATAAAGTTTCCGATCTGCAATACACATGGCCTCGTTCTCGACTTGGAGAGTAAACAGACCACACGAAAACACACACACACACACACTTCAGAAACCACTTTAAAAATACCAGCGGGGTTCATGAAGAAGCCCACCGCCCAAAAATGTGTTATTAAAGCAAATGGTTCCCTCTAAATCAAGTTAATGTGATAAAATGACTGACCTTTTCTCCAAATCCTATTAGAATCAAGAATTACCTTGGAGCTACAATACAATTTCTCAATACCATATACTTTAAAATGGACCCACAGAATTAAAGATACAATTTTAAAAACCACACACACACAGTACATATCACACAACACATCAGACACATTTATACAAATGGTCACTATTTAACAAAGTGAGCGGAGAAAAAAAACAACAAACATTTGTCAGCATCAATTATTATCTAAATACAAAGAGACACTGACTTGTTATACGGTCTCTCAGAAGTATCATGTGGCAACTATTTGTTAAATTTACCAAAACATTAACTATGACAAATCACTCTATGCCCATTTTAAGGCCTAAAGGATAAAAGAAGGTAAATGTTGCTTTGTGATGCACCACTTAATCTCCAAATAATTAAAAATAGAAATCAGATATACGCAAATCACAAGAGTGCCATATTTTCACCTAAGGCTGAGTTTGCAGATTGCATTTCAATGTACCTTAATTGGCCAACAACCCACGGTTTAAGCAAGCTTCAGAATTTTGCCTTTCCTGTAATTTGTGTCGTGGAAATAGATCTCATCTTTGCAAATACTTCCTGGTATTCTACCAAACATTTTGTAATTTCCTGGGTGTGAAAGCAGGCCGTTTAAACAAGAAACAAAATAATATTATTTTATAAATGTTACTTACTGTGGCTGATACAGAAAGAGCTCAATGATATTGTCTCTGCCCTTGGGGTGGTTGAAGAAGACAAAGAGAGACCAATGAATGAGCCATGTCCTCTGCTGGAGAGACTGGAGAGGGGAGGTGACGGACTGGACAAAGATAGAAATACAGGCAGAAGGGAAGACAGGAAGGAAAGTGTAGAAGAAGCCCAGAAGAGACAGACAAAAAATAAAAAATGAAAACATATTCAGAGTCACATAAAAGTTGTCCTAAAACTTCTAACTTGTTGTTCTAACTTGTCCTAAAAAAGTGTTCTTGCCTCCTACGTGGCCATCAAACAAACACTCCAAGTTCTTAAGTAGTCAGGTGAGCACATGTGGGCAAGGAATAAAATGTCACAGCAGAGCTGTACTGAAAGTGAAATGTCAATATGAGAGTCTATGTAAGGCAATCTAAAAGAGGTATCAAATTCTGAGAAGTGGGGCATTTACGTTGTTATCGATAGTCTCTCTGAGGCGGGTCAGGTCCTCCATTGCTGCCTCCCAGTTCTGCATCAGGATCTCAGAGGCCAGCTTGCCCCACAGAGAGTTCAGGGCATTCCTGTCTGTAGATGGGACCTTGGGAACAGACATGGAGAACTGTTAGCACACAACATTACAACATGTGAAACAACAGTTTTTCCACATTTACTTGACAGGCCTAATTCGGATTAAGAGTTTCAGGTTGGCGGACTGTTCAGGAACATCTGCATCCATACACAGTGAGACTGGGCTTACCACTACTTGCTTGGCTTCAGTGGCACTGCTGCACGGTGCAGTCACTTTTCTTATTTATACTGGATAAATGGATTAAATTATGTCATCCTAAGGGAATGGGGCTCGACGAAAAAGAGAAATGGATCATGAAAGACTGTTTAGACTTTTAATAAAAGCTAATTTGCTGCACTTTTAGATACAACTACTGCATTGCAGTTGACCATATAGTTTGATACTTTCAGATTAGCACACATTATTGCCATACAATGCCACAACAGTGGTCAAATCTGGAGGTGTTGAAATTTCAACGTGCAGAAGAGTCTCCATCGATGCAGTGACAGAACAAGCATACACAAAATTATAGCGGACTAAGGTTGATTGTTGATTTTACAGTCGCGACTAGACAATAAAGTTGTACCATAACATTGTTGTGTTGTAACGCTGATCTTCTGCATTGAATTGTGGGTGAACATTTGGGGTTACTTTTATATGTTGGGAGAGGCATGGTTCAAAAAGCATTTTGGGCACGTTTAAGATTCACATACAAAAGAAAATTGCCACTCATAGCGTCTCAAACTAGAAGATTTATAATTTTCTTGTTAATATAACTAACTGCAGCTTTAGTGATGAGACTGAAGAAGTATTCTGGGTGGTTGTAGAGCACTTGAACATGACATAACTAACCTGTCAAGTAATAGTGCCAAATATGTAAAATATTAAATTGGTAGTATAAGGTTAACAGGGAGATTTCCTTTGTCAACATTTTTCCACTTCAGTCGTGAGACTGATAATTGCAATAATCTCTATCCATTACCTTCAGTAACTCTGGACAACTGTGCCATTATCACAAGGTAATTAGGCTGAAATATGAACTGTCGCTAACAAGACACATCTTTTTGAGGATAATCACTGTCAAAAATGTTGCAGGCTACTGTTTCTGATTTCCAGAACAGACTAAAGCAAACAAAAAAAGAATCAGGTAATGAAACACAGGTTGGGAATGCCTCTGAACCTCAGCAAGGCAATCACTCTGTAGTGGACACTGGACTACACCCTAGGGCTCATGGGAAACTCTGCGCCACAGTAGTTCACGATAACACCAGACGCAGTGACATGAGTCAAGCAGGAAGTCAGGGTGGGTGTCTGCTGAGCGGCCAGAGAAAGCTAGATCCTAACCACACACCCCCGTACACCGTCGGACAGCCGCTAAAGTGGACTGTGAGACACGACAGATGTACAAGTCGAGGAAACACTAAAAAAAGAACAGGTTTCCGCTGGAACCACACAAATTGGTAAGATTATTTAGAAATACACTGGGTTTTTTCTTACTTGGCAAAGACCAATTACACTCTGATAACATTTCAACAAGGTGTTATGATATAATACGAGACGATGGCAGATAGGAGGAAAATATTTAGAAAATCTCCTGTAGTATTCCCCCAAAGGGGAACACAGTAAGATGGTGTGTCTGTCCATCCAGTCAGAGCAACAGAGTTTCTTTGATCACAGAGCACGACTCCGGCCCTTTATGAATGATTTTTTTCAGAGTGCAAAAGTCACAAGAAAGATCAGTATTGTAACAGCGAGAGGAATAAAAAAAAAAGATTGGCTCCACTGCCAGTATAAAGGTCAGCATTTCATCTGTTGAAGTGTTTTGTTTTGTTTGTTATTTTTTTCCCCTCTCTTGGAAGTCCCTGCCTGCTACGTTTGGCTGACCTCCAGGTCATTATGGCAGCTTTCTACACACACACAGTCTGGCTTTCACTAGTGGCCACGCTAGAAAAGTTTCAATACCTGGGTTTTTCCAGCAGTTACCTTAAGTTTCCATTGGTTTGTGAAATGGGCACATTTTCGCTGACTGACCAGCAACAATAAATTTACTGTGCTGGGGATCCGTCGGGATACTCAATCTTTATTCTTAACATTCAATCCCTGCATTAAGTGATGATATGAATAAGTTGCTCTTTTCGGGCTAGGCCACACTGTAACAAGACCTGAGGCATGGATTTTGCAAGGCTGGCTTCCTTCGTTTAATTGACTGGGTTTCCCACGTTAAATGACTTTATGGAGCCTCACCTCTCCCATACGGGGGAGGGAGAGACAGAAGAGGGGCCTGTGAGGATGGGAGGTCCACAAAACACCGAAAAGAGGGGAGGGGGAGAGTGGTTTACACACTCCCACTAATGAAATCCATTTCTACCCCCCCCCCCCCATCTAAAAAGCCTCTTGCATTGTCAAGAGTAAGCAACAGATATCTAGTTACAGAGCCTGATCTGACTGGAACCGAAAATGAGGGGTCTAACAATTTGAGGGGTAAAAAGGAAAAAAAAAAAAAAAAAATCTGTACTGGACTTCGAACAACATACCTCAATTAAAGCAATTTTGGTTTATTTAGACTGAGTTGCAAAGCCATAAACAACTGTTGTTGGAACAGTGGGACATATCTGTTGCAAGCTTTTGAAGACTTTTCTTAATGCATTTTTTTGGTAGGGAGTGGAAGTGGAAATCTTGGGTGAATTATCCGTCATCCTGTCTCGGATGCAGCTCTTCCTTCTACAGATTTGAGCAGATCAGTGAAAAACCCATCAAATGAAGTACCCAACTGCTTTGGGTTAAGAGGGTTGTTTGTAGCAAAGAGGGTTCATCATCGCTCCGAGTCGCTGCCAAGTTTTTGAGGAGGGGACACTCCAGCATAGTGAATGTGCATGGCTAGCCAGAGTCACTGACATCCAAAAGACAAGAGGCAACGCAGTGCAGTATCAAATGCCAATTAGACTAGGAACAAAAGATGGTCTTAATGTTTTTCACTCTAATGAATAGACAAAATGTTGATCTTATTCTTGCCCATTCTTTCAGGGTTGGCTTTGGATGGAGTCCTTGCTTTACCGCAAAGTTAAATGCTGAACCAAAGACAAACAAAAGCAAGAGGACAAGTGAGTGACACTTGGAAACCACCGACTATGCAGACTGGTTCCACTGGTCATTATAGGACATTCGGTTAAGTTGAACCTCCTCACACTTGATGTAAGATAACACAAAGAGAGTCAAAATAAAGCTAAATTCCAGCTGAAAATGTGCATTCTATTTCAAATTCTTCAAGATGCCCTAGATGTGACCTTGAAAGGAGCATTGGGGTAAGTTATGATTGGCATCGCCCAGAAGCTGCTGCTTACATAGCTAATGATGGAATCGCCTTGGATACAGGTCTTATAGTTGCTGTATAACTCACACCACTTGGCAATTTTTCATTATAGAACTCTGTGGATGTTATAGTCGATGTGTGAAAGTTTGATTTCCCTCCCCAACACTTGTTTCATTGGTGAAAAGAACATAGTTTCCAACTATCTCTTTAAAAAATATGCATTGCTTAGGTTCCACCTCAGCTCCATGGCTTGTTGTTGGTGTTTTTGTTTTTGTGTATTCTCCAGCTCAGTCTATCAAGACTTACAGTGACTTGTCACTGGATATTACAGAGGCTGGAAAATCGTTGCAAAGGTGGCAATTCTAAATATCTGAATTGCTAACTGAACCATTATTCAACTGCAGGGGCACACAGTGCATCAGAGAGACCTAAAATTAATCATGGGATCTAGTTGACAACAGATCAGCACGTGCTAAAACCGTCTAATATGAAGACCCCTTAAGATTAACCAGCAGTTGTTGACATGTCAAGAATAATGCCTGTGTTGTGCTCAAAGACTACCCTAGTTCAGAAGGTAAAGCTTCATAGTCAAACATTTAAGGGTCACAACAAGATGAGGTGGCACCTTTCACAGTTAAATAAAACTCTACAGTGACTCAAACTTAGTTTCTGACCGAGGCCACGGAAAGGTTTTCGAGTCTTATGAGAGGCAGCAGCCCTTGCAGTCGAGCTGCACCTAGCCCGTCATTTCTGAGGGCAAAGGGAGAGAAGCCACAAATGCCAGAACCCAGGCAACAAGTCTCTTTGTTTATAGAGGAAATAGGGAGTGTGCATGTGCACTAACAAGAATACTGCCAGTACTCTCTGAACTGTAATTATCTTCCTCTGCAAAAAACATTTGTTGGCATTATTTGTAAAATTGATCTTGAAAATGATTTAATGTACTATGTACTGTAGGGGTGGGAGAAAAAAAAAAAATCGATTCACATAAGTATCGCGATTTTTTGTTTTACAATTTTTAAAATCGATTTTTTTGTTCAAATTTATTTTTTTTCCAAATTTAAATGCTTCATTTTAGTTTATGTTTATAAGCCTAGGTGGGAAAAAGTTACCGCTTTTCTCCAGCGGAGGGCGAAATGTTTTACTTTGACTACCTAATAACGTGACGTCATATCCGTTTGCGGGAAAAACCTAAACAGAAAGCGAAGAAGAAAAAAAACAGAAAGCGGAGAATGGCGAACAACTTTCAAAAATGCGGAGATAAAACCTCCACCGGCACATTTTGGATTTTTTGCTTTGAAGGGAAAAGCAGAACTGGACATGTCGAAAGCTATTTGTAAACTCTGTATTGCACACGTCGCGTACTGCGGAAACACGACAAACGTTACTGCCCACCTGGCAAGACACCACACTGAGGTCCTCCTATTTGTGCTGTGTGCAGATAAATGTAGCAGTTTACATCAGAAGGACTATACTTTTAATTCATTTTGTTAGAAAGGTTTCAGATGTGGAAAGTATAACCCTCAGAAAAGTATATATTTTTTATATACTTTTTTTTTTTTTTTTTACCTCTTTTATACGCAGTCCAGGCTTTTGAAAAGAGTGTAAGTTCAAATGTAGCAGTTAAAATGGTTCAAATATATTGCTGCTAAATAAATCTTAAAAACTGACTCATGTGATGTGCATTTTTTGGGGAAATGTGGCTCCTGATATAGTCTGTAGACATCATCATCATTCAACTCTTTCACATGGTTTGGTGTTAAAAAAAAGCAAACTAAAAATCGCAAAAATCGGCAATATCGAAGAATCGCAATTTAAATCGAATCAGCACCCAAAAAAATCGTAAAAGAATCGAATCGGGAAAAAAGGCGTATCGTCCCAGCTCTAATGTACTGTATAAATTTGTCTTTTTCCTCTCCAGCTCATCATGGTAAATTCAGGGAATAAAAGAAGACAGCCTTTAATAAGTACATAAAAAGTACACTGCCCATCATACATGCACAGCCTCCCTGAAACACCTTGCAAAATGTGTGCAACCCTCCTGATGCTAACTAAGAGATGCCTTACATAACTAAGCAGAGCATAAACTCAGAAGTCGTGACAAGGGACTCTCTGGCCACAGCACTCAAATCAATAAGCTGTCTGCTGAGGCCTGCCCCGTGAGAAGACTACAGACAGATTATGCAGTCCGCCACTGATCACTTGGCCCAGTAAAAGATCTTACTCAAGTCTTAAAGCAGCAGTATCCTCCTAATACAAAAGACGTGCAGGGAATTGAATAAGCAATGACGTAAGCTTTTCACATTCAATTACTTCTAAGTGTTCTTTTCCTCTCCTGTGCAAACATTGTCCTTTTGAGGAATTAAAGTAATCATAATGTGCTGTTCAATTTTAATATGTCAGAGAAATGCCTTAAGCCAGTATATAAATGAAGATAGTAAAATACTACAGACACTCTGTTAAGTGAGGTGAGCCATACAGTTATCAGCAAACATCGCTATTAATGTTAACTGGTGTTGAATGTCAATGTCAAGAGATGAAAACTTACCAGGACACGGAAGAAGTAGAGATATTCTGCAGCACCGGAGTAGTTTCCACACTCGTACTGGAACTTGGCATATCTGTACAGCGTGTCCAAGTACTCCTGACGAAACTTCAAGAGAAATATGAGAGCATCAGTATCACTAACAAAGGAAATGTGAAACGTTGTCAGACAAAGTCAAACAATAAGTGGGCATATTTTCAAATCAAACATTGTGCTTGCTCTGTAATTTTAAGCAGCTGTGGTGCCTAAGGACCTCCCACTTTTCGTGTCACATCTGTCAGGGTTAAGGTGTTGCAATCACAATAACATTTCACTTCTCAAACATCTGGGCCTGCAAATTGCAAATCTAATTTTAATTTATTTATTTGGAGCACAAACATACTTCCTCCTGCTGAGGTGGAACACCACTCCTAAATGAATGTAGAGTAAACACTGTTATATCATATCAGTGGTATTTTGCCATGAATGGCAAGAGAATATTTTTGTTACTTTTGTAACAAATCTGCCAAGACGTGGTCATGTGAGCTAAATTAGAAACGCATATATATATATATATATATATATATATATAGGGCTATCATTTCAAGCCTACTTGTCTTCCTATATTTAACTGTCCTTCCTGCTGTCCAGTATCTTGCAGCAGCATGCACTGACGTCAGGCCTTTTACTAAGATTCAGTAGAACTGTGACAGGCAGTGGGTGCTCTCGGCCGCACAAGCCTTTCCCACAGCATGTGCTGAGGGGCCCTGACTCTGGGCTGTGTGGAGGTGCACTGAGGACAGCATGCAGGTCAGCGGGATACCGGAGTGGGAGGGGACCGATGGAGGGGAGGGTAAGAAGCCAAACATCACGGTAAATATAGAACCTCCGGCATTCTTGCGGCTCTATCCACGAGTCCCGAGCTACTCCGTTTATTCTTAACAATTCACCACAGAATGTAAATGTCCGCAGAATTTGTGCAAGCCATACAAACCCCGAAAATGAGTTAAGGGTTTTGGGAAGTAATTCTGCATTTCCCTGCTCGGCCTGCCCCTCCCACTTCGCCCCTAAAACAACCATGGGTTCACACAAGAGCCATGGGAAATGCAGTGAAGAAGTGAGATGTCAGCAGATCAGGCCAACTTACGTTATGTTTTTCTGCCAAATAGTCAAAGAGCATTCGTCCATCCCTGCAACAAAAAAAAAAGCAAGACAGTTCTGTAGTTAGAGGTCATTTAACTTGAGTTGCCATTTGGCTGTCGTCCTGGAGTTTGGAGTCCCATTCAGGTATATTTTTCCACTTCTGGTCTAAATCAAGGGGTATACATAAATGAAGACCATTTCACTTTTAAAACAGTGTGATGGGCTGTTTATTACATTTGGTTTGGCTACTACAAATCTATGCTAGCCATGTCTAACAAATTATGTCTGGTGAGGAAAGTGCCTTTGAGTCTGTATGGCTTTGTCAAAATAAAGGAATGCACTGGCTCTTATAAACTGTTGTATCCCCAACTGCATTTTACAACTTTGCCTGTAACCTAAAATCTTGGTATTTATTTGGACACCACACTGAAACTATGTGTGTTTCGAGGGCATGTTCGCTTCTTTAATGTGGATGAATTATTGTGCATTTGCTGGCACATGTGTGATGCGTGTGAAGTGAATCTCATTGAGGCTTCACTGTTTTAGGACAGGCCGTGTCTGCTGATGGGTCTATAGAAGCTCCTGGGTGAGTTCCCTGTAGAGTGGAATGTCAGCCTGCTGTGCATTACGGGAACACAGATTCTGATCATTTATCTTAGCCACAGGCCATGTCAGTACAAACTTTTTGAAACATGTCAAACAACACAGCAGATGTACCCCTCTGCACAGACACCATGTCTGTCTTAACATTGATACAAAATAGCTTATATTTTGCTTTGCACTTGTTATGAGGTTTTAGATGAGAATCAGCTGCTGAAATGTCCAACAAGTGGCAACTGTTCATGAAAAAGTCTGCACAGCATTACTGCCACCTTCTGCACTGAAAAAGTCAAGGAGGCATCTGCTGCATGTTGACTCAAAACCCCAAAAGTGATTTTCACTGCTTTAAAACAAGTCCGAAAAAAATGAGAACATAAATCATAGATCACCCAAAGGTGGTCTAATGACAGATTGTTTATAAATATGGCAGTAAAATGACTTACTATGATAGCTGGGCTTGGTTTCTGGCTTCAGTAGCTGTCCAAATAAAGCCTACTAAGGCGTATAGGCCTATTAGCCAACTGTTCAATAAAAGTACTAAGAGCAATAGGTTCTATTACCCTGTAAAATGCTTTGTGGATATTGTGTATTAACCCCAACGTACTGGGCACTGGGTTCAAATATCAACCCATTTTTCATTTCCAGCACTGTATGATCCTCTAATCCAGAAATATTGTTAAAAACAGGCAACTGCATCAAGCATTATTTAGGCCATAATGGTGGAATAAAACTGTTGCATGTCCTTTGGCATCAGAGCGAATTCTTCATTGACCCCAGATGAGTTTCCTATTGTTTTACAAATCCAATGGTATGAAAAGAAAAAAAAATAGTATAACTTAAGACAGACACATCATTCTTCATCCAAAAGGAAGATTTCCTCCTTATTCCATACTGACAGCAAACTAACAATAACATAGACGTGCACTAAGTCAATGTTGCTATTATCAGTCTTCAAATCTCACATAATAGTTCCTACAAATCTAAGTCTTAAATAAACAAATGTCTAAAGCCCAACGAAAACAATATCATAAAACAATACAAATTGAAAATATATGAAAATGGAAAATGCTTTTGATTAACTGCACACATTCTCGCCAAGAAACAAAGGAAAGGATAAAGACTGAATATGACCACACTATTTTAATCACTCTAGACAACAAAACATTTTTAATAAAGTCGACCACAGCGTCGTGCGTCTGTCTGTTTTTACTGCCGACTTTGCTGACTTTGCTCGGAGAAAGCCCTAAAAAGGCTGAATCCATTTTTCATTCAAAATGCAGTTCCATGGACGCTGCTGCGCCGTCTATGATTTCAAATAACAGGTTTTACTAATCCTAGAATTGTGGCGAGTAAGGCCAGCAATAAATTTCACAACCTTACTAAGGCGAATCATGCCTTGCATAAAATCAGCTTTAGGATGATGATGATGATGATGATAATAATAATAATAATAATAATAATAATAATAATAATACTTTACCTGGTGGACTGCATCTGCCTCGTTGTCTCTGGGTCCTCAAACATTTTCACAATGGGTTCTGTCTCTGACTGCAGCTGCTTTAGCTGGGCCACGACCTCAGTCCTCTTCTCCCTCAGAGCTGACACAGGGAGGATGGAGAAAGTCATTAGCTACAGTAACCCCATAAACCAACATGTACATAGTCTGCGGCCCAGCACTGAAAACACTGTAAAACATAGTTTACTGCTAAATCAATTCAGAATAGAGTGAGTGGTGTAGCACAGTACCGCTTTATGATTTTTATCAAGCAATACATCATCCTTGTTTTTGTCCGTTATATGGCTGGAGAAATGGGGATGAGGAGTGTGTATCCACAAAGTATCAACACTTACTATGGGGAATTTCCTTTTCAGGGAAAAGGCTTCTGTGCACATCCATGGCGAAGTCCACCATGTTTGTGTCACTGAGGAGGTCCAGTTTTCCATTAAGCAGCTCCTGTTCATTGTAGATCTAAGAAAAGAGCCAATAATAGAGAACAGAGGTAAGGGGGTGGTTTGTATACAGTATTATCTAACCAGGAAGTTCTGACAAAAATTACAAAGACTGATACAGTATGTTTCCAATTTATTAATTATTATGAGGCACAATGTATTAACTGGATAATGAGTTTAGCCAATTTTTCCATTCATACCCACCAAATCCCCCCCAAGCCGCTCATGGCCATTATCTCGGCTTTCAATAGATAGAAATTAGAGCTACAGTTGATACAGAACAAGCCAGAATAGCATGCTGACTATTGTGTTACTTTCACAATATTCAGCTTCACTTGAGCCAAAAATGAAGCAATAGCTCGGCAGCCACACATATGTTAACAGTAAGAGACAGCTGTAGAAGTAAGTGACGGTCATTTTTGCTTTTCTAATTCAACATAACGTCACATTTTAACGTTAGCTAATGCTACATTAGTTTCAGTGAACCTGGCGGGTGTTTGCTGCTAATATGGTGTTTCGTGTTGTGAATACTGTTTATAATCATTTCCCAGCTGTTGTCGATACGTCCCAATAGTTGCAGTAAATATGTTTTTCAACACTGAGGATTATAATTGTAAACGAAGCACTTTTGTTAGCTTCCAAGGGCTAGCATCGCCTGATAGCCCATTTCTGTCTGTTTCGTTGAACAGTACATCCCCACTGGGCGGCAAAGTCGCCGACATGCAGAATGATAACGTGTAAGGAAGCACCGCCCAACTACTATATACAACCTACTACTCCGAGTAAAAGAAACACGCACTCCTAAAACCGCCTGAATCTGTACAAGCGCGTGGCTCCCTTACCCAGTGTAAAGTTAATCACAATCAAAAGCACGACTTCCGGTACTCCATTTTCAAACGTAAAAGTCTATTGAAACCTTTAGTATATACTGATAAGGTGCGCAATATAATCCATATCGCATATTCATATCATTTAAATAATATTTAATTGCATATTTACTATATTCATTAATTACATGTTTTCACGATTTTGTCAAAGGTTACCCTTTTTTCCACTTTTATTTTGAAGGCACAAGCATGTATTTCCGGCTCTACTGTAGCTAAATATGGCTACTTTACACAGCTACAGAAAATGTGGTCCACTCCTCAGCGTACACGGCTTTCACAGCTGTTTAAAAGCTTCAAATAGTTTCTTTAAATAACAAAAAAAATGTACCGAAGTGTTTATGTGTTAATATAGTCCGTACCTCTTTAACAGACAGGAACTCCAGCAGAGGAAAAACGAGATGACGGTCTAAAAAGTGGGCAATTTTGGTGGTGAGGTCGTATTCCGCCATCTTTGCTCCGGGGAAAGGGAAGTGGAAGCACGTTTCAGCTTTGTACAAAGGGGCGGACCAATCAGGGACATCCTCAGCATCCTGAATGAGAAACACACAGAAAGACTTCTGATGCTGGTTTTAGAAGGCAAAACATACACAAGATCTATTCCAAGTCCATATTGTGACTATTATGAATAGATAGATAGATAGATAGATAGATAGATAGATAGATAGATAGATAGATAGATAGATAGATAGATCATGCCCCTTTTATCTTATTAAAATTTTAAATTATTTCCGATATGCAGATTTCATAATTTCAAGTCATTTTCTGGTTCCAATCATACTTATGAAATGGGCAGGACTTAACAGGCGTTTATTTACTTTATGCATACCTCAATACCAAGCAATTTTTAAAAACTTTAACTTTACAGTTATCATTTCAGGACTGTAAACTGTGGGTAACGTGGTCGTCCATTATACATTATATATTATGTATTATATTTCATTTGTTACACTGACAGTTCATATCCAGTTCCTTGGCTCCCTGGTGTGGAGAAAGGAACTTAAGTTAGAGTTTCACGAACATTTTTGCCCTTTCATTCTTGCTCATGTATGGAAATGTGTATCCTCTTTTGGTTTCTCAAAAGGATGCATGACTGTGACTTGTAAACCTTTCAAAATTCCCATAATTACCTTGTGGTGTTGATATAGTGAAACATTTCATTTATAAAGAGGGATCCAAGTGAACATTTTGTTGAATATGAAAACATAGGCTTTCCTCCAGACACCGCCAATATTTCTCCTAAAAGCCTGTGTGTGACTGTCGATGACTTCTTCATGGGACCAAAACCATTTGAGGGTAAATATAGTCATGATGAACCCCAACTCACGGGCCTGCTAAATTTGAATGAAAACAACCAGATCATTTCCAATCATTTGACTTTTCCACACAGTTAGAATGTCTTCACTGTGCATCTGAACCATCCTCCTCCTTCGGCAGCTGCCTCATAAAGGTGCCCATGTGTTGACCATTCCCAGCCAACAACAGCCAATATCAGCTACTAAATAGCCCATCTCTAATAGGTTTCACTGGTACCTTGTTTTCTTGACAACCGCACGGCACTGTCTTGTATCCTAACACAATTCTTCCCTTGTTACCACTGGGCTCTCTCTCTTCCACTCCCACTTCTTCCCTGCCGCCTGACGGCAGGTAGAAATGAGTCATAAACAGACACCATTCACCATGGCCAGTTGCTGTTTTACTGGGTGCTTCTGACACAGTCAGCTCTGGCCCAGTGGCAGTTCATTTAAAATGAAAAAAAAAAGAAGAAGAGAAAACACAGCTCTTGCTCTGCTGAAGCCTCCTTTGTGTCGTCTGCTTCATTTCAGGGAAGGTTTTGCAGTAAAAAAAAGAGTCACACATACAATCATTTGGTCAGTTTGGCATGTGTCATTTGGTAAATGGTCTATATTAGATCATTCAGTGATTTAATTTAAATAATTAAAATCTCCAGCCAGTTTGGCTGCTGTAAGTTGGCTTTATAAGGTCACAATAAAATACTTTCTCTGTTAACTGTTTTTTTTACTTCAGTTTTCCCTAATGTGAGCAGACAGTATACTGTATATGCATTTCTTCACATCCAGGTTTTCTTGCTACGTGTGTGTTAGTCTTTGACTTGTGCTTTCCTGATCAGTATTTGTTTCAAATTATTCCTATTTCACTTTAGTGTGTTACATAATCCTGATATTTGATATTTAAACTGTCTATTTTCCCGCAGGAACCATAGTATGCTTCTTTTCTTGACAGAGTTTTGAAGTTAGGATGTACAAAAAGGGCAGGAGCTTGGTCACAAAGGTGGAAGGTATTGTATTTTTCTCATCCTAAATTAATATTTTATTTAACTTCTGGAATATAGTTAATAGTTTCATGAATATAGTTACATGATATACTCTATGGTTCATAAATGTGCACTTTGCCATATACAGAAAACAACACGTCAGTCTTTATATATAAATATTACTAAAGGGATATTTTGGATATTTTAATGTAGGGTTGTTTAAGGTACTTATCCATAGTCACTGTGTTACCTACTGAAGACAGTGATCAGCTACCAGTTTGGAGAAGCAGACAGGCACAGAAGCAGAACTAGGCTGTGGACAGGGTCAGCAGAAAAGCATATTTTATTCACATAAAAAAGGCCCAACTAAAAACAACAAAATTAACTCTGTCCACAGCAGTGCATAGCTCTGCTCCTGTGACAGTATCCCTGTCTACTTCTCCAAACTGCTTGCAGTGCTGACCACTGTTTTCTTTCAGTTTTTACTAACATGGATAAGTAACTCATACAACCCAAATTAGGCCCAAATGATTCCATTGGTGGTGCACATTAGAAGATCCAATAAGATACTATATAAAAATATAAAAATGTAATGTAACTGATACATGCTTAACAAAAGTTGTACCAATTTAACATTGATAATTAAATATTTAACATGTTAATATACAAATATTATTCTGCCATGTTGCAACAAATATAGAACAGGGTTCAACGAAATCAGTAACCCTGGGGAGGACTTTTTTTTTTTGCAAAGAGAAACATAAAGCTCAGCCCCTCTCACCTCAATAATTTTCGAACAGGAAAACCTCTATGTGTCCTTCCAACCTTACTTTAGTGCAAAATGTTCATAACCCAGTAATTGTTCCTCCGTGTTACATAAACACATGTACTATATCGTCCATGTGCAGTGTAATGTGAGTTGTGTGCTTGCATTTTATGTGCAGGCAATAATACTTGTTATTACACAATATTGAATTAGGAAGCAGCGGGAAAGATCTTCACCGGTCCAGACAAAGCTCATAATCATTCTTAGATAAGTTAAACACCACAAGCTAAATCCAAAATGACAAGAAATCGTGTATTTTAAACACTGATGTAAAGGCCAAATTGCTTTGGTTTCTCTTGTTTCGTCCAGCCAATATTCATTTCACAAAAAAAAAGGTGCTTGGGAGGTAGTATTTTGGAAAAACATGCAGGGGAATTCTCTTTCCTTTCTTCAGATCTTGTTCATTTTTATTTTCTGACGCCACACTAATGTTATTTTGTTGGTAACGTGGAAATCACAGAAACATGTTAAACCAGACTTCACTCTTTGAACATTCACTGTGCAAAGACTTTCTCCTTTACAGGAAATGTGGCGTGTTTTGTTAATTTTGTGAGTAATATAATTTTTCTTGTTCAAAACTAACCGTTGATCAGTTTTTACATTGGTTTAACAGACGTTGCAAACCAAATTATCCTATCCATTGAATACCATTAGTCCAGTGCCAGCTTGCTCATCCATTCCCTTAGAGAAAACAAAGCCAAACCCATGAATTGCAGAGAGTTGGGAAAATGGGCAAGAGGCAATTGAGACAAACAATAAAGCATTTCAGGGGATGGATCCAGGCAATTTTCCCCTGGACACTTTCTAGTAATATCTTGCAATGCGGGAGACAGACTCCACAGAACTTAATATAGCAAACCAAATCAAAAATAAAAACTGTTAAAGAAAGAGTTCAACATTCTGGGAAATACGTTTATTCGCTTTCTTGCTGAGAGTTAGTGAGAAGATTGATACTGTAGAGTGATTCAAATGAAGCTGGTGATAGCAGAAGGTTGATTTAACTTTGCATAAAGAATCGAGAGAAAATAGCTAGCATGTAGCACACTACCTTATTGTGAAGTGTAAGAACACCAAGTTGCCATTTTAGGAGGCCAATATTTATTGGCCACGAGACGTGACTTCCTGATGCCTTTTTGTCACGTTAGCTAGGCAACCAGAAAATGCTCTAGAAAGTCGTATAAAGTCACTCTTTACACACAGTATAGGTGATTTTGTGATTTTACAGTAGCTTTATCAACCTAAATGGTTAAGCTAAAGGTAAGGTGTTGCAAACAAATAGTGAAATCATTGGGAACAAAAGAGTCAAGTGGCATTACTGCAAACATGGCACTTACCTAAGATGTACTTTAGTTGCCTCAGTCCAAAGATATGTCTATTTTTATGCATCAACAGGTTCATGAACCATACTTGTCTTCCATTGGGAGTGTATTTGGGATGTTGGCCTATAGGGATCTGGGAAGTTGTATTACTGTGTTTTGGGACTTTATAGTGCTTCACGGAACTGAATTTTCCCCCCTCAAATTTGAGATATCTGTCTCTAAAATTTCACACACACAATAGATTTGACTGGAATTAAGTTTGTGGTACAGCAATATATATATATATATATATATATATATATATATATATATATATATATATATATCAAGAAAATTCAACAACAGCCAGAAACAGTGCCATTGTTACTCTGGACAATCAACATCCATGTCTACAGTTTTCATTGGAATCACTTTCTACTAAAGAAATATCACCTATGAAAACTGTCGACAGTGCGGTCCGTGGAAACCACTCCACCCATGCCCAACCCTCCGACCTCAAGGACAATGTTTTCCCCCAAGATAAATAACATGTTAATGAGATTTATAAGTGCTGGTAGGAGGCTAGCTGTTTCCCCTGTTTCCAGTCTTTATGCTAAGCTAAGCTAACCAGCTGCTGGCTGAAGTTTCATATTTAGCGTACAGAAATGAGTGGTATCGATCCTTCCATCTAACTCTCGGCAAGAAAGCAAACAAACGCACTTCACAAAATGTCAAACTATTCAATTAAGGCCAAGGCTATGCAATTGTGCACAGTTACAGCAAACATGAGCCCTACTTCGCTTTGATTGTTGTTTGTCAGATTCAACCTCCGTGTGGATACAGTTCACGGTGGTCTGCTCTCAAACATAACTGTGTCTTGGCGATGATTCTGCAACTTTGTAATCTCCTCCTGCCAAGGTGCTTCTCGGTCAACCGAACCAACAGGGTGAATGTAACTAATGATTTGTTCCCAGCAACTCCCATAATATCCAGCCAGCCTAGTGAATGAAGAGGTTTGGGCTAAAAGCTTATCAAAACTTTAAACAAAGCCCATAATAGTGGAGTAAATATAAACAGTCATCCACCATTTCTGTCTCTGTAAATCGAAGCATGTGTGTGCTTTTGTAGGATGAAACAGTTGCAGGCAGTGATGGCTTTGACCACACATGATCCCCAGGTTCAATACTGGGATGCTGTCAGGAACACCAACACATTTCAGCATGCAAAACAGCTATCTATCATTCTATGTGTTTGTCTTGCAGAAAATACTCCTCGTCCTTAATGGGATAAACTTAAAGGGCGCTGCAGTGATGGGCCAAATATTCCATGAAAAACCTCAGCTCTCGAGTTCCCTGAAAGCTTTCTTGGTCAACAAATGAATCCAAGAGACGGAGAAGGGATGACACTGCCA
Source organism: Argyrosomus regius (assembly GCA_946959425.1). Classification (NCBI taxonomy): domain Eukaryota; kingdom Metazoa; phylum Chordata; class Actinopteri; family Sciaenidae; genus Argyrosomus; species Argyrosomus regius. The sequence continues at coordinate 7,857,639 of OX336884.1, read as the reverse complement.
AAGACACCCACCACTGGCCTCGTTCTAATATCTGTCAAAATATAAATCAATAAGACCTGAAGACAAATGACTCGGAGCTGGATGTTGCATAGCCAAGCATCCCTGCTCTGAATCCGAATTCCAGCATCTCATATGAATTTCAATTATTCTTTTGTAAACTTTTTAGATATGCATCACCTCGCTGTGAGTGTGTGTCAGGTTATAAATCAGCGGCCCACGCTCCTGATTCAGAGCCCAGTGCTGACTTCAGCACTGTCACACTCGATGGCAATGGGATGAAGGTTATCGACCAGGCCTGTGGGCCAGAAAACAATACAAACTTCCAGCGAGCACCCAATGGCACCAAGCATGGCAGAACATCTGCGCAACACATGTCCGCTGCACAAACAGGGAGCGACTTGTTCTCACACACATCAGCAATATCACAGAAGGCACACATGGGAGTCGATCAATATTTGACCCCTCTAATCCTTCCTCAGCAAAGCTTTGCTCCCAAGCCCCGCTCCTCTCGTTATGCATAACTTCACTTTTCCTCTGCAATTTTCTTTGAAAACATGACATTACAGAGAACATGGCGCTATCTACAAATTTGCGGTCATGAACATTCTTACCAGAAAAGAAAAGCGAAATCGGATAACTCTAGATTATACTGTTTAGTTACAGGCTTCCACTGCACGGGGGATGATTTGAATATTCCACTTCCTGTGGATTTTAAATTTCTGTAATAATTACTATTGTGTGTATTTATCTAGCTAAGTGGCGGCCTCTCGATAAAACCACTCTTGAAATAATGGAAAGAAAGTAAGACCAGTGAACAATAGCCATGACTTCTATGAATGTCAAACCTCAGCATGGACCCCCTGAGAGGTTGTAGAAGTACTTTATATTTCAAGTTGGAACCGTTTAAAAAAGACGCTGCTGGAATGAATGAACTTCACCAGCTGCCGCAGCTTAAGATGAAGATGATGTGATTCTTGGATACGATAGAGAAAAAATTTTCAATATTTGGCTCGGAGGTGTCAAAATTGTCACGTCACTGCCAAATACTCGCTTAGAGATCAAACTTTCTCTTTAATAAGACTGCAGGAGGGTTATGTAAGATTAGGCTTGGATGAGAAGTCCTCCAATATGACTTTTTTACAGTAATAAATTCCAGGAGGAGCACAGGAATGTGTTCATGTGGAAATGAATTTATGTTCTCAACAGCCTGTAAGGATGAGTTTCTCTAAGTCTAAATTACCATCACTTCTCATAATGAATGTGGCCATCACCTGCAACTTGTATTGAAGTCTTTTGGAGGTAACCTCATGCATGGCGATGTTAAACCCTTGTTCGAATTTAATGAGAAAGGACGATGGGCTATTAAAACCAATCTAGCAACACATAATATACTACATGTGGTAATACTCCAATCCACAATAAGCAATCACGCTACTACACAAGGTGTCAGGGGAGCAATACATCCTAAGCTTCGTACTGTGTGAGTAACATCAATTACCAGCTTGGTGCTGCTCTGACATGGAGCTGAATATTGTTCTTGGCACCGAAGCCAAGCGAGAGAAGAGCAGGAGAGTGAGGAAGCTTAATTGTGATGTGCCATAATTTCCCGCTCAGGGCCTCTCACTCAGGATATGGGTGAGGTCAAAGGTGCAATAGAGGGAGTCCATCAGAGGCAAAGCGTGCTGAAGTCATCTGTACAGAGTTATTCGCGGTGAGGTGAAAGCAACTTGGTCAGACAGGGGACCTAATCAGATTTCAAAGTAAACACAGTGCCGCCGGCTCCAGAAGGCTGAGTCCAAACATTGTTGCTAATTGCATCTGTCTTCATTTTCCGCAACTCACTGTACAACACCAACGAAAAAGAAATCTAGATGGAACAGGAACTATTTCAAAACCACAGAGAGCACCTCAACCTTACCTCAATTTTTAGTCCATAACTGTTCATTTTAGAGATTGCCAACTCTGATTGCTTCTGTCAGAAATCAAAATATAATGCCTGTGAAGTGTTTCTACTGGAATATTTCTTTTTTTTTTCATACATGGAGACTGAAAAGGAAAATATATATATGCTTGTCCCGTGTGCCATATGTGGGGGCTTCCAGAGCATGGAAACCTACGTAAGCACCAGTCAAGTAGTACAATTTGGGTTTTCAGATGGCTGCAATTGATCTCCCATATTGTGACATTTCTGTACAAGAGAGCTGCTCCAAGTTAAACAGGCGCCTTATGTCAAGAGGCTTTTTTCACCACCACCACATCCAGCTGCATCTCAAAGTTATAGACAGCTTGTTCACAGAGAGCTTTTACCAACATGTCCTGAAATCCCAAGAGTCACACCCGCTGCACGGTGTTTATTGCGGGTCACCGTTAGGGCCCTGGCCTTCAGTGGCACCTTGGCAGACAGGGGAAAGCCCTCTACCCCAAAGGACAGTGTGTGATTGTTTTAATGTGGTTTCTTTGGTATTTTGTGTTCCAGCAAAAACCCAACCACATATCAACTGACTGCCATGTGCAGACTTGAAAATTACAAGTGCACAGATCGCCAAAGCTGAGCGTAACTTAAACTGTACACAGTGTTATTATTTGTATCCCTGACAGAGATGATGACATTTCATCGTCCCCTTGTGCACTTGCCCATTACTGATGATGCTAGGCTGTTTTACAATATCAGTGTCCTTGAGAAAGAAAGCATCTCCTTGTTGTCCTTTACAATAGAACATCGACAAAGTATGCATAACAGCAGGCTATGTGCAGCGAACACCACTGGATATGACATCAGATCTCTGAAATGTCTCTGTAAGCAAGTTTGTGCTGAGCCCACATCAACAAGTGTGTAATGTGGTAAGAGAGAAGTGTGTAAGCAAGCATACACAGGGAGGGGATGAGATTCACAGAGGCTCCTGAGGGAAATCAGAATAAATGGTAGATGTGCTTGGAAAGCACATTTCATATTTTCGGGGGAAACTGATTCTAGGCTCAGCCGACTGTCCTACCCAATACTTAGCAGGGGAATTATATAAAAATGGAAATGGAGCATGAGAACGACATCATCTGGATTGTAAATGTGTGCTGTAGCCTGCTAACCATCACGCTTGCATGTTGCTGACTGCTGAACAGTGCAATAGCTATGCAAATGTAGGTTTACGGAACACTGGAATCATATTTGTCCTGAGCCTAAGCCAGAACATGTGTAATTTGAGCTTGGAAGTCAAAATGACCAATGAACAACCTGAATACAAGTCATGGACAAAATATTAAAGGATTCTGTTCATATTAAACACGTAGGCTTTTTAATTAGTCCTATCACATCTCATAGTATTAGAAAACTAGACAACATGTTCATCAATGATAATCATTATTGCCGTATTTACAGTATCATAATAACCACAACTTATTCCTCTTAATAATAATAATAATAATAATACCAATGATGATAATAATAATAGTAATAATAATAATCATCATCATCATCATAATAGTAGTAATAATAATAACAATAATAATAATAATAATAGAATACAAATTATTATTATTACCCGATTCTGATTTTTTTTTTATTAATATCAACGTCAGCCACGCCCACAGCTGGCGAGTCCATGACGTAGCACAGCGTATGTTGTCAAAAGAGAAAAGATGGCGTCGGTATCAGAAATGTACGATGTTGGTTGGGAAGGTAAGACAAAAGATAAAATAGATTCTCCTCAAGTGTCAATGAGACATGTTTTCATATTCAAGGCAGTGTTGCTGTTTTCTTGGAGTTTGCCTTTTGCGACAGCACGAGAGAGAGTCGTCGCTGTCCCACACTGAAAATACGAGCTAACGAGTCAGCGTGTAAAGGACCCTGCTAACGCTAGTTAGCATGGTTAGCTAACTTATCGGATTTATCCACACGGCAGATCCGTACCAGCTCAGTAGTCACCTGCTGTAACCTAATTGTTGATGGTGCTAAAGTATAATGTCATGTAAAGCAGTAAGCGCCGTCTGTTTTCAGATACCCGCCTAACGTCTGTAAGTTAGCATGTTAGCCAGTCATAGCTTCGGCTAACGCTAGCAATAGCTACGTCGCATTAGATGTCTGCTTCTGCACAGCTATTACAACACAGTAATATTAATGCAGCAGTATTGTCAGTGCCATATTGTCGTTCATCTGCGTCTGTAACGTTATTAGTAACATAAACATGGTTTTATGGTTAGAAGCTGCACTTATATCTCTGATGAAACGATACATGTGAGGTTATAATGCCAGATAGTCACCTTTGGGATATGTAAATAGCCCCATTACAAGTCCCGACACACACACCAATTGAGATGACGGCAAATAATCGAAAAACATAACTGCACATGACTATCAACCTTTATAGATCATGCTTTTCACTATCTCATTACAAGTCATGTATTGCACAATCCCAGAGGACCAGGGTTGATACATGTTGTTCTTACATATTACAACTGTCCTCACGGTTTAACATCTTTGTCCACAGAGATGAGAGACAAGCTGCGTAAATGGAGAGAAGACAACTGCAGAAATAGTGAACAAATTGTGGATGTTGGTGAAGAGCTCATAGGTGAACATGCATCTAAACTGGGAGATGACAGTAAGTGTGTCAAGACTGAATAAATAAGTAGTTACATGATTATACATCCTTCCAGAGAACTTTTTTTAGCAGGCATACACAACAAGGAGTTACCAACATAGACTAAATGGGATGAGACAAGTTGCTGCATTTATGCACCAGTCTTAATCTTGTTTTACGACATTAAAACAGAGACTTTAAGTGTCTGAAGTAGAGAAAATTGGTGCGTTTATGCAGGAAAACAATACAACGGACAGCATGTCACCATTTCATCGTGGCAGCTGTCACGTCATATTAAAGAAGTGAAAAATGAGTACAGCCTACAGGTCCGTTCAAAGTTTGAAAAGTGTTTTTTTTGAATGAGGATCTTCTGGTTAGTAGCGTTGAAAACCACTGAACGTCCCTCTGTAAAAACAGTCAGGCTAATGTTATTGACTGTGGGTTCATCTGTACAACTGTTTGAGATATGATTGATCTAAGTGGGCGATTTTCTGCTGGCTAGATTTTTTTTCTCTCCTCTTTTGTGGTATATATTTTTCTTTTGGAGACATTTCTGAACAGGATCTTAGGTTTCCTGTGATGTGGAAAGCGCAGATAGACAGAGTCATGGCTGAAAAGCCAAATCCAGAAATGCAAGATTTTTTGCATTAAACAGATATTTAGAAGATTTGAGCTGGAAAGGTAAAAAATTTCTCTCAGAAAAATTTGGAAAAGCATCAGTGGAAACAACATTTTCATATCTCTTGGTTTACTGACCTACGTGATAAGTAGGCAAGTTCACGAAAAAAAATAAACAATTATGAGCAAGGGCGGAAAATAACTTTGAAAGATGCCTGTATTCCATACATACTGTAAGCACGGACACAGTTAACAAGACAGTAATTGTAAAAGTTTCAGAAAGCCCCAAAAAAGAATCTGAAAATGTGTCTGTGTCTCCTAACGTAATAACAGAGGACGTCTCTCTCTCTGATTCTGTGCAGAGCACTGTGATTGTCAGTCGACCGTGTGAGAGGGGTAGAGCGAGGAATGAGCGAATGTTCCATCTATGCAGTCTTGGGTCGAAAACCTAATTTTTTTTTTTTTTTTATATATATATCTTTGATCCTTTCAATAGTATCATATGTATAATAAAATAAAATAGTTGGTATCGAAAAAAGTATCTAAGTATCAGTGCTTTTGACATCCTTATTAGCAACCATAAACATATCAGATGTCATGGTTTCTTTTATAACAGTACTGTCTTGCTGCATTTCCCCATAAAACTCCCCCCTTTTCCCTAGTCATTATGATTCATACAGTCCTCTAAAGAGGCGGATAAACACTTAACATGCCATGGTTTTATTGAAACCAGCTCTTAAATTGGCTGTGAAATGAGATGGCAATTATCAAAACAAGAGTTGGAATCATTAAAGTCAAGAAAAACTAGAGGCATTTGTTTGTTTTGGCATGACCTGCCAGTTTTTGGGTGGAGTTGTGTTTTATTATTCTTTTCAATTAACAGGGGGTGTTCATTTGGCTGAACATGTCCAGTTAGCTTGTCAGAGCCGTCTGTCTATCATGCTGTAATAATTCCATTAATTGGCTTCTGTAGCCAGGCTATTAGTCATTATGTTATAATGTTACAGTTGACTGAATGATAAAAACATTTCATTTTTTTATAGCTAACCACCGAGTGAAACATGTTAAAGGAATGGTTGGGCCTTTTAATGATGGTGCTCAACATGCCTTTCTCTGCTAGTATAGAAATATAACAGTGCTGACCTTTTCAGACTTGCTTGAGGTCTTCTTTGACATTATTTAACCCGAAGGTTTCTGCACAACGTGAATCACAAGAAGTGCTGTCTTTATTTGGCTCATTTTAAAATATACAAGCTGCAGATATGCGCAAAAGTCTGTTTTTAAGAAGGGACTATTGTTAGAGCCTTCTGGAGGATTCTGTGGATTAGAAATGTACCCGCCTTCCAAAAATAATTCACTGTAATATAAGCATTCATTAATAATTCTATTCGTGGTGAAACGTGTCGGGTATTTGGAACCTTTATGTAAACACGTCACTAATGCTTTAACATAACTCTCTGATCAGATTAATTTTATATTATGTATATGTTGAAACTGATATATACATATTTTTTATTTTCAGTGGAAACAGTCACATTATATATTGTTAACCAAACCACATGTAGCTGTTGAAACTTGCTCTGGCATGTGAACCACAGTAACTGTTAACACCATCACACCACCCAGAGTGGAGGGATGAGAAACAGCATGGCCTGTACGGAAATGTTAGTTCAGCTACTTTGGTTTCACGAAGCATCGACAGTGTTTTTAATAATGTTAGCAGTGTTTTCTTTCATTAATAAAAAAGTAGCTTCACACTCATTTAACCGCCCAACTTGTGACCCTATCCTTTTTATTCCTGGCACCATTAAAGATCACCGTTTCTGTGTCCCAATTACACACCGGGTGAAGAAAACATCTAATAACGAGGAAAATTAATTGCGGTTGGAGGTGTAGACTCATTTTCAGATAGCTCGACAAGTCTGAAATTGAGAGGTGATTACAACAAACATAGGAGCTTATTTTTCTTGATAATGTTACACTTAATTTTCTCAAATGTATTATTGCGGTGATTGAATTAGTAATTTATTTCCCACTAACTGTGGGGAAATTAATAACATGACCGTAAAGCCTCACACAAGGGCGTTTACTTGAAATGTTCCTGCATTTATGATTAATATTATTATTGTAGTGCTGTCCAAGTTTTAAATTAGAGTATGTTTTTAACAAGCAACATTATCTTCAATGTATTCCAGAGAATAGTAAATGTAGCATTACATACTAAATGAGATGAGAAGTTCTTTGAAAGAAGTCTTGAGCTGCTCATTCACATCATGGAAGCTTGTTTTTAGTAAAAAAAAAATGATTCATTGAGTAAAAAACATGATGTGCAGCTGTTGGGGACACAAGTGGAGACGTTAAGTGTACAGTTCAATATATCATTTTTCATGTTACACCAGACAGTGGAAACGAAAGGGCGTTAACACAGTCTTCTTTGTCTGTCTCTTCCTCCCAGTATGGATTATTTATGAGCAGGTGATGATCGCAGCGCTGGACTGCAGTCGGGATGACTTGGCTCTGGTAAGTTTTTACCGCTCTTCCTCTCACACACCCAAGAGCTTCAAAAGCCATCGCTCACTCTCTCTCAGCCATTCCTACTTTGCAGCACCCCCATCTGCCAAATGTGAAAATCTGATTTTTATTTGGCCAAATGGTATTACTCCGTCTGTACTTTGGAAAAACAATTTGCTGAGAGTCGGAATTAGAGGGTGTAGCAAATGAGTGGAGAAGCATGCTTCAAGTGTTAGCTGAACTTGGCCATCATTTATGGAGTCGAACTGCTTTTTCCCTCAGGATTTATTTGCCATCCTAAAGCGAGAGTTCATGTCGAAATATTCATAGCTCTAAAAGATGGTCAGATCTGCATGGGATAAAAAAAAGACAAGAGATCATGGTAATTGAAATGGTTCATCTCCAATCAGTATGGATGAAACGACTCCCCTGGCAAAAAAAGTGACTCATTGAGTACAGAGAAGGCAGAACTCAGTCATTGGAATGAGTTTTCTGTTGGCTGTCCTTTGAGCCCCGCTGCCAGACATAAAAAAAAAAAAAAACCCCAGAAGGAACAGACTTCAGCTGATAGATAGCGCAAACTAATGCTGAATGTGATTGTAACCATTCCTCAAGCTCTGTCTGGTTAAAAGTGGCACAGAGCATCATCGCTCCCCTTTTTATAGTAACAAGCGTGGTTGCCTAAATGGATAACATACAGGAATAACAGCAGACGTTCACAGCTAAGACTGTGAAATTCTCCTTTTAGCAGTCTGTTTTTATATCAGGGTATGAAGTCTGTTTAGCTCGGCAAAAATCTGACATTTTTAAGCAGGTGGTTTGTATCTGTAGAGATATATGTGTGTGAGAGCAAGAGTTTAACATAAAGTTTAGTTACAGCCAACTATAATTGGTTTCTCTCCTCTGCCCACATCCTTGCAGACCTGTCTACAGGAACTGAGGAAGCAGTTTCCAGATAGCCACAGAGTGAAGCGATTATCAGGCATGAGGCTGGAAGCTTTGGAAAGGTAAGCATGGGGTACCAAAAGCTCAAGAGGCAGAGCGGGCAAAAAACGCTCAGCCCTCACTGTTATGCATGGTACTTTGGGTGGCTTGGGGGTGAGAAACTGTTAGCAGAACATAAGTGGTACACTGGTCTGGGTGTGTGTAAGTACCGTATGTGTGTGTGGGGTAGGATGTGTTTATGTTGGATCACCCAGCATTCATTTGGAGAAGAGGGGAACAGAGCAGGGAAAGGTTCAGCACTGGGTAGTCCTGTGGCCCTTTAGGCTGAGTTAGGGATTCCCGGGAAGGAAGTGGTCGGATCCCACTGTTATTCTGGGGGTCCCTCAATCTTCTCTGGTTTCTATTCCTCCATTGTTTCCTTATTTTGTTCCTCATCTCTCACTGTATTTTTCTCTCACCCTTCCTATTTTCATGCTTATTTTCCTCCTTCCTGTTTTGGTATAGAGGCCCAAACGAGTTAACGTCCTAGCCCTGCGAATATTGTCAATTTCACCACAATCTCAACTTTGCCCCCTACCTCCCTCCCTCCCTGTTTGATGTGTTTTATTTTTGAATGCTCAGAATGGAGAAGGAAAGATAAACATGGAGTATTCTAGTCTGTAGTGAACTAAAGTAAGGGTAATTCAATCTGTTTACTATTCGCTCACATTCCCCACCCGGATCACCATTGCTGGTTTATCGGTTATGTCAGAGTTTATGTGATAATTGAGAGTGATTGCTTCGGCACTGTCAGATTAAATAAACGGCACACTGGGATCTAATTGGCAGCAGACAGAGCTACACTTGAATGACACAGCTTCAAACAGCAAGGCCCTTCCCCTCCGCGCACACACACACACACATACGGTCCCTAAATAAATAAAGCAAATCAAAGTGGCTCGTGAGTGCTCGCCTGGTGCCATCTGAAATCTCCCAAAGTGTGGCTGAGTAATAAAGTGAATGTGAGGGAAGCAGCAGTGCTGGAAGTGGGGCTTCTCAGTGCTAATGGGAACCAGAGTTGCTTCTGTCTGTTGCAGGCTGTGGGCGGGACATCGGGACTGATCACTGATCCCCCGCCTTTGGCTGCTAAAAACGTCAGCATTGCAGATTGCCCGTAATAGAAAAAAAAACATAGTTTTAAAATCATCCTTCAGTGCCTGATTTGACATGACAAGTGAAGTGCAGATGCCTCCTATTCTCAGATTTCTTTACCGTATGATTTGATATTTACAGCTCATAAATTTCCCCTTTTTGAACAGAATCATGCGGTTTCAGTGCAACAATTTGAGGCACGCTGTGTTGGATATTGTTTCTTATCAGGTTCTATATTGTGGTGACGAGTATTGGCCAAAAGACAGACAACTCAACCAAGAAGCTAGTTGCGGATCTGGACAGATGTAAAAGCAGCAATTTGATTTTGTTTAAAGGTGAATCAAATTGGATACAATCAAATGAAAATACAATCCTCAAAACAGTGTGCTTTGTTTGTATTGATTTCATGACTCATTGTGAAGTGATATAAGACTCCCGCAATGCCGGCTGTGTGACCAGCAACCTAAACTTAAATGAGTGTTTATTTCTTCCTTTAGATCACCACTGATTTCTGTACAGCCTCACTGTAATCATAGGAACCTGCCACGCTGTATACAGAAACTTGATTACCTTGAACTCTGCTTGATTTCCCCACCACCTAATTTTGCACGACTGGGGACTGGGATTGGTTAAAAACCAAATTTGTATCCTTTTCTCTCCCTCTCTCGTTCTCCCTGAAGGTACGACGAGGCCAACAAGCACTATGATGCCATTCTCCAAGACGACCCCACCAATACGGTAAGACTGAGAAGAGGGGAAAGAAAGGGAAAATCCCTCTGCTTAGCGTTCTACTTTACTTCACTTTGTGGTCTCAGCTTTTTGGAGGGCTTTAAATCTGCAGAGGCACTCTGGTGTTAGCAGTGTGAGTTTGCGTAGTTAAACTCTCCTTGGCCTCTCTGACCTCAACCACAGTGCTGATCAGCCTATCACCCACACAACTGAAAAGTGTTTAAGAGAGGGGGCTGGGTGGGTGGGGTGGGTGTGATTCATGGCCTTAGTCAGTGGCAGAAATGTTTGGTGGAAGTAAAGCGTAAATAAAACTCTGTCCTTTGAAGATGGTGATTAACTGGACCCTTCAGACTCCCTCCCTGAGTGAACAGGGCTGAACTCCTGTCCCACCTTCTCCATTGCCGTCTATCAGCTTCAGGTGCACAGTCTGCCACGTGCTGTGCCGTTAATGCAAACAAGCCCTAAATAACCCTTCTCTGAAGCTCTCTCCTTGCTATCTTCCCTTCTCAGTTTACTCTTCATCTCTGTGAAATGACTTGCAGAAGCATGTCTAGCCAGTGTTCTGCCAATCCTACACCACCAACCCTAAACATAATGTACCTGCTGTTAATTGTTTCCATAAGGACATGTGGCCAAGCAAGAAAATAAATCTTTTAAAGGGTTTTCAAAAGAAACCATGACCTTATTTATTTTGGCGACACCCCTCACCCCAAAGATGTTCAACAAGTCTCCTTTGCCATGCTGACATATGGATCGGTTTAGATGTACTAAACATTTTCTCTCACTGCTGCAGATCCAGCATAGACATTTGTGCTTTGGATGCCATGCAAAGATTCTTCACATCGCCGATTATCTGCTTTAAACAAATAAAAGCTTTACTGAGAAGAAGGGGGAAAAAAACTAATAATCCTTGCCTCGCGCTGATGCACCCCACCTCACTTGCTCTCACCCTGGCATAGAGGAATAGCCTCCTCATCTTTATCTAGCCACAGCTGCTGCCTCACACCACGTCTCACTCCCACCTTCACTTCGTCAAGATCATCTCTGTTTATTTTACACTTTTGTTGCTGTTGGAAGTTTGTAAGTTAGATTGGCAAGTCTGCCCTTAAAAAAAGGGCTGTTTTGATGGGCAGCTCCACTTAGTTATATTTTAATTTAAAAGAGTGGTTGGGTCACGCGATCTACGTCTCTTTCGCATAAGTGGACTGAAGCACAACTAGAGTTTGCTTTTATTCTTTTTGATAGTATCCAGTAAGTATGGATGCTGTCAAAAATGCTGATGCTGCCTAAAACAAAAGTCTGGGGACACTAAAAACAAAAACATTCATGTCATCGTCTACTTTCCTAAATTATGCTGAAGGCTTGATCCATGCTATGTCTGACAAGAAAAATACACTTGGATGGTTGCAGTCAACATTCTGAAAAGATTTTGTCCCGGTCATGCTGTCCAACACAAGACAGAAGTAAAAGCCACAAATCACGATATTTTCTTGTAACATTGTCATTTTTGTACACAAAACGGGTATTGCTCCAGAAAATTTATGTTTAAATAATTGCTGTAATCTGCAACAAATTGCTTAGCATTTATCCAGTGTTTGGACAATGGGAGTTGTAATTTCAGTGAATCCCAGGGCACCTCCCCGACATGGCACACATCTTCTGGGGATTCCAGGGACATCCTCGGAAAGGGAATGGTCGATTTCCTGGTCGCTGCCACCCTAGTGAGCATAGGCTGTCAGTCAAACCTGGGGCCGGGAATGGAACAAAACAGACAAATGGGTCCTCTGTCCCTGGGATGTTAACCTTAAACCCTTTTCCCACAATCCTTGTCCTAAATGACTTGGGTGTAGTGGTGCAGGGTGGATCGACGCTTTGGTGACATCGTTCAGGTCACCTGTCTTGGAGTGAGTGAGCGAGCTATCTCCTCCCTACATGTTCTCCGACATGCTTTTGAGAATCAGGCAGGGGATGGGCCTGAGAAATGGCGGAAAATTGGCGACCACAAGGAAGACTTGCGAGGCATCCCAGCATGCGAAGCAGAGATTGGAAACTGAGCTGTTGTAATTACAGGCTGTGGAATAGATGTGGTACCCATTAACCAAAATTGTTGAATCAACAAAAATTGCTCAAGGTTTTTTTGCCATGGCGGTGTCCAAAAAATGTTTCAAACTCTTAGCCCTTCCATTGCTTGCTATGTTCCAATACCTACAGCAATGATCTGGCAAAATTCTTGTCTGCGTGCGTATATGCATTTCTTTCCACCTTTTTATTACTTCTCCTGAGTATTTTAGATTTCGCAATACCCACAACATTTGCATACATGGATGTACCAATTGATTATTTATGTAACATTGAGTTAACTCAGTGATTGCATTAATATTGAATTCCAACGCTCTCATTTCACTCTAATTGTTCAATATAAAAAGCTAGTATTACTTAAATAAGCCACTGAGGTCACATAGACGACTCCTGAGGTTGACCCACAGTCGTATGCAATTACAGATTCATTGTAGGACAAGATGATATTTGTGTGGGTCAAGTCTTCTGAAAGTTAAACCCCAATTGAGAATCATTTGACCACATAAATGTGAAGCGTATTAACAAAATTATTAGAGGTATGACTTACAGATCAAAAATAACATTCTCTTTCCTAACTGTTCATAATTGAAAATAAACTGTGATATATTGTAAACAAACCTTTAACGGCACCATGAGACATTATTTGTCTGAACTTGTCTTTCGGCCTTTCTCTTTCATCCTTCCCTTTTTTCTTAGTTCAATTTCAAGTTTGTACAGTGTGCTAGGTGTGCCACCCTTGTGATTCTTATTTTGATGGAAGGTTGCGGTAGGTCCTAGCAAAGAGCCAGGGGTGATGTAAATAATCCAGTTCTCACTCCTAAGGTCTCCTCAGAGCGCTAATTAAAAAAGAATCACGACAACAGAGGGATCAGACCCACTGCCAGGTTTTTCTGGATCATTAGTTAGAGAAAGGAGGAGAGAGAGGAGTGGTTTGGAATTGCTTCTTGTTTAATAAAGTGCTGTGTGACTCTTTGGGCTACCAACTTCCATATGTTCCTTTGAGCCCCAAGTGTTCTTTATCTGGGGAAAGAAAAAAATGGCTGGGAGAGAAGAGAGGTGGGTGTGGTGTGATGGTGGGAGAGCACAAGTGCAAAATCCACATTCAAAATCACTGTAGTGTTTTGTTTAAAAAATTTTTCAGCTTCCCTTTTTCGGTATTGCATTAGGAAAGATCCCACATGCTTGTAATTTAGTCTGAAGCGAGTATAAATTCCTGAATCTCACATAGCATCACGTTCTGGTGGAATGCACTGGACGTAAAGCTTTATAGTCAGATGACATAAAAGAGGAAAAAATGGGTTGACCTTTCACTGCTGCTTGATAACTTCATAACATAGTTTAATCATTTTCTCTCAAATTGCCTTTAGACCACCCCGATACTAAAATACACACTTCTACAGATGTGTACAGTGAGTTTTGGAATAAGATATGTTGTGGTGCAGGTAGAAATCCTGACTGTTGATGTTTCTTTGAAAGGCTGAAATATTGCTTGTCAGTTTAGGCTGCAGTGTCTCTGCAGGTCCCTGTCCCAACTTGATGGATAAGTGGATTTCTTGTGATGGCAGTGTCAGAAGAGGCCCAAATTTACAGCCCCCCAGACATGACTCATACACAGCCCTCAATGGCTTTGGTTATGAGTGCAGGAGAGGAAGCCCCACTCAATCAAGTGCCAGTCCATAAATAAAATAGGCTGTGGCAGGGCAGTGCACTTCTAATGGAGCAGCAGCCTCCTGTTAAGGTTTTCACTTACTACCAAAAGGACGAGGAGAGTTGGCGGAGGTTGGAGTAAAACATTTGGAAAAGTCGTAGCAGCAGGAGTAATACTTTCTAATTCAGATTGATGAGAATCTAATCCATCTTAAGGTCATTTCAACATCAAAACGAAGTGAAAAGCAATTTTCAGCTGATGTCAGTTGGGCTGGTGCAGCGCAAGATGCGTGCCGTGCCGACAGGAAGACAGGCGTTGGGGTTTGGGGGAGTGTGCCATTTTCCCCACTTGGTTAGGAGATGACTCACCACTTTATCTCAGCCACTGAGCTCATTCCAACTCCCTAACATTGACTCATAATTTGTGCGTCCATCTCCTGTTGGACATGGCCACTAACTATCTCCAATTATGTTTTGGTAGGCTCTTATTTGTTTCATGTCGCCCAGTGATGATACGAATAAACTTGACAAAGTTAACTTTAGTGTCAAATGTGTCTGTACATGTTGTGCCTTTTTTATTTTTATGCCTGTTGTTGTAATACGCCAAAGTGCAGCAACACAAGCGCTGATTCATCTTAGATTCAGTCTCATAGCAAAACTCTGAGCAGGATTGTAATGCACTGAAAAGACGGTAATGTACACAGTTAAACTCACAACTTTTACACTCAGTCATCCTCTCAACACCCCCCCCTTTCAGAGAAACACTTGACGAGCTGAGTTCCTAATCCTGTTTACTCTCTGCTCTACAGGCAGCGAGGAAGCGCAAGATCTCCATACTGAAGGCCCAGGGGAAGAGCACTGAAGCCATCCGGGAGCTCAATGAGTATCTGGAGCAGTGAGTGTTTCTACAAAGAGGGGGAGAGGGTCAGCCCCCCGCCTCCTCCCCACCTACCCTGGCTTTTATTTTAATTAAAATCCAAGTTTGCTTTCAATTGAGCTGGCACAACTTCTGCATAAAATACCAGCAAACTCTTTCTCCAACCTTGATAGTTGGATGACATTATTGTTACTGTAATAGCTAATACTTACATTTTACTTTACTATGTTACAAATGCATTTCCTGATTTTTAAAATGCCTTGATGTAGAACTTATTGTCATTTTGTGTTTACAGGTTTGTTGGAGACCAAGAAGCATGGCATGAGTTGTCAGAGCTCTACATCAACGAACACGAGTAAATACATTTTTATTATTTAAGTGACTTCAAGTGATGTACCGCAACATATGACAAATTTAGTTCTTTCTCACCAAAAACAAGGATCACCTTTTTTTCCCATTTAGGAGTACTGCTAGATGTGATGGGACAGCCTAATTTTCTCCATGACGTACTTTTCTTTCTGCCTATTCAATATACAACTTTGAAGTAAGGGCTCACATTCTTTGTGGTTATGCTGTGACCCACCTTTGCAATTACAACCCATCCAAGCCAATTGACAATTCAAGCAAGACATTTCCACCAGCTGTCGTGGGTAATTTTCCGAGTTTAAAGATAAAATAAACTCTCTTTTTCGTTACAAGGATTATCTAATAAGTATTCGGGATAATTGATTTTAAAATGGCAACTTTACCAAAAACAAAATATCCCAATGGGGTTAAGGCACCAGAAAAGGAGATGCAAAGCAGAATATGCCGCAAATTAGCGATATATTTAGCCAGTTAAAATAACAATTTAAACTCCACACTCCCTTTATTGAAGAAATGGGTAATCCAAAAAGGCAACAAAAAAGAACAGGTCCAAACCTCCCTTCGTGAAGCAAAATGTATACTTGCCGAAGAAAATGTTTGAGGTCATACCTGCTGTGTGTCAAGTTATTTTAGTGTAAACTTTAATAACAGATGTTTATCATATAAAAGCTCTGGAAATCAGTAAGCTAGCCATCGTTGGAGGTGTATCTGTCAGTTTAACAGGACTTCACATCAGGCTGATGGCTTGATCTCCAGAGGGCCGTTGGATGGCCACAATGGAAGGCAGTGAGATGCCTAACTCAGCCAGGGGTCTGAATGGAGCCCTGTCCATGTTTGTCACATAAGAGTTGTTTAATAGGATTTCGGTCTTAAGCCCCCTCTCCTACATATGCGAGCAGACACACTCTGCGGCCTCCTACTGATATCTCAGTTGCCAAGGAGAATTGCCAGACAGACAAGAGCAGTGTAAGAAAAAAAACAATTTTGTTTGTGTCACCTTTTATCCCTCCTTAATTGTCTGAGGCTCAGAAGTTAGTGAAGCAGTGTCTGTAGCTGAACTATAGTTTTATATGCGTGTGTGTGTGTGTGCATGCTGACTCTGAGGTTGCCTGGTTGCTCTGGTACGAGGGCAGTGGCAGTAGGAATGTGTAGCGCAGTGAGAAGGCTACTTATTGGATATTTCGTGCTTTTGTCTGGGAGGCTTTATTGCTGTAGTAGCCAGAGGAAATCCAGGGGTGAGCGGATTATCTCCCAGCTTATCCCAACACTTCTAATATCACACCATTCACTCCCACAGCCCCTTATCTACAGGCGTGTCAATTTCTTTTCTTTGTTTTCTTTATTTTGGGTTACAAACTCCCTGTTTCCCCTCCTCCTCCTCTTCCGGATAGCCTGGCATTATCGCCACTCTTTTCCAGAGGGATAGGGGGGCAGAGAGAGAAAGAGAGAGAGAGAGCACTTGCTGTGAAATTCCCAGGAGAAGGTGGTGGCACTTTTCTTTCCCCCCCAGCCAGAGAAAACAGAGGGTGATGGAGAAGCACGGAAGAGAAATAAACTCTCCTCCCCTCACTGCGCAACACCCTGGGAGCTAAAAATAAACAAAGCAGTGTGTCTCTGCACTGCCGTTGTTGAGGTCGCAGCAGGCATCAGTGTTAACACATTAAAAACGTAATTAATAGCCTCTGAGTTGACACTGTTAAAACAATCCTTATGCCAGCGGTGTTTAGACGGGAGATTATTTTGTGTTTGCAAGTTAGAATCTGCTCTTGGCTCTCATTCTGACCCAGCTTATGAAACTGTTCGACAAAATTGGACCGGTCATCCAGAATTACAGGATAAATAGTAATCATTTTTTCAAACATACTTTGCACAGTCTGAATCCATTTTTGTCTTATATGCAGTCAGAATGTGGTATTGAAATGAGGGGAAAGCCACTGCTGATGGTTTTACTAACCTCCAAAAGAAACAAATCCGATTCTTACAGTCCCGCGCGTGATGGTGGCTACAACCTTACTCAAGCACTGTGGTAAAGAGTGAGCTTAGGAGAGTAGCTCGGTGATGGTGGGGTTAGATGGCTTAGAGGAAGAGCAGAAGAGGTAAGGGTCTGGCTCTGGTACAAGATTCTGGTTGATGGCTGATGGAAGCGGGCTCTGTTGCAGGCCACGGCCACTGCATGAGCACATCTGAAAGTCTTTATGGAGAGGAAGTGGTAATTGTAAGCAGCCCCCAACCTTCCAAGCCCTCTGATCTCCCCCCTTCCACTCAACCCCTTCCCCCTGTTTATTTCTTTCTTTCTCCCCACCTTCCCTTCCCTCCTATGCTGTTAATCTTTCAGCTAGCAACCATGGCAAACTTTAAATAGACTGATAAGTTCTTCATGTTGTGGCAAGCAACATTTGGTTCCCGCAGAAATGCTGCATCTTAGTGTTACCCTCATTTCTCACAAGTGAAATTACTTTACATCTGTCACGGTGTAGAAGCCTGTTGACGCACGCAGTGGTCTTTGGGGGTTTTCTTTTAACTGATTAGGTTAGTTTTAGAAACATGTAAAATCTTGCTTTAACTTTTGTTTGTATGTGATGATAGAGGCCAGTGTAGCCCCGTTTTCTGATAGTACGTCTACGTCCGCCCTGCTCTGTGTGTTTTGGCTTCTATTTTGTTAGGTGCACAGACGTTTTATGGCTTTGTGTTCAGTGATATACTGTATCTTAGCTCGTCTTGGCCTGGGCCTGTGAAGGGGAAACTGTGTATTAGAAGTGGAGTGGCAGCAGATTAGTGTGAGGTCAACAGCTCAGCAGTCTGCTGCTGAGAAGTGATCTCATCTGAGTATAGGCACGGTGTGCCAGCTCTTACTGTAGTGCTGACCTCAGGAAGGTAGTTAACTACACATTAAAGGCTGCAAAAACACACAGACGGACATGATTGATCCTCTGTGTCCCTAAAGGAGGGAGAATCACCACACTAGATAGGCTTTTACCTTTGCCAGCTGTCTGGACTGAGTAACCTTTACTGTATAGCCTGTAAATAAACTTTCTGTCATGTGGTGGATCTTTACAGATCTGCGCAACATAGGCTATAAGTCCATCGCATGTAAACTGACCCATAGCCCGAGTAGTTTTCAATTCAGATTTATACCTGTAAATTTATTGGGCATAGCTGTTGTGCTTCACAGTTGAGCAAGCTAAAGGATGACACATCCACAGCTGTATCAATCGGCTTACTGTTTTCCTTGTCATTTCCACAGCTATGGAAAAGCCGCGTTTTGTCTGGAGGAGCTGATGATGACCAATCCTCACAATCACTTGTACTGTGAGCAGTACGCTGAGGTAGGTACCCGCCTGGATGTCCGTCATCAAGCATGGGGGCAAGCTGTGGAATAAATGTTCCTCTCTGTAACACAGAGAGACACCGACATGCACTTAACGTCACTGGGAATATAGGCTCATGAAAGGAGATGTGTTTACAAGGGCTTGTCATGTATTGCTTATTCAGATGTCATGCTGTCATTGCTTGAGCTGCCCTTTAGCACAGCTTATTGGCCGTGTTTAATGCCTCCTCACACAGGTGAAGTACACGCAGGGGGGGCTGGAAAACCTGGAGCTGTCCAGAAAGTATTTTGCCCAGGCACTGAGGCTGAACAACCGAAACATGAGGGCATTGTTTGGTCTGTACATGGTGAGTATTGCTTTGCATGAGGAGAAAGTGGGAGAGAAAGGGAGAAAGAAAAAACAAAAACAGTAGAGACTTTTTTGTAACCCTGTGGTTTGTCAAGGTTGAGGTTGGCCACTGAGTGTGTCAAGCAAGACTATACTGTGTTTTTGAGTGTGTGTGTGTGTGTGCGTATAAATGTTGGGGGGAGCGAAGAAGGGGCTCTCAGACAGGTCAGCTCACTGCTGACTCAGACGGTGAACTCCAGCGTCGGAAAAGTCTGCCCCTCTGGAGCTCTTTATTTTAGTAATAATACCCCTTTGGTGAGACTTTTTTTATGTTTATGACTTAAATAAATAAAGAAGTCACGGAGTAAAAAAGAGAAAAGCGCAAGAGCGAGAACAGCACAACTGCTGCAAGCATTTTGTCACTGGCAAATTATCCAACCAGGTGCCAGTTTGATTGTAGTCCTGGCCCAATGGGCCTTTCATCTACATATTTGTTTAAACAGGATGTTGTCTGCTAGTGCCAATGCATCATATGTAAGTGAGACTTGACATAAAAACACAAACGAAGCAGGGCAGGGAATAAAATGTGGAGAGGGGAAGCAGGTCGAACACAGAGAGCCCCAGTGTTTTCCTCTGTGCTGCACTGGGAGTCTTCAGGTAGTCCAAACACCTCATAGCAATCCGTACCGTCTGAAAGAGCTCCGAGATGCAGAGTACAGGAGGAGCCGGCCCGGGTCAAACCAAGACATTCACTTCTGTTTACTCTCATTTGTCTGGAGACAGAGCAGACCCTGTACAGTCTCCTGACAAGTCATCCACTGACACTCTGGTCTTTAATGGATACGTCAGGTGGGAGTTTATTCGACATCAGTCACAGATCTGTCTTAAGAGAGTGTTTTGCAGATTGTCAGCTAGTCTCGGTGGTCCAGATCTTGACAGGTGCAGGAGGTTCAGTGAAAGGGCAGGAAACTTTCACCATCTTACACCGTCTGACTCAGTACGACAGAGGACCTGGTAGCACTGACCACAGTTGGGTTGTGGGTTAGTTACTCACAACACTTGCGTGGGGATTCCCCTCCATAACGGAGCACACTGTTATTCGGGGATAGCCTGTCTGGGTTGACATAATCTAAATTAAGGCTTCTCTTGAGTTATAAAAAAAGAGAGAAATATAGAAAATGCTTACTAAAAAATACAGAAGCCAAACCATTTGATAGAAAAAACAGGGCCAGGTTGATTGGTGTGTAGTTAAAATTTCAGCGCACTGGTAGGGAGGGCTTTGAAGTGCAGGCAGGGTAAGCCCTCTGGGGTTTGCTGTGTGGAGATGATGGCAGGAACATGGGAAAGACATGGGATTTGTGGTTCGGAGGGGAGCTGTCGGGGCAGGCAGAGACCGTGATTCACACAGCGCTCCTCTCACTGCGCGCCACTTTTTTTTTTTTTTTCTTCGAAGACATACAAGGTCCTTTCATCGCCGGGAATCGATGGTGTTGGAGAAATTAGGCCCTGTTAAGTGACAATTTACGTATGAAGCATTAAAGCACTCACTTTTTCCTCCCCATAAATGATTTCTCCTGTGTCATCAGGCCAAGGTCTGTTTTTTCTCTTCACTCTGCCACAATGACTAGTAGAGTGGTAGATGGTAAGAGTGGTTGCACATTCATCTCAATTACGCTTTTATTGCTGTTTCACCAAGTTTTGATATAAGAACACCCCTTCCCCTGTTCTCTCCTTTGCCTCTTCTTCCCCTTTTTTTTCCTCCAGTCTGCAAGTCACATCGCTGCCAGTCCAAAAGTTAGTGCCAAGGTGAAGAAGGACAATATGAAGTACGCTGCCTGGGCTGCCGCTCAAATAAATAGAGCCTATAAGGTGAGTCACATATAGATTTTTCATTAGGCTTGATAATGTAGCTGTACTACATATTTGATTCTTGCCAGTATCTTCATTACTCTTTGTTTCCCTTCCATATCTTTGGTGTCTCAGTCTACTACTGAAATAACATCTTTTTAGTTTTTCCCACATCCCCGTTCATTCCGCCAGACACTGAAAACCACCAATCGTATTATCTCATGACTCTTCTGTTGTGTTTTAGGTTTTAAAGGGTATTTGCACACAATATCCAGACAACCAGAAATCCCCTCATTTGCATAGTATGTGAAAAGCATTCACCACCGCCCAATGACCCCTGAACGCAAAGCAGTCCTGAAGGATGCCTTTAACTTGGCATTGTTGTAATTACAATCCCAGTGTCTTTCGGTGTGTCTGGGTGCATTTACTGTTAATGTGTTGATTTAAGGCCACAACGTCTCCTCAGACTTTATTCCACACCCTGGCTTCACAGATGAGCTTCTCGCAGAGCCACAAGCTGATTCTCCAAGCTGTGGAAGAGAGTTGTCTAGTTCAGTGGTTCTCAAAGTGGGCTTCATTGACCCAGTGCCTTTTAAACTGAATCCATGAGATCCCCAGCAAATTCAAGAGCCTAATTATAGATTTTAATGTTTTTAATTTTTCTCACCAATTTATACATTTAATATACAAGAAGCGACATTTAATATTGAATCAACAAATTTGAATATCTTTCCTGGTAGGGTTTCCTGAAATTAAATCTGATTACTGGAAACCAAACTTTAAGCCCTTTGGGGTATATGTTATGACTCTGATATATTACTATACAGAGAGTAAAAAAGAAGGCAGACAAGGGATCTAAACGATGGAATTGAGTGTGTTTGCATGTGTGCCCACATAAAGCAAGGAGGGGAAAAAGTGAGGAGCCGCTCAGATGGTATCACTAGAACGGTTTATGCCGTTGTCATGGCAACCCAAGTATTAAAAGCATATTCAAAAGAAATCTTATTTGCCACGCGGACCATATGTGTTGCTTATTTGGGCATCAACATTTAAACGTGTAATAAGCGGGTTCCTTACTCAGCGTGTGTGGGTCCTGTTGAGAGAGAGAGAGGGGCTCCCTGCTGAGCCTCTAAAGACCACGTCTAACCACACTCACAGGCACATTTCACATGTTGAGCACTCCCTGTTGGAAAAAGTGTGCATGTGAGTAACGTCACGGTGAATGGCTGCGCTCTTTTGGAGCCCTTGCAGAAGTGTCACGGAAGAGCTGTAAGCCTTTACTTGTTCCTTTAGGTTCCAGTTTAAGTGGAATGAACTGTGAACTGAAGAGGTGCAGCCTGTTTTATTTAGGTTTACACTTAATACGTTTGAAGACATAAATCTCCATGATAAAAAGAAAAATGTAGAGGTGGTGTGGTCAACAAAATTAGTCAATCAATTGTCTCAATTGATGTCAAGACCAGACTAGCTCCACTTTGATCAGTATGCAAGCTGACCTTACTGCTATCTTAGAGAGTCTTTGATCCCACCAGGGGACAAGATAAATATCTCAACTTTCTTCTTATTTTTAATCGTAAATCAGAACCTCAAAAGAGGGAGAAGGGAAAAAGTGTGAAAAAAGAAAATCTTTGGAGGGAATCTTGGCAGCGTCCAAATATTTGAAGAAAATAAATGTAGTGTCCGAGGCATCAGGCTTTAACAGGACAGCCAAAGTTGATTATGGCGAGGTGAAAGTGCTGACAGCATCATAACATGTTTGTGACAACAGTCCTATAAATTCCTGCCAAAAATCCTTTTATAGTCTGTAAATTAACCCTCTTTTCTGTCAACAATTACAGTAATTAGACTGAATTTTATATTTATATTTCAAACTGGTCAGAAATCCATTATTAGCCGTTTCCAGGCTGAATGTAAGTGCATCAAACAAGATTTGAAACAGACCTATTATAACTTAACTTTGGGACTTCATCTGAAGCTTGTTACAGGGATTAGACAGTAGCATAACCAGTAATGTAGCACATGTTTTCCTTGCTTAAATATTTTCTTCATTGCCAAGGAGGTGTGGTAGAGGGTTTATCCACAGACAGGCAACACGCATCTGTGTTTGGTGATGTTGGCTGTAATGAATCAAATATATTACTACTTGCTACCCGAACAGGCCTTACATATGACTTACAGTTCAGTAGATTCTTGGTACAGGCTTAACAGGAATATGACAATGGGTTTATAGAAAGAAACAAATATTTTTTTCTGAATTTTTTTTTTTTGTGATGCAGCACTTCTGTGTTGTGGAACATATTTATCCATTGGATCAACAAGTCTGAACTTTAAATCAGTGTCAGGGTTGGTATGAGTGTCAGAGCCTGATGTGGGCATCACTATAATAGGCAGGCCATGTTGTAGTAGCCCAGAGGAAAATAGTTTCAACTGAGATGTTATGATGACAGATTGAAATACTTGAGTTACTCTTAGAGGCCTGTGGACAGTGTACAGTGGGGGAAATGAGTATTCAACATGTCACTTTTTTTTTTTTCATTAAACATATTTTCACTGTTTTATTTTCACATGAAATTTAGATTAGACATTGGTATTAACTCATTTAAACTGCACATAATATCGTTCCAAACTATAAAAAAAGTTATGTGCAATAAAGTGAAATGTCACTGGAAAAAAAAGGTATCTAAGAGTTTATTAGAGTTAGAGTGGGCTCCCCGCGTACGAAAGGCTGAGTCCTTCCTGCAGCGACCCGGTTCCAACCTCGACCTGTGAAAATCACACCATTATGACCGACCACAGACAGGAGCTCCTCACAAGAATTTCAACCGGGTTGTCAGGAAGTTAGTCAGAAGAGTAACCCAGAGGGCAGTTCAAACACCGGAAAGACCTGGAAGCAGCAGATACGTCACAGAGAAAACGATGGTGATCATGGTCTCCATGCATGTTCACCCTGAAAGACTTGAAAGAGGCATGGTCAAGCTTGTTTGAAGTTGACTATACAACACTTGGAGAAGGTGAAATGCATATGACCAATGAAATTCTGAGGTGCAGGCATAACGGTATGGAACTGTTTCTTGTCTCCTGGTATCCAAAATTGAATCCAAATTATCGATATGTAAAGAAATTTAGCAGGTACAATAAGGGTGAAATACTAGTGGACCTTCCAGCAGCACAGCAATCCAAAACATAGTGCTAAGGAGACTGTTGGTTCCAGGGGAGGAAAATGAAGGTGTTGAACTGGCCCAGTCAATCACTAGACCTAAACCAAACAGACCATTTGTGGAAAGAACCTAAGAATAAGCTGAATCTTCAAGGTTTGTAGATTGAGTGGAAGAATGGACGACCTGAACACTGTGATTAGAGGCTTCGTACAGGAAGCATTGCCACAGAGGCTTCTGCGACAAGTATTAAATAAATTTCAGTTTGCGCATTCAACATACATTTTTCCTGTGTCAGTCCACTTCATTTGTCTGTGTTTTTTTTTTGAGTACATACCAGTATGGTATTGGTCTCAATTCCACGTGAAAGCTGCATTGGGAAAATACTTTAATTAATCAATACTTTTTAATACTTCTCCCACTGACCTCAGTCAGTCACACCTCTGCCCTCCAGGGAACGTGAGCTTCACCCCTTCCCCCTCCGCATCCGTGCTTGTCTACCACCTCTTGTATTGGTTGTTGCCTAGTAATAGTGAGTCTGTACTGGGATTTCTGATGGGCTCTGAGTGTGTATGTACACTGTGTAGGCAACGCATGTGTGCTTGTAGATGTTGATTTGGTTGCAGCGTGAGACAAGTTAAATGACAAGGTGTAAGGTCGCCTCCTTTATTTTTTCACTCCCCACCTCCACTTAAATGACTTCTGAGATCTTTTTAAAAGGGAGCGGCGGTGTGGGCCTCCATCAGACAGCTGCAGGCTGCTGTGGGCTTGTGCTTGCTGATTGATGGCCCCTTTTAAAGTGTTGCTCGTGTCAGTCGTCCACTTTTATTAGACCCCGGTACCTGGTGATTGTCATACCTCAGTGAGAGAAAAAGGTGGGCAGGTGAGTGCAAGTGGGAGCAGACGTCAGCGAGAGGTCACAACTGACTGGGGCCCATTTATTTGTGAAAAAAAAAAGAAAAGAAAATGTAATTACCTTGGTGGGGTTGGTTGACATGTAAAAGACCTGGAGATGTGTGGGTTGTAGGTGCAGGGGGCTTCAAAGCAGCACTACATGGCCTGCCCTCCTGCCCTAAGTCTCTCAACAGATTCTCTGATTAGCTCCTCTGTCACGGACCACAGGCTCCCACTGCGTCATGGCTCTATTATCAGATGCTCTAAATAGATGTGGAGCTGTCTGGTCTGCTCCTACTGTTGTAGAACAGGGCAGGAGTTAATGTGGTGGTCTCACCTCCAGGCTGAGGAGATAATTGACTACTAGGCCCAGGGTAATGGCGCATTAGGCAGCAAGGCAATGAAATGCACTGATCATTATAGCTACCCTACCACACACACACCCTAAATGTAGACGAATGAGTCACACTCGGAAATTACATAGCCAATTGCACACCTTAGCCAACTGCTCTTTCTTAGTTTGGCAAAAGAGGAAGGGAAAAAAACTTTTGCCATGGAAATCCTGGATGGGCCAGGTTTAGGCTACGGTTAGTTCCTGTTTGTAGAAGCTTGAGCAGGGCCAAAGGTTCAATGAATAAATGCTTCACAGCGTTAAAAGCATTGCTTTATGTTGAACATAGGGTCGAGTGTTGTCTGTGTTATTCCACAAACAGAATGTAGACGAGAGACTGTGTGTGTGGTTTTGGAAGAAAGCCAAGATGGTCTTGGTGAGGGCACAAGACTTACATTTCTTCAGCCAACAGTATGTTTCAAGTACTGAAATTATGTTTACAATGAGCGTGTGTGCTTGTGCCTCTATCTGATCAAGTGCTTGCACACACTCCCAAGGGGTTCTTCTCTCACCTTGGAGGACAAGCAGAGTGTACTCTCTTGTTCTGAGGCAGCGTTGAAACAGTATCTCCCGCCTGTGTTCGACTCGGGGTAATGTTGTTTTCATAATGATTTAATTGAAAGAACCCTACAGTGCTGTTGCCTCCTGCTTGTCCTTTGCTGTTCAGCAGTGTTGCAGTTGTTGTTGCTGACGTAGCTGTGCACAGCAGTTTCTACACAGCGGTAGATGTTTATATATGTATTATATGATTGATATGCTGCAAATTGTCATGGAGACTTGCTCAGGTTTTTAAATTGCATAGGGTTGTATTGGCACCTTTTAAACATTTCAGATCACATACAGGCTTTAAGTTGCACACATTTGAACACCATTGTTGCTCTTTTAGGTTTTGATCACAGTATGATATATTTGCTATTTTCTTTAATCTTAGTTCTTCACAGTAAATGTTTCAAATTTAGCAAAACAACCATGGTCCTCTGAGGATGAATTTTAATAGCTATGGTGATTCCCTGACTTTTTATTTAACACCATCATCATGAAAACCTCCGCTCTACTTTTTATGTGCTAATAGACGAGCTTTAAATGCTTAACTAAGGTGGTGAACATGGTAAACATCAGCACCACAGAGCTGCTAGCATGGCTGTAGACTCTTCAATAATAGTTTTAATGTATTTTAGTTTTTACACACAGTAACTATCATGGAAAGTGAGGAAAGATTTATATCAGTCTATAAATCTGTGAAGTGAGATTAATTAGATGAATTATTATATCCCTAGCCCCCCTGCCCAAGGTTAAGGAAGCTGTCTTTCTCTGTGGTACATTTTAGGGGATGAGTTTAATTGGATAGAAAAAGTGTGTGCCTGTATGTGCTCGCACAATGAGTAATCCTGGATACATTTGCCTGGATTATAATCTGCAGCACTTCCTATAAAACCCTGTGGACATGGTGCAGAAATTAGAGTGGAGTGTTATGTACTTGTGGACTAGAGGCCATGGAAGTGGACTAATTATGTGGGCATTCTGTCTGGGAGCCGTCACACACACAGCGAACTAAAATGGCACTTATACAACAGTCTAGGAAAAACCCTCCGATTAGAGGTATTATCTTACATTGCATGACGCTGTTTACCAATTCTATCTAATGACCACTGTTGTCTCTGATTATTTTTGCTTCTAGCTTTGCAAACTCCAAACTGCAACAGGAATGTTTTTGCTGTTCAAGTGTGTTTGGCTCTCCATTGCTTTAGTTGGCAGGGAAACCTAATAAGCTGATGTTCTCTTTTCCTCTCCCCTCCTCTCTTTTTCTCTCTGCCCCACTTGGTGTCTCTCTGCCTTTCACCTTCTCTCTCTGACATGCAGCTGGCCGGTCGTGGGTCCAAAGAGAACAAATGCTCCATGAAGGCAGTGGAGGAGATGCTGGAGTCCATGCAGATCACTATGTCCTAGATGCCCTCATCCACGCTTTCCCTCTTCCCTTCTGTTCACACACACACAGCCACTTGGAGCAACATGGCAGCTCAAATAGCCTTGCAATGTGACCAGAACCGGATCTTTTAACTGATTTTTTTTTTCTTCTTCTTCTTTATCCCTTCAAGTTTGCTTCTTTAATTAATTGAACTTGACATGGACAATGGAAGACATTTGTTTCCCTCGAGTGCAAAGATTTCCCCACCCATCTGGAAAATACAACAGCAAAGTCCAAGTACTCCAACTTCTTTAAACAAGTCCCTCATAGTATAACCCAGCTGTGATTTCTCCCAGACTGGATTATACTGTCCCGCCTCCATCTCATACTGTCTTTTAGGTTCACCTTGAACTAATATCACCAATTAGCACAACCCGTCAAGGCTATAACTCCTGACCAGGAACGTTGACAAGCTGTACAGTAAAAGCTATTTATAAAGACAATGTGGAGATTCCACCTGTCTGCACTGAGGTCATTAACTATTTCCGTACTATCTGTAAATGAAACATCTTTATCTAATAAAACTTGTTTTTTTCTTTTGTCTAATCTATCAGAATGTCTTAGAAATTAATAAAAGTAGGACTCAGAGAGTTGAAAATCCATTTTCTTCATGAGTGTTTGTAGCAGAGTAAGTCAATTGTTTTTTGGATTTCCATGTGATCTAAATAGTCATGTTTTCCCCAGCAGTAACACTTATTGACACATTCGGACCTATAGCTATAACCTAGCTATAATTATCCTGGAGAAGGATGAGAGACATTTGTCATTATGAAGGTAGCAGTGGTAACAACAGGGGCATAAAAAAAGGGCCTCTTCTTTCTCAGTGATTCCAGCTGGGAAATCCTGCCTTTCAATTACCCTGGACAGCAGCTGAACCAACTTCAGCACACTGAAGAACACCTCTGTCATTTCAGTTTAGAAAGGTTCAGAAAACGCTGCCAGTAATTAACACGCCACAAGTTGGAAAAGAAAAAAAAAAAAAACGTATTCATGAATCTGGGAACTTTCATGACAGGCAGGGAAGAAAGACATCTTAGTGCTGCAAGAGGCTGGTTTCCTCTGCTCTGCATTCAGTTCACTGGGTTCTGTAATTGCTGAATCTGAATTGATCCACATGATCATCTTAAGTTGTCGCTCACCCGTGCAGGGTCAGCTGTTACTTCCATTTCTTTTGTTTATTAAGTCATGGCAATTGTCTCATAATTTCACTCTTCGGCTGATGGAAAACTTGAGTGTTGAGTTTATGGTCTTTTTTGGACGGCTTTTAAATTGAGAGAGGTCACCAGCTCAAAGCCCCGAGTGTGGAAAGCCGTTTTCTCAAGTTTTTAATACTCTCTGGCCTTGGTCAGTGGATGAATGTGTCTGCATTTGATTTGCCTCCCCAATCTGGCGGAACCAATGAAAGCCAGAGGACGTTTGAGCATAAACTGACTTGAGTTATTTTTACAGGGAAAGGGCTGAGGCTAAATGAAGCTCTTTTTGAAGAGTTACAGGGTGAAAGCAGTTTGATTTGAAGCAGAGTGATTCTTTTTTGTTATAGCTCCCATGTAAATATTGCTGTAAGGTTTATGAACTTGTAAATGGGGAATAAAGGTTATCAATCAGTTTGATGGGTCGTCAATATGAGATACTGCTATCAAATGCCAACCATACTGATGCAATAGTGCCATCTGTAGTCTGGATGAAGAACTCATGACTTTTACTGCATGCAGCAGTGAGTGACAGTATGCACCTGGAAGTAGGCTGTCACTGTCATGCACTAAACATCATCTAAACTTAACCTGTGTGTCATGTTATTTCTTGCCTGTCTGCAACTCTGACTTGCTGAGCAAGAAAAAAGTGGGTTATGCATCATTTATCAGTCATGAATTCTGATAAATCTTTTCCTTGCGTTCAGCTGTGCTATCCAAACATATCCTTGTAGAGTCAAGAAAAATAGCATTCTGGGCCTGCTGTGTTGTGTAGAGTCTGAATAAACCTTAACGTCACTTCTCACCTCACTGTTTACACACACCTCCAGCTCCCGACAACCTTCGTCCCAGTGGTTCAGAGCTTAAGAATGTCTTGTCGGTCCATACCTGGACAGCAGAGTTGGACCAAAAGACAGCGGAAGGCGAGGAGAGAACCTTCTAACCCCCCTAAGCCGTTGGCTCAATGTAGTGTGTGTAGGGGATTCACTATTAGTGCTGCCCATAATCCTGGATTCCCTGGGAGATTAGCCTCTGGAGAGGGTTTGCTTGTCCTCGGCTGCTCTACAGCGGCCAGGTTAGCGGAACAAGATGAGCTCTGGGATGATAAGCTTACACTGGGATAGAGCCATGCCTGGTCAACCTATTCATCAAAAGCAGAGGCGATGACAGTAATTTACAACTGTTAAAGGCTTGCATTGAGGGGACAAATTAAAATATTTCACCAGTAATGTCCTCTGGGCAATATTTAGTTTTACATAAAAAATCATAGTGAAACAAAACAAAACAGTTTTGTTGCAGATTGCATGCATTTATCATCTTGTAGACGGCTACATCAAGATGACTGACAAGTGCTGGTGCAAGAAGCAAGAAATTTATGACTGTTTCTGCAAGAAGCGCAGTTTCCTGTTAAAGTCTTAAACCGCACGACTGTCAAATAAGAATGATGTCCACAGTGAGAGGAATAGAGACTCCTGAAAGATAAAACTATTTTTAACCGCACTAGCAGCTTAGTTTGCTAGTGCAACGTCAGTCTGTCAATTGGACTGGACTATTGCTTTATACAGACATTCATGGTCCCCAGAGGATGAAGCCTAATGACACTGGTGATCCCCTTACTTTTCCTCTATTGTTAGCATCAGATTGATATTATTGATTTTGAATGTAATGTGTTGACAGGAATTGCCATGAAATGAGTGAGTCACCTTGTTTCCTTCTCATCTATGTTGAAGTACTGATTGGGCAGGAGGTACAGATCGGGCAGTGATACTGACATTAGCATTTACGTAAAAGGAATGATGTGGACTCTTAAGCCCTGTTTACACTTGGCATTACAATGCGTCTCGAGTGACCACTTGTGATCTGATCTCACTTCCCCGCTCTATGCGCAAATACATCTGTGCATCATTTGCAAAGACCAAATACATTGTTTTTAACTGTCAGCAGTGCGCTTGCTGTGCGTAGAGTCAGAAATGAAAAGAAGACGCCAGAGTTTGATATGGATCCAGTTTCTGTTGTATTGACTCTTTGGCCCAAATGGAAATTAGACATTTACATGGGTTTTGTGGGTACTCCATCCATAAGGGACCATTTTGTCTATTGTTCTGACATCTTGTTTTGCACTTTAATATGACGCTGTTGGCGTGTGAATGAGTACGTATTTGGCTTACAGACGTTAGTTGAGTAGGCGGTCTTTCAATGTGACCCAGTACACGTTCACGTACACACTACTAAAAGAACGTGGCCATATGTGGTCCAGACCACCTCCGAATGTGGTCTGAGTGATTGGATCTCAACGCTTAGTGTGATCAATGTGATCGGACCGCCCAAGACGCACTTTAATGCAAGGTGTAATCAGGGCCTTAGTGCTGTTATTTTAAGCAGATGAGGGTGCTAGCTAGTGGAAAAGCCAAAGGAATAGACTACAGAGGTTAGAGAATAGGGTTTGTGGGAGATCAAAGTGGTAGGCGGTGGTAGAAGGAACGATTTCAGTGAGGGTGGGGGTCAGAGAAACTCTGATGGAACAAGAAAGTGAAGGACTGCAAAAGAGAGGGAGGAGCAAACTGCTCTGTGATGCTCAGGACCGGAGCAAGGGCAAGCGAGTTTCCCAAGGTGAGGGAGTGAGTGGAAAGGGAGGGCAGGGCTCCAGCTAGCTCATCCATCTCTGTCCGTTTTAGGGGGAGAGGCTGGGAGAGCTAAAGATGGATGAGGCATGCAGTGCTAAATCCTGCCCTGTCCACTCACACAACTGGGCCTGGTGATGAAATAGTGTTTTGGCTACGAGCAGGGACGGCCCGACCCACTCCCTTTTTTCTGGGAATGGAGATGCGGGAGAAGCAGAGAGTTGGACCAGTGAGGATGGATCAGTCAAATAGCACCTGACATGTAGAAGAGCTGCGAGGAGATAACTACTCCAGTCGCCACATGATTGGCCATCCAGAACTCAGTTACCAAATTCACAATAATCTGCAAGTCTTCAGTGCTTCAAAGCTTTTGATCCATTTCAATTAGCTTTGAATATGAACACACATACATTATAATAAATGCACATTCATTGATTCTGGCTTATTTGCACAGATTTGCTTGGCTTGTCATGTCAAATTAACTTTGTTTTCATGATGAAATTCATTTTGTGGAAAATAATGTTTGACAAGCATGTATTCGTCAAAGTGGGGTTGGTTTTTTTTGGCCTTGGATACAGTTCTGAGAGTCGACCACATTTCATTCACCCATACATAGCACAGTTAGAACTTCTAAACCGCTTCACTACATGCTGCTGAAGGTAGGATATTTTTGTACAAAGGGGGGTGGGGGGCGGTATTTGTGTCTCATAATAAAATGCAAGCATTGCATATGAAGCAGTAAGGTCATCTGGCAAAGTGATATTTTTTGTTCATTGCACAATATCTCTTTGTTGATCCAGTGTTATTTTTCCCCTACACAATTGCACCAGAATGAGTGCAAACTTAATTTTTTCTCCAAGGGTTTCGATGCTGGGAAATAATTTCCTCTCAAGGCAAGACAACATCCCTGAGAACAGTGTGTGTGTGTGTGTTTGAGAGAGAGAGAGAGAGGGAGAGAATGTGTGGTTATGAAAGTGTGATTATGAATTTGCAGACAATGTGCAGGCATGCCTTTGTGTCAGCTTGAGTTTGTGTGTGCATGTGAGTAAGAGTGTGTGAGACTATGTGGTAATTTCAACAATATGAAGAGCTTTTGCCTGTGGAATTAAAACTATTGGCTTCCAGTAATGCTTGTACTTGTAAGTCTCTTGACCAGGAGGCTCCAGACTGCTGCAATCTTCTTCCAGAGGATATTCTATGGCCTCCACAGGCCTTTCTTGTTGTTGCGCTGGCTTCTCAGCTCCAGGCTCACTGGCAGGAGCCTCGGCAATGCACATGTCGAGGCTGCATCCTGTCTGCAGACTCTGTCACAGTGTAGGGCATGTGTCAAATCAGAAAGGGGCAAGTTGCTGGCTTCAATAGACAGTTGTTCTTTCCAGCACAGGCTTCCCAAACCGCAAATCCCCTCTCAGAGCGTCTTCTCGGCCAGAATGCACAGGCTTACCCCACACAAGGCCCGGGGCCTAATTACAGAAAGGAGGGAAAACCAGAATTGGCTACTGATTGAGCTTCCTGGGTGAATGTTAATGGCAACCACAGAGGGATATTTTATACCCTGAGAGGGATGCAACAGAGACTGAAAGTGTGTGGAAGTCGGGGAGGTTTGGGTTTGTACAGACATAGCTTTACATGGGTTTATGAATACATACAAGTTATAACATGTTCTTTTATTCTATAGACATCTCATCTGTGTAGACTGGCATGAAACCATCCAGGAATGGTAAACACTATTTTACTACAGTACTGGAGTCAAAGCAGTTCCAAGGCATCGAGCCAAACCTCAGTGCATCTGGGAACAATGGGACACATATTCCTCCACAGTGCAGCACTGATGCTGTGTGAGCACATCCTTCCCTTGATTTTGATACCCACATACTATCAATGGTAGAATGTAATTAAGTACATATCAAGTACTGTATGTAAGTACAGTTTTGAGGTACTTGTACTTAATGCTAATTTATACATCTACTATTATTCTAACTATCTAATGTTGTAATTTATTTACTCGTCTAGATTTATGTGACAGCTTTTCAGATATTATATAGCCAGAAGCTTGTTAGCTTAGCACAAAAAGAGCTAGCCTGGCTCCAGCCACTAAACCGGCAACATACACTTAAGTTTTTGAACAACCAGCTTATTAGAGAGCTTTAGAGGTGCTCATATGCAGATAGGCTAGCTGTTTTTTCCTTTCCAGTCTTTGTGCTAAGCTAAGCTAACTGCAACTTCTAGCTGTATATATCATATTTAGCGTAGACATGAACGTGATATCAATCTTCATATCTAATTATCTGCAAGAAAGCAAATAAGCATATTTCCTGAAATGTAAACACTGATGGGAGCCGTTCTGCTGCATCATGACTAATATTACTTTTGATACATTACATTTGGCTGAGGATAATTACATACTTTTACCAGTGAGTAAGAATTGGTGGCATCTTGCGGTGTAGTTGCGGATTGCAACCCCCACCACACACCTTCCCATTCAAGGGAGGAAATTATATGGAAAATATGTTGGCCACAAAAAACACGAAACACCCTATCTAGAGCCAATGTTTGGTATTTTCATTCTGGGCTACTGTAGAAACATGGCAGTTCAGCGTATCTTGGAAGGGGACCCCTGGCGTCTGTAGATATAAAAGGTTCATTCTAATGTAACAAAAACCTAACAATTCTTACTTTCAGGTAATTACACACTAAAGAAAACATAGTTTTGCATATTATATTCCATTTCTGCCATATTCTGTAAATAAAGTCCCTAAATCTGACACACTGGACCTTTTAAATAACATTTTAAATGCAAGACATTTACTTGTAATGGAGTATTTTATTTTTAAATTGAGCATGGCTTCTTTGACTTCAGTAAAAGATCTGAATAGTCTACTTCTTCCACTAAGTGCTCCTGACTCAGCATTCCTCTACCTGTTACAATATGAGGCACTAGGCCCAGGTCCTCAGCTTAATTCCAAAGTATTTTGCTCTGACTCCAACAGCATGTTTTCCTTTTTAGTAATCTCCAACAATATTGTTATTAATTACATCCATATGTGCACAGAAGAGCTGCGGCCATGCATGGTTTAATTTATCAGTTGGCTGGTTCTATCCTCATGGTAGCCATTTGTCTCCTTCGCTGTCTCTGGGGTGGTTGGTCACTGTTAATTTCCCCGACTATGATAACTGGCAAACATGGAGGGGTTTAAAAACAGAAGGATCCCCAGTGAGAAGCCTGACTCGGCCTGGTGTTGTTTGATATGTGTAAATTATGGCATCAGTGAGAGATTCAAGCCTACATCTGCAGGACATACTGACATGCAATGCGGTCTGCTGACTCGCTTTGACTGTATTGCTTTCCCCACTGTTCACTTGCTGTCTCATTTTGGAGCATAGTAAGGTTACCTTATTACATCCTTTCTCACATATATCCAGTCAAAACCCATCACTCTTTTTCCCTGTGACACGATCTGTAATAGACACACAAAGATACAGTACACTCTCTGTTGTGGAAGATAAGGAGGAATTTTTAAGTATTCTTAGCGATGGATGGGAATGAACTCTACCGTGTTATTGCCACGTACAATTTTATGTGTGGTCACGTACACACATATACACCAATGGATACTTGTGTGACATATATACACACACACACACACACACACACACACACACACACACATTCTCGTCAGTGTAAACTTGGCAGGCTAGCTATGCTACCATCTGCTTGTGGGGAGAGGGATATGGCAGGCGGACAACCACAAACAGCCAAGGTAATAGTGATGGGTTCCACTCAGTCTCTATCTCCCAGACAGCAGTAGACTCCTCATTCCACAGCACTTGGACTTTGTACAACATGGGCCACGGCACAACGACAAAGTGCTTCTCCAGTTCGTTGGCAGCTACTGTAACATTTCTCAGACATTTACGTAGTTTTGTGTAAACCAAACAGAATCTCTTATTCATACAGTTCTTACCCATGTAAATCTTGGAGCCAGTTTCCGCCAATACTTCCAGGTAGGGATTTTTTAATAAATGCTAATTGGGGGAGAGTTTTGAGTGTAGAGGATTCTTTGCTCTTGGAGACACATAAAGTAAGGACCAGAAACATGCAGAGAAAAAGCTTGAACTGTGAGGTAAAGCCAACGGACTAATAGAAAAACAGAAAAACAAAATAAAAGAACTCAGTTTATGAGTTGGGTCCTCAACCAAATGAATAGTTAGAATCCATGCCAGAGTATAAAAAGCGTCGGCTACAAATCCATTACCTATGGCAACATTTTAATGGACACTTTCTTCATCTGGACTGTGGACAGCAAAAACTCTTAATTATGCATTTCCCTATTGCATGAACACTAAAACATCCAGATATTCATAGAACCCCTAATGATACTCATTAAATCTAGTTTTGAGTGATCACATTAAAGTTACAGGCGTTCGTCCAACGTCATGTTTCTTCAATCTAATATACAGTAGGTGTAAATTCTCACTTATAAATCATTACATTTCCCATATTAAGTGACAGAGTTGATCAGCTAAATTGCGGTTGCCCGTGTGACCTTCCCTCTGTATTAGTGTTGGCTAAAGTGTACAGGTTTTCCTTCGGTTTCTGAGCGAGCCAAACCATGGAGTCTAATTTCACCACATATTCCTCTTAGGTCAATCTTTCAC
Source organism: Argyrosomus regius (assembly GCA_946959425.1). Classification (NCBI taxonomy): domain Eukaryota; kingdom Metazoa; phylum Chordata; class Actinopteri; family Sciaenidae; genus Argyrosomus; species Argyrosomus regius. The sequence continues at coordinate 7,821,782 of OX336884.1, read as the reverse complement.
ATGAAAACACAGTATGTACAGTAGGTGCTGCATGGAGCATCTCCAAAGTCAGTCTCAATGCAGACAATTGTAACACATTCAACACTGCAGATTGTATTGCACTATGCAAAAAGCATAATGCATTACAATCAATATTGGCAGTGATCCACTTTGTCCATTCTTAATTATTCATCAGTTATGCATCAAAAGCAGCATGTAGAGGGAATAATTATATATACCATGGAGGCAGACAAACAATACTTTACATGGTTGCCCATGATCAAAAATGCTTCCACAGGTTACTTGGCATTTTAAAGGACTATAATCAATATTTTTATAGTAACAATGTATCAAATGACATTGTGAAAGGGGCCACTCATAATGAAGATCCTGCAGATCCCCTTGACTGTACAGAGATTTTCAGCAGTGAGTTTCAACTCATTCTTTAAATGTCCAGCTGTAAATACTGTACTGTTTATTTACTGGTTCACTCTCACCTCTATCATAGCGTTGTTTTCAGTGATACTGTGTGCTACCTTTTCACCACCAAATAGCAGACGTGGTTAGCAATCTGCAGTGGTGGAAAGTAACTAAGTACATTTACTCAAGTAAAGTTTAGCTACATTGCCTAGATGGGATCCATTGTCACATTTGTGATGGGTTATGTTCATAGATATTTAATAAGAACTGCTGGATACTGATTGCCAAGATGCCATCAATTAAATTGCAATGAGAATGCTCACATTGCGTATGTGCCAAACGACTTAACATTGTGACGATGTTACATCTTTCTCGGCTTGAGGAGTTGTTTTACAAATACAAAACCTCCATGGATCAAACATTTGTAATAAAAAAAGTCATAATTGCCTTTGTCTGCAGTTCAAGGTGTCCTGTCAGTTTTGCAGATGTCTCTTCTATAATGGTGGCCTATGGGGAAAATGCTTTTTGGTCCACTGGGGAGTTTTTTGCTACAATTCAAAACTTTGCACTGTTCTAGTTCTAGCACTGACAAACAGATTTTAGACTATACATTTTTTTCTTTTTCTTTTTATGCCCCATTTTTCATATCAGATGTATCTTATGACCATCATAAACCAACTAAATGTGTACAAAATAGATAAACTAGCTCCATCCCAACCAACTACACAGTAAAATGATGCTTATGCATTACTACCGCTGTATTAACAATCTAATAATGTAAAATGTAATAATACATCTTTTTTTTTTTTTTTTGCAGAACCAGTACTTTTACTTGTGATAGTTTCAGTTTGTTTTGCTACTGTTTCCTTTACAGAAGTAGGATTTTGATCATTTTATTTTTACATTGTTGTATTTGTACTTTTATTTAAGTATATGCATCTAAATACTCTTTCCAACACTGAATATCACATTAAAACAATTCAAGGCCGTCTTTTCAAGTAATATTATCGTACAGGCTTTAGGTAGAATTACATAACTGACACCAGTCTGGATATTGTAGCTATGTATCAGCACATCCAAAGAAGCATCAACCACACCACAGCGAACAGAAAGAGGAGATCAGGTTCTTCTTTAAGGTATCAAATTCTGCAAGGTCCAATAAAGTTTACCTTGTCTTTGGCGACCGAGACACTTTAGTCCAGCTCAATAATCTCAATTGCCACTGCCTGCTCACATTAAGCCCTTTGTATCATACAGCAATGCAACGCTTGTAAAGATCTGGATAAGTAATACATATCACATGCTGAACGATGCATGCTCGTCAGGAGGGTAAGGTTACCTTTGTGGTGACTGTTTGTCAATAATTTCCTTTGGAAAGTTTCTGCAAGATTTTTCTCCCCCCTTGGAAAATAATCATTGATGCAAATTTGTTTTGTTGTGGAGGCTATGATTCAGTCCAAGATCGAGACCGGTCCGGTTTCCTTGCAGCCCAAATTGGGCTATTTTTCCTCCGAGAGGTCTCAGTGAGTGGGATTAAAAAACCAAAACTATTAGGTTCCTTGACTGAGAGCATTACTGTTTTGCCCTCGTGCGTCAACACTCTTATGGTTCTTATTTTCTTTTGATACATTGTTGGAGTGTTATCAAGCCCTTAAAGGAGTAGAGTCTGTAAGTCTACCTGAATGCTTGGTGGGCATACTTGGACCAGCAAAGACAAAATGCTTTTTCCTCAATTACAATTAGAGCAGATGGTTGCATAAACTTGGATCGCGGTATATCTACATCTGAAATGCTGAGTTTGACTCATGTTGCCAGAGCATTTGAAAGAAACAGGAGAATAGGTTGAACTTCATTGGTGCTGGGGGAATGAGTAAGAGCCGAGTTGACTTAAGATTTCTTACTTTTTTACTCAAGGGGGTAAAATGACCCATGGTGGTCACTCTGGACTATGCTAGTCCCTGGAGATTAATGAGGTTACATCCTACTGACACACAGACCACCATTATTCAAACTGACTGACCAAGGGTTGGCACTTTAGGTCCATAAATAACTCTCCTTGGTGATACATACCGTCTCATTACTTAATCCTCACTGCTACTACTGATGTCATTGCCACCGTCAGCCACTACAAGAGCTATAGGGGTTAAATATTACCAAGTCTTTCTCTACAGTTGGACCCACTGTTCCTTGTCTGTTAACAGTAAAATAAGGAGAGCAAATGGTCCATCATCAAGAAGCAGAGAAGCAATGATTTGTTCATGGCCATCCAGTCCAGCCTGCACCAAATCATCCAGAACAGATGCCCTGATCCAACTCGCTGGCATCTCAGCCCGCCCTCCTCTAGTTTTGTTGGCCAGCTCTAGAGTCTGGGAATCAGGGATGCTGTCACTCATCATCAGCCAGTCAAGTGGGAAGCCAGAACTTTATATGGATGCCGAAGTGGAGAGGGTTAGAATGACAACAAGCCAGCGGCTGTGAATCTCCAGCTGCTGGAAGTGTTATTTTTAGTAGTAGCAAAAAGTGCACAGTAGTGGTAGCAGTTGCAGCGTTGACTGAGTAATATATATGAGTAATATATACTACGACTTTGACTGATAATCATAATCTTCCTGTCATTGTACTATTACTGACACACTTTTTGGTCAGTTCTTGTAGGTCTAAATAGATGCATATAATGCATATAATGCATATAATGATATGTATATAATGCAAATATCTGTACGTTTTCTTCTGCCATACACTAATTTGGGTGATCAAGTATTTAACTGGAAGTATTAACTGTTGTTAATACCGTCTTAATATTATACTACTCTGCTTATAAGCTCATGTTCTCGGTAGCAATACAAATAAAGGCTGTTCAAAACGGAGCCAGTGTGCTTAAGTGACGCATTTCACACCATATTTGTATTTTCACTCAAGCATAAGCCCCTCAGTATTGCTTTCTGGACGATTCAAAGAAACAGCACATTCCCTCATAAGCTTGTGTAACTATGCCATCATTCTGGGAAATGTTGGATCACTGTGGAGGCTGACAGAATGTGGAAAGGTGTTATGTAAACTGCATTCATTGCCTTAATAAATAAAACAACAATATATAAAGATTTTGCGAATTTATTTACCTATACTCAATTTAATTAATATTCAACCAGCCAATATTTGCTTTTTGGATATTAGATGCTTAAATAAAATATTTTTGCATATTAAATGGTGGATTGCAGATGATTGATAGATAAATAGATAGATAGAAAAAAGATTTAGCACTGTAATAAGAGAATGTGTTTTTAATATCAGATACTGTAACACATACAGGCACACAATGATTTAGCTTGTTTTGCTTTTGTTAAGCAATCCAGTGTTCTTGACAATACATTGTTGAATGAATCTTTATTATTTCAGGACTATAAGTAAGAATGTGAATAAACTTTGCAAAGAGTCGTTCCAACTATATATGTTACTGCAACTATATGTAGCAATTCCAACTATTTTTCTGCCTGGGACACATGAAGCAAGATATTCATATGATCTTATTTTGCTTCAATCCTGTCCAATTAATCTCAGAAACTGATGTTAATATGATTTGACTGCTCGTTAAATAAGGATTGGAATGAGCAAATATTTATTTAATCCTGCAGAGATAATATACTACTAGGGATTTATGTTTTCTGGAACTGTGTGTATGTTTGAAACTATCCCATGGCACTATAGGCATGTTTAGTCCGCATATGAAGTTCTGAGACAAGCCTGATTCATGTCCTGACCACACAGAGAAATCAATTCAACGGCTGTCATGGGCCTTCCATAAATCTGATGGCTCAATACAGGAATTCTCATGCTGAAATGAAGTACTGGTCTGTTGACATTTCCTCTAGTAACACTTAGAGTCAACACCAGTCCAACCTGAGGACATTGTATTCAAACATTCTCAGAAAAGCATTTGATATTTCTGGGAACGAACACACACAGTTACCATCTATGACCATATGAGCGTAGTGTTTTTCTGTAGTTTTTCTCCTTTTTCTTACAATGCATGTCCAACCCCTGATTGACTGACAAAACCATAGTCCACCATTAAGCTCACACACCCTTGGATCCAGACATTTTCATCAGGCTTTCTTTTTCTTCACTGAGGCTTGGCAGTTGTGTCACACGCAGTGTGATCATGGTGGTCCTACAGACAGAGTGTCCTTTCACTAATAACGGTAAAAGTATCCAATCTGGAAGAGCAGAGAGACATGACAGTTGCGGTGTGAATGTAGGTCCAGTTTTTAAGAATAACCAAATCCCAAATCTAATTCTGTGTGAAGCGTGACATCTAACTGTTAATTTAGGGTTTGAGCTGCTGAACTGCTATTGGCTGGTACTTTGAAGTCATATTCTAGGAGTGACGTCGATGTGCATTAAAGACCAGCCAGTAGAAGGTAAAGAGTTGAGTTGCTTTAATGGATATAGACTAAAAGAGTTGTTCTAATGTCATATCATTAAGTCATGTTATTTACAGTTCTATAAGACTTATTGTAAAGCTTTGTCCAGACTGCAGGCAAACCAGGTTTGTTTCTCAAATCAGATCTTTAAGACAGACAGTCTGTACTGTTATTTGCAAGTGATCGGATCAAATTTGTTTGTCAAGACATCACCAACCCATTTGCATGGGCTTCTTTGGTAATGACATAGTAACTATGCACACTGGTGATATGGCCTTCAATGTGGAAGCATCCTCCATATCACTGATATGATTCTGCATGATTCTCTAGATCTGACAGTGTTGTTGTGTGGCATGGTTTAAGTGATTCTAAAGATACTTTGAAATCTAATGTGAGTGGCCAGAGCTGCCGGACTGAGGCACATCTGTAGAAATCTGAGTGGAATCATATTTCAAAACACCTCCAAATGTGGCTTGGATCCGATTTGCAAAAATCACATTTTATGAGGTTTTATGCTGTCCAGACATTGACAAAAAAATCAATGTGGATACAATCTGGATATGCCAACAGGGCTGGCAGTCAGAACAGGACCTTAGAGTCTACAGCCATTCTAGTGGCGTCTCTGCGAGGCTCTATTTAGCAATAGTTAAATGCTAATGTCAGTATGCTAATATATACACAAGGACAATGCTAATATGTTCATGTTAAGCTGGTAATGTTTACCAACACTTGCTGATTAGCACTGAGTAGGAAGAACAGATGAAGCTCATGCAAATGTCAGCTTTGCAAGCATTCAGTCCTAATTATTGGACACATTGACCTGATGGTGCTAGATAACTACATTCATATATACATGTCTGTAAAATTGTCAACCTTCTGGTGCATGGTGCAAGAGATAGAAGTCAAAGGATCACCAAAGTCATTAAGATACATCATCTAGGAACCATGCATGTTTTTTTTATCTTCTAGATTTTGAGCTTTTTCACTGGATAAGTGAAAACTTTGACCTGCTAGGGAGTCTGGGGAGTCATCAAAGTGATAAGAATTCATTTGCTGGGATCTGTGAATGTCTGTGCAAAAAATCACATCAATCCATCACATTGTTGCAGAGATATTTCAGTTAGTACCAAAGTGGTGAATGGACTGACAGACTCACAGGGTGATAACCATCCTTGGAACCACGGCTACAATCAAGCTACAATCAACTGTTCTCATAAATTTATTGCTAAGAGCCAATGGGGGACTCCTCACGGATAACTTCTACATTGTATTGTGTATTTTAGTGGTCCCCAGAAAAATGAGGACCTCCATTACTGCCTACATAAAGGCACCTTGCAACCTGAAATCCTCTATAACAATTAGATATCTGGTGAATAAATAGACTGTGGTAGAGAGAGATGTCTCTCAATTTGACCTGTCCCAGTTGTGTGGAATCTGTGAGAATGTGATCCGGTTCTCCATGTCAAATTTGACTCCCAGAGAGTGCTTGGCTCAACTGTGAAAGGCTCTGAATTACTAAACAGAGCCATTAGTGTTGGGTAGACGAGTGGTCTGGCCTCAGGGCCTTGCTGAGCGGCAGGGGTCCTGTGGTAGGAAGTCGTGGTCTGTAGAAGGCAGGCAAGGGGCTTGGGAAGCGTGAAGCCCAATACATATGGCCTGCTGGCTGGACCAGAGTAAGAAAGAGATAGGGTGTCTGGGAAAATATGTGGATATTTTGCATTCATCACATTTAGAGACCACAGAAGACACTGAATCTCACTGTCCATCTTCCACCAGCAGTCTCCTGACAAGTATAACCAGGAAATCTCTTTTGTATAATATGCAAATGTTATTTCATCCTCTCCGTTTTGCTTTCTCCAGACTGTTTTTCATGGAATGGAGAATTTATACTGAAGATACTGTATGTATTGTATATCATCTAGCAGGATATGTGAGTATTAGTGTGTCAAACCTTGATCCATGCCTTCATCACATCCAGAATAGACTACTGGAACAGCAATTTATATTGCACATCATTCAAAGTACTAAATGAACTACAATATATCCAGAACTCTGCTGCTCGTCTGTTCCCGTGACCACATCACCCCTGTCCTCCAGAAACTCCACTGGCTGCCTGTTCCACAAAGCATCCAACTTAAAATCCTACTCCTAACTCACAAAGCCCTCCATACGAGCCCTCCTGATACCTCCTGACCTGCTCCACTACCGCACCAGAGACTGCACTGACCTGTCTATATTTATAAAACTACTCAAAACTCAACTTTTTAGAACTGATTTTAATATATAATTTATGTCGTGTGTTGTATATTTTCCGTTGTTAAAGTGTCGAGGAGTACCATGAAAAGCACTCTTTAAATAAAATGTGTTATTATTAGCTCGGCTGGTATTGCATGTCAGTACAAAAATGAATTTCATCATTGTTTGCAGTCTCGGATTTTGTGAACTTATGACCATTGACTTTGGCTGAACATTGGGAAAAAGAGGCAAAAATAAAAATTTGATGTATTACTTTTTTCAGTTTCAGATCCGTTCAGGACATTTCAGGTTGTTATTATCTCAGTGCTGTGGCCATCAAAAGGCAGTTATTTAAAATGAAACATTTTCTCTAGAGAGAGTTTCGTGTTTTGGCACCTAAAAGTCACAATATCTTAGGGTGAGGTTAGTTAGTTTATCAAAGTAATGTCTCTTTGAAAATTTGCGATCTATCCATTTAAGCTAAAATGGCTATCTGCTAATGAATGCAGAATCTGTAGGCAAGGGACCAAGATTTTGGCATCTGTAGCTGTTTTCCACTTGTAGCCCGAGTAGTATTGACCAGTCATGTTTGAGTTGACTTTGGAGAGCAAAAGGGATGGACCGCATTGGCAGAAATATAATCTCTAAACCCATGTCTGATGTCTATTTTAGCTTTTTATTAGCTCTTTTAAAAATATACAGTATCTGTATTTGTATGCATTTAAATGTATCTTTCTCATCATTCTCAGGATGAAGTTGCTGCAGAGGAAGTCTCGGCCCTGTTATCCATTTTCCAGATATCTGCTGCTACACCGGAAACCCTGAAACATTGGCCATTGCCTGCAGAGGCAAAATTGTCATCAGACAATAGCTGATGGGTTTCTGAGATTGGCAGGAATGCTACTGTCTAGCTAGCTGCAAATTGAGTGTACATGTACATGTGTACATGTATTCTCAGGAAGTTGGACTCCCAAATACAACTCCTAGGCGCCCAACTTTGCTGTAGTATATTGAGTAAGTCCTCCACATTGTGGAGTCTCTCTTTATGCTCGTGGACTTCCCCTTCAATCCCCTTGCCCCCAATCTGTACTTGTTTTGGAAAGGCCAAGTAGTTATCACTTCAAACAGGCCACATCTTTTTGCATCCAGGAAGGTTTTTACCTGTGGTTGCATGTACTTTCAACTCTAATGAAATCCCACAAACCTAAGAGCAACATAAAAAGCCAACTGCTAATTTGTTTACTTTCAACAGCTCCATTCCCTTTCATCTGATCTGGTCTTTGGGGAGTTCTGGCACCTGAAGGGAGTTTTCTATGAGGTTAGGGTCAGCCAGACTATCCTCATCACCCCTGTGGCTCATTTCAGCCACACTGGACTGGATGGAGGGGGGAAGAACTAAAGCTATGGTTCTATTTAATTTCTGGCGCACTGAAATGTAGATATCTTTGGAATAATGGCTGTGGTGAGCAGTGAAATGGGGCCATGTATCAAAACCTGATTGATTTTATCATTACATCAGTCTTCCTGATTGTTCATTGTCATCTCATGATGAAAGTACAACCATTCACCCATACTCCTGCAACCTCCCCTGACACACACACACCCTTTTACAATAATTCAAAGTGAATAAGGCAGCCCTGAAGTGTATCTCTACCTTAGACAAATCAAATCAGTGGCATTAGTTCAGGAAGTAGTGTATAAAATAAAACACCCTGGGCCTTCGGGAGATGACTGATTCTTCTGGTTTCTTTTTCCTTTTCCCGTTCTCCACCCTTGCTCTGCCCTCTCGTTGTCCCCAAGGGAGTGGAGGAACATCTGAAGACAATCGCAGAGGGTAGACGCAAATCTTATCTTGCAGGGGCCCAACTGATGCAGCTACAGTACAATGGTAAGGGTCATTATGTCTGTGGGGTCTTGGCAGGATGACTCATGCTGGGTTATATATTAGTCACAGCAGGGCTTCTGTTCTAGAGTTCGCCACACTTCTCAGAGGATCATCTTTCCAAGCACCACAGGGCTAAATTCCACATATGTGTGTTAACTTGTGTTCCTTTCACTTAAAGCAGTGGGTAGAGTGGTGATGGACCAGCAGGTGTTATCTGCTACTTAAAAATGAAGATGCCTTTTCCTAACAACATGAGACAGATAAATGGCTTAGGGCAAAACGAATGAACTGACCAGGGCAGAATCTAGAAAATAAATACGTTTGAGCTGCTACATATGCTCGCAGGGATAATTTCATACAGATGCATACTAAATGTGAACTTTAATAATCCCGAGGATGCTTTTGCTGTTATCATGTGTGCTTGGGTGCCTCACTTAGTAGTACACATAAAGATAAACATAAGTAAAAAAGATGCTCTTGGGTGTTCTTCATTTTCAACCTGACCTCAGAACATACACTTGGGGCTGGCTTTTGATCAACTTCAAACTACCATTAGTTCATTGTTAGTATACAAGACATTAATATAATTTCTGTCTTCTCAAGGAGATGCACTTGCTTAAATCACATCAAATCAGATGATGCACCACTTACTGGATGTATTACACAGATGTGTTTTGGTCTGCTGGCTTCCCTGTGAGATGAGACTGCAGCTCATCAGATGAGTCACCCTTCAATAACATCAATGAAATCTTCATTTTCATACTGGCATCAGTATGAGTTGTAATCTTGTTGCTTTCCCCAAGCAAAAAAAGAGATTTTCCTTGTTGCTGTTGTAATTGATACTTTGACCGCAGTATACCAAGGACATTAACTCAGAGCATTAAAAGTAGCAAAAATCACACACACACACACACACACACACACACACATTTATGAACATTATAAATCAACTGATTTTTAATCTAATCTAAATCTAATCTAATCTTTCTTCACTTTTTGTGAAAAAAAAGATGATATCATGCTATTATAAATATCTTTTCATTCTAGAAAATGGATAGAACCATTTTTGGACAGATTTGTGGAAACAAGTATCTACCCAACACTGCTAGAAGATGCACTGTCAGCTTCTGTCATGTGCTACTGACTGGAACATTATAACTCTGTACAGCAAACCAATATTGATACAAGAGGTTAGGTACCTTAAGTGATTTAAGACATCTAGCGCTTTACAACATTCAATGTTTGGGAGGACCCATTGCATGGTTATGTTTTTTCACATAGGAAGTGAAAGCTAGCAAACTAGGATAACTAGCTTCCCCTAGTTAAGCTAGTTAACTTGCCTTGCTAACTATTCCCACTAGGAGCTTTCTGGTCATGTTATATCAACACCTGTTAGCTCCAGCACAACTCAGTGTTCATTCAACATGGGGTCTATCCGAAAGGAGGAGAGTCTAGCTAGCATTGGCTGTCTCTCTTGTCTGGCTGTGGTGATGGCAAATGTCTAGCCAAAACTCACAGCAACAGGTTGTAACCTCTGTATATTATCCAGTGATTTGTATCATAACACAGAATCAACATATGGAGAACTCAAATCATAGACTTTAATAATTATAAATCAGTTAATAACTTGGATCAGTATGTATAATTGGAGGTTGAGGGCGATTCTAGGCTTTGATTTTGTTTTACTGACAGAAGAACAATATTGTTTTTAATCTACCCACACTGCTTTGTAGCACACTGTCTCCTTTCTAAGTGTTATCATATACCACTCATCGATCCTTACTAGCTTTTTATAATGCCTATATATAACCATAGGCACTATAGTTTCATTCTGCGTCATGTGCTGGAGACTCCTCTGAAGCTCGGCACTTCTATACATTTTGTCAGTCCTGTAGTTTTGACTTTAACGTTCTGCCTTCAACACTTTAGGATTTATGAAGGAGCCATTCTAACATCCACAAGAGGTTTATGAACCCCAGTAAAATGTTATTTTGTTCAGTCTTCCAAATGGTCAGACCACAAACCATCCAATCGTGGCATTAACAGTCAGTATTGACCTGTTTTTCTGCTGTGGCCTGCTCCCATGGCATCCAGTCAAGACTCTGAAGACAGGCCTCCAGCCCAAACCTTTACTTGGATGGAGAAAGCAAACTGGGCCAAGCACTTCTTATTCTACAATTGTCCAGAAATTTTGGATCTTTTCCATGGTCTTTTATTGGTTCAGGCCATTTGGATTCTTGCCTTGATCACAGCATCAAACTTTTAAGTTTCTGGGATGTTTCCGTGTGGACCAAGGATCACACGAGGTTAGATATTTTAGAGCATTCCATGTGGTCTTTGCCATATGTGTTTGTGTAAGATAAAATCTTTGTTCGATACGCTGCATTGAAGGCATGTTTACTCTGACGGAGGTGAACATGGATATCAACAGACAATCTTGGCTAACCTGTTGAGTTTTATGATTTTAACATTGAACAGAAGATTAAACTCTATGAAGTTCTCAGAATATTATATTTCAATAAGTAATAACTTTTACATTGGCTATCATTATTTAATTTAAATGAAATGTTCTATCAGATTAGAATAGAAATTATATATTTAACTTGTCAATTTGAAGTCCTGCGTGAGTTTCATAGTTATTGACCATTACTTTTGCCCATTATTATTGTCTTAGCTGCAGACTCTGATGCTTACTTTGAAACCACACAAAATCATATCTCTGTGCAGTTCTGGCTCTTCTTCATGATTGAAAATGACATGAATGGAGACAAAATAGCACTCCGTCTCCATTCACATCAATTTCAATCAAAAGGAAGAGCTTGTATTTGAGAAATTTAGAGTTTAGTTTCCATGTGTTATTTACGCAGACAAACCTGGCAGTGTTCTTCAGACAATAGACAAGGAAGGCTTTCTTTATACCTACCTCTGAGTGGACAAATGTTACATAACAGCTTTACTGTTATTTTTATCTTGGGAAAATCCCAGTCTATTTTGTCCATTTCAAATGGCATCAACAGCGTATGCACTGTTATCATTTCCAATGAGCGATAAATCCTACGACAATCCTGTGAGTGTGGTGTCCTAACATTTTGCGGAAAGAACACAACATCTTAAACTGTACAAGTGAGAAATACATTTTCCCACCACAAAAGGATTACATGAAGGAGACATGACTAGAAACAGGCAGTGGTTTGACGTAGAAATAGCACAGTGGAAAGTAAGGCTGTTGAGGTTGGGGTGGTGGAGGGCTATGTACTTTTGCCTTTAACTTCAGTGACCCAGGTTAAACTCTCAACTCATAACAAGGGGCTTCTACAGTAAGGGGTTTTAATTGTAATTAACAGTTTTTTTTTTTTGTTTAACCTTACTACCTAGCAGAGGTGAAGAGGCCTAAGTGGTTGACAGAGGAAGCTAAGTCAAAAGGAGAGAATGACAGAGTAAGAAGCTGCTGTACAAGAGTAAACGTTGGACTGGCTTTGTCATTGCGCAAAATAAAAGGCTGCAAGACAGACACTGAGCTGGGCTTCTTACTATTGGACTAGTAAGTGATATTAGCTGCCAGACTGTGTCTTGTGTTGATGTTTTGCAAAGTTGTTGATTCAACACTTTTTAATCGGTGACAAGCTCTGATAAACAGGCAACTAGCTGTTAAACGAAGTGAACCATTGTAACAGCGATGGCTACTTCTCAGGAGTTGCTGCGGACCAACTCAGAACTGAAATGAGACTGAATATTGACTCACATTCATCAGCTGGATGCTGCAGAGGTTGCTCGGTCTCTGCTTGATATATAAACCAGCCGGTGTTTGCCATTTCCACTTTATAATGGTGCAGGTCATGCCAGTTATGTTGTGTTTGTAGCTTTTTACACTGCCCCCTGGTGGCTTAACAAATTTAATGCTGTGAACCTAAATTCATTTTTCTTATTTGTGATTTGATTTCCCTTTTGGTCCTGTTTTTGTAGAGCAACAGGACATGATGATGATGATGATGATGATGATGATGATGATGATGTAGGCGCCTCATATCAGCTCATGTCATAAAGAAATTCTCTTTTCTTTTCATTGGCTTGACTGCACTGCACATGAATCTTTTTGGCCTTTGCAAAAAGTGGTGGAAGAGGAAAAGAACATTTATACTGTATTATTGTACCCATGGGCTTTTTCGATTAATAATGTCACCTATTAAACAGAATGGCATGGTGAGGTGATGACAAATCATGATAAAAGACAAGTGGCAGAGTGCCTGGTCAGAACTGATCCTTCTGTTATTGGAAAGCTACAAGATTTATTCCCACAGGTGTCCATATGTGACCATAAACTGAGCAACAGCCCTGTCTACAATCAATGTACCCCTGAGAGACACAGATCACCTACTTGCTCAGTCAGTATAAGGTCATTGAAAGATGTTATTCAGAATATAAACTAAAAAATCACAACATAGAGAGCAGTATACGAGTCAAAGTATATGACTTGCATCACCGATACTGCAGAGCCACCTCTTACCTTTCATGTTTTCAAACTTTAGACATACATTTGGCACTGCATGAGTGAGTTTAGTCCTTGGAAACTGTGCTGCCATGGTCACACACACACTGTGACAAGTACATTTCCATGTGTTCTCTCCTTAAGGCAATGAATCAATCAAGCTTACATGCAATAAAAGCAGAAAGGGGGTGTGATTATTATTGTACTAAATACTATGTTGTCAGAGTGCCTTTTTTTTGCTCCGCTGTTTCTTTTACTGCTGGTCACAGATGAGTGTTTTATGGCCCTACGGGCCCTAGCGCATGGTCTTGATGCAGTAATGGGGCCCTCATATTCCCGTAAGGCTGCTTTTTAAACAGACTGACATTGTAATTATGCCTGGCAAAGGGTTATGACGCAGCATAAAGCAGTGCGGCTATCTTCGTGCAGCCTGTATAAAAGCTTCACCCGGAAGTCTGAGGCCACATGACTGCAAGAAAGACCTCTAGAGAAGAGCTCACACGACCCTCACTTATAGCTCAGCCAGTGAAAACCATCCTGCATGTGTTTTTTTTTAAATTTAAGGTTCTGAAATAACAACGCAGAACAATGGAGGCGCCAGGCCGCTACCCACGCTAATCTGGACACACCTAGTGCAGTGTTCAAATGACGCTCGGCACCCTCCTTTGATTTGCTGCAACTATGTAGTGTTCGTTTTCTAAAAGAGCAAGGAGGACAAATGAAAAGAGTGTTAGCGAGTTATGGGGTGGCTTATTGGACCCTGGTTGGAGACCCTGGCCTGAGCAGTGGTCTGAGCCGTGAGGTCATTCAGACAGAGGGTAGGATTTTACACGCTAGCGGGCGTCGCTCTGTGGGTGGTGCACAGCAAGGCCGGGGGCAAACTTATTGGCTGTCATACTTGTACCCACATATTGGATTTCTGTGAAATAATATTTGGGTTTCCCAGTGACTCCCTCTGCCCAGCATTTGGTCCAGACTGTTCACTTGGCCCCAAAACCCAGGAGAAGCATGTGAAAATATCAAAGATAGCGCCGCAAAACCAATGAGAATGTGTAACAATACCCAGAGGCCAAACTTGTGTTTCCTTCTATTTCATCTACTGCGTTTATCCTGCAGCCTGACAGAGTTGATTTATGTGTAATTTATTCTGAAATGACAGTCGGAAAAGAATTTATTGTGTTTTCTAAGTGAAATAAACCATGTCAGGATGATGTGAAAATTATAAATGTCTTTCAGAAGAAGTTACTTGGGAATAATATATGTCTGACTGCAGTACTTCTAAAATTGTATAAACTTTCTGCAAAGCTCTTGTCCTCCTACCTTTAAGAATTGTTTATGAGGAGAGTAAGTGTAAGCAAGGCACTAAAGGTGATCTATGAGGAGACTTACTCAGAGGCAGAGGCAATAATGGAAGAGGTGCTCTTCCATAAGTCTGTTACAGATGTGATCAGGCGGCTTTGGACATTGACGTCTTGTCTAACAGCTTCTTAACACTTAGTGGATTGAGAAAGGGCGAGGGCATTGCGTGTGAAGTGAGTATGCCTCTTTGCCTTTCTAACTAAGAAAGTACAGAGCAGCACACCCCAGGGTCACTCTTCAGTAAATTATAGTCACTTGAGAGGAGGAGGATTGCCTAGAAAACAGAGATAATTTATCATTTCTGATGCACAGATCTTCTTGAAGGAAATGTCAAGTTGTTGACGCTACTGCAGTAATCTTCCTAATTTTGCCTTTTTAAAAGATATTTGTACAGTGCATTCAAAGTGAGCAACACAGACGATACAGTAAATTCTCAAACATGCTGCCAGTACTTGAAATGTAATCAAATGCCTTTAATTAGTGTATGTCCTATCAAGATCATACCTTGGCTAGTTACTAGATAATAAACGTGTCAAGGGGGAGGGGGGTCTGTAATGGTTGTTTCAGTTGTGGCTGGACTCCAGTTATTCCCTGTAGTGTTTTCTTGTGTTTCCTGTGTTCCTGTGCTTCCATCCCAGTCTGTGTGTTTGCATGTGTGTGTATGTCTTGGTGTAGACGTGGTCTTCCCCCTCATGGCTCTTTTGGCTGCAGGCCCTGCTCAGCTCACACACCTGGTTGCAATTGGCTCATCACCCTGCCCAGTCTGCTAACCTGCCTCTCATCACGTCAACAACCTGCAGTATATCTACCCCGTCTCTCTAACCACTCTTCGACAGATTGTTGTTCCAACCCCAGCGGCAGCTACTCTCACTGCCATGGTGATGGTCAAGGTTTCATGCTGTAACCTGTGTTTCCTTCTGCTACAGGATAATCACACACTTGCCCTCTGCACCTTGGTAACTTTCCTGCCAGTTCCTAGCTTCCATGTTAATCTCAGCCAGCCACACTTACCCCTCTTTCCCTCATTCCATGCTAGCTCTGCCATCTCCATACTCTCTTGCCCCAAACGGGTTCCCTTCATTGCCATCAACTCCTATTCCGATTGTCAGTTACAGTACTCTTTTTCCCATCAACTACTCACTGTCTGCATTTGGATCCCACCTGTCGATAACATTGGTGCTACTCTATAATTTTGTTTAGGGCGTTAAATGAAGCTGCATTCTGGAGTGACATTCAAACTCACCAGTGAAATTTTACGTCTAAGGATGGTTTCAGTCAGAAGGCAAGGTGAATTTTAAATTTTAAATGAACTAAAATATTTTCATGGGCACAAATAGAGAGAAATTTTCGACGGGATGTTACAAACTGAGACAAATTCATGTGTTGAGTTGACAGCGTTTGAACTTGAGAGTACATGCTGAACGTTGCTAAGCAGGCATGGTTGCTTAAAGTGAATAAATTTGAACCACTGAAGTAAAAGAGAGAGATAGCCTTGGTTGATGAAGACAGAGACATTAAAACATAGCTTTAGACTGTTTATCACACATGCATTGTGATTTTCAAATTACAGATATTGATCCATTGTTTACGGCCAACCGATAAACCTTTTCCACAAAAGACACGTTGACATGTGACACTAGGAAAAGAGGAAAAGGTGTGAATAATAAAAAAAAAGGATGGCTGAATTCCATTTAGCTGCTTCAGTTTCAGGTTCCTGGTATTGTGCACATTGGCCATAGATGTATTATAAGAACTCGATACTCTACTCAAAGATGGTGCACTAGCACAAAATTGCTCGCCCAGCACATAATCAAAAAATTGTTTCCCGCTTCCTGGTGTGCTCCTGTGTTGTGTGACCCATTGCATTTGCACATTCTCCCAACCTGGCCCATTGACTTTATATTAGGATGATGTTGCACATAAAACTCTTTTGCCTCTACAGGGGTCTGGGAAAGTTACAAATGGCTCTTTTATAATGGTGGTCTATGGAGAAAATGCTTTTTGAGTTGCACCGGGTGTTTTGGTTGTACACTTGTGCTTTTCCTACTATGACAGGTCAAAATGTCTGCAGTGAAAAAGGCCTATGATCACAATTGGCATTATCACCATGGCTCAATCAGATTTCTCTTTCACTGTAATTTCAGATGTTAACAGAAATACCATCCAGCGTACCAGAAACCATCCTGGTTTTTTTGAACTACTAAAAGCAAATCAAGCTCTAGTTCTTGGAGAGCAGTTGCACTCACAGCTGGAGCCAACAGCAAGCTCCAGAATAATTTTCTATATTTTCTGTTAATGCTGCCTAATTAGCGCTTGCTCATTTATTGCAAGAAAATTCCTGAAACATGATCATGATTTCACTCATTTGACAAAGTGCCACAACACAGTAGATAGACCTCATCCCCCAAGCGGTTATATTATAATGGGAATTACCACATTTCTGACTGTCCGAAAACAGCAATGATTAGCAGTCATAACAGAACAATAGCAAACCTCCACAGTCATAATTCTGCCTCAGAGCCAACAGAGGCACTGGCACGAATGCAGCCACTGAGGTTGAACACCGTCAAGGTCACAGTGCCACAATCCACTCAAGCACATTGCTATGGGAAGTGGTAGATGTTGAAACAGATGTTTTTCATATTGGCTTTGTGGTGTGGAGTTGATGAGTGCTCTGTTACATTAGCGCAGCATGCTGTGCTGCTGTAGGAATCGCATTCAATTTCATCTCTCCCTAATTACAAACAATAAGCTCTCACTCTCTCAGCGTCGATTTACACGGATCCCTCTCAGGACCCACACTGCCATAAGAGTCATCAGCCACCCTGTGCCCTTGTCAGAGCTAACTTTAGTGTGTTTCAGTATCCTCTAAAGACCTATTAAAAAGCCCCTTCAACAACATCATTTAGACAATTTACATTTGTGGATCAAGCAAAAGCAGCATGTGTTTTATTTTTTGAACATGAACCTTTCCCACGAGAAATAGAAATGGAAACCAAACATTGAAACCCTTAAATAAATAGCCTTTTATGATTAACTTTATTGATCTGAAGCGGAGGTGGGGATATTTAGGACTTTCCGACCTGGACATCATCAAAACCTCTCAGTCCTTGATTGCCAGGATATTTTATATTTGTCCTGCTGTGCCCTCGGTGCACCTGGCTGTATAAATAAGACAGGATTTGTGCTGGGTTTGTTAATGATGTTTGGAAGCATGGTATGATCATGAAAGCAGTAGTGAAGTAATAAATAATGAACAGATCCAATCCAAAGTATGCACTCTCATGTGCATAGATCTGACATTGTCCAGCTCTGTCAGATTAATTTGTGTTTGTCCTCTGTCTCCTTTCTCTACTGCCTTTCTCTTACACATAGTAAATGTGAGCACACACACACTCACATTATGCAGTCCTAGCCTGGGAACAAATGAAAATGGACATGCAGTTAATGATATTAAAAGGAGTCCCACATTGACTGTCTCCATTACTCTATAGCCTACCTCTGTCCCCTTGTGTCTGGACCCACAGTTTCAATGATAAAGTGGGTTGTTTCCCCATTACGCCGCTGCAGAGAGGCCACAGAACAGCACTCGTCCATGTTCTGTCATTTGTCTCAATCAGTGCCGAAGGTCACATAAAATATGCAACACTTTGGTTTAAAAATGGCTGTTTTGCTACTGTAACAAAGGAGTGTTTCAGGTCTTATCTACATGTAATCAGATATTTTTGAAAACAGATATTTTTCCCCTCCATTAAAAAAACAACAACAACAAAAAAAGAACTGTTCACACGACCTTTGTTTTACAAAATACCTCTGGTCACAGGAGAACGCAAAAACGATTCCAACGACTCCAAAACAAGCATGCCGGGCGAGCAGGTGGCGATAAAGTCTACATCAATGTTGTTTCAAATACCAGAAGAACATTCTGAGTAGAGTATTATTTGACACCTGTTGCTCCACATTTATTTATTTAACAGGTCTCATGGCACACAGACCAGCAGGCACAAAATGTTAACAAACTTCATTTGCCATTGTTGTTTCATGTCCATTACACCGAGCAACAATGAACATGTGCAAATGTTATCATTTCCCAAACACCCTGTTTTACATGTACACACAGACACACAGTTTGTAAACTAAAACTCTTTTTGCATTTGAACAAGATGCCAAAATATAGAGGTAAAATATCTGTGTGTATACATGTAAGACTTCAGACTTGCATTTTTTGATAAACTTTGATAAGTTGAATATAATTTCATTTTAATATAATAATTTTATCTATTCAGTCATTCAGTCAGTCATAAGGCATTTTTTGCATTGTTTTATGGTTTTCAATGATTTATTGACGGAATACTTTGGCATTTTGGGCATCATGCTTATTTGCTTTTTTGTATTTTATGCTAGCTTAGCACGAAGACTGGAAAGAGTAAAACAGTTGAGAACAGCCTGGTTCTGTGCTAAGCTAACTGGTTGCTAGATTTAGATTCATATTTGTTGTACAGACATATAGCATAGATCTTCTCAACTAACATTAGACTAAAAGAAAATGAGGCTTTAATTTCCCTCTGTGCATGTTTCAACATTTTATCAAGACTTGTGTTAAAGAAATAGTTGGTTCAACATACTAAGATTGCCACTGTGGCTTTTATGTACAAGTGACTCGGGCTACTGTATGTGGGATAGAGACGAGCATATTAACTTGCCATCACAATTACTTATTGAGGTGCTTGCCAGACAGGAGCTAACAGATTATCAGTGGGAGGTGAAATGAAGAAGCAACCAAAAATGGGAAAATATGATTAAATAAAGATAAGGTGAAATAAAGGAGAACACACAGAAGGACAAAGAAACAAAGTAGAGGCTCAGTGGAAAATGTGCTGTCATTTGGTATCACTTTCTGAATCCTGTCTGGCCAGTTTTTTGAATACGAGGCCAATGGAAACAAGTGCTACTCCGGACTCCCAGAGATCCCAACATTGCTGCGCTTTTTCAAAATAAAACAGGCCGTAACTGCAACCAACCAACCAACCTATCATCTTCATATAATGTTACTCACTCTCTTTTATCAAGCCCATTTGAAGTAAGCATGAGTGACTCATCATTTTCACAGAGAGCATCCCCAGCACACGTCAGAGCTCTCCTCCCCTCACCATCACCCTTTCACCCCAAAAGAGGGTTTATATTCCAGTTCAGTGCAATACGCCAACAGCCCTCAAGCCACACAAATGCTTCTTATTTTCACTGCAACCTCTCTATGTCTTTTTTATGAGGGTTTGCCAGAGCAGGACGGCTCTTTGGGTTTAGGAAAGAAAAGACCCGACAGCTGCCAAAAACGATCGGTGGTTGAGAAACAATGGCACGCCCTGTGTGATTCTCACTGCTCCTCGAACCCCAGACGTCCTCCTAGCTGTAATCCTCTGTTCCTTTTATTTGTCAGATCATGGTTGCCTCGTCCAATTGGTTGTGTCAGTTTTGGCCCAGGAACACTGAGACGACCTGACCAACATGGTTGCGCCTCTTGCCAAAAGGACAGAGAAGAAAGGAAGAGGGAATGAGAGAAATGCTTTAATTGCTGCAAGAATCTAGACAGTTTGGGAAAATTTGTTTGAGAAATGTGCGGGTAATAAGACAGAGGCGAAGCGAAAAGTGGCAGTGTGATCCAGCGGACTCGAATTCGCTACACTTCCACTTGCGACTTGTGTGGCTGACACTCTTAACTGGGCCTGGGCCACGCTGGGACAACGGTGGAGAATCGAGAGCAATTATTAAAGTGTGGGTGTGTGTGTTTGTCACAGCCACGGGGGTGGTGGCGGTTATGTAGATGCAGGGGAAAGCAATGGGTAATTGACGCTGACAGATGTGGAAGAGGTCTACATGTCCAAGATGCAAAGGGAAACAATTGAGGAAAGATGACTGAGCAGAGCCAGTTCCCATAGACAAGAAGTCAACACACCACGGTCTGCTAAGAACGCTCATAAGTATCATTTATTTTTTCTTTTATATATGCAAATAAGTGTAATGACACTTGATGAAGGGCTTGATGTGCTTTACAAGGAGCATTGGACCATTGTGAGACACTTGGAATAGTATTGATTCTTTTCACCAAGTGAACCAGGAGGAATTATTCATCCAGTAGCATTAAGTCAGTAATTTCTACAGAATACGTGCAGAAAGAAAGCTGCTTCAGTCCCATTGCTTTGGACTTATGATGGGAACTGTGAAAGTGATTACCACTGTGGTTTTTGTCTGCATTTCAAACGTCTGCAACAGTTTCACTCAGTGTTTGATTCTGACAGCAAATATTTGAACAAGGCACAAAGTTGTGTCATCAAGTACCTACACACTCATTCACTTCGGAGGGTTTGGGAGCAAAGAGACATTTACACCAATTTCAGTGAGTTTATTGGAAGGGACGCGTGGGGAGAATAAGATTAATGGCTTTAACTTTATCTTGGCAAATCAAATTCCAATAAAGCTCAAAGAAAAATTAAAGTCCGGCCAGTGCGAGCACTAAACTGTGACTTGATTGATGCGTGAGGGTGAAGTAGTTCCAAAAGCCCACAGGTGATTCTTTTACAGCCCTGATATCCAATTCAAACTGGAGGTTTTATTAGCGGGCGATTGTTGATACAAGGGACGCTCATTTCCTAAATGAAGTGCTGCTCACCTGGACGTGCCTGTCAGAGTGAAAGATTTATCATCCCCTGGTTTAACATGTCAGTGTATAAACTGCTGGACATTTAATTAGAAGTCCTTATTCTTTGTTAAAACACATATAATTTGCGGAAAACGAGCCCAACAAGCTGGACTGAGGGTTATACTTAGAGACCTTTTTTGGCCAAATACTTTAATGCATTTAACAGAGGCAATTCTTACTTTAGATTGAGTCATTCATACATACTGGCTGTAACATTTACTTGTTCTAGATTCTTGCAAACATTTCCAGATAGCTTTTTTTTCTTACAGAGGTCAAGCAGTTCATTGTTTTGTTTGGGAGTTAATATGTAGCTCAAAGACACTCCAGCAAGGTGAATCTCAGGATACCAGCGTGGAACAGGAACCTCCAATTGGTCCAATCAATCATGACTTTGTTCTCTGGAGTCATACTTTGCACAAAGAGAAACTTTTGTTTTGATGACTCAGACTTTTCATGGTGAAGAAACTGTTTCTTGTCATTGTCTATAATCTCTTACTTTTAGGGCAACTTTCCATCAGAAGAGTTATGACCATTTCATAATGAGTTCCTCTCTCTATCTTTATTGCTGACTAAGACTTTCTTACCACTCTCCCTTTCATTCCTGCTGTCCTCCTTGCAGCAACGCCATCAAACATTTAACATTTGCATTTTGGAGGGGCATACAGTAGGTCAAATATGCTCTCCTCCACCTTCACTGCTTGATGCCTTGCTGGCTGTGGGGTTCAGAATAAGGGCAATCTATGATGACTGCAGTCTTAGAGGTAGTGATTACAGAGGCCGAGGGCAGGCCAGTGGGAGGCCTGATGGATGGAACCCATTATGGGTGTTGGGCCCCTTTAGGCCTGGGTCAAAGAGGGCCAACAGAGCACCAGACTAGATAAATATGGATGACCTGACAGGAAAATATGATTGTAACCTCTTTTACCCCACGGAGACCTTGGACCAATTTGCAAACCTAGAGCCTGTAACTGTGATACAAGTCTATTCAAACTATAAAACATAGATAGAGACAACTGCACAAGCTCATATAAATACCAGAAAACTCACACTCCTGTCAACCTTTTTAGGAAAACATCATGAAGACAAGTCTAACCTTTTTATCATCATACCAGCCAGTCTCATGCCTATGCTAATGCTCATTTTTAGCTTTATAGCCTTAGCTGCACTTGAGGATAATACCCATTAACACCAGCGTAGGGGCATTGGGTTGGGTCAGAGGGATGTGTGGAGCTGGAGATGAAGTGGATGCTGGTGTGGTGGCCTGTGGTCGGGTGCCAGTCAGGCCATCATCGGGAGAAGGCCATCCCCGCGAGAAAAGATATCACCATAGCCTGGTTGGCTGACAGCTTCAGGGCCCTTATTGAAAAATCAATGTCCATTTGTGCGTCCAGCTCACCTGGCCGTCTGCCAGCTCGGCTGAAGTCACCTAATGAAGCCTGATCCCGTTACCTGATTCCTGATTCACAGTGTCAAAGTGACTTTGCAGCTGAAGTCATCCACCCATCAGGGACCTCGGGGGCGAGTTCAACATGAACCATGCAGCATGTTGTTGTTGTTTCAGTTTGCATTCTTCTGCTGTTTTCAGTGTCTGGTCACATCCTGACATGCTGCTCTGCTGGTCTCTGTGATCACATGCAGTCTTGGTGAAAATCTATACTTAGTCTATACCTCTTATATTATTATATAAAATATAATCTATTTCTATTCAAAACACTGTTGTTTATAGTACAGATATAAAAGGGTTAAATTTAATTTTCAGGTTCCACAGAATCAAAATGTCCATAAAGCTTGTGTGTTAAAAAAAAAGTCAAAATTTCAGACATACACTCTGATGCCACATTTATGTCATATTGAAATTACTGTAATT
Organism: Argyrosomus regius; assembly: GCA_946959425.1. Classification (NCBI taxonomy): domain Eukaryota; kingdom Metazoa; phylum Chordata; class Actinopteri; family Sciaenidae; genus Argyrosomus; species Argyrosomus regius. The sequence goes on along the minus strand of OX336884.1, from coordinate 7,798,433 downwards.
ACCAGTTTGCATCTTGTAAACATCGTTCACGTCAACATCCAAGTCTGAATTACGACAAGGAAACAAAATTTTTCTGAAGGCTCCCATATGACTTAATGATATAGTAGTGCTTGAAAACCAAAGAAACATGGACGCCTCATGTCAGCCAAAGTTCGTCATTCAAGGCAATTGAAACGCAGATTTAATGGACATAGAGCTATATTATATGCATGTATTTTTAACTCTCACACAACTAACTGCACTTATACAATAATATTGAGTTTTCTGATGGCATGAATGTTTACAGTCCATCCCATATGACATGAACACAGCTTATTGCTCAGTATATCTGTCAAATTCCTCTCATTAATGCTCATTTATTGGCTAGGAGCAAGGAGCGGCCTCGTCAGAGCTCACCCATTGGCTACCCTTACACTCAACAGGCACCCTGGCCAATGAATGACCCAGATACATGAAACAACATGAAAGAATTGTGACAAAGCAGTAAATTCATCAATATTTTGCAATAATAAGTTTTATTGAGCATGGCTACATTTGTATTATAGTTTGATTGACATAGAATAACATAATAATAATAAAAAAATGTTTTTCTACTGTTGATAAGATGGAGTAAGAGATTACATTCTCGCAATCACTGTGTTGTTTTAGCATCGGAAAACTTGGGTAACCCCTCTGTCTAATAGCATACCGTAAATGACTCATACCAGGATGGATTGCTAAAACCAAAATGCAGCCTGTTTCCTAGACTATACACTGTGCAGTAGATTGTAACTGTGGTCATCTTTTTAAGCTTTGTGGATAAACCACCGTAATATCACAGCTGAGACTGAGGCTTTTCTTCCAGTCACTCCACTCACAGTTTACCATTAGATGGATAGAGGGACTACACTATGGTATTGTGTATTGTGATTCATTTTTAGCCCATGCGAGGACTGTGGTCTAATTGTGTCCGGGAAACCTTTCCCGTGTGTAAACGCTCGGCCACTCTGACTGATCATTATGTTAAATGTCAGCTGGCTTTAAAGTTGTGGCTGAGGCAGCTGAGCAGCAAAGCCACCCTTCTTCAGTGGATTACTGCTCTCTGTGAAGTTTCATCTGTCCACGGATGAACGGCCGACAGCGGCAGCAGGCTGTAATCCTTCGGGCCACAACAGCAGTGCCTGATCCAAGGTGGAATGAAACTTTCAACTGTAAACCCCCAATCAGAATTAAAATCCCAGTAACTCTAGTGGACTGGGGCAGCAAGCTGATCCGGCGGCTGGTGATTACTATGGTACATGACGCAGATATACAATCCCTCTCTGACCGGCTGGGTGCTGCGCTCTTCCCTCCAGCTTTGGAGAAGAAAAAGGGGTTTTGATGATGAAGTGTTTAGAAGAGCATTCCTGATGTACCTTCACTAAAGGGTGATTCATTCATTCAAGGGGGGAGGGGGATGAGGTCAGTGAGGGTGAAGAGGAGAGAATGATGAGGAGGAAGTTGCTGGATGAAGGAAAGGAGGAAGAGGAGGGGGGGGGGCACTGCTGAGGGCATTGCTCATGATAAGAGACACCATCGTCCAGGAGGGAGAGTGCCCTGCCTTTAAAGCGGCTGATGCTCTAAAAGTTGAGCTGGCATTCATTACCAGAATGACGTAGTCTGTCTGTACACCTTGTCTGTCCCTAGTCTGACCCTGAATTCACACTGGCTCCTGCTTCCTCTCATTGAAGGGGAACTGGAGGAGGAGCAATTTTCAGTGGGCCTGTACAGTAGAAGTTATTCAACATACATGTGACATAAGGCTTTCTCCAAAATTCCTCTAGATACTGGGAATGCCCCCCTTGGTACTTCCAGCTCCCCCCCCCACACCAGCCATCCCTGACTCTCCTGTCCCCCCTTCCTCTTCGCTGTGGAGCCTCACGGAGGAGGCAGTGTGTAATGCAATTTGGTTGATTAAAAGAAAACATTAAAGCACTACCTTATTGAATTTGACGGCACGTACGGATCCGGATCTCACCGGCCACTCTGTTTTATTGGCTGGGATAAAGGGGATCACGTCACTCCCCATCACCCCCCACCCGGCCCCCACCCACCTCCACACCACCATCTCCACCCAGTGGCCCCGCCTTCCTTCATCCCCCCCTTCCAGCCCTAGACAAACCTTGGCAGGAGGACGTCCTGGCAGGACAGAGATTTGTTTAGACCCCCCACTCCCTCTCTTTTCCGACTCCCCGCCCTTTCTCATTGCGCCTCTCTAACCTTGGCCACCACGACAGAGAGAGAGGGGAACACAGTGACAGAGAGAGAGAGAGAGAGAGAGAGAGAGAGAGAGACACTTGGCATAAGTAAAGAGAAGTCATTTAGTTTGTGTCAATAAACAGACTGATAGGTTATTAATCTCATAAACTGATGGGTTAGAGGTAGTCACCTCAGTCACTGTCTATCCAAGATGACTCATCCGTTGTTCAAAACGGGTTCCAAGTCTCGTAGTCTATAATTTAGACCCAGACATGCCTTTTTAGGGGACTGAGAGACAGATGCGGGGGGAGGGAGGGGTAGCCTTCAGTGAATATCAAACACCTGCCAATCTCCTCAGCAGAGGCCAAGTACACTCTCAGCTCGCCATATCCAGTCCATTTATTAGAGTTATGGTGATGGGGCTGGTCCGCCAGTCGTGTACGGGAGCAACAAAACAACTTCTGAATGGAAGTCCTGTGTTTAGATGACATCATCTGCGGCTGCTTCAATTACGCTGCAAGAAATGAATAACAGCACACAAGGGGTGACGTAATGTATCGGCACTCTGTTGAGCCACTGAATTTAGACTTTTAATCCATATTGGCCTCAGTGCATTGTTGACTCTGAAAACTTCATTACATCATCTGCAGTCTGTCTTTAGCAGCACAGTGATAAAAGAAAGAAACTTTTTCGTCCACAGAAGTAGTGACAGCAGGCTTACCGTGAAGAATTTAGGGTTGTTCACACTGAATCAGCTTGTTTAATATATTACTCAGTAAAGGTTTCTGTACATTTGAACCAAAGTGTTTGATTTGACAGTGTCTGAAACGTTCCTCCCACACCTTACTGATGTTATAACTGAGAAGCAGCATTAATCTGATGTACAGACTAGTTTGTTTCGAGCATACCCCAGCCTCATTAATGTAAAGTTGTTTTCATTCAGTAATTACTTTACAGTTTAGCCCTGTTATGCTCCATTACTGACTAATCCAAGACATGCAAAGACATCATTGTGCTTCAAGTCTGTGAACGTTCTAAGTCATCCAAGGTCATCTTGCTCAGAGAAAGTCAAATCTGTGGCAACTGGACTTGGTTATAGATCTGTGAATACGTTTCACCTCTCACCCAAGAGGCTTCTTCAGTCCTGACAGAGTACTGGGGAGCACTTCAACTGAAGTTCTACATCAGAATTTTCTAAAACCCACAATCCATCCATTGTTAGCGCCACTCCCAGAGTACTGTCTTTTACCATGCCTCTTATTTGAGACTAATCTGGCTTTTTTTAAAAATCTATTGGGAGCTTAAACATCCATTGACAAGCCTCTCCACCACAACAATGCAACAGTGTTAGGAGAACACACAGTTTGTACAATCTAGTTTGTTTCAAGCATACACTGGCCTTTAGCATGGTGCAGGGGCTGGAGGCAGGAGGAGCTGGCTAGCATTTGTCAAAAGAGGAGAAATACGACTTCCAGTAACTGTCTTATTTATGTTTTGTCTTTTTGGCTGGCAAGCTGGACACCATACACATTAAGGAAAGTGTCTGAACACTGCAGCTTTGCTGCGAGCACAAATTTTTATAGTCCTGCGGGCAAAACCAGGGGCTACACTAGCTTTTGATGGTCCGTCAATACCTTTCAGCTATAGACTGGTTGCTTATTAAACCACAATGTTTTATATTCTACCTCTACACGTTAAATACAGAAGATAATGTGTGGGGCTTTGGAGTTGGAAGTCCCAGATGATGGAGTAACGGAAAGCAAGCTAGCTAATTGCTTCTACTCTAAAGGCAATTTCTTTTTTCAGTAAGTAATGAATATTTGATTTCAGTGTCTTTCCCAGACCTGTTGATAACAAAGTGAGTCAAGTCATTATGCAAATCAGCTATAGCACATTGAGAACATACATTATCTTACTATTCATAACTTGAGACAGAGTAGTATTGCTTTTTATTACTGGCCTCTTTACATGTTTCTAAAATTAACTGTAATAATAGTGGCTTTTGAAGTTGAGGAACTGCCACTGAGACATTTTTCTATAAAAGAAGACAGCTGCTCCCGAGCAAATCCTCTTTTTTTGCATTGTCAAGGGGAAGGAAGTGATATCGGATCAATTAGCAGAAGAGGAAAGCTTTATCAAAGCAAAACTCCCAAATCACCAGCAGTACAGAGACACCCTGACAATTACATCCCCGCCTGACAGATTTATTGTCTACAGGTCAAATGAATACCTTCATTGCTTTATTTCAATTCCTCTTTGTCACTTTTCCCACCTGACTTTCCTCTGCATCATTGCAAAGTGGAGCATGAGTTAGGCGAATATAGGAAAGGGAAACATGAGAGGAAGGGAGAGGAGAGAAGAGTTCCAGAAAGAGGAGGAGGACGAGGTGGTGGTGGAGGAAGAGGAGGAGAAAAGCAAATTTGAAGGTTCAGATGATGAGAATGCACTGCCTCGCATCGGTGCGCTGTGCCACAGGGAAACTTGAGATGTGAGCAGATACGATTGTATGCTAGAGTTTCCCGCAAAGAGCCCCCTTCACGGCAGAGCATCGAGGGAGGAGGGGAGGGAGGTGAGCAGGGTGGAGATATTATTGCGTTAAGACATCAGATCCAGGGCATCATCATCTGTATATCAGTTGCATAACACTTTCAGTGCCAAGGCAGAATGGTATAGAAAAAACAGTGAAATTGAAAAACGAGAGACAAGGATGGCAGAGGAAGGAAAGAGATGGATAAAACTGGAAGTGCAGAGGGAAAAAGGGTCAGTGTGGTTATAAAGTATCGCCGAGAAGACAGAGGTTAGGGGAGGAGAAAGTCAAGGAGAAAGTAGAAGATCTTTGGAGGTAGAGGAGTGTTTTATAACCTCTCAGCCCAGACTCCTGGTGCTTTGAGGAGGCACAGGCCCAGATGAATTATTCAGTTTCTGGCTGGTTGATCTCCTCTGGGACTGACACTCGCTCTCCTCCAACGTTAGAGCACCACTTGACGGTAAATGCTCACTGGGACAAACAAGAGGTCCTTAAAAAAGACCTGTGCACTTAACTCACACTACAACTCCACCCCCAATCCCACTCGCCCCCTCGTCCTGACCAAGATCAATACAGAGCCGGAGCCAGATGTTGCACAATATCACACTGGGGAAAAGAAGGTTTCTAAGAGGAAACCTCCAGAGGAAGTTGTGTGCCTGCATTTATAAATGTACTCATGGGCATGCCAATAGATTGCAGGGGAGTGAATACATTGACGAGGGAGGGTAAAGTGGCTCGGTTCAAACTTTCATGTCTTTTGTTTTTTTAACCATGTACATTTTTACAGAACCACAGTGATTTACAGAGCTCAGCGCTGTAATATAGGGATTTTACACAGCCTGTTCCCAGAGCGTCAGACTCTCAATGCTGACAGGGCAATAAGTGCAATGCTTTGGGTCCAGGCTGCAGTTTGCATAGTGAGGTCTAATGCTGCCATCTTCAGGTTGTCTTCAGCTATCAAAATGACACAATTCAGTGTAGATGAAAACAACTACTGCATATGGGTGACTGTAATCCAAGTACAGTAACTGATATTACTCTGAGGACTCTGAGGTATGCAGATACTGGTACTGGTACAAATGAATAAAAGTGATCGATTTATGAAGATGAATGTTCTTTCTGCCATAGTTGGCCTCGCCTTTCTCTGATCATAATTTACAAAGAGCCCCGAGGCTTACTGGTGATTATTTCTCCATCATTTGTTCTGAGTAATCTAATTCTCAACAACTTCTGATTCTTACATGTTTGACAAGGATTTTACTGTTTGCTGTTTACAGTTTGTGCAGAATGCAAGAGCTCTCTTCACTTCTGTTCTAAAGTCTCTGCACCCACTTCCAGTTAGTTTAAGGATAACCTTTAAGATGCTTGTATTTGTCTGTAAATGTATTTTTGGACTGGCTTCTGATACAAAGATTTGTCTTGTAGAGCCGTCAAATCCACAGATAATCTCACCATGAATCAAAGACAAGTTCTCTTGAGAAGTTCTCTTTCTCTGAATCTGATGACAGTTTTTAGGTGAATGCTGAAAATGTTTTTTTTTCTCTATCTCTTTTGTTAATACTATCGTTTTTTTTATTCATTTATTTTATTTTATTAATTTATTATATTTTGTTCTATTTTCTTTTTCATTTTGTTTCATTTTAATTATTTGTTAATTTATTATTCCTCATCTGTTTGAATGTAAATATCTTTTCTGTATTTATGCATGAAAAGTGTTTTGTAAATGAAGATTTATGCTATTTTAATTATTTATTATTATTGTTGTAATTATTATCAAAATTATTCTTATTACTGCCATTTGTATTGCACAAGCCAGTTTCTTGTTATTTTATATTCATTGTTTGTGTTACTTTACAGTAGTGAAAAGTAACTATTTGACCACATCTACTCAAGTTGTAGGTACATTTACTGTATGTAAATATTTTTACATTTTGCAGTAATTTAGTAACACAATCTGAAAGACTCATTCTGTTAAATATACTGTTAGTATAGTGACTACATGCATACATTTCTCTAATAATTCTCCTGAATGCATTACTTTTGCTTCATGGACTTAATGGCGCTTTTTTTACATTATGGCATTATTAAGATCTGAATATGCCCTCTGACATATATGATATGCAAATGTGTTTCTAATGTAGGTTCGTTTCTATTTCTGGACCTTATCCTTTTGCAATAACCCAGTTTCCACACAAAAATCAATCAAATGATTGATTCCATCTTATCATGAGTAAAGCATACCACTGAACTCTGCTCAAAGCTAACGTGTCAGAGAGCATACATGCAACTACATGTGCATATGTCTGTGTGTGTGCATGTGCATGTGTGAGAGTGTATGTACATGTGCGTGTTCACGCTGTCAGCATCCTCCCTCTCCACATCCTGCTGGGTCTCTGGCCAGTATCATCTCTCAGCAGTCCAATGTGCGCTGGTAACACAACACTGGAGGCAAATGAAATGCAGCACAGACAATCAGCTCTGCAGCGTCTGATTTTGTTCTCGGCCTCAGACCCAACACCACCGCCAACTGAGTCTAGATCTGCTATTTGCTGCTATTGCTCTTTATTACTCCACACAGAGCAGGTAGTCTAGAGCTGTTTTCTCCTCTACGTGCTGAGGGCACACTGGAGGTGCTGGAAACCGCAAACATGCTAACATGCACACAAGCAGATTGGACATGCAGTTCAAAATACTTCTCTCACTGGTTAAACCCTATTGGGTGGAGCCAACAAGCTTCTCCAGGCACAAGCTGGATAAATGACAAACCTAAATGGCAAAGCAGTATGGTCAAAATATGAATTCAATTACATTGGCAGAGGCATTTTTCTCATTTCTTTATGACTATGGCATTTATCTAAAGGTCAGCACCAGGTGGGCAAATATGGTTAATTCGAATTTAGAAGGTCAGCTTTTTGGTGCTTTTAGCTATGCTAGTGCAATGTCTGTAGGGATGGAAATGTTGGTCTAACAGTCTGTCAGTTGGCCTGCACACTACTTTGGTCAAAACTGAAATATCTCCTCAATATTGGATGGATTACCCTGAATTTTGGATAGACATTCATGATGCCCATGTGAATCCTATTAACTTTGGTGATCCTCTGGCCTCTAATGCAGTGCCACAATGCGGTTGGCATTTGAGTTTTTTAGTGAATTGTCTGCCAGTACTGGATGGGTACAAATACCCTACTGATCCATATCCCCTTTACTTTTCCTGTAGTGCCATTAGCCAGTCAAAGTTTTCACTTTCCAGTTAAATATCTCAACATCACCTAGATGTGATGATCCGTGCTGAGTGATGAGCACTAAACTATTAATCTCATCCGATCAAGAGCACTTAATCACTGGGAGTTTCAATGCACAGTACAGGGGTGTATTCTACCACTCAGATGTGTGCTGGCAAAGTCACGGGAATTCGCTGTAATTGAACGTGTTTTGAAAGAAACACAACATTGTTGAGCAACCCTCAGTGGTTGTGGTGGCTTACTGGCGATCTGAACAAAAGCTTGCTCGCAAAAGTTGGGCTTGTATTGCGAATATATACACGCATGAAATAATTTGTTGTGATGTTTTGATTTTTCTTTGAATGGGAAATCAGTGATGGAAACACTGCACACTTTCCAACTCTGCATTGCTGTGCCTAAGCATAGCTTCCCAAAGCTGCTAGTGTGGCTCTAAAGTCTTAGTTTATGCATGTCTTTGGCTCCATTGTGGTTTAGCTCAACCAATAAGGCAGTTGTTTTTGAAACATAAAGCACACACATATTTTGTATTTAGGTATATAAATGTGTCCAATTGTTTTCTGTTGTTCAAATGTTCAATAGTAGGAGATAAACAAGCTGTTTTCTTGGCTCACTGATGTCTTTCTCAAAGCCACACTCTATCCCACTTACAGTATTTACTGCAGCAAACTAGCAAGCAGTCATTATTTACTGTAATTAGAGGTAAATGCATAGGCATAATGGGGGAAACAAGCATACACGGGAGGCCATGCATGACAAATAACTGCATTAGCAATTTGATACAAATTAAATCAATGGAGCCCAGCAAGACTGTGTGATTTACAACAGAAGGGACTAAACAGCGAGGTGATCAAGAGGTGAACCAAGCATGTGATTTGTTTGTGCAATATGTCTACATTACCCGAATCTGCTAAGCTGAGGAGGCATTCAGCGCATTGAAATATGATGGTAATGTTATTGTTAAAGCAGCCACTGTGTAACCACATCACTGGCGGGGGCACGGCCTCTGCCATGTCAAACAGCCCATTTTAAAATTCACTGCAGTGGATGATCAGAGGGGCAGAGACAGAGGCAGAGACAGGGAGAGATAGATGTAACCTGTATTGCCTTCCTGCAGTGGTTGAGTGGTTTTACTGTAAGATTGATCCAACCGATCACCTCATTTCCTCTCTCATTAACCATAGCAGCCAAAGCGCTGATAGTTTATCCGTCTGAGAAAGTGTTTTTAAGGTGCCAAGTACAACACAGGAAATGGCTCTGCAGACGTTCCACTGTCTGGTTATGGTAGGCCTGATTGCCGGCATTAGTGAGGTTGACCAGTGAGCGAGTGACAAAGCGATTCTGAGGACTGTTTCACTGTCAGCCATGCAAAACACGGCTGACCAGAGACATAAATCGATCTGACACGGTACAGTAGTTGTGGTCCTTTCTTGTAAGAACAGGGTTTTGTGCAATCTCACTGCACATAATAGGAAACTGCTGAACCCTTGAGGATTTCAAAATTGTATGGCACAAGAGAGAGGAAAGGACAGGACAGTACTGGTGAGGAGGGGGCATCTAATAATAAACTGAATTGAAAAAAACACACACAGGCAGAATAAACTTAGTTTTCATTTGCTTTAATGCCATGTAAAAATGAAACTGGGGAAAGGGCTTGGATGGAGCTAAACAAGGATGTTCTTGCAGGCTAAATGTAAAACCGCCCGGCTAAGTGCATCCTTAGCGATGAGCTTTGTGGACTACATTTACAATACAATGAGCTTTCCAAAAATCCAATATGCACATTGACTAAAAATATCCTGTCTGAGTAAGGCAGTGGAGGAAGCAACCAAGAATGAAGTCATATCCCTGAGGAGTTTGGCTTTAGTCTTTCCCTCCAAAGGAATCAATCACAGTGGATTTTTTTTGTTTTGTTTTGGCCGCATTATCCACTGATAAATGGAGGGCAAGCTCACCACAGATATGAATATATCTAATATGTATTACAAAAGACAGGCAGTTCTTTCTACTTTTAGCTTCAAGTCTGAGTGCACACATCACAAAGTTGCCTGTCCACTGCACACTATTAAAGGAATAGTTCGACATTTTGGGACCTATGATAATTCAGTCAGACGAGACGAGAAGATTGATGCCAAAATGTCTCTTAGTTGTGGTTTTATGGGGGGTTATGTGTAGAACTATTTCTTGGCTGGGTGCAGTGACCCCTGCGTGTCTTGTCGTCACCGTGAGGTTTCCAGGCAACCAGCGGAAACTACAGGAAGTCACTGCGTCCAGCCAAAAAATAGTTCCCCACATAACCCCTTCAAAAAACCACAACTAGGGGTTTTTACACTTTGGTTGTCACACGGATAAAACAAACAAGATGTTAATAGATTTGTGGAGTGGGATCGGACTGCTGGTTCTGGTTCTTCAGTATTTTTCCCCAGTCTGTGTTCCTATTTCATTTTTTTTCTTTAAACAATATCCTCAGTGTTACTTAACATAGAAACACAGGACTCTCCCTGATGGCGTCCTATAGGTCTATGTTATGAACACCAGCTTTAATTATTCTAACTTTAACAGTCCTGTCTCTGCTGCCTCCCGGCTAATCTAAAAATCAGCAAAGACGTGGCTTGTTGGCAAAGCTGAGGCAGGCTGAACGACATCTGAGTGCTCAAAGAAGCCACCTGTAATGGCACCGACCTGTCAATCAAAGCAGCCATGCTGTAAATTATGCACTTTAATCCTTAATATTTCAACGAGTTAGTTATGTACAAATTCAGCCTCAGTACAGTTGTCATGACGGGGAAATTAGCTATAGAGACCAAACCTGTTTTTTGTACCAGGCTGTAAACATGTTTATTTCTGCTGTGAAGTTGGGCATTTTAATATGGCGGTTAACGGAAATTATTCTATTCTGCAGCCAGCCTCAAGTGGCCATTAGAGGAACTGCAGTTTTTGGTATTTCCGCCTTGGCTTCACTTCACAGCAATGGTGGTTGCCACTTCGTCATGTAACATCATCTATGGGATAAATGAATGGGATTTTTTCCTCTGAAACCAAAATAGCTTCTCCCACTTAGTAACCGTATTAATGAGCATTGAAATACTGGTAGGTGGATTGTATTACAAACATTTACATTTAGTCATTTAGCTGATGCTTTTATCCAAAGCATCTTACAAAAAAGGGAGCCAGGCTATCTGTTTCCAGCCTGTTTCCAGTTTTTATGCTAAGCTAAGCTAAGCTTATGACTTTAGCTTCACATTGAAGAGGCAAACCTGAAAGTGGTATGGATTTTGCCATCTAATTTTCAGCATGAAAGTAAATCTCCAGAAATATTCCTTTCACTGCTCCATATACAGTATCTCAATGTCATGTAGTTTCCTCTTGTTCTGCCTCTGCATTCTCCAGAGATATGTATTCCTCCTACGGCGGCAAAGCATCTTTGGACACTGAATATCTCCACAGAAACTGTTTCATAGAGAAATTTTAAGGTCAGCAGCTGACACACAACACCTATGAACTAAAGCGCACACACATTGAGTATTAACATTGACAAGATGGAGGAGTGTAATAACACCTTTAGGAAATTAGCTGATGGCAGCAGCTGAGCTGCTCCTCGGCCTTACCTGAAGGGATCGACTTACAGAGGAGCCAACCAAATATCAATAAGGCTGATTTAGCTGTGCACTGCTCAAGGATAAAGAGCTTATGCATGAAACCTCTGGAAATACACTTGAGCTTGCTGTGTAAAATGTTGTCGCTTTAAGCAAATCCCTGATTAAATCCCACAAACACGTTTAGTTTTCTGAATGAGGGGAAGCCTGGTGTTGGCTGTGAGGCATGATGCCAACCATGGGGGAGGACAGAAAGACGGGGGGAGATAAAGAAGGAAAAGGAGAGAGCGAGGGGGAGTAATAGTATATTTCTGAAAACCTGTGCGGTGGATTCAGTGCTATGGATGAGCCTGTTTGAAGTCTGCAATGTTAATGGCCTCCCTCAGGCATTTAAGATCCTCTGTGTGTTTGAAAAGTGACATTCTCACAGATGATGCCACCTCTGAATATGAGTCTGACAGTGAATGGAAAGCACTGATGTACTGCATGTGTAATGCAGCCATTATATTGCTGCGGTTTGAATTAATTGCTCAATATTATCATACATATTTTTGGCATTAGTTGCATTATTATTGGCTTTAATTTCACATGAGTATATTGGTGAGAGGGAAAGAAAAAGGAAGTGCTAAGAAATGAGTGTCCAGCACTTGGGCGTCGCACCTCATTTCCACAGCCAACAACATGAGGAAATCTCGCTAAATGAAATATCACTTTAACATCTGTAATACTGGCTGAGGATTTACGGCTTCTGTGAAGAGAACAGGACAACATTGCCTCATATGGGTCATAAATTTTTATTACCTTTCCTGGAAATCTCTTCATTTGTCATTTTATTGCCATTTCAGGAAATAATGGCTGTTTTTCAGGGATGCACACATACTCAGCCCTGTGGTCACAGACACAGAAAAGGAAACGCTGTATGAACTCAAACTTGCATTAGTTCATTGCTGTAACAAATGTTTTTTGAATGATAATGATGGCTAAACACCTCATTAGACTCCTGTGATCCAGTCTTGAAACACACTGCTTCATCTGCCTGTGCCCTGATGACATGTTGTGACAGTAAACATAGCAGCAGTGCATCTGAAGGAACGTACAGCAACGGTGTGGCCCCAAGCTGTTTACCATAGAGTAATCAGCCTACGCATCTCATTAATAGAGGCTGACTCATGTTGTTTTGAATGTAAGCCTTGAAATAGGGTCACACGGCACAGAAAATGAAAGGACAAGGAACCAAGGTAACAGTGACACTGCATAAGAATTACGAGCACTTGTCTTGTGGAATTCAACATTTGGCTGTGTATATGAATATATGCAAATATGAATGAATACTAGTGCTTCATGCATGATTCATGAGCCGTACACGGTACATACCTACATCAAAAATGACTGTTTTTCAAGAGAATTGCATGGCATACTTTTATTCTTTTCTGCTGGCCTCTTCATACTGCAACCAGCAAGGAGAAGGAGATGGTTGCTTTCAGAAGGACTCAGCTAAGGCAGGAACTAAAATCTTTAACCAAGAAAATATGTTGCTCTCTGACTCACCTGGACACTGGGGCATTACCATTTTTAGCAAGTCTGCACAAGATAAACCTCTTTTTCTAAGCTTTTAGTGTCATCTGCAATATTTTAGTTAGCAACTCACCATGATAACATCAAATATAACCTTTTATGAAAGAATTATACCTCACTTTGGAAATGTAATTAGCTCTGTGAAGTAGTGAAGGCTTAAAGTTTTGGAAGTAGGGCAACTCTTTCATGTGCGATTAGGTGTTCTTAAGTCCGTCCTCATGTAGAGAGACAGAGAAAACGGAAGGAGACAGGTAAGCAAAGGCTCCTCAACCTTGGAATGTCACAGGCACTTGGCTGTGGTCATCCGGGACCCTTTTCCACAAACTTATAGTGTGAATATACAGTGTTTAGGAGAGCGCTGCGAAAACTGCATGAGAAAAGAAAAAGTCTCCTGTGGCAGAAGGTGAGGGGGAGAAGGAGGAGAGGAAGAGCAGAGAGGATCAAGCGAGAGTAGAGGAGGGTGTACAGTGTCAGCGCTGTCGACTGCAGTCAAATTGCTCTCTACAATCAAACCGATGTGGAGCTTTGGCTCAGATGCATGAAGCTTCGCTTTACTGGCTTACCTCAGCATTGCACCAGAGAGGGACTGTCACTGGATATTACCATGTGGACCACTGAGCTGATTCTCCCATATCACAGTGGACAGGGACAGCTTTACATCCCTCCTTACTCCCACTCTCCTACCCTGGGGACACACATTTCCCTTACTTCCTGAAATGTGTCTGTGCACAATTTCACTGTTGGAAACATTCACATTAAATATGAATAGCCTTAATAATAAATGGAAGCTCTCAGAGATTGCATCCTGGGTACCAAAAAAAAGAAAAGCGATCCAGTGTGTGTGTGTGTGTGTGTGTGTGTGTGTGTGTGTGTGTGACACAGAGCTCTTCACATTATCACCAGTTACTTTTATACTTTGGTGCCTTATGAAATCATTTGGGAACTGTCTGACACCACATAATGTTGTTCTGCCTATTTAAGTGCTTTTCTTGTCCTTTCTGTTTTCCATGTGGATATACAATACAGTATTCAAGCTATTTCTACAGTATAAGACTGAAAATGTAGAGTGTATGAACACAGTTTTAGGCTACAGTGTGTTAGAGAATGTGTGTCAATGGCATTAATTCCTCAGTTATACACAACAGGTTTATATGCAGCATTTTAAGTCAAAGTTTCCTGTACTTCCTCCTCCAGGGACAAGTGCGCAGAGGAGTGGCTGGGACTGGATCTAGTTTTCAGGCTGATAGAGCCATACTGTTTGGCTGAACGCTTGGAATAAGCGATGACTTTTCTCCTGTACATCTCCCCCTTCCACATGGAGATCATCAGCAGCGTGGAGAGCACCACGCCGCCCAGAGTGAGCAGGCACAGGCCCGCTATGACGCACCGATCCAGGTGGGCACCTATTCGGGCGCTCTCCATCTCCAGCCTCTCCATCTCCCTCGCCGACACGCTGTCTCGGTCCACCACCACATCCCGAGGCACGGCGTAGGATATGATCACCAAGGAGATCCCAGTCACCAAGAACGTGACTGCACTGATAAACCCATAGTCTATAGAAGTTCCGGAGCCCTCACCGAAGGAGAGATCATCCTCGGACATGAAGGAAAACTCCGGTAAAGTCTCGGAGCAAGGCTCGCCGTTGCGCACGGGTCTATGAGTACTTTTACAACTAGTCTCCGGGCTGGCCAGACGCAGGTTAACATTTTCATCAATATAGGTGAAAGATGTCTCTAATTCCTCGTCGCAACAAACCCGGATTTTCTCCTCACCGAAGTGACCGGCTTTAACCTCCGCGCCTCCCTTTCGTGGCGCCGTCCTTGGTGCTGAATGACACCGGTCATGGCAGCTACGTGCCTGGTTACAGCAGCTCTCCCCCGGGAGCGCTCCTCCTGTTGATCCACCGGACTTGCGGATATGCAGCGCGATGGAAACCCGGTCAAGGACGTCGGGATGATCGGTCTGTTTGCCTCCTTCATCTGCGGGAAGTACCTCTGGAGAAGCCATTCGTGTTTCACCACCAGCTGGTTCACTCTGAGCCTTCCTCCCACGATGTTGTCACTCCACAGCATCCCTAATAAGAGGACACACACACACGCCAGCTCTTAAATGGTGCATCTTAATTAAATCACCCGTTTTGTAAAGCCTGAAACCTTACGTCCACAATGCGCAATAACCTGTGCGTAATTTGGAACGGTGCGCAAAATGCACATACCTTAGGCAATACTGAAATCACCACCACTTTAAAGTTGATCGGATCGTTTAAGAAAAATCCGTGGACCCTTACTGAAAGGCGCTTACAGTGGCTGTGATTAGCCAAATGCTTCTGTATCCAATTAGGAAAACAATCCACGTATAAACCGAGATTAAGCTCTATTCTAATTCTGTTTGAGAATGAACACAGCCTACAGAATGGATGCATAAGTAAAACTGGGCTAAAACTAAATCACACATAAAATATACATAGTTGGTCTACTTACGAGAGAGCCACCATGAAAGTGTTTCACACTGCAGCCTGCTTAAACACATCCGATACTTCCACAATATGTGTCGGAATACTCCCGCACACTTTATTTGAATTCAGCAGAAGATGCTTCTCTGCATAAGGGTGGACCAGTCATGCACAACCCGGCTCATTTTTTTCTAATCCTAAACAAAAACCTCCTCAGACTGCACAAATGAAAAGAAATACACTCACCGGGCTACTTCACCATCCCTTCTCCTCTTCATTGACACTACAGCGAGTGAGGGGCACGCAACGGGACAGATAACAATAATAAAAAAAACCTTATCAGTGAAAATGCTTTGAACGTATTCTCTCCCTGCTCGATGCTGTGGCGACAGGCTGCACTGAGGGGAGCTCTCTGTTAGTCCCTCCCACACACAGAGCCTCAGCTGCCCGCGCTGTGGCGCTGAAAGGAGCGCAGCTATCTGTGAGCCGATTGAAATCACTAGCAGTCAGTCAACACACAAACGGGACGAGGATTTGAAAGGCTGAGGACCCGACGAGCATATTTTCCTGGCAGTGCCCTTCCTGTGGGAAACATGTGAGGGGAAATTTGATGCCACAGAAAATTCAATGTACAACTATAGAGCCAAGGACAGGTTAGTAGGCTAGAGGAGATAAAAATACCACTACTAAAGACATAAAAATAAGCCTCTATAGGAGAATTCACAGGAGCTCCAGTGCCATGAAGTGTCATGAGGTTTCCATCAAGTCAGCCATGAATGTCACACATTTGACATACAGTAATATTAATACCAGGAGAGATAAATACTCATAATGTGCAGTTAAGCACTACAAATCTAATATTTAACACCCTAAATTACAATATAAACTGCCTAAGGCTTTTCTAGTGATGTCAGGGTAAATAAACAAGATCTATACAGCATGATGCTGTGTGTACGGCCACACATTTGAAAACCATTGACAGTATACAGTAATCTGTGCTGTTGTTAGTTAGAATGAGAACAATCCATTCAGCTGTGCTGTATGCAAACCAAATTGTTAAACTGCGTGTATCATGCACCATCTGTTCTCCTGTGCTCTCTCAGAAGATTACTGGTGACTATGTCAAAGCCATCCTAATCCATGTTTAATCTAGATATCTAATAGGTCATAGTGTTGGGAGGTCCATCTCATTTATGCCACATCTTCCAGAATCCAGCATCTTTGAAGACAAATGATCAACAACTAACACAGCAAATGACAAAGTTTTCTTGGAAAGTGCGAACCACATGCTAAATGCAGGTCACCATCAATGATTTAAGTGCTTAATCCCACTTTCTGAATATTCATTTGGTGACTGTTCCACCTTATTTAGCACAACCAGGCAGCGGCTATAAATATCGTCGCCACTTTTCCTGGAGTCCTAGTGGCTGGGTGAACAGCTTTGGCTCATTTCCCAACAAGACTCCATTTAACAGATGAGTAAAGAGGATGGGAGAGTGAGAGAGAGAGAAAGATAGAGAGGGAGTCGGAGACAGACAAAGATTTACTCCACCATTTTTGTTCCAGGAATTAGTTTGCAGAGGGGGAATCATAATGCTTTATGGCGTGTGTTTGGTCAGATTGTAGACAATTTGATTCGATCACATGCAAAGAAACATAGAAGGAGAAGCAGAAATCTGACTGTGCGCTCGACTGAGGGGTAACAACAGCCAACTATCAGATGCTATCTGTCTGCAACAGTGCACCACTTTTCCTGCTGGCAAGGACACCATGCTTAGAAGAGGAGGGGCGGTCGGGGAGTCGGCGCTTCTAAAGGCTATAAATCCTCATAGTGTGTCTCCTGCCACAGGCATGAACCCACACACAGAATATAAAGATTATGAGACATGAATGTAGCTCTGCTTTTTCTTTAGCCAGTAGCAGATATTAGAAGGTGATAGAGGGGGGGAAGCAGAGATCCCCGCACAGACAGCAGTAGGAGGGAGAAGAAGAGCATGTGTGGGGGTGTGAATTATGAAGTGAATTAATGAATGGTGAGTGACTGAGCTTGCTTCACCTCCAGCTGCTCCAAGAGGTACTGGAACAGCTTAGTGTCCCACAGTAGCAGCCTGTGTAGTAAAATGAATGAATGTGAAACAGGATGTTGTGGGAAAAACCCCAGAGCTCCCATTGCACCAGTTCTAACTCTCAAATATACACATCACTGAAATGGTTAGCAACACCCAAACAAGTTCTTAAAGGTCCAGCGTGTAGGATTTAGTTACATCTAGCAGTGAAGTTTCAACCAACTAAATACCCCTCACCTCACCCTCCCCTTCCAAGCATGTAGGAGACACTACAGCAGATGCCAAACTCTGTTCTAGGCTGCTGTAGAAACAAGACCTGCAGTATCTGTAGATATAAAAGGATCATTCTAAGGTAACAAAAACAATAATGATTCTATTTTTAGGGTTATTACAGGCTAATGAAAATTGTATGAATATTATAAAAAAGGATATTACATTCTGCCAGTAAATTCCCTTAAATCTTACATACTGGACCTTTAAGTAGAGATTAGTTGTTACTAAATATACAAAACAGTGTTTATGTCATATTGGAGTAAGGCTGTAATGATTAGTCTATTTATCAATAAGTTGCCAATTATTTTGAAAATCAAGTAATCAATTTGCATAATTTTTAAGAAAAAATGTCCAGATTCTCAAATGATTCTCCCATGTGAATATTTTCTGGTTTCTTTAGTAAACTGAATATCTTTGGGTTGTGGGCAAGTCACATTGAATAATGTTTCACTCCACTAGACATTTCATGGACCAAACAACCAATCAATAAATTGAGAAAACGATCAACAGATCATTAGTTGTTAATTAAACAGTAGTTGCAGGCCTGTGCTGAAGTTTAGTGAATTTAGTTTTTACTAGCTGAGACTTTTCTTTATGGTCCCAATTTAGTAAAGTGCTTGTTTGAAACCAACTAATAGTTAGTAAGAAATTGACACACTGGAACCCAGTCCAGAACTCATGTGAAAGAGTCAAATTAACAAATTAGTCCCCGAATGTGGAAGTAGGAAATCTTTTCAGTTTTTAAAGTTAATTTGGGAGCTTTGTTACACATTGAAAAAGATGTACATGTCAAATGAAACTATCAGTAGAGTTTCTTCAGCATCTTGAGGTCTCCGACAGGGTAGTGGGCCACGACAGCAGGCATGATATTGTTAATTATTAATAAGCAGGTGTACACAGTCCCCTGGGTTTGTTTGGGAAGTCTGGCACGCAAACCCTCCAGTAGCTTTTAAAAAGAGAGGAGAGTGCATGCAGACAGCAGGATGACCAGGGAATTAAGGGAAAAGCAGACTAAGGTTCAGTGTGGAGGGTTTTTTCTCCTTGTTTTTGAGTGTGTGTGTGTGTGGTGGCGGTGGTGCCAGACACCGTTATGAAATATTTAGCACTTGGACTTTCAAGTTAATTTACAGTGACTTGCCTAATTGAAGTGATGTGGCTGGCCTCAACACAGACACTGTGGGATAATGGAAGGATAATAAAGGATTTGCTCATGACTTATATGTGTGTGTGTAAGTGGATGTGTGTGTGTGTGTGTGTGTGTGTGTGTGTGTGTGTGTGTGTGTGTGTTTGACAGAGATTTATGCTTCACACAAAGATAAGACTTCACGAAAAGAAAAAAAAGAGCTTTTGGTGATTAAGCAAGCCGAATTGGATAATTAATTCCACCGTTCCATCGACCCTTCTTCTCTTTATCGTCTCTTTATCATAATTAATGTGATGTTATCCCCTCACGCCACAGCTGCTTTTGCTCTCAATAGCTCTTGATGATAATTGTCTTTTCCAGTCTTTTGCCTCTCTGTCTCTGTTTGACGCACCGATTATCTCTTACAGGTATTCTGATGTGCCCAGTTATAACAGCGCTCTAATTATAACATAACCAACATTGTGTTTTAGTCACCGCATCCCATTTGTTTTGACAAATGCACAGTCAAGTTCAGTTTAGCTCCTGCTCTATCCTTGTGTGGGCTGAGCAAAGTCAGAGCTACTGTTTAGTATGGATAAGGCGAACATTTTAGACCGGATTGGATGACTTTCATTCATTAGTTAAATGAGAAAATCTTGAGTTTAGGCCAAAGACGTTATTTATTTTGGTGAATATAGTGAGCCAAGCACTGAGTAGTCTGCTGGCACTGCTGACATTAGTACAATTTTGCTTCTGAATTTCTGTTGGGATGTTTACCGTGAATTTTCAATTAAGGAACAAAAGGAGCTTTTCTCTTAAAAGCCGCAGCAGATGAAATATGTATTATATTAACAGAGAAGTCACTGTTTGTGAATGTGTATTGTAAAATATTCTGACATAACATTTCTTCTTTACAGCTTTAGGTGGCTGGCTCTCCATCATGTCCAATGATCATTCTGCAAAAAAAAAAAAAAAAAAAGAATCCCTGGAGGTGAAAAATCAGCCCAAGAGTATGAAGTCTGAAGGAATGCATTTCATAAATATAAATGAATTTCAAGGGAGGGGAGGAGAACCTTTGAGACCTGGAGCGAAATATTAAAGAGTTCAAGCACGCACACTAAATAGATATTAAATCCAAGTAGCTTTTTCTTTTCAGTTTTATGTCAAAGCATTTGTTTGGCGTCATTTCAATATACCAGCACAAGTGGCTTATACTTATTGCACATAAAGCCTCAAACAAATCCATGTGGCAGTCACTTGAGTAGCCATTAGTGTTCACACCTTGAAGAATTTAAAATGTAGATGCATTTCGTACAATAGACATTGGGATTATACAGACAACCTGCATCTCTATGAAATGTGCCATGGTCCAAATATTTACTGTAACTTGGCTCCGCTCTCTTGTTTAATGTGTCAATAGCAGGGTTTGACCACAAGATGGCAGTGAAGGCCCACTGTCAGTGTTGTAGGGGTAGAGGGGCACAGGGGGGGCTTCATCAGAATCAGGAGAGACAATTATGCACTGATCAATGGTGCAAAGTACCATTAACTTAAGTACTCTTCTTAAGTACAATTTTGAGGTACTCTGCACCTTGTTACTCCACAGTTATTTGATGGCTGTGGTTACGATGTAGATGAAAAAAAAAAGACAACAGTACCATGCTGATATAATCATCAAACGGTATATATTACACCACTCACATTCAGTCGGCTAATGATAATGTACTTTTACTTTCGAGACTTTTAGTACATTCTTGCTGATAATACTGCTGTACTTTCATCTAAAGGACAAGTTCAGTGCATTGTTTGACAAATGACACTTTGTCATTTTATATATTGTTTTTTGTATGGATTAAACACATTAAATTGAATGTAGAGGCGCTGCAGGCGAATTTTGTTATCTTCTGGCTTCAGAGCCAGGCTTGCTGTTCTGTTTTTCTCTTCCACATTAAACGAACTGGCTGCTAGCCGTAGCTTTATATTTAGCATACAGATATGAGAGTGGTATAAATCTTCTCCTGTAACTGTTGGCAAAACAGAAAATAAGTGTCTTTTTCAGAATGTTGAACGTTTAAGTTCATATGTAAAAACTATTGCTTTTTTGCTCATCTAGAAGTTACAGAGCAACTTTAGAATGAATTTGCAGTCTGGTTACCTGGTGAATGTAAGTCTGATATTCTCGCTCTTTTGGCTCTGTCATTGGTCTCTATCAAGTCCTGTGGAAAATATTGCTCTTCTATTACTTCTGTTGCACTACATTCACCAGCTAGTCACTAACTGTGTCTGCCTGCTGTTTAATGCTGAGCAGGTAGTGTCCAGGGGCTAAACAAGGAGCTGA
Source organism: Argyrosomus regius (assembly GCA_946959425.1). Lineage (NCBI taxonomy): Eukaryota > Metazoa > Chordata > Actinopteri > Sciaenidae > Argyrosomus > Argyrosomus regius. Next base: position 7,777,027 of record OX336884.1, on the reverse strand, counting down.
AACTCACCATAAACTTAATAAAGCTGAGGGGGGCTGCAGATTTAGGTTTTAATTCTCTGTGGGTTCATCATTACGGGCGAAAAAATATTGATTGTAGCCGCTTTAAAGTAAAAATCTAAAGGCTTCATCCACCACTGTCACCTTGCAGCAAAGCTTTAGATTCAGCGGGGTGGAAACAGTTAAATTAAATAAGGTTGCTTATCAGTCTATAAATCAATGATTTTGCAGTTATGATCATAAAACACAGACAGGACAAAGAATAATGAAACATTTGGTACACTTCATTCATAGATTTGGATGTCTGACCTATAACAACCACAAGTCTCCATGGAATTTTATACATCAGAAATGAATTATAGCAAGCATGCCCATTCACATTAATAGAATCAATATTCATTTAAAATGACTGGGCAAGCCTGCTCTTTCTGACACCTCTGGTGGATGCATTCTGCAAGCATCAACTACAAAATTTCTCGCCCCCCTGTGAATTGTGTGGGTTTACCTCTTGAACCCCCGGCGGCGAGGAGTAATGATCTGTCATGGTGTCCCACCTGAACCTAGCACTTCATTTAGCCCTTCTCAGATGATGCAATAGACACGGAGGGGATCGATAAAGCGGTGACAATGAATTAATATCACATGGTAAATTGTGTGCACACTGACATAAAATCTTTGAAACGATAGTGGGGTTAACCAACGAGAATTAAACTCTGGAGCACTTAAAACCATGATAACCCACTGCTGACTTTCAAAAAACACTGCCGTTAACAGACAAGTTTTTATCCACAAAGTCTGGTGGATAATCTGTCCACAGTTCAAAATACAGACCAAAGAATGAGCCGTGCTTCCTTCCAGGCAGTTTTCCTTCAGACTGCTGAGCTCTCATTGCTAAACCAGCCTCCTGGGAAGGTTATATACAGAGTAATATAAACAGCTGCAGCACCTACTGTGCTGAGATCTGAGTAATTTTCATCCAACGCTTTCCCTCTATTCTCTAGAGACCGTGCAGCTTCCCCGGGAATAACAATCACACTAATCTGAACCAGTGTTGAGCGACTGCCTGAAACCTCAGCCAGTTTATATATCTTTTTGGCTCTGGGACACTTGAGGGTGGGCGGGTGGGGGGATACTAATCATGGACAGTTAAATCATGAGCATGCACGTCTCTGTTTGTGGATATCCTGCAGATGGAGATGAGTGCAGGCAGTAGAGGACTCTCCTACTGAGAAGCAGCTCCATCAGAACCACACTGAGCTCATCTTTCTAATGTTACAGGTGTTTGGCCTTAATGCTGAAACACCACCCATGGGTGTTGTGATCGCTCCTGAGAGCTCACCCCTCTCTTTCTACATAGCGATGCTGTAATCTAACTGAACAGTGTGAGCCTTCATTTTGTTTCCTTGCCGATGAGGCGTAAGAAGTCATGTGGATGCAGGTAGACGACAGGAGGAGAGAGAGAGAGAGAGGGATAGAGAGACATACAGAAACAGAAACTCAATTTCTCCGGTACATTTAACACATTGTTTACATGCGAATCAGCCAATTTAAAAAGCTACAGTCATTACTACAGAGCTAAATTGCAGACCCAGATTGCAGAAAACGTCAAACAGGCTGCTGCAGTCATGTTTCCCATGATTCCAAGTCATGCTGTGAGCTTTTTGAAGCCACCATACGAAATGACATATCATCACAATATTGCACTAAAGAGTGATATTAAAGTGACCTTTGTGAATCTTTATGACATGTATGTCCTTCCATCACTGTAATAGTCCTATAATAGGGTCACATTGTGCCTGTAGGACTCAGATTGATCTTATTTTCGAGTTTATGGGTTTATTTGTTATCTCCAATTTTATGTGGCGCTTTGTAACTGAGTGACAGGGACCATAACACTGTTGACATTTTTTATCTCCCACCTTATGAATACAGTAATATTTCTGTAGGTATGTACAGTGTGTAAAATGTACTGTATAATAAATGCCAAACAGTGCTTGGGAGCAGTAAATGACCCATGTGACTGATGTGTTATCATCATTTTATTTGATTATTGTTACAGTCGCAGCATCCATGTTTAAGCAGCATTTTAATGCTGTAGTTGTTGGAGGTAAGGCTAGTTTAATCCATAAAAAATCCATAAATTTTATTCTGCACAGCAGCTGTCAAATATAGTAAAAACTACAACATGTTGTAACACGTAGAGGTGTAGAAGTATAAAGCAGCATAAAATGAAAAAAAAAAAAAAAAAAAGCAAGTAATTCACTTGCGTTCCACCACTGGAGTCTACAGTGACTGCTTATATAATCATTTAATGCATCACTTCTGTTTATATAGTTTGGGGGGTTTATTATATAAATAAATGCATTTCCCTCTATATCCCTCCAACATGTATTTTGTTTTGTAGTAATTCGCAAATATATATATCATATCATTAATGTGAATATGGTACTTTGTGAGTTTATTATTTATTATGAGACTATGCTGTGGGTCATTCAGTAAATCCTCATGCTGTGCAGCCAAACATTATTAAAATCTCCAGAACCAAACACATGAGGCTGACTTTTACATGAGGCAGGATGCAGACATCTACAATATCTCCAGTGGATGGATGGTAAAGTCATAAAAATATGAGCCACAAGAGTGTGGATATAATGAGACAGTATATATTCTCTTCAGCCTGACCATTCATGATCAGTATTAATTAATAAATGGTTTATAACACTCTATAACGCTCTACGTCGTTATAAGACATACGTTCCTGCCATAAGACAAGTTTGTGGTTCCACTGTCTTGTCATTGTCTGTGACTTCACTGTGATCAGTGAACGAGGCTCTCAGGAGCAGAGAGGCTCTGCAGGAAGCTCTCAGTCAGTCATGACTGTGTGAGCAGTGAGACAAGAGCAGGGCGCAGAGCTGCCTGCAACACCTCCTCTCTCCCCTCTCATCAAACTTCAACCAACAAGCGAGCTCAGCTCAGTCCACTTTTGTTTTGATTGTGTTTGTATGGACCACATTTTGGAGTTTCATTTGGTGGCTTTGCAATATCAGAAATTGGATTTCGTGGAGAAGAAAAAAGGAGCACTTTGACTGGATTATATGTGGATGAAAACGAAGTTTTTGGAGGATTTACGCTCGCTGGACTTTTTGGTGCCAGGGCCCTGCAGTTTACTGCAATGAATTTTTGTGATTTCTTTTGAATGCCTGCAGTGTAATTTTCTTAAAAGCGCCAAGAGCTACAGCCTCGTCCTATTATGGAAAACCTCACTATTGGAAACATGACTATGGAGAATGACACGTCGGTGCAGGGCAATCAGAGCCTGGCTGTTTGGACTGACTACACAGTTGAATACAAAGTGGTCAGCGTGTTTTTGGTGTCCCTTATATGCGGTGTGGGGATCGTAGGGAACGTGATGGTCATACTGGTGGTCCTGACCACCAAACACATGCGGACTCCAACTAACTGTTACCTGGTAAGTCTGGCCGCGGCTGACCTGATGGTCCTCACAGCCGCCGGGCTGCCCAACATCACCGACGCCCTGTACGGACAGTGGGTGTTCGGCTACGTGGGGTGCTTGGGGATCACTTATTTCCAGTACTTGGGAATAAACGCGTCCTCCTGCTCCATCACCGCCTTCACCGTGGAGCGCTACATCGCCATCTGCCACCCCATCAAAGCGCAATTCCTGTGCACTTTATCCAGGGCAAAGAAAATCATCATGCTGGTCTGGGCGCTCACTTCTGTCTACTGCGTCATGTGGCTCTTTCTGTCAGACACTAAAAAGTTGGTGTATGACAACGTGGTGCTGCTCACCTGCGCCTACAAAGTGTCCAGAAGTCACTACCTGCCCATTTACTTCACAGATTTCGCGGTGTTTTACGTGCTGCCTCTCATGTTGGCCACGGTTCTGTACGGACTGATCGCCAGGATACTTTTCCTAAATCCGCTGCCTTCAGATCCAAAGGAGAGCACCAAGAAGTGGAAAAAGGAGACAGGGAGTCAGGGAAGGAGGATGATCAGCACCAACTCATCCAGCAGCACCACAGCTGCCTCCCGCAGACAGGTGGGGAAACTGTTTGTTCACATTATCACTGTGTGATGAGTGTGTGTGTGTGTGTGTGTGTGTGTGCGTGTGTGTGCGCGCGCGTGTGTGTGTGTGTGCGTAGGGGAGAATTGGTCCAGCTGCGCCACAGGTAAGTTCAATTTGATGTCATTCACCCCCCTCATGCTTTGAGAAGAAGAGGAGAGGAGCATTTTGGATGACACCATGTCATCACTGTAGATAAAAATACATACTGGGGGAAAATATCATCAAGAAAAGTGGGATGATAATGTCACAGGTGACCCCGCACACTGGCAATTTTAATCAAAACGCTGATCACAAAACATAAGGTTTATTAGAATTAGCCTTTGCCATATGTGTAATGTGCTGTGTGGGAAATTCCAGTGGGAGATGAACAAAGTTACTTCAGTCTTTGATTTATTCAACAGAGTAAGAGTGAAATAAAATTAAGAAGACAATATGAGCATACAAATGGAATATGTAAGAACATTACAACATTGCAAAGAACAGAGAACACCAAGTCACAAGTGTTTGAGCTGAAAGGTCAGAGGTCCTCACACACAAAAAGTGCTTCAGAGTCTGACAAAGTGAAAACAACCTTCTTTTTTTTCATAGGTCGTCCCATAAATATGAATCTGACCCTTATCTTAGCCGTGACGGTTGTCAATAGAAACTTTGCATTATAAAAACATAGAAACATTTTGAAGAAACTCATTAAAATAAGTTATGTACGCATACCCAAACTTTTGGCTAACCCTTGTGACTGGTCACAGCTGCGAGATAAGACCAGCTGTAAACTGTACTTTCTTTTCTCAGAGGAAAAATACACAAAGTAAATCAAAATACAAAACACAATAAAGTTTAACAGTGTAATGGATACATTTTCAACCACATGGGCCTATTAAATATTTGCAAACTCAACCGTTTTTCTCCTTTAAATACCTTGTTTGTTTGTTTTTTTCTTCTGACCTTATTAAAACCAGTATGTAGACAAGCACTACAGTTGAGTTTAGACATTTCATGGTGCAAAAAAAGAAATATATTATTTATGTTTAGTATGTGTAGTAAAATCTTCCTCTTAAAGCTTCTAACACCCTGCAAAGAGTTCCTACTTTGTTAAAAACAAAGCAGGAACCTCTGAAGGCACACACACACACACCGCGCCAGACACTCAGGTAGAGCTAGATGTTTGTTTATCAGATCACTGGGAGAAGCCCTCCTGGAATGACAGGGGGTGTGGTGCCCTGAGGGAGATCCATGCTCTATTGGACAGTCTAATCAGTTAACCTCAACTCAAATAGGCTTTTTCTCCATCAGTATGGCTCGTGTTGTGCCTCTGGACTAATACACACACACAACCACACGTTCCCGTGTGTTTCTGGTCAGCATTGACCGCCCCTTGTGCACACAAAGAACAAATCATACCAACTACCCGTCGTGTAGCATCTTACTGAATTACCTAAAGGTCAAGAAGTAATGAGGATCTACGATTGGATATTTCGCTCACTGATAACACTGGCAGTGCTCCTATCCAATCCAATTAGACTCACCTGAATGCAGTTGAGACGACGCAACATAAATATGGATAAAATCTAATTACATACAAGTTTCATATCAGGATTATCATCTGGTAATTATATTAACGAATCCAGGCTTTGTTAAGTTGTGCATAATGATTTTATCACTCCTAGTTTGGAAATAATTAACAGCATCTGAATAAGTAATTAACTAATATGAATATTAATAAGGCGTTTTTAAAGTTTTTTTTTTTTTAAAGGAACAGTTTCTACCCACATGCTACAAGGTGGATAAATGTCTTATCTGGTAAAATCAGTTGTCTTTCATAAAAGTCTCTGATGCTTTGCATTCCTCTTCAGGTTGTAAAGTTGTAATACTGCTCACTTTAGAGACTGTCTAATTGCAGATGTGTTTTGTATTTTTGCTTTGCCATTCATAGTTTATTCATGTAAATCTTTGTGTGGTCATCCTGGTAAATGGACAAATGTTTGAGCGGTGTGGCTTTGCTGATCTTCCTGTGGTCCCATAAACTGTCAATCATAACCTGCCAGAAACTCTGGGAAGTGACCACAGAACTCCAATGCTAGTTAGCAGTCTTCATCATTTATATATGAAACCTCACTGCTTAAGATTTATAGATTTGTGGCAAGCTGATTGTCTACAGCAGCCTGGCATTTATCCTAAGTGAATGTTACCAAGCCTCTTGGCTTATTTGTTAGTTACATCCAGGCCAGCTAAATTGGGAAACATTGTTAAACACTACATGTTATCAGCCTTTGGGTAAAGATCTTTGACAATACTGAACTTGAAAATCAGAGGAAAAACCTTGTCTCGTTCCTCTTTTGTTCAGCAGCAAAAAAGTGTTGCTAACAGCAACAGTCTCAAGTGGTTAAACCTCTGTTTCTTCTCTCACCAACACTGTGTTTTAATGTGATTTTAACGTGGCTCATAAATGCTGCTACCTGCTAACCAGACAAAGCATGACTCCTGCAAGTGTCTATTCATGCATGTATCATGAAATCGCAAGTTTTAGAGGTAACAGAAAGCTAAAAAAGCAATAATAATTTGCACAACATTGATGATACGCTACCCATGAATTCTCTGCAGTCACGTGAGCTAACAAGATATGTCTTACACGTTATTGTAGGCATAGTGTAAGATGCAGCACAGTTCTACATATGCATTAGGGGGGTCCCTTGTCTCTATCAGTGATGGAGTCCTTGGCCTGAAAAAAGTTGAAGCATGGTCTTTGGTTACATTAATTTTGTTGGTGAATTTCCCCTACAGATCATATTATTATATTTCTTTTTAAAGGCCTGCTTATTTTGGGGAATATTTGTTTAGGGTTTTGATTTCGCAAGCAAGTTTAGCCTAGCAGAGCAACTTTCAGTAAAAACATTTTACTTTTCATTCATTCATTTCATTGAAACAACTCTTGGACCACCCAAACCATCCTCAATCATCAAAACACTGAATAGAAACTAAAAATTGTTAGTCTAACATCATGGCGTCTGTTGGCGGCCTTTGGTTTAGTAGCCACAATAGCACCTATCACAAACCCAAAAGTTATAATTCTTAGGATTTCAGTCCTGGTTAAGCTGGCAATCATTACTAGTGCTGTTTGGTTTAATACTGGTCCCAGAATTCAGTCTCCAGCCAAACATATAACAAACAATCGGGTGTTTACAGCTGTTTACAGCAGTAGCAGTATCTGCTTAGAGCTGATCCTTGGTTAAAAACAAATTTCAAATCTGTCTTCTATTGTAGAGACATTTTTGATGAAAGATTGTTGTCACCAGTAACCTCAGTGACAACTGCATACCTCCTTCTCAAACAGGCATTCTTGTGAATGCTTGACAATTAAATTCACATTGAGTTTCATCAAGTGCTTGTAGCGTGAAGCAATAGCAGTAGGAAATGTTACAAGAAATTACAGATAGTAATGGTGGATTACACAGAAGCATCTCTTCCTGTTAATATTTTATGTGTGGGTAGATAATTAGAATCTTAAATGAGAATGGCAGACTCCACCACTAACAGTGAAACTATGTTAACCAGAGGTAGTTACAGAATGTAAATACATTTAAAGCCTATTACTGAAAAAATGTCAACCATAAATAGTAGCAGCAACGTAATATAATTTCGTGAAGATCTTCAGGATTAAAACTTTAAATGGCATTGTTTTTCACTGAAGACATTTTGAAATGTCACAGTAGGAAAAGTGCTGCTTCGATTTCAGGTCCTGGTATTGTGCATGCTGGCTCAGTGTCACACTGTCATGGTTTATGGGGACATGAGTAAAACAAAACCACTATTAATGTAAGTAGTAAGTCAAACATGTGTCTTGCGCTGTGGCTCAAACTGTATCAACTCCAAGTTCAATTAATGATCCAGTTTCCTGTGATTTCATTTTGTTGTAGCAGTTTTTTAACACGATTGAATTTTATCAGGTGACAAAGATGCTGGCTGTGGTGGTGATCCTCTTCGCCCTACTTTGGATGCCCTACCGGACCTTAGTGGTGGTCAACTCCTTCCTGGACAAGGCCTACCTAGATACCTGGTTCCTTCTCTTCTGCCGTCTCTGTATCTACCTTAACAGTGCCATCAACCCGGTCATCTACAACGCCATGTCTCAGAAGTTCCGCGCTGCTTTCAAGAAGTTGTGTCACTGCGGCCCTCAGCGTATGGAGAAACCAGCTTCTTACAGCGTGGCGCTAACCTACAGTGTCATCAAGGATACGTCCAATGGGGAAAGTCCCGACCACTTCACTACAGAAATGGACGAGGAGCTAAACACACCGACAGATCAGTATTTACCCACTAGGATCCTGCCAAGTGCAAAGAAGATGCCGTTTGAAGAGCCCTCCCTGTCTGGGAGTGATGTCAAAGCCTGACTAAAAACCTACCTGAAAAGGATTCTGACAGCTGCAGCGTGAAAAATGGCATCGTTAATATTACTCAGACACTTCCAATTTAATTTCTCTGAGGTGTTTTCTCTTGGAAATGTTTCTTTTATTTCGCAAAACCATTTGCCAAAAGCTAAATAGGATGCTGCGAGATGGGCTGACCTATAGACCTTTTAGCATTTTGTATAAAATAAGAGGAGAGAGCATTCAAGAATCTTGGCAAATACACTTTATTGATACATAAATACAGAATTATTCAATCCTGCCTCTGCTCTAATTTCTGAAAACAGGAAACATTAGATATTAATCCAGGATGTGACGTACCTAATCTTCCTGATATAATGCAGAGACACCTTTGAATAAACATTAACCCAAACTGTTACGGGAAAAAGATTCACAATAGCTGTGTATGTCAAGTTTATCCTATAGGTCAGGGGTAGTCAATTATGATTTAGAGACAATTTCCTCATGTACAGGTCCGCAGCATCATCATGTTTAAGTTTCATTATAATTTAGTTATACATTACAGTTATTTTATATATATTGAAGTAGCATTGTCATTGTATCAACATCTGCACTGTGTGAAGTCAACGACTCAAATCAAACAAAGAAAACTATAATTCAACGTCATGTCAACAATATTTATTATCAGTGTAACTCTGGACTCTGGAGAGCTACATACAATAATAAATAATAAATCAAATAAATAAGAAAAAATTAAAATAATTTGACATTCAACTCAGAATTATAAATAAAAAGTACTTTAATAATAATAATAATAATAATAATAATAATAATAATAATAACAAGTTATTGGCTGACTTGGCTGCAATCTTCTGGATTAAAAGCCGGTTTTCGGTGTCAACCTTCCGCCGTTTAGCACACGCCATTTACCATTTACATTGACTCACAATTTGGCTGCTTTTCTCTCTCTTGTCTTCTCACTCCTTTATATTTTTCTCTCTGTCACTGTCACTGCCGCTCTATTCAGTGAAGGCCCGCCCTACCCTGCCTGTGATTGGCTGACATTCTTGCCCTCACCAATCTCAGTCCTCATGCCTAAACCCAACCAACTTGAACCCACGGAGGCAATGAGTAATGGCCAATCAGAGACAGGTAGGATGTCCCTTTTGCTGAGTAGCGGTGTAGAAACACTGTTAGAAAAATGCCAGTCAAAATGTAATCTCCGCCAAAACTGAAGAAAACTCAATGATATGTCGTTTCTGGCTCTGGGTCCGGACAGGACAGACTCTGGGTCCAGACAGTACAGAGTCTGGGTCTGGACCCGGACCGCAGTCCGCCTATTAAAGACCTGTGCTATGCCTATTACAGACCTGTGCTATGATTCAAAGTTTTTTTAAGCAAGCTGCTTCCATCCACATCTTCCTTCCACTCCACTCTAAACAGAACCAGACTGTTGAACCAAACTCTATAATATTTCACACTTAACAGCGAGAGTTTCAGAAGTGAATATCATAGGGCTCAGTGATATGGCAAAACATGTCATCACAATATATATATTTTTTCAGTCTATTTATATAAATACATCACTGTTTCTGTTTAGTTTAGGATTCCCAAGTCAGATGCAGGGCCAGAAAAGTGACCAAGAATTGTATAAGCTGCTGACAAAATATGTATCTAAATTAATTTATTGTACAAAAAGTAACAAAAGAATCTTCAATCCTGTCAGTGTAACCTGAAGAGTGAAAATGTTTACAGCAATGGAGTATGTCTTGGGCCAGTTACTCCATCAGTTAAAATAGTAATCAGTGGCGTCCCCAGACTGGGTGGCCCAGGCAAGAAACCCATCAAGGCCCCAGTAGGTGACTACACATACATACAGTAGATACTGCGTTCAGGCTTGTGAGATGCGTCTCTGTTGCGACCATCTTGCAGAAGTGTTCTGACTTGTTCAAATAGTAGAAAAACAAAAAAATTGTGCTGCTTTTGGCTGTTCTAAAAAAAGACATGACAGGGATTAACATTTTACAGGTGAGAAGTTGTTTTGTAATATTTTACTGTTGTGAACGTGTTGAATTTGATATATCAAAAAGTTATTTTTATGTTAGGCTAACATAAATTTAAGTGACTGTCTCGATACAAAGTTATCTAACTTATCAGATAAAGAAAAATAGATTCATAGTTTTATTCAAGTTATATATCAGTACGATGCGGAAAACAATATGTGTCAATCAACTTTGTCGTTGTATGTGTTATTGTGTTAAGTAGTCCTAAATAATCTATTTTAAAGTGTTAAATCTGTTCCATGTCGCTAATGTGACACCAAACAACGTCTGCAGTTGTCATTTCAAGTCAGAGGACTTTGACAGTACGTGAGCACCCGCCTGATATTCTTCCAAAGAAGAACTGTGTTTTTCTACATTTATATGAAATTAAAGATACATTTGTATTCTTCATCTCTCATATAAACATGCAGCGCTAACTGAATTATTTTCAGTTGCACAAAACTGTAAGATGTGTTACTGATACACTGATACACCGTAGAAATTATTTGTATAATGTAATTTAGCATTTATTTCCAAAATCATGAACAAAATTAAATCATAGCAGCCATTTTACATACATAAGGGAAAAAAATATAGGCCTACTTAGAAACTACGCAGCATAAGTTTATCTTAAATATTATATTATAGAAATATTACTGTCAGCCTACTATCTATATAAGAAGAGTATTTTGGTATTTAAACCCACATTTTTAATTAAACTAATTATCCAAGTGTGCTATTAAAGCACTGTGCTTTAAGTTACATTTGCGCCAACAGGGCTTTAAGTAGCCAAAGTTATGCCACACCTCTGATGTTACCTCATTCATCCACAGCAGCTCTTTACATTTATAGGTCCAGTGAGTAGGATTTGAGGGCATTGAGTGGTAGTAGTTACTGATTGCAACCATCTCACCTCACACTCTCCTTCCTAGCATAAAAGTGAAACTATGGTGGCCACTAAACACACAAAAAAAGGAAAGGTTTGATGTGGATAATATTAGTTTGTGGGTTCAGTGGATAGTTGAGTATGTGCTAGCTTGGGCCTGGCACTCCAAGGTTTACTTATATAGATATTGTGTTGTATTAGCTGTCTTGCTAATGGAACCTCACAAAGTCAGTAGGGCTAACATCAAGCTAGCTGTTTATGGCCGGTAAATACCTTTTAACTGTAGGCGGACTTCTTGTTAAAACCACAACCACAAAAACTTGTTTTTCCACTAAGTACAAAAAAATATATATATACAAAAGATTTAACATGTGAAGACTTTGAATGTGTTTAAAAGGCACAGATAGATGAGTAAAGAAAGTAAAGTAATGAGAAATGTAAGTAATGCTTATTACTTTTTACATTTTAAGTAACTTGCCCAACATTGCATATTGGGTTAACAGTATGTTATAAAACATTCTGTTTATCTATAGTGTGTTAAAGTTTTTAATTTTCTTATCAAGGAAATTTACTCTATATCATCCAGCCTAAGAATAACACAGTATACTCTCTCAGTGGTACCCAGGTTTTACTTGGAGGAGAAGTCTTTACTCTTCTTGTCATGAACCTCCCCACAGAAACCATGTAATTCAAATGAATCCACATGAACAACAACATGACATTTTAATCTCGCTGCTACAGAGAAAGAACAGATTTATTCCATGACCTTTTGGAAAGGTCCATGTAAAGAAAAGGACACGCATTACATACTGTACACTCACTTAAACCCGCCGTGTCAATTTAAAACTCTAATGATTTCTGCAGGGAATACAGTCTTAACAGTGACAGACACACCAAAGCTTTATGTTGCTTTGGTCACTGCGAAGGCAGTGATTGTGGACTGTGTGAGGTGCCAGTGAAGGTCAGCAGCCAGTGTATAATAATGAGGGAAAAATGTGTAACCCTGATGTGCAGACAGAGAGGCTGTTCGTCAAAGGGTCAGATAACTGTCGTAGCAGTAATTCACCGATATTGGCTGAGACTGCAGAGTGCAGCACTTTTCTGTGATTTATCAGCTCTGCAAAACCCACAGAGCAATCATGGAATGTGTAAATAGATCGCAACAAAGTGCCATAGTTGAGTTGGTGCAATCCACAGTATGTATATAGCTCACCCTGCTATTAAAAGAAGAATTTTCCACTCTTTGTTCGAGCTACGTATATATGTATGAATTAAAGAGCACTCAGAGGGAATGAACACTGAGCAAACTAAATGAAAGGGACCTTTTTTGTCTGTACTGTAAAGTTGCTTGAAATTGACTGTGCAGTGCTACGTGAAATTAATTCAATATTGTGTTTTCAAATGTGTGCCAGCGAGTGAATATTAAAGAAAAATAGCTTGTTTCGATCCACTGAAGTTTGTACTTTGTTAAGTACCTCTCATTTCTGCACTTTTATTAATTTCTCCTTTTGTTCTCAGTTGAAACATTGTGACGGAGATGTTTTCTGTTCTGCACGGTGCGCAATTTGCAGCATGAACGTAAGCTTTTGTGATGTGAACACAAAGATGTGAAAATCTGATACCATCTGAGGTGATGCTTTGTGCACAATCCTGTCTCAAGGTAGCTTCTTTTTTTCTGCTCTTGTTGTTTGATGGATTGTTTTGTATTTTGTATTGTTCTTTGTCTATAATAAATAGAAACAATAATTGCAGCGCCTTGTGAATGGTGCATGATTACTACATTTTAATGTCTTGTAAGATTATCTCTTTTTTTTCTCCTCCTCCGTCTCTACTGATCTATTACCAGCAGCCATTGAAGAAACTGCCTCATCCAAGACCGCCATGAATCAGGCACAGATAGCTTCTGCATGAGCTACAACCACATGATGACATCAATCTGAGGGGCTGATGGCTTTATTTTGAAGTCACTCAGCATGTGGTGGCCTGCTTCGACACAAATCCATCTCACTGAAGCTATCAGAGGCCAACTGTACTCCAAACACAAACAATATGACACCCCGGCATAATTTATATTCAGCTACTGTAGGTAATGCCGCTCTAAACCTCACTCAATTTGGGTAAGTGATAATGCTAACATTAGAGTATAGCATATATTGCAATAATTACCCATGCAATGTTATGAAGCTGGAAAGAGCCTAATGTGCTGGGGATAATGTCCTTGGAGCACAGAGGCACTAATTGGCGACTGCTGTAACATTTCATCAGCTGCGTGCACTCCAGTCGTAAATTTGAAATGGCACACACATTTTATGTTCAAACTGGAACCTGAAATAACACTCAATATTTATTGATGTGTGTGCTGTAGATAGGAAATGTTTCTTCCACAAGTACACACTATGTGCAGTCATGAACTCAGACAAACATTGCAAAAACATGCAATAGACAGATAGATAGACCTCACAGTATTCACTGGATCTTGCAATGCAAATTAGTTTGATTGAAATTGTCAATCCTTCCAGGATTTCACAGGCTTATTTGGGATCGTTGCAACCTAAAATGGCTGATTTCACATCAGTTTTTCTAAACACGTTTCAATGTTTTTAGAGGTTTTCTCGCACGTGATGCATTTCTGTAGATTAAACAGCATATTAAAACGTGCCAGGCAACATTTTTCTGCATAGTATGTACTTTTTTCTATACTTTTTACTAGTTTCTGTACATACTTTTACTATATCACGTTGTAATTTAGACATTACTCCACTAATGGCAGCAATAACCATCACATGCATACTTAAAAAAGAAAAGAAGAACAAGAAACTGTGAAAGTATGACAGTATAAATAGTGAATAGTGCTTCTGGGTCTGAAAAGTGAAGCCAAGGAGCTATCCTCTCCAGCTCCACACACTGATCCAAATATGGTCACGTTTGGTTCCAAAAAACCAAGATAGCGACAGCCATAATGCCAAACTTGAGGCTTCAAACCAGTAGTCCACAAACCAATGAGTGATGTCATAGTAGGTTTACACTTGGTTGGGATCTGATGTGGAGTCTGCCATGTCTCTTAGCTGAGTGATGGCAACAATTTATCGCTCTGATGACCGCCTGATCTAACACAGCAGTCTGATCCTGGCTTAAGAGAGATGGAACAGTGGACTCACATCTCCCCAGACACATCAAAATAAATGAAAATATACTCCATAAAGTCAAAATGAAACTACATCCTTTCCCACTCTTATTTTCTATTTCCATATTAATTGAAATGTGACTAAAATGCCCACCAATGTGATGCTACCACTGAGAGAAGTATTTGTCCTCAAGCAACAGATTTATCCTCAACCTCTTGTGTATAACCTAAAAGTCAGAGATCCATCAAACGTACACACAACACAACATATACACAACATGATCAATATATTAGAGAAACAGCCAAGCAAGGCGTTCCAGTGGGTAAGTAGGAAAATGTCAACACTGTCTATTGTGTGTCTCAAGGTTGCTGAAATGGAGGCGTTATACTTCACTAAATGGGATTAAACTACATTGAAGCACCAGTTACAGTTTTCTTTCATTTTTAAACCATCCGCCCAATGTATTGGGATAAATCTGTTCAATTATCCTGTGAAAGGTGGTGGTTCCAGTAAAGATTTACTGGCCAGAGAGAGCCACACTGAATTGGCAAAGAATTAGAGATCCAAACGGGTGAAAATGAGACATTGAGCAAGGCTGAAGTGGCTGAGAGGATGAGACATCAGAATAAAAGCCTCAGCAGTGGGCAGCTGCACCAATGAAATAGCTCTGGCTCTATGAACCTTATTTATTTGCCTGCCTCTGCCTTCCAGCCCTATTATGTTTGGAGTGCTGTACATTTTTATGTTCATTTTGACGAAGAGGAAGAAGAAGGGAAATGATGCTTCCGCCATCAGCAGAATGCCAACAAATTTGCATGAGAAAAGAATATCTCTGTGATGATGAGCATTTACAATGTCCAACAATTCGCTCTGACATTGAATTTGTGGTTCTCATTCCTTCTCTACAGTTCATTTCCATACTTGCCATTTTATTCAGCCATTCTCTAGATAATTAGCTTTGGATTGAGAAGATAATACCAGTTGAATGTGTTTTCACTCAGTAAATCTGTGTTTTATCATTTCTATGGTGTAGAGAGCAAAACAGCTGACAAACTGTAGACATTATCTGGAAATGTACAGTACATCTCACATTTTCAAGCTTGTTTTTTCTCATTATAAACCATGTTGGATCATGATGTGCATACACACGAGGAGAACTGCATCTGACATTTCCTTCCAACTCAGTGCGTGATATGAGATTTTATCGTCTACCGGCTTGACCCTCGAGAGCTGATTTCTGGAAGCAACGAGGGCTCGGATAAGCGACACAAAGCAGGGTTCAGTTCAACAATGTCGGGAGGGGGAGTTTTTAATTCTTTATTATTAACCATCACCCGACTGATAAAACAAAATCAATTTCCCCCTGCACAACATTTCTCATTATCCTCTTCAAATTTCATCAGAATGTTAGACCAGCTAAACTGAAAACACTGATAAACACATTGAGCATTGAGATACTTCAACTAGCTTTCTCACTGAAGCTAACCTTCACTGGCCAATGCATCTAGTGTTAATCCTTATATTCAGTAAGTTATATATTATTGCAATTGCAGTTATGTAAGGAAGTGTTAACTTGAGGAATGGTATCTTGACTTCACCTGCTCAATGAATGTGGAAGGCTAAGAGAAGAGAAAGCCTGACAAGTGGGGTCAGAGAGTTGCTGGAATTGCGTTCTAAAGTGTTCAGGCCCACTTTAATTCATTGTTATAAAATACCTAGCTTGGTTACAAATGAGAATTGCATAGAACAGCTTGTACAGACAACAGTCAAGGTCAGATTAAAAGGCTATATTCACAATTCAGGTCGTGATGACATTGTAACAGGGAAAGAGAAATATTTTACAACACTTGGTCTGTCTAATTTGTTCGACATGCATGAGCAGTCATCAACACAAACCAATTAAGGTGGAAATGTGGCCTTGAAATTGATGTTTTAATGTAGCTGCTGAGTCCAACAAGCACTGCAAGAAACACTCAACAAGAATCTGTTGTTGAGAAAAAGCATTTACGCTTGACTTCACCGAGTCTCCACCAGAACACAATAATTACTTTAGGATGAGCTATTGAGCTCCTGTATGCAGGTGTCAAAACAAAGGAAACAACCACAGTGTGACTTATCAGGTTTTTTGAGCATGTTGCCTGTTCATCACCTCACTCTGTCCCCTCAGCATGCTTTGTTCTGAGTACACTGCTGAACTTAAAATTATTTGGTACAGTCACAACGATGCAGCCTGGTTGTGGGCTCATTATTGACCCGAGCAGCCTCAACTCAATGAGACAAGTGTTCAAGTACAACAGTTTCCACACTGAGTACAATCAATACAATCAGTGCACAGTTAAAAGCTTAATTTACATCTTAATAGCAGGAGAAAAAATGATGAAAGCTCATTGTATTTATAATGAGAGACAATTTTATTTCTGTTCTGACATAACTGTTTCAGTCATAATAGCTTTTTCTGACTAAATGAATATAATTAATTCTAATATAGTATTTCAGAATCTTCAACACATTGGGTATTTTGACACTGAAGTGAAACCAGAGCTTCCTATTTGTAATAATAGAAATGACAAAAAATCCAGCCTTCAACATGAGCTAACGTTATGCCATATGGTTCACTTCCTATGTTGTAGTTTTTATCATTTGTAAGACATTACTGTTAATGTGATAATGCCAATAACATCAGAAAAGGGGACACAGTGACACAGCTACCTATCCAAACAGTATACACCAGTATACAGCTAACAATCAACAAAAAAGTAAGTGCTCAATTAAGGAACTTTCATGAATATACAGTATAAAGCGTAGATGAACTTAACAGCTGAGCAGTTTCTGATGCAGTACTTGAGTTACAGTATACATTTTACTGTAAAATTACGGGTTCTCAGTTATTCAGTGTCCATAAATATGTGATGATATCTGCACATAGATGAAAGTATTGCTTTATGGCCACATAAAAAAGATAACAATGCCAAAAATATAAAATTGCTGATTTATATTACCTGGTACAGACCACAGAGCAGGAGGTTAAAAACACAGCAGCCAATCACAGGGAGGTCAAGGAGATCAATGCGATGGAACAATTGCTGGTGTTCTCTCTCAAACCACTAAGGGCACCAATGTCAGTTACCATTTACCTGTTGATTGGCTGAAAAGAAGAGTCCTCATGGGATTATGGGTTGACCCTTTGTCCGACACTCACTTCGGCACTTGCTTCCCTTTGAGGCTGATACCAGCGTTTACCAGTTTTAGAGCTTTTCGGTGACTCAAAGCACAAGTACACAAGAACAAATGTCACTTCTTCTAGTGAGACAATTTCATAACCAAAAACGATCACGCTGCATGAATCATGATGACATTTCTACAAAGCACCTTTAATTTAGTGTACCTTGCTGGATGATTTATGAACCCCTTTATGGACTCTTTATTTTAAAGTGCAGTTACTTTAAAAAGCTTTTAGTTTAAAAAACAATACAAAAATAAAGAAGAAAAAGACAGCAATAGACCCATCTCATGACCGAATCTCTCATACAGTTTAGTTCCTGTAGAAAATGTTTGTAGTAAAATGTACAATAATCTTGAGTTATCCTCAATAAAGTGCAGAATAGCTCTAAGACAAAAGCTACAACAAACCATAATGACACATACAAGTACCAACCGAGGCATGAAAAATCCTGAGTGAAAAGGGGAAAATAAGACCATGCAGGCTAATGTTTCCATCACCTCAGCCTATCAAATTGTGAACAAAAAGAGAAAGGCCGTGGCATGAAAGAAGCCACGTAATCACAGCTTGTTTCTAAGGCTCACCAGGACATCTCTCGCAGGAGTGCAGCCTTTATAAAACATGTCAGTGGTCGATAAGACCGGGGGGGAGGAGGCTGAAAACAATTTGTGGCAGATGAGCTACTCACTTATGTAGGCTTTGTAGAGAAGGTTATTACAGGAGTGTCATTTATGCAACACTGTCACACAGATCTGTGAAATTAGCACTGAAATAAAGGAAGCATGTCTTAATGTCAAGATAAACCATGAACTGGATGATGTAGCACAAAATTACAAACTTGACATCTCCATTACTTTTTTGTCAGTTTAATAAAGAGGAGTAACTTCTTTTTGTTTAATGTACAGTACAGCTACTTTTAGGGAAGATTCCATCTATTTTCCGGCTAATATTTAATGCATGTGCAAACACAAGAGCTATTTGAGAGGCAGAAAGGAAACTGAGCAATACAAATTTAGGGTCAGCTTGGGACAGACTCAGAGCTACTGTTGAGCTAAATCACAGAGCAAAGAAATGGGTTATTTGAGGGCTTCATGTCAACAAGTTTTATTAAAGATTTGATGTCCATAAATTTAGCAAAGAAACTGCTGCTTTCAGTCCACTGAACTCTTTTGAGTCTTTTCATCTCTCCCTTAGACAGCTGTATGCCGATCTACTGTGCTGATCAATTAGACTCTAATCTTTATTAATTTGTCATTCTGTCAAAAGTGTCCCTAATTAATGTAAATCTGCAGTAGTTCCACACAATTTGTATACTACACCAGAGGGTTTACTCCTGTATTCCTGCGTATTCCTTATGTATAGTTATGCTGTTTGTTTCACCCTGCATTGTTTTTATTGGTACTGCTACAAATAAAAGTGAACCTGAACTTGAAAATCAGTTGTACCAAAGCTAACTCATATTAAATCCAAAGATCTTACACAACAAATGTGAAACTACATTAGTTCAGTCACTCCAGCGCTGTGAAGAGGATGGTAGCATTGTGCAAAGCTGAATCCCAAAACCAATATCGAGCTGACAGACTTTTACAAGCATACAACAACATAACACTAATGCATTTTTGCTTCTCTCATTTTTTCATTTTCCTGCTCAGGATAAACCAATGAGTTCCTCTGCAGTTACTTCAGGATCCACTTCATATCTTTTGCAATGCATTTAAACCAACCAACAAATGAAACTCGTATCTTGATTTACGTGACTTACACATGGCATCCTTTTCTTTTGGGTTCCCAATTTTATTATTAGTTTTATTTTTATAGCATTCACCACAAATATTTTAAAATTTTAATGAAGTACCTGATCAAAACTCTCGTGTTGCATTTGTCCAGTAACATACAGCTAAAACATTTGGTGTTAATAATAATTGTAAAAATCTGAAACTAAAATATTCTGCTTCACTCATTACAGTTCAATGTAAATGAACGTAAAAAACATCAAGTGACATAGTATAAAGAATGAGAAAGTCTGTGACTGGAGGAGGTCAGAGTGGACAGATGGGTCAAACAAACACAGGACTGTGGACAGTGGACTCAAGACACCTCTGTTTGTTTCCAGGGTGAAACCAAAAGTCAACGTTGATTTATAGGTTACGTATGTCACTTCCTTAACATGTTTAACTCACATAATGAACGTAACGAAAAATCAAAACAGTTTCCTAAACCTAACCAAGTAGTATTGGTGCCTAAACTAAATGAAACACAATGTCACAATGTTTAATCACATTTATTGTTGTTACCATGATGACAAAGTGGCTTTATCTTTACTTACACTCAAACACTCATAGTATGCGTCATTAAATGATATGCGGAAAGCTAATAAAAGGTGTTAAATGACACAGAAAAATGTCCTTAAAAGTAAGCGCAGCAGTGTTGACAATGTTAAAATGTTAAGCAGGAATAATGTTTACTGTACTCCGTCTTAGTTTTAGGTAATAGCATCCTACTGTACTATTTGCTAGTTAGAAACAAAGTAAGAATATTTCATTACTTTCATATTTCAAACTCTAGCATGCCTTAAAATGTTCAACAGGTCTCTGTATTGCATGACAGACCAGCTGTAATGAATTCAACTCCTCAAGACAACATTTGGAAGTTGGAATTCCTCAGCAACTATCAGTACTGTCGGTATGCACTACCAGTTTAAACTCATAGTCGACATTATCCAGACATTATCGAGATAGTAAGTAAAGTCAAACAGCAGCAACAACAGACAGCTGAATCACCTATGTCAGTTGCACTGTAACAGTGCTTTCTTTCTCTAACAGGAGCTACCTCAGGATATGAAGCAAGCTTTTGTGTTTCCTCAGCTGGTGCTCTAGATTCTGTTCCTCACATGTGAAAAGTGCCATATGGATGTGCATTGAGCTTCAGGTCATTTAGCTCCCATCTGTGAGGATGCTCTGAGGTTGTACAGTTCAAACACCACAGACCTGTTCCTTGTGAGCATAATGATTTGTGGGTATTTGCTCATGATTGTGGCTGGCAGTGTTTATCAGCTGTAAGCTGAGTCAGTGATTGTGATTGAAAATTTCCATCATCTTGTAGATATTGCTGATAATAGAATTATTTGAATTTCTTTATGCCATTAATCAATATTAACGTCATCCAACAATAATGCAGGTACTATTATAAATGAACATAATTACACAAGCATAAAAGCATCATTGAGACTTTATCAGGCCATTTAAATATTTGCAGCTGAATATGCATCTTGCTTCTAAGAAAAACATAGATAAGAAACAGAAAAACAATACAGCACAGAAGAGACCTGTGTCCATTGACTTGATGGGAGCTGCGCCAGGTGTGTGTGTGTGTGTGTGTGTGCGTGTACAGCACAGCACATTTCATTTCCAGCTCACATTCCCATCATATTGCTGACAGGGTGAGCAGCTAGGAGCCTTCCTGACCTTGGCCCTGCCTTTCTCCTTTTGACAGATGAAGGAAATGTTGCTGAGCAACAGGCTAGCTGTCCTTTCCAGACAGATTCTAAGAATATAAATAGTATAATATATACTTTTACTTTTGGTTGAAGGAAGGGCAGTGGTAGGTCTTTTAACTTTGTCCCACTCCAGATTTAATTTTTATATTACTCCTCCTTATCGTAAAAAGGTTATTCAGCAGCTATTTTTCATAAATGTGGTGCAGCTCTATTTGTTTTGTGTCCAAAGAAAATATGAATTCAGTCCTTGTTTTTTTTTTGATAAGATTATATATAAACTCCCACCACCCTTCCCACACACACACCTACAGCTGACCTTCACAAGAGCAGGCTTCACATGTGAGGGCTGAGCAAATGAAAGTAAAGATAGGAGCAGGTGAGCAGTAGAGAGCGTCTTTCATTCAGAGGACCACAGCTGGATGGACATTACCTTGGTCAGACCTCTACACAGTCCCCCTCTATTAGATTCAAGGCCATATACCAGATCAGTAAACAATATTTGCATAAGATCAGACAACAATAACCAAGGACTCTGTGAAAAAGCTTAATATGCAATGTACTGACTCACTCCTGAGCGTTTATCAGAACTCACCCTAAAGGTTATTTGGCAAGTATGCAGCACAAAAGGACATCTCACATCACATTTCATATTCAGGGCTTTCATGATGAAAGTAGTTTTGTTGTTTTTGTTTTTATTTGTCAGGGGTCGTTTCGCAGTTCCAGCTGGGTTAAAGCATTTCTGACTTTGCAGCCAGATTTTTATTCAAGCATATGACTGAACACACTGTTTCATATTTTTAATATAAGTAAATGTTAGCTCCTTGTACTTTTTGATTGGTTGTTGTGACAAATGTCACTTTTCAAGGTATCCTTGTCACCAATTATCTAGTACATCACTAAATAGGAATATGTTCTCCAGATGAGTATATTGTTTAGGGCTGTAGCTCACATTGAGGTCTGTAGTATGTTTCCTGGTAATTTTAAGGTTTTAGAAATCCTGTAGCACTTTACATCCTACAATTACAAACTGGTAGATGTTTTACAGGCTGATTGCAGTATGTTCAGAAAATATTAATATATAAAAGGCATGTGTATCTACTTATTGAAGCCTATAGGAGACCTTTCTTTGGCAAATAAAACATGTTCTTTCAACATTATTTTATTAAAGAAAATATATCAAGCTGCCACTGTATGTATAAATACATCAATGTTAAATTCAAATTCACATTAAAAGTTTCAACTTTTACAACCTGACATTTTTCTGTACTTTATGCTGTAGACACAATAGCGACTCCTTCAAAGGACTGAGTCTTTCTTTACAATTTTTTTGTCCTTGGTGGTGAGATCAAACTACACTCAACAAAAACAGAAATACAACACTTCGGTTTTTGCTCCAATTTTTCATGGTTTGAAGTAAAAGATCAAAACACAAAACATTTCTCTCAAATATTGTTTCCAAATTTGTCAATAGGTGTGTCAGTGAGGGCTACATTAGTGGGGATTACAGTACATTACTACAGTAATATACCAAAATAAGTAAGTGATTTATGAGTAACTTCAATGGAAAATAGAAGGACAGAATGATGGAAGATAACATTAGATTTTTAGAGTGACAAAGGAGGTGCCTTAATCAAATAAGTGCTAGTCCCAATCTGGGAGGTCCAGGATTCTGTTCCAGCAGCATCCGGCACAACCCGAGCCCTGGATCTGATATTTTCATCTTAAATCAGTTGCTACAGTTGTGAAGACTCTTTTTATGCAGGCTGGCATGGCACTCCTGGTCTCTGATAAACATTCTCAGCAATTTTCTTGTTATAATGGGCTGATTATCTTATTATCGTTAGATAACAAAGCTTGTTTTCCCGAGATAACAAACTAATTAACTTGTGATCTCGATATTAATTTAAAAAAAGCAACTGCAAACAAAACTCCTCTGTTTCCATAAGTAAGTCTTGACGGTGTACAAAATACTTAACCAAGACTATAATCTAGAATTCCATGATTTAGTCTCTAAAAACTGCACATACACAGGGCTAACACTGCAGAATGGGGGTTTCTTAACGTTACTAGCTACAGTGTGATTTAAATAACTAATAACACATAATTGCTGTGTGTTCAGGCAGAAAGGAAATGAATTGTAAGCTAGCTGGTATTGGACACACCAACTGTGTGTATGGGAGTTTACCTTTGCGTGTATTTCTGCCTGACTGAAATCACCAGGAAGTCGTTATTATTTTCCTGCATTTCCTAATGTGTCTCCTTTGTCCTGTCATGTTTGTATGTTGACGAAGCGCCAGGATATCTGCATTATATCTGTTTCATTGTTTTATTTTCATTGACTTTGGTTGTAGTTGCTTTGCCTCTAAAATTTGCCTGAATTCTGTCTGGACGCATACTTAGAGTTGATCTCTTTGCCTCCCACAGGCAAAATCAATGTTTATTCTAATCCATGAGCACATATCGTCAGAATCTGATTTTCTACAGTTAATATATGACTCCAGTTACCTTGTCAGTCTTGCAAAATGTATGTCTATTGTAACCTTTCAGTTCTGTTGAGCTGACCTATGTCAGGGCATGTACACCCTTACATGTGTACATGCTCACAGAACTGACAGTCATGTCAAAAATGACTTCTCCGCTCAAAAACAAGAGATGTTGCTTCAGGAATCTCCTCCAGCCTGCAGGTTAGTTACTTCTTTATCAAAAAGACGAATCAAAAAGGTCAGACAGTGGAGACAGGCTCAGGTCTGGACATGCTGGATCCCTCCATTACAGACGAAACCTGACTGAATTCCTCGGAATACCTTCTAAACATAAACTGCACTGACAGATAATTGCATGGATGTGTGGGAGTCAGGAGGGTGGCATCTAATTCGCAGTAAAATAAATAGTATTGACCAACTTGCTTGTCTGGCCCACCTGAAATCAAATTATTGAATGCCATACAGCTCTCAGAGGCCAGCACTCTGTTCCTGCAGCGTTTGTCATTGTATGTGAAGTACATATGATTACATAAGCCTGGTGTAGCTGTGTGTTATCATAGTAGTTCTAGTAGTAACTTTTCTACCATAAAATAACAGATTTTAAATCATTTTGATGCTACACTGACTTGTAATCAGGTGAATGGTGTCTCTGCCATTCCCACTCTGTGTCCCGTACGCCTGTTTCTGCAATATGTAACAGGTAGGATCACCTTCAAGAAGTATGTAATGCTTTGACTGACTATTAAGTCACACAGCATCAAGTATTTCAATGATTTTCGTGAAACTGGATCATATTTTATGCAGAAAACGTTCTCTGGTTTTCCCGCTGCCCAGACTGTGAGCTCAGGGCACCGAGGGAGCGTTTGTGTTTGTACTACAGACATGGGGAATGCAGACAGGGAGCAGAGCCAGTGTAATGCCAGAACTAGAGCTGGGCAAGCAGGCAATGTATGGTAAGCGTCCAACAATTATCCAAGTGATAATAGAAAATACAAACATTTTATAGAAGCTCCGCATTTGCGTTATCACCCAAAGCTGACATTCATGTTTTATATTGCATAAAATATTTAAATAATTTGTTGTGTTGGTATACTAGTTGAAATAAGGCAATGTAAAGAAATACAGCACCAAAGAGATAAAGTTATCAAAAAAGACGACATGACTAAAATCTGCAAAATGTCTCTCCTTGTGCCTCAAACAGTGAAACTTGTGAAGGTGATCATGTTGCATGTAGAGCCGCTTTAAAGAGATACACATGGTTCACTGTTTGTTTATGTATCATTCCACAACACAGGGCTGTACAAAGAAGTGTATGAAAAAAAATATAGTTTATGTATTTATGGAGGAGGATTAGTTGAGAAGTCTCACAGCCTGAGGAAAGAAGCTGCTCTATAATCTGTTTGGTCTAGTACATTGGTTATGGAATGGAAAATTATCAACAGGAGATGAGGGTCTTAATAATTTTATAATAGTCCCTCGGCATGTCTCAGAAGTATAATTTTGTTTTTCTATTTTGCATGCAAAACAAAATAGAAAAGGGTGAATTGTAGATAATAGTTAAACAGCATTCAGACTGCATAATCACCAACAGATTGAAAACGACTATAAAAACACTGTCTCAGTCTGTCTGTCTTTATTGCTGTGCATACAGATCATGTTCACTCCAGTCAAACCTACAAAATAATATAGACTTTTTTATTCAGATCATATATTTTATTGGAGGCATCGTACCAGATCTCTCTGTCTCTCTTTAATCACCTGAGGTGCTTGCTCCAGATTTCCAAATAGAGGCCGGGCCTGACTTTCAGCCCTCTCTTTGTGAGAAAGCTGAAATCTGGTTTAACTCTGCCTTCTGTGTTTCCTGCAGCTGTTTCAGCGGCTCCACCTCAGTATCCAGTACCACCTTCACTCTTTTGAGTTTGGTGTTTCTCTTTTCCTCTTGGCTCAAGAACAGTTGGAGTTCAAGCTCAGAGGCAATCACTGGATCCTAATGCACTGAATGCTTTCTCGATAGTGGGGGGCAGTCGGTGTTGCAAGGGGTGGCCAAAGATGGACCATCTCACTCACCTCTCGCCAGGTCAGCTTGGTTGACTCTGCTGTCTGCTTGGGCTTGCTGGTCGGCTGGGTCCTCTCCGTTTCTGGCTGCAAGGCTGCTGGCACTACAGGCTGTTCATTTTCTGCAGTCTGGTTGTGATCATCACTATGTAATGCTGCCTTGTTCTCTCTGTAGAGGTCAGCAAGTCTCTCTTCCCAGCCACTACTGGCTGCCATGTCCTCCATGCTGGCACAAGTTTGTTGTACTCTTGATAACAACTCTGTCGTGTCAGGTGAATGTCAAGTTGTCTTCCTGATGTTTTTTTAAGGTTCTTTACGCATCGCGTCATAGTAAATCCTTTGTGGTGACTTTGATGTACTGACTGTAGTGGTCTTACTGGTCTCAAAGGGGAATTCCAGGCCATTACGTGAGTAAAAATTTCGAACATGACCTTTTACTGAAAATCCTTTAATAATTTATTGCAGAGCCCATTCAGAAATGCAGTTTCAGACTTTGTGCCTTGACTAAGATTGAGTACCTTATAAAACAGAAGAGATGGCACATTGTAGAGGGAGTCCCTGCTTTTACGAACAAGATCTTGTCTTTAGTGAAAAGGGAAGGGAAAATGACAAATGGTGGCTGATTTGACTCAGTTGGCCAGCAGCTTCTATAATTGCTCTGGATAGCAATTTTAGCTGAGTGGAGAACTGACCTGTCTCCCTGGGTTTTCTCACAAATCATGTTAAGTGATGTTAAGAATGTTAAGTTCAAGCCGAGAAGAAACAAACCCACAGTTCTGTTCATTTAAATCACATTATAAATAACCTCTTTACTGTATGCAAACTTTATATCCAGTTACATTGAGCCTGATTTGAGGCAAAATGTTATATTCGACATTCATTCTAAATAAAATCTAAACCACTTAATTAAACACCAAAACAGCATTGGCTATAACTACAACCCATGTACAGTAACTTATAACTAATTTAAACAGCCACTTAATTGCTACTGACCTATAGACAATAAGTGATAGCAATATATTTCCAAATATCCAATATCCCAAAAGAATTCAATCACTGTTTGTGTAGTGATGAAGAAAATATACACTGACATATAGAAAACTTGAAGCCAAGTGGTATCCGTCTGGGTCTAGCCTGTAACCCCTATTGAGCTGGGCCCTTGATCAAGGTAATACACATTGGGGGCAGTGTAGACTTGCTAATTGAGCAACCAAGCAACGTCTAGGAAACCACCCCAACCCTATTGTTTAGGTCTTGAACCTTCTTCTCATACATGTGTGTATTCTTACCTTTTGCCTGTCTGGCTCCAACTTCCAGACCTCATGTAAATGTCTACCTTTTGTTACCTATCCCCCTCCTTTCCCCCTACCCTTTGTTGCCCAATCCCTTCCCCACCTTTTGCTCCATCCCTATTTACATATTGTGTAACCATGGCTGTTTTCTGTATAAAAGTGTTCCTCTTCATTTGCTCATGGTCAACTCACTGGCTCAGATACCCTCTGTGACCGTCAGTTCACCAGTGTGCCGGCATGCTTTTTAATAAACACACCACCACAGCAAACATCTCAACTGGACTCGATGATTTCTTCGACAGTAGTAAGGAATGGTTTAGTTTGGGCTGATTCATTTAATGCTGAGATGTCACGTATTTGGCTATCTATCACCAGGGCTGAATCCTGCCTTTTGCGTTTACCAAAGGCGATATAAATATGGACGTCGTATCCGTGATGTCACCCACAGGTTTTTCTAAAGAGCTGTGTGTGAAGCTCAGTATGTGGTGACTCTAGTCGTTGCCATCTTGGCAGTTCTGCATCTGTCGCCTCCCGGCTAATCTAAAAATGGGCAAAGACGTGAAGTGTTGTTGGTGCTGAGATGGTCTGCATGAAGCCTGGGTGCTCAAAAAAGCCACCTGTCAATCAAAGCGGCCATGCTGTCAATTATGCATAACTTTTAAGCCTTCATATAATTTAAACAGATGAGTTAAATAGAAATTCAGCCTCAGTACAGTTGTCATTAACAGGGAAATTAGCTATAGAGTCCAAAACTGTTTTTTGTATCAGGCTGTAAACATGTTTATTTCTGATATTTTAATATGGGAGCTTATGGAGATTGACTCTGTATTCTGTAGCGAGCTTCAAGTGTCCATTCGGGGAACTGCAGTTTTTGCTGCTTGGCACAAGTTAGCTAGCTTAACCACTGTCTGGTTTTGTTGTGTAAGTTTGATTTCATGACTTCCTGTTGTTGCATGCTGGCTCTGTGTGCCCTCTGCCATCTGGGTTACACTTATTTCGCTCATATAATTAATTTGCCCTTTCACAAAATTGCAAAGGCCCACCTATTGCATTTAACTGCTAAGGACCCATTTTTCTCAGAGGTTAAAAAAGCAGAGCCAAAAGAAGAGTACATATTGGTCCAGAGCCTGGTCTAGTTGGCTCACAGTGTATTTTAAATGCATTTATATTCTTCTCTATTTGATGACAAAGTGGGAAGAGTTTTACATAGAATCTTGCATCGGGCCTCATCAGTGAAGTCTTTCTGATCAACAGCAGACATAATCTCTAACACAGTTACATCCATTGTACTCGGTCTCACGAAAGATGCTTGACTATTAACTTGCTTAATAATGTGAACATATTATACAACATTTCTTTGTGACAGCAAAATAATTGCATCCAATTTTGTGAATGACATTTACGTATTCAGGATGGGCCGAATACAGAATCATGTTCTGCATCGGCTTATTAAAATGACCGAATATGGCTTTGCCATTACATTTTGTGTAAATAACCTTTTTTTTCAATTACATCAAAGTGATAATTACCTGTGAAGAAAGGTCGGGACTAATCACGATGTTTCCACTGTGAACTGTGAGCCGGCACGAGCAACTTTTGTGTCTCTTTTTTCATCATTTTGCTAATTTAAAAAGTAATTTATTTAATGATACTCATCACCAAAGCAACGCCTGGGCATGCAACAGTTACTTCACCAGTATGTTTTTTGTTTTTTTTTGTTTTTTGAAAAACAGGCAGGCATGAGTTTTCCCACTCCACTCTGACGCAGTACACATTCATTCGATATTTAAGAGGATTAATGTGTAAGCTATAACCAGAATTATTGTTTATGAATGTATGAAAATAAAAAAAGTTTCCAAGACTTAAGATTTGATTCATAATGGTGCTGGAGGAAGAATCAGGGGCTCACCAAGGTGATTCATTCTCTGCAGACCATGAATATCTTTATCAATCCTTCCAATTAATGCAGAGTGATGAGTGGTGGTGAGAAGTGGTGGGCTTCACTAAGCCACACAGTTGGTGTGGCTAGAATATCTTGGCTTGTTTTCAAAATTGAATTATTTACATTTTTTTCGATCTTGTGTTATACTTCACGATCTATCACTGCATTTGATTTTGATTCCTGCTTCTCATGAGGACCCTTCTTAGACGATCCTTCAATGTGAAATAGGGGTTAAGTATGATTAAATCAGTTTATGTTCTGGTCCTGTCATCATCTTCAGTTTGATTTACCATCTGAGATTTTATGTTAATATCGTGCTGTGAGACACTGACAGTGTTTGATAAATGGAGCATTCACGGTTTTTACTGAACTTCATTCAAAATGATTAAGAGCTTTTCAGACTAGCCAAACGCAATCCGTTCAATTTAAGGACTCAGCCACTGCATCACTGCTTCTCTCCCTGTTCCAGCGTCCCAGAGGAGTTGCCTGTCAACTCTGCTGCACTGGCTCCTTTTCAGATTCAGGAGGGAGCGCTGGGATGCACCACTACCTAATTGGCTTTTATGACAAGAAAGTTACTCGATGCCATAGTAATTAAGGCATGTGTATGTAAAAACTACACAGCCAGACTGAAGTTATCTATCTACCCATTTAAATGGGAAGTCTTATTTCAAGGATTTTTCTCTTTTCCTCTGTTGCAAGTAAGGAATTTCCCACCTGTAAGACAATATTTTTTTATCACACTGAAAACCATTTCAAATGTGAGGAAAGATTTTTGGGACTCACAAGGGATTTTGGATATTTTTCCACAAGCAAAAACAACTGTGTCACATGTAACATCACACAGGAAGCACATGTTGGTTATATGTTACAGGTGAAACTGCATGTCACACGATGAATGAAATGACGAATTCACATAAACTGTAGCTAAATGTGGCTTTTGAATTAGTCACAAAAATAAAAGTATAATAGTAAAAAGTATATTATGGAATTAAATGATACTGTGCTACCTCATTACGGTCAAAGTGTGTGTTTACTGCTATATTTGTTCATGGCATATGAGTGTGTTTGATCACTGCGCCTCACTCTAGCACGCTCTTGTCATGCATTAGTATAATGCAGACAGCTGCAAATACAAACAGGATTATTTAAGTAATTGTTAAAAGACATGGAGTGTGAGATAAACATGAATGATGCAGAATTGTGTTGTTTGTAGTTTTTTTGCCATCCAATGAAGATTTATATTCTAGGCATATTGTATGTATGCATCTTTTAAACCAAAAGAAGAAATAAAATTGAGTCTTGAGCATTTCACTGAACTTTCGTACAAATTTCTAATCAACATTATGGATCACTAAAGAAAACACTGTACTCGAACAGAGCAGAATCAGATGAGATAGAGCAACGTTTGGGTTTCATGGATTTTTTCAATCCGTCTTAATTAAAATGAATTGTTCTCTTCTCCTGAATCAATACATTCCACGCATTTCAGCATTAAAGGTCTCTCTCTTTTAATGCAAATAAAGCTGGTCTGAAGGAGACTTACAGTAGTTAGTAGTCAGTGCAGCTGAGTAGTAGAAGAAATTGGATTTCTTCCTTCCTTCTTTTTTTTAATTCTCATTCATTCCTTTCACCACGTTAGATTGTCATGTTATTTGTCATTGTTTTTTTGCTTATTAGGCAAGCAATCAAAACCGATCCGACACATCGGATAGACAGGATGTCCATCTATTTTTTTCAAACATAGTTTTCATAGTTTATTGGCTGATGTTGATTGATAGACATGAGTTATAGCTGCAGCAGGGAGGGAAGACAGACAGAGGCCGCTCACCAAGAAACACCATTTCAGGCCTGTACTGTATGTCTGGATTGTCAAACAGTGCATCAGCATGATGGCTAGAAAACCACTCACTTAACCTTTTTTGAAAATCACTCACTAAACAGGCGCCTGTGGCTTAATGCAGCCTTAGATTCCCTTGGATTCAATATTTCCTGTTGCGGCTAGAGAATCCCTTAAGAGCTGTGAGAACAGCTCCACATTAAAATCAAGTCCATACTGTACTAAGAAATCCTACAAATGAAACGTTGTGCAGCTCTGTAGTTTAGATTGTAAGAATGTAGCATGGACTGGATTTATAAGGTTTATTCTATGATTTATATTGTGTTATCTTTTGCTGTTGACAGAGGAGAAAGTTACCTCAGGGTGTGATGCCACAGATATCAACATGTAAAGGTGTGATCTGGCTTTAAAGCCAGGATGAGGAAAAAAACCTCCAAACTCTCAGGTCTGTGGTTTACTCTGCACTCCACCTCTGTCTTCATGCCCAGAGCAGCTTACACTTACCTCACCCATCCATTCCCCTCAGTGGCTCTAGTGGCGCCTACGGGGTGAGGTGAGTTATTTTGGGTTCACGTCAGCTTCTGTTGGAAGGGTCAGACTGTCTGTATACTATACATTGATCCTTCGTAACCTCATCCATTCCATCCTCCATCACTTGGGCGACTCATAAACTGCAGTCCTCACCTCATCATTTTATTGATTACATGTGACACATTATAGATTGTCAGTTTGATAAGCCTGTCACTTATGATTAGCAAAGTGACAAGCCCGAGGTTAAGATCATACCGTTCCTCTTTGCAGACAGTGTGAGCAGCCAAGCCAGGGCTGCACTTGTGTTCTCAGGTCTGACGTAAATGGACAGCAAAGCTCCATGTCAAAACCTCTGTCCTTTAAGGCTCATTAAACCCTGCTGGTGCATGGCCACCTACAGGCAGAATGGCAGGCAGGAGGGGCGGCAGTCGGCGAGGCAGGGAGGCTAGCAGGCAGAAAGACGACTATGCACGCAAGCAAGCATGAGCGCGGTACAGCAGGCTCCTGACAGAGAATATTAACATAACCTTGTTCTTCATGCTGCCTATACACCTGATTAATGAGGACAGGCCCACTGGATGGCTGAGTGAGGTGAGGATAAGTAGACAAAGAGAGGGAATAAAAGAGAGACAGATATTAGGGACAGAGGTATGGAGAGTGAGGCTGAGAGAGGACTTTGGAGATAGCAGACAGAAAATCAATTACCAGGCTCAGACACAGTGATCCAAGTTTCAAAGCTCTTCACTTCAGAAGTTTGAATACGCTCAGATGTATTCGAGACGAGGTTTCCATTTGTAAGATTCAGTGTGATTATCTGCGTATGAAAAAAAAGCCGGTACCTTTTGATAACGCAGCTAACAGTTCTGCTTTGTGTACATGCCAGTCACAATGATTAAACGTCCACATAATCACATGTCACCTCATTATATGATTTAATTCTTCACAAGACAGTGCGTCATTATGTCTCATAAATTGCCAACATGTCAGTGCATGGAGCCTATCGAGCAAATCAGTTTATGTATGTATGCATTATAATGTTACAACTCAGGCGACTGTAGAGAGACAGGGTCAGAGATTACATTCATTATTCATCACAACTTCCGTTCTTGAGGATCAGTCACGACAGGAACACTGGGTCAGAACACCCCATTTGGTAAAGTTAACCCAGTATTGCGGAGCTGCTATATTGACCCACACTGGATCAATTTAACCTAGTGTTTTTTAGTATGAGTAATATTTGGTTCAAGAAGCTTGGCC
Source organism: Argyrosomus regius (assembly GCA_946959425.1). Classification (NCBI taxonomy): domain Eukaryota; kingdom Metazoa; phylum Chordata; class Actinopteri; family Sciaenidae; genus Argyrosomus; species Argyrosomus regius. Next base: position 7,744,413 of record OX336884.1, on the reverse strand, counting down.
ATGTTGTGACTACATCTTATATCTTTCTGTATTTTGTAGCTTATACTTCCCCCTGGCATATTGTTCTCAGGATTGTACATCAGTAAGGTCAATAAAGCTTGCTTGGATGCTAGTGGAACATCAAGTTCATTATTCAAAAGATGTATAGCACCATCAACTGCTGTCTAATAACTCTATACAAACCTCTTTTGTAGAGCAGTTCATATTCATATAGAGGAAGATTAAATAAAGCCAGCAGTTACAGATGTGGATTTAACCCTAATGTGGACACTGCTAACAAATTTTGGATTCAGGACGAAGCTAATATTGAATATTAAATTCAATATTTCCCCTCCCTCCCAACTCATGTAATAAACCTTGCAAAATGTCCTCAAAAACGTATAGCAAACTTTTGAAACAGTAATTCATGTTGTTTTCAATGCATTGCATATGTAATGCATAGACACCAAATAAAAAAAAAATTCGTTAGTCTTTCCACTGTTCCAACAATTACCAACTCTGGTTTGGTCGATATAAAGCCTTAATTCATAGAGTGAGATGGGAAAATATTCTGGTAAAATTACAGTGGCTTTGAAAAGAACATAGATAATGGCTTCACTCCCCTTCATAAACGACTGTCTGATAGCAAGCGGTGAAAATAGTTGATGTTTTTAGGTGGCTAAAGTATGTTTTGCTTCTTCCTCGTCCACAGCATTACAATGCTTCCATGTTTCCATGTCTGTACTCATGAGGAAAACATGACATACATAGTCCTGCCTACTAGGTTTTCTAAAAGTAATGAATATTTTCTTTACTTAGATTTTTGTTGACGCTTAATGAGACTTCAACTTCATTGTCATGTATGCATTTTCACCATTTCAAGCCACATTTCCAGAGACTTTAAGACAAGGCCGAACATGGCAATCAGCAGGAAATACCTCCACATCCATAGCAGCACTTTCCCTACCCTTTATAAAGATGCAACCCGGTGTCAAGCCCTGCTAGTGAGGCTCTCCAGCTGTGGACTGTGGTGGTAAGTTTTCAGCAGGTGGGCAGCTGGAGGAGGGCTGTCTTCTCAGCCTCACTTTAGGCCAAACTAGATGGCGTGACAGGAGAAATGTCAGCCACTGATGAACCCCAGTGAGCTTGGTGTCTTGCTGGCATGCAACAGCGAAATATAGATCTCTACTTGCTGCCATGAGGACAGCAGACAACAGTTAAGTGTTCACGCTTCCAAAGCTTGGAGTAAATGGAAAGACTCTGATCAATACGTGACCAGCCGCAGAGAAAAGATTTTTTTGTAGAAATATCAAAATAATAGCTCCCTTCAGCAGCATCTGCAGGGTACTCCAAAGCACAGCCCAGTATGTGAATGAAGTTTCAAAAGCCTTTCACTGCTATTTGCTATTACTGTATGAAGCATCCATTACATAGCAAGCAGCAGTAAAGGTTCAGTAAAGGTTTTTCCACATGACAGGTAGCACATACACAGTTCACCTGTTTGCTCTCTCCGTTTCACTAATGCATACACATTAACAGGCGTTTGCCATTTTTGCTGCAAATGAGCTGTCAGCCTCTTTCACCCAAGCTTGAGAAGACGTGGGCTTATCACAATAGTGCATGACAGAGTAAAATGTTAATGGAGGGCAGGCCACGCACAGGGAGGCTGCTGATCAGCCTCTTGAAGCTGCCTCATCAGCCGCTGCTGTCACGGTTAGGGTGACAGTGTCAACAGATATGTGCCCGCTAAACTTATCGTTCTTCTGATGGCTTTGTTGGGGATTATGAAAACAAGGAGCTCGGTAATAATAGCAACAACAACTTTGTTTAGCCTTCTAATGGAGACTTGTGAAACAGTAGTTTTGAATGTCAACAATTAATAGTATGTTATTCATGGTAGATGTGTTTGTTATTTAGCAGGTCATTTCTAATAGGATATTTCTCATTTAAAGAATACAGTGTTTTTTTAAATGGCTTCCCTGCATGCCCAAACACTCAACAACAATTTCCAACTTTTTCAGAATTTATTTCAGCAACACAACAAAACAAATAAGACTGATATCAAACATGTGACAATAACATCAATATTAAAGGTTATGTATAACATTTAGAAATCCCTTGTTAATAATGACACCTGCAGTGACCATCCTGTTGCTCGCACTTGCACTTAAACTTAAAATGTATTTATATATATCGCAAACAGCTACAAAGAACAAAAAATGAGCAGAAATAGACAGATAGAACAGATATAATGTAGCAAAACTGATAATACATATATGAAATTTGGCCATACAATGATAAAATGTTATAATAAATAAGAGAATAAGAAAAAAAAAGGAAAAAAGTTTAAGAACAGTTGCATAGAAACCAAGGACCAATTCAGCAAGACTTAAAACCTGTAACAGAAAAACAATAATATGTTAAAAGTAAATGAATCGGGGTGTTGTTTAGCTCAGTTGGTAGAGCATCCGCCCCATGTACAAAGGCTTCGATTCGACCTGTGGCTCTTTGCTGCATGTCAATCCCCATCTCTCTCTCTCCCCACATTGCTGTCACTCTTCAGCTGTCTCTATACAACAAAGCTTGAAAAAGGCCCAAAAAATATCTTAAAGAAAAAAAGAAAAAAAAAAAAGTAAATGAATCAATTAGGTCAATAAACACAGGGGATAAGAGGATCAAAGAGGATGATCGAGGCTTAAAAGCTCAGCAGTAAATGATGACGCACCTTGAATATGGCTAAGGCCAGGCTAAAAAGATATGTCTTGAGGGGTTTTTTTTTCAAAAAGGAGGAGGAGGCAGATTGTTTCAGAGATGAGGGCCACAGTGACTGAAGGTGAACTCTGCATGTGCTTTTGTGGAAGTTATCAGTACAACTAGGAGTCCAGCTGTAGAGGAACTGAAGGACCTGCTCAGTACACATCTATGTAGCATTTCTGAAAGATAGGTTGGTGCCACACCATTCAGTGATTTGAAACCAAACACGAGAATATTAAAATCAAATCCAAAGGGTGTCGTTTAGCTCAGTTGGTAGAGCAACCGCCCCATGTACAAAGGCTCAGTCCTTGCCACAGCGGCCCAGGGTTCGATTCCAACATGTGGCCATTTGCTGCATGTCATTCCCCATCTCTCTCTCCCCACATTCCTGTCTCTCTTCAACTATCTCTATACAATAAAAAGCTTGAAAAGGCCAAAAAAATATCTTTAAAAAAAGAAAAATCAAATCCAAAACTAAGAGGCAACCAATGTGTGCCAAAAGTGACATACATTAGACTGAATACTGAAATGAACACTGAATGCTGCAAAAATAAAATTACAATCATTTGTAGAATAATGTGATCATCTATAATGACCATTGGCTTTGTGATATTAACTTGCAGCTTGCAGTTTGCAAATCACTGCCTCAGCCAACACCGTGAAACACCAACACTAGACCCACGGCATGCAGCTAGGCCACAGCCACTCAGCCAAGCCCAGCTTACCTTTGGTTGGTTACTGCCTCTGCCTTGTATCGCTCTTGGCTAGTAGAAAGCAATTGTTAGTTGTACACCTTTGCTTTGTACTGTTACATTATTTAACAGTGCAGTTATTTATTTTCATACATACGTTTGTAACATGGATCATGTTACCTGGTGAAGTAATATGGCAGGCTATAACATATCCACTCACAATACACAATGAAAACAGGAAATCAATAAATCTTGCTGCAACCTTGGCTCGCGGGTACCCATTTGGAACTGCTGGCCTCAAATTAGATGAGAAGATCAACACCCTTTTCTGCTCAATATGAAAATACTAGCAGCAGCTGGTTTGCTTAGTGTGGTAACAGGTGGAAACAGCTTGACTTTGTATGGAACAAAATGGATCTTTTTTGTTTAATCTGTAAAAATTACAAGCTGTGATGCTCCATAAGGTAGCCAGGCTGTTTCCCCCTGTTTCTAGTCTTCACATTGAGCTACTCTCACCACCTGCTGCCTCATATTTTACTGTACAGGCATGAGACCAAAATCCTCATTTAACTCTCAGCAAGAAAGCAAATAAGTGTATTCCCAAAACGTAGAAGTATTCCTTTAAGCAAGGAAATTACACATCAAGTTTCAACATTCAACACACATTTCAAGTAAAGCATTTCAGTCAAAATGGATACCAACAGACAGACAGCAATAATGGCAAAATAGATTTTGTTTATATTTATGTGAAAATTCAGTGAGTGCAGCTGCTGAAGATGAGGGCCATGGAAAGAGTGAACCCAAGCAGATGTGTCGAGGACTAATCCGACAGCACGCTGCTTCTTGAATTTGATACAGGCTGGCAACTGCACTTCTGTATGGCAAGTATGGCATTGTGATTGCGACGATGACAGTCAAGAGCAGTTCAAGAATTGGTAGACACCTGCTAAAAGGCCCTTAAACATACACATGAGCTCAATTCACCATCAGCAGCGTCAGACAGTGAGGCTGCTGACATTTTTTTCTCCGACAATGGGCTTTTTTTCCCGTTTTTTTTGAGAAATCAAGGCTGGAAAAGGCTTTGAATGCAGAACGAGAGCAGCTGAGGAGGATCAAGAGAGTGTGTTATCAGCAGCAGAGGGAATGAGTAACAAGAGAGGAGAACGGGGGTGGATCTGCTCAAGTGGTGCAAAGCAGCTGGCCGTTGTGGGCTCCATCCTCCTCTCAGAGTAAACAAGCTGGTTACAACCCGATCTGTGTGACACATGCAACAACCCGACAAACCCCACCGGGCGTCTTTTGGCAATATTGGTATGTGATTGAAGTTGCAGCGGACATGTTTCTGAACAGTGCGGGAGGGGGATTGCTCTCTCAGCCCGTGCGCTGAGCGGCACACGAGGCTGCCAAAGCTCGTGTGTGTGGCTAGATTGAATAGCCTAAGATCTACATCACTGCTTCAGTATTTTTTGTGGATGATAATCTTGGCATGAGCATGTTACCTTGTCGAGATATACTTTAATTCCCCCCCTCACAAAAGGCATTAGACATGGACAGAGAAATGGAAAAAACCTGTTTGGAGAGAGCAGACAGAGGACTGAAAATCCATGAGGAATGTCACACTGATACGTTTTTAAACCTGGGCTTCTAATCCCCAGCTGCTTTAACCTATTCGATTTCATCTCATCCCACTCCTGGAGTTCAACAGTGGCAGTGATAAATGTGACACAGACTGAGAGAGTGCCAAAACAACTTTTTTTTTATCTACAGTCACTGTGTTGCTTCATTTACAAGTCTTAAAAAAGTGAGTACATAAAGAGTGAAATCATTGCGTAGGAGTTTATCTTTACGGCAGCCATAGGTGCCATCTCATAAACAGCGTGCCCCATTATCTCCCTCTGCATTATTCATCAGTAAATCAACTCCATAACACCCCATGATGTGCTGTGAGGATTCCATGAATGAAATGTCACCATCAATATGCTTACAGGCTTAACATTAGATTGCACTATCAAGTAAAGGAATCATGTTCTTAATGTGCAGGTAGCTCGCTTTTCAGACTCAGTTAGCATCATAAATTGATCTCCTGTAGCTTTCTTGACATTTTTTAAAGTAAATTTACAAGAGGCAGAGATCAATATGAGGAGATCAGCCAATCAGATTCCTCAATAGAGGCATTAAATTACATCTTAATGGGGAATGGAAATTATTTTTGTGCAGTACCAAATGGGATTGTGCTAATATAGCCACCCCTAGGAGATTAGATCCATCCACGGCAGATTCAGATCACGGCTACCAGAAGCAACATCGGCCTCGGCACATCACAGACTGCTCTCCTTAACAATTTACCTGATTTACAGCCCCTTACAGCAGCTGGGATTCAGTCTGAATAAACAAGGAGCAGATGGCCACTTGGAGGCACAAGTGTCAATCTGCCGTGATGGAGGTAACAAGAGAGAGACTCAGGACACCTGTGTGAAAACATGCTAATGTATGCGTGCACATACACAAACACATACACAAAGAAATGAGGTCAACTGTGATGTCCAGTCTACGACGAAAATCTTCACCGTATTTGGTGATACATTTTTGATCACGTTTCATAGCAACCACTCATATCTGGACAACATTCCCTTGTTGAAATAAAGTGCGGTGTTGGAGCATAAACAAAAGCCAGAGGAAACAATGTTTGTCCTTTTTTTAGCCCCGTAATCCTGAAATACCAACTTGAAGTAGCCCTGCGGATTTTCCTTGTAAACAAACGCATTGTGATTATCCTTGTCCAACAGCTGAATGCATTTCCTTCATGAAACACTGGCCAATTTTTAAATCATTTCAAATCCTACATTGTTTACATCCGTAGCTTGTGGTCTTCTTCTTCACTGGCTTTGTTGTTGCATTGCCAGAAATGTGTTTTATGTTGCCTGCTTGCTTTGTGCGCTTCTAACCATCTGATATCCACATCCAGGAGTTTCACAGGTAAGTGTATCCTTTGATGTATGTTGCTCAGCTGGTGTTTCATGCTGCACTGTACCTTTTTTTTCTGGCTGAAAATCAAATGTTAGTCAGTATAACAAATCAGTTGTGCAGTTGGTGCCATTGATTTGATTGATTCTCTATGCGGCTCACTGTGTCTTCTCTGTACTGCTCCTACTGCCCACTTCAGTTTTTTCAAACTTGTGTGGTACGCCGAGAGGAAATGAAATTCTGAAAGTCTTGTTTCTGATTTGCCTCGTTGAATTTGTATTTCCTTACAGGAGAGAAAAGCTGCCTTTGTTTTTTCCTCATGTATGGAGAGATTATCACAGAGTCAATTTATGCATGTCTCGTTCTCCTGCACATAGACAGCGGATAACCCCTGTAAGCAAACATCAGAATAACTTGCCACAGCCCATTCCCCCGTCAGTTCACAAAGGCCACACAGCTACCTAAATTATTCAAGGAAAACGCAAAGCAATTCATACATTATTGAGATGCACTTGTTGTACTCATTGGTTTAACAGTGTTCATTTTATTAAATGCATTAAGACTGAAACACACACAAACACACATTGTCCCTTTGAGCACTAAAAGAGAAACACAAATAAGAACAAAGTAGATTGTGTCCAGAGGGACTGCAGGCACTGAAATCTAAACTACAACAAAGACAAACATAATTACTTATTTCGTGACACTGAAATGAAAGTGTTATCTTTACCTGCCTGTGGTTTTCCTATTTTAAATCTCCATGGATGTTATATCTTCCTCTTGGTGTAAGACACCCACTGGGCGATGGTTTGAAGGGTGGGTTGGGTGTGCTGGTAGCAGATCCTCGCTTAGAAAATCGGGAGTTAATTATGGGTGCAAAAAAGAAAAAATAACCCCATTAACTGTCTGAACTGCTTAATATGCATTTTCCCCTTTTTATCCATAATGGCCATTAATATTTATGTTTCAGAAAGTTACAGCTAAGAATGAAGTTAAAACTGAGTTTTTCCACTTTTCCACAGTTTCATTCATAGCTCATTAAAATCTTATCAATATTTTCATATTAACAGTTCATCAAATGAACATGTAATATGAAAGTAGTCGCTTGTATCCTTGTCTATATATATATATATATATATATGGATAAACATATTTATATATATATATTTACCTTTTTATATGTACATAGTTTTTGTTCTTGTTTATGTTTATGTCTATGTTAAGTTCTCTGTTTTGTTTTTTCACTGTACCTATGTCTAAATCTACTATGAGAGCAAAGTGTAACCGGAGTCAAATTCTTCGCGTGTGTACACATACCTGGTGAATTAAAGTGATTCTGATTCTGATTCTGATTGTAGTGACAAATCCAGAGATTACCTGTGGATATAGGCTCTGGGTCTAAAAACTGAAGCCAATGCTGAAATGCCTTAAACCTCAATTCTTTCAAATGGCCAGCAGGGGGTGACTCACCTAAAAATGTTTTGTTCTTTTATTTTAAGAGACGTTCAAAGGAGTCTGCTGGTCACTGACACCCCTAAAACTGACACAATTTCGCTGATGATCAAATCTCGTGAATGCACAGCTCCTCATGAACAGGTGACACTTATCAGGCTGAAACAAGCAACTTACAAGCTTGTACAATTAAGAGAATCTGGTGGAAGACTTAAACAATAAAACCTAAAATACGAGAGATTTAGGAGATTTAAGAAAACAAAAATGTTCTTGCATGAGGCCCATTTTGATTTTGCTGGCCACAACATTATAGTTCTGATTTACTCTCACTGCAGTGTCGTTCTTTTAGCCACAGAAGGAAGCTGTTTTCAGCAAAATAGCTCTGATAAGCTGACTGTTCACTACCTGCTCTGTACCAAACCACAGGCAAAGCTAGCTACTTGCTGGTGATCATAGCCAGATCCTTCGGGAGTTGGTGAAGACTTAAACAGAGCCTAAAGGTGAGTGGGTATTCCATGTGGACACAAACACAGCTAAAAATGAAGGCTAATGTTGTTCCGTATTTGCTGGTTGTGTAGCCACGGTTTACCTGCACCTTGACTTTGAGGTGATAATATGTCAATGCTGTTGTTAAAATGAGTTGTGCTGCCCCCAAGTGGCCACAAAATGAATTAACAAAGGTTTTAGCAGCTCCTGTGCAGGTTCCGAAATAACAACTGTGACTGTGGACTGGGACTGTGCTTCAGAGATTAGATAAGTGTTAATATTAGGCACTATTGTGAATGTTGGTTGGCATTGACCTCCAAAAAGAATTGACTAGAATAGAACAGACAAATAAAGGCAAGAGGCTTTCTTTATTTTAGAGGCTCTGATCTGTTTTACACATAATGCGCTCAGTAGAAAATGGAAGAGAAGCTGTCTATCATGATGGTTAAAACTCTATTTTCATCAATGTATTTATTAATTCTGACAACACTGATTTGCATTTCACACCAGTTTTCAAATAACTTACTTTATCTACAGGCCACTACTTTGGTCCAGACTTAAATATCTGAGCAAATATGTGATAGATTGCTGTGAAATTGAAGGATGAGTCTGAATCTGAATAACCTTTGTGATCCCACGACTTTTCCTCTTGCTATACGTTTGTATGTACAGTATAGTGTTGGCATTATGATCATGTTAGCAAGCTGACATTTAGCTCAACGCACCTCTGTGTCTAAATAAATACTAAAATGGCTGTAGACTCTTAGATTTGTTTCAATGTAACTTCCATGATTGCTCATTTTTTAGTGCCAGTTTATTGTGTCACCTGAGTTCTTGAGAGCTTTTGCTGTAAGCTTACACAACCTGTTTTCCTGAGCACACCAGTGTTTGATTCTAACATGTGGCTTCTTCCACGTGTCCACAGCTTGAAAGAAAATGTGGAAGAAAATAATTCTTGAGACAAAGGTAAAAAATATGACCAAAGGGAAACCACTAACAGAGTTATTTCTCCCATCTGTAAATTCTGTGAGACAGAAAATTCATTGCCGTCATTACTGCCTACTGGACTGCCCCCAACATGATCCTCAGAGATCTACCTTGGTAGGAAAACCTATAACTAGAAATGAGAATATTTATCATAGAACTCATTTATGTTGCCTTTGAGGATTCATTCAGCCTGACATGATTTATTTGAAGTTGAATCCAGCCTAAGAGTACTTCATGTTTCAATTTTTATTTTTTGTAGTGTCTTATTGAGTTGGTAAATTGCAAATCTGAAAAACCTTTTTGTGTAAAATTATTATTAATTTTCTTGGTTTGTCATTTTGACATAGCATCTTGTTATTTTATTTAGTTTCTCATCTTTGTAGTCCAGTTCTTTGCCTCTCACACACTTCATGTGACATATTTTCTGTTCCTCGTGTGTGAAAAAAATCATGATCAAGCTTTATTATTTTGTGGAGACAATTGGAGCTGCATGCCGTAGGATTATTTGATCACTATGTTATCAGTCCTCACCAATGGCTGCATCTTATCCAGCCATCTACTGCATCTGCTGTAAAAAAAAAAAAAACATGTGTTGCGGCAATGCTAAGAGATAGAAAGCAGCTGGACTGGAGAGTAAAGTAAGGAGTGATGACCAATAAATGTCTTATCCATAAGAAAACTACTGTTTCACCAGGTCCATTTCGTTGGGGATACTGCCAGGACGGTATGTCTATTTTTGACTGGAAAAGTAAAGGGAAGAGGAAATGTAAAAGCATTGATATGGATTTATAATTACATAAAACTGGGCCTTGCACATTTGTTATATAATGTTTTTTTTTTGTTCATCATTACTGGATCTCAGTTCTTCTGCATTTATCCAGTGCAGTTGCCATTATGCTAATGACTGAATGCATGACTTCACCTTGAGTTAGAAGAGAGGGCACTATTAATTCAATACAAACAGCTAAAACTTTTGAAATATATAGCATCTATAAAGTTTAGTAGAAAGTAGCACTTGGTATTGTTTTAGCTTTTAAAGACCTTTTTTTTTTTTCAGAGAAAATGGAAACGTAATGACTTCATCATGTTTCCTTCCAAACTGGATCAGACTTGGCTTTTGCTGTTTTGTTTGTCTTTTTTTTTCACATTGTTTTAAATGCCGCACTTAAGAGAAAATGTTAAAAGCAGGTCCATTAGGGTAAAAGAGCAATACTGCAGAGCAATAGTGATGGGATGTGTTCTGTGGTCTTGAACTGAAGTAGCCTCTCTCACTAAAATTTCTATTAACTTTGTCTGCATGGTGGCCGGTTTAATGTTTTCTGCCTCTCATTTTACAGTTCAGATTCTAATGAAATATAAAGCAATCGGACAAGCAAGTTGAAAGAATTTGAGCTTTAGAAATGTTCCTGCATATAGGCAGAACTAATGAGAAAGGGGGGGGAAGCCATGTTTAATTTAGACTATAATAAAATGGGAACAGTGTTAGCAAAATGAAACGAGCCATTGACAACTCTCATGTCTGTTTGTGACATTAAAACCTCCTCTTCAGATCTCATGGCTTAATGGGTCACTAAATGAAGATAAAAAGGGTGCTGGAAAAAGCAGGAGCTGGGGGGGGGAATTAGTAAGGTAGTGCATTAACCTTTACAGGAATACTGAATAATGACGGATACTCACTGACCTCTTTTCAGGGCCTGTACAATGTGTTGTGCTTGTACAACATCCGACGTTGCACCATTCACCGTGATGCCGTCCACTCACTAGTTACTGTGGCAACCTGAGCGATGGGTAGTTTCATACAGTAATTTTAAAATGAGTCAGACTGGTCGTAGATGGAGAGTAGGAAGAATCTCAGCAAAAAGCAAACTGCGTGTACTGAAGCTTCGAGACGATGAGGAGGAAGAGGAGGAGGAAATTTGGAAAATTCACTGATGATAAAGACTGCTGGCATCTATGTGATTCATGTAGTTTTCATATGGTTAAAAAGCAATAACCAAATGTAAGAGGGGCACTCATTCAAGAAATCATCACAGGGAATCTATTTCCATTTCCGAACCACTGAACCCACTTTAATAAGATAAATGCCAAACCAACACAGTATGTAGGCAGTTGTTTACTTTGAAGGGTTGATTGTGTCCAGCCCTGGTTGTCTTCTTGCGACTCTGTTTGTTAAGAGGGTGTGTTACCCAAGATCCACTTGATCACAGTAAGCAGAGGCAAAGTCTTGTTCAAACTGATGTCTTCTAAGAGGATTTTACCAACATGGGTACCACCTTCCAAGGCTTCTCCAAAGAAAATCTTATTTTGATGCTGAAAACAGATGATTAACAGAATTGCTGTGTGGAATATGTCAACTGGTGTGGTGCCACCATTTTGTACCTCAAAAGGTGTGGTTAGATTTGGCAACAAATCACATTTTGCGAAGTTAGGGGACTCTTCCTGTATTAAACCAGACCAGAATATTTCATAATATTTAACCAAGAGGTGTGAATGCCTCAGCATAACCATAAAAAAGGGGCAGATATTTGACTGATTCCGCGACTTTATACTCCATACACTGATTTATAACTGTGTGCAAATTTGTAGTATATAAAAGTAATTTTATGGAGAAATCTTTGATAAAATACCTACATGCTTGTACTGCTGGCACTAAAATTTCAGAAATGCAGTAAGAGCCTTAGTCCTTTGCAATAAATAAAAACTTTAAACCTGAAGTTTGGGACTTTTGTCTCTCCCTTCTAGCTTCTAGAGTAATTACACAACCATTGTCAACATTACTTATGCCAACAGTTTTTCACGCTATGCCACGCTGTAGACTACTCCGTCGTTATGGTTGCTACCCCCGTGCCAGCTTTGGTACACCAATCACTGGTGTAAAATGTAGCACTACTGTTGCCCCAGCTTGGGTATGTTGCTACAGATACCAGATTTGAAAACTCTTTTGGAAAAGGCTTAAATGTAATGAACGTTCATTTATATGTAAAAGTTCCAAAACCTTATTTACCACTTTACCACTTCTGCAAAACCACTTTGCAGATGCAGGACGGGTGCCAGTGCAGAGAAAAAAAAATGCTGAATGCGCTCAGTAGAAGCTGCAACTGAGCTGAACTTGTGCCAGAATGCAACATCATCTGGACCAAGGTGCTGAACAAGGTATTGACTTGAGCAATAAAAAGTTTCCAGAATTGTAAAATCCTGTCTCAAAAGTGCTATGCAGTGTTTCGGCATCTCTTTTTCTTGGCATCACTTTTTTATTATGCTTCTTGTTTATCAATGCAAATTACAGCCCAATCTGGCCCAACCGTAGCACCACTTAAGCTGTCCAAGGATCTCAAGGCAGATACAGGTTGTTTGTGACTAAAAGGTTACAAATATAGCAAGGGGTTATAAAACCTTACAATCACTCCTAAAATATACTGTGAGGCCGTGTAAGGTGGATGTGGCTGCACCTCGTAGTTGAGGTAAAAAGCCTTGCAGCTGAGATGAAAGTTGGCCACTGTGTCTTTAAATTTTAAAATTCAGTCGATTTCACTTGTTGGTCCTCAACCTTTTCAGTATCGGGGTAGATGCCACTGAACCTGTGACCAGGTTGCTCAGAGTACACTTTGACCATAGTATTTCATGGACAGATGATTCTGAGCCCAATGCTAAAACTCATTCATGTAGAAATTCGACCTATACCAAGAAGAACGAGGAAATTAGACAAGCCTGAGCGCATTTGTTTTTTTTCGTAGCTGTATTCTTTGAAACTTCTGGAGGGCTGTGATCTGATACTGCTCTCTGATGTAGCTAAATGGACTGTGTGTTTACAGTGGCATGTCGGACGTTTTAGTGAAACAGGCTACATGAATTAAAAAGACAATTATCCCTCAAATTTCCCTGCAGCTCACATAAAAAATGTATGAGACATCTAACAGGCTATTAGTGCTCTCATGTAATTAGCTACATAACCAATATGTTATGAAAAGCTTATGCAACAGGCAGTGATTACTACAACTACAGTGAAAAAGCTGGCTTTGAAAGCAGAGTATGGGCCTTTGGGTGATTGTTTGACTGATGCTGTCATGAAAACGATGAGGGTTAGAGGACACGGCCGTTAGAAACATTAATGAATTTTCTGTTTGCCAGACAGGATTTTTATATCCTCTCTCTTCTTTCTCTCCCCTCATAGAAGTCATCGATCAATGTCCAGGCAGACTCCAGAGTGAAACAGTTTCAGCAATATGCTTTTTCCATCACATCAGATATGTGCAAACTCATTATCAGCTGCTGGACAAAGATGGGTTTCAAGACATTATAACGCTATAAAAGATATACTTTTATAAAATGTACTATGTGCACATAGTCATGTATGATGCTGTTTTAATTATTATATACAAAACATTTTCATTCAGTGAAAACACAATATGACCACCACCGCCGTGCACCCGTGAAAGCAGATGTGATGAACATTTAATAATCAAGGTGTTCTGGTTAGCTAAGCACATTTGACAAAGGGAAAGTGCCAACTCACTCTTTCCACAAAGTGGAAAAGCGATGTATCTGATCCTTAGTTTTCATTCCCACACACGAGTGGCGGTGAATCATTAGACTCTGAAGCTCATCAGTGTGGTGATGAATAATGCAGAGTTGTGACAGTGTATCCAGTCAGTAGCAAACACTTCAGCTCAGCCCCTTCATCACTGACACCATGATGACTCCTTCTGTCTTCCTTAAACAGCTAGCATGACAAAACTGCTCTGACAAATCGCTGGCTTTTATTTAGGGTTTCTTTTTTTTTTTTTCGGGGGGCGTATACTGTTTGAGTGAGTGTGAAGCCATGTGTTTGGTGTTGGTGTTATGTGTGCCTATGCTACATGTACAGTATAGCTGTGTGTCCATGACTCCATAACTGAGTGCTATAGTGAGTGAGGTGACAAATGTTTCTCACCAAGTGGACCATTTATCAAGCCCGGCTGCCCTTCTGCTTAATGAAGTCAGGGAGCCTCAGAGCACACAGAGCACTCCTCTCCCACCAGCATGGACAAACAGGAAAGCGTGAGCGCTCAGACTGCCCTCTCCTTCCTTCTCCCTCTGTTCGCCCACAACAAAAGAGACTCCTCATCATTTAGAAGTGAAGAAGCAGCTGTGGCATATGCCGGCAATTCAGTGGCATTCATGTTCAGCGGCTCATTTTAGACACTGATTCTGGGTTTTTCTGAGCTCAGTAATGATAAGGAACTAAGCACGTCTTTGTACTGTGAGTCACACATGGAGGAGAGGATTTGGGAGTCCAGCATTTAAGAAATAAAAAGTGACCTATGATGAACCGCTCATCAGAAAATGATTGCAAGTGCAAATGAAAAGATATTATGAGCTAATATTAGATGATTCATTACAGGCTATTTCATAATCATCTTAAGAACCTTTGATCCAAAATAGAAAACTTTTAAAAAGATAGAGATGATAATAATAACCTGTAATCCCAGTTGAGCTCTATTATACTTTTCACAGGCTCATCTTGTTTGCCATCTTACCAAAAGTGATGAGATGACTAATATTTAGGTCGTCTTGCTAACATTATAGTTGTGTGGATTTTGGGTGAAGCAGAATGGTGTTTTTTTTCTTTTGCATTTTATACCCACCTACTGACAGGAGTTAGATTCACCATGCAGTTCAATGATGCACAGTTCTGCACCATAGACTATAATGAGAATATAGACGTTGTATCTGTAACGTCACCTATATGTTTCTGGAGTGGATCGTTGTCGGAGGTTCAGGCTCAGATAACCACCCACCTGTCAATCAAATCGGCAACAGTGTTAATTACGCATAACTTTAAGCCTTAATACAATATAAACGGGTGAGTTCTATAGAAATTCAGCTTCAAAACAGTTTTGTAGCAGGCTGTAAACATGTTTATTTCTGCTGTGAAGTCTGTTGTGAAGCATTTTAATATGGGGGATTATGGAGATTGACTTGTCCTGTAGCCAGCCTTAAGTGTGCAGAACTGCAGTTTTAGCACTTCTGCATTGGCTTCATTTCACAGCTTCAGAGGTTGCTGCTTGGGCTGCACACTGCATTGTTTACCCTACACCCTTCTCTGCATAGATAAATTAAATTAAATTACATGTAACTTCACAGAACTATAGCTCCAGTCTTGGCTGGTAGACACTGAATTACAACATCACTTTACTTTTTTTCATTTCAGTTTTTTAAAAAATGTGTTAGTACAACTATGAACAAATGAACTCATGCTGTTATGTTCAGTTAAGTACAAAACAAGCACATATAAGTAAATAGTTCAACAGCCACTCATTTCCAAAAAAACTGAACACATATAGCAACTAGTAAAAGCAACGTAATTTATGAGTTTTCCAACATGACAGACAGAGCAAGGATAAAAGAGCGCCACCTACAGAACCTCAAACGTTATGTACAGGATAAGTAACATTTTTATTCACCTGCAGAGGTTTGACTCTGTTCATCTCAGTCAATGCAATACAGCAGACACACAGTGATGATCCTCTGGCTTATCTGACTGTCGAACCATAAGCGATGATGCCATTTAACTTGGCAACAGGCTCACCACTGTGCTGGCTGAAAAAGACACAGGTGTGCACCCTTAGGACAGAGAAGAAGACAACATGTATGAGGACCACACTGATTATATATTCAGACTTTATTTTATTACAGACTCTGTAACAAACAAGTTCTTATTTTCTGGGGGGATTCATTTGATGGGAAAAGCACAATTTAATGGAAATGGCAGCAGCGAATTCATGTTTGCAACACAGTGGAGAGTACAATCTGTTCAATGCCTATGGAGAGGTGTGAGGAGGGGCACAAAGTGGTGAGAGTGCTTCAAATTGTTGTCATCTAGAGGCCTCTGCAAAAATGCTGGTTGTCTAGTTTTGGCAAAGTTGGAAGAGCAGATGGCAATTTGAAATGATCACTTAGACACTAAACTTGGGCGACACTGGAGGCTGTGCAGCCAGGGAATACAAAAGCCTTAAACATTTCTGCAAAGGCAAGGTTTAAAGGGAGTTTTAATGAGTACCGATTCACAGTTAATTTATCAGCAGCATTAGTTGAAGAAATTATAAATATTGTATGATGGACAAAAGAGCATTGAGTTTCTGCCCCCACAGTTGTGCCGTTTTCTTCCCACAATGCACTATTTTACAATGCATGTTAAAAACATATCATACGGAAAGATAATTACTGCCTAGAAATCTGTTTCCCAGTGGAAGACAATAGTTCACATTAGTTCTGCTCTACTCTTCACCATTAATATGTCGTCACATTAAGATGTAAATGGTAATTTGTCAAGTAGTTATTATTGGGTGAATGCAGGTGGTTCCCACCCCTACATTTCCTGTTGCATCTTGCAAGAATTTTCCCTGCTAACCATGCCAAGTGTGAAGTGCCATATATCTATTATTAGCACATCAGACACTGACTTGACTTCTTAGAGTGGGCAGGGCTGTCAGCAAGAAGGCAAAGCCATAAAAGCAGCCAATTTAATGTGGACAACCAACTTAGAGTTTTAGGACGGGTCTCAGGGGCTCGTGGCCACAGGCGGTGCTCACTGAAGTATCATCTTCCTTTTAGCGTGACGATTATCCTCTATTTCTTTTCCCTCCTTCATGGAGCATGCTCCTCTTTCCAAGTTCTTGCAGAGAAAATAATTGCTGTTTCACGTGAAACAAAGCAAAGAACCTCATGCTTTGTTCATGAAAAACACCTCCACTGTGCCACATCTTGCGGTTTATGGTTACCCAGTTGTAAAAAAGGCTTCAAATGAAGATCCCTGTAGACTGTTGCAACACATCTCTTCTAGCTGTCCAGCTGCCTCGGGCTGCTTCAGCGAAGATAACTGTGGTAATAAGCTACACGTCAATTGTGGAGGGGGAGGGAGAGCAGTTAAGGAGTGTCTGAAAGACTCAGAGTTTGAGGGAAATTCTTTATACACCTTGTTACACTGAGGCCTTCACCTTTCACCCCAAAGTCGCATCACCTTGAGGACGTCCATTAAACTAAATAGAGGTATAAACACTTCAGATTGTGTCTGAGGTGTAGAAACGATCACCAGCAGCAATAAAACCTCTCTGTAACTTCTCACTCTCTCCTCTTTGTGCTGGCCAACTGTCAGCAGAGAGGCAAGACTACTCACACACACACACACACACACACACACACACACACACACACACACACACACGCTTACATGTGAACCAGGGTAACAGTGGACTGTCCCGTGGTGACTAGTGTTTCCGGTCATTTTAAAAATACAAAATGAAAATAATACATTTAGTTTTAAGGTCTTTTACCATAATATTACTTTAAATGTGCATTTAAATTTTTTTTAAAGAAATTGCCAAGTGGGGACTTGCAGCTTTTAGCATTGTCTACCTATCAAAGAGGGGACCTCCATAGACTACAGTGTAACTGTATCCATTCTCTCACTTCATGGGTGTTTGTTTACTACTTCCTACTGTGGAAATCAAATTACATTGACCATATATTGACCATACCTCCTTCATATTATTTTTTTTTATTATTAAATTATTTAATTTTCATTATTTCTTTATCACATGAGTTAAATACTATTCAATTCTTAAATAGATTCTCTATCTTTTATCTGTTTAATATCTATAAAAGTACATGAATATGCTTCACAGGTAAAGTCCAGAGATTCAAAGTCCTCTCCTCTATGAACATCCGTCCCTCTGAAATGAAGCTGACGAAACCATGACGCTGCTTTATGTTTTTGTCTCTGTATCCTCAGAGTCCAGAGGCCAGGTCACAGTGACTCAGTCTGGACCAGTGAGCTCTGCTCTGGGAGGCTCTATCACCATCACATGTAGGACCAGTCAGGGTGTTCGGGTTTGGAACAACTACCACCTTTTAGCCTGGTACCAATAGAGAGATGGAGAAACTGCTCATTTACTTTGCTAGCACACGAGCATCAGGGATTCCAGGTCATTTCTGAGCATCGGTGGAGTTCAGACTGAAGATGCAGCAGTTTACTACTGCAAGAGCAAAAACTAAATCAACAGTAAGCATGTGTTCACACAGTAAAAAAGCGTCATAGAAAAACCTCCCTCAGTCTGACTGAACTGACTGCTGCAGCTGGAAGTTACTGCAGAGACCGATACACTTCACTGAGAACACACACACACACACCACACACATGCATGCACCACACTCACACTCACACTCACACTCACACACTCACACACACACACACACAGACAGGTTTTCTCTGTGTCATACCTGCACTCATGTAGAAGGCCATTACTCTGCCCAGAGCAGGTAGAGCATCAGTCAGTCTGTCATCTGTGGGAGACATTTCCCACTTGAACATGAGAGGAAGCCCTACTAAATTCCACTCTCAGACAGACAGACGGAATTGATCAGACTTCAAAAGACAGATTTTTCTATTTGAGCATCAAATTTAAAGACCTCATACATTAGGCACAAAAGCTTCCCATCTTGGACTGGCTGTCCTGCAGTCAGAATCTGCCAGTTGCGGCTAAATGTAACCGTTCTGGATTTCAGGAAACAGAAATGAAATAAAAGCAATTAAACTTGTGCAAGCGACCAGAAGTCAGTAAAGTGATTAATTAAACTGAGCAACTGAGCAGAACAGGAGCGGTAGTCGTGTCACAGGGTGTTTCCTGATAAGGATTGGCTGTTTTTTAAGACTTTTTAAGACTTGCTCAGACTTGATAAAGTTCTGACTTATTAACTGTATTCGTCAAGAACTAGCAGCATCGTTTGAGATTTGTGCACTGGACTGAAACGGAGAAAAAAAAACTAATTCGGAATGAATAATGGTCTATGGATTTCTTTATTTTTCCATTTCTCTTCTCATTTTCAATCCCTGATCTCATTACAAACTTTGCATTGCAAGATTTATTTCATTAATATAACACCAAGATCTGATTTCTTCAATTACAAAACATCTAGGTGTTATAACTTGTATCTCAAGGGTACGGATTCTGAATCTGCAGACTTTTACCATCTTTTACATTAAAAATGCGAAATCCATTCGTGATCCAGCACTGTTCAGCCATGCATCGATGGCAGAGAATATTCTAATAACCTCAAAAAAGGCGAGACAGGACTCATGAGGGCTTGACAAGTAGGGGGTTTTGAAGTTTAAGAGATATAACGACTAAGGAAATGGGGGAAATATTGCTTGCAAATGATGATGAAAGTTAGATGATAGACATTAATTTGTGATGCTTTGCCCTTTGGTGTCATATTAAAAAAAGATTAAAAAGTAGCATCTATATAGTTCACTTCAAAAAGACAGCTGGAAGCGTACTTGAAGTAATCACTTATTTACAAAATGAAGGACAAAGATGTTTAGGCATTTCTTTGCCAGACACTTAAAGTGTAGTTCATGAGTTCAACAGTGCTTAATAATGCAAAACAAGCAACAGAAGGCTAGTTTGAATGATGTATTTGTTTGTCAAAATCTTAATAAAATAAATAAAATAATAATTTCAAGACACAAGGCTTATATTATGCTTCAGAAGTCTTCACATCTAACCTTTCTTTCACATTACACAATCACATTTCTCCAGTCACTCTTAATTCAAATCTAACTTGATCCAAATGGACCCAAACATTTTGGCACGTTGCTGTTTCAGCTAGAGGTGATCGATCCATGTATGAATGACATATATGTGTACAGAATATTCACTGTTGTTGACCGAATCCGTACCTTTTACCATCAGAGCTCTGCTCGCTTGTGACTGACAGTGCCGACATTCAAATGTCGGTTCCAGGAGGTCACACAGTGTGTAGATGACAGCTGTGCTGACAACAGTTGATGGTGCTGTTGCACTGAAGCTTTGTATGTGTGTGTTTTTGTATGCTTGTGTACAAGAAAAGCAACTCAGGTCTATTCAGGACACTTCTGCTCATAAAGCTGTGACGTTAATGCACTGCTCCTGACTGACTGATTCAGCCTTGAAATTGTTGCGTAGCTCAGTCGGTTCAAATAGTTCCATTAAGGTTCAGGATAAAAACGGCACAAACTTTAGAACTTTCACAGCAGGTTCCTGAAATTAAAAAGAAGTATAAATGCAACCTTGATAAAGTATTTCAGGCAGCAGTGGAATAAGACAATTTTGAGGTACTTGTATTTTCATTTTCTCCAACTTAATACTTAATACCTCTGCTTCTGCTGGGAAATATTGTACTTTTCAGTCCTCTACATTTAGTTCCTGTTTACTTTTTGTAGATTCATATCAATACAAAATCTAATTAATATTCAACCACAATCAACTCATAAATTATGATGTATTATTATAAATAAAGCTACCTGGTAGTAAAGTAGTTACAATTAGCTCCGTAGCTCTGTACAGCATTAGTGATGATTACATATTAATGTATCAATATTTATAATCCAAAGATTTATTATTCTGAAATGGGCTTTTCTGCATATTGAGTACTTTACTTTTGGTACTTAAGTATATTTAATGCTAATATTTTCTGAAAAATTCTGAATTCAGGATTAAGTAGAAAACTTCTTCTACCTCCCCCTGCCTCTTCAGGACATTGTTTATAATATACAATATTGTTTTCTAGTCATTCTCGAGCAGCATCAGCTTTGCTTTGTGTTGTTATTTTACTGGAAAAGAAAGGTTACAGTTATAATCTGGTCTACAGCAGGTTTTTAATGCTTTAAGTCCTTCAGAGTTGTCACAGTCATCTTAGTAGCATCCCTTATCTACGTGCAGAAACATGAATATGATACAGACAGTGTAGTACATTATCAAGGGCACGATCAGCATCAGACAGTTAGAAAAGCATGAATGAAGAACAAACAGCCATGACTCAGTTCCTCTGGGCTGTTGTGCACCACAAAAAACTGATGTCTAATGTTAGTTGAGTTGGAAGAGCAGCTTCCGTTTCACATTATGACACATCACTGAGCCCACACCACAGGTCCTGCTGCATCCCTTTGTGTTTCCTGCAAAAACTGTACGAATCATTTTCACTTTGATACTTTTCATTACTTGTTAATTTGGATTTTATTTTAAAATTCGCCAGAAGTCTTGTGTGTTGATTTGGCCAGCTTGACATTCCTGTGGCTGACAGTTTGATGTTGTTGTGATCTGGATGTTGATTATACCCAAAATAAAAACCTACAGACTAATTATATACATCAATTTGGATCATGGAAGTGAATTTTGGGAATACAAGAAGACTGGTCACCTTTGTTTTCTCTGCCAGGTGAAAGGGATCATGTGTTTGGTTGTCTGTGTATGGTTCTTTTCACAGCTAATCTCTGGACAAATCAGCCTTATATTTCTTGCGGACATTTCCTACTATATGCTCAAGGTTGCAGTGATTCACAATGTTTGAAAAACCTTGAAAATGTATTTTGCTGACTGTTCTGCTTTGTTTCGACTGCTGACTCCTCACTCCTCTTAACTGTTGGTAGAAGCTGCAGGTGATTAACAACTGGTAGACTAAAAACGAGGCTTTCCTGGTGTGTTGAAGGCCACATCTTGGGCTTTGCCATGGTTCAAAAACTAACATCCATAGAAAAGCTTGGTCTCATCTTGAACCGGAGCATCTGCAGCTATATGATCCATCAAAGTTAAGCACGATATGAGATAAATAAATCCCCTTTGCCGCCATTTTGACTGTACATCATTGGCTACTCCTTTTTATTTTTTTAAATTATGCATCTGCACAGTCTTGAGAGGTCAAGATCTGCTACAATGTGTAATGGGAGATGCACTTTACTACAAAATCTACTGTAACTGCTTAATTCTGAATTGAATTCCATGGTTTGTTGTGAAATGTGAGAAATAAGACATGATGCTGGATACTTGTTGGAATTAAATACAGTTATGGGGTGGATCTAATCAGCTCTGTGCCAAAATTGCTGAAACATGCAGGCTCACTCTGATCTATTTCTATAAACATTTTAGACTTATTGTCCCATTAATTGTTTTTTTATTACGTTTTTAGGCGAACCCAGGACGCTTGGTCACAATACCATTACACTATTCTATGCATCTTAAAGAAAACTGAGCCTATACAATACCAAAACACTTTAATTAATTAATTTGCATACATCTATATAAGAAAACATACTCTACTATACTACAGGAAAATTCTCCGGTTGCATCTGCGTCACCATCTGTTGCCTGGTGGAGTGCTGCACTCTGAGTGCACTCTTAGTACAACAGCCTTTTCTATTTATGGTCAACAGAACCTTGAGCTGTTTGAATCTTCATTTCATGCTTTTGTTTAACAACAAGTTATTTTTAATTAATTGTTTGATGGTTCATGATAAAATGAAGGTTCCAGTGTAGCAGTGACAATGACTGTTAACTCTCATGCAGCCATATTTGATGTAAATGTATGTTTCATTTCCATATTTCTTGAAATGTGATAAAAACAGAGGTGTGTTCAGACACAACTGTTTGATGTTCTCCCCCAAAATCTGAAATATATGACTTTAAGCAACTCATTAGTTCTTCACTTTACCTCATAATCCCTATTAATGCTCTTCACATATAATACTCGGAATATGCAAACACAAAACACCACGACTTTATTGTTTTAGTACAGATTTTATCTACAAACGGCACATCACAGCATGTCAGCCTATTTTAAAAAAAGGAAGATGTAGTGGCTTTAAAGCAAGTAAATGCATGAGATGCCAATAGTATTATAAACATTTTAAGGGAACTCAGACTCAGCTCAACAAAAATAGCCTTGTATTATCAGACATGGATAACACGTACACACAAACACACATGTACACACACTTAATAATGACTAATGCCACTGAAATACATCAGGTGGTTTATGGTGTTGAAGGGGTTCTCCGGAGCATTAGATGGTGTTATCCTTTATTTGGCATCCAACTTGAGCATGTTTTCCAGCACGTCTAGAAGCAGGCTCTCATAAGTGGTACTTGTGGAAGAGGCCTGGAGCCCCTGGATTTGGAAACAAAGTAAATAGCACTTCATTCAGCCCCACTTCAAATAAACACTATTCCCGAGTCTGTTTGCTTCAGTCTGAACACATTTCTAAATACAGTATAATATTGTGCACTGTGAGTGGTCACCGTAAAGCCAATTTTAAACACTGTAAAATACGGTACATACACTACTGACCACCCATCGGAACTGAGAATATTTATAATATGTTTAACTCTAATCACACATTTAGTTAGGGGTTCATTAGTAGTAGTCGTTGGTTAAACTACTTGAATATAATATAAAATATAAGTTCTTAACACAACATGCAGAAAATACCTACTGGAGCTGATGTTGGTGTGTTAATGTGAAATTCATTTAATGTGAAAAGCTAAAGGGAGGTGAGAGGTCAGAATCTGCTACACAACGAGCTCTGATTAAATGTATTATTGGACACTGCCGCCGTGTGGCGTAACAGAGTATTGCATTAAAAAGAGACCTAGGAACCATTGCACCGGTCGGTGTTTCCTGTCGGTATGTGATAGGTGACAGTACACCAGTGAAATAAAAATAACGTCTCTTTCTTGAATCTCATATCAAATATTCATTTTAAAGCGAAATTGCTTTAAAACGTCAAATAATCGTGTCGTTTCTCTCACGGCGACCGTCGGACTTTGTGGTGAGCGTCGTAAACATGTCTGCCACTTGACGTTACTGAAGCTTAACTTTTTCATGTACGTCACGCAGTCTGGCAGCGCTCTGCTCTGTTTTTTATCGTCCTTTTTCACCGTGTAAGTAAATATTGACAGACGCTCCAAACTTAATCAGCGACGCTTAGTTAATTACTGACTTATAAGACGCAGCTGCGAGAGCTTCAGCAGGTTTAACGTAGCTACTGCCGCATGAGCACATTACATTACGCTGTGTTACGTGTCGCGGCTGCAGTTTGACTTGAAGTTACAGTGGATGCATTAACATGCTGTTATTATCTGTCCTAAAGGTAAAAGACTATGAGTAAAGAGTCCAGAATGAGGGCTACAATAAACCAGAAGCTGACAGAGATGGGGGAACGAGAGAGGTGAGATAAAAATACTACAAACGGCTTATTTTAACAAATAGTTTGTGTAATTTAGCAACTTTAAAAAGGTCCAGTGTGTAAGATTTGGGGACTTTATTTTCAGAATAAGGCAAACACGGAATATAATATTCATAATTACGTTTTTATGCATGTATAATCACCTTAAAATAAGAATCTTTTTATTTTTGTTACGTAAAAATAATCCTTTTATATCTACAGTGGGAGCGGGTCCTCTTTCATGGAGGCCGCCATGTTGGAACACCGATGTTTCCTCCTCCACCACACCTGATTCAAATGATCAGCTCATCATCAAGCTCTGCAGTGGCCTGAGAACGAGCCACTCATTTGAATCAGGTGTGTTGGCGCAGGAAACAAATAAAACATGCAGGGCAGTGGTCCCCGAGGACCGGAATTGAGAAACACTGCTCTAGACAGAGCCTCTCAACTGTTGTTTCTCCTTTACACTAGGAAGGTGAGGGTGATGTGAGGAGATTGCTATGCAGCGATTAGTCCACTAGATGCAACTAAATTCTACACACTGGACCTTTTTAAATAGCTGTTAAGGTTATTATAGAGTGTCATTGCGCTCCTCACATGCTGCGTCAGTCTGTGTTCATGCTGTGACCATTTGCTTGTGAAGTAAAGGCATTATTAGACATTTTTTTTATAGCTAAACACATTTTATATAACGTATTAGTTGCCTATCTAATTTAATCTGTTCTTCCTTAAATGTAATGCAGTCTCTACATTATTGTTCGGCGTACTAACAGTTACTTTTTTATTTTAGTAAAGAAAATAAGTGAAGAACTAACTTGACTTATTCCATGAATATGTCAACATATAGGTGCTGTGAACTACAAGGAAGATGTCTTAAATATCTGCTGTCACATTAAATTATCAATAGTACAGATACATGGCTTCATATTCCCAATCAGTTAAGACCAACAGTTGAGGAACTATTGAGGCATATGCCATGACAACTAAACTGAAGTAACTCAGAGCAAGACTGCTGCTCTATCACATGTTATGCATCACTTTGCATAATCTGAATGGGGCATCATAACATAACAGAGCATGACACTTATCAAGGCCAAAATAACCAATGTTGTAATTAACATGTTGATGATATTGTCAGCTGTTATTAATAACTTAATAAGACAGAAAAATGTTTTTTTATTTATTTTTTTTTTTACATGTGTTGACAGACTGAAGGAGTTACTGAGGGCTAAGCTCACTGAGTGTGGATGGAAGGACCAGATGAAAGCTCACTGCAAAGGTACAAAATACAGTACAGTTGGTAAGATACATAGCAGAGACCAGTGTTTTTCAATCCTGGTCCTCGGGGAACACTGCCCTGCATGTTTTAGATGTTTCCTGCTCCAACACACCTGATTCAAATGAGTGGCTCGTTATCAGGCCACTGCAGAGCTTGATGACGAGCTGATCATTTGAATCAGGTGTGGTGGAGGAGGAAACATCTAAAACATGCAGGGCAGTGTTCCCCGAGGACCAGGATTGAAAAACACTGGCATAGACAGTCATTGACCTGGTGCGATCGATTGACTCCCAAAGAATTGAAAGATACCATCATCTGCTTATTCTCGTGTGAATCACACGTGTCCACTTTATTTTCTTAGCCTGCATAACTTTAAGGTAGATTCAGACAAATTTAGAGAGTTTAAATTATGAAAAAAAATCATCATGTCTCTATTTTTCTACCAATCAATATATCACATTGTCAGGTTTTAATACATACCTATGGTGTTGTAAGTCTAACAGTTGGTCTGTTGGCCAAAACAAGAACACAGGAATGAACAAGACTAAAGCAGTACTTCAAAAGGTTTTTTAAAAGAGCTCAAACAACACACCTTTCACACAGCACACATTTTGACTAGTCATGGTAGGAAAGGACAGGTGTTACTAATAAGATTAATGATGGCTTAGTTGTATTAAGTCGTGACAAGTGAGCCAGCGTGAGCAAGGCCAGGAGCCTGAAAGTGAAGCAGCTGAATGGAATTCAGCCATCATTAAGTTTATTATTTACACCTGTGCTTCTCCTGCAGTAACACGTCAAAATGCCCAATGTGCCAAAATGTGAACTGAAGTTAAATCAATAACACAAGTGATGCGTATATCCTCACTTTTATTCTGCCACTGAAGCATGAATCAGCTTTACACCTGAAGTGAGCAAAACACAATAAAACATCCAGAGCTTTAAGACTGGAGAAGACAACTTAGGACATAATAAAGTACATATGTATTTGGCTGTTTGAAGTCTGTGGTGCAGTGTTTGTGGTAATTTTGAAACACTGTTAAAATATCTACTTTTCTGTTTCATTTTTTGTAGAAGTAATCAAAGAAAAAGGCTTTGAGCACGTCACTGTGGAGGACCTGGTGGTAGAGATCACTCCCAAAGGAAGAGGTATCTTATTTTGACTATTTGGAAGAACTGATGCTGCAGCACACGCAGTTTAAAACTCTCTAATTAGACTTTGTGCAGCTTTTATGGCTTTGTTGTTCTCTTTGTCCTGCTACCAACAATGTTGTTAAATACATGCACTGGATTTTGTTTTGTGTCCTCTTGAGTTAAAAACAGAATACTTGGCTTTGGTACAACATGAACTTGAAGCTACCATTTTCATAGAGTCAGTTCAGTAGCCTCAGTAGGAGGAAGTGCAGTCACGAGATGTGATGTTTCCAGTAATGGAAGTTAGAGCTAGTTTGGCAGCAGTACTTGCATTACACTGTATCTGCATGAAAGTTAAAAAAAAAAGTAATGGATGTGTTTGGATGTGTTTCTCTCTTGCAGCCTTGGTGCCAGACAGCGTGAAGAAAGAGCTTCTCCACAGAATAAGAGCCTTTTTAGCTCAGCATGCCACCTAATTTTAACATTTCCTTAGACCACTTGCCTATACTATCATGTCGAATGCTTTTATTGAGTTGATTTACTTGAATTTTAACGCACTAACACACTTAGATATTTTGTTGCATGTTTTTACTAATTCTGTTTCTACAGTTATCACAAGTAAATGCACTAACGTTGCACATTTTTAGTTGTCCTCTGTTTATGAGATAAGCTACTTAAATAAAGTGTTTGATTCGTTGGACATGAGTGAACAACAATCTTTTTCAAAACCATAATAATGTTTAAATAGAACATTTTACTGTCCTGCCCTGAGATGAGCTGGCGACTTGTCCACAGTGTAACCCACCTCTCGCCTACAGTCAGCTGGGATAGGCTCAAACTGGACAATGATGAGGATAAACGATTACAGAAAATGGATGGATGACTTTTACTGTCCTGATGTTATTCTTTTTTTTTTTTTTATTAAAACACCTCAATAGCACCACATACCACCTTTAAAAATAAAAAAATAAATCTTTAAGGTGGTGTTGGTTGGATATATAGTTACTCATGGCATGATTGTATTTTGTATTGTTATGATGTAACCCATGAAGTATATGTTTAAAAATATTATTAATGCCACTAAATTTTCAGTATGATAATTATATGGGGACCATGAGTCCACAAATAAAGCCGCATTTGTTTATTACCACAGTGGTTGTAAATAATTGCATGATCTATTTCACACAGAATTATCTCCACTAGCAAAGTGTGAGGTTGACTTGACGTTTTTATATCATAGAGTAGGTCTAGACTGTACTCTTTATAAACTATTTACAAAGGCCCAACAATTTCCACCATGAGCAAGCTCTTGGTGAGGGTGCCAAGGAAAAACTTCCTTTAAACACGCAACAAACTTGAGCAGATCCCAGCTTATTGGTGGACAGCCACCTGCCACTGTAGACTGTCTTCCCGGACATGTTATCAAATGGTGCTTTCCACTGAAGTGCAATGGAAAACTTGTGATGAGGATCCAACTGTATGTGTAGTGTGTTATCAACAGGTATCAACACAGCATGCAGCTTTACACCTGGCCCTTCAAAGGTGGAACAAAAATGTGACAACTGGGAGAATAATCTGAAATAGCTGACTGGGAAACAGAGTTATTTACCACAGTAATATGAATCACACCCAGCTGGTGCAGCGCATTAACACTGTCCTTTGATTAAATGGACTTAAATCCAAAGAGCCATGATCCTGTAATGACAAGCCCTGTGCTTCTTTTACATCCCAGGATAACACAATGTTCCCAGCAGAGGGGGGGGGCGCAAGAAATAGATCATGAAAAGACAAACAGGAATGACCCCGTTCACACAGAGAGGTAGATGCACCAGAGGACAATTTGCCTTCACTGAAGCTGCTTCTCAGATCGTTTCAAGGTCCTCGGTGCATAGTGCATGAAATGAACAAGTGCACGTA
The DNA here is from genome assembly GCA_946959425.1 of Argyrosomus regius. Taxonomy (NCBI): domain Eukaryota; kingdom Metazoa; phylum Chordata; class Actinopteri; family Sciaenidae; genus Argyrosomus; species Argyrosomus regius. Next base: position 7,715,757 of record OX336884.1, on the reverse strand, counting down.
AGTGCTTCAGCAAGAGTCACTAAGCTGAGTTACTCACAACATAATGATATAGAAAAAGCTTGGCCATGACCTCTCCACAATATCCTGACTGTCTAAATACAACTTTTGTATGTTTTTTTTGTTTTGATGTTGTCGTGCAACTTCATAACCTTCCCATCAACGCAATAAAAACAAGACTATTACAGGAATGTCTGTTCCTGAAGCCGACTTTGTTTCACTTTTTTCCCTCCACATGCTGAGCCACATCATTTTGTTTTGTTGAAAGGTCTCTATAGTTACACACGCACAATGCCTAATTGGTTATGGATTACATTTGGAGAGGCCGTGAACCCAAAACAACACACCCCTCGGCACGAGTAGCACATTAGTGGGTAGTGAGTGAGTCTGCACTGGTCACCCACCCAAGACAGAGAGTGTGTTTTCTTAGCCGAAGGACCTGCTGTGACATCAGCCCAGGTGACAACATGCTGATATACAGTGCTGTTGTGGAGGCCAAATGTAACGCACCCCTCCAGCCCTAGCACACACGCTCCTTTAATGGCCTACATCAATCCCCATGTTATCAGCAGATCTCCCTGGGCCCCCGCATGTAAAGGGGGTTCTGCGCACTGCAGTGCACTGCAGACCAGCACTGGATAGAATTACCAGTGATGCAATTTATTATCATACAGATTTTTATTTACTTTCTCACTCTCAGTTCTCAGCTTTTCTCCATCACTCAGGACCTACACAGCTCTGCCGAGGAGCTGTACAGTAACCAGATGACTCTGCACATCATAAAAAAAAAGCTACAAAAGTGAAGTTGTCCAAATAAAAGGAAAACATGATTTAAAAAATCCCATTCTCTTATTCATTGGCTCAGCGTTGTACATCTTGGATGTGGCAGGCAGGGGATTTAAATGAACCTAAAAGACCTGTTTTGGTAATTCGCAGCAGCAGCTGATAGCGAGGAAGCGTACACTTTGTAGCATCCTGTGAGGCAGCCTCTGAATGAACCACCATAAGTCAGGCAACAACAAAAGGGCAAGAGCGCTCTTATTCCACCAAAGTCAATATCAAGCTGTGTCCAAGCAGTGCTTAACGACATTTAAAAGGAAAAGGCAAACATGGGATGTGTGTCTCCATGTGCCTTTTGTGTGCGTGTAGGTACAGTAAGTGTGCGCAGATATGTTCACCACCCCTGGAATCAGATCATTTCAGCCTGATAGCAGCTGTGTCAATAGGCAACGGAGCCAAAAGTGTGGTCCTGTATGCTGAGTCCCATAGGTGCTCCGCGGTCCTCTCTCTTCTAGTGAAATTGGCAACATCCAAAGACCATAAACACCTCCCTTACTGTACAAACAAGTGAAGAAAAAGGCAGCGCAGGGTGGAAACAGATGGCAGGGCCTTGTTCATATTACAAACAAATGTTGGGAAATGATGATGTTATAAGACATTGCCTTATTTGGGGTAACAGTGCACCTGCTTCAGGGGGTAATGGTTTAAGAAGTGTCCATGAAATACTGAATCTCTAGCCCTGGTCATGTAACCGACAGATAAATCTCTTCGTGTTTACAACAGGCTATCTGACATTTCTAATTTACTGGACACTGCTATGGGCTTTTGCGTCCCGTATAAATTTTCCTATCTTTTTTTTTCATAATGGAAAGGGCAAAGGCATTGCATAAGCAGACAAAGGGTCAAAGAGGGTGTTTCAAAGCAAAAAAAAGGGGCCATGTGCTCCTACAAATTCCCAAGACCCGGTGTGCAGTTGGCCCTCTTTACTGTCAACATGTGTGAATGCCATGCTCGATAAATTTCTCTTTGAATTCCCTCACTAGAATTTATGAGACGTGCAACATGGGGTTGCAACTCTTTTGAAGCCTACACACTTGCAGCACTCGATGCCGTTTACATTCTCATTTTAAAGCGGGGAGGGGGAAAAAAGCAGAAATAGGGAGAAGTTGGCGTGTAGCATCCTGCAGTGTAAAGAGTTTTAAATGTATTTACACTCTGTTGTGTCTCCTGGGAACTGTTTTCTACACACTAATGAGGCTGAGGAGCAAGTTTCATTCTGTTATTCCTGGCATCGATGCACCAGTCGCAAGCATACCACTCACACTCTCTCTCTTTTCCCTCCCTTTCCCTCTCAGTAGCCCAGTGCAAATAATAAATAAGAGGAAATACATCATCCCTTTTTCAATCCGAGAGCCAAGAGCTGGTCTGCCAAAGTTAACACAAAGCAATCTTAGGTAATGATCAGCAAATGTGTATAAAGTTTCATAGAGCATGACTTCACATAATTCTTGTTTAGATCATGTTGGCTGGCTCAATCTCAACTGTGATGCCGCTGCTGTAGAAACCATGTATTCACACACGCATATGCACACACACACACACACACACACACACACACACACAGTTTTCTCTCCTGAAGCTTGTTTGTATCACGCTTAAAAGCAGCACTTCTGTTTTATAAGTGCTTGTAATTGATTTGATACAGTGTAACATTGTGGCAAGGATTAGCTACCAGTCATAAATTGTGGAATTTTAACAGAGGCCTTATTACATTACATACTCTCAGAACCATTCATTCTGCAAAAGCTGTTGTCAGATTTTCCATTCATTTACACACATCAGTGGCACGGATACGAAACATTTGATCGCGGCTCAGTTGATGAAAATGATTTGCTCAATGTTAAAAAAAAAAAAGAAAGAAAACTTCATTGAGTTGTTTTAGTGCTCTACCTACAGCACAGCCAGTGTGCAGATGGAGAGCCGGGGGGTCTCTGTGCAACAACACAGAGGAAAGAAGCGAAACACAATCCAGACATTGTTTACCCTGTTTCTGATGTAAAGGCCACTTACTGTCGTGTCCAATGCCTAACCCTTAATTTGCTGCCCCAGCCTTTGAAGTGTGTGCATATTTCTGTTTCCTGACACTACCTTTCCTCTCTCTCTCTCTCTCTTTCCCTCTCTCTCTCTCTCGCTCTCTCCCTCTTTCCTCCGAGCCCCAGCAGTTGATATTGCAACTGGATAGGCCATGTTTCCATGTAGGGGCTCTTTTTAGGCCTGCTCTGATGATAGAAAACACAAGTGGGAAAGGGGAAAAGGAGTGCTGGGTGCACAGATCCACAGAGAGGCCCCGGCCCCAGCCCCGGCCCAGACAACGCTGCAGGGGATTAGAGCACACCCTGGCAGCAGAATGGTTTCACTTAAGAATTTCAGTAATCACTTTTAGGAGTGTAATATATAGCTGACCTTCGGCAGCGCCACACGACCCCCCGCTCCCCCAGCCATTTGATCAAAGGAAGCGGCAGTGGCTGTGCAAACAGGCGCTATCAGTGGACTCCAATGGATTTACTGCCTGCTTCTTCTCTCTTGTCTCCCCAGAGTCGTGTGCTGATACACACAGAAACCCAGTTTCATCTTACAGAACCTATTTTTCTCCCAGTACTAATTTACGGGCCAGATCATGACTTGAGGGAACTTAAAGGAGGAGGAGGAGGAGGAGGAGGAGGGTAAGGAGGGGGAGGCTCGGGGGGCCTCAGGGAAGGGGAGAGAGTGGAGGTGGGAGCAGCTCGGGGGCCCTTATCCACTGCCTGCTGACTGGACCGAGCAGAGCGGCTCTCATCATCATGGGAAAAGCCCAGTAGGTGCTCTCTTCTCAGCTGGAGCAGCCAAACACCATGGCCTGTGCTCCGCAACAATAACAGCAACCAGAAAAGGACAGAGGGCTGGCCCAGTAGGGTTTATATAGTGCCCTAAATCACAGGAGGCTCTGACAAAGAAGTGGGGAGAGAGGATGTGAGTATCATAGCAACTATTAATAAACCAATACATACTGGTGTGAACACAGCCGAGGTGTCTCTAAGTCTCTCTAATGCTGTACTTTAATGTTTCCTCATTTTTAATTACGTTCATGTACATGTTCACTCTTTATATACCAGCTCATATTCCTGAAGTATGGCGTTTTAATGGACTATTTTATTGCTTTAAGTAACATAACAATTCCATCAATTATGAACAGGCAATTACAGTAAACATGAGAGCTCAATGAGAAGCAGACTATCAGAGAACAATGTCAACATGTTGACCTTTATGCTTTTATGAGGAAATATCTTTCAGCTGGTTAAATCCCCGGTAATTTGTAATTTGTGACTCACATGTTCTGGTCGAATTTCATGCTCTTGTTAAAAATGTTTCTCTCAGTATCCGTTGTGCTCATGCAAGAATTGTTGTTTATTTTGTCTTTGTTTGATTTAAAATGAACATGAACAAAAAAAGGGGAAAAAAAGATGTGTTTGTTGTTTTTCTTTCAGCATGAATGCCAGTAAAACTGCAGGAAATTGTGGTTTGCACAGCAGAAAGTTCCGCTTGTGACCAGTTGAGGGCGTCACAGAACAGATGACAGAGGAGAATCTGCATGCTGAGTGCGGTGGGAAACACTAGGTCATTCAAACTGCTGACTACTTAGACCTCATTTAGCAAATTTCCCACATAAAATTGGAAATATGTATGGAATACATGTCATTTCAAGTATATTTTTTAATGTTTGAATAATTCAGACTCAAAGAGATATATTTCCTTCTTGGCTGTAGATCTAATGTCAATTTTTTTTTGGCCTTTTTCAGGTGCATAATAACACATGATTCATAAGAAATTGAACACAAACGATAAAAAGAGACATACGTTCTTTATCTGGCATGTCAGGGAGTGTTTATGTGACTCACTTGATGACAATGCGTGCCGTGTCATTAAATGACCGCAGGAAGTCCTGTGCTTTTATGAGCTTCTTAGACAAGCTTTGGGATGGGAGGGGGGAAGAAAAATGTTTCCTGATTCGAGCACGTGAGAGCAACTCACCACATGTTTCTCTGTCTGTCCCAGAAACAACTGGGAAGGTACCATAACCAAAAAAAAAAACAACTACAATGCCAGGGCACTAAAACGTGAACTTTACCCTGCCTTTCTCAGAGGGTCACTGTAGGTCAGCCTGGTCCCCAGGATGTCACTATGAGTTATATGAAGAAAATGGACATTCAACTCCTTCAGGTACAAATTCATCTGAATCCAGTTACATAACCTTTGTATTTATCAAGGAGAGATGAGGAGGAAGTGGAGGTGCGGGGCATTCCCCCCCCTGAAATATCCCTGCACTCCCCTCATCAGCTGATAAGGTTCCTTGTTTGGAGAGTAAACAGGAGGAAAAGTACCTGCCATAAATGCTCTGTGGCCCTTGGACATGCAAGTATTTTATGGTGCACCATGGCTATAAGCAGACTGATAAGTCCGATACCTCAGTGTTTGCCATGTCATTACCGTAGTACAGCTGGTCATTTTGATGCTAATTGGTGTTGAGTCAGTTACAGTAAGAAATAATAACTTCTCGCTTTGCTGGAAAGAACTCTGCTCAGACTGTGATAGTGCAATTGCCTTATTAGTTCTGAGTTGAGAGCCAGCTACATTAACTTGCGTTCAGCAGTTGCTTTTGGGAAAACTGGGAGAACTCTGTTGACCCTTGTGATTATTGCTAATTTTGAGCAAGAGTGTGCAGCTCGCTGGGTGGGAGACTACGCTATCAGGCTTAAAGATGATTAACAACGTGTCTATTTTAATTAGCATCAAGCTATTATAACAATTCCATTTGGCTCTGTGCTTTATAGTCATTATCATCCAGCACCATCTCTTTCACACACACACACATCGTGGCCCCTCTGATCGTACAATAGATACACGCAGGCGAGCAGGTTGCGCCGTGTGTGTGCATGGCATTGGCAGTGTGAATCAGCTGAGGCTCATGTGGCTGGCCTGGCCTTGCTCCCTGCGACCCAGCGGGGCTCAGCCACCAGCTGCCTAGCACCCACTACACATTCCTGCTTTATTCCCAAGCTCGCCTCCCTCAGCTACACCGGTCAGGACAAAATGTATACCAGCTGCAACATCATTAAGTAAATGGGATCCTTGCACAGTTTTTTTTTTTTTTTTTTTTTAAGGCATGGGATTGAAAAGTTCCAAATCAGTTTTGTGAGAAGCGTGTGTAAGTGAAACATGAATGTGCGCACACATATGAAGCCAGACTGTCAAATACACACACAGTGGGCTACATTTATACAGTATGTACAGTAAGCTGCTGCAGAGATGCAAAACACTTGCACCTATTTTTTAGCAGCAATGTCTGTCTTTTTGTTAGTCAGTCACTTTGGTTCAGACTAAAATCTCAACAACTATTCAGTTGCCATGAAATTTTGTACAGATATTCATGGTTCTCAGAGGATGAATCTTAGTGACTCAGGCGATTCTTCAACTTTTCCACTGGTACCACCATGAGGTTTATATTTGTGGGACTTGGTATCCGGACATTTGGGATGAATTGGAGTAACTTTGGTGATCCTCATCCAGCGCCATCATCACGTCGTGTTAGTGGTACGCTGGTTACTCTTCGCGTTAACTGTAAATTTGACTGTCACTGAATTAAATTACTTTCGGGCAGAGCTTCCTCTGTGTAACTTGGTCACTTTAATGTCTGCTTTAACAGGCAACTGAACATTGACAACGAACGTGATGCATCACCTCACTGTTCACCTACATTACAGGCAAGGTGTACCATAATATATAGTTTCTGTTCTAAATGAAGCAACAGAGTATAAGTATAATGACTTATAATACAAAATGTACTCATTTATGCCATTCTCTTACTAAACTTAATAAAAATAGGTACAGTAATCTACTAAATAAATCTTAACAAATATGAATCTCATCTTACATTCTTCCCTCTCTTCAGATGAAATGTCCTGAAGGTTATGAAAAGAAACTCATCTTACATATTATTTGTCCAGTATTGTAGCTTATGACTAAATCCCTGACACAGCTTCGACTGTACTTTTCTGTTTAGCATGCTAATTAGCAAATGTTAGCATGCTAAACTAAGATGGTTAATATGGTTAATATTATACCTACTAAACATCAGCATGCTTACAATGACAATACTGATATACTGATGTTAGCATTTTACTTAAAGCACCACTGTGCCTAAAAACTACTTGAGGAGGTCAAAACTCCAGCAACACTAAATTGTGAGACCAGTGCTGTTCACCTTGTGGTCTTGCATTGTTTGAGCTTTTACCTCTTTAGACTAACTTGGAGGTAGGAGAAGTTGTGCCAGCGTCACAGGGCCACTAGCAAGGCTGGGAAATCTTGTCTCTTTATCATTTGTTGTTTCTCTCCTGTCTATAAATCTACATGTCAAATTGCTGCTAATAATGCACAATGAGATGCATTATAGGTCCACAAGGTGCTGCATAAATCAAATTTATGATTTTTTTTATCGTCGTCATACACACATGTACTCACCCTAAAGGCTGAACCTCTAGACACACTAATATTTGCATACCAAGATGCTGCACACAAAAGTGTCCACATCCACTACAAACCATCAGACAACACAGCCAGACATACACACCCTTCCCTCCAGACTGCCGTCACAGCACTCCAAGCACAGCTGTCAAAACTCAGGGACTTCCAACACTACAATATTTAGATGGCTTGGGAGGGCCGGAGAAAGACAGAGAGAGAAGAAGACATGTAATGGATGCTGAACTGACACTTCTGGACAACTCACATTCTCCACATCAGGCCTTTGCAGGTTGAATCCACATTCCCTGCATTGCTTCTTTTTTTCTTCCCCCTTTTCACTCCTTTCTGTCACTCATCTTATTCACCTCTCTGTCTCATGATCTCTCTTTCCTTCCCTCAATCTACCTCTACCTCGCTTTTGCTCCAGGCACGGTTCCACTGTTGTCTCACATCAGCTCTCATAACAGCTCCGGGAAGACCTCCCTCAACCTCACGCCTCGCATGTGAGTCCACACGTCCAAGAGCAGTAATAACACTGAAATCCTCCAAATCAGGTCATGTCAAATTAAGGGAGGTATTTCGGGAGCCCACCCAAGTCTCCAAAAGGGTCAGCTGAAAGCTTGCTCAAGGCCGGATTTGCATGTCAAAATACACTCCGTGATTCAGACTAGATCACAAAATGGGACTGAAAATATCTTGTAGTCTCTAAGAGGTTGTAGATTTGGCCTGTTGGTGCGAAGTCAGATGTGGACTCGGATGAGAAGTCCTGCTGGCACGCAGAGATTGGCAAATCAAAACTTTTGCCTTAATTGCACCAAGCAAGTCCTCCTCGGTTGAACTGGCTACAATAATATTTTTTCAGCATTTCCATCTCAAATCCCAGGTAAGAAAAGGAAATTTAGCCTTGAGAAGTGTGCATACTGATCCCACTTGTGGACACCATGTCTTTCCTGCTGTTGATTTAAATGCAAAAATGTCATCTAGCGATGGAATACATTTTCTCACCTGAGGCTTTTGGAGCCACAACGCAGGTTACACCATTCATGCTGCATAATCATCACCTTAGCAGACCTCCATCGCACATTTTAGTGTTCTATTACTGGAAAATTATTTCCAGTATGGAATCTATTCTTAGACTAAGGAGATTTTTATCTCAGCTTCGCCTCTGATAGCACAGAGATGTGCTGAACACTGATAAGGTTTGGACCTTGCCTGGACTTACAAACAATCATTTGGCAACTCAACTAGCATTCCAGGGAAGTTCACTGCCCAGTGATTTATTGTCAGGATGTAGCCGTATAGTCAGAGTGTGTAGGCTCCAGGTTGAAGTAGCTGGTGGCATGACAGGTCAGCAAGATAGCTGAGCTACGTAGCAGTCTGGGATTCATTCAGAAAAGCTCCCAAGGGGGCCGTTGACTGGAAGGAGGCGGTAAATCCCCATTTTGAGGACTTTGTTTTTGCTGATGTTGTGTAACATCTTGAGAGGAAATTTGAGCTAATCTCACTTCACACAATCAGTCATTGTGAAGTCTATTGTGTGAGGTTTGGAAATTGAGAAGAGAATGGATGGTTGCAATTACTATCTGTGAAGCACAGACAGAAACACAGTTCATATTACTGCTTTATTTTTCAAACTTTACAGCATAAACCTGAACTCAGTCATTACTTTTATCAGATTTTATTAGATCTGAAGTGTAACAAGAAGAAGAATTATTCTTCATTTTTCTTATGGTTAACAAATCTCATGAAAGGTTTATCCTGCCAACAAGGATAGTGTGTGTATCCAAAGGCTAATATATATTGTTCCCCTGTGTCATAAAGCTCCATTGTTGTCCAAAAACAATTAAAAAGACATTAGTGAGCCACAATTTTGCACTGGATGACATATTCCTTCATTATAATGAACATAGGCTAATCCTATATACCTATACAGCTGCTGTACATGCTAACTAGTGCACCAAATGTGCATTAATCTTCAGCTGTAAATAGTTCCCAACACTTTACTCTTGAGTAACTTGCAAAAAAATACAGTGCTCAAGAAAATTATTTAGCTTTTAACATGAAACTTTAGACTTAAGAGTAATTTTTAAAGTTGTAAAGCCATATTCTTTCATGTGATGCTATAGTTTAGCCATTAAACCTGAATTATTATTGTTGTTTTTTGGCCACTTGGGGGCAGCACAACATCTGTCAATACAACAATGACATACTATCGCCTTAACAAAGTCCAATATTTACTCTCATTTTAGCTCTGTTTGGGTCTCCTCTAACTCCTGGGTGAAATGTCTTGCTCTGGCATTAGCTACTAAACGCTCCACTACGTTCACCAGCAAGTGAGCTACTTTGTCTGTCTGCTGTTTGGTGCTGGGCAGGTATACGGTTGGTTTATTAAAGCTTCTTCAGCTAGAAACAAGATGAATGAGAGATTTGAGAGTGAGCCACAATAGTAAAGCTTTGGGCCAGAAAATGAAAACAATTAGCTGAAAGATGCTAAAATGCTCCACAGAGCTGAAGGCAAATGCAGGGTTGGAGAACAGTCTAATTTCGTGTCAGTTTCACATTACACATTCATTCTTTCCATTGTTTTTATCAAAATGTCGATTTTTACAGCTTTAAATCCTGATATTGTCTTCTCCAGAGTGATTTTTCAGAGGAAACTGGACACAGTGACATCATATATTTTACCTCTTACCTTTAGCACACTGTGGTACACATGAGTAAGTTAAAATTTTGAAGCATATTATTGCTATTCACTTGCTACTGCTGATACAGTAGATGAAAATGTGCTAAAGCTACAGTCGCAATAACCTTCCTATGCTACTCTTTCCCTCCACATGTTCACCACGGTGAAATAAAACAAACACACATCCTAAACTCATCTGCATGCTCCATCAGAGCTGATGTATACAGGTCCTCAGCAGCCGAAATGAGATGCCAAGCACTTCTCAAGTGCAAGGAAATGGTGCGGTTTCACAATTCCTAGATTAGGACTGAAATCTGCAGTTCCCCCACCACTTTAAGTGGCTGTGGTGCACACACAAACCCACTGAGACCATAGAAACATACACAGTGGTTTAGTGTTGGGCTCTGGCCAAGATAAATGACTGCTTCAGGTGAAAACAAACCGTGGCCCCAGCAGATTCTTTTTTTTTTTTTTTCCATTTGCAAGTTTTAGGGCGACTTCTCTTTGTGTGTCAACTGTTCTTACACATATGCTCCGCTTTGGCTCCTCCACCCTCTTAACACTCTTTGGGCTTGTGAATTATTTAAAATGAGGAATTAAAGTTGAAATAGTGCTCTGCAGACACAAGTGCTTCAAATGTGCGGAGGACTAAAGGTGGAACAACGGCTTTCAAATCCATTACACAAGCTATTTGTGACATCAAGTTTAGGAAAATAAGAGTGTTTGTCATCCATAAAGCATGATCTTAAAGGGGAGAAAGACATTTTCACACATAACAGCAGCACACACACACATACACCCAAAGTGAACACCCTTATTCAAGCTCATTCATTCACTCCATAGTTGACCACAATAAAAGTCCTGACCATACCCAGAGCTGCAGTAAATCCTGCAAAGGGATTTTTACCTCAGTCTCTGGGTCATTTACCTGTGTGCAGTTTCATAACCATTGGCTTGTGTTTATGAGCCAGCAATGCATATTATGAGCAAGATAGGGGCCCATATACAGTAATTCCTTGGTATTTATAATGCCAGAACAGCAGAACAAGAGAATTGGATGTTTAAGAGTTGAGGGATTTAATATTAGTTAAATTATATATCATAACTATTCAATTATACTTAAACCTCCCCCATTTTTTCTAGTTTAGTTTTGAGTTGTCTCCTGTAGATATTTTTCAATGAATACATTCCCATCCTTTTTTCTCAGCACCTTTGAGTGATCACCTGAGTCTCACCTGAAAGTTTTGGATGATCACCTGAGTCCCACCTGAGGGTGGTGGGAAAAGCCAGTAGAGGCCCTGAATGGCTTCAATTAAGAGAACAATTGCTTTAGTCACACAATTATGAGCTCAGGGTGACTAAATGCAAAAGGCCCTGAAGGAGCACAGCTAAAGATCTCTGGCATCCCATTCAATGTGGTCTGCCCACCCCCCGCTGCTCATTACTTCGACCACCAACTGGGAGCAACATTACTGAAATGAGCAACAACAGCACAGTACTGCAACAGCCATGAGTGATTCAACTTTAAGTGACAACCAAAGGGACTGAGGTTTACAAAAAATAAACAACAAAGACTACTGAATGATAACATCATGATGCAAAAATAGATTCATAAGCATTTCAGTGTTTTAGTGTAGTGGTAGTAGTAGTGTTGTTTAGGAATCACAACTGAGTCACAGGCTCAGATGAATTTTAATTCCATTTACAATAAATAATTCAATACACTGTTTATTGCTTAGTGTTGTAGAAGTTGTAGATGTAAAATACTAAACAAGCTATTCTGGTTTCCACTTATAGTCTGAGTAGTATTGACCAGTCACATCTGAATGGGCTTTGGTTGCAACAATCCATGTGAAGAGTAAAAGAGGCAGAACGCATCGGCTGAAATGCAATCTCAGAACCAGTTGGCCAGCGATGACATCACTTTTTATGAGTTTTTATCTATAAAGTTATCTGTATTCGTATACAGATATTTGTTCATAGACATTAGCAGAAATGTGTCTTTTTCATTATTCTCATGTATCAAGTTGCTGTTTGGACTGCTGAGAACGTCCATCTACTTATTGTCGAGACATTTCACTCAAATGAGGTTCACCCACAAATGTGAACCTCATGGTGGCACTATAGAGGAAAAAGTCGGGTAATCACCATTAAAGTTCATCTTTTGGACACCACTGACTAAAAAGCTCTTGGGGAATAAATTCCAGCGTGCAGCACACAATATGGTCCATAGAAACCATAAGCTGGCTCGGTAATGATGGGGCTGTTTTATGTTGTGTTTTCCTTTACTGTTCTCCGATCTCAGAACCAAAAATTGTTACAGCATAGCTCATAGCTAACTTAATATACTTCATACTGATTGGTTATGTTGTCCCTCCAGCTGTGCAATGCGGGTCTCACTCCAAGTCCAATATATGTTATGAATGGTGAATTTAGATCACATCAGGTTATCTATCTGGCCAACATTATCTGCATGCTGTTTACATTACCCTATGGGCATTTGTGCCATTGCTGCAACCAGGGAAACGTATTTATGCACCCTATATTCTATACTCATATATGCTGCAGGTTGATCACTGATAATCTAACTAATTCAATGATTATTCTTGGCCCTTCTAATAAACAATTAAAACTTCACAGTAATGTAGTTAGGGACTTGTATGTATCTACTGTTCCACTTAAAATAAGAGATTCAGGTGAAGCAAGTGAACCATCCCTAAATCCCTGATAATGATGATAAAAAATGTCTGCAGTGAGGATATTGAGGACCATACTGAGCTCATGGAAAAGCCTGAGATGAATGATCTAATAATCTTTTAAGATATTGGTATGTATACAGTTTTCAGAGAGATTAGCTGTTGAATTAATCATTCGATGTACTCATGTTTGTGAAATCCCTTTCACATGCCAGAGGGTTTCATGACCGAGGCAACTCGCTCTGACATTCCATAGACCTCTCCTCCTCCTTCCCTCTCCTGTTTGCTGAGTGCAACGTTGATCGCCGTAAATGTACACAAATATGGATTTCATACGTGTGCCCTCATAAGTCAGCAGGTTCTAAATGGGTTGATAAAAATCGGCAGCCATCTTGGGTACACTATTAAGATTTGTAACTGAGCAGAGCCACAAACTTCCACTCTGCTCAGGCTTTGCTTTGGCAACAGGATTTCTCCTTGGAGAGGAATGAATGTGCAAATGTGTTACAGGTGGGATTCATTAAACTGAGACCTGGCACATTGGTACTCGCTCTGCACAATTACTATGTTACAAAACCAGGGAGCAGAGAAATGCTAACATACAGCTACACTGTAGATGACCATACGTGCACAAAAAAATGGAAATGGAAAAATGTACTTACTGTACACACAAACATATCGTGCATTTAAAAGCACGCTCATGCACATCCTGCATCCACAGCTGAGATTTAAAAGGCAGACTTCACTGCTCTCTGATGAGCTCTTCAAAACAAAATAACCCATAAATGGAGCAGTTTGTGCCTGTGTTATTTCACAGAGGATGAAGAAAGAAAAAGTTCAAATTTCACGAGATCTTTTTATCCCTATTCAGCCTCCACTTCCTCGCACTCACCTCTCAGATAAAGCTTTAACCTGTCAATACTCCATATTTTATGTATAAATAACAGTACTTTAACATGTGTTCCTTATGATAGAAGCTTATAACTCGTACAGCTTATTCTCATCATCTAAGCGGTGGTGTTAATTTCTATGAATAATGTATCTGGTGTGTTGTTTCACTTCACTGAGCTGTGGTCACATCACAGAGCATTCTTAGAGATTATAACGTCCTCTACCCTCCTCCTTCATGTTGCACAGAGACCATTAAAGAACTAGGCATTTATTGTGCAGTAATACTGAATATGTAAGAGCTAAGTGGAAACTGAAGGTGTTCAACAGATCCTAATTATCACTGACTACTACAATGCGTGGAATTCGTTTGCAGTGTTGGAAGCAATAAAGTCTTGGGTCATACTGCACTAATGGGAACTGGCTTGCATAGTTGTGTGCTTTTTGATTTGATCTGAGGCGTATTTGAAAATTTCTCTTGTAAACTCTTGGACTGGCAGCTGTTTTTTATCTCACCACACGTACACTTGTGCGTTCTCTGAATTGTGTATATGTAAGTGCAATCAAAAGCCTTAGGATGCATACTCGGCTGCATGGGTAATACATTAAATTCAGACTATGTAACCTTTCTCGAGGAAATAACACATTCCTTTTCAAAATTAAAAGTTGATTTCATCAATAGGCCTTAACCAGCAGGCCAATATTTACTAATGTTGGCAAAGCATAGATACTGTGGACACTCTGCTGATTGTGCTTATACTGTGTATGAAAAAGTTCAATTAATTTTGCCACTTAAAGCAGGCCTAAGTGGCAATTACAGGATAAAAGAGTCAAAGAGCCAACAAACAAACTCAGTAGATGCAAAGCGATCTGTATTAAAGCTAATTAACATTAGCCAACATTAGCAACTAAGATACTGCTCTTACCACTGTAAGCAGACAAATCACTGAGTATATCGCTGTGCAAGGGTGTGTTTTACTTCCTGTAGATTTACTTAACATTTTCCTCTGGAAGAATGTTTTATTTTTTCTTTCAAAAAGTTACATAGTCAATCTTTAAAGGAAAATTCTTTTTTTTAATACATTTTGAGTCTTATTTTGATATTTTTGGCCATTATTTCTATCAGTAATAAGTAATTTATTAGTCAGATATTGAGATCTGGGAACACAGTGACAATACTGTAAAATTGTTCTGTTGTAAAGATTCAGCATAGTTTTATGTATCGACTTTGTTTCTATACTCTATAGGCTTTTTTTCTATACTCTATTCCATACTCAACTTAGGTAGATCATACATTAGCAAGTTAGTTTTTGTCACTTACACTACATTTACTAGGTGTAAATTTTCAAAATCACATGAGAACTAATTAGTTTGGGGAAAACCATCTTGATTTTGTGTTACATAAATATCCACTTACCTTACAATGAGGCTAAGTTTGAACTTGAATTGGTCCAACCGGCTCCTGCTTGTTTATTTCTTGCCTGTTTAACGTCATTGTAATTACGTAGTGCTGTTCCAGAAATGACTTTGTGTGAGTGAGTGCAGTGTTAACATAACCGAAAGAAATGATGACCAAAAGTACAAAAATGAGACTCAAGCTGTAATAAACTGGAATTATCCTTTCATCAAAGGGGTATTCATGAGGTATTGTAAGGCATTATAAGCACATTATGAGTACTGTAAAGTTAATTACATTTTGTGAAACCTGTTGTCCAGCTGTTCCTGTAATCTACTGCCAGTGCATTCAAAAAGACTTCATTCAGAATAGTACCACTGTATGTAAATACATATTACGCTCACACACACTCCAGTACACACATATTTCACATTAGGAATGCAGGTTTCTTTCCCATTGGACAGCCGTGCGTCAGTCACAGCCATCCACCCTTCACACCTGGTGATCAAGGCAGGGTGCGTTCAAGTGACCCGCTTCCCAGAGTCCACAGCCAGATAATTATTTCCAGTTGCAATTAGAATAACCGCAAGATTTTTTCTCTGTGAGCAAAGGGGATCAGCAAATATCCTTTCCCCTCGTTTTTGCTTGTCTGACACGCTTATATAAATACCCTCCACCTGGTCATGGGAGTGTCTTTAGGGGAGCTATCAAAGCATTCATAAAAATCAAGATGTATGTGACATCCAGTGGATTTCCCCCTGCGCTGCACACGGCAGGCCAACTCAGGAGGGCCAGAGCCGGGGTAAAGTTTCCCTCTTTTCCTCCCTGACTAGCAGCTGACGCCTGATTGACTGTGATGGGCTTTTTTACGCCCTGCACGTGTTGTTCTGCTGCTCAGTCCTCATTTCATCGTCTTCTCAGTGTGGTGTTTCTCTGGCCTCTGCTGCTGCTGCTGCTGCTGCTGCTGCTGGACTTCTACCTCTAATGTGAGTTTGTCAATCTAAAATCTGACCTGAAAACATTGGCCTGCTCATGTACTTCACGCTTTGTTCTTAAATAACTCTTTCACCGCAGGGCTCCCCTTCCTCCCATGCTACGTTTACAGATTAGGTCCTGCGTTGGCGTATGTAAAAACACAAGCTGAGGCAATCGGATATTAGGAACATGACTGTGAATGAATACATCTGCATGTGTGGATCCGTCAGCATCGCTGAGCGCCTTGGCTTGCGTGTAAAACATTTATAAAGTTGGGACTGATGACACGCACACTCATATCTGGTGATCAGAAACTCTGGGAAGGCGGCCATGATGGAGGGCTGCTTGACTCCTGTGTGTTTGACCCTGTGAAGACTGATTGTTCTGTCTGAAAACAGTTAGAGCAAACTGGGAACACTAACTGAAAAGGAAACAGATTTGTGGGAGGGACAGTGCAAAACAGGGACTCAGATCTGTTTGTCGGGTTTCAGCGGAAACACTGAAATGCCTCAGGTTTGCTGTTATGTTAGATATATGATAAAACAAGTGGCCTTATGAGGAAATGTCAGTTTTTATTAGCCGTCATTTTAGCCAAATTTCATCCTTTTGGGAAAAACAAAAAAAGATGCAATGTTTCCACCTTATCCTAGATTCATGCTCATTACTTTTCCTTCAACTCTGTGTTGCAGAGGCAGTCTCAGGCCTGTAGGGGGCAGTGTTTGTTTTACTCAACAGGGTCTGACTCTGGCCATAACTGGGCATATACTGTATGGTGCAGGTGAGAGCTGTGGCCAGCCTGCAGAGATGGCTACATACTTTCCATTCTTTAATGAAGCCCTTCAGTGACTCCTGCACTCCCGCACTTAAAACACACACTCACACACACACACACACACATACACATACACACTTTCCACTGGTGCACGGCCCCTGATAATAGATTCTACATAGGAAGCCTGTGAAGTATTTTGAAATGCCAAACGGCTGCGAGGGTGTAGACGTTTGAAGGACACTAATGTAGGAGCTGAGGCCTAATATAAACAGCATTATTCACATGAAAGCCCGACCGCGGCCATTAGGGCTTTTCGGAGAGGTGGCACTTCTCCACCAGCACCCTAATGGCACTTCTCGTTTAAACATGCAGATCTGTGTATACGCAGATTCCCTTGTAATATATCTTTCCTGAAACAATCAGCTGTAAAATGATTTGTCACTCTTTATTTTACATGAACATTTCCCAATCTCTGGGATCTCATCAAATCATAACACAAGTCTTCATCCAAACCTTCGGGGGGCTTTTTGTGCTCAAAGCGTGTGCTTTCTGTATGCTACAACTCGCCCGTTATCCCATAATAACAATCAATATTCTGCTGAGAAGCAACTATAGCAGCTGTTCAAATACATTCTCTCTTGTGAAACCACTTTTTTTTTCTCATTTTGAGGCCTATAACTTACAACCACCTGGAGAATATAGCTGGCCAGTAGATCAGTCTCTCACGAAATTATTAATCCTACAGAAACGTCGGCCCACCATCTAACTGGGAGAAGCTGTTGAACTCCAACATCTTGTGCGGCGAAAGCACCAGACCTGACCACTGTCAGCAGCAGTATAACATGGCTATCCCACCGGCAGCAGATTGTAACTTGAAGCAGAGCAAAACATCCTTGTAATCTTTGAGGAAGGTCCAATCGGAAGAAGAGGGGAGGAACATACAGTAAAGGGGAGGCAATCAGGATGAATAACACATTTCTTTTTTGGCTTCGACTACAATGGCCCACTCAATAGGAAATTAAACAAATGAAAGTGTTTTCAAAGTCAGAGACAACGAAGATTAATTAGATTTGAATTGTTCTCGCCAGCTAGAAGAAGTAAGCCATTCTGCCTTTTAATGGTATGGTTTTGATCAGGGAGAGATGGGACAGCCAAGTCTGTTGTTGTTCGGCTGTTTTTGGCTTCTCAACTCCACATTCATCTTGTCAACACATTGACCAACTTCCCTTTATACTAATAGTGACTCAGGAGTGATTATTTCATGACTTCAACTAGTAGAGATGAAACCTTATGATGGTTTGTGGTCGTTTTTCTTTTTTTTTATTCTGTGAAGGATTTTTAATCATACACACTTCAGTACGTGTCTAGTATTGGTGCTTAGGCATACCAACCTTACTGCCACCCTGCACAGGTTACAGTTGAAATGACCCCTCTGATGAATACAGTCAGTTACAGCAAAGCACGTGCCATTACTTATATTGTAACCAAACAGTGTGGCTTTCATGCAGCAGCTGAATAAATTAACGACATCCAAATCACATAGATTAAAATTTTGGGAGGCTTTTTAAGTTTTTGGATTATGAGAGTGAAATTTCACAGTTCACAGAAAAAAGTCAAACTGACTTTATTTTTCTGTGAACTTGCAAAAGGAGCTTGAAAATAAAAATAAACTCCCAGTAGGCATTTGAGGGTGAGTGACACAATCTTCTATGGGATTTAGATGAACCATTGAGGTTAAATCCCGCAGTACCACTCTGTGACCCTTCCACTGGCCAGGCCCATCCAAGATTAAAGGTGAACACGGGGGCAAATCAGTTATCAAGTCAGAAACACTCATCGTCAACTTCCCACTGTGCCATTACTGCACAGGCGCACATACACACACACACACACACACACACACACACACACACACACACAGTCAACCCTCATCCTTCCTGCAATGGAGGTCATGACCCCATGTACCAGTACCACGAAAAGAATGAGGGTGAGGATGCATGACCCTTAAAAGCCATAGCTGATCATTTTCAGTTCTGTGTGCGTAAAAGTTTATCAGCCAGATCAGACATGATGTATCTGAAGGTTCAGATGTATGGATGAAAGATTTACAAGACACCTCTACCTTTAATAATGGAGAGTCATGTATAGAATATAACTGGGAAAGTGGCAATTGACAACGTTGTGAATGAAAGGTCATCTTTCCTGGGATGTATATACATGGTTATGTTTCTTTTTCAGCTTACTGACTTCATATTTGACATTACATACTGTCCATACAAGGCTATGGATAGCTGCCGCTTAGCTTAGCATAGGATAACGATTAGAAACAACTAGCCTGGTTTTGTCCAACAGTAAGGTATGTAGCAGCAGCTCTAATGATCACTTAATGAGACGTTCTATCTCTTTTGTTTAATCTGTACAAAAATGTTGTGGTTTTCAAGGGGTTCTGTGCAGGACTATTTCTTGGCCGGGTGCAGTGACTTCCTGGAGTTTCCACTGGTTGCCTGGTAACCTCATGGAGACGACAAGACTCCAGAAGTCCCTGTGTTTAGCAGGTGGATTTTTACCTTTGGTCAGAGCCAGGCTTGTGTATCTATGATATGCTAAGCTGGCAGGCTTCATATTCACTAGTATGGAGTATTATATGGGTATCGATCATCTCATCTGCCTCAAAAAAGCATTTGTGCATTTCCTAAAAATAAATGTGACAATATCTAAAAATACAATCAAAACAGTCTATTTTCAATAGACATGTGTTTTGAATATGTTTTGGTTTAGTTG
Source organism: Argyrosomus regius (assembly GCA_946959425.1). Taxonomy (NCBI): domain Eukaryota; kingdom Metazoa; phylum Chordata; class Actinopteri; family Sciaenidae; genus Argyrosomus; species Argyrosomus regius. The sequence continues at coordinate 7,696,231 of OX336884.1, read as the reverse complement.
TGGTTGGGTCAAAGTCTTTCAACACTCAAAACACACTGAAATCTGGAGAAATGAGGCCCACTGAAACTGTAGGAGGCTAAACATGCTGGTTCATAATGGGAGACTGATGAGTGACAATATGTATAATTCTAAATTGGTCAGAGAGAAAAAGAAGAAAAGACAGAAAAGGAAAAGAAAGTCTGTGTATATGTGACTGGCTGATGGTAGATGCTGGTGATTGACTGTAAAAGCTGATCTACTCACTCCAAAAGTGACTTTTCTACATTTGGTCCCTCTTAAAATCTTATTTTTATACTTACAGCACAATGAGCATTTACATATGTTGATGTTACTAAGTGACTGTTGTATTTTGTATTTATTTTGTCTTTGTTGAAGTGCTAAGTCTGAAATGTCATTTACTCTATATTCCACCTGATGGACTGTGAGTTACAGTTCTCCTGATGCTAGTTTTCACAGCAGTTGAAATGACAGATTGCTTTTCCATTTCACAGTTCATTTTAAATTGCCTGTGAAACTATTTGGCTCACTAGCTGAGTATTTGTTTCAAGTTTTCTGGTTTCCTGATAAGGCACAGTAAGTTCTGTCATTTTACAGCATTAGAGTGTTTCCACATTTTATGATGGATTCTTTGCTGTAAGCGGATTCATTCTTTATTCATTTTTAGACTCAATTCCAGAATAAACAAGAATTGAAATAGAATCTTCTGAGCTCGAAGAGCAGACAAAGAAGGAAGACAGTGAAATAAAGCAGAAATGCAACAGCGCAAAAATGAATGGGGAAACCTGGAAACAGGTTTCAGTTCTATTACTGACTGCCTGACAAGTCTCAGGACACAGTGGCATACATTACCTGAGCCAATCCTACTGATAAAAGGCATAACACTCTGCTCGTGAATTTTTTATACCTTTGTGTATTGGGCTTGAATATGTCTAGCTGAATATTAAAGCTGCACTGATCCATATTTTTAAATTAACAATGTATCAAATATCTGCGTGCCAACCCACAGAGAATTATCAACCAAGCTTTACAGTTCCCCCTAAGCTCTACTGAGGGTTTTAGTGTCTTTCAGCTCATTGTTTTGGTTTTACAACCTGTAACTTTGTGGTATTAGTTCACTCCCATCACTGTTGCTCCCAGCCACAGCTTTCAGACTGTACACTACTTGTCCAACAGTGAACAGCAGACAGACAAAGCTATAGCAACTAGCTGATGATGATGATGGACAATTTAGCAAGAGACAGATGAGATGCTGGAGACCAAAAATGAATCAAAGCGACTGATTATTGGACTTCATCTGTTGGCTGGACAAAAGCAACTTTCACTGTCTGCTAGATGTGTGAATATGCAAATACTTGCTTGCATGTACAGTATATCATTGCTATGTTTACAGTAAAAGAGGTAGTCAAACCTGAGAATTATACATACATGGATAATTTGGTATGATATTTATACTTTGGTTTGATATTTTTATTAGAATTTAGACATGTAGTTCCAGTTTTTAGTGGTATCACAACTGTAATAATTTTAAACCACCTGAATGAAGCACAGCAATTACTATCTACAAAAAAGTTTAATAGTTCAGACTTCATCTTGTTCACTCCTGAAGTCATGAAGGGCTTAGTGGATCTTAGCAGTGAGTAAGTGGCTCCTCAACTGGAAAAACATTGGCTTATAGTTGTAAAGACCTAATGAAGCATTAGCTCACACCGCTTCTACCCCCATTGCGCTCCCCTAGCCAGATGGAGGGACTTTGAGTGAGAAAGAACACAGGAGTTGGACTGATAGTTTGGGCGTCTAATCCGTTATCTGTCCTGCAACCTGTTGCTCTTCAGTGACTCGGCCCGGCCCCTGCAGCTTCCTCTGGGCAGAGGTTTCACGTACGCTCCGCTGACAGCTATCTCCCAGAGCAATTGTTAGTAAACACGACTGAACTGCTTACCCCAACAACAGGTTTCCTCTAACCCCTAATCCAGGCCACCGAGAAGACCCCCCTCTTACCCTTTTGACCCTTCCATCCCCCCCACTCCTCCTCCTCCTCCGTGGTGGTGGCGGTCGATGAGCCGGTGAGATAAGCCTTGGTGGAATTCCCGTCTGGGTGTTCTTGGGAGTGACCTGGGTGGCAGAGGAGCGTCAATGAAAATCACTCAGCACTCCGCTCAATAAGGAATCAGTCTGAGCCGTGGCTGCGTTTCACATCACTCTTATTTCTCTTCCAGTTTCGTCTGGCTCTTTCTTTTCCTTTTTGGTTTTAAGGTTTTACAGTAGAAAGGAGAGAAGGTGAAACACAAAGCAGCGTTGGCTTAGCTGGGAGCCTTTGTGAACTTTTGACAACCTCTAACCCAGGGTATGACCGCCTTAAAAAGTCTTGTTGTGCATGAATCAAGGAATGAGCTTAGTGCTGGAAAAGAGCTTGAAAATGGCACCAAGAATGTGATCTAATGCAAATCCGATTTCTTAGAATTATGAAAAAGAATCATATTCCGGTCAGATTTACTGTATCGCCAGACAAAGTGCTTTTTTGTTACAAAAGAACGCAAACGGCAATGATCGACCCCCCAAATTTTATGAGTCGAGCCATTAACTCTTGTCAGTGTTTTGCAAGCATCGCAGACTTCTCCAAGTAAACAAACCTCTCAGAGGAGATGTACAACAAGTCGGCCATATTTAACCATGTGTCTAGCACTTCCTTAGAGACTGTGGGTCCACCGTGGAGGGGCCAGTTGTCTGGGAAAGAATGCTAGGGGTCTAGAGTGGCCCTGGTTAGGCAACGGCCTGGCCATTGTGCCCCAGGAGAAGGTAATTAGGAAGTGAAACCTTGACCAGTTGACAGCAGGCTTTGTTCAGGGGCGAGTGGGCCAAGAGAAATGCTTTTGAAAGCTTTTTCACTTTCTTTGCTAAGGCGACCTCAACCCCTTCCTCCAGAAACACGCTGGGGGAGATCATATAAGTTTCTGAAGAAAAATGCATGGGAGGGGGGTTAAGTGGTATTTATTGAAAGAGAAGAAATCTATAGGCAGCGAGTTGTTTGACAAGAGTACCAAACCAAATATACAGTGTACAGTATCTGTTTACTAAAAATGTCATTTCCAATCCACGTTGAACTACAGTTCCAGTAAAAGTATTTATGTCCTCACATACTGTACCATAAATATATATATATACATATACATTAAATTCTACAAATTCTGGTTATTAGTCTAATAATACCCACATCCTAGGCAGAAATCAACAGTCTGTCCAGTTCAGAGTCCTCTACAGCCACCTCTTCTTATGTGCTGCAGCTGCAGCTGGAGCTGCCAGCCAGCCCATAATCAACTGTGCCGTCTACTTTTCCTGTACTGTACATTTGCGTTCCAGCATTAAACTTGTGGATGAGCCAAAGGGCCAGCATCACTGCGGTGAGGGCATCCAACACCGGGAGCCTACGCCTGTCCTGTCCCTGTCGACCCCGGTGCTCTGCTCTCAGCTCCTAATGTGGCAGGAAAAGTGTGAACATGGCTTTGGCAAACTGCACTTCTCTTCACCATCATCACCACGGGACAGTACGGGGAAACTTGTACACTCCTCGGGCAGCTGGTCCAAGCGAGCCCCTGCAATGGATTAACTCCTTGTACTTCTGAATCCAGCCAGAGATTTTTAAGTAATAATCCCAGACATATTAACATTAAAGAAATCTGCTTCGTTCTGTTAGTCTGTTATGTATTATAGCTGCTTCATTAACATTTACAACAGCATATGTAACAAAATAATCTAAGCTCAAAGGTCCACTAAACTAGCTTAAGTAAGTGTACTTAGATTATTTTGTTATATACTATTTGTCATGTGCAGAAGCACAATGGCCCTGACTTTCACAATAAAAGATTATAATAAAAATAACAGCAGTCTCACAGATTAAAGGGCCCCTCTGGAGTTTTGTTGTAAACAAACAAAAGTTATGTTTACATTCCGTGTTTCTTCCTGAAAAGCATTGCATGTATCCTCGAGGTCTAACCAATGTATTTCATTCCCTGTAAAGTCAAGTTGTTGAATATTTTAAATTCTGCATTGTTTAAGTTCGTGTCAACTTGCTACTGTAGCTACACTTCTTTGCATGTTACGGCATGTTAAAAGCAGTGGACTAATATGAAACAACAGTAGGAATGTGTACTGTGTGAATGCGTGGAGATGGAGACACACTCATAAAAATCTTGTTCCATTTTGCTAGTGGTCAAACACTTCATAGGGTACCTTTAAACGTACTTAAATTTGAGCATGGAATCTCATTCTTGACTTTTTATAACCTATATAAAAATCTATATAAAAAAATCTATATTAATAATAAACTTGGAGGTTTAAGTATACTTCAACTATAGTGGACCTTTGATTATTTCGACATTATTTAAGGTTTAACATTTAGTGACCAAATGAAATATAACAGTCCATTTTGTTGCCATGCTGGAGGACTATGGCAACAATCTTGCTTTTTTAGTTTGTTGTTCTCTCTGTTTTTTCTATAATAATGTAATTCTAATATGAAGCATGGGGATATCTGTTACATTTTGATTTTGTACCTACTTTTCCAGTAATAAAAATACTTTTGGAAAAAAAAAAAAAAAATCATGTGTTTAACCTGTAAAGCCGTTGACCACAACAAACAGATTCCTCGATGCTTGAGTTTGAGCATTAGCCTTGCAGCTAGTCTATAAAACACCAGAAAGAAGACGAGAGGAATCTACACATCCTTTGTTATCCTCTTTGTTCTCAGCCTTATTATGGGAAACCATTTAGCAGCGGCCCTTGGTAGACAGCAGCTTGATCCGACTCAGTCTAAAGGACTTGTTTAATTTCCTTCCACATTGGCTTAAACTGAGCAAATTATATGTGTAGATGTTTTCTGTGTGAGTAAACCAACTTTAATGAACAAACAGATCCTTAGGTTGCATGCTATGGTGACCCTCGTGATCCCGACAGCTTAGAAAGTCAAAGGCAGGAATTAATGCAAGTTAGTAAAAAGCCTGTTGTTTCCTCGTTAGCAAATGTGTCAGAGTCAACAACACAATTTACACGTCGAAAACATTCAGGTCTGTACTTAAACATGAATAATAGAGGACAGATAGACGTGTCCTCTTGAATTAAAGGATCAACTGTACTAACACTGGTGGTGGATCTTCAAAAACATCTCAGCGTCGTGTTTTGGAAAAAAATACATCACCTACTTGAGGTGGTTATTCTTAACATCACTCAGGTTTTATGAACTTGTTAGGGAAAATCTGCCGCTTTATGGGTGGTTTTTGCACTGCGTTTGTACATTTAGAGTGCTTACGTCTCTTAGCACAGGTGTCACAAACAGGCTTTTCCAAGTAAATGAAGTCAACTGATTGCTCTTGACTTTCTCCTGGAGACTGCAGAGCTGGGACAGAGATCAGTCCTCTGTGACTGCAGTGATTAAAGTTTTTATGTAGTTGACAGAGGAGTTAGAAAATGCCAAGGGACATTTAGATTAATGATGGCATCCTTGAGGCCAGTATTATGTCACTCTGAATGAGGACTGAAGAGACAGAGGGATGACATTTTTACAGGCCTGGTACTTATAAACACATTTGTGTGTATTTGCAAGGCAATGTGTGCCAAATAGAACCAGACACACACACACACACTGCACACACACACACGCATACACTTCTCAAGCACTTCACCATAACACACTCACTCTGCGGCTGCTGTTGTATCCTGTAAAGTGTGTGTATATGTGTGTGGTGAGTGCCATAGTTGGCTGGTGGGCCAGTGTTTGATGATGAAGTCATCAGTTTAAGTAAACTCCAGATGGCCAGGCAGAAAGTAAAACAAGTGCCATCTGCTTAGATTCAACTGCTGCTCAACTTCACCCCTCTCCGTCGCCCCGTTTCTCCCTCCTCTCTCAGTTGGCACAGCTAAGGATCGGAGTACTCAGAACATTAATGCCATTAGTGAAATGTTTCAGAAGAGGCAGCCAAGCACAATGCATTACACTAGCACTACATTACCACCAAGGGCTACGCTCGCTGCTGGGTTATTCAGTCACGAAGGTAATACGCAACCTGGGAATCAACTGAGGTATTGGCTGTGCTGTTTACATTGATTGTTTGTAATAAATCATAATAAAATGATCATTTAAACACCAAAAAATGAATGAATAGATTGAACTTCAAAAACAATACATTTTTTTTCTTAATAATCTAGCATCAGTAATGTTGATTCCACTGAAAGCTTTCTTGTAGTAGCATATTTAGCATTTTAGACTTTAAGTGTCATTTTGAATTGACCCTTCAAAGTGTTTAACCAGTTGGCTTAAAAAAGTAAAGATGTCAGATGAGGACTGAAAAAAGGCTGTGAGAACACACTGATAACCCGTCTGTTAGATTATGATAACTTGACATTTTGGCCAAAGCTCATAATGTCCATAATGTGATGGGCTCATCCTCTGGGGAGCATGACTGTGAGTAAATTTCATGGCCGTCCCTTTAGATTCTGTTACTTTTGCGCTTGAGTTCAAGTGGAGCAAAGGAGGGATCAAGGCTCACCAAAAACATTAGGAATCATCCTGTGTGCCCTGTAGCTTATTTCATGGAAATCTCATCATTCGTTTTCTAGATTGTCTTGGAATAAAGGGATGATCAAGGAAGAAATGCTAATTTGGATGCGACAAACAGCGTAATGTTTGGGGAGAAGGGGAAAGGTCAGAGGGGTCAGCATAACCATTGGGATTCATATTTTGGTGATGTGAACAGCCATTCCAAAATGGATGGCAATTTGACATTTGATTTGTGTTGAATGTATTTGATTGATCTTGGCATCCTTACACTGAATGTAGTGCAAATTGCTTCTCAAAGCATTAGAATAGCAAGTAACATAAGACTGACCAACAGTGGAATAAAAGTCAGGGTCAGAAGTTGAAAAAAGTAAACTTTATCCAAACGATGATAACATCTGCTTGAAAGCTTCTGTAATGATTTAGTGAAGGTGATGGTGCGGTTGTGATGATAGAAAGTTGTACAGTAGGTTACTTATTCACACAATGTTTGCTAATGAGCAAGCTTCATGCTAGCTTGCAAGTGTTGACATGTCCGCAGTGACAAGCGCAAAGATGTGAATGCAGTGTTGCGTGACTTGTTCACATCCAGTGAGTCTTACCATCTGTAGCAGGTCACTCAGATGAAGCAAAACACACCCAGTCTGTTGCTGACTGCTTAATGCAGTGCACTAATTAGTCTGGAATTAACAAATTTTTAGTACAAACAAAATCCTATTAATTTCATGCTGATCCACTTATACATGAGACTAAAGCAGCTGCTGTGGCTGAGATATAATCCAATTTGTTTGTTTGCGGTGACATTATAAAAATACTATTAGACATTCATTTTTCATTTCTCTATCTTTGGGGCCTGCAATCATTCCTTAGGAACATAGGATGTTCAGTAAAATAAGTAAAATCCCTAAAATGCAAACACGGGTTTCCCACTAACATTGTTCTTTATATCACGTGATTCAGCCTGAATAAATTTAGCAGACATTTACACAAAAAAGGTGGGAAAACCTGTGGATTTACTTTCATGACTTTTATGGCTGGCTGTATGTTATTGCTCCATGTGATGAAAAAGCTAAGGCAGGTCTTGTTTCCCTCCTCCCACTCATGCAGAACTTTCAGCGATGCCCTTCATCTGGCTTAAAAAACATTGGACTCTACACATCGGTTAAGCCGTGTGTCCCAGAAGAAAAACAGGACCAATCTCCTTCACCACTGCGCGTTGTAATTAAGCCCACAGCTGGCAGTTCCCATTACGCCATCAGGGTGAGCAGGCAGACCTGGTCTGTGGCACTACAGGCCCTCCTCCTCACCTCTCCGCCCACCGCCTTTTTCCTCTCCTCAGCACCTGTACATTGTAAAGAAGCCCAAACAGCCCCGCAGCTAACAGTCTGATGGCTGTGAGAGTGTTTGTTGTGAAACACTTTGGTGTAACACATCATCTCCCCCGCCTCAGTGTACATTTTCACATTCCGCCTCGCTGACTGTTTTAGCTTGGGCCAGGTGGAGAAAAATGTCCACACGTGGTTTTAGGTTCAGTAAAATTCACACCAGCCTTTTATATCTGACAGGAAACTACATGGAAATGTGGCATAATGGAGAACAGGCAAGTGGTGCGACAATTGCTGTGGGGGCGACAAAGCTGAGGTCCACGGCGCAACGAGTGAGGGTTTCATCACATCTGCCCCACCTCCCCTCCTCTCCCCTCTCTCTCTCTCTCTCTCTCTCTCACTCACTCGTTCCCCTCCCTCTCACTTCGCAGGACAAAAACGTTATGTTCGAGCAAGAATTTTAATGTTGTGCCGTTCTGAGTTTGCCCACACCACACCAAACGCAGACCGTGTCCCTGTAGGCTAGCCCTCTCCTGGCCAAGATCAGCTGTCTGACCGCAGAGCAGCCTGCTGTAAACACTAGCCAGATTACCACACAGACAACACACACACACACAACTCTGCAAGAATGATCACACCGACAAACTTACAAGCAACCATTGTCAACAAAATAATTTGCTTCCAGCTGCATACCATATTGATTTAGATGGAGGCAGTTAGAAAGATTACAACTGGATCAAATAAAAACAGAACATTACCATCCAAATCCATTTCAGACTGTGGGAAGTCTTATGTAACATTTAGGAGAAAAAAAACAAAACAAATCAAAACGCAGCTCCGGTAATGATGTGCACATGATTGGCAATAGCTGACTATTAAATTTCCCCTCCTCACCTCTCCCCCTCCTCCGCGAAACCACTGCAGGTGCTGCAAAAGCCCGATTAGAGGTAGAACTGAAAACTATAACTAACCAAAACAAACCGGACCAGGGTCACAGTTGTTATTGTTCCAAGTGGCGCTGTCAAACATAAAAATGACCATGAATTTTGTTGCTCTGTCTCCCTTTGTTGATGTGTGTTTATGTAAGCGTTTCTGTCAAAACATGGAAAAAAAAGATAAATGTGGCTAATTAAAAGAACATTTCTTTGGTAGTTGCTGTAATAGATACCTCATTGTGGGGTCCGGGGGCAAAGCTCCCCTTTAACCAATCACAACCCGCTGCTCACATTGAGTTTGACTGCTGCTGTGGTTTATTTTTATTTAATCCTGCATCTTGCTTACCACTGCCACACACACACAGAAAGACGCACACACACACACCCAACCAACATTAAAACATCTTTGGTGTGTCACATCAGATTTGCCCAAAGGTGAGACTGAGGTTCATACTCTGAACTCATGGAACTGATGGAAAGACTGAGTCCCCGTGACTCATGGCTCTGAAATAAATTGGCCCGAGACACTACAGCATGAGCACACCTGCTGCACCTTCACGCTGCCCGAATGTCCTCTGCCTGTGTTTGTGTGTGTGTATGACTCCTGCTCTGCCATGTCAAAATGCAACATGTTCCAGCTGACTGCAATTAAACGGTAAACTGGAAATACTTACCATTGATTTAGTTGTACATAAATTGGTCGAAATGTGTTCCAGGGAGGAGCTGATTACCTCACCGTTCACCACCCAGAGCGGCAACACATTCATCTAACCGAGGGGTTTATCAATTAAGCCCTCACCTCCCCTCCTCCTTTCCTCACCTGCTTTTTTTTCTTTTCTGCATTTCAAGGAAACGCGAAGATCATCTGGAAAAACAGCACACACGAATCGTACACAATCAATCAAGGAGCGGAGCTGTGAGGTGCTGGACTGAAATGAACACAGTCGAGAAAAGAGAGAGATTCGGGAAAGCACAATTTCATAAGTTGTTTTTTTTTTCTCTCTCGTCTTTATTATTCGACTCTGTTAAACATCATAAATCCTCTGGATGGGAGATAGACTGGAGAGCCTCAGTGAGAGATTTATATCCCTTGCCTTTTTCTAATCCAATATCCCCTCCTCTCCAGCCATTCCCAAAATGGTTTGGCTGTGAGGACTCTGTGGAGGCTCTGCTGAGGGGAAGCACACACACACACACACACACACACACATGTTCACACACCCTGAGTGACCAGAGCAACAAGAGGAATGTAGCGAGTTGCGCCACATCCCAGCTGGACTGACAGTGAGCGCTAGTGGTGTCCTCTTTTCCACCGAGGAGGATGAAAGGACATCAACTCGTCTAAGACACAGAAGGAACGCCTGGAATTAAGAAAAGGGGAAGCTCTCCAACAGGGGCTTGCCTGGGAGACGACCTCGGTTCACTGCTAAAGCAAAGAAGAAGAAGATGGAAAAAAAAAGAGAGAGAGAGAGAGAAAAAAAAGAGAACTTCAAAAACACTCCCCACACCACACCTGTGATCAATTATGATCTGCAAAATTAGAGAGTTACTAACAAAACCCTGGCCTGTAATAATTCATAATTATCAAAAGAGCAGCGAGGAGGGAGCTTGCAGGGTTCACACAGGCTTTGGAACAAGTTTGGAGGAGGGAGGTGTACGAGTACGTACGATGTACTCGGTGTGGCGTCTCACCTTAGGCCGAAGCTTTCTATAACCAGAGGGTCAAATGTATCTAATTGTGGTTTAATCATACAATCATGGCTATTGTCAGTGAAAATATTTGCCTTGTGATGAGAGCTGTGTTATTATAGAGCATAGATGTTAATCTCCCCCTCCAAAACCTCTTTCAGACTTCTATCTTCTAAAACAAAACTGCATAGTAAAGTAAATAGCGCAGCAATAAACACCTACACCACCACTGTTTTCCCAGTTGTTTGCGTAGCTGCTAGCCATTTCTCTGATATAACACATTTGTAGGTTAATGACACCCATTATCCATTGATCTGAAACAAATGAACGCATGATATTTTCGTCCAAGATTTTTCCTACGCACGTCCCTGCATGAACCAAGGAAATTTTTGCTTGCAGAACTCAAAGGCCCGTGGGGGACAACAAAGAGGATGACTCAATAAGGTGAGAATCCCCTCATAGAAATTACTATAAACTGTGATCTTTTATCTTTATTACCAGCTTTTATGGTTGTATAAAGAGCTCTTATCTTAACTGGGGATTAAGTGTGATAAATGTTCAGAACCCTGCAATGGTCACCCTAGCTGATCACAATCGCAAAGACAAAACTGTTGCAAAATCTAAAATATAAGTGTTACCTAGATACTGTAAACAGAGCAGCAAGGCAGGGAGAAATACTAGCAATGCGAACTGCGATGCTCTAATGATAAAACTATCTCTACTTATCACTGCTGCTGCTAAACCTGTCAGAGAATTACAGCAGTAATAATCAGACATGGTCTCACACCAGTGGACACTTCTCATACTGTGAGGAGAAGGAGAAGGAGGCGGGGGGGTTGCAAACTGAAACTCCTTTCCAAACAATCCCTGTGCCAGAGAATATCCCAGAGAATACACTCTCCCTGAAAGAAAATAAATGGAATCTCCTGTTTGGGTTAGATCGCTGAGAAAAAATAAAGACAATTTGCCGAAACTGCTCAATATGCAATGTGTTAGTACCGGAGTTAATTGGAGGAAAAATGTGAAACGTGAGCCAAAATGGACAAGGATAATTGCTGTTCACTTTGAGCTGCTAGCTCACAGCACTATCGTAAAATAAGGTCTTCTGAATTCAACAAAGGATCACTGTTTACAGGCGATTTCTTATCAGCGTGATCAAGATCAGTGGGTCGTGTCTTAGATCCCCGCACCAGATTGTGTTGTATTACATGATGTAAAGTCAGAAATTCCAGCTTAGACATTAGTAAGAAAATGGCCCACGTCTAGCTTCTGGGAAACAGAGGCAAGATTTATTTCTATTCAACACTAAGTTTTCTCAGCTGCAGGGATCTGCAGTTGTCTCTCATATTACAGTGACATTATACACTATAATACATCATACGTTAATGCTGAAGCTGAATTTTCAGTATTGCCTAACTCTATGAAAACACCTGTGTGGGCTAATAAATGGCTAAACATTTACATTGGAAATCTAAAGCTAAGATTTTCAGCTCTTCGTCTTCTATGATGACATGATAGCTAACATTCCAAAATATCACTGATGTAGTAGCTTTTACATGAGGTTATAATTACAGCTAAACCAGACTTTCCCACTCCTGACTTTCACTGCAGGGCAGCTTTCGAGCCTCGGAGGCTGTCTGATATAATTTAGCTCCAGAAGGATAATTTGTGTTGTTTCATTGATTCAGAAAATTAAAGCGAGGATAGGTAACACATTACAGAAAGCATACATTGAATGCTATGTCTACCTACCTAACTGCACGCATTCTTCCCATTGCACATTAAAATGTGTTTTGAGGGCTTTGGAGGGACGCCTGGTGGGAGGGAATGGGTTTTTTTTAGTTGGATACTCTCAAAATCTAGCTCTTGCTAGTTTCTTAAGTACTTCTTAAGTACCCTAGCTTTAAAACTGTGATTTCAACATTCCTTCTCATACTGTCATTGGTTGTTCTCTAAAAAACACCACTGTAAAAACTGTTGACGGGACACTTTGAAATGCAAATGTCAATTATGACTCTTTCTGTTATGAATTCTTGATCAATGGAGGTTTACTAATTATAGAACTTTTATCGACATCCAGTATCCAGTTTCAGCATGTACGTTGCTAACTAGTGGTATGTCGGTCGTGAACGTATCGTTCAATTTGAACTAATCTGAGTAATGAGTAGTCTCAGCGAGTGATTCGTTCATTTTCATGCAGTACGTTCCCTCGCCACATGGCAGCTGCATAAGCTCAGTCAGGACAGGAAACAGAAATGATTAGTTCAGGACTCAACTGTGCATCCTCAAGTTTGAGTCTCTCGTTCATTTGTCACGTGACAGGCCGCTCAGGCTGTGTGAAGAGCAGTACACACAGCGGTTCGTTCATACGGATCGGTCTTTCGTTCATTTGTCACTTTTACATCGCCCACAAGAGGATTACAGCGCTGCACAAAAATGAACGAAATGACTAAAAAAAAAATTTGTTCAATTTGTTTGACAAAATTTGACAAAGCCAGTTATATAATAAATAAGTTCACATACGGAGGTGGTTGTGGTGAAAGAATTGATCACACAAAGGACCTTTACCCAAAATATTGAAGTTTGTATATATGTGAAACCAAAAATTCATGTTGACTTTTATTTTTTAGATTTAGAATTATTTATTGGTTTTTGGTCACATTTTGGCTGATGATAAGTCAACGTTGTGTTTCAGTTGCATACGGGACATGAACAGCATCTTTCTCGAAGAGAGCCCTGAGAGCAAACTTCTCCCACATGCAGAAACAAGAGGTACAAATCTCACAAGAGTTTCACAAATCTACATTTTCCATTTATACATGACCCCGAAATAAGGAAGAATTCTGTGTGGGAGAAACGCCCAGTGGCGAGCTATATGCACCATTGCCTAATATTCTGATCAGCCTTAATTAACCTTATTATTACCACATTCCTTCATTGAACCCTGGATGATAACCCTGTGTTTTGCCCTGCGTAGGATGTGGCTGCTGACTGAGAGAGTTAAATTATGCAAAAAGGGTCAGGTTGCTCAAACAGTTCGCCTGCAGGGCTGCCAGGGTGAGGTCCGACCGCGGTGGACCCGGTTAGCAGGAGGCCCAATCTGTCTCCCAAAAACCTTCAGCGCTAGCATGCATCTCATTAAGTTAACAGCTTGCCGTCAGCACGGAGACAGGAAGTCAGACTGTTGTGTCATGATGAATGCTCTCGTAAGCACCGCATGTCATGGATGGAGGTTAAACTGAGGTATTCAGAGAAGGGGGGGGACGGGGGTTGTATTGTGTTGTTGGAATACCCAAAATGTATTCTTTTACAATTGGCCCAGTTAGCTCCCAAATAAATTAATGTTGTCTGTTTTTGATTATTTTCATCATCTGTTAATTTTGGCTCTCAAACATCTAAATCTCTTTGACTGGCATTGCTGTAATTTACTTGTGGTATTGTAATTCATTTGTGGCTTTGTACAATATCAAACACAAGTATAAAATTACACAATTTATGATATTTTCAAATGATGTGCATTTCTGTAAACCCAGGGTACTTTCACTCACCACTGTGTCAAATTTGCATGCATGATGGAAGTGTTCTTCTGATTAGGTACATGAAAACGATTGTGAAATCTTCTTTTTAAAATCAAGATGGCTGAAGAAATCGTTATGCAAAGAGTGTGACAGACCACAGATTTATGCCTGATAGTGCGGAATTATAAACGAGAGACTCCATAATTATTTTAGAGCCAAAAATCCAATTTGCAATTGGCTCACCCAAGACTAACCGGCCTGGAAGTCTCTGCTCCGTAGCAGCAGTGTTTTATGGGGGTTGAGACAGAAACTGCTCGCCTGTCAAACTGATACATTTGTTATTGCACTAATTTGCAAACAATACCCCAAGCACTTCATATATAACCATTTTCTGGGATAATTTGATTGCTCAGATGCTTGTCTGGGTCCCCTGTGTCAAAGGTTTTTGCCCCAGTGTGCAATGTACACTATTTCAGCAAAGAAAATAAACCTCATAAAAACTGGGGTCTGTGCCAACGAGTACCCAGATGGTTCATTTAAGAACCATGAAAACAACATTATATGTTTCTTATTGTACATGTTTCATAAAACTGCTAAGGTTACCCTCTAATTCTCTCCATGCGTGTGCACACAGACACGTACACACACTGAACCTCCCACACACAAGTGGATTTCAGCTTCATATATGGCCATGTGCGTTTGCACATACATATGAAGTATGGTGTTTGTTCACATTAAAATTCATGCAGTTACCTTCCATATGGTCAGAGCGTGTAAGAGGAAACATATCAGAGGGACCAGATGTGATTTAAACAGAACAACAGTTTTCTAATTCTGTAAGCTCAGGCTCTTTATTGCTTCATACCTGTGTTTGGAGAGGAAAAAAAGTCTGTTTATTGGTTTCAAACCAAGTAAGTTATGTAGTCATCAGTATAACACATTGACAAACAACAAATACAATGCATAGCACAGTGAAACTGGGCAAAAAAAAAAATAAAGTAAAAAACAACAACAAAAAAACAGAAAACAAAAAGTACACAAGAACCGCCAAATGGCAGAATAGTTACATGGAGAAAATCCTTTTGTAAACGCTGACACGTGACAGATTGTCAGGTTGTCAACCATTCGCAAATATGGGTTCTTCCTTTTAGTAATATTACTATGAAGACAGTTGCTTGTCACCTTCAGCTCACAGAATACAGGTGTCACTGACATATTTCTGTCTCTAAGACAACTACACAGGCACAAAACAATACAGCAGCCAGGTCAGCAGGTAACACTTATGTCAGTCCAATAACTGTTTAACACTTGAGTTGTGAAGTCATCTGACAGCACAGATAGAAACATATGTGCATAACACCTGTATCATGTGCTTGGCTTCACTGTAGAACATGACCAGACTTTCTGCTTGTGTCTGGTTTGATAAATTGCTTTCTCTGTCAAAACTATCGATTGATCCAACCACATTCTTACCAGGTGGTGGCGATAATTAACGATGCCAGTGTTTGCCAACTGCAGTTTAACATAAATGAGGGGGAAAAAGAAAAAGAAGAATATGGTATTTTAGTTTTTATCTTATAGACATATTGGCCTTCTAGCCATCACTTTGTTTTTTATGGTTGTAGCAGGGTCCCTGCACCTGAGATGTCCTTCCTGTATGCTACAGGTAGTTCTGCTGATTTTCTTATCTTCTGCCCACTGATGCCTGCATTTTTATTGGCAAACAATATCAAAATAGCAGGTTATTATTTACCTTATAAATCCTAATAATCCTAATAAATTCCAAGATGACAGGGCACTCCCAAAATGACATCCCCTCCCTGTTTCAACATCCCAAACCAACCCCCAGCTTTGCTCCTCTGGCATCATTCCCGACCCCTGCCAGCCTCTGGGAAACTCCCAGCGTGCACTCTGTTGCACCAGGAACCGCAGGAAATGAGTCTCGGAGAGCGCTGAAGTTTAATAAAAAATAAATGAATGGGGTGTCCCAGGGACAGAGCGAATGAAGACTGGGAAAAAGAGAGAGAGAAAAGTAGAAGTCGGTGCCCTGAAGTGGAGGACAGGCAAGAGAGGAGACGGGAAGGAAAAACAAGGTATAAAATTTGAACCCATTACTGTGTGGGTTTCTGTACAGTGATGAATCAGGGAAACCAAAACCAGCTGCAACGAGGGGTTCTCGTGAACAAGAATGGCAACGCGGATCAACTGGCGGATCATTTAAAACCATCTAACCCTCTCTTTACCCTTTCTTACAATGACCAGTGGGCACGGAGCCTACAAACATAGTACAAACACACAGTCAAACACAATTTGCTCGTGAGCGTGTGTGTGCACAGAGATAGCCACATAGATCCCTTTCTTCCCTCTCCTGACACAATAACTCTCATGCTCTGAATGGAGGGACAAACATTCCAGACATGCCACATGTCGGGGCTGCTGGCGAATCATTAAACTGTGGAAGAGAAACTGCAGGATACCCTCTTTTTCTCCCATGTCTTCTCTAATTACCCTTATACCTTTAATTGATGTTAAACATGAAACAGGTATTAACTTAAAGGGAAGGAGGAAAATGGAAATCTGCAGGGCATTTGGACCTAAGTGGATGCACTTTATGCTCCGACGAGGATATGTGATAACTCTATAAATTAGGGAGGGTATTATCTCCCTTCGGCAGCTGACTGCTCCCAGGATTACAGCTTACCTCTGGGCCTCCTCGCCAAAAAAACATCCAGGAAAAGACATGACACGGGAGCACGGTATGAAAACACAAGCTAGAATAATAAAGGTTTACTCGACACATCCAACTCTGAGCTGTTCTCAGTGAGAAAAAAGGGGTGATTCTGAAATGCTAGTTGTTGGATATCTACTCAGAGCTCGCATACCCTCAGGGCCCAGGCCCCCCTTTGAAAGCGTGGCCGTCTAAGTGCCTGAAGTGTAACACCAAGCAGTCTATTGAGAGGCAGGTGATGTGCAGAACAAAGGGAGGATTCAGCACCTCAGTGACACAGTGGGAAAGAGATGAGTGATTATTAGCCCCACCGAGGGCCTTGACAGACCATTTAAAGGCAGCTTCCTTTGATTGTGACAGTGTAATTGTTTCACAGATACAATCACGTTGAGCACTTACCTGGGGCAGGGGAAACTGGACTTTCATTAAAGTGCGGGATTGTCTCCAGGCTGCTCTGTAATTGTGCCTGTTGTCTTGTTTTGTGATGTTGTCGGGCTCTGTCCCCCTTCTCCTCTGTGGTAATCCAGAGGTGTGTGTGAATGTGTGTGAATGTGACTGCAGGCTATTTAGAATCTGAAACAGCCTCAGATGCCACACATAGATAGCGTTTAAGTCAAAGTAAAAGTGTTTGAGATGCAATTAAATGATTCTATTTTCACACCGCAGATTGAACTGAGAAAAACTGCAAAAACACAGTCAAAATCCTTTACGTCAGTGGTTAACTTGACGTGTCCGAAACAGTGACAAGACGTGAGAATAAGTCAAACTCAAGGAGTGTAAACGAAGCTAAATAAACGGCGCACGAGGGTGGGAAGTCTTCTCACTTATTCCTGGTCCGCTCAAAAAAGCGAACTAGCCCATGTGTTTGTTTTTGATTCAGCAGGCTGAAATGACACAGTCTGTTGGGTACTCTATTGGCCATGTGGTCTGGGTCCATTGAGCGTGGCTGTGTGTCCAAGGGCCGAGCTGATTAGATAATAAACCGCAGGATGAAGAGAGAGGACAGAGCGGCCGGGAAGGCCTCTTTGCTCGAGACTGTTTTTTAGCTTTTACTGCTGCATCATCCTGTCACGCTGCTAAAGAGCCTGATGCGTGATACAAACCAGCACTGCACAAACATTTTAAAAGATCTTTAAAGTGTTGACATTCAGTTTGTGTTGC
This sequence comes from Argyrosomus regius, assembly GCA_946959425.1. Lineage (NCBI taxonomy): Eukaryota > Metazoa > Chordata > Actinopteri > Sciaenidae > Argyrosomus > Argyrosomus regius. The sequence continues at coordinate 7,678,328 of OX336884.1, read as the reverse complement.
CAGCTACTCATCTATAACTGGACCTTTTTTTTCTTCTCAAGAACGGAATTAACTTCTTTAAGGGATTTATCTGCTTCGTAAACACAGGATGTTTACCCGTTTGTTTAAGGAATTACACAAGTCGAGAGCCGCAGATTGCAGATTTTGCAACTTGATAAGTAAAACATACAAGTCATTTGCGCTTTGATATTTCTGTGGATGTTTGATTCAAGAAGATTAGTTCTGTGGTAATAACAGAACCCCAGCACCCTGCCAACCATGATTTGGCAAGACGAAATACACAAACACACAGCTGAGAGCTCAACACAAGAGCTCTCCCTCGGCTGTTTATTCCCCCATGTCGAAATGCGGTGTGAAGTATTTTTCATTAAAGAAAAATAAATTAGTGTTATTATTGTTTGAATCAGTCACGCTTTCCACAGCACATGTAACATAATCCCATTCCCCTTCCTCTTGGTTTTGTGTTCACCGCTCAATTTAAGTGATGTATTTTTGTTGTCAAATGACAAATGTACGCTAACTAGGAGCTTGTGTGTCTGTGTGCAGACTGGTGCCACCGCCACTGACCCCTGTCCTCCATGTTCATGCTCATAATACCCACAGCTAATTTGAAACCTGTTGATAGGTATGGTGCAGATCAAGTGCAGTTTGGGGGCAGCACGAAAAGTCAAAGAGGAGACACGAGCGGAGGGGGAAAAGGCATAGAGCCGCCCTGGGTGGTACAAAGGGAAACAAAGACGGGCCTGCCGAAGTTGAAAACTTTTCATCTTGAGCAAAAAAATGTGCAGCTTTTCTGATTGACTCCATTTTATGAATGTACAAAGACAGAAGCGCAAAGAACAAAGGCTTGAGGAAAATAGGATAAACAACTGGAGCTCTTATCCTCACCCTGCATCCCAGGACCTGCAGTTCAGACTGTGGCCACAACCCCACTATAAAGCAAGAGGGCCTCAAGGCTATTTTCTATCACATTCTTTTCTTGCAGCTTATTGGTCTTACTACTTTCATATGCTCCGTCCATTAGCATCTTTGCAAGCCAAAACTCTGTTCACCTGTAGTACCAGATGCACACAAGAAGTTATATCATGTGAAAAAAGTTGCATATTGTAACTCTTCTGATGACATATGAGGAGGTAAAGTGACAGTTGACACCAATAATGCATCCCTTAGTGGTTTGGCGTGTGTCCATGAGTCCCTGTGCTGTACGTTCTACACAAGAGGCTCGCTCTTCAAGCCAAATCTTATTCCAAAAGGCTTGAGGGAGTGAAGTTAACGGGGCCCCTAGGAGCAGAACCGTAATAGGGATCCTGATGGGCCCCCGATCTCTGTGGAAAGATCAGTTCCCCTCGTTTAATGAGGCTTCGGCCCCCTCCACGCCATCGACCTACCTCTCCTCGCCGTTTCTCACGTCCGCCGGATCAGATTCACTTCCTTCTCACCGTAAATCTGGAGAGCAGCGGCCCTGATCGACGTTAATTACCTGCACTCCTCCTCGAGGAAGTTCACTCACTCGTCAGATGACTGGACGGGCCGTTTAATGCGCGCCAAGCTTGTGCGCATGTGTGCGTGCGCGCGTGTCTGAAAGGGGGAAATTGAGTTACGATAACAGGAGATGAGCAAATTGAATTCTCACACCATACATCCACGCGGTGGGACAGCCCATACCTCCCTCCTTCCCACCTCACCGCCCACCCTCACCTCCCCCCTTCTCCCTCCCTCCCTCCTAGTGCTGCAGAGTCCCCTGCTCTCTGTTTATAATTGCCTGAGCCCCCAGAATTTAAAATAATAAGATCAGGTTTCCAGGCAGGTAAGTGCATCCAGACTTGTTATCTGTGATATCACCGGTGCTTTAGCCCTCTTCCTCCCGCTCCCTCGTTCTCTCCCTTATCCCCTCTCTTTCTCCCTCTCTCTCTCCATCTCTCTCTCTTTCTAGGGTATCTCCTGCTTTTCTAAAACTGTACAGTGAAACACAATACTTTGCATTATATACTTTGTGAAAAGCGGTTTCTGCAGCATCTTGTCATCGTTTGGGTGACCGGCTGCTGTTTGAAGTGCTCTCGGGTTCAGGGCTCGGCGTATAACAGTGACGGCTCGGCTGCACAACAGCGTATTATTTACCCAGATGGGGTTAATTGCTGAATAAAAGAATGGTTCTTTTCAGTTGACCATTGTAAAGCTTTGCCCACCCCTTTACCGAGCCTTGCTCCACACTCACACTCTCTCTCTCACACACACACACACACACACACACACACACACACACACAACTGCATGGCTGCAGAAATATGAGTGCGCATAGGAAAAGCACACACACAGGGACATATACATGCACGTGGACACTTATACTCACAGCCATAGAAATATTGCAAGAATGCAAGGACACACAATTGCACATAAATGCATTTGCACACACGTATGTGGATAAGCACATACACAACCACACATACCCTACACGACAAAAAAATAATAAAAATGAGCCTTCTGCTGCAGTGTAAACACTTTAGGTTATTCTAAAGAAACTATATGTGTGTCTAGCGTGTGTGTGTGTGTGATTGAGGTAAAGAGGGGGAGGGGGAGAGTGATAATCCACCGGCTTTCCCCATCAGATCAGTACTGAAGGAGGTGGCATCATCCCGCAAAAATGCGAGCCTCTGATCACATACAGTACAGTTACTTATCTAAATGAAACTCACATTGCCTGAGTAATCAGATGACATATGATGGCATGCAGCAAGTATGAGAGGAAAAATTCATAACGCGTGAGAGGGAAGAGAGGGAGGCGGGGGGAAAAAAGAGTTAATGCACAGAAGGGGGGGGGGAAGAGAGAGAGAAAATGAGAGAATGTGAGAAAGAAAGAGGAGGAGAGGTTAAATAGCTCCCACACTTCAGGGCAGGATGGCAGGTTGGACAGGGCTTGACAAGTCCCAGAACAGTAGCCTCTCCTGATCCCCATTAGCAGCAGCCTGACAGTATTTCTCCTTTGAAGAACAGAAAGTCAACACTCCATTTGTGGAGATAAGGTGCAGGTGAAGGAGTGAGCATGGGGCCAGGAAAACGGTTTGGGCTATCCTGGCTAAAAAAAAAAAAGAAAAAAGAAAAGGTTAAATCATTTGAACTGCTGCGCTGCTTCATTGAAACAATGTGTATGATACTGGGGCTCATTCCATCTTTCTTCTAAAACTCCTTATCAGAGCCTTTAACTGTTTAACACTTTACGTTCCACATAGGCGAGTTGCCGCTGACCCATTTCTGTAAACATCACTTGGACGGACATACAGATGCAGTGACATCACACACCTAAACAAAGGTTGGGGGTGAAGGCCATCAGAGTTCCCACTCTCTGTCTCAGTGACCTGCATGTCTCTTAAAAAGCCCCACACTCTCCAACCCCCCATTTAGAAACCCCGGTGTCCCATCTTAGCCCTGCTCTTCAAACAGGCCTGCATTGATTAACTCAGGGGGCTTTCTCTGCCATCCACCTATTAATTATATGGCCTTCATTAACACTGGGCTGATGAATGGCCTCTGCTGGAAAGGCGAGTTAAGAGGAGGTGTTAACACAGCACCTGCCTGCACTCATGTGGCCACTTATTAACCAACAATGACCTTCCACATCATAAACCCACTGGCCGGCTATTTGCTGTCTAATAAACGGAGCCCCTCTACTTCTGCGAACCCCTTCCCCACTTGGTCCCCTTTACTTGAGCCCCTCAGAGTTTATTGTTCTGGAGGAAAAAAAATAGATGCCCGTAAACTTCAGACACCTGGAATCAACTAAAATACAGATCCATGGGACCAAAAAGGAGTTAAGTAGCCTAGGTGGTGAATGGATTGATGAAGAGCCTCTCCACAAGCCCTCTGAAGAGAAGATAGAAGCAGCTATAGGTAAATGTCAAAGCTATTCTCTCTTGACATTGTAGGTAATGGTAGCAGCACTCCAGTGCTAATCTATCATAATAGCATATCAACATATATGTGGGTACTTGGTAGATTTAAGCTCCTTTCAGACATGAAATACATCATTTGTCATGTCACATAGACTTACAGCCATGTATCTTTAAATGTTAGTTACGCATACACACGTTAGGCATACATGTTATAGAAAGGTTTAAAAGTTAAGTCTCTCACAGGCTGCATTAGTGAAACTTAACCTTATTTTCTATTAAAGCTTTAATTATTTGCCATCTTGACCACAGGTGATGCTTCACAGTGAATCCACTTATACATTTTGTCATCAACTTTCATTCAGACAATTCTACTCCCTATTTTTGGTCACAGACGGTAAACAAGCATGGCATGGCAAGACAAGTTAGGGCTCTTGTTTAATTCGTATTTGAAACTTAAACACTTAACACAAAAGAACACTTAAACGTTTGTTCTTTGTCATATTGCGACTTTGATGGATGTTTAATGTTGTTTTGGTCTGTCTGTGTTCAGTTGGAGTGCGAACCCTGCAGCTTCACAGTAAGAACAAGTCTTCTGATGTGCTGTGTGAAGTCACCAGGGCTAACACTAAGCTAGCTGCTGAAGGTAGGTACCTCCAGAACATAGGCCGGCTGCTTGTTAAACCAAAATGTTCAATTTTCTAAATGTGTAAAATACACAATATGTGACATGTGGTTGGAGTTTAAAGGCACCTTGGAAGGTGCTGGCTGAGTAAGGAAAGTAATGTAATGAGTAATATGTACCCTGTTTACTCCACACCATATTATCATTCACATTATTATGTAGCTTAGTTAAACTGGATACTTATTTACTTGTGCACAATAGATGATAATAATATTACTAAGTCAGTAAAGAACTAAAGAATGATGTAATGTAAAAGCAATATAGATGCTTATTCAGACAGGAGACAAAAAATTTCGATCACATTTACATGATGAGATGCATGTCTTAAAGGGTCATAGTTTAGACATAATGAACAAGTGGAATAAGATATTTTCAATTCATTTTCATAAATGTGATGGAGAGCTGAGGAATGAATGAAGAAATTAGTCTGAATTCAATTGTGACAGAACAGTAGAGCCAAAAAAAAAAGTCCAAAAAAAGAGTCACTGATGACAGGGATCGTTGCAGGAATATATTTCTGTCAGTGTCAGAGTGAGTAGTTTCGGCCATTTGCCCAGCAGTTAGAGTGCTCTACAGTGACCGTGTGGATGGAGACCTCTCAACAGAGGACTATAGTTTGGTAGATCTCAGACAGACATAATGGTCTGCGGCTGAGCCACCACTCGGTCCCTTCGTAGACCAGGGGGAGAAATGGGAGAGAGAGGCCTGGTAATGGGCCCTAATGTGAGGACGTATTTATTTCATCCACTGGCCCAAGTAATTGGCTGTCTTTCAGTGTGGCCGGGGTTAAAACGAGGAGTGATGGATGGCAGTTTTGACAGAGGTTAGCTGGCTTCCGCTTTCACTGCTATTCTTCTCTCTGAGAGATGGATCCTGTCACTGGCTTTGGTGGAGCGATCCACTTTGAACCCCCCCGTACTGGACCAAAACCTCAAGGCCAATTTTTTACAGAATTACTAAGTGAACATTAAATAAAACACAAATTAAGGAAAACAATAGAGCTATTAGCAAGGAACAGAACTCACATATTTACCCTGGACTGGAACATAATTCTCCCAGTTTGGGTTATAATGTCACATTGAAATTCCTTCATGCGGTACCAAAGTCACTATGGGAGTATGGGATAAATGGGCATGTCAAACCTTTTAGGGACTAATCTTAATGAATGTAACGATGAGAGATGAATTTAGAGGGGAAAGCACAAACTGAACCAATTATAAAAGCCACTGCTATGCTGGCATGAGAATATTTCCCTGTCTATTAGTATAAATGTATTGTACAATAAACTCAACCGATTCCCTAGTCAATGGATCTGAGGGAAAAAATTGTGGTCTCTGCAGACGGTTCTGCTCAAGTTTCAGTTGTTTATAGCCATCACTGTTGAGACCTCATCTGTTCATTCAAGTCAAAAGTCGAACAGTGCTGACTGCAGAGCGGAATACTTCTGGATTTGGTTGAGATACCATACGACGAAATGTTTTTAATTGAACATTTCATCCGTTCAGAGCTTTGCCAAACCCACGAAGAGCTAAAAGTGTGGATTCAATCCTACAAACCGGGCCAAAAGAGTTACATTTGAGATTGAAGCAAGTTTCCTTTGGCTCGACGACAAAACTCTACAAGTGATTCTGTGGGCCATAAAAAACACATTCATGAGGTTCCTGAAAAAGAAGCAAGGAATATGTATGACAAAGAAAACTGAATGGAAGACAAGCAGGTATCTTCCCCAACCCCCACCTCTTAGTATTCTTAGGTTTGGCTCAGTGTCTGACCTGGCAGGTGGATCCAACCATCACCGTGAAAGGGGTTGGGCTGGCATGTTAAATTACAACTGGGGAGACGCGTTCTTTCACAGCTGCCAGGCCCACCTAACCCTTCCAGCTAAATAAAAAGCTGTTTAATGCATTCCATAAATCTAATCAAACAAGCCCCTCTCTCTCATTACTCCATCTGATTCAGCGGTGCTCCCTCATGCCACGCACGGCGGGCCATGCCAGGACAGCTGAAAAATCAAGACCCGAAATCCAAAAACAATGAAGAGGACTTTTAAAAACCAGACGTGGACACAGTGCATGTTTTGCTTTTTTGCTCTGAGGAGACTTGAAGAATTATGTTCTCTGTTATCCTTCAGTTGATCCCTTGATTATAGTCATACAGGTTATGCTGAAATTCTTAAGCAAGCTGGGAAAGGGGCTTTGAGCATGCAAAACATACTGCTTTATGGGAATGAATCAACCATGTGACAGCTTTTAAATTCCTCAGAGTCTCCCAAACAAATGTTACTCCTGATGGTCAGAGAGGAAGTCTTTGCTGCATCCAAAAGTAAATCAAATGCATATTTATGTCTCTATTTTGTGTGTCTCGCACGCTTTTTCTTTTTTTTCTCTCCACTTCCTTCTGTGAAGCGGGGCCTACATGGAGAACTTTCCCTGCTTCAGCGGACTAGACCGTAGGGATATTAGTCGAGACAGGCAATAGTGTTGATTACTCATTGGCCATTAGATTGCTTTCACTGCAGTGGCTAAGCCTCCTGCATCATGAGATCGCTTGGCTGAGTGCAAGATTAGAGAGCGTGCTTTGCTCAAATCCTCCTACTCACCCCCACCCACTGACCCGCCACCCCTTCACCCCTCCAAGCCACCCTTCTCTTTCCTTTCCCCACCTCGAAAAAAAGTTCATCTGGCTCCCCTCAGGTCAGCGAGGCAGTGCAGCGGCAAGACAGGTTGACTAGCTGTGCAGTCCTTATTACCTCATTTCCTGTGACCACAGTTTTACCCCCTTTTCTTTTTCTAGTGCAGGAACATGTTTTATGATGGTAATACATAGTTAATGGTCCCTATGACTTAATTGTTTTTAGGGTCAATTTGGAGTGACAAATTCAACTGAACCCAATTGTTTTGTTGGCTCCTTGGAACACGCTTGGCAAGCGAGGAGGGAGCTGGTTCTGTTTGTGATTTTAGCGAGTCCTGTCATACACACCATCACACGCATACAAAACGCAGAGAAAACTCCCCATATGCATAAAACACATGGATAAACATACTGCCACACATATTTGTACTTATGACACCCATGTGGACAGAATGAAGGATGGTAAGAACTCAGTGTTAAATAAAAGCCCTGTGACCTGTTTCAACCTGAGTTTTATCCCCCTGCTTCTAATGTTGGCTTCTTTAGCTCTGACGGGATTCAGAAAAAACAACAAAAGATTTCCTTCTTAAAACAGAACAAGGAGGGGGGGGGATCACATGCGGCACTTCACATCCAGAAGTTCTCTCAGAGTCTCTTGGCAAAGTGAACCTGAAACTTACTATGAGGGTTTGTAACTTTGAGCCTCCTCTTCAAAATAAGCTTGGACTTGAAAGGTGGCAAAGCAAAGGCACCGAGAGGCATAGCAGTGCAGCTTAAAGCTCATTACTGTCTCTCCCCGGCACCTTGCTGAGTTGAAAAGGCTTGGCTGCCTCTCGTAGACACATCCACCGGCTCCTAATCAGGTCAACAGCGGAATTAACCAATCTTTTAGATTTGGTCACTGATGCTTGCAGGTTGTAAAAATACTTGCTTTTGAGTGTCATTGTGGTTTACTGTGATATAGTTCTTGTCTGTCATTTAGAACAAAGAGGGATACTTTGAGAGAGTTAAAAGACAAGGCTGAACTTCAGGGAGGACAAGGGCACACGAAAGCTCCAGTTATGAATCTCTGCTGCAGTGGAAAGTAACGAAACACATTATTCAAGTACTGTACATTAACGCAATTTTAAGGAACTGCTCTTTTAAGGTTTTTCATTTGAGGCTACAATACACATAAAAACCTGATAATTTTAGATAAAAATATAGTATATAAGATATGAATATAATACATTTTTACAGCTGTCCAAGCATGGAGAAATAGCTCCATCGTAACCAGCTACAACATGAAAATGCTGCTCACATGCTAATGCATCAGTATTAACACAATCATATGATACATGATAATATAAATCAATATAATAAATCAAAAGAAGTCATTCTGCATAATAAATAGTTGTCAGAAATAACTTTAGAGGCCACTACTTTGTTTATTTATAGCCGCTCTAATCCATATTTTTATTTATACAATGAAATAATTACATGTAATGTGAAAACAGTTGCTTGTAGTAGGTCAAGAAGTGTAATAGTAATACACAGTGTTAAAATACTCTGTTACAAGTAAACGTACAAAGTATTCAGAATGCAAAATGACGCCCATGATATATGATGTATGATAATCATTTTAACATTGCAGCTGGTACTTTCAACTGATTAATGATGAAATTATTTTATAAAAATGCATCATAATTAGCCTGTTATATTTTGTAATGTAATTATGTAATAATATGAATATACAGTATATATTAAACTTGAATCTAAGTAGCAGTTATAGACTAAAAGTATAAAGCAGCATAAAATGGAAAATCTCATGTAAAGCACAGTTCTTCAGTAAATGTACTCGTCACTTGTAGTGACAACCCTCCTGAGAATTGTCATCCAACTCTGCAGTTCTTCTCAGCTCTATGGAGCGTTTTAGCATCTTTCAACTCTTTCAGTTCAGTCACACTGCTGTCATCAGCCCTGTTTCCTGTTTTCAGCAGAAAAAAAAGCTCTGCTAAACTCACTGTACACTACCTGCCAGCACCGAATGGCAGACAGCTAGCGAAAAAAGTGGAACATTTCGCAGCTGTAGAGTCAGACATTTCCCTTGAGGAGTTTTTGGAAACCAAAACAGAATTAAAAGGAAAGTGAATATTAGCCTAACAATCGTCAGGTTGACAGAAACACAACACCAAATGGATGCTAATTTTGCTCCGTGTCTGCTCGATGTGTAAATAGCTGTTTGCTAACATGTTCTTAAGGTGATAACGTGTGTGTTCACAGCTTTGTGTGCTTCCTCCAAGTGATAAAAATCAATGATTGCAGATTTATGTAAAATTCCAAACGCTTTTATTTGTCATGTATTTTTAAATTGTGGTAAATATATGTTCTTAGTACTTCTCCTACATGATACCAGTACAATAAGTGTAGTCATTTGGATCCATCTGTGCATTTTCAGATTGCGCTACACCTTCTGTACTGTGTGTCGCACACACATTGGGGCAGCTGGTGTGAACTAACCAGCTTCAGACAGACAGACAGTCACACAGCACATTGTCCTTGCTGAGAGGTACATCAATCTCTCTCATGCAGTGTGGCTCTAAAGTCGGGCCGTAAAACTTCTAAAACACAGAGTGGCATGTGTGTGTTTTCCCCAGAGGAATTTTTACTGAGCTTTCCGCCTGAGAAAGACCACATCCCTGCCTTCAGCCTCTTTTACTTGCCACCTCCTTAACACACATTTCCCCCTCCCCGCAACACACACACCTACAGACACACGTCACCTGTCAGAAGGTAATGTGTTGACTTCCACTGGAGGTTTTATCAAGTCTTTTTGCAATGTGACAAACTGGCACCGGACAATATTGAGGTTGAAATATGAGGTCACAGAGCTCTGATAGTTTCCACATAAAAGGTTACTGATCTCTCTTAAGGGACAGATGTAAATCTGAATGTGGCAAGCCTCTCCAACCCCCTGTACCCTAACCCTCGGTGCTGTTTCACCCCTGCAGTCATGCAGCCTCAGGAAGTCGGGGGAGAGATCATGGTGGAGGTTGGGAGGATGAGGTGTGAGGTGGGGGTTGTTGTAGCAGTGGCAGAGACCTGAGGTGAGCGCAGCTCAACTGTGGAAATGTGGGATATTCTCTCCGACATCTCTGTGTGGATTACAGCTCATGAGCCATCATTCCTAGTTGGCCCAGCTCTACATCATCGTCCACCCGGACCTATCAGGGTACAGGTCTGGCTTGGCTTGGCTTGGCCTGGTCTGGTCCTGCCTTCACCAGCACTGGAGCAGGGAGGGGAGGGGGTGAGAGCGAGTAAGACGGAAGTTTCTGGAAAGAGAGAACATGGGACTGCATGTGCAAGCTCAGCCCAGAAAGATGAGGTGATAGAGAAGGTACAGGAGCAGTGAGTGAAGGATCGATGAAAGGGATCTAAAGGAAAACAGGATAATCTATCTCAGATTTATGAGCCCTTCACTGAGGCCCAATAGGTCAACAACAGAAATCATGAATACAGAAATTCTTTCTCTGTTATTCAAAACTCTGAAAGTTATGTTTTGGATTCTGTGATCAGATGAGTAAAAATAGAAACTAGACTACAGGGAGACATTTACTATGCTTACTTAAATTCGCTTCACTTGAACTCTTCACTTTAGTATTTACTGAGGCTTACTATATTAATGAGCCTAGCCACAGTTCATCTGACCTACATAAAGTGCTGCTAAATAAGATCTGATGCAGGCTGTTTTGACATGCATTCAGGGCTGGACCTAGGCTTTTGGTGGCCCCCCAACAAGATTTTGTTTGTGGCCCCAAAACGAGTCAATAAAGTGTGAGGAGCAAGCCAACAACTGCATAGGGCGTTTATGCCAGCGGCAGGCCCTGCATGCCTTATGTTGTCAGTTCAACAGGACGATCAGTGATTGCGGTTCCCCAGCAGCCTGATGGACATACCACATATACCCTCCTGGAGGACACATGTTGCATGTCATACACATCTCTCTTCCCATGTTTTCTTTCTCTCTACACTGACTGCTGTCAAATAAAATCTCTCTCTCTTGTTCCATTCCAACGCAGTTAGTTTCTCATCCTCTGTACGATAAAACACAGCATATTTAACACCTGCTCAGAAGTTAAATTCAAATGTGGTCAGTCTTTGGTACTAAATGAGGTCCAGTGGCTTTATGCACATGGTTTAGTGGTCGATTGTACAATTGGCGCCACCAACTGTTCTGTGGCTCCTAATATTCACATAACAGTAATGGATGAAATACGCATTCATTTGCCTTTTCTTTAGTTGCTTTTCCATCAATGAACATTTGTGCTGCATTTGGATGGAAACATGCATGAATTTCCATTCATTCATGTGCACTTCTTAACAGGAAACTTAACATACATATTGCATGAGAGCAAACACGCAATTTTCAGCTGTGCCGCATTCCTTCTTCTTTACTGCACAAAGCAAAGGTGCAGTCCTTTAATAAATAAGGACAGATGCAATTTGACTGTTAAGACACAGCGGTGCTTTGAGTTAAATGCTAATGTCAGCACGCTAACATGCTCACACTGACATTGTCATTGTCTTATTTTGAAAGTAAGCATACTATCATTTGCTATTATGCACTACAAAAATATGAAAGTTTGACGTGATGATGGCACGGGATGAAAACACAGAATCAGCAGTGATTTACAGTTGGGAAACAACTGGGAACATGAATGTCAGTACCAAATTTCATGGCATCACGCCATGCTGCTAGCTTGACTAAAAACATCCTGCGAGTGAAAGGTTGAGCTACTCTGCTGCTGATTATTCTCACAGCTGAAGTGTTTGGATGAGCTGTACCAGACACTGTATTACACATGTTCATTCTCTGAGAGGACAAACAGGACATCACCTGTGAGAATAAAGCCCTCGTGTGTTTGAAGCATAGCCATTATATGACGTACGATTCATCATCCACTAACTCCACTCCACAATAATAAAAGACAGTCTAACACCGTGACTCACTCCATCTTTGTCTGTTTTATATAGGGGGCATAAAGACATGGAGATACACGAGTAGAAGAAGTCAGAAATGGAGATCATATGTGGAACGTTTATTTCTTACATAAAAAGAGAGAAAGAGAGATATCAAAGCTCAGAGATAAAAGGATTTTGCTTTCCGTCCCTGAGAACAGTCTTCACCCAGTAAGATCATTCCTCAAATTCCAGTGGGAAGCAGGAGCGAGTCTCGCCAGTGGCTCATTTGGCATGATTGACATTATTTGCTACCATTAGCCGCTAGTATGCGGTTGCCCTCTGACCCTCCAGCAACCATGTTGTTTGAAACAACTTTAAGCAGTACGGTTTAATCTGCATGGGAAAAAAAGCTTGTGGAACCCGCCTGTCCAGGGCCTCTTAGATCAATCAACAATTAGAGGTGAGATAATGGTGGCTGTATCTCCAGGGTCAGTGATCGTAGACTCTCCACCCAGCCCAGCCGAGTAGCCGGGTCCCTCCTAAACTGTCACCACAGCCATAATAACCACTGCAAAGGCTGCACATATGCATGCGTAGTAAGCCGTGTGTGTTTCTTTAACCACAGCGGTTTAAGAAAAGCAGAAACGCTCTCTTTCCCTCGGAGCGACAGACAGACGTTTCAGCCAAAAAGTTCCTGCCTTTTGCCTCATCAGACTGACGTAAGTGTGAATTAAGCAGCGCAACACGAGGCAGAGCAGGCTTAAAATGTGGGCTATACACAGGAACACTTTGATTGACAATTTGAACCTGGAGTTGAAAGCTTGTTTATCATCTACTGTGCACGGCCCGTGGCAGCGCTGAGGCATTTATGCTCAATAAAAGAAGTTACAGTAAGGTAGTGGTATTACAGTCAAATGAAGGGTACAATGACTGTGACTGATTTACTGTTCCACAGTCAGACAGTTTTATTTCAGAAAAGTCTTATTTCATACTTTGAAACTTATGGTATTTTGTTAGAGGAATAAAATGCATGATACGGGTTTTGCCTGACTGTGCAGCATTTCTTCCAACAATAATTCCCTGTTTTTGAGTGACCCCGTTTATGTTCTGCCTCCCTGCTGTAACGAAATGCCTTTACAGAAACATGGTCACAGTACAGCCAGTGTATGTCCAAGTTAAAGGGGGCGAGTGGTGTAAAAATGAAGAACACCTGAGGTATATTAAGTTTGCAACAGGCTGAACTGTGACCCTCCCGTATTGAGCAGCTGGTGTGAAACAAGGGTTAACAACATCTACACCCCCACTTGCCTCGCCTTCACCCCCTCCCGAAAAAAAAGCCCCATCTTCACCCCACCTCCCCAAAAAAAGCGGAGGTGAGGTGAGGAGCTGTGGCCCACATGAGAAGAGGAAAGGGGAACTAAGAGGGGGGTAAAGAGGACCAGGGGAGGTCCTGAGTTTAAGGCAAACAATTGCTGCATGTTCAGTGCTACAATATAATCAATGCAAATGTAATTAGAGGCCGTTTCATTTCTCTCAAGAAGTGTGTTTTAAACTCTGGGAGAAAGCATCCAGGTAAATGCTTCCAAGAAGACTTACTCTGACATGTGATATCGATTTGCTCTTGTCTGTCAGTAAAGTGAGTCATTGTTTAACTTCCTCTCCAACACCCAAAGCCGTCTCTCCACGGGATGAGGAATGTTTGAATGTTGAAGGATGAGGGTTCTACTGTTGGTAATAATCCTCCTCGCTGTGTTGGGCTGCACAAACACATAGGATTTATACATGCATCACACTGATGACAGCTGAAGGCCACACTGAATGTAAACATATGATGTTACTGTTCGAGTCAAAAATTCAAACTATTTACTGGTATATTTTTAAATGTCCGGAGCAATTAGAACACTGGTCGTAATGTAACACAACACAATGTAAGTACAATTTACTCAAGTACTGGGCTGAGGTACCATTGTGTGCTATACTTAATACTTCACTACATTGTCATGGGGGGTACTGTACTTTAAACTTTACTATATACAAACTGTATTTACTATATACAAACTGTACAGCTTTAGTTATGTTAAAAATTAGCTCCAGTTTGTTAGCTACAACAGTAAATTGTCACACATCCATGTGTCTGTAATAAGAATCCAACAACATAATCATAACAACAATAAAAAGAAGAAGAAGACATAGATACATAATACATTCATTCTATTTTGAATGTAGGTCTTGTACTACTTATAATTTACTAGATTGTGGTAAAGTTAACCTGAGTGAAAGTACTTTTATTTTGGTTGTGAAGTGATCATAAGCTACAGTGTCTACATATTAATAATACTGTGTTTATCTATGCAAAGCCAGGTAGCTTCTGATCTGTATAAAGCCCTATGTTAATGTGAAACCAGGTAATGATTAACATCACAGTAGTGTTCCACTGAGCCAATCAGTAACAGATACGGCATATTTGTAACAGTTGTGATGCATGTCTTGGGACAAATTAGAACATTTTCAGCAAGCAAAAAACTGAAACTCAAATGTTATTAGAATCTTTGGAGTCTTGGTCCCATGAATGTAAATCTTCAAATGTTAAAATAAAATAGCGACACCTTTCACACTGCTAGATCTTATAAACATCTGCTTAGTGGTTCTATGTATGGTAGACATGCAACAAATGAATGAATGATGGGGCACCGCCACGGGACTCATCATTGTCAGCTTTAAGATGCCAGAACACTGTGATACATGAATCAACCACACATACATCAATCAGCTTTTGTTCAAATGTGATCAGCAGCATGTGAGAGATCACATGTGACGAACAAATGAATTAATAAATAAAGAGCGACAGTTCCTGCTGTGATTTCACCAAACAGCAAACACCCGCTTCAATGAGTAACTACTTTCCATTCAGACTGAAAGAAAAGCCACAGTGAAGCCTCGGGCTGTTGTTTATGTCATGTTCACCGTGTTCCTGTCTTCAGTAATCAACACATTCTGCTGTTTCAGCGTGGCAATTAAGGATGCGTCTTTATGCACCGTGGACTTACGGTAGCCTGATAATTGTTTAAATATGTTTTTTCGCCGGAGAACTCTTTTCCTTCTAGTATTTCTGTGTACTAAAAAGAGGTTAATAAAATAACATTTCCTTTCTTCGGGGAACATTCCCCGTCTAAGGAAGTGTTAATAACTGCGCTTGAAACCTGTTGAGCGTTTCCCAAGTGATACCAGGCAATCGCTCAGCATTCAGCAGACCTTGCACAACACTCTAACCCACTGTGGCTCCTTTTTGTTTGATGCCAAAGAATCTTTGACACAAAATGTGCCGAAATCATTTTCATAAAATTGATCCTGAAGTATATTATGCGTCTAAAGTAAAACATGATCGTGACACAGAACAGTTATAGGTCTAACAGCTGACATGAGGACATGTATACAGTAGTTGCTAGTTGCTGTGAACACACGTGTCCTGCTTCAGACCTGTTTGTCTCCTCTCTCTGCGGTGCCAGATGCTGCACTGATGTGTTCTTCCATATGGAACCACTCGGCTAAGCAAACAGAGAGGAGGCTGGATCACCACAGTGGGAAGGGAACCGTCCCTCTGAGTAATAATAATGAAAAGTAGGCTAACCATACGTCAACTATCCCACATTTACAACAGTCTCCATCTCTCAAACCCTCCCTCCCTCCTTGCCCAGACAACTTCTCTCTGCTTCTTTTGCCTGCCATAATCCATAACAGGTTCACAACAAGTGCATTTATCTGGAGCGCTGGACTGGTATGGGTTTTTTGAAGGCTTGTGACAGTATTTGTGAATTATTGCTGCTATTTTGTGCCAATATTGAAACATTATATATTATATTTTTACAGGAGCATTAATTATTGTCTCGCTAAGCATTTTATTATGAATATAATGTATAAGTTTAAGAACCACCAATCATTGTATTGGGTTTGTTAATCAAAAATGTACATGTATTATTCATTACTCATTAATAGTAATATTATTAGTTTACTTATTACTCCCTGCCAACAGTAATTCTTTAGCCAACTTGTTATATTACTTTTCTGTTACACCCCACGTTCTTTCTCCTCCTGTACAGTATGTGAGCCTCTGTGTGAATGTCAGGTTAATCATACAGTAAGCACAGCTAAGGCTTCAAAATACCAGTTTCTTTCTGCAGCATATAAATCCATAAAGATTCCAGGCTGAATGAAAAGCACACCTGGCTCAAACTGATAGCAAAACACACTGTTCTTCTGTTATTGCAAGTGATTTTTCACCTGGAGGTCCTCTGTTGCTTGTGACCAGTATTTTCCCAAGGATCTGTCTGAAAGATGGAGAATCAATAGTTTTTTTTTCAACCACCACATATCCAGCCACAAGCTTTATTAGGTCTTTGTCGTTTGTTGCCTGCTGTTTACAATTAAAATCCAATTTTGGTTGTTTAGCTATTGTAGGACTGCAGCCATCCTCAACAGCCGCAGATGGCTCAGGTGGCTGAGTGTATTTCCACAAGCTTTACTTTGTTGTGATGTTGTTGTTGCTGTTTCAGAAGGTATGACGATGTGTTTTTTTGCAGTGGAAAGAGTCTTAGTAACATTACTGCTTACTGCACAAAATGTATATTTGACAACGATGTTCTGGTCATCTTTCCATCAGCTGAATGTAAGCTTTCCATTTTCCAAGCTAGCTTGATGATGTGCATGCTTAATGAGGTTACGTAACGATTCATGGTAGTGGTTTTTGGTCTGGTTTTTTGGACGTTTATTGGACGTATTTTTGGACCACTAAGACCAGCAGCCTGTTGCACCATCTGAGCCAAAGTTTGATTCAGTTGTAAGGTAAACTGCTGCAGCTAACTGCTGCTGCACTGAACCTGGTTATTTTGACACTAAACTCACCACTAGAGGAGGACGGTCCTTATATAGGTCCAGTGTTTTTAAAGGGATGTGTGAGCCAAAAGGTCATGTAATCCTTCAAGTGATGTTAAAACCTAAAAAATCCCCAGAATGAGACCTTTGATATTTTCACATGACAACAGCAACACACACATGTGCGCACACCCAGTGGTTGATCATAAGGTCTGAAATGTCTTCCTTATAAATGATGATACAGTAAAACAAACTCAATTCCCAGTGACAGCAGCTCTTTGATCAGGGGATTGCCTTCTTTCAGTCCCTGATGACACATACTTCTGTGTGTATGTGCATGTAGGTGTGTGTGTGCGTGTCTCAGTCTGCCCTGGGGTCCCCTGGGGTGAAAATGAGACGGCTTCATATCAAGGCACACACACCACTGCACTCCTCGCCAATGGTCCCCCTATCCGCCTATATTACAAAATATGATTTATAGCCCCTAAATACAGCCATGAGGTGCTTTAATAAGACAGGGAGCTTATAAAGAGGGACACGTGATTAAGAGCAGATCCCTGATCCTCTTGGGTCAATGAGGAGTATATAATATTTTTTTAATAGTTTTGGGGGGCAGGAGGGGTGGGGTGACAGGACAGATGTACAGAGGTCCTGAAGGTAAAGCAATGATCCTCCTCTGTGGGAGAAGATATTACAAAACAGAGAAGGAATTCTCCTTCCTTTTTTTTTTTTTTTTTATCTCTGTTGCAATTAGAGTGGTAGTATTTATCTCCTGTTGTAATGAGCAGAGACATAGAATAATGCACAGGGTCAGGGATTTCAACTAGACCACTGAGAAATAACTAAAGCCTTTCTGTACAGCCCCTCCTGACTGAGCTCTTTAGAGGTTGCTTTACTCTTAAACAATTACAAACGTACCATGTGATATGATCCAGGCTGCACTTGCACTAATTGTGGCATTTTAGTCAAAGGGTGGGGTCTGTGGGATCCTCTGTGAGACTAGAAACACACACACGTATGCGTCTATCCCTCCCTCTGCTCTGTACCTACAGGGAACAGGGTCGGGCTCTGGCTTCAGTCACTGAGCTGGACCAAGACTAAAGACAGTGTCCAACCTGTGCTGCCTGTGGTGTATGTGGATAGACAGAAGTAGAAGGATCTGAGTCAGTTGTGCCCAAGGTAAGGAATAAGCAATAAAAGGTGCACCACTGAGAAAAAGTGATGTATGCAGGAGGCCGGAATTGAATCTGTTAGACCTGAAGCTATTCCCAGGAGGTCTTCACACACACACACACACACACACACACACACAAACACACAAACAAACACTCCCAGACTCATGGAGAGTTTTTAAAGTCTGAACTTTCAAAATCTGTACTGCATCTTTTTATTTCTAAACATTCCTAATAATCATTAAACACATTAAACACAATACAATTCAACAATTCTAATTCCATACACACAAATTTTTTTATTTTTTTTTTAATTTTCAAACTTTTAGTCTTTGGCCTCAGAAACACTGACTCAGGTGACATCCCTTGAGGCAATGTACCTGATTATCTGACTCCTCGAGAGTCAAAAGTTCCCCCTTAAATGCAATATATTTTCACATTTTACACTTTACTACATTTTGATGACTCACATTCACCCATACATACAAAGTTATACTGATTGATACAAATCAGAGATGTGGTTAGTTGGTGACATACGTCGATTTGAGGCAGCCTCCTTTGTTGACTTGCAACTTGACTGGATAGAAAATAAATGACTTGAGACTCAACTTAGACTTTAAAGTCTAATAATTTAAAATAAATATAATAATAATAAAAAAAAACATTAAATATAAATATAATAAAGAATTGGGACTTGGGACTTACTTGAGACTTGAACTAAATGTACAAATTTGTCATACATGCATGTGCCGGAGATTTAGAAATCAAGCCACAAAATGTAATTACAGGCCTTTTTTACAGCAGACCTTTGGTCATGCCATAGCAGGTGTGATGCACAGGTGTAATTAATCACATTAACGTGGCTGCATTCCATTTAGATGTGTCATTTCCAGGGTCCAGATATGTCCCCTCACTGTCATGGTTTACTGTGACACTTAAATGGAACAGAGCCATCATTAACACAATTAGTTGCACCTGTTCTTTTCCTGCTATGACAGTTCAAAATATCTGCGGTTAAAAAGACCCAGCAGACAAGACGCTACTGGTAGAGCTGGACGGCTAATAATCCCAGGTCATCTCCTTTGAAAATTGGACATTCTGCTTGGTGTAACTGGTTTTACAGTAATCTTAGGTAGGCTAGTTCTTCCCCAACAGCTAGTGGAGATTTACCTCAGCTCTCAGAAGGAGGGTGAACAGTGGCAAATGCTTGTTTGGACACGAAAAGGAAGCAAATGTTGTAATGGTGCAGCTACTATGTGTGTACAAATACATTACCAAGTGACAGAACAAATGTGAACAAAAGACACTGCATGATCAAGAGTAAAAACCCAAAAGGACCTAATGCCATTTCCAAAATGTATATGTAACAAAAACGCAAAATATGTCGTGTATTTAATGCATTTGCCTCCCTGAGTCAAAAACAAAAGGAATCCAGACAACTAGAAAAACACTGCATTCCCTCTTTATCATTGCATAAAGTGTCCAGGTGTTGTTACATAAGGTTATATGAGTCATTCACTCGTAATGCGTGGTAATGTTGATGCATGGACATACTGTAGTTTCATGTGCTATTGAGGGCCAACAGTCTACAGGTTCTCATTCCAACCCAATCACCTCAGCAAGTCAGTTTCTCCCCTCTGCTCTAACGAGCGGCAATCAGTAAAATTAGCTGGTGGAGTGTTGTTGGTTGGAATGAAAACCAGCAGACTGTTAGCCCTCCATGAATCCCAATCCCTGCTGCAGATCCTGTGAACCTGCAAGGCAGCAGCTTTCGTAAATATGAGTAAATGAACAACTGTCCTTTTTGCCATTATGCTTTTTTTCACTGGCTATGAAATCACTAAAGTGGTTAAAGTAGTGAGAAGGAAAACTTTTTTAACATCATTACCAGGGAACAAAAGTGTTAAATGCCTGTATTCCACTGCTCTTTTACCCTGGATGCTCTGTCCTAGTTCAGCTGAGTCTCAGACTGTCCCTGCAGCTCAGCTGTGGACCTGGGGAAGCCATTAGCATCAGTGAGACTTTAACAGAGACGTCCCTGCAGCTCAGAGGGCCGCGGCAGCCCAGGCTCTGATTTGGACTCGAATGAGGCGTGTGGCAGGCAGGCAAGGCCTCATCATCACCACCACTCCCTCTCTCACTCCAAGCCTCTCTCTCTCTCTCTCTCTCTCTCTCACTCGCTCTCTCTGTGTGGTCCAAAGTGTTGACCATCTGGGAGAGATGGAAGATGAGGACAGGGTCCCAGTCCAACTAACTCTGTCATCGAGGCCATGCATCGCCCCCCCCCCCAACCTTTCTGTCTATGCGAAAGACTGGAAAGAGAATGGAAGAGAGAGAGAAGCAGACATAAATGGAGAGAGAGTCTGTCCTCGCTCCGACTAGTGTCTGCTTACTGCTAACCTCCCCAGGTCCTGCATTGCCTCATCCTATATGAGCTCAAAATGGGCTGGGACCCATGTGTCAGGGGTCGCACTATGGGGACTAGGCTTGGCCTGAAAGCCTGGGAAACGTGTAGATATTTAGCCATATACATTGTGGCTGCCAAGAGCAAATACTGCATGCACGCGTGCTTGTGCACAAACAAGGAAATAGACGTACACTACATTTAAAACACATGGCTAAGTAAGTGGGTGTAAAACTGTGAAAAAAGGGAGGAGAGACCTGCTGTAGGTAAACAGGTTGGGAGCATCGTGGTTGTGCTGAGGGGAAAATCCCCCTGCAGGATCCCATCCCCCTGTTGTCCTTCCACCACACACACCTCACAAATCATAGCAGCTTCTCACCGAAGTCCACATTCCTCAAGATTCAACTTCATGAGAAACATATGGCTGACGTGAATCACATTATTCCTGATTAAGTGAGTATTGGAGGAAAGCATCCATAATAAACATTTTGGGTATTAGACATGAATTCATTAGCTTGCTATGGTGCATAGTACAGTGAAAACAATGCCCGCCACAGGTAATGTACTCAGGAGGGGTTTTACATTTCCTGGCATGGTATCAACACAATCTTCCAAAGATGGTGAGATAAATGCAAACATAACTCTAATGAGGGTTTTTTCTTTTTAGCAAATGCTTTCCCAGAGTAAGTTACAGCATCAAAGAGAGGAAGAAAGAGAGCTTCTGTCACTTACAATAAACAAAGAGCTTTTATACAAAAATACAAATGAAACCTATTATAGACCTGAGTAGACATAGAAACAGGGTCTGAACCAAACAGGGGACAAGAGTATAAGAAACCACAAGGTCAAAAAGTTTCGTCAAGGCTTGGTTGGCTCACTACAAACTACAAAAAGGCAAAGGCAAGTAACTGCTTGATGTTAAGTAGTTATATTACAACAAAATACCACTACCAGTCATGGAAAACATGCAATCCTAAATTAACAATAAAAATGTTTTAAATTTGTAACAGTAAAACAATGGCAGCTCAGTGAGACACTAAAAATGTATGATTTATTTTTTATAATTATCTTTAATTAGCAGCAGACACTGCTTCGGTATGAATGAAAATGAATCAGGCATGTGACGATAGAATGATGACTGCCTCTTGTAGGTTTTTGAAGGCACAGCAGATTTTAATTAACACACACTAACATGAGCAAGCTTTAGTCAATCACATCTACAACTGGTATTGATAAAACTTTAGTTTGTCGCCCAGCTCTGTTAGTCCTGAGAGTCTAGTTTATAGTAATCTGTCTCAACTGAGACACTGTAATTTGCACAGATAAATAAAAACACTGTACTGCTCTAACGATCTGTCTTTGGTCTTTAAGACTGTAGACCACAACGTGATATGTATGTGCTCTATATGGATTGGCCTTGATAACACTAACCTGTGGCTCGTTCAAAAATGACTTGCCGTCCTGATTTAAATGTGTTACACGTCATTACTTTCACTCTGAATTTGTAACAGTAGTACAGGCTTTCATTAGAGTTTAATTGTAAACATAGTCGTATGTCCTTTCACAATCTACACTAGTAACAACCTTTCAGAAACAACTGTTCATTTCACTTATATGCAGATGACGCTGTAATATTTACAAATGCAGACACAACTGAACACAACTAAATACACTGAAGTTTGGACTGTACACAAACATATATCAATGTAAAACTGGTTGAAATAAGAAATAAAACTAAGCTGGTTCTTGCAACCTAGAATAGATTTTGGATAGATATGCTATCCACAGTGGATTATATACCTATACAGTACAACACTGAACAACGACTCTGCATCTTTTTAATGTAAAACCCCATTAAAGGCTGTAAAGGTGTTGTAGTCAGTATGCATGCAGTGTGTTCCATGCACATTTTTCTCACAGTATGTCTAAATGCACTGATTTGTTAACAGATACAGTACAGTTCAAGTGACTTTAATTCCTTAATTGAAATACACACTTTTTCACATGCTTTTGTTTTCTCAAGTCAAGTTATTTTTTGTCAAGGGTAATGTAAGGTACTAGTGCCTTAATTTAGACTGGTGCATCGATGATTATCAGAATAATTTAGCAAATATTTTGTATCACAAAATAAAAACACTACCCATGCAGCTATAAGTAATAATACTCTGTATAAGGCATTACCCAGCAACTCCATTTTTCCTTGTAGTGTTGACCTGAGTAAAAGGTGAACACTTATGCTTTGACTTGTCAGATATGAATCACAGAGATTAAATAGCGTCGGGAATAAAGATACAGCCGGCCTGATTTGCCCGTGGGGATGTGGCTAAAGGCTTGAAGAGTCATTACATGAAGAAGAGAGTGGCGTGTAAGTGATGGCGTGTCATTTGGTCATTGAACACACTCTACCCTCCAATTCACACCATCCCACAATCAGCTGAGAGCACAGATGAAAGGAGCGAGACGGTGACAACACAACAGCGAGAGAAAAAAATGTATAGAAAGAAAACACAGACAGAAAAAAAAGACAAGCAAACATTGGCGGAGGATAATTAGAGGGCAGGATCTTGTCATGCCATGCGATTACTCAATTCCTGTGATATCCCTGAGAAGCTCCAGCCGGCCTGCTCTATAATCTAAAGCTAGGCCAAAAGACGCTGCACAGGAAGAAGAGGGCATAGAAGACACGGGGATGCAGTGTGAGAGTTCAAAATGTCATCAGTAATTCATGACCATAAGAGGTTTCCAGGACATGTTTTTACTTGTATTTGACACCTGCTCCATCCTGCAAGTTCATATTTACACCCCAGTGTAAGGTGTTCAGTGTCTAAGAATGAAAAGACTCACCATCACCATCTTCAAAAGAGAGCACCAGAGTTAAATCAAGCCTACGTATAACAGAATGATACAAACCAAAAACGTGTTCAGCACATGAGTCATATTGCCCGAGGGAGTATGGGAGTATGAAACTTTATTAAGAGCCCTGTAAACCCGGGTCATCTAAATTACACCTTTGATTATTAATTACCCAAAAAGAAGCCATCTATTACTGAAACCACGTCATCCTGCTGTTGGCGGAGCAGCCAGCCAGTGATTCAGAATGGTGAAGCACAGGAAACTGCTCTGGCAAATTACACAGAGGGCAGGAAGAGTGTGAAGCATGTATAGAGGAAAACATTGAACAGCCTGCAGTCATACAGACTGGGTGAAGCGGGGGCATGTCTCAGAATGATCAAAAATAGAGGGTTTTTCACACAATATTATCCACAACATCTATTACAACCACAGCTCTATTACAAATACTATCACTATTGTACTGGCTCTTCAAACGCAACTACCACTATCATTGCTGCTACAGTTATCATGTTTAAGGTGGTAGCCAGTGATTGAAGTTTTATGCACAAGAAGTAATACAAACAAGTGTGCCAAAGCAGCTCATGTGGACTTACAAAACACCACACATTTAACGATAATTCCAGTTTATTACAATTTGGGTCTCATTTTCATAGTTTTTGGACAGTATTTTAGCCGCTAAAGTATTGCTGAGAGCTTGGAACACTGTGTTCAAGTTCAACACATTAATAATAAGAAGTAGTCAGATGATCAGACAATCAGCAAATAGTTTGGCCAGATAATTATTTGTACACCTTGTCTTTTGCGAATCATTCTGCAATTCCCTGAATATTTTCAGTTGAGCATGTGCACTTCCAAAAATCTAGCCTTTATATTTTATTTTTATATATATATATATATATATATATATACAGTATATATATATATTTTTTTTTTTTTACTTTTTCTTAAAGTACAAAAGTAGCCTAACACTGCATTTTATCTCACATATCTTTGGTATGCATGTGACGTAACCTTTGAATTCTTTAAAGAGTTTTAATAATCTGTCATTGCACAGGGAAACCATGTGTGGCATAATGTGATTTGCTATGTTCTGTGTTGATCTTATCGTTAAATTTAGTGAGTAAGTTATTATAATGAAATACACCTAAAATGATGGGTATAATGCCTAAAACTATACAAATAAGCACTGAGATTAAATTATACGTTCATATTAACTAGATCCAACTTTATACATTTTCAAGATATAAGTAAGCTAACTTAAAACAAACAGCACATCTGCTATTTCACCAGTAACAGTATCGTATCTCATATAAATCTGATGGTTTGATCCAAAACTTGTCGACCTCAGTTAATTAGCACTTTCCCTGAGTAGTTGCATCCGCTCCGTCTGCCTGGAGATTTATGCCTGGAAGAGGGGAAGACAGCGAGGGAAAGCACTCTCTGATTTCAGACTCTTTTTTTTCTTTCTTCCTTTCCTCTTCCTCCTCTCAGACCCAATCCCACCTCCTCTACCCTCCTACCGCCTCCCATAACAGCACTGATCTATGAAAACATACAAACATGACACTGAGCCTATGATAAACACCAGGTCTGTATTTGGGGAGGAGAGGAAATCAACTCCAGTTCAGGATGTGACCACTACCTCTGCCCAGATCAATCATACTCCAGCAGACCTGCATGTGGGGGGCAACCATATCAGTACGGGGGGGAGCGCACATAAACACACACACAGATACACACGCACACACAAACAAAAGCTCTGGTAGTCTCTGTGCAGTGCAATGCACACATGGGCACAGCACACACAAAGTTAACAAGTCTCCCAGGCAGGCAGGTAAAGAATGAACCCGCTGCAACTGGATTCCAGGGCCGCGGTGCTGGGTTTACACTTTCAACTCCCCCTTCCTTATCTCCCAGATTAGCTCGATAAGAGAATTATGAAGCCAGACGGACATCTAAAGCTTCCTGGGGGGTCAACGGTGTGATGAGAGACAGCCCGGGAGGGGAGACCGCCGCCTCTGAAACGCTTAACCCTCCCACAACATACATGCGCACACACATGTGCACTCATATGCACAGACCCCCACCCCAGGGCTCTACTTATTCATTGCTCCATCATCCCCTTTCCCCTTTATCAGAAAGAGAAGGAGCGGGAAACAAAGGAGGAGGGAAGTAAAGGAAGGGGGTGAGTGCAGATAGCCTTGCTTCTGTGACTTCCTTCCTGTGCATTCCACATTTTGTGACCCTCTTTCAAGGACAAAGAGCTGAAACTCACCTCCCTCCTTCTTCTCAAAATTCAGGGGGAAAAAATGAAAGTTTCTCTCCAAGTTGCAGGATGTAAAGAACGATAAATTATGGAGGTCAGGAAGTCACCTGGTCACAGGAGCGACTCAGCACTGTGCAGGTACAAACATCTGGGTATGGAATGTCTATGAAATATATGCAACAGCTGAGTAAAATATCCTTGTTCTCATCTGTGGATTATTAGGAAGTTAGTTACATTTTTTAATATGTTAGTATTTAAAGGACAAACCAACATGAGCAGAATGAACTGCAATATATTTTTCTGCCAAAGAGCCTTTCAGTCAAGAACCTTTGAATGGACAAAAATATCCAATTCATATTATTCTTTTAACAACATCAGTTTTTCTGACTGAATAGCTCATAACTGCAGTGCTTTTACTCAGCCAGAGTCTTAAAGTTTGGAAGTCAGTGATCTTGAAAGCACCACTAATAAGAGTCAATATGGCTCAGACAAAAATAGAGTAACAATGGAATTTTATTGAGAAAATTTAAGCACATTGAAAGTTTTAGTTGCAAACACTGTACGTAGGTTAAAATACCTTTAAAGGTGTATTTATTGCGTGTAACGTAACAATATGTGACGTGTTAGAGCTGAAAATAGTTGAAATCGATTAAAGTACAATTGTTGAAAGTATGTGATATTTCAACTTAAGCTAAAACCTGTAATTTGAAGTGTAGGAGATAAAAGATGCTGAAATATCTGTTGATGTGTAAGCGCTGACAGCAGTTGAATCGTCAGTTGAATTATAATTTTGAAGTAGGAGACGAAAGTTTGAACGTCAGTTAAATGGAATAATGACAGCAATTAAAATGCTCTGGTCATAGTCAGTCAAAAAGCAAGTGGGAAAAGATGAAATTGCTCATGTTAACTGTTCACTGTGATGGGTAAACCTATCCAGTTTTCTTTATATTTGACTTTTATCCCAAACTGAAATGAATTGAATGAGGTGGTTAGCTTGAAATCAAATCAAACTTGAAATGTGCTTCAAAAAATATCAGTAATAACATAAAGTATTTGGAAAATATGGTATATCCTCTTAAGCCCCAGGGTCCCCCAATTGACCCTCTCTACTCTATTGGGTATGTCATCTTCGAGCAGAGGCCTAAAAAAAGAGGCTGGGGCTTAAGAGGATATGGGATTTCAAGTTAAGGCTCTAAAATGCAAAAACCACATCATAATTAATGCAAATTTTAAAAAAAGCAGCAGACCTATTGTATTAGAGAAACACCAATTCATCTCTGCGCGATGCTTTACAAAAGTGGATTGCAAATTTTTGCCTCATGATCCCTTAAACCGAGGCATTGTCTGCCCCGTCACGTGTTGCATTACATCAATGAGTTGTGAGTAGTTCCAGTGAAGAGTGATGTTTTTCTGCTCAGATTTTTTCATTTGAATATCTTTCAGAGGCCTGAAGAGGTAAAAGTATCCAGTTTTAACAAGAAACACGCAACAGTTAAATAAATGTCAGAAAAAATAAACTTTCATGTATTTGTTCCTGTCCTGTAAATTCTCCCACCAGGTTTATCTAGTGACCCCTTGGAAGGGTCCCAACCACCAAGTTGGGAACCACTGCTTTCTCTCACAGTATAGCCGAAGGACACATACTCCTTACATGGTCCTTGTCATGATATTGTGAGGGATATGCTGTAAGTTTGGTGTTTTTCCTACCATACACACTAAAACTGAGCTGGAGAACGTCTCCTGCAGAGTTTACTGCTGGCAGAAGGGAATCTGTGCCCTCACCCATCACGCATCCTCCCTTGGGCAAACACCTACATGATGCCAGAACTTAAAAGTTTTAAAGAGGCTTTAAAGGAACAACAAGCACTACCCCACCCATACCCCAACCCATTTCCCCTGCATCTCAAAACCGGCAAGTCTCGGCGTCCATCCATCCCATGATTCATCCTCCAGCTCTGTCATCTGTGACGCACCCTGCTGCCCAGGGCATAATGAAACCTCTTACAGAGATTGCAGCTGCACCGACACCTTCACCATCTGATCCCCTCTTCTGGTATCATCTTCACTCATCAACCAGGCAAAAGCGCCCCTCTGGACCCCTTAACTCCAACCTTCTTCACACTTGTGCCCTCACCCTTGGCTCAGACCAGACCAACCTCTCATGCCATGCTAATTTAATCCAAAAACACTTCCTATAGCAGCCTGTTAATGTCAGAGTAGATTTCCTCTACGTTCTCCGTAACCCAGAAAAGAGCACCACCCCGCCACTTTGCCAGGAACCTTCCTCGGTTTAGTGTTTCCCAACAAACGGCAAATATGCTTCAGAACCAATAAACCTACCCCTGATATTTATTAGGCTGTTATTCAAGTATTCCCTCCCTTCTTAGCCAAATGGAGACGCACATGCATGCATGCATTCAAGGGTATGCACACACGTACACACACACATGCAGGCGGTCGCACACCTTTCGTCAGCTGCAGACATATTAGTAATTCTAATGAGGAGCAGAAGATTAAAGAGCTGCGTTGTCTTGGGTGTTACAGTACACGTCTAGCTTTACTATGAGGACCAGAGGTCAAGAAGAGGAACACGGAGGGAGGAAATTGAGAACATTTCTTGATTAAAGGCCTCTGGAACATCTAACCTTTGACTGCACACAGACTCGTCAACGCTCTGACTGCATATGCTGCCTGGCCTGGGTCATTTTTGTGTGTGTTAAGGACCTCCAATAGCACCTGGAGAGGAAAGAGGATAAAGGAGGATATTCAAGGACTCACATCGCTTGCCCAGACATCTGGGGACAAACTGGTAAAAGCAGCAGCCAGCTTGGCAGCAGTGGTTATTGTTTGGCTCATGCAACTGTGTAGAATGACATCGGCATGTAAAGACTGCTCTGTTTTTTGATGGAAATAACAGGCACGCATTGAACATTACTTTTCCTCTTTCATATCCTTGTTAATACTTTGGTGTTTTCTTCAGAATATGGTCACTTTTGTTTTGGTTTTATATAAATGTTTTTCTTCAATATTCTGAAGAGCACACTGCGCAAAAATATGCTCAAAAAGTAAAACACCCATAGAGTTTAACCTCACTTTTAGCTGAGCGAGGTGTTAAAAACAAACAATTTCCACGCTGAAAACAACTTTATGAGGCGCATCTCCACCTTTTCCTCTCATTCACTCGAACCACTGTTTCCTCATGTCCCCTGACCTCACCCCCGCCCAGCAGTTTGCTTATCAATCCTCCCTCTGCTTCGTCATCAATCTCTCAGTGAAAATCTCCTTGTTTCTGCCAGTTGTTTCCTCCACTGCCAGTGTGTTTGCTAAGATCCTGCAAAAGCTCCCCCTTTCCTGCCGGGTTAGTCGAAGGCTAATAAAACTGTCCTGGTCAGTCATAAGACACCCTGAGAGAGAAAAAAGAGGGTGGAGTTGGTGGGTGAGGGTTGTGGGGGTAGCAGGGTCACAGCTCAGAACAGGCTCAGTCGGACCTTACTGGCTCAGCTGAAGGGAGGGTCTCACTTTTCGGACCTCCAAACTTAGAGGATGATAAATGGCATTTAAAAGAGACAGTAAAACACAACTATTGCATAAAGTCATCAGTTAAAGTTAATTACAAAATATATGGGGGTTTGATTGAATGGGTCTCCGGGGAGTGATCAGGGAGAGAAGCTGCAGGCGAGCCGTAGACAGTCGTCCGATGAGCGGCAGTGACTCACACACATTCCTTGAACTGGGACCTGGTCTGTGTAAAGGACTTCAGTGAGTGGGGATGATTCATCCAGGCCGCCATAAAAGCAAAATCCATGAGCGAATGTTGGTCTCTTCCATACTTGATTCTTGATGAGGAACTTGGAAACATCCAGGCAAAACATTTAAATTCATGTTGTTTTATATTTAGAGCTGCACTAGGCAAGATTTTTATGAGATTTACAAGAGCAATATCTTTCTATACACATCAGTGAGAAAATAACTGTACCTGCTTCATCAACAGAACCTCAATCTAGAGGAAACTGAAGTCCAATAACAATTGCAATCAACTCTTTGCTCTTACAGCTAACATCTCATCTCATGTTGCCACAGCACATGATAACTTCATCTCTCCATTTTTCTTATTCAAGACCCGGGGGATTGTTAAAGTTTTATCAAAGCCAAGTTGGTAGCCACTGACCTTGACAACCAGCTTATATTTAATGATGAAATCAAAACAATTTCAGTTGGGTGTCACTCTCTCCTATGGCCAGACAAGAATGTTGATATCGGACTATACTGTCTTTTTTTACATCCAAAGCCAGCATTTTTTATGCATGATGTACGTATGTTGACTGAGGTATGGTTAGTTAGTTAGTTAGTTAGTTAGTTAGTTAGGAACGAAGGCTGTTATGGCAAATAAATGACTACATTTTAGTATGGTTTGGGTTATTGGACTAAAACACATAAGGTTAAGGTGAGAGAAAGTTCATGGTTATAACAATAAAAAAAAATCAGGTTGATTGCAGGTCTGTAACACCACATGAACTCCAGCCATCTGCCTGAACGTCAAACATGCTACTGAACTCTTGGCATCGGGACGTGCGGAGTTGTCCAATATCGACGTAATTCCAAGGGATCCTGGACCACACTCTGGTTAGATGACATTTTTATAAAGTGGAACCTTTGTCAACTTCCCAATGTCACAACGCTGGGTGACTTTTGAGTTGGTGCATGACTACAGCATGAGTTTCATCCTGTTACATCTCCAGTGTTTGACTTCATGTGTTTGTATTAACGTGGACTTAGAAAGATCTGCAGTTATCTCATGCAGCCTTTAAGTTTATTGAAATCTAGACTTACATAATATAAATGTAGAAGGTGCGTTGGCTTATTGCAGGTGGCAAAAAGCATTGTTTCCTTGGCCAAAATATGGAATATATGTTAATCTTGATGTAATATAAATGTCATTAGTGGATCACAAGAATATCTGATAAACATAATGAACCCCAGAAAATGGAAGATTATCCAGTCGCACAACAGATGCATATAGAAAACATGTTAACTACGATACAGAGGTTAGTATGCATGCTTTGTATAAGTGCTCACGTCTGTGTTTGTGTGTGTGTGTGTGTGTGTGTGTGTGTGTGTGTGTGTGTGTTTAGAGGGATCTGTTACATTTCAGAGAGAGGGCTTTGTTACTGCTTCTGAGTGTTGGGGTGCAGCCGTGCATGCAATCAGTCTGTGTTTCTTTATAATTTTCAATAAGTCTGTTTTTTAAGGCCTCCTATACCTCAGCGGCAACTCACCAACACAAACATACACTCACAAGCACACACATAGATACGGAGAACACACACACACACACAAAACTTTTGTACTCCTTTCCAAGCCAAATGATTTAAGCCAGTTCCTCATTCAACCAGCAGACGCCATGTGTTTCTCATGTTGCCCTGACGGTCCCTTTTCATGAGATCTTCATGTTTTATTTCAGAGTAAAAGGGACAGAAAGTCTAATCTCTCTGCATCATGTTATAAAGTACAAATCACATTGAGGGAAAATGCTAGAAAAGAGAAGAATGAAAGGTGGGGGTGGCAGAGCTGGTGGTGGTGTATAAATCTTCATGGGGTTTGCAGGGAAGGAAACTCTTATGCTGAGGAACAAGAAGCACATGTAGCGAGCAAGCTACCAGGAAATTGGTATAGTCTTGTATGATTTTATAGGGATCTTGGGCATGCCCTTCACATTAATTAGGATGTGGAGTGTGGAGGTATTTTTTACAGGAAACTAAGTATGGAACCCCTGCTGTCTGCCTCGGGGCTCCAGCTCCTGAGTCAAAAAACCTAGAGGACTCTGTAACCAAAGTAAAGCAGGATAATGCAGGTCATATGCACACAAACACGCTGACACACACCATCAGGCACGAACACACACATACACAAACACATACTGTACGCACGCATAAGGGAAACATTATTTGTTGGGGACAAACGAATGAGAAAATGAGCTTTTGGAGGTTTGAGTGGCCGGTGCACGTACTTTTTTTTAATGTGGAATTTCAAGTTAATTGAATTTCTTTGTCACCACACGACTTTGTTTGTTTTGTTTTTGACTTGGAGGCATGTTGTTATGGAAAATTTGCTAATGGCAATCTCTGCTACTCCTCTGTGGCATAAAAAGTACCTTAATTTGGGTTACTCAGCGTGTACTTTTTCTTTTAAAGCTGACCTTGCGAGAACTATGTTTGCACACTCACGTTATAAGGACTTATCTACTGTTTGGGGACAAAAACTTGATCCCTATGAAATGAACACTTACATTCTTACCTCTGATCTGCATTCCCCTCTCTAGTCCCCTTCTCCTCTTTAAGCCTAGTGTGTGTGTAAGTGTGTGTGCGTGTTGACTGCCCATTTGCAAACTCCTCTCCTCTCTGCCCACCCAGGTAGTTCTTCAGAATTACACAGCGGTAACTTCATCCTCTGTCTACTTAAATATAGCACTGCTGAAATGCCTGCGTTCATTCTCCAGCCTTAACAGAGAGCAAAACATGTCGTCAAGTTGTATTTAACATCTCATCTGAGCATGTGCATTTGTATCTCAGCATGTACACTGAAAATGAATCTTTTAGTAATTTTGTCTTCATTCACGCTGCATTCAACTTCCCTATCTACACACAATAGATTCACAGGAAACAATTAAACACAGATATATCAGTGCTGCATTCCTTTACTGCTAATGTTAACCTAACATATCCAACTGCTGCTGCTTCGTATTAAAAGCACTAGACTGGCAAAACACGGACACAACAGTGCACACGTCCATCTCCTTCAGTAAGGTCAGCAACTTTACTGTGCGTCATTGTGTGGGACAAAACTACTCACAGTGTCACAGCATGAGTCAGATCACCATTGACCAACTTATTTATGAAAACAACATGAGTGTGTTTGGCTGAACTGTAAATAAATACACTGAAATATCAACGGTTGTAAGTTTAAAGTCATATTTTGAATATACGAGCGAAAACATCTGCCAGCAAATTGAGACTGTTTCATCTTGTGTTTAAAATTTTCGGTCCTGTGTGCTGTGTCTCCTAAAATAGTTTATTTTTTTCTGAAGTGTCCTTTAATGCTTCAAAAATAAATCTGCTTTCTACTAAACTTACTATTAATATTCTTGCAGTGCTGCAGTGATTCCCAGTGATTTTGCTTAACAATAAATACATATTTCTGCTTCACAAAGTCTGTTAATCTTTGCCCTTTCTCTTCAAGGCTTTAAAAATGATTAAAAGCAAGAAAAATTACTTTTTGGTTTTTACCTTTTGATGTCATGAAATAATGTGGCTGGCTAGCATCCCGCAAAAACACTGTAGCTCTGACTAAACTGATTTTTGGAACAAAGTAACACGATCAAAGACAAATGCATCTGGATGCACCAGATACCATATTTGATCAAACAACTGATGATGACAGGCTACAAATATCTACTGCCATATTTGAAAAATGTTGGGAATCACTTCTGTGTGGGATGCAAATGCTAAGAAAATGTCACTTTTCTTCACATAAATACTTGATATTGCTTTTATTCCAGACCGTCCACAATTCCCGCACAGACAAACCATAGGGTAGATCTGCAGTTGAGGAACAGAGGAGGAAGAACCATCGGAGTGTGTAGCACAGTGTCAGGACAAGCTGTGTCTAAACGTCTCAATGTATGTTTACACAATCTAATGCACAAGTTCAAAGGTGAAGGGGAAAAGGCCTTTTAATGTTTCCGGGTTTATTTATTCAGCCTAGTGTCTGGCTAAGAACTGACTCCCACCCACCGCACCCACCCTCACTTCAGGCCCTCCTACAAGGGTTCCCACCTCGAATGACATCGCAAAGCCTGCGATATGATTGGTGAAGAGCACAATGTGGTCTGTGTGGGGGGGGGGGGGGAGAGAGGAGCTGTAACTTCTATCCACATGTTTTCCAAGGCAAGTTAAGTACACACAGTAGTATATAAGGGTAATAAATCAGCAAACAGCCAACCACAACAGTCCCGCTCATTTCTGCGCCGGGATGGGGGGCGGTGGTGGCTCTGTTATCGATTTCAAATAGCTCATGTAATTTTCTTTACAAGCACAGATCTCAAAGGTTTAATGATAAGTTGTTTCATTTTAAAAAGAGAAGTGAAATCTGAATTATGTGTGGAAACTCGTCCATCTGTATTGCATATGTATAAAAAACGAAATGCGTGTTGCTCTCATTCTGAGCAGATGGTCAAAATAGCATTAAATGTGCACACACAACCATACACACACACACACACTATAAAAATTGCTTTAGGTAGGCAGACGGAGTATGCCAAACTTTAACTGTTGTTCCTGTGAGCAGTCAATCATAAACAGTTGAGCCATTTTATTTGGCCAAGTCGCTGTTAGTGGAAAGTGTTGGCACTGTGGCCAGAGGCTCATAAAATTGACATGTCTGTAAATTCATGCATTTATTGACACAAATTAATAGATGCAATGCCTTTCTCCGCTATTTCATTCTGCACTTTTCTCTACATTCTCAACCAGTTGGACAGTTTTTGGATGAAGTTCCCAGTCTAAGGGAAGTGCTTTTTTCTTTTTTTCTACGGAGGCAAGTTTCAAAATCTTTTAGTAGAATGTTGCGGCCAGACTAAACAGAAAACAGAAAAGTTTACTGTGCACAGATGCACTCAAGTTCAGTTTGAGTCCAGGAACTGAAGCCAAAGAGTCATGGCTGACTGTATATTATGGCTATCAGGGGGCTCTCTTCTTCAGACAAGGACAAACCATTACATTATGCAGTGGAGAGAATATTTTTGAGGGGACAGTTTGAAACTCAGCACTGGTCCTGTCTGTGTGGAGTCCGCATGTGTTGTCTGTGTTTGTGTGGGTTTCCTGCAGGTGAGTCAGTTCATTCCCACAGTCCAGACATATGCAGGTGAACTCAACTCCAGTTTTATGTTTCTCTGAATTTTACTCAATGAATCCGATCTTTGGTGACTGTCCATGGGAAAAGATAAAATAGAAACATGCAGTCCTCCGTGTGCAACTATCTGCCAGTTAAAAGCAACATGCTATATCTGTTATGAACATCAAATTGATTTAACTGCTGTGTTGGGGGTCCTGGAGACCCTAACCCCTCTTTAACAGCTCAAAGACAATCTTAGCATTGCTTTATCACCTTGCTGCTTCGTGACTTTGCTAACAGACATGATATTGAGCTGATGACATGTTTCAGAAGTCTGCTACAGAACATGATGCATTACGTAATTCTTTTTGGGGTCTCAGAGACCCCAGCTGTAAAACATGGGAAAATGTAATGGATCATGTTCTCTGCATGTATGATTGGTTTTTACAGTACCTTTTATGCAGCACTGCTCCTCCAAAAACCCCATAATAAATCTATTTAGATTTATATTATTAGACTAGGATAACAAAAGGTATATTTCTTTGTCTGTAAAACAAAAGAAATATATATTTGTCCATATATCCTCTTTAAAATAAACATCATTATTTCCTTATTTGGTGTAAGAGCAGTGCTTTATGGTTTCTTTTCACCTTCATCAAATGTACAAATTCAGTTAGTATGGAAAAAAATTATAACCATCAATGCCTGTTTTTAAGAAAACAATATATTTTTGACTGAAAAAAACATGTATGAAATAATTATTCAAATTAAAACACACAGGGGTTTAAAAATCGTTTATTTCTGAATCTTTGCTGCCTGTCTTTTTCAGTTTATTCAGGTGTATAAGAACAGAGCAACTGGACTAAGACCTTGTTCAGAATCTGGTTTCTGATCCGCCAGTGATCCCACCCAGCGACAGGAAGCACTGTATGTTACGGGTTAAACGTGCCATGAATTATGAGTTAAGGTTTTACCCCGGAAGAGAGTCCTTTCATGTTCCAAATTGCTGGGCAGTGAAGGAAGGAAAGGCCCTCACGTGGCTTTTGTTGATGAGTTATGGTTCTTTAGTCATTTTAGTGTTATATGGATTTAAATGATGCATTTATGCATCTCCTCCCCTCATTTAAACCAAAGCAAACAGGCTGCAGGCTTGAGAACAAACTAACTCTGCTTTCCCAACCTCATTTTCTCAATTTCACCCTCGCTTGTCCCCCTCCTCCCCACGCTAACGAGATGTGCCAGTCACAGGACACCCTGCTGGCAGCACAGAGCATTGCCTCTGTGGGACAGGTGAAGAGCAGGCTTTTGCCGATCAGCCTGGCTGGAAATCAGGAATGCCCTCCTCCTCTTCCCCCCTCCTTCTTCCCTTCCTAATGGCTCATACCAAACTCACCAGGAGATCTGTGACCGCACCATCCTCAGACCATGAGAATATTGCCACCAACTTCCCCAGAGGTGGAGGATTATGTGTGCAAATGCTTTGCATCTGTGTGCTTCCTATCTGTGCATGCCAGAGTGCTATTTCTACATAAGCTACATGTAATGGGAGGCAGTCTCATGTCCCCAGAGGTTAAAGTTTCATGCAGAGAGCTGGTTTTTGTTTTGCAAACAGAAAAAGACGAGTAGATGTTATTCACATTTTTATCACTTCTGGAGTTTTCATTCACAAACTACTGACTGTAGCCTGTAGGGAAGCACTGGTGCAATTTGAAAGCAGTCAAAGACAAGTGAATGGCACTCTGTCATGAAACTGTATCCATCAATGCCCACACTTGTTAAGAGGTTTTATTAAAAAATGCTGAAAAGATGTTTCACTACTGTTCTGGTATTTTTATTATTTTATTTTTATGAGAACATAATTTTTTCCTCCCTTTCCGTTTAGTTTCTTTGCCTCAGTTTACATTCTCTTTACTGCCTCTTGTCCAGAGTTCAGCTGGAAGTGCTCTGTTTTCTCCACAAGAATTTTATTTTTATGACTCTCTAACAGAGTGTTGAGACACAAAACACTTAAGCAGCGCTGGAAAAGACAGCGGGACGGGACTAACAAACAGGGACACAAAGCCTTGGAGGAATGAAGAGGAGAGAGATGGAGACAGACAGGAAGAGAGTGTGTGTATGTATGTACGGCCAACATATTTCAGCGTGATGACCCAGCATTTCTACTTGTTATAAAGTCATTTCCAAATCTCACAGGAAGTGCGTATTTGGCTTCCAGAGGACATATGGTGTTAAATGTACCTGCTCTGCCCAGTTGTGCTCCGATTTGACGTTGATGAGCTACATCTCACATGCTTAATGGTTCACAGCAGCCCTGCAGCATCTGTTCAATGTCTGTCTGAGGGTGGATATGCATTTTTAGGGCCAATAAGTGCACAAGTGACAGGGGTGGATGGAATAGTTCGCCCCAGATTAATCAGATTCAGTGCAATAACCCTGCAATCCTAGAAGTCTGAAGAGAAACCCTGGATCTTAATTCAAGACTTGCATTTTGAACCCCTCTGAAGTAGACAAAGAGGTAATTTGCAAAAGCATCTGGATCCGGTGGCAAAGCAGGCTGAGCAGTGGAATACGTTCCCATCCACAGCCCCTCTCCACCCAACCCCCTTTCCCCTCCAACCACCACCCTCGTCTGTTTATCATAGGATCTCCAACACACAATCAAACATGAAAGGATGAGTGCTCGCAAGAGCCTTTTTAGATTTTGTGGAAATGTGACATCTCTGGAAACATTTAGCCTGTCATAGCTGCTGCTCTTCAAAGAGCGCCGAGAGGAATAGATTAATGTCGCTTCTGTAACAAACCTTCTTCCTGTCTGTCCTCCTTTCCTACTAAACACACTGGCTCCCCATATCTACTGTAACCATACACAGAGATTACTGACTCTATAGTAATAAGGCAGCAAATCATTTTAAGATGTGTGTGTGTGTTTGTGTGTGTGTGTGTGTGTGTGTGTGTGTGTGTGTATCAACATTGTACTGGCCGTGATTTCAAACTGATAAGGCATTTGTGCTTAATTTTTGTATCACAAAAAAAATATTTGCTCCTGTATCCTATTATGTAATCTAGATTTAAAGTAATCTATATACTCTGTCTTTGAAAAGTAAATAGGAAAGGCATGTGGACACATACCATACACTTGTACGTCATAATACCAAGGGGAAGTACTCTGCTTATTATACTGTATGTTTTCTGCATCAGCACAGGCCAGTGGGAATTGTACAGAAATGTATGTGAATACATCAATGTACGGCTTCCAGAAAGTACTTTATTAATCCCTCATTGGGGAAATTCAGTTTTTACAATCTGTTGATATTATTCATTACACACACAAAGGTCAGAAACACACACATGGACACAGACGGGAACTAGAGACACGCATTAGTTGGAGAGATGCAACTCCAAGCAGTTAAGGGATTAGTGCCTTGCTCAAAGGTGGAGGAGCTCCATACTGTGGTCTGTGCTGGACTTGAACCAGCCACTGTATAGACTCAGCTACTGACACCCCATTTCAAACTAGGACTTACAAACTCAATATAAAAATATAGTTCCTTTAAACAGTAACTTTTAATTAATTTCCCTCCATGTCAGTGAGATAGACTGCAACATAGCCTGTGAATGTGGTACTTTGGGAAACACAGATTTAAAATAATGGTCAAAATAAATGCAGTGGAGATATGTTGTCAATGGAAAGACACTAGCTGCCATGAATAGGTGTAAATTCACCTACAGTGTTAGCACAAGTTGAAAATAATTTGCAAAAACAGCTGTACTTATCCTGGGACTTTATGAATCTGAACTGGAGTTTTTGGGGAGTTCTGAGATCAGTCAATAGCTGAACTGCTCCACACAGCCACGCACACAAAGTCAGTGTCACGTTGCTAACGTGCTAACTGTAAAGGTAACATCTGTACAGTTGCTGTTTGGAGACAAATAATTATAGACCATACAAATGGTGATAGTGAAAATTCAGTTTACTGTCAGCCAGTAAAATGATTTTCATGAGTGAAATTTATGGAGTGATCCTTTAAGTGCAGTGGCAGCAAGGCGGATTTCTGAGGAAGCAACTTGATAACGGCAGGTCAACACCCTGAATCTGCCAAACTACCCACCATTCTATGTGACATGCTAAAGGGTCTTTGAACAAGGCATTTAATCCCTGTTCTTTGACCTCTAGTGGACGTGAATCTAAGAGACTTGTTGGGGCGGCTCAGTGGTGGAGTGGGTCGTCCAATAACCTGAAGGTTGGTGGTTCGATCCCTGCTCTTGCTGCTCGAAAAAATTGGAAGGTGAACTGACAGCTGCTGGGGTGGCAGTCCATCTCCTTGCCACGGCTGAGGTGCCCTTGAGCAAGGCACCGTACCCCTCAACATCTGCTCCCCAGGCGCTGTGAATTGATGCCCACTGCTCCAGTATATATGTGTATATGGCATCTGTCTATGTGTGTGTTCCGACAGGTGCCTGGATGGGATAAATGCGGAGGAATAATTTTGTGTGTACAAACATGATTAATAAAGTTTCAACTTAACTTAACTTAATGATCAATAACGTCAATGAATAC
Source organism: Argyrosomus regius (assembly GCA_946959425.1). Lineage (NCBI taxonomy): Eukaryota > Metazoa > Chordata > Actinopteri > Sciaenidae > Argyrosomus > Argyrosomus regius. The sequence continues at coordinate 7,639,176 of OX336884.1, read as the reverse complement.
TCGTTCTATACCAATTGTGGCAGTATTGGTTATTTCCTCTTTTTTGTAATAATGTAACCTAAATCCACAGACATAGATCATATCATGGACTGTATCTTGTTGACATTACAACTCAAGGTAACTGAATCTTGGCGATTCTGAATGGTTTCAAGGGGGAACTGATTGAAATTCAATATCGCAAAATGCTATAATTCAACACAAATGTGATGAGATGTTCTATACCAAAGGGAGGAAGGCAGAACAGCATTTTGTTGAGCTTTTCATGGAAGTTTTAGTGTGTTACTTCCTCCTAGTGAAGACAACATCAGACATTGACATGGGAAAATACAGTAAATCTGTGATATCTCAAGTAGCAGCCCCACATTTTTTTTGGCTTGGATCTGTGTAATCCAATAAAAAAATATTGATGTCATAATATTTTTACCAGTATACTTAAAGAAATGCTGTGCAGTGGTCTGTTGCATTGGCCTCTTTTAGCTAGTGTGGATAGCAATGACTATCAGGCCTGCTTCGCCACAGAAGGACTTATGACACGGAGACATCGCTCAGCCCACCCCAGCCCCAACAATAAACGAAAGACCAAAGAGGTCCTGAGCCAAACCCTTTTGAAACTCTTGTCCATGCCTCCATGACCCAAGGATGACGGTAGCTTGGAACCGTGTCCATGGAGGGCCAACAGAGGTCAGGAGATACCAAAGAAAAGTACAAAGCTAACATTAGCCAGTGTTGATTCTCTTGATTGAGTGAAAATAGAGTAATCAGACATTTATTCCCATTTTCAATTTTCATTACAACAAGTTTTACACACTTCACTGGTCTACCTGAACCCTAGGACCCAAGAACTGACCCGGGACATATAGGGGTTTGGATGCACATTTTATATGGTCAATACGATTTTGTGTAATACTTGAGTAGATTTGAGAAGACCCAGCTGTGACAGTTTACAGCAAATTAGCAATGCTAATGTTGACAGCAACAAACATGCAATCATTATTATGATTCATCATGCTAGATGCAACAAAACCACTAAGGTAAGCTTGTATAGAGGGGTTCGGTACAGGTTCTGGTCTGGCATTTCTCTGTTCTGCATGGTCCAGGTCCCAGATTTCAAATAATAGACAAATCCGGTTCAGTTCTAGGTACATTTCCAGGTCTTTTTGGGAATGTGATAACGTGTGCAGTGCAAAAAAAGTAGACTGCATTTCACTTAATAACAATGACACACATTTTCTTCATCAAATGCACCTAACATAGGTACAGAGTTGTTAATTTTACTACAAGGAGACTGATGGTCAGCCAGAGGTCAGATGAAGAGTGGCTCAAGTAGATACCGGACAGCAGATACAAACTGAGTGCTTTCGGTAATATAGACAGACTATAAGAAAGACGAGAAAGAGGGACAAAAATAGGAGGCAGAGAGGGTCAGACAGAGAGAAAGGAATGCTGTTTACTCATTGCACTCATCCATAAGAGGGCTCCATCTCAACAGTCAGTCAGCCGGACGTTGTCTTGAGTTCAGCACAACATCCAGCCAACACCCCCCCTTCTCCTCCCCGAAACCCCCCCAACACTAAACCGCCACCACTTTACTAACACAAAAAGATGCAGCACGGCACTTTCCTTTTCACCCTAGCATGCAAATCCCCCCTCCCACCCCACCCAACACACACACACACACACACACACACACACCCCTGGCCTCCCCCTTTCCCACCTTTGTATCAGTTGAAAGGCATATGGTTACTGCCATCCGATTCCCCTCGGCTGAAAGTGCCTTTCACTTTACCGCAGTTCACAAAGAGGTCAGACTACGGCAAACAGAAATATTGTGTGAGAACTCACTTTTTTGTGCCTGAGCTAAGAGATGTGAGAGACACAAGAATAGCAGGGGAGAGAGAGTCCCTGATAAAGTTACATCTGGTCAAACAAACCTCACTCCATTCCTCATGCCAGAGTAGGAGAATTTATGTTGTTGTGAATAAAGAGCGGTATTTGAGAGAATTGACAGAAACTAACCTCGGACATGGTCAGCCATACATCATTCGTTCAACTCCACATCTATGCACCGAGATTTCGACCCAGGTCGGATTTCCTGATGTAGTTCAAACAGCTGCAGTAGAAACTTGCTGTTTCGAGCCACAACAGTAAAAGTCAACTGGTCACAAATTCAGGAATGCTTGAGGTGACCATCACAATGAGAAAATCAATCATCGATGGGAAGGTAGAGCTGATAGGAGCAAGGTGTCAGAAATATCACGGTGGCTGGTGTGTGTAACATGATGAGGCAGTGTTTCAGTCACAAACCCCTGGGTCCTCTGGGCTATCTAGTCTCTCCAGCGCTCTTTGTGCTGCTCTGGTAAATGATTAATAATGAGTGTTCCTCTGCTGACCTTGTTTGTTAAAAGACTTGTACCTGACAACTTTCCACAGTTTGTGCACGAAAGGAAAACTATTTCTGACACAGACAGGGACCTACTCCTATTTCAGAACGTCTCCCTGTGCCGATTAAACGAGCCATAGAATAAGTTGAGCTCTTTGAAGCTTTGCAATCTCTACCCCAGTGTTCCTATTGTTAACCTTAATAATTGTAGCCATGAGTTGCACGGTAAATTTTCAAACCACAGCCCTGTAATTAGCCTGCCTATTCAGGCACCAATTTATGACCAATATTTTTCTTGGCATAAAAGCTACTGAGCTAAAGATTTGATTTCCAAACGGGAACTCTGGGGAACCACACCAAAACAGCCTCTGGAAAGAAACCGCGCAGCCAAAGAGTCTTCAACACTTCAAACACTTCACAGCAAGCGAAAAGAGATTAATTCTGAAAACCTAACTGGTGTTTACTTTGCTCTTTATGATGGTTCCTTTTAGTAGGATAACATTTTGTGAGAACGTGTCAGACTTGGTTTTACTTGCGGCCTTATACTTCCCTGCAGACCATGGACTTTTCGAGGAGATCCTCCTTCAACAACCTCCCTCCTCCCCCTTGGGGAACAGACTGACGACCATCCTGGACGTGTGCCTTGTTCCACGGGGCCATCAAACATTTATTTCATTGCCTCGCTCACAGCCACGGTCACCGCAGTGAGCTGGGCAAAGAGAGGGTAGGTCAGGCTCACAGTTGTGACAGTCTTATAAAAGATAATGCAGTGTATTCATACTTTCTGTTTCGGAGTGTGTAAACACAAGCAAGCATGTAAGTGTGTGTGTGTTTGTGTATTAGGGAATGTGGTGGTGAGGGTTTTTTACCCCTGAATGGAAGACTGCCTCGCGCCATAAATCTGTCCCTCATTGGGAAGACAAAATGAAAATGGCCCCGTCATAAAACATCTGTAATGGCTCCATCCACCACCAACACATAATGGGGCAATTACCAAGAAGGGGGCTGAGACAGCATGAAGCCTTTAGCGCTCTTTGGTATACCACATAATGCTTTGGTGTATGTGTTTGTGTCTCATATGCATATGTGTGTGTATATGCATATGTCGGTGTTTCATTCCAGCTTAGGATCAGTGAGAGAAGGTCTCAAAAGAAGCTCATGGATGAATCATATTGCAAAAACCTCCTTATTTTACCTGTTCATTGACCCTGGACTCTGCTCCCCAAGAAACGCCTCTCCCACCGTCCATTATGCACAGTGACAGACGAGCACATCTAATCTGAAATTGCATTATTGATGCCTGATCTTTTGCACGGCCCAGCCCGGGCCCTGCGTCTTCCACACCTCGTAATCAAGCATAATTGAGGTTAACTGTACAGCACGGCTGAAATGCTAGACAGGTAAGCCGCAGCCTCTCATGATTAATGTAGTGTGTTAGTGTTCTGGGCTCTGACCTTTTGAGATAGGCCAGGCACCATTTTTAAGTGAAAGCTCTGCCTCTGCCGAGTTGCGGAGTTGTCCATCAAGTCCTCCTGCACCCCGCCAACCTCCACCACACCATCATCCCCCCTTCCAAAGTCAGATCCTTGTCTTGCTGCCTCATTGCCCCTGACCCTTGTTTGTTTGCCTACATGTCTCGTTTTACAATGCAGAACCAAAACCTCGCTTTACCACCCAGGTCCCTCTTCAAATTTGGATATGTTTTATGTATTGGAAAGAAAAAGTTAATGGGCATTGATCAAGCGTGGTTCAGCAGTGAAGAAACTGCGTCGTTGACTCTGAGGTTCTGGATTTTTTCTTACTTTTGAACCATAAATGATCTTCAGTGCTTTGCTGTTTAATTTCTGTCTTTTCCTTTGACATTGCAAGTCAAAGCATTAATTTTAAGTCTAATCTATCCGTGGGCCAAATGTTCAGACCAGTGAATGCCATTGTTCAGCTCTGGTTGGTCAACGACCCTCACTCTCCTCTCCACAAGCCTGCGCGGATGTGAATTGGCAGGGAGGTCATGTCCTTGCCTTGCTCCCAAACATAAGCATTGTCAGAGTTAACTGAGTAAATTTACTTTTGACTCGAGCTCATTCAGACCGTCACACGAACACACAGAGACACTCGGCAACAAAAAAGATGAACTGCGAGCATACAAAAAGACAGTCTTCCTTTCGGCAGAGAGAATCAGAAGGTGTACTTGTTAATCAGGGATGGCGAGGACCCAGGTCACCATCTGTAACATAGACCAGGGGCAGTAAATGGATGAGGAGGGGTGAAAGGGCACCCTCAGACATTCCTTTAGAAAATAAACAGAACAAAAGCGGGCTTCTCTGGACAGGTATTCCAAGCACATCTATCAAGCTGACTTAAGTCTTTGCTGTTTTTTGAGTTTATAAATGCATTTCATGCAAAGATTTTTCCCAGATACAAAAACACATCAAAATCAACTACATTAGTGATGGCTTCATCCTCACGTTTCAAACGCCCAGTTGGGAGTGAGTTTAATGCAATTAGCAGGTTATCTGTGGTGAAGTGGAGGTGTCCGCTCTCTTCCTGTTACCGTATGGTCTGACAGGCGGGAGGGATGGCTTTCTGCAGGACCACAGAGGAAGAGGCAGAGGAAGACAGGCAGATGCCCCATTAGAAGAAACACTCTGGTCTTTTGTTACACTATGGCTGCTCTGTCTGGGGTTTATTATCTGTCTCTGCTTAAACAGCAGCTGCCAAGTGCAACAACCACCCCTCTTTTAAACAACACATTTTTACAGTTTTGGTTCTCACTGGGCAAGTGATTTTTAAAAAAATTCTACAAAAACACATCTTTTAAAATAAGTTTCTAAAAATGGATTGCAAGAGAAAAAACAAGTAGTGACCTCTGGCATTAAGGCACAAGCAAGTGTATTTAATGTTTGGGGCCGCCCCTGCCTTTGTTTTGAAGCCAGTAGTTCAATGAAAGGCAGCAGTAGGGGTCACTTCAGGCATCTGCTGCTCTCCAGCACCACTCATCTGTCCATCTGTGTACGCCGCTGCCCTTCTGTCCACTCATACGGACTGACAGACACACAAACAGAAAGACACACTCCTTAATGTTGCGTGTAAAGGAACATGTACTGTAGTCACGTAAGTTTGTCAGAGTGTTTTTATTCTGCATCTGTTTAGCGCAGAGAAGCACCACCTTGTATTGGCCTGCGGTGTTTTTGGCTGGAGAAAGGTGTCAAGCTTTATTATAGAGGGAGCTGTGGTATCTGCAAAACATAATGGTGGGAACTAGAAGAAACCAGAGAAGGAAGGAAGCCTCTAGAGGCCAAAAAAATAAAAATAAAAATACAAGCGAGGAGGAGAGGGAAAAGTCACTGAAAATAAGTTCTTGCTGGATTTTATCAGTAGCAGTTTAAAAGTTGGGCCTTGGCAGCATCCAAGCTCCTCTTTTCTTTTCCCCTCTCCACATTTAAACTGTATCCAGTCAACAAATCAAAGCACAAGATCTAAGTCCTCACAATAAATTTTCTAATGCTCCTTAATGCCCGTTAAACAAATTTCTGCATGCTTAGAGGTCCTGGCTGTCTGAAAGATCAGCATGATTTATGCCTTTCCTGTCGCTGATGAGGACATCACTGATAACAGAGAGGTTAAGTATGAGGAACATTTATGTCTCCGTATGAGCCAAGACGTTTTTGTTTTTTGTTTTTTTAATCTTGGAGAGGCTCCCGGGCTTTCCACTCAGAGCAACACCTAGTAGATCTTCAGTTATGCAGCCTTACAGATCTCTAAAGAGGAGCCTCCACAGCACAGATGTGGGGTGTCAAGACTATTTGTGTTTCTGATGAAAAGGACCCGTCTCTTTGCTGATTCTGGTTTGCTTGGACTAATATATTAGGACCGGGTTTCAAATAAACACAACTTTCTTTTTTTTTCTTTTTTTTTTTTTTTTTTTTGCTCTCTCTGCCTCGGCGTGGAGCAGAGGGACAATAAGGCGGTTGTGATGAAGAACTTTATAGGAACATTTAACTTGAGAGTGAGGGATTGAAGCGGGTAAACAAAGCATTCCTTTGCCTTTCATCACCATTTAACTGTTCCCTTAACATTCAGTCTCACCTCCAGGCCAGTGCCCACCAGACCGGGGAACTTGTCAAATAAATATAAATCAAAAAGTAAAGGTTTATCCCACAAGTTACAATGAGGCTGCTTAGAATTTTTGTCTTGATTGCGCAACATTACAGTATTTCTACTCCAGAATCAGCTGCAAGGACTCAAGGTGGTGCACAGTATCTCCCATAGTGCACTTGTGAGCAGCAGGGACAGCATGGCTCGTAGTAGCACCCCGGCGATGGTGTTCCAGACGTGTAGCCTGGAGGACCATTTGGTTATACTCAGGGGAATGGTTGTTGTGTCAGTCATTTGCTACGACTGCTAAAGAGTGCACTTAGCATCCTCTGTTTCCCCCTAGCAAACATGTGGAGAGTGACATGATACTGTACAAGAGCCTGGACAACATATAACATTTCAAAGCAATTTCCTAATTGTTTCCAGGCCAAGGTCGATGGCTTATATGGAAGCAATCCCTTCTTTCAAACTTTTTCATCCACAGATTGGGAAACATTAAAGTGTTAAGTAAACTTGACCCAGGCAGGCTAATTCATTGGGAAATAGCTGGGGTTCGTACATTCACTGCCATATCAGTGACAGTCAGTCAGTGGATTTCCTTCTACTTGGATGGTCACCATATGTTTATATGGTTTTTGTGGTGCAATCCTGAGGCAGCCAGTCACTGAATAATGACATTTGTTGTCTATGATGTGAGACTGTTTACAAAGGGGAAGAATAGATTAGCTAGCATACCTGAAGGCTAAGGTATATGTGCTCCATATGCTTACAAAGCCTCTATAACTACATGGAATAGTCTAAAATTACCATAATATAGAGGTTTTTATTTTATTTTATGTTTCTTAAAAGATAATTCAGATTATAATCATAATGTGGTCTTAAACTGTGTGTGTAATTTAATGAGATTTTATCATCCAAGTAGAAAAACAAAGATTCTTGAAGTAGGCAGGGTTGCAAGCTTAAGAGACAAACAATAAGAAGGACTACTTATATGGATGTTTGTGGTATTTTATGTTAATTATTTACAAAAAATATTTCAATTTAAATTGCATTTAAATAATCAATAGTTAAAAAGACAATTTACTGATCTCTTATTTCCTCATAAATGCTCTGCAGTGCTCTTACTGCATTTTCATGTTTTTTTAGGGAGGCCGGACTCAAAATGAATGGAAATAAATGCAAAAAGTGTTACATGAATCATCAGAAGTACCAGACTTTGTTTTGAATTTTATTTGTACAGTAATGGTGTGGAATATTATCCAGTAATATATGTATATAAATGATCTTATATATCATTGTAAAAGCTCTTTACACTCTAACTGAATGCACCTCAAAACTCAGATCCTATATGTAATTATGAGGTAGACATTAATAATGGTATTTTCCACCCTCTGCAAAAAAAAAAAAATGGAATACACCTTAAATTACTCTTATCAATGTAAGAAATATATGATTATCATGAAACTCTGTACATCACAAATAATAAAATAATTATAGAATAGAAATTATACCGATTTGAGTGCATTTTGTATATTTACAAAGAAATGCCGTTTTCTCATTTCTTCATTCGTTGCACTTTGTAAAGTCTTCAACTGTACAAATATTTACAGCTCAAAAAAATAATGAACAGCAGTGCATTCAAAGCTAATGTGCATTTAAATATCGTCTTGTCTCTCGAGTCTTTTTTTTCGTAGATTTTCGTCAAAGTCTCTCGCTGACCGCACGTCCTCAGCGCAGTCAGGTGTGGAAGTGCATTTCGTAAAGATGCAGACTTTTGAGCAAAAAGTTCGCCTCAGTTATGTGTGCTTTTCTTCTTCTTCTTCTTCTTCTTCTTCTTCTTCTTCTCCTTCTTCTTACAACAGGGCCCCAGTCAGTCAGGCACAACTCTGGTTTTGTGTCCTTTCTATCCACAAAGGCGCACGACGCCTCTCAACTGGTCTCCAGTAAGGCAAAAAAAAAAAAAAATCTCTTAAAGGCATCACCACCACCATCTTATCTCCTCTCCTCAGACCAGTGTGTCTGTGTCTGTGTATCTGTATGTGTGTGTGTGTGCGTGTATATGTGTGTGTAACCCCCCCCCCCCCCCCCCCCCCACCCTTTTTTTCTTTTTCTTTTTTTTTCTTTTTTTTAGAAACAGGCACTTGCTCTGGCCTGTAATGACTCCAGCTGGACAGTGGCAATTACGGCCTGGATGCACATACCCAAAAGAGTCCGGCCTGGTTGGCAGGATCACACACGGCAGAGCTGCAACAAAGCTCTGACAGGCAGAAGCCCACAGCCCGTCCTCTCGGCACGAACAGGTGCACAGTCAGACTCAGTCTCGCCTTGTACCCATTCCTTGTGCCATATGGACACGTCTCACTCTCTGGGAAACAAAAGTCTGTTTTGATGAGTGACGACTTGTTGCACGGGTTGGAATGAAGGCGTAACACTTTAAGGCAGAGAGTGTGAATTACTGTGACTGTACTGAGTCTGAATAAATAGCAGATATCGCCTTTGTGTGCATCCCTTTTGAATAAAGACAAGGCGCGTCATGCGTCAAAGCATTTCAGACCTGTGAGGACTTTATATCTTCAACCTGGGACCCATCAAGACTCATCTTTGATTTTTTTTCTGTCTTTTGAAGTTTGTTATTTTGTGAATAAGAGCCGCTACCTGCACCCACACTGCTCCACCACCATGTCCTCGTACTGTTTGTACACCACGTTATTGCCTGAGTCTATGTACAGGATACTGATGGGGCTGAGTTTGGTGGGGACGCAGCAGCTGGGCGGGGTGCTGTTGGGGTCCATGGAGTTCATGAGCGTCTGTATGATGGCGTGGTTAGTCGGCTCGAGGTGCGACCTCAGGGGGAAGTCACACACCCCCTCGCAGTGGTACGCCTCGTAATCCAGGGGCGCGATGATCCAGTCGTCCCAGCCCAGCTCTTTGAAATTCACATGCAGCGCCTTTTTGCTGCACCTGGATTTGGATTTCTTTCCGTGTCTCTTCCCGTGCCTGCTGCTCAGCGCGGTCCTCCTCCGCCGCCGGGGCCCCTCTCCTTTAACCGCCCTCAGCGACACCCCCTCCTCCGCGGAGGCCGCCTTCACCACCGCCGCCTCCTCCCTTTCGCCGACCGACCTCCGCGACTTGATCTTCTCCTTCATCTCGTTGAACAGGTTCTCCCTCTTCTTGGAGCGGGTGTAAACCACCAGGATGGCCTTCTCCCGCTGTGGCCGTCCGCTCCTGTCCAGCCCCAGCTGCCTCAGGTCCACCTCGGTGTCTGATTTGCTGAGAGTGACGCGGAGCTGGAAGCAGAGCTGCTGGTTCCCCTGGTGATGTTGATGGGGGTGATGGTAATGGTGCTGGTGTGCTTTAAACATTTCCCACACGTCCAAAACCTCCCATCCGGCCTTAGTGGAGTCCAGTGGGTCTAGAGACCTGGAGTCCAGCAGTCTGTCCGAGCGGCAGGGGTAGACCTGGATGTCGTACAGACCCGTCGTCTGCAGGGATGTCTGCAAATCCCCGGGCGCTCTCCTAAATATCCTTAATTCCGCCCCGACCAGCTCCTCTTTGTCTGAAAGGGTTGAGACATCAAACAGATACTTTTGTCTTCGCAGAGGAGAGTGCAAAAGATCGTCTGCAAGGATAAAAGAAGAAAATAATTGCAGTCAGATTCACTTAGGGTGTACAGTGTTCAGAGGGAGGGAGGGAGGGAGGAAGGGAGGGAAGGGGGGGACACATTCTCCCACAGAGGCCTTCTCTCTCTCTCTCTCTCTCTCTCTCTCTCTCTCTCTCTCTCTCTTGTTTTTCTGAGGTTCCTGAAACAAACTACAGCTGACAAGTCCTCAGTTTGGGGGAAAAAAACTCTCAGTTAACAACACGTTTATTAATGGTATTAATGGTAAAAAAAATTTTTAAAAAAAAACCTTCCCTGGTTATCCAGCATCAATCCATGACTATATTCCACTTATAAAGCTGTTTGAGCACCATTTTCTTCTAAATCTCACTGATTTCATCCAGTTCTCACATCATTTTCTTGATAATAAAATATTGTGCCTCTTCTCTGAAGCCAAAGACTAAATGTGGGTTAGGTTTACAAAGCCTGCTTGAAGGTTTCCTCCCAAAAATTGTTGTGGCTCAAGTTTCTTCATTTCATTTCATGCAGATTTGTTGCACTTGAGCAATTTGAAATGAAATTGTGATGCAAAGCACACAATCTTCATGTCACTTCTTCAAAAAGAAATGTATATTTAATGTATTTATCCAATAATCTCTTGTCACGATAGGGCCAAAATTCGTTTTTTGAGATCACAGTGACAATAATCCAATCAAATCTGTGGAAAATGCAATGCCAGATTTAATCAAAGCCAGCATGCTTTAATGAAAATAGTTCTGCTTTCATTTCACTTGATGACAGATTGATTATTCATTTCCAGCTCCCTGACAGAGTGGAAGTAAACTTTTCCTTCTTTACAGTCTCTGAAGGTCTTAAATCTACGCAGCAGTCACAACATCAGAAATGTGGTTAGTTTGCTGCTTGCTTTGAGAACTCTTGCAGAGTTGTAATAAAGAAAGAGAAAAAAACAAGGGGCCTAGTGATGTGAAGGCCCCTGGGTGCTGCCAGACACAACGGACCAAAGGCGACATACTGTACACTCAAGTGAACAATACACAATTAATGCATTATTCCCTGCTGGAGACCCAGGAGGCCTGCGACTATTCCATCAAGGCGAGACAACAAAACACGTTAAATGTCTGCGTTTAAATTCAGCCTCTCCGAGTTTTTTCTGTTAATTTTGGATCAGAGTAATTTATGTTTAACATTATGTTATCAGGCAGTTATACTATAGATAAAGTGGCATTTATCTTGATTTGACTCCAAATAAAAGTACAGTTTTCCGTTTATATCTGTTTTTTCTTATGAAAAATTGAAAGAATGCAGCACATGAGAATGAGGAAAATAGTTTTCTTTCTTGCATTTTTCCTTCTTCACACTTTCCTTGCAGCCACTTTTGGTAGTTTGAGTAAATTCGGGGCAGAATTTATCGCGAAAATAACATTAAATTCAAGAAAATTCTAAAAACAGGTTGATTTGTTTTGGGATGAGAGAGCAATAACTTTATTTAAAATGTCAAACATTTCCCACTTATTTAAAAATATAAGATTTGAAGCCTAAACGTGGAATTTAATTGTCTGTTGGGAAGAATGATTTGTGATCAAAAATAAAAGCACGTTGCCTCGGCTGATCTATTAACATCTGACGGTGTTTTTAAAAAAATAAAAGTGACATGCCAACATCCAAACGCCCCTGTGATATAATTTGTAAAACTTGTCCAAAAGAGATATTTGAATCTAGTTGTCAGTTTCCCTCCGTGAACCCTGCCGAGTCAAACAGTAAAAGCAGATTGAAACCTTGTGCTCGTTTCAGTGACTTTGCGCGTATGGTCTGCATTAGGATTCTTTTTTTCTTTTTTATAAGACCTCAAACAAATCGAATACAAGTTCACCAAATAATTAACAGTTCTGAATTCCCAACTTCCTCATTAAAGCACTTCCCCTCTTATATTTCATCTCATCCTGCCAACGACAACATTCCCCTTAAAGCGCGCCTGCACGGGGCTGACTGACTGACTGACTGACTGAAAAGCCTGTCGGAATTATTGAGAGATATTCGTGTTGACAGTTTTTTTTTTTTTTTTAAATTACAAAGTTTTCTTAATATCATTATTGTGTAAAAAGCCAATTTTTTCCATTACGCGTAAGATGTTTGACGGTGGATAATTGGAGAGAATGCGGTGGTGGATTTTACTGCTCGGTTAAAGCGGCATCCTGTGCACTTTTGTTTGACCTTGTTGCTTGTATTTGAACAAATGCAAAACATGTTTTTGTCATCTATGCCTCTGTTTAGAGAGAGAGAGAGAGAGAGAGAGAGAGAGAGAGAGAGGGGCCGGGCTGCACCATCTGCGCTTTAATGAGTTACCCCAAGTGCCAAAAGTAATTTTCAGATTCGGGTTATACTTTTCTGATCTTGCCTTTTTTGACCTCCAGGAAACACCCCGCCTGCTTTTATAAGCACATTTCATTTACCTACAAAAGTGTGAACGCCAAAGAGGCCGTAGATCATTGGGTGTACTCAGTAAAACCTGTCTCTGCATGGATGAATAATGCGTAAAAGACGCACAACCTGTTACTTTTACGCGTCAGAAGCTGCCCCCGTGTGTATTTCTCTCGTGATTGAGGACATTTGAATAACGAAAACTCCCAGCTGAGGGTTCATTCTGCAGGTTAATGCAATGCAACACTTTGGGGACGCTGGGAGGAATCCCAAAAGAAACCAAATGCGCTTGAGCTGAAAGAACGGGAAGAAAAATAATTTTCCGTAATTAAAGTGGCGGTCGCAAAGGGAGGTTCCGCAGTAAAAAAAAATACGAACCACTTCACAGCGGAGGAAGTGCTCTTTCATTTTTTTTCTCCCTCCATTCTCGTCGTTTTTTGGTGATGTGCCCATCGTGGCCGAGCTGGGTCATTATGGGAGAATAGACAGTGTTTGATATGTTATGACATGAACACTCAATTAGATCACCGAGTTCAAATACTCCAATCAGCCGTTCGATGCCAAGCAGCTCTCAGAGGGTCCAGCTCGGGGTCAGAGCCAGTGACACATCACATCAAAATCACAGGAGAAAGTGAGGCGTTTTTCCTATCAAATCAGCTCACACTGCAAGAAATGGCCACACGGACGAGCCTCTTAGCTTATCTATTCATGAAAGGTCCTCTTTTGTCTGAAAACGAGCATTTTGTGTGAGAGAGCAGCTATTCATTTTAATACAGCTGGGCTCATTTTTAGGAAGAAAAAAAAGTAGCAAATAAAAAAAAATAAACATTTCATTCAACATAAGTCTTGAAAATAAGTTTGATTCGCGCTGGAAATTTTTGCAGCTGCGCCTCAACAAGTAGGCAGATACAGAATATGATTGAAGCAGCCGAATCTGGACCAAATAACTCTGTACTGATGGATATTTTTTGCAGCGCGCAATCCGCGTCCGAGAGCTGAGGCTCGGAGTGTTTGAGACAGGAGGGAACGCAAACAAAGACAGCTTTTATTTCTCCTGCAAAGATTAACTCGGCTTATGTCCTCTTGTGTGTGTTGGATGTGTTTGTGTTTATCAGATTGTGTTTGTCCTCGCAGGCTGGTCAAATCACTTGGTTACACATGTTTAACTGACCCAGACACCTGCTTCTCACACCGACCCGCTCTGCCGTGGTACCCCCAGCTCCCTTTGTCAGCACAAGTGGGCCAAACTGCAGGGCAACACAAGTGGCAACTTTGTTAATACGTTACGGATTTGGGGAGGTTAAATTTTGTTTGATTTCTAAATGTTCACGCGTGTTTCACGTTGTTTGAGTTTGGAGATTGAATGAAAAAAATCGAGCGCTCTCATAGAACAGAAAAAAAAGTTTCCTCTGTATTCACGTGGAGGCTGGGAGCATAATAGTTTTTGCTGCAGCCCGCACTGACAGTGATTTACAGCCTTCATTTAGAGAGCGCCTTAATTAGTGTTTTATTGTCGTGTTACCCAGAGGTTAATTTAAGTGTAATATAACTTAATACTCGGAAAAAGTTACATGTTTCGTCGGCTGTGCGCCAAACAGATCCGAATACAACCACGAAACTGCCCATGAACAACATATAACCCTGGAGCTTCAATGCTTTGCTTTTCTTTAACACTTATTCTTATGATTCATTCATATTTTCTGCGCGTAAAAGCGCATTTGCGCATTATTTTGCCCAATCTAAAACGTGCGCAAAAGCTCCCGCTACGAGCTTGTTTTTCCTGAACGTTTTAAGCATTACTTTAGTCTTTAGCCACATTTTTATTAAGATCTACACAAGAGGATAATATTAGAGCAGTCAGTTAAGGAAAAACTGTGCCATAAAATTATGCAAGACTGAGTTGATGGAGCTGGCAGCGGACTGAAACCAACCTGTTCCTCTGTCCACAAAACTTGTTATGGTGTTGGCAGATTTAGAGGAGCGGAAAAAGCTCGCGTTTAGTCCGAGCTTCTCTGCAGCCGAGTATGTCCTGTATATAGAGAGCATGTATTCATGCGGCACAATAGCGTCCTTTGGGTCTTCTTTGTGGGGATGCGAAGACGCGAAAATGTCTTTTAGGAATTTGGATGACCTTTGTCCGTCCTGATGAGAGATCCTGGCTCCCCTGTTCCTCCTCGGAGCAGAGGGAGAGATGATAGCAGCAGACTGGAAACACGGTATATTCCCAATGAAAACAAGGAGCAGGCCCAGATATAGCGTTACGAGTCGAGATGCGTCCATGGCTGGAGGAGTCACCGGGAGCTGTTAAGAAACTCTCTTTTTCTTCCCGCTCAGTGAAGTTGGTTTCGTGGGTGCCACAGGAGTCGGAGATGGTGTGCGCGTCAGGGTCGGAGAGCTGCTACTTTTGCGCTCTCCGGTCGCACCAGAAGAAGTGCGTTTTGCGCTCTGGACTCCACACAAGAGCGAAGACTGTTGGGCCGAGAGAAACACGCCCACATGGTCGCTCAGCGCAGGGCTTCCCAAACAATTTCATGTCACAGACCTGCAAACAGATGCGTGCTATAGAGCCAACGGACTGCCACATGATACAGACACGAGAGTCCGTGTGGGAAAGTTTTTGCCGGTGGTGTGCAGTTGCTGAACAGTTTAAACTGTCCATAGAGATTAATGATCTGCTTTATTTTGGATGATAGTAACTTAAATTATGATATTAACTATCGAGTACAGTGAAATTAAATTATTCTCAATTTTGCTCCTTCCTCAATTATATTATAATATAATTATATAATCCTTATTTTAGACGCAAGCTTAGACTTTAATATCAAGCAGCACAGAGCTACTATTACTACCAAGTTTATAAAGTTGACCAAAGTAGATCCAGCATATAAAGAAGCAGAGTTAAAGCACTCCTTATCACAAAGTCTGTGAGAGCCTGAAAGCTTCCAAGGACACGTCAGATCAGATTAGATTAGATTTAACGCACAGATAGACTGAGAACACTGTGTGCACAAGGTGATCAAAAAGCAGAGACACTTTTAAAAATCGTTTTATCATCGTGTACTTTTCAAATGAAATCCACATTTCAAATTTAGTGAAATAGTTTAAATGATGTGTAATAAATAACAGAACAAGGCAGATGAAATTCCAGTATCTGATTTAGTGCTGAGTGTTT
This sequence comes from Argyrosomus regius, assembly GCA_946959425.1. Taxonomy (NCBI): domain Eukaryota; kingdom Metazoa; phylum Chordata; class Actinopteri; family Sciaenidae; genus Argyrosomus; species Argyrosomus regius. Next base: position 7,623,492 of record OX336884.1, on the reverse strand, counting down.
GAGGAGGTGAAGAATCAGCTCGTCTCACAGGAACATGTCTGAATGAGCTGAGGGCAGAGGTCTCGTGCATTTAAATGTAACCTCGAGGTGTGATGCAGTAATTCCCAACACACTCTGCAACACTTCATGAGGAGCGATTCAAATGCAACACACACATTTTAAATAACGCCAGCGGACTCTAGTGGCCAATACTATTTATTACAACCCGATGTTCCCATAAAGAAACGAGGACAAATGTTGCATTCACGTCATCTGGGAAAATCTGGTTATATAACTCGATGTTTAACAGTTTCACGTCACAGTAGAGAACAAACACTCTTCCACAAGTTATCATTTTTCACCCAAAGGAGTAATTTTGTGTTTTACAGTTTCGCAAACATTTCAATCAAACAATGAATTAAGGAGTTGTTATCTCAAAAGATAATTCATTTATTTCATTCGTTTGAAGTGAATATATAATCCCTGACAGTTGTGTGCAGGTCAACTCATAGTTCAGAAGGTCAGAGACATCAGAGCAGAATGTTCAAATGTAGCAGATGATGAAAGAAAAATAAAGTAGGAAACTGTTATATCCATGTTACCTGAATGCACCACCAACAGGTTCAAAGATGAAAGAGGACAAATGTATTTTTACTCATTACTCATTTACTCAATTTTCAAACTGTTGTATTATGTGTCATTAAATGGGATGGAGAGCTGAACTGATTGATAGAGATGCTGACTCTTGACCCCTGCATGTGAAAAGGATGCAAAATTTAATAAACAGATATCAACATGAACGTCCTCAATTCATTACTTACATTAAGACAATCAATTTTGTATTATAAGTTTAATAATCTTTTATGTTTGAATATGCAAATTATGCATTACACACACATTAAAACTCCTTCGGAATATAAACAGGAATCAAAGAAAAATCATCTTTCAAGACACTACAGGTGAATAGGGTGAAAAAATTTAACTAACAGATATCACAATTAAACTTCTTCAGTTGATTACTTACATTAAGACAATTATTTTAGGTTTCCTGACACATTATGTTGAAATAGATGAGGTATTATCTAATGCTAACTTTTGGTAAATTTAGGAGAAAGTCCGAGAGGAGACAAGTTATGGAGGCAAAACAGCCCAAAATCTCCAAATTGAGCAGTGCATTAAACTACATGGTTGTAGCCTGCATGTAATGTCTGGCCAGTAACTATACTGTGCCATAACAAATAATATTGTGCCACATACAGACATTTGCTGTGTATTATTTTGTCTCATCCTGTATTCTTGAAAAACATGTCACATACATTTCTTTCAGTATACACTGAAACAAGACACAATAATGCAGATCACTGAACAAAGAAAGATCAAACACAAAAACAATCTCAATAAAGAATATATGGTATGGAGGGCTGTGAGTTGTAATAAATTAAAGTTTGGATTATTGTTTGCAGCAGAAACACGTACAGTGAACTGTACAGAACACCAGAGCACAACAAACTGCAGTGATGCTACAACATCTTGTTGTTCCAGCAGAGGGCCTCAGTGATCAGAAGACTGACTGCTGCTCGCAGGTCACATGCTAACATCTGATTCAGTACCACCCAGTGCCCACAGCTTCTTCACCACCCAGTTTAACACACTTGTGATGATGAACACCTGTGCAAGCAGACAAGACATTAACATTAACATATCAGGTCATTTCACAGAGATACATGGCACCATTTGAATATACCGTCTGCAATCATTCCCTCACTTCAGTTGCTCGGGGAAACATGATGATGTTTACATGACAGAATCTGTATATAGATGGATGTACATTTGGACAGGAGCTGTGTCTACGTGCCTGATTTCAGCACCATGGAGAGCAAACTCGCTCTGACACTGAGAGGAAGTCAACAGACTGCGTTCAGCCTCATGCACATCACTGTACACGCGTCACACATGTCATGTTGTGCATTTTAGCTGTGTCAGTCAAAAACATAACCTTTTGAGGACATATTATATTACAGTAATCCATGCGAGAACTGTGAAGAATCACTGATGCAGCATATGTTTTAGATTCTGCATTAAAAAGAAATCAAAAATGTGAATGAATTTTAGCGATGAGCACGTGCTCATATTATTATCAGAATGTCTGATTTTATACATTTATGAATAGATTTTAGTACGTACATTTTCTAAACATGTAACCTCTATAAACACCAGCCTGCCAGCAGCATATGGCTCTATATGTTCGAGGTGGTTAAGTAATGCCTCGCGCGTTATGTAACACACTTGAGGATGGTAGTCATATTGTGCGTGCACTGTCAGTGGCTTCTTGTCCAATCGTGTGTGTCCTCAGTCTGCACTCATCTCTCCTCCACCCGACATCCCATCCCAGCAGCAGAGCGGAGGCTGGCACCGGCAGAGGAACGACCCTTTTGTGCTTCACCGACCGACGCGCATCCTTCTGAGAGGAACCACCATCACACATCCAGGCAAGCCTTTCATTTCTATTTTATATTTCACGAGAAATGATTTCAAAGCAATCAATGATCACCAGTTAGGTTAAAAAACAACATGAAACTCATGGCAGGATGGGAGCAGGTGGTGCTGAGGACGAGCTGTTTACAAGTTCTTTTGTCAAATCATCCAAAATCCTGAATGTTTAGGGAGGTACTGGGTGAAATGTGGACAGGTTAGAGCTGAAATTTGGTTGTTTACATCACCACAGGAAACATCTTATGTCGTACTTCACGTGCCTTTATTCCAGAGGCTGAGAAAAACATGTGGGGGCGCCACATGTAACAAAACAAAAACCCCAAAAACCAAAAACATGATGAAATATGAAACAAGACATTTGAAATTAACGTGGGAGGAGATGCTGTCATTGTCAGGAGGTATGAGGGAAATTTTATGAGCCTTTAGAAACAATAATAGTGAAATGTGGAAAACAAAGGAAGGCATGCAAACATGTAAACACATGAGGGGAGGGGGTCCCCTGGATAGAGCAGTGGTTCTATTTGATGGCTGATATTCTTTAAAATTTAGTTTATTATGAGAGTTTTATGTCTTTTTAAAGGGTTTTAGTCCCATGTGGGACCCATCCCTAGGTGGATCCATATGGTGCTACAATACAGAGACTGCTTGTAGTCGTGCTCACCAGTTTGCTGTGTTTTTCTCTCTGGTACAGCCCTGATAAACATCTGGAACAGCAACAGGAAGATTCACTTTCATTTTCTGAATGTTGGTTTTGGTTTCAGTATGGTTTATGCTCCCTGGACAGATTACTGAAAGTCAAAGTGATTACTCAGTGATGACATCATGCAGTGATGATGCAGACTGTCTAAGGGTGTTTAAGGCTCGACAATCTTAGAATTCCTTAAATGTTATGAGTGACATGTTACTTAGAAGAGAATGAAATCTGTAAATTTATTCCCTGCTGCATGGCATAATAAGTGTTTGGACATAGATGATTGATTTAGCTCTTTGAAAACTGCAGTAACTTCATCAGGAGTTCATCAGTGTGCATGTCTTCAAAATGACAGCTTAACACCTCATTAACAATGAACTGAACAAATGGACTGCGAGCATCATGGGGTTCATATAAAACTGCAATAAACAGCTTCACATTAGTCCATGAGCATGAGAGAGAGCGCATGGATTAAGGGAATTTATTATTTACACCCACTCCATGCTGTTTTAGGCCATCTGGATAAGGGAAATAGCTTCAGTGGAGGATTAAAGACTTGTTTACCAGTCATGTGCACATTATCTCACTGGCAGATTTCATCCAAGTCTTCCTTTTCCAGTAAATCAGGGCACCTGTTTGTTTTGGAGTACTCAGAGTGAATTGTGTGTCGCTTATGCAGCTAGCTTGGCTCTTCGACATGCTTAAGAGAGCTGAAAATCCTGTGTTTGCAGCTTGGATAGTGCTTAGCCTGCTGCTCAGTAGGTAGCCAATCAACATTGTCTGGAGTCAAGCAGAAGACGGTATAATCTTACTTTATGGGGACTATAGTTCAGGACAGAATGTCACCACAGTTAAGCTGAAACTACAGTAGTAGTAAGGTCACAGAGCATGCATGGGCAGGCGTCTGTATCCAAACACCTCACAGGGTTTCAGGTTACAAGCCAGAGTGATCATTAGCTGAAGATAATGTTGCACTGGAATAAATGACCCGAAAACATTGTTAGAATGAACATCAGCTGATTTCTGACTCTTTATTTTTCATGTTTTGATGTTACTTCCCTCCTGTGTTTCTTCATTTGGTTGATTGTAGCTTCATAGATTTATAAAAGTCACTTCCTGAGCTAAAAAAACATCCCTCTCTCCTCTCAACCACACCCCGATTATTGAATTCCCCCTATTCATTCGTCTCTGTTCTTTTTTCTGGTGTTGCACTTAACTATTGCAATAACTGCATAATCATTCAGCATTGATTGGAAGATGCTTTTTAACGTCTACCATTAGTTTGTTTTCTTTGCTTTAGTTTTCACAAATTTGATCTGTTGCAAATCTGTTGCAAATATTCCTAATTAATTAAACATATACCATAATCATATTCTCCAAATCGCTGAAATGTAAGTCAGTCCTATTCAAGTGTATACAGAAGCTCACAAAGCTCACACACACTGACTCAAGGACAGAATGTTCATTCAGTCTGAGAAAAACACTATGCAGTTGAATGGTGAACACTCCCACACCTCCTCGGCACACTCTAGATATTTTCTCAGTGAAGGACAGCGTCTCACGATGAACAGTAGAAGCCTACACTCTGTGCAGATTTACACATAATTGGTCCCATCTAGCTTTTCCCTCTGTTGCTAAGACTGTTGCTAGGGCACGGCTTTGGTTGCTCTGCCCTGCCTGGTGCTTATAACCTGATTCTGCTTTGCCAGTGTGCCAGGCAGGCTGTGCATTTGCTACGGTATGATAATACTGTGGATGCCTTAAAATGAAAGTGAAACTGTAGGCTCGGTAGGTATAGGCCACCCAGAAAGCAAATCTATTTTTGCGTCTGATAAAAGGAGATGGATTTTGATTCCCATGACTCTCTGCTCTATTTATGCAATCCTCTTTGGGCCTTGGCAGTTTGAAGAGAGTAGATTCTGCACGAGTCCGGGCTGATCATAAAGGAAACGTGACATATATTAGGTCATCCAGTGGTATATAATTCGATGAAGGATTGTTTGGAGAGGCCCCAATGATCAAGGCAAGACTGACATTTAGTCAGCCAAAATCTAAAAAAAAAAGTCACCATCCTGATGAAATGAAGAAAGACAGGTTCAGATTCACTGATGTGACGGCAGCACACAGGCCTTGGGGTCAATTACATCATTCCTAGTGCAAAAGAACAACATGTATGCACTTACGCAACTGACCCCTTTAAGCAACGACTGAGAGGAAATCAACAGGCAAGAGTCACTTTTCAAGCATGAAAGAAATTCTGCATTATTTAGCTTCAAAGCATCAATAAAACATGTTTCTTCCTTGTTTGAGCGTGCACGTACAGAACAAAAAGTTCAGCATGAGACAAGAGTTCATTTCTACTTTGGTCTGTACTTTTTAGATCAGGATATAATATCATTCCATCATCTATTATCCCTTTTTGATATGACCCCCTAAAACCAAATTCTGACTCCTTGCGACCCCTCAGTTTGCACGTTTACAGGTTGTGAGTAGTTCATTACCCCCCCCCCCCCCCCCCAGATCATTTTAATTGAATAAGCTGGAGGCCTGAAAAGAGGTAAAATTATCCAGTAAGTAACAAAGCAATGATTAGAAGAAGGTCTGAAAAAAGAAATTTAATTTTGCATATTAGACAGAGGTTTTGTCCTGCTTTATGATTCTTTTCACTATCTCATGACTCTTCAGATTAATCGAGCAACCCCATGACTGGCCCCTGACCCTCAGGTTGGGAACCACTGATGTATTTTGCCTCAACCATAGTAGCTGCTTGCAGCTTTTGGCGGGCAGCCCCACCGTTTTGGCACAGAAGTCTGATAAGAAGAGCTAGTGAAGTTTTGCTTAGTAATGTGATATACTGAAGCTGAATGCCATTTACTACTCTTCTGAGATTCTAAATCAAGGATGATTTTGGTCAGAACTCATTTAAAGAAAAGAGTAATACTGTTTCTTTTTTATATCTGTATCTGTGTACACTATGAACTCTTTTAAAACCACAAGCAGAGTTATTTTAAATATATTTGTTTCAGAAGATTTCTTTTGTCTTATCTCTTTTACTGCTAGTAGCATGGCTTTGTTGGTCGTCCACAACTTCAGTCCAGACTGAAAAATCTAAACAACAGATGAATTGCCACGAAATTTTTCCGCAGACAATTATGGTCCCCAGAGGATGTATCCCAAAGATTTTGCCACTCTCGTGGGATCATGAGGTTGACATTTGTGATTTTAAATGAAATATTTCAACAACTTTTTGATTAATTGTCATTAAATTTGGGACACATATTCGAGGTCCCTTGAGGATAAATTCTAATGATTTGGTCATTCTCTTTTTCCTGTAGTGCCAGCAGCAGCTTAAAGTTTTCAAGTATTCAATGATGTATCTCAATAAGTACTTGATAGGTTACTATAAAATTATGTACGGACATTCATGGTTCCCAGATGATGAACCGTCATGACTTTGGTGATCAATAGACTTTTCCTCTAGCACCACCAGGAGGTTGACATTTTTTTGTTTGTTTGTTTTTTATTGAAACTTACTGTGTATCCAGTATTTTATAAAGGTTTATGAATGTCTGCAAAGCTAATGATATTCCTACCACCCTTAGCTGTACTTCCTGATTGGCAAATGTAAGTATGCTAACATGCTAAACTAAGATGTTAGCATTATCATCATGAGCATGTAAGCATGCTGACATAACTCAAATCACTGCTGTACTTAAGCCACTAGCATCGCTATAGACTCTTAGTTTTGTTATCTCATCCTCTCTATTGAGTTTTTGCTCTTTAATGCCTCCATTTTATTGCTAAAGGACACATTTTGATGTAAAATGTACTGAGCTGTTTATTTTTAGGGGTGATGTGTTGAATTTCATTCACAAGGTTATAAATTCATTATGTGACGGTCGTGTTTGGCTCTGGGCTTGTTGTGCCATCTGTACCAGCCAGGATGTGTGTGTGTGTGTGTGTGTGTGTGTGTGTGTGTGTGTGTGGTGGTGGGTGGGATTTAGTGACGTACCAGAGTTCAGACAGAGGGCCTTTGTTTGTTAGGGGTTTGAGCACCACGTCAAAATGCTGCCACATACACAGTCCACAGAAAAAATGACTCACCTGATTTTTCTTTTTCCCTCATCAGGGGAAAACGCATACGTGAAGCACAATGGGACCATTCCAAGAATACGAAGTGAGTCTTGTCATCGCTACTGGTCAGAGAATTCTGTGTGGTGAATGAGTCTTTTACAAAAAGAAGTGTCTTTTCTGAAAGCAGTGTAGGAAAGAAAAAAATGGGTAAACTGTGACCTCACAGTTGTCATCATAAGGCATCTAACAAAATGAACTTCAGTATAATGAATTAAAAAATATTGCCATGCTGAAAAAGGAGGTACACTGAGTTAAGGTAGGAGGCTCCACCCCTGCCTGCAGCTCTGACAGATGTTACTTTGCACAGGAAAAGAAGTCTCCGGAGAAAGGAAGCCCCCGCAGCCGCATCCCGCGTTTGGTCCTGCATCCATTTCGACCAAAGGACAAAGGCTCGCCTCTGTCTGATTCACCTTTTTCAGAGGAGGAGGGAAAAGAGTGTGATATCAGCTCGGACCATTCCAAAAGAACCATCAGCACAAACAGTTTCTGCTCTGGTAAGAAGTTCAGCTCCAGTCTGAGGACAGCCCCAGATACTTTGAGCACTGTTGCAATGCTCTTGCATGGTTTGGTCTGTATGTGTGATGAAAGCAGTGATGGCAGAAGTGAAAATACTCCATTACAAATTAAAGTCCTGCATTAAACCAGCTTTAGTATTATCAGCAAAATGTAGTTAAAGTATAAAAGGTAAGGGTACTCATGCAGAACAGCACTTTTCAGAGTGATAAATCATTTTATCACCTAGTATCATTTTTATATGATGATCATATAGACAGAATAAGGGAACACTGCTTTAAAATCAAGAAAAACGTCTACTCTGTAAAATTTATAAAACTCTTTATTATCTATCTATTAGCAGATTTTTTTTCACTTCTTTTAAGAGAAGATTTTTATCATGTTGTGCACTATGCATAATGTTAATCTACAAAGTGACTCAAGAAATCTGATGTAGTAGAATAAAAGTACAATGTTTGCCTCTGAAATGTAGTGAAGTTTAATATAGCAGAAAATTAAAATAATAAAGTAAAGTTGAAGTACTTCAAAATTGTATTTAAGTGCAGTGAAAAGCATTAAAATCTTTGATTCTGATTTGAGTATTTTACCTTTTTTAGCACAGCATGCTGGATTATACAACCTCAAACCAAAAATTCAGTTTATTAACTTTAAGAACTACACAGTGTGTCAGTGTGTGTTTACAATAATTGTGCATGTGTGTGTTGTGCACTGTGTAAACTACTTCGGTGACATTGTGAAAAGTCAGATAACACCCGGGCTGAACCTTGAGCTCTGATTGCTTGTTTGTGTTCGCTGCCTTCCCCTCGCTGCCTGTTCTTGGCTATTACTGTCTGTGTGCCTGTTTACAATAGATGACACCGGCTGCCCCACTAGTCAGTCTGTGTCCCCCTCCAAAACCCCGTCAGGCTCAGAGCAGAGTGCCAACGGCTCGCCAATACTCCCCGAGCGCAAGACCAAAGTGAAGAGGGTGAGGGTAATGGCCGAGTGGAGCGGCGAACCACGGAGCACCCAGAGGCACAAGAGGGAGCTGAGGTCGGCCATGAAAGCCAGAGGTAAAGAAGAATACAGAGATATAAAAAGATGGAAAAAATGATTGTTTGTTTTTTATTACAACAACAAGGAGGATCAACAACATTGAAATCTTAACCTTAGGCCTGGACTATTCTATATGAAAATAATGTGATTTGTGTGTGTTGAGTCTACATTAACATTTTTTTACATGCAAATACTTAAATACAGTATACTGCATATATATATATATATATATATATATATGTATATGTATATATATATATATATGTATATGTATATATATATGCAGTGTTTCCCCAAAGACCAAAGTACAATTACTGTGTATTTGTCACATGTCAGCAACCAGCAGACTCCCTGGCATGTTGACTGGAGCAAACACTGACTGGGGAGCAGCTGCTTGCCTAAAAGGAGAATAATAACTGGAGTGATTTGTCATCTGTGCTCTATTTACACATATTTTAGAAACAGCACACTCCAGTCTAAATTTCCTCTCTTTAAATCTGGGGGAGAGTCATGAGTAGAAATGAGGAAGAAAGCTGATTGGCTGAGGAAATGGTTCAGGGGCTTAGCCAATTAGGCTGATTAGCAGGAGGTTACTACACTGATTGAATGTGGACAGAGTTTACTTGACTCACCAAGTGGTGGAGGATCACTTAGTTTTGAACAAGTTTATTTGTCACAGTCATCACTGGACACATTAATATGGTTTTGTTCGATGGCAAAAGATGCTACTCAGGTACGGCTTCACATTTATCTTGAGTCATTTCAACACAATGTTTAGTTTTTTTCTGCTTAAACGGTTCAGTTGGTGATGTCATGGCTTCAATATTGTGCTTAGACCTTCCACAGTGTCTATCTTGCAACATTTGAGCAGAGCTGATTGTGTTACACATAATGACTGGATATTAGCTAATTGCCCTTCAGAAAGCTGTTGTATCAGAAGATCTGTTTCAGGCTGTGATGTCTGATTGCCCCCTCCATCATGGAGACTTAATGGAAGTCCATCTTACAGAGACTGGAACATGATAGTCCTGCTGTATTCTGCACTTTATCCTAACAGGTCGTTATAGGAGAAGGTGCTTATTAAAGGGGAGACTAGTATAAACAAACAGGAGAAGAATTGGACCCAAATGCCCAGTGTGTTTCCATGAAAACAGAGTGTATGTGCACACATTGTAGGCTAAATGCTGATGTTTGAGGCTTAAAGTGAGACTGTAACTTGTTCTGTTTACTTCTAGTTTTATTTTTGGTGTTTATCTTTAGCTGTGACCTGCTTAAAAATGGTGTGGCACAAGCAAAGAGACGTCAAAGTCAGCAACCTGACTATCTAAAGTTCACTAACATTAGGCAGTGTTTGCTAACACCATAACATTTGGTCACACCAGACCAGGAAAGGTTTAAACAGCAAAAATCTTGAGTGTGAATTGCACAAGAGTGTGTTTTTAATTCTTATGAATTCAACTTTTTATTGAAAGACTGAGATCTTGATTGTAGTGTATTGCAAGTATCTAGTCTGGCTTTAAAGTGTGCCAGCATGCTAATGTGGCGATGCTTCTCCCTGCAGGTAGTGAGGCAGATTTCAGCTCCTCCAGCAGCACAGGCAGCCTGAAGACCAAGGGGAGCCTCTCCTTCAGCTCAGCTGGAAAGAAAGCTCCTTCACGCAGGTATGTGGTGAATATATTTGTCTACTTGAATTTCTAGTGTGTTCATCAATCATTCAAATGTCCTACTTTTTTGGATAAGTCACTGATTTTATTCTTTTTATCAAGTCGTGGCGCTCACATCAGACCACTCCCAGTGTTCAAACCAGCCGGGACCCCTACAGCCAACCGCGATGCAGAGCTCTACGCTCCCTACAGGACTCCTCCCAGAGCTGCCTCATCAACTAACAGCAGCAGCTGCAACTCCAGCCCCACCTCCAGGTACCAAACAATGCTTTCATATAATGTATTATTAATAATCACAGAACAAAGATTATGGTTTTGAATTTGAGGGAGTTCTCGCTCTTGATTGGCTGTGTGACCTTCTGGTCATTTCCACGTTTCACTCCTTGGATTCATTAGAAGTCTAACCTTCCTTGCTCAAGGGAGAGACAAGTGGATTTGGGAGACTTGAGAGATTTAGACTGTAGCTCAGGCAATGTGCAGAATAATGATGAGCGTGTGGGTGGGTGGGTGGCTGGATTAAGCGCAGACTGTTTTATCATTTCCTCTCTTGCACCCGTCTGGGATTATATCGGTCATGATTTGGCTGTGGATGGGATTAACGAAGATTTAATATAGCAAATGTCTGAAAATGTTAGCTACCCAGACTGTGACCCTCCTGACTGCAGCCAACTTGTAACTGGATTAGAATGAACGCACCTTGGTTTGGGGGAAGAGAACGGGGTCATAAATATTTCATCATGGCAGAATTAATGTGTGAACTGAGCAGCCTGAAGCACAGAAGTGTTTGGGACCACCGTGAATTTCTGACATGGTGCTCCAGGCTCCGTATTCTTTGGAAGGTTTACTTCTTAGACTTTATGTTTGTTGGCAGCTCGGCCCTGCAAAGGTTTAACCTAAAAATCCTCTCTCAGCAGTACAAATGACAAACATTCAACCCACAGCTTTTTGACGTTTTCATGCCGTAGCAGACTCTGCCCTCTTTATCTCCTATTTAAAGCTTCCATAAATGCATTGTAACCCTCCACTCTTGTCACTTTAAGACATTTCCTCTGCCTGGCTAAGTGTCATGTGACATCTTTTCCTCTCTCATGCTACCTTCTGCTGGGCTGTTTCTATTTCTGGCTTGATGCGGAGCGCTCGCATCAAAGCCTCAAGTATCCCAGGTTGCTAGGATATTGTGCTAGTGGAAGAGAGGGGCTTATATGCTGCTTTGCACACTGTCCAAATCCACCCACTCATCTAATATAGAAAAAAAAAAAAAACGAATCCTTTCATCAGTTCTTTTTGAGCCTGATAAAACACTGACCAAAAGGGCATTTGAATGCTACTGCAATTAGCTTCTAGATTAAGGTTTTTGTCTTGTAAAGTGATTCCCTTCTTTGCCGACTCTGCTTGTGTTTAGATAAACCAGCATTTTGCGTATTTTGCCTTTAGTCAACATGCCAGTAATCCTGTGTCAGACAGTAATTCCAGGCTTCAGAGAGCATCTGCCCTGACAGCACTCTGTCAGACAAATTACAGTCTGCGGGGAGCTATTTTACTTTTAAACGTCAAATTGGTTCGTTTTCCGCTGTTTTCAAAATGTCTAGTTGGAAACTGATAGATAATGGTGATTCTAAAGGGGTAAACTTGGCCTTTAACCACCATACTCGTCTCTGTGGTCAACAGAAGAGCTGCCCTGGGCCGCTACCATTCTTGTGGAGACAACCATGGCATCAAACCCCCGAACCCCGAGCAGTATCTCACCCCTCTACAGCAGAAGGAAGTGGCCATCAGACACCTGAAGACCAAACTGTTGGAATCTGAGAACAGAGTCCATGACAGGTTAGTTAAGATTTAGCAGCACAGTAGCTCCTGTTACTGTATCTTTTATGGTTTTAAGGCAGGATGATAGTGGTGGTATCAGGGGGACAAAAGTGAAAGCATGGTCGTGACGAAATGCCAGCAGACTGCAGATCTGCTCAACCATTAAAATCCTCTGAATTGTGAACCCACCGGAAAATGTCTATTGCATAAGATTAAAAAAAACAAACAAAAAAAAAACAGCATGAGGCTATTGGTCATGTCTTGCATGAAATGTGCACTGCATATAAGACAAGGCAACTATTCTGCATTATATAATGCATTATACAACAATTTGCTTTGCTGCTGCTACTACTCACATATTTGCCTGTTAAATATTAAACTACAGCCAATTAGCTTAGCATAAAAACTGGGAAAAACAGCTAGCCTGTCTCTGTCAAAGTAACAAAATTGGCCTATCAGCACTTTTTAAATGTCACTGAAACCCAGAACATCCTGTCTTTACAAAGATTAGGCAATACAGGATTCTTTGTGGAAGGGGTCATACATTACACTACAGCATACACTGCAGGAGTTAGTATGGCTAACAACAGCAGTCCAAAAGTTGTAAATTAAACCGGTTAATATCTAACACATTCTTACACTCACTGCAACTAATTGGCATCACTCCTTCCCTGCTGCTTGTATTATTATGCTAAGCTAGTTGGCAGCTGGCTACAGCTTCATACTTAGCATTAAGATATAGGAGTGGTATCAATCTCAGTCTAACTCTAAAACAAACATATTACATAAACTTATTTTTCAAATTGTCAAACCATTCCTTAAGTAACTGGATTTTCGTCTCTCCTCTTTAATAGAGAGACAGAGATTGAGGAGCTTAAGGCCCAGCTCGGCAGAATGAGGGAAGACTGGATTGAAGAGGAGTGTCACCGGGTGGAGGCTCAACTGTCCCTCAAAGAGGCTCGCAAAGAGATCAAGCAGCTGCGTCAGGTGGTGGAAACGATGAAGAGCAGCCTGATGGAGAAGGATAAGGGAATACAGAAGTATTTCATTGACATCAACATCCAAAACAGGAAGTTGGAGTCCCTGCTGCAAAGCATGGAGCTTGCCCAGAGTGGTGCCAACCTCCAAGACGAAAACACCTTGGATTACATCTGTGACAGTCCCGATGGTGGTGGGAAGAAGATGGTGGGGGAGGAAGAGGGAGGGATTGAGCTGGGAGAACAAGGGGCAGAGGCGATGGCGGACAGCGGGCTGCTGGTAAACGATGAGATGGCCAACAGAGCTGACATTTTGGAGCAGGTCTTCATGTCTACTGTGGTGGATTTCAGTCAGGACTCCAGTGGTAAGCTGAGGGCAGGGACAGAGTTGGGGCCTGGGGTGTCTGCACTGTCAGAAGAGGGACAGTTGATTGATGAATCTACTGAACCCCCACCAGATCCGCCAAATGCAGTTTCCACCACCGTCACCATCTCTCCAAGCACACCTTCCCAGCAGAACGCAGAAGATAAAGAAATCCAGACCGACATAATGCCCATCTCTCCAGACCTGCAGGCTCTGCTCCTCCAGCTGCTAAAGTTCCATGGGGCAACAGCGGGGGACACCGTTCTGTCAGCCTCTGGCCATGTCCAGGGGCTGACAGACCGACCCACCTCCACTTCCACTACTGCCATTCTCCCTGACTCGACACCTCCCTCACCCACCATGCCCATTCCTGCTCCCCCAGAGAGCCCCGACTCTTTCACAGATTCTGGCATGTGCTGCTCAGAACCTGCTGAGAGCCGACGATTCATGGGGGAGCTGGACTTTGCCATCGGTGAGGAGGAACCTTGTCTGTCACCGGGAATGGATGTGGTCGACAAGCGTTACTGGAGCAACAGCTTCCTGGTGGATCTGGTCGCAGTTGCAGCCCCTGTGCTACCCACTGTAGCCTGGCTGTACTCGCGGCACGGTGTGGACGGAAGCTCTCCGGTGTACAACATTGCTGCTCTCATCAGGGGTTGTTGTGTCATGGGATTGCACTCTCTTCGTCACGTCGCTCACAGGCCAGATGCGTAAAGGCTTCCACCCCGCATGCACACGCCTAACCTTGAACTAAAAGCACTTAAGCATCTTTTCAAGAGTATTTGTGAGATCTGTTGCATTTTTTTTTGGTAACACTTGATGATATTAATGCATTTATTTTGGTTCCAACACTGTTACTTTGCACTGTGCAGTTGCCATGATTTAAAGCAAAATGGTGACATGAAGGATTATTTTTAACAGGGGTTATTTATATATTTATTTATATCATTTATGTGTATAAGCTGATCATCTGGGTAGATGGTTACGTGTTATCATTGTCCGGTGGTGTCCCTAGTCGTCCTTGTGTTTGGGGAAGGAAAAAAAAAAAAAAGTTCTTTATGTTGGGATGAGGTTTTTTTGGAGGTGAAAGATTTAATGTTAGTTTGTTTGACGGGTTCTGAAAATTCAACTGTTTTTTGAGTTACAAAAAGAAACCTTAAACCTTCAGCCAAAGCTTTCATGTGAGTTCACTGTTATTGTTTTGTGAAGAAGTATATATATTTTTTGTTTCCTCCCCGGGAGTAGAGCTTTATTCGGTACAGCCTGTGTATTGTTCATAGAGATAAGTTGACGCTTCAAAGCAATTGACACTTGTTATGTGCCTGAGCTATGTGCAATACTGGTGGTTTACATCAAATGTCCTTGTATCTTTATTATTAAAGCATGATAAATTCTGGCCACATGGTGTCTTGTGATGTTTTTGATTGGACAGGTTTGTTACAGGGGAGGAAATAACTGAACAGGGACAAAGTTAAAGTTTGGCTTATGTAAGACTTCAGTTAAAGATGCAAGCGGAGACCAGGAGAGCCCAAGTGTCTTCATCTGCACAAGATGTTCACATAAATTAATCAGAGAAAATATGAACCCAAGTGCAACCAAGCTTAGTTCTCATGATGGCTCCTCCTCTTACGTAAAAGCTTTCCCAGCCTGTATTTTCAGACATCCCTTGGGTTGTGGGTCTGACAATGTAAAGTGCATTAGATCCACTTTAGTGGGATCTCCCAGAAGCTGTAAAATGCTGTTTGTGCCTTTAAACCAGCAAAAACTGGGTCAGGGCCAGAGCAGATTCAAAAACAACAAATGCTTTCCTGAGTCATTACACAACATCTACGCAACTTCAAATTACTCTTGTTGCCCACTCTGCCATATGGTGATGTATCTTAAATTGCATAACCATGACAGGTCATAAGGCATCAGACTAATGAGTCATCGGATGTTGTAATCCTCACACTAGTCTGTGGATACTAGATTAAAATGGGTGGGCAGCAGTGGTACTAAACCAGCTGAGTGTATTTGATTGTCAAGCCTTTCAGGCAATTACACCCAAATAGCTTGTTCCCTTTCTGAAGACTGATGACGTGCATTTTCCCTTTTTGAAAGTGGGTCAGTCTCAGAGCAGTTTTGGCAAGCAGTGTCTCCAGACAGATGGGACTGACATCACTGTGACAGGGGTCAGGTGAGTGATGACAACCATCCGCTAATGCGGGTTGAAGGCCACCTGAGTGTCAGACATTATAATGTTGTGATATTAACAAGACTAGCAGCTGTGTGAGGCAAATGCTCAACATCAGCATGTTAACATGTAGATGTTGAGCAGGTATATTGTTTGCTATGTTCACAATATTAGTTTAGCATGTTAGCAGCTAATATTTCCCAACTAGCACCAAAGAATATAAGGCTAATGGGAATGACATTGGTTTGAAGGTGGTTGGTGTTTCCAACCAAAATCCACACCAGGCAGAAGACTCATGACCAAAGTTATTGACCTCTAGAGGTATGAATCAAATAATTTTATTAAAAACCTGTGTAGGACTTATACAGCAGGCATATAATCAGCACAAACCTTTTGGATTGATTGAGCTTGTGGACTCATTTGTGCTCAATCATGACAATTCTTATAACATGAGGTCTTACACTTCAATGAGACAAAAATGTGTGAGAAACAAAAAAGGATTCTCTGCGATTCATTTTTGGAAAACTTAAATGTGCAAAATGACAAAACAGAACCACATGCAGCTCTCAGTCTTATCTCTCAATGAAAGAGAATGCATAAAGAGCATTTCCAAAGAAAAGCACAGCAGATAGTTCGCTGAATTCCCTTCAAATAAACACTTTGCTTTGAATTAACCTCTTAAACCTGATCATGCACTAATCCATTATTTTATCTTCTAAGTTTGAACAGAATCAGCACCTCTGAGGGTGTCTATGCTAGGTAACATCAACCCAGTATTTCTTTAGAAGCATCTTGCAAAGCTTTTCCAAATGTAACATTTAGTTAAGAAATTTGCCACTCTCCCCTCCACCCAAGTCATTTATCCAACATCATAGACTATGGAGGCATTTTGTATCATGTCTGCACATTTAAATTTCACATAAGTGCATTTCTTCATCTGCTAATGTTTCCATGACAACAGCTTGCCTATTGGCACTGGTACCAGTGTTTCCAACACTGCCTGGTAACTTCATTATAATGATGCATAACAGGATGCTAAGTCAAAACCATTAACTTCAACTGATGTCTTACATCTGCAGATGAGAAAAGCAGCATCTACTCAAATTGGCCAAGGTAACCGGTCTGAGATGACTGTGGTGATGAAGATCCATGTTTTATAAAGACAATTTAAGAGCAAAGAAACATTCCTACCTCCGAAAAAAAAAAAAATTATGACTGGATATTTTTCTTTGATATCAAAAGCTGACAGAATGAATGGCAGATCAGTAGCCATGAGATTACCATAGGAACCCACAGCTAACATTTAGAGTTGGGCTAGATTCTAGTCTATGGTCATTTATTTATACTCATATTGAAAATCTTCAATCTTCTTCTGCCTTCATTTTAATGCAGATTTCCAGTGTAGTAAGCGCTGCACAGCACAGGGAGATCATGTGAAATATCAAGCAACATTCATTAGAAAGAAATCAGTTTTCAGACAATGACAGACATAAATATAAAAACACAAGAATCAAGCAAATCAAAGGGATGTCACTGGTATACAGTGATGCTTAAAATTAATTACACTCCTTTGTCCTTTAAGGTTATAAATACGACAAAGAAAAGGAATTGTACTCCCTATTTGAGTTTCAAAAGGTAGCACAGGTACCTGTTTATTTACAAATGTTCCTGGGGAAAAACAAAATACAGTTTTCTACACTACCAGACAGATTTAATCAGGATCTAAACGGCGCCTTCTAATGCTGCAGGTAACCTTTAACCTAAGATGAACTGGATCGTATAAATACAGTGCTCCCTTGAAGACCAGGATGACCTTGCCACATGAACAGCGAGTACACCAGGTGTGTTATCTTCTCAAGGATGATGTATTTAACACTGCTACAGCTGGAAAACAGACTAAAATGGCTGCTGGTGGAGACAGGGTGGAGAAGGAGGACAGTTTGCTAACAGATAAGTAGTGCTGGGCGATAATCCTTGTCGTTTGATGACTTTAAAGACAGAAACGAATGATTTAGTGTCTTTGTATCCGCCCCCCATTCATTTGGCTCAAAACTGAGCATTTCTAAAATGTTACGAGAGCTTCACTGCAATCTTCTGCTCCTTCTTCATCATCCTCTGAGCCTCCTTCTCCATCTTCTTCCTTTGCTGCTCCATGGATCGCTTTTCTCTCTCGGCCATCTTCTGTTGTCTGTTAAATAAAAGCATTACAAGCAATGTCATTACAGCGCACATGAATGAAAGCTGGGTCAGTTGAGAGCGGGGAAAACAAAATGTTGTTCCTCAGTTTCTATGTGTTGATATAGTGACATACGCTGCCCTCTGCTGGCCATCGTGTGAATCTACACTCCTCCAATAGAGAAATGAAAGACAGCTTTGTGTAATTTTCTTTTCTCTTTCCATCAGGAGAGGAGCAGACCTGCAGTCCTGAGTGCTACAACTGTGTTACACCGATATTAATACTGTATGTTTGCAGACCGAGTTATGTGGGAATCCTCTACAGTTAAATTACAGCACTCATTTCCCCTTCATCTTACATAAAACTCATGCACTTGTTCCTGTAACTGTTGTAGAGGAAGTATTCTGGATATTACCTGAGCACTTCCTCTGCCTCCCAGGCAGCATCAGACTCATCCTCCCAGGCGTTTGTGTCCCCTTGCCAGTTGTCCATTTCTCCCAGTTCAGCCTGTACAAAACGATAGTTTAAGATAAGATAGACTTTATTGATCCCACGATGGGGAAACTTGTCACAGCTGCTCATAGACACAAGGTGGATAAGAAATTACTCATAAATAAGAAATATCAAGTCAAGTCATTCATTCATGCTGGTGTTAAAGAGTCTTATAACTATTGGAATGAAGGACACTGTACGATTCATCTTGTTGCATCCCTACTAGATTCCAATTCAATGTCTAGTTTAATTAATTAGCTCGCTATGACTGCACAAACTGTCCTAACACATCTGTCACAAGCTAGTTTCTCATTTACTATGGTCTGACAAATACCCAGAAATGACACCAGGATTTCATCTGGACTGATAGGATGAATAATAAAAGTGATGAGATGCTGTTTGCTGCAGGCTCACTTTGTCATTTTGACTGATAGTATGGGTGTGTTCTCACGTTCAAGTCTAGCATCCTAGTTTTACTTTCCATTTATATGCAAACAGCTATTACTATGTTTAACAACTCCTGATGAATCTGTATTTGCAAAGTAATTAACAGAGTGTATAACCTATATAGTCTGCATAAATAGGACGAAAACAAAAAACATGGAACGCGGACCTGATGCATCACATAGGCAGGATTTTTTGCCAAGTGAAAGGGCTTGGAAACATAGGCTATTGGCAACTGGTACGGATTTAATTAACTGGATTATTTAAACTGCAGGATCATGGAAACACATTCATATATTTTAATGTGGAATGCAAAAAACACCCACCCACCCAAAAAAAAAAAAAAAAAACCCAAACAGTTCTATGTTGTTTTTACGTACTGGAGGTCTGCATAAAGCCGTGTGCAGCTACTAAGGTCGTGTAGCAGCTTCAGTTGATAATAATAGACGCGCTACGTTGTGGGCATGTCGTGGCTGACGTGTCGTGCTATGTCTGTATCCCGTGTATTTTGACTGCAAGACTGTGACCACCGATCTTTGCTAGATGCTAGTTCAATCTTTAGCCATTTCCCAGCCCTTACTGTCTGAGTGTGCTTTGAAATTTGATGATTGTCACACACGTACACATTTATTATGTGATATTATTTGTGTAATATGTAATGCATGGCCATGTATTTGGACTGAACCGCTTTTCATTTTATATTGCTCTACAGCAGAAACTGCTTTTTCAAACAACAAAAGTCCTAGTGTGAGAAGCCTCCCTGATGCTTCAGATGGTACAAAGCTGTAACGTACTGAAGGAGGACTGAAGGTCATCATATCCTGAGAGGCTGCCAGTCTGCTGGAGAAACCTGCTGAGCCGTCAGGCACCGGGTAGTTCAAAGGCTCCCTCTTCTTCAGCAAAATCTGCAACAAGGAAACCAGAGAAACCGGACCTTACACAAACTGAAGCACGTTGTCTCACATTACAAACATATCACAGGCCAATATTTACTCATTTTAAATTAACGTGTGACTACATTCAAGCTGTTTATTCTAATTATGTGATATTAATTATTAGGATGTATTATGATGTGCAATATATCATGTTCTAACTCATTTACATTGTATGTATGTAATGTAAGTTAAGGTCACACTCATACTATTATTATATAGCATATCATTAATAATTTATTGATAATCGGTAGCGGTCGAGAGGTTCATGAGTTAAAACACAGTTCATCTTTGCTGACTGCAGACATAGTTCAGAGGTGTGGTTTGTCTAGTTTAACACAAATACTGGAAGCAGAAGAACAGAGCTAGTCCAGGTCTGTCAAAGACGCCTTCCAACAACTGAAAAAATGGCTATTTATTTCCACATTGTTGTATTTGTGTGTTTACTGTCTCAGGTCTACAAACAGAATCACGGCGCTGCAGTTTAACAAGCAGTAAGCTAATGCAGCGCAGCTTTTCTTAACCAACACAGTATCTTCTGTCCCTGTGGTGAACTTACTGTGAATACTTTTCTTAATGCTACAGAAAACCCATCGGACTCTATGCTGCTGATGAGCTTGGTAGCTAACAACTACAAAGTGTAAATAAGAGTTGGTGTTTTATAGGTGAGGTGAGCGACCTCATCTGAAACAAAGATAAGCTCCGCCAACAACATAAAAATCAATACACAAGAATAAAACATTAACCTTTGGGAATAAAGACCATTTGGACTATCGCAAAGAGCAAATGCCACATAGTTAAGTGTCGCTTTTGTTTGTGCTGTCTCCTACTAACTAAATTGATCACAAGATGTGTCAAAATTTTAAGCTGCAATACAACGCCAGAGAGACGCGTAACAAATGTCCAGATGCTAAATGAATGTACAGTATATAATTCTACTTTGTAACACTGGATCGGCTGAACCGTCTGTCGGTACCTTCTGTGTTTTCCTGATGGTGGGAGCCATGTCTTTGAAGTAGTCTGGCTCTTCGTCTAAGTCATTGGTCGGGGAAACGTTTCCGTTGCCACCTTCAATCTTGATACTCGTCGGAGCTTCTTCATCCCAAGAGCTCCATTCCTCAATCTCTGGCTGTGCAGACAAAACAATAAAACACTACTTGAAGCCAAATATCCACACTCGGAATTCAAAGCAGGCGTGTGTGCAGTTTATCTGGATAAGCAAACATATGCAAGTTTAATCCAGAGATTAGATCTGTAGTTTACCTTTTCAAACAGTTCAGGGCGGGTCTGTTAATGGACGCAATACTGACCTGTTTTGGTACAGATGATGAAAAATCCACAGTAGTTGGGAGAGTTATCTGATCACCGCTGAGCTTGCGACCTCTTCCACTCCTGCAGAGTAACACAATAAAAAAAAAAAATGTGGTAAATAGCAGCAACTGGTGGAACACTGTTATTAAACATTAAGGTCAGATTGCTTCGGCGCAGAGAGGCTGATCCGCTGCCAATTGCATTTTTTCCTACCATCAGAGATGCACACGCCTCAGAGTGTACTGGTTTGTTGACGTGCTCCCCAGAGAGACAAGTAAAGTGAGACGCCACATTCCTGTGTGTAAAATCAGCGTGTATGTGATCCACCTACCTGTGGTTTGTCTTCCAAAACCTTATACAAACCTTACGTATACCACAGCGGGGTGGAAGTGAGTGTACACCAAAGTGATGAATCTACATTAAAGACAAAATGTACCAGGGTGTGCTTACCTGCATATCAACCTCTTAAAGAAAGACAGTAAGCTGGCTAGACATGTGCAGATCTTGAAAAGACGGAACTGAGTTATGGCCATGATGAAACTGAGCTGATGGGAAAGAAAAGAGAACATGTTAGCATTTGGTTTGTGCGACAGGATGTGCACAAAAGCAAGCCTCCAGTACACAAATATCTATTCAGGGTAGTAAATAGTGAACAAAGAGTCAGTTATTTTGCCGTACTTGAACACAACACACCAACAACCAGTCATATTAGCTGGCCTGTCATTTAAATGCTGCTCTGCTTGAGGGGAAGCGGCTTTACTTGGGTTAGCTGATACATGGTATGCAAATTCTAACAACCTATACAAAGAAATGCAACTATATTGACAGATTTGGCGCGATAGCTTTGTTTAATACGCAATAAT
This sequence comes from Argyrosomus regius, assembly GCA_946959425.1. Taxonomy (NCBI): domain Eukaryota; kingdom Metazoa; phylum Chordata; class Actinopteri; family Sciaenidae; genus Argyrosomus; species Argyrosomus regius. The sequence goes on along the minus strand of OX336884.1, from coordinate 7,601,445 downwards.
TTGGACCACAGACCAAAAACATCGAGCTAAGGTTAACGCTACATGTAATACAACTTCGACCAATATTTCAAGCTACATTAAGGCTAATAAATGATGCCTTCACGTTCGCTTTTTGCACGTCTCAGCTTCATACAGATAAATGCTCACCTTGCAGGATGTCAGTACACCGTGTGAGAGCAGCTGCTTTCTTCTCGTGTGGCAGAACAGACAAGTTCATTTATTTGCTAACCGCTGCTTGCTAGCTTGGCCCACAGGAAAACATGACATTTCTCAATCCTTTAATTGTCTTCGTGCGACGACACATCGGCAGCGACAAACCACACCGTCGTCACGTCAAAACCCCGCGTGTGACAGATGTACAACCCGATGCCGTTTCATGACAAAACTCCTGAATTTGTGTCGTCTCTCATCTCTGTCCCGTGGCTGCCATCTTTGAGCTGGGAGGAGCAGGAACAGGGAAGTGCAGCGTGGTCCTGCTGCGTTCAAGTACTGTCGGAAAGTGAGGAAGCCACAGTACTGTCTGTCTAAATACAGATTACACCTTTGAATTTGTGTCAAAATATTTTATATATACTTATTTGTATATGGTCTGAACTAACTTTAACTTTAAGGTGCATTAAAACAACAGTTTTGGTACATTTGTATTGTCACCTCCCAGCATTGTACCTTTTCTAGCACTTTATTTTTCTGCAGGCTTTGTGGAAAAGAGAATTAATGCATATACTGTTGAACTATTTGCAATACCTATGGCATTAGAATGGCCTGATTAGGTGAGATCAACCAAAATACACATCTGTAGTGACTGAGGATTGGACAGAGCAATTTCAATAGCACACCTCTCTTGACATGCAGGAAATATACAGAAAGTCAAGTGATGATCAAACAATTACATAAAAAAGGTAAGGACAGGCCAAAACATATATTAAAGAGTGTAGACAGTGTTTTTTTTAAAAGAAAGAAAGAAAACTGACATAATATTATATCCAGAAGGAGGCAGTAATGCAAAGTTAAGGATGCAAACTACCGTAACTGCCAATCTCAAAGAAGAACAAGAAGGAATACCTCCTCTAACCAGAGTTGGTGATTCTATTTTTCTTTGCAGACATAGTCTGATTTCCCTTCATGCAAATCATGCAGGTTACACAAAGACTTATGTTGCTAGAACTATAAATCCTGGAGACTGAAAATAAACTGTGATGTAACCATGAATACATAAAATGCATCATCATGAATTCATTGTAAAATATTTATTACACATTTACATGTTTGTGTAAGAAGTTGTGCTTGTGACTGAAAACTGTTGCTGGACATTTAAAGCATCACCAGTATCTGTAATGCAAGTTGAAATGAGGGAATGAGGGACCTTTTTCAGCCCAAGGACCAGGGCCGTTTCTAGCTCTTTGGGGACCCTATGCAAAAAGGTGCCAGTCAACACTAAACCATAGTCGAGTCTATAGGCTTACCCAAGTCTGCGACGTCGCCCAGGGAACCCTGGGGTGTAGGCATCTTCTAGAAACTGCATGTGGAGGCGACAGTTGCAGGATGAAAGCAAAGGCTTGAGATGTTAGGCTGCAGGTGGAGGAGGCTGTAACTCTTTGGCAGAGGCTGCAGGTTTAGGTTTACACAGGCTGCAGATGGAGCAGGGTTCTTTAGCTTTTTAGCTGCAGGTGGAGGTTCAGGCTGCATCCGTTTGATGAAACAGGGCACTTCAGAGGCTGTAGTTTCTATAGATTCTGAAGGTGGAGGTGGGTGCAGTGAATAATAAAGCAGCCATAGTTTGCTGACAGAGGCTACATTTATTAACATTTTTCATTTCTTAGCACAGGTATTACTGAGAACATGAACACTGGCTGTGTTGAGGCGCTGTAGGACAAACAAACACAAGTGGTTTCTATTCACAGGTGCGATCCCACTACTCAGCGGCACGGGGGCTTTGACCTGCTCCGTTACTGACGTAGACCTAAGGGCCATGGAGGTTGGAAGCTCCAAGATTTACAGTTTTGGGTGGATAGTGAATGCTAAGATGCAAATTGTAGTCACAGTATTACTTTGTAGATTCTGGTAGGAAAGAAAACACGGAAGGTATGCAATCGTCTAATTAATAATACAATAATTAGTTACTTATAAAATACTTACTAATAATATGAGTGAATAAAAAAGGCCCAGTAGGTGGCGGCAATGCACCTAGGAGCTGGTTTATCAACCGCCATTAAAATAAAGAAGAAGAAGCACGAACTATCCAATCAACGCTCGATTTGGACGGAAGTGGCAGATTTGAAAACTGTCAGTTGAAGCGAAGTGAAGTCAGTCGAGCCCTTTTCCTGCCCCGTGCGTGGAAAAGGATTATTGACAACATAAACACGGTGAGATCTATTTTAAAACAATGGTTTATTGTTGTTTACGGTACTTTTATATATATTTAACGTCACCTGAGATTCCTTAGCTACGTATTGTTAACGACACCGTTAGCAACATGTCAGCTAGCTCGCTAGCTGAGCTAATTCAGATTGTAAACATGAAAGAGTCAATTCTTCTCTAACGGTGTCCAATAATCTGTCTTGTGTATGTTACTGAAACTTCGGTAATGTTATACATACCAACTATCTTCAAGACAGTTGAAAGGGGATCAAAAGCAGCACATAACTGTGGTAACGTACCGTTACAATTCAATATTTGAGTTGTCATTTATAACGTGTCTTCTAAGGATTTTCCAAAGGTCTGACATCATGTCCATCACTAATGCACACTGTCTGACCAAGAAAGGAATAATTAAAACGTCGTTATTTTAAATGGGCGTTAGTGTATATCTTCATCCAGACAATGGGCATCCTAATCTGAGCTAATGTAATGTGATTACACCTCTGTTTCAGATGGAGGAAGAGGAGCATACAGACAGAAAGCAGCAGCTTGCCATGCTTTATCAAAAGCTCAACAAAATAAAAAAATATCTCAATGAAGGTAATGATATGCCCAGAAGTCACGTCACTGTAAGATCTATATACACATCAGTATTCATATGTCCACACTTCATAAAGTCATCATGACACCATGTTGCTTGTTACAGATGACACAGACAATATTAACCAGGTCATCGGCTCAAATTCACCCGAATCATGCCTCTCATATTTGACGGACCTGGAGAAGAAAGGGGACCCTCACCTGGATCGTAACCACCTCACCAGACTTGTTGACTTTTATACCAGAGTATTTTCCAATATGCCGCTAGGAAAACACTGTCAGAATGAGAGCTATGCCAGGATGTTGGTCAGATTTGCAGAGTTGAATGCGTGAGTAAACAAAGTCATTACTTGTATAGATGAAATCAGACAGGTCTTTTAAAGAGTGTGCATTAAGTCTGTTTTTCCTTCTTTTCCGTCATTAGAATTCAAGATGTCAACGAGGCAGAAGCCAACTTCAACGTGGCAAGATCTCACAGCCAGAATTTTGCATTTGTTCACATTGCACATGCTCAGTTTGAACATTCTCAAGGTAGAGAGATGAGCCTGTTGTTTTTGTTTATATAAACATGTTGTCATGACTTATCTGGGTTATTTCAGTGTGTGCTATATCGTCTCACTAGGCAACACAAAGAGGGGCATTTACATATTGCAGAATGCTATTGAACTTGGTGCGAGACCAAAGGAACTGCTGGAAGCGGCCTTGCAAAGCATGCAAGGGAAAACACAAGTCTCCTGCTCAGAGGATAAGGAAAATGTACCATGTGAGTATTTTATTTTTGTTTTATTCAATGGCATCACATTCAGTTTCCTGACTGGTCAAATGATATATTGACTTTTCATTGCTGATTTTCACATTTTGCTGTGTTCTCTGCCTGCCAGTATTGTCGAGCAGTAATGTGCAGGATTCTGTCAAAAAAGGCTCAGCGTTCCAAAAAGTAAGCAGAATATCAGACGGGACAGGCGACCTGCAGCTCTCCAGTATATTTGGTTTGGGGTAAGAATAAAACGATGCCTTTCAGCGTTTCATTTATTTAGCGGTTGATTTAGGGAATGTGACATCTTGTTGATCTCTGGCGTGCAGGACAGAGCAGCTCGGTGGATCATTAGATGAACAGCTACCAGGCTGGAGATCTGGATCACAACGCAAGAGAGCAGTTGGCATGGTGCGAGCTTACATTGATCCTACTTGTGTTTTTATAAATCACTTTAACAATTAAAAAAAAAAAAATTCTAAAGATTGTATGCACTTAAATACATGTTTTATGAAGTTGTGTTCTGACCTTTTCTGTTCCAGCCAGGGAGAGTTCCCATAGTACCTTTCTCTATCCCAGAAAAGGATGATGATGACTACATAAATGGAAAACCCTCAAAGAGAAGTGATGGATCAATCCACACCAGTTTGTCCAGGTAGTTTCTTTCTAGTAGCATTTATTTCCAAATGTGTGAAATCATTTTAACTATGATATAGTTAAAATATATGAGAATGGCTTATACTAATGACAGGTTAACATTACTTATACTAGCATCCCCATGTGCCACTTTAGAAAACAGTAATGGAGAACACACAAATGGTTTCAGTTAAATCAACAATTTGCCACACATTGTGTTTAACCTGCAGTGTTGTGATTATTGATCTAAGGAAATAATTTCTTCTGACATAATATATTCTCAAGCACTGTTGCTGTTTTGTGATACAAACTGCTGAGACCACAGGGTACCTCATTAAAAAGTGTTGAATCATTAAACAAGTGTCATGTACGAAATAGAATTTTGTAATTTGTCACACCCACTTTCACTTTGAATGCAAATGCTTGAATATTTCAATCAGATGTGTAATAATTCATATTAAGCGTTGTTAATAATCTTTTTTAACGTCATCTTAGGCAAACTTCTGGTTCAAATGTGAACTCAGTATTTGGGCTGTCATCCTCAAAGAAAAATGCTGTAGATGGAGATCTACCTGTGAGTATACACGAGCCACAGTAATTTGGGCAAAGGTGTTCACTTTGTTGAAGTTGAATTAATACGGTTAATATCTTTCTGTTATATTGCTGTGTTCTCAGCCACCCGCTGTCAGCCCAGAGCATTGCCCTTGGGAGGACCAAGCAGCTGTAGACTCCACCACCACACTGCTGCACACGAGGGACACCTCAAGGATGGAAGGTATTCTATAACCCTGACAATATGCTACGTTGAATGCCTCACAGTTTGTTGAGTAGTCAATACAGTTGTTTTTTTTTTGTTTTGTTTTTTAAGAGCTGTGTAAATTGTTGTTACTGTTTTGATGACATTTAGTTTCTCCCTGACAGATGTAACATACAACTTCGACCAAATCGTTAATACAAATTCTCCTGAGTCGTGCTGGACGTTTCTGATGAGCCTGGAAAAAAGAGGCAACCCTCACACAGACATCAACCTCCTTAATAAGCTCAAGGACTGTTACTCTAAAATCTTCTCCAGGCTGCCGATAAGACAGTTCAGCAAAAATGCCAGCTATGCCAGAATACTGGTCAGATATGCGGAACTCAAGGGGTAAGTGTGGATGAAAATACTGAATCTGCACTAGAGTACCGGGGCTTTGTGGTGTGTATTCGGAGGTATCAAACTGTAACACCATTCTTTTATTTTTCTTTTGAAGGATCGAGGACCCGGATGAAGCCCAAGACCACTTTATAGTTGCAAGATCCAACTGTAAAGGCTTTGCCTTTGTCCACGTAGCACATGCCCAGTTTGAGATTTCTCAAGGTATTTATTTCTGTTTCCAGAAATAAGATACATGAAATAGACCAACACAGACAGAATTCACATATTTACACACCTTCAAATACAGATTTCAGTTTCTGTTGTTTAGTTTTGGCAACATTCATATTAAGAACTCTAAAAATACTTGTCAGTTGTTGTTACGCATGTGACAGTGTCCTAATACTCTTACAACCTCCTAACTTACACCAGTCTGTCTCTGAAATGTAGTGAAATTATCATATTTCTTTCCACTTTCCTGTTAAGGTAATGTGATCAAAGCGACTTCAATTCTGCACAAGGCACAGGCATTAAATGCCAAGCCAGCAGAGCTCCTGGAGATGGCCATACGTAACCTGAAAGCTGGGGTGAAACAGCTTGTGCCCATCAGGGAGGAGGAACAGCCTGCAGGTAGAAATTCATTTTAGAGTCTTTTACTCTTATGGTTCAAGTGCTGACTTGGACATGATTTGTAACCAAAATATTTCTAATTTTGACTGTTTTTCTTGTAGATGTGCAAACAGGTGTTCCAGTGTCTGCTTGTGGGGGAAACCAGGATTTTCAGCTTCCTGCTCGGGTCCCAGTGAGCCGCTCAGTGGAACAGCCTAAACCTGCCAGCAAGGAGCCCGTATCAGAGTGGAAGATGCCATCTTTCGTCAACCGGCATGTTTCTCCAGAGGTAATCGTAAATTAGCATTTTGGTAAACATTGTTGCCATTATGAGTAAAGGAAGATCTACAGGCATGACAACACAATGATTTGCTGATTCTATTCTGATATAATATTGATTGTTTTTGTGTATGACCACCAATCATTTATTAATTGTATCAGATTCTGTGTTAGTCTCAAACCCTTAACAGATTTCTGATCAAATCCTTACAAATTATTATTTCCTAGGATAAACGCTCAACACCTCCTGACCCCAGACCTGTGCCTCATGTGGTGGAGTCAGTCCCCACTCCATCCCTACATCTTCCATCCAGACTGAACCCACAAACAGTCTGCCAGACACCAAACAGCTACAGAAAACCACCTGCCAACAGGTATTCTCTTGTTTCTATATGTGTTTTTATTTTTGTCATCATCATAAAGTTTCCCCAGTCACACCTCCATCTTTCTCCCCCTCAGCTTTATCACTCCTGTTGTAAAGAGAGGCCCTGAAGTGTTTTCCTCTGCAGTGGCAGCACACAGAGCCGGACCGGTTCAGCAGCCCTTCACACCGCTCAACCAAGCCCCATGTTTCCAAACTCCACAGGTACAACATGTTCACATCCTGCCTTTTGCTGTTACCTGATATACCAAAGTTTCTCCATGACACCAAACACTTGATGGAACTGGTTCGGCAACAGTAACTTCAGTCAGTGTGTGAACTGGAAAGCTTTTTTGTGTGGTGTTTTTTACTACATACCTATCTGTTAGTGATATGGAAGTGTCAGCCACCATATAAAGACATTTACTGTTTCCACCAACAGGTGCTGATGTTACTGTTACAGCTACAACAATACCCATAACTTTAGGACCTGTTATACCTCTTACTGACAAGCCTCTTGGGTGATCCGATCACAGGTCGACAGCTCTAAGTATGTTATTTACACCTGGGATTAATGTGTCTCAGGGGGCAACTTCCTGCTCTATATGCAAGTAAATACGTACATCATTTCTGTTTGTGAAGACTAATTTTGCTATTTTTAAACGATGGTCCATCAATAGCAGTGGACACAACAGACGCAAAATTAATATTTAAGAACTGCTTTTTTTGGGACATGTACTGTAGTTACAAGTTCACTATTGAAATCAGTTGAAACAGTGTCCACACACATTTGCTGCTTATCTTGGCATTTATGAGACCTAAAACGTGTAAATGTGTCCATCAATGTGGCCCAAGACAACATTCGCATACACACTGCTGAAAGAATTTGGGTCAGACCACCTCAAAATGTGGTCCTAATGTGTCTTGGGTGCATTCACTTCTATGCTTACAGCTGTCCACTCGTGAGCAGAACCCAGGACACATGTTAATACCAGGTGTAAACAGGGCCTTGGTTTGCTTCCACTCAGTCACATGATGAGAAGATACGTGTCCTCTGTGTCCCGCAGCATGGATGCATGAAACGATTAAGCAGAGAGATGTGTTAAACATCTGGACATGTGGCATGTCTTGCGATATAATATAGAAGTGAAACTTTTGAAGTGATCTACACAAGGAATCACTTTGTCTTTTGTTGACATGCTGTACTTTTGTCTGAACATCATTTTAGGCTTCCTTGACTGCCTTTTCAAATGACTCCATAACCATTAAGGGCAAACAGTTCTTCATACTCAAGATGATTGGACGTGGCGGATCTAGCAAGGTAAAGCATTAGTAGAGAATTCATATCATTCATACACTTTACTTTTGTTGTTGTTTGCAGATCTAATTCATGGCTGTCGTTTTCTGTTTCTTTCAGGTCTACCAGGTCCTCGATCACAAAAAGCAACTGTTTGCTGTGAAATACGTCGACCTCGAGGAGGCCGATGCTCAGACCATAGAAAGTTACAAAAATGAGATTGAACATTTGAACCACTTGCAGCAGTACAGCGATCAAATTATCAAGCTCTATGAGTAGTGAGTACACGGCTTGTCCAAAACCAATACTACAAGTGGCGGTGCTGTAAAGTAATGTCAAGTTTATACCAAAAAAAGAAATCTAATACTCCATATAACAGCTCTTGTGGTCTGCTTGTAATTATGATTTCTGACAGTTGCATTTGTGTTTTACAGTGAAATAACCAACAGCTACATCTACATGCTGATGGAGTGTGGAAACTTGGATCTGAACACTTGGCTGCGAAACCGCAAAGCTGTGAATCCGCTGGAGAGGAAGTTCTACTGGAAGAACATGCTGGAGGCCGTCCAAACCATCCACAAACATGGTTCTCTTTCTTTATAGCTCTCACTACTGTTCCCTCATCGATGCTAAGTGTTGTTTACTAAACGGCACACTGAAATGATCTTACCTTCTAACCATTCTTAATGTCTTCTACGCAGGAATTGTCCACAGCGACTTGAAGCCAGCTAATTTTGTCATCGTGAACGCTTCGCTGAAGTTGATTGACTTTGGCATCGCAAACAGAATCCAACCAGATGTGACGAGCATCATGAAAGATTCACAAGTAAGATTTCTGCTGTCTTTACTGAATTTCTGTGGAAAGTGGAAACAGATTTCACTGTAAACATAATTAAGCTGTATCAGAGTTACACTCTACCTATGTAATACATAGTTATTTGACTAACACAGGTTGGAACCTTGAACTACATGCCCCCTGAAACCATCAAAGACACTTCATCCCAGCCAGGAAAAGCACGATCAAAGGTATTCTTACTAAGTCGATTAAACATTCTAAGCAATCATTTCTTCTGAGTACAGTGGTGAAAACTTTTTCTGACTTGTTCCCTAAAGATCAGCCCGAAAGGTGACGTGTGGTCCCTCGGATGTATCCTGTACTGCATGACTTACGGGAAAACTCCGTTCCAAAGCATCACCAATCAGATTGCCAAGTTGCACGCCATCATCGATCCCTCCCATAAGATTGAATTTCCTGACATCTCAGAGAAGGATTTGCTGGATGTGTTGAAGGTGAGAGACGGTCATTAAACTGTATTTGTGTGGTGTGGACACAGAAATAACGCAAATCAATTTAACAGGTCATAGGCTACAACGCCTTTTAGAACTTTAGAAGCTCTAAATGGCCTTTGAAATAGAAGCAACAAAAATGAATTGCTTAAAAATGTGCTGTGAATCAACAATGGAGTGATAATTATCAAGTCATGTGATCCATTTAAAGCAGGTCTATTAAAGGAGTCATCTTGTGATGAAAACACAGCCACATTTTATCATTTCCCTGTCTTAGATTCATCATACACAAGACAAATTTTTCATTTAAGGAACGTGACCTCAAGGGTGAGAGTAACAAAGAATAGAAAAGGTGGAAGTGATGAAATGTCTGTATGTTGACAAATGTAGTGATGGATTGCAGATTAATTTGATGAACTCGATTGACATTTTCTTTGAAACTGAGTTGTTGTGTTGCTCTGCTAATCAACTGGGCTGTTTTACTGTCTGCAATTCATCATTTACAACAACCAAGTGACATTTATTTGTTGTTGGTTGTTTGTAGTTATTGTTTATGGCAAGCAATTTTAGTTATCTCTGGCCACATTGTCAATCAAAAAAACCACGTCCACCCAATTTAGATGAAACTATGCTCCACTTATTTATGATGAAAGCTTTGGAAACAGTTTGCACTTTTATGTTCACGCACTTATGTCCAGTACAGTATACCATAGAAGTGGAAAAATGTACTTGACTGTTTACTTTTGATTTAAACATAGACTGAGACCATATGCTGTTCTACAGGCCATATCTGTACCTAAAAGGAATCTAAAACTAAATTATTGATGCATATTTAACTCCAAGTCTATAGATGTTGTAGTTGTTGAAGTGATTTTAAAAATAATAATACATAAAAATGAGCTGTTTGTCTGGATGTTTCAGAGGTGCCTTGTACGAAACCCCAGAGAGAGAATCTCTATAGCAGAACTGCTGGAGCATCCTTACCTGCAGCTGAAGCCACAAGGATCACCTGTACCAGGTACACTCACACACGTCAACGTCTGTGTACTTGGAAGCCACCTTTGCTGTTCATCATGTGACACTGACCTTTCTTTAATTCACCTGTTTCAGAGCATCCATGTAACAGCGATCTCAAGAAGATCCTAACGGACCTCGCAGCCCTCCAGTCTCCAAACAGCATCATCCGAGCTGCTAATGTAAGATTTCCTTTGTGGAAATCTTTTCTACAACAGGAGGTTTCTTAAATATTAACTCTGCTCTCTGCTTTTCACAGAATCTGGCAAAAATGTGCAGCAGCGGCAGGAAGCTGGATGTCGCAGAGTGTGCAAAGTCGTCAACCTAAAAAAATGTGATGTCCTGAAATATGTGATGTGGATATTACTTCTTTTTTTTTTAATCATTTTTGTCTTTTTTTTTTTCTTTTCCTTTTTTGACCTCACATAACCACTTCGGAGCAGTAACAATATTTCTGTAGATGTAGAACTAACATATCTATATTTGTATGTCTGTTTCACTGTATTGTCTCATTTTTTTACACACGTCTGATAATACTATAATGTAAGTATACAGCATCGCCAAATAAAGATACTGTATCCTTACTGTAAGAGTTGTTGGTTCATCTGTCTCAGCTGATGTAAAGAACAGGTAGAAAGGTACTGTTTGTCATTTTAACACATCTTTGAAAGATTCACAAAATTAAAACAGTGAGAGAAACACGACTGGGAACATTTTTCAATTTGAAAATAAGTAAATGCTTGTATGTGTGATGGGTATTTATTTTTCAGTCATCTACAAGGAGAATGAATTTGGGTTGATTCAAATATATTATAGCTCGACAACAATTTGCCTGTAGTAACAGAAATATATACATACCATGTTGAAATACCCTTTTGAAGGCACAAAGTTCAATAATTTCAATAAATCTTTTTCTTAGAATAATTTTAAAACTGACTAAGTGCAAACATTTTTGGAGAGCTTCTTAATAAGGCAGTGATTCTGTAGAATCTAGGCAACTAGTTGTGGGTCATTTGGGGTATTTTCTCAGTTTTCTTTTTATGGATTTAGAGACTAGCACCATCTTGTGGCCCAATTGTCTTTTTAAAACCATCTTTCGATGCTTTATAAAACCTTTAATCCTAGTAGGAATGATTCCAAGTGCACCCCTAGAGCAAAACACAGGCTACAGCAACCATAAACAAAAATGAATGAGTAAATATAATGAGCTTACACTTCGATAGATTTTGATAGTTTTGATAGATTTTTCATTTTGCAACTTGACGCTTAACTAAAATATGACTAAACATGAATAGAAAAGATTTTAACAACAAGATGTCAAGCTCACACTCAAATTGTTTTACCATTTCTGCAGCTGGATAGCATCTATTAGTTTTAAATTGTACTTCTATGCCTTTGGAAGAAAATGCCCATTAAAATGATCCCTGATTCTTATATTGTCACTTTTTCAATTGATATTTTATAATCATGAAAAAAATCATTTTATACATTTCCTATCACTGTTGAGTATCTGACGAATATGTAAAAGATGAATGAGTGTTTTGCAGTTAGCTTTGTGCATTGGCGAAGTGGTCTGGCTTTACATATTTGACTGAAGTATTTTCTATCAAACTTTTCATTGAAGATGTTCAAATGCGTCCTGTTAAACAAGAACATAATTGTGTTTCTGGCTGCACTCCAACAAGGTGTGGAGAAACTTTAATAACAGAGTGATTAATCAGAGGAATAATTACAGAGACCAATAACTTTCAATGTACAAATTAATATATGAGTATTGTTTTGAAACAGACTTTTTTTTTTTTTTTTTTAATGAAACTATCCTTTAAAACCAATTAGGCCAGTTGGGTCTCATCATTTCTGTGCTGGAGGTTAAGCTCTTCAAGTGTAATGCTGATCCATGTGCTGCTCATCATCAGAAGCCAATACTTTAGGAACATGTTAGCACCTAGTGACACCTCTGAGCATAATTCATGATATGGGCCAATACATAATATGGTAAATAACTCTTTGTTTGTTAAATATTCATCCCTATGAGGCTAAAATATATTGACAATTTAAATCATCACCTAACAAGAAATGAACAAACTGAAAATGATTTTCCAGAATACATACAGTCTATACAAAGTATGTTCATTGCATCATAACGTTGCAAGTCTGAAGTCTGCATGTATTATTAAACACCCGTAACAGACTGAAACCAAACTTGCAACAGACAGGTAGACCTAAAGTAAACGTCATAGTCTGGTCTGTTTTAATGGCTGATTGGCCGAAACGTTTGATTGAAGGTGAGGTGACATGATGATCATATAAACACAAGCCCACGAACAGTCAACATTGTGATTTTCAGTTTTCTTCGTCGTTTTACATCCTGACTAACTAACCAAAAACCGTATATGTTGTATGTAAACTGTGCGCACTGACTTTTCCCAAAATCTGTACGCGCACACACACCGCCCTCCTTTTTGACCAATCACAACCTTTATCTGGTCACAGAGGTTGGCATCGGGAGCAGGAAACAAGAGCTCTCACTCTGACACTATTCCCGGGTACCACAGAGAGCCGGCGTTACTTCCTTTCCCTTCTTAAACTAGCCTCTGGTTCACTTTCTTGACGGGTTAATACGAGATAAAAGCGTTTTCGACATAAGTTAAGCTACATTTATATGTACTGCAGCAGCTCTTAAATTGTTGACAGAAAGATATAATACTGGATAACATCATTGTTGGGACAGTGTTTCGGGATTTCGGTTAACAGGATATATCCCAGTTTCTCTCCACCGAGTGAAGCCGTCTTCTCCTTAATAGACGATCTTGACTCTTTGATTCATCTTGCCCTTCCTGGTCAGCCATAACAACAGTGATGGCGGCTGCTGCACGGTTCTTCATCCGAGGTGCAAACTCCAAACTTTCCATCTCCGGTATCGGCACCGGGGCTCAGAGCTCGTTTGGGGCCACTCTTCTAAAACTGTCTCCGAGCTGCAACTCCCGCACAAAAACACAACGAAGACATGCGGCGCACTTTACCTACCAGCCTGACCCCATCCCGACACAGTATGGTGAGTGGCTGGCTAGCCGGCTAACGTTAGCTACATTAACAGGAGACACTTCTGGAGCCCTGGAAGTTTTTATAAGTTAGCTCAGCTGTTAAAAAGATAAAGTGACTGTTCAGCCTTGAGTGCAGTCTGTGGTCAGGTCGTATAAAACGGCTGTATTTGCGCTGTCTGTTCAGTCGTCCTGTCAGTCACCGCACAGTCGGTACATGTTTAACGCTTTGCATATAAATATTTAAGGAGCCCTTTAACATTTTTAAAACACACATAGAAATGGTGTGCTTGTAATAATAATTTTAAAAAATGTAAGTTTGGTTTTTTTCACCAAAAAGTTCAATTATCCAGTTTAAATTCCTCCTTTACTCTCTCATTGACAAATCCACAGTTTATGAATCATCAAAATTTCAAAGTGACACTATAAAGGCTTCAAAGTTTTCACAGGTGCATATTGGACCATGATTGACTGCAAGTAGTTGTGATGTCACAGAATCCTGCTGCTACGTTTACGTGATAAACTGATATTTAAAGGGTGACATCATTTTTTTTTTTAACGTGACTCTATTTTCCTGTGTCTAATGGGGACAAACAATCTTTGGCCCAATACTGAGTGAGAGTGCTGCAGCCACAAAAGCAGAGCAGGAATCAGGATCTGTTCATTTATTTTCTATGAAAGCAGTGAGGTCCCCAGTCCCGAGCACAAAGCTTTCCCATTTTTTTCTTAAAAAAATATACTGCTATAAACAAAATGTATACATTTACATGAAGTTTACGACAGAATAAATGACCTTTAAACAATACTAGCTTAACAAGAGACAGAGAGCATCACAACACATCCTACCAGCGCAAAAGCTTTCCAAGTTGTAGGGGGAAGGTGCAGCTATGTCACTTATGTGTCTCTGTGTATCGTTAGTCAAGGTCCCCTCTGCTACAACAGCTAACCTGGAACTAACATCGTCACTCAATCAATATATAGCAGGTGATGCACAGATGCACAGAAAAATAGACGTTGCCACGCAGATTTTGAAAATGTTCACCAAAAAAATAAAACACTTATAATTTGTGCAACGTACTGACACAGTGACATGGGCAATTGTGCACCATATGTCATATGTCCATACAGGGATAGACCTTTTTTTGTGAAAGAGCAAGATCCTTTTTGTTCAACCAGAAACAGCAGTTGTACTAAAGCCACTAGACTTCATTGACAAAAACATTAAGTTTACCTGTAACATCAGAGCCCTTTCAAACATGACAGAAGCAAAATATATAACTGACCAAAACCTTGGTTTGTCTCTCCTCTCTTCTGACAATCATAAACTTTAGTTTGATGATGATGAGAGTTAGATGTGAGAATATCGCAAGAGGATCGAGACAGTGGTCGGCAATCAGAGATGCAGTGAGGAGAAACGATATGTAGAGCCCGGGTTGTGTTGCAGCCAGTTTCACAAAACGAAAAATACAGAAGTTTCTAACCATAATGCTGCCATTTGTATGGAGCAAGGCTTGTGGCAACCTTTGTTTTAACACATTAATGCTGCCCTTGCTAATATGCTCGACTACCTTGTGGAAGATGACATAGGCTTAATTGGTAAAATTTCGGCCTGTAAGTGACTCATTAAGCAGCACTACTGAACAATAAGCTGGATTGGAACTTAACAATTTATTATAACGTCGACTTGAAGATTGAAGAGGACATGAACAAACTAGTTTATCAATTGTTTTTGTTGGAATGAAAAGCGCTACATGATCTCTTACAGTTTGAGACATTGTTTAAACTGCAATTCATTTGGACCAGGATGTTGGTACTCAAACAACTGCTATCATTTTTACTGGATCCAGAAAATGAAAAACTACCTTTGTTCCTTCTCTGTAACAAAGAAGTGTGTGTCCCATTTGATTTAATTGCTGCCAAGTTTCCTTCAACAAGTGGTTTTGTCACAAATCACAATCATCAATTGTTCCTTGTGCTAAGTCCTTTCTACAATGTTTTTTCAGGACCCACCCAGAAGATGAACTTGTTCCAGTCGGTTACAAGTGCCTTGGACAACACTCTCGCTAGTGATCCAACAGCAGGTAGGATGCTAAAACAGGAAATGAAATCTTATAGCTGAAAATGTAAGTCTTTTTACCCTTTGTTTACCATCATTTAGTCTTTCAAAAGGTACACTGGCTTTTAAATAATTTTCATAGCCTTGTAAGACTATCTGTGTCAAATGCTGGACTATAATAGGATGCTTGACACTTGAAGTATTGTACTGTGATGTAGAAATTGAGCTCTTGCTCCTTGTTAGTGTGTTGCTGCATTTTGCCAAATGTTTAAGACTTGCACAAACAAGATGAAGCTAGCCAGCTGGGGTGTCAGGGATATCTTCAGATAGTAAACTGCATCCTCATAGTTGGTGCTACTCAAACAAAGGTAATTATGACGTTAGAAATGTTGCTTGATCAGTTCTCTGAGCCAAAGACTATCAGAGATCTGTAGGCGGGGCTAGTCATGTATGAGTACAGTCTGATGCTTTTCTTTTACTCTCTCATGTTGTGACTTTTTAAAAATGTGGACTGTTCTATTCTTGCTTGTTCTGCAGTCATCTTCGGGGAAGATGTTGCCTTCGGTGGAGTGTTCCGATGCACAGTCGGTCTGAGAGACAAATATGGTAAGATGATTCAATCCACTTCATTTTGTAAGTTCAAAGGCCTCCGCTGCTTTAAAAAAAAAGAAAGCAACCTGTTCTCCTGTCTGCTTCACATGATTCTGCCACTAGATGGCAGCAGAGGACTGTGAAGAATCTCAACGCCTCCTTTCCTCACAAGGTTGTATTACTGTTCACCTAGAGGACCAGAAGGATCTGTTTGCACCCATGTGTCCATTGTAGCAGGGTAGCCTTACAAACCTGATACAGAAAGCTGATCTAGCATGTCGACACTCGCTGCTGTGAGTTTATTTTGGAGTTAAAACCTTGCTTCAGTTTGAAATGGCGCATTTGAAATAGTTCAGGTTCACAGTATAGCTACAGTAACAACAGGAAAAGCACAGGTGTGTGAGGTCTGCATTAGGTCAGCCCTGGTGTTGTCGGCTTTCTGACCTGCATATGTTACTGGGACACTTAAATGTAGAGGAGCCATTGTTAATGTCATTAGTAGCACCTGTGCTTATCCTGCAGCGACAAGTAGAAATGTCAGCTGTGATAAAGGCCTTTAGCCATCGTTGTCGTGCTCATGTTCACTTTTTCTCTCTGAAAGACATTGTTAAAACACTATTTCAGCGCCACTGAGTTATCTTGTTAAGTGTGCCTTAATATGCCTCGTGTGTATGATTCATGGTTCCCATGGATTCCTGAAATCCCAAATTTGTGAATGTGAGAGGAAAAAATCAAGGTTGCAGGTTTTTGAAAATGAGTCATTGAAAGTGCTTGAATTTCCTGCAAGAATAGAACTGAATTTATTTTTGTTGCATTGTGTTCACACACTCAATCCTCTCTCTCTGTAAAGCCAGCCAGTTCTCATGCTAAAGATTCTCGATGTTGTAACAGTAATTAACCTTAATCAGTGATGATTGGAGTCTTTAAAGGGTAAATCAGCTGAATTACATGTGTCAGAAACTTCAATCTTTCCATTAGAGAGCACGACAGATATTATTTACTCATTACAGATCAGAATCGGCATCCGTGTCCGCTCACAATGAGCAGGACATAGCAGTGCAGGAATACCAAAGATATTTTTGAGGTCATTTCAAAAGCAGTGTTGCCATTACATTGTTTGTTCACCAGAGTGAGTTCATTTTTCAACTTTAAAATGTCCAACTCGTGCTCATAATTCTTTCAAGACTTCAGGAATCCTCATCATAAATGTTTTATGTCTTTCAGTCAAAAAAAAAAATTAATGTCAGCCAATATTTTGTTATGTTTTTCTAATCTCAACATTGTCCTGAAATATCCTTTACTGCTGAGGCTCACGGCACACACTTTGACTGTCATAGGAGGAGTGTTACTAATAACATTAACAGTGGCTCAGGTGTCCAATTAAGACATGACAGAATACACAACACCACAACATCAAAACTGAAGCCACTAACTGGAATTCAGCCGTCATTCATTTTATTATTTACACCTGCGCTTCTCCTACTAGAACGTGTCAAAATGCCTTCCATGAAAAAGACTTATTGGGATGTTTCTCGTGCAACTCGCTTTGTAGTTTGAACCCACAGAGAGCAGCGCATCTGCACTTTATTACATTAGTAATTTATGTTTCTACCCAGTATTAGTCAGTGAGGATTTTCCTTTCAAAAGAAGCTGGCAGCTCCAGTTTGATTCTGTAGCCGACAGTGAGACAATAAACATAAATCTCTACAGGGACAGAAATAACCAAAAACATGGCAATATCATTAAGTTGTTTTCTGTATAAAATAGACTATGGGCATGCCCAAGATTGATGCTGTGTAAAAGAAAAGTTGGTGGTTGTAACCAGTTTCCCTGAGATTTATTGAGAAATATGCAACTTTCTGATAAAAATGTTTTTTGTTTTTTTCAGTAAATCTGGAAACAACCAGTTTGCAATTTTTTTTTCTCTTTCTCCTGCAAATAGCGTTATGCAGCTCAATGTGTCCTGAGCTAAATTCAGGTGCAGAAACGGTACAGAAACTGTGCAATGACAGTACTTAATTGTTTTTCATGTGCATCCTGGTATGAAGTAGTATAAAATAATTAGATGTCAGTAGATTGCCTTTCCTGTTTAGAGTTCATTTTCAGTTTTTTCTTCTTCTTTTTTTTCTTTTTTTTTATAGCGAGGAGGCGCAAGTCCACCCTACAGTAGCTGGCTTTGCCTTTTGTTTTCATTGACGTCAGGAGTGTTGACCTTTGGAGGGGGATCATTATTTTCCATCTCATCCTTGTGTACAATGACGAGCGCAAAGCTGTTTTTATCCCTCTCACTCCTGAAAGGGATGGTACACACCTCTGCCACACACAGTCATTATACAGAACAGAGGTTAATGCAGGGCCGACACTATATGAATGGGTTTTTACGAAGCGGATGCATTCACCTCGGTGCTCCAGCTCTCCTGCAGCTGGGTGCTGGCTACTTCTGATGGCTGATTCTGTGAAAACAACAGCACACGTTGACCCTACGCTCTGACTAGCTCTGCCTCTCGCCTGTGTGTGTGTGTGTGTGTGTGTATCCTCTTTTCATCGTTGGTGTCAGACAGCACTGACTATAAAAGTTGTCTTTTTTTTTTGTCATGTCTGTCAACATGTATTCTAGACAACGATGCAGTCACACATTGTGTTATTGTAACATCATTCGGCTGTATTTTTCTTGTCATTAGTTGACTCACTACTCCGTGCTTTGATGACACACAGAAGCGCGCACACACACACACATACATTATTTGTCACATATGTCACTTTCACATGAAACTGCATATTTGAGGTTGGCTTCAGTCTGAGCGGCCAGGCACTAAATTTTGATCACTTAATTGTTCATTCCTCCAAGGGTTTGTGGCGCTGTGGTTGCTAATTGAACTTTGCGAGCGCACAGAGGAGGGCACATGAGGGCAGTTTCACAGTTGAGAAGCACACTTCCCAGCAAAACAGAAAAAGACTGGATTGGCAAATACACAAAGATGAGGGCAAAAATAACACTCTCAATCCAAATTTAGAGTCCCACTCTTGTGGCTCATTTTCAGATTATAGGGTGGAGAGTGGAAAATAGTTTTTTCTCTCTCTCTCTCTCTTTAGTTTTTACTCCGTGGGGGTTTTGTGTGCATCGCAGGCTTGGTTAGCTACAGCTGAAGAGGAGTCATCAGCTTGTCGCTTCATTTATTTTAGGACTGCATGGCATTTTAAGAGGGGGGTATTCTTTGCAATCTCATCACTCAAGTGTGTGCTGTGGGCTTCAGTATGTTATCAGAGCAACCCTGCTATTCCTCAGACACCCTCTACAATTGTGGCCAGTGGTCCCAAATAAATAAATAACTAAGTACTGTGGTCTGTTTGGTGATCCCAGCCTGAACCTTCTGAACAGTTAGCTCCTTCACCCAGTTACCTCTGGTCACCTTCCTCTATTAGTACTTCAGCTTCTTAGTCTTCTTTGTCCTCCTCTCTTTGACTGTCTCCACAGGTAAGGACCGAGTCTTCAACACTCCCCTTTGTGAGCAGGGGATTGTGGGATTTGGTATCGGTGTAGCTGTTGCTGGTGCCACAGCCATTGCTGAGATCCAGTTTGCTGACTACATTTATCCTGCTTTTGACCAGGTAATTAGGGCTGCAGCTAATGATTACCCCCATTTTCATCACAAACCATTTTGTATATAAAATGTCAAAAATATATATTATAATTTAATAACTGTTCAAGGTGACATCTTCAAATGTCTCATTTTTTCTAATCAGTGGTCCAAAATATTCAGTTTACCCTCATGTATGACAAAGAAAATTCTCACATTTAGGGGGCTGAAATCATCAAATATTTAGTGTTGTACCAAAAATAAATAAATAATTAAATAACTAAAACAATTATTGAGTTATCAAAATAATTTATTTCCTGTCAGTTAAATGGTTAATTGGCTAATTGTTGCAACTCAAAGGTCAATGACATAATGTCGCAGATGAATACAGTCTCACTGTAAGAGAAGATGAAGAAGTCCCTCAGTATGTTTACACTCGGCAGAGTAATTGTTGGAAATCAAAATGTCATTTATAGGCGTGTGTCCAGGAGGAACCTCTCTCATAGCAGCGGATCACATTCACTGGCACTCTGTAGGTGTTTGGTTGAAGGGACGGGTTGGAATGAAGGAAAGTACACTGACGTAACTCCTGAAACCGTCGGGATCAAAAAATCCCTCTCTGTGTTATAACTCAGGAAAAGCAGGATGCACATACATCATACAGAATCATCACAGCTTACTCATTCCAGTGATAGCTTCAGTTCATGCCCCAAAATCATCAAATTTAAAACCTTTTCTTCTCTATCAAGAAAAGAGACACAAATACGCAAATAAATCCCCTGGCCTTCACCTTGACTCCATGTTGCCATGGTACATCCTGTTTGCATCACCCAAAGCATGATGAAGACTGTATTAGCAAAAATCAAAACACATTAATCACAAATGGAAGTCGAGGTAAAGGGAAAATAACAGGCTTTACTTTAAAAACAGTATTAATACCTTTTTACTGTACGTCAGTACTAGACTAATATTCCATCTACCGAGTACCACTTGCGTACTTAATGATGACATATCTGAGCGGCTGAGCTATTTCTGAAAATATTCCAAGTGACACAAGTAAAAGCAACGACAGAATGCTCTGGCAGATGTTTAATTCATGTGTGAATTTACTGACTGTAGTTCGAAATCATGCTACTTACTATGATGCTGCACGATTCTAGAGCTAGGTTGTCCTCTTTATACTTACAAAGAGTGTGAACTGTAAAGTGTAATCATTGAACATAAACATCATGATAGAAGTCATCAAAATCAGTCTAAACACTAGAGAATATGAGTATATATTTTGTTTTGCATCCATGTGACTTTCCTAGTACTATGAAATAATAACCAGATATACATTTGCAGTTTTATTTGTGTACAAGTGATGAGGCACAAAATTCGGTATCTTCACTAGCTTTCCTGGCAATGACTGTCAGTGATTTTATTTATTTTCCTGACCTGTCTTCTGTCTTGTTTTTGTTGCATATTCTTTATTGCATGCAGGTGTTTAATAAACCGACTTCAAATTGTCCATTGTTTCATATTCTACATCCTAGCTCGGAAAAAATCTGTTAAACAAACGCAGCCCTTTTCCATGTCTTCCTCCTGTGAGTGTTTCCTCTGGAAGATTAATGTGGCATTAACAGGCCGAGCAGGACGGTGAACAGCCCTGCTGTTTCACCATGCATACATGTTGACACTAGTGTTATTCTGTATATTCTCTCCCTCCACAAGATGAATGTGAGTTCCTGCTACGTCAAGGTAACATAATATCGAATATGTGATAATAGAGCCAGTTTCTCAGTGACTCCTGCTGCGGCGTAGAGCAACAGTAGATTGAATCTGGTGGCGGGCTTTGAGTGGGCTCCTTTTCTCTCCTTCTGTGCTCTCACTTAAAGTGGTGCAGTCCAAACTGACCTGAGAGGGACATAAAAAGTGAATTAACAACCCACCTGAGTTTCAGGAAGGAAAACTTGGGACACCTTTTTGGAGGAAACTCAGTGTCAGAAACTGTAGAATTTAGGTTAAAGAAACCAGACGCTTGAGGTGATTTTGCTCGTTAAAAATAAAATGGGGCTTTTTAAAAGCTCTGAGAGCAATAACAGAAAGAAGGGTTCAGCGCATGAAGCTTAGACTGAGTGTCCACTGGTGTGGTCTTTATTCCTAAAAATGAAAGAAACAGAAAAAGAAAACGCTTTTTGAAAAATGAACTCACAACTGATTAAAACAGCCTAAACATAAAAAAAAAAAAAACTCTGGCCTTGCTGTTACAGCAGGTGTCCCATAAGGAACAGTACTATTTCATTTTCTTATGTCAGCTAATAATGTGTGGTTGTCTTAACCTGAATCATGTTGGTGTCTTTCCAGATAGTCAATGAAGCAGCCAAGTACCGCTACCGTTCTGGCAACTTGTTCGACTGCGGGAACCTCACTATCCGAGCTCCGTGGGGGTGTGTCGGCCACGGATCACTTTACCACTCTCAAAGCCCTGAGGCCTTTTTCGCCCACTGCCCTGGCATCAAGGTCAGCTTTGTAGTTTATTACAGATGCTGGTTGTGTCTCTGCAATTTTCCTGTGTCATGTCTCTATATGAAAGTATTCTGGCAGAACATCGAAATGTATAGACTGATCTCATTGGTGAAGCACAGTCATCGGTTCTGCCCTACAAGCAGAAACTACATTTGGTCAAAATTGTGGCATAGCCCAGATCAGACTTTCTGACATCCGTTTCACCATATAAAAGAATATTATGTCATTAAAATGTGTAATTTCCTTTCAAAACAGCTTTTCAAAGGCAGCATCTGCAGTTTGGCTGTGTAGTTAATGCACTCTGGTTTAGAAACCAGTTAACCATTTTGTTTATTCAGTTTGTTTTTCCTTAAGGCAGTCATGAAGATCAAAGATCTCATGAAAGAGAAGATCAAAAAACTGCAAAACTCATGCTAAAGTTAGCTAGCTGAGCAGATCTCAGTCGCCTATTTTTTGACTCTGGTGAATTTCATCTGATTTGGTGTTTAGGTTATCTTTAAATCACATACTTAAGAGTATTAAATCATAAATGAATGCAATGATATGATTTCAATACAAATATTAAGAGAGCAGTGTGAAGGATTTAGTTGCATCTAGAGCCAGTGTTAAGTTTGTCCGTTCCAGGCAACTGTAGAAACATGGCTGATTCCGTGGAAGAAAACCCACGGAGCGGCGAGTCTTATTTTCTGATTTTACACAAATTAAAACATAGTTATGCATATTGTATTTGATTTCTTCCATATTCTGTAAATACACCCTCACAAATACAGACACACTGGACCTTTAATATTCTTCAGACAGACAGAAAGTTCCCGAAACACAGAAACACTTGTGACAGTGAATAAGGAAAGCTGTCAGGCACACATGTTGACCCTGCTGTCCTGCAGAGCAATATGTGAAGACTATCCAAAGGCAGACTCCAGTATCTGCTTTTTCAGGCATTGTTCGGATTCTGTGGCAGTGATTTCTTGGAGATAAAATAATCAGACTAAAAAGACAAAAAAATGAAAGCATTGCAACCTTTCCATCTGTTTTCCAGTTTGCCATTCAGCCTGAAAACTTAAAACCTTTTTTTTTTTTTCTTCAAGTTCACTGCTTCTGTAGTTACTATCAAGTCATCACAGCTCAGGCTTCCCCCTTAAATTTTATGAATCGTATTTGTTACAATGCCTCAGGTGTATTATAAAGTGGCTTTTTTTTTTTTTATTCCCCTGCAACATTATCCACAAAACAATGCAAGTAAAAAAGCTTTACAAGGCTAGTGTTTCAAGCATGAACCGGGGCCACTTAAAGCATCTTAAATAAAACCCGCTCGAGCCATAATGTAGAAGCATACCACAGGTTGGAGAAATGTAAATTTTAGTCCGATAGGACTGGAGGAGATGAGATAGCGGGGAGGTGAAGAGAGAGTTGGTTAGAGGAAACCCAAAGATTACTATTATTAATACTATTAACCTATTTAATCTTGCCTCCCAAAAAATGTGCTTTTGCGCTATATGAACAAAAAAGCAACATTTCTTACCTGCTGACATAACTCTAACATTCTCTGCCCCACATACCATCATTGTGTGTATATACATCAAAAACAAAGGCTTTAGCTGAGATATTTGAACCTAGAAGCTTTACTGAGGCAGGTGGTGAAGTAGTTTTAACTACGTTTATCACAAGTGTCCTCAACTCAGTCATCCCCTTAAAGGTCCTTGCAAATATTGAAGGCGAGACAGGCTGGTGTTAATAATTATTTACAATTAAACCTTTTTAAAGAACATTTTGGCCACGCATACTGCAACTCAAAAATCACCAAGTGGCGGCAAATTCAACTTTATTCAAATTTCCTCTGACACACGGGAGCGATAACTTACGATAATCAATCACATTTGTTTTCTGTTTTCTACTACAACTCAACTGAGTAAAAGTGCTTGAAACAAACTGGAGGAATCACCAATCGCCACGTTCAACAGCTTCCCCATTCAACATGATAAAAACATAACAACCTTGAAGGGCACTTGAATAAGAGGAAAGGAGGCAGTTCATTGAAGTGAAATTAATGAACACGCAAACACAAAAAACATTCTAGTCATATGAGTTTAGTGAGGAGCCAAACCGTTCTCTCAGACAGTCAGTGAATTGATTTAAAGTAGATTAAACATTAAAAGTAAAGTATCATCATCGCAGCTTCTCATATGCCCAGACTGGGGAAAGACTGTATTGTTTACATTTACAGTTTATCCGCTGTTAGTGACTCCCCCAGAGCAATAAACATGTTGTCTCCCTGCAAAGGTCAGACTGATGAATGTTAATCTTTGTTTAAACAATCGGCGCTGTAAACTCCATCTGAGGGTCGGTCCCAACACACAGCCTGACAGGCTTGAGTCAGCTTTGGCCCGGTGTTGTCATGATACTCCAATACTGACCTAAATACCATTAAGAGATATAATATCTGACACAATTAAAATGCCACAGAGAAGAAGAGATGAGAAACATCAGCTTGCAGATGAAATGAAATACAGTTAAACTGGATCCAGTTCAAGACATCGGACAGAGATGTGATCACGAGTTCAAATATAAAATATTATAACATTTAGAACTGGATATGTTTCAGTAGTGGTGAAAGTTGTCTTGACCTCGTCTAATACAGTGTGTCCTGTGTTCCTCAGGTTGTAATACCTCGTGGTCCAGTGCAAGCCAAGGGGCTGCTCCTCTCCTGCATCGCTGACAAGAACCCCTGCATATTCTTTGAGCCCAAGATCCTGTACAGAGCAGCAGGTGAGCTGGACTCTACCTCACTCTAAATCTGAAATCGACACATGATGAGCACTCGTTGGGTTTGTCCTTTTCCCCTCTGATGTTTATCTTCCTCCACCATCGTGCCTCGCTGGCCCTCGATCTGTTTGCCTGCTCACTTTTCTTGGAAGCGAATGTTCTCCCTTGTAGAGGTGTGAGGCAAGACAAAGCAGCAATATGCCTGACTGCAAGCAATGTGAAATCAGCAGGACCACAAGTGTGAAACAGACCGTCTAAATGGGCTGTGAAGTGTTGACAGTACCAAGCTGAATCCTCTCTCTCTCTCTCTCTCACTCTCTCCCTTCCCTGTGTGGAGGGACGATCATCAGTTTGAAGCGTAGTTAAATTTAAGGCCAACAAGGCTTTGGGCAGGCTGCCGTGCGAAAAGGTGTCCAGCAAAGCTGTAAGAAACTCTTCAACAGTCGTCGACAGCTGTTGCAAAACAGTGCTGCCTTGGCTGCACGATAATGGCAATATTCATGATTGAAACAGCGTCAGAGGCTCGAAGATGATGTTTGAGCTCATTACAGTAATGAAAGACAAAGCCGGAACAGATTGGTACTATCAGCCTTAATGCAAAGCCATTCATTTTCACAAGCTTTGTTGGTGTTTTACTTTTATAAGAGCCAGATGAGATTGTGAAATACTACGGCCCACTGCTGAGAGTGTTTCTGGTGCTGGGTTAGTGACGACTGTCAGAAACATTTCTAATGTTGCAGCATCGGCCAAAAGGAATGACTCCAATCATCACACCTCTCTTACTGTTTCTTTTTTCGATTAAAGGTCGATTTATTTTATTTTCTTATTTGCACGTCTTTATAATAAAAAATAAGAAGCTTGGTGACGTAGTGACTCCTCCAAAAAAATCAATTAAAACTACTGTAGCAGCAGAGCTAACGTGCTAGTGAGTGACTGATATTCACAATAGTATCTCAAGCTTCTTTCTATTGTTCCTGTGCTGTGCTGTTCACTCGCCCCTGGTGTTTTCTTGTCATCATTCAATGAAGAGTTTCATTAAAGTGGGACCTGCGAGAATCCTCTGAAAGCATCGAGTCCTTTGACGAATCGATTTTGCTGCAAACATTCTGCTTTTCAAATGCCACTGTGACTAAGCCTGTACACCTATAGACTGCTAATGATGATTAATGTGCTAGTGTAAAGCTTACACTCATTATTATTGATGTCTTGTATACCTCACAGCTGCGGAGGCCTAATAATCTATCAAAACTGAGTATGACTCAGTGGCTGTGAATGAACCGACTGACGTTTGATTGGTCCCATTCGTTCGCTAAGCTCTGCTCTCCTGAGTTACTGTTTTGGCATCTGTCGAGCTTTATGTCCTTTGCACTGCACTTTGCAGTGATAACAGTGGCAGATTTAACATGGAAATTTGCTGGAATATTTGTCTTTGTCCATCTCCAGCTGACTTTTGAATGTTTCCATCTGACAGATTTGAAGACAAGAACCCTGTGAAAGAGTCTTGAATGTGTACTACATGATATAATGCTAAAAAACTGGGCTAAAGCTATTTGTCCAAGTCATGATGTCCGCCTTTTCATCAGTTGCTGATCCATCTTTTTCTTTTTGGTGTGTGGACTGCTATCATTACTCTCAAGTCTAATATAACGTTAGTTGCACCTCGGCTCACACATGGACATATCCACAAAACAGTGCGCTGGACAGATTTTTTTCAAGTATCCTTTAACTTTACAGAATAACATAGAAAGCTAATAACATGTTCATTGCCTTTGGACTTAATGTTGAACGCCACTGTACAAACTTTACTGCTAGTTAGCCAGACGTGCTAACATTTGCATCCTATATTAGAGCTTAATGACAAAGTTTAATCCATTCATGTTTGTTCTTGTTTTGTTTTTTTTTAGAATTTTGAAAGACCACAAAACAGACGCCAAGCTCTAGAGATACCAAGTATTGCTTCAGCATGTGGAGAAATACAAAGTTTGACAGGACTGCGACATGCCAAGTTATAGTTTCTGAATTATGATAGGCCAGTTTCTGTTCACGGGAGAGGTTTAACACAAGGTCAATTGGAAAAATGTATTGCACTGTGTCACCGTGTATGAAATATGATGTGGATCACCAGGGCTGCCAAGAGCAGGTGTGTGTTCTTGGCGGCGTGTTTGTTTGCATTGATGATCAGTTGCGATGGATCTTGTCTATTAGCCCCTGAGGAAGCGATGATATGGTACATCAGCAATATGCTGTATATAAAAGTGTATTTAAGGTCTTGCTTGTCATGTTATTTTGTTTAGCATTTCCAGATGGACTGAAGCCAAGATATGACATGCTATGGATCAGTCAGTGTGGCTGTTGAGACAAGCGTTGCTTTAGGCTTTCTCGTTCTCTGTCAAAATGATAGACAGGCTAGTAAAAATTGTGTCGATATGTTTTTTATATATTTTATATATATAATTTACATGTTTTAATGTTACAGAGACGTATAGCTCTTTTAATAGCTTGCAATCTTCAAAAAAATCTCACCTTAATCAAACTCAAATCAAACATTTAATACTCAGAACTTAAAGATTCTGCATTTATAAGGGGATGGAGAGTGAAGATGAACAGAGAGCCTGACCATGCGGTCACTTTCATGTCAATAACACATGAAGCAGATGAATGATAAATGTTATCAGTATTACAGGCTCGTCTTTCTTCACCTCATTCATCAACCACATCTCAGTAATCGGGCTTTCTAAAGAAATTTCAGACGCACAGCCGCTGTGACATTTTGAGATAGCTAAGTCATGTAGGAATATAACTCACCATTGCGATGGTTAAAGCCAGCTTTGGAACTAGTCATGCATGTGCACGCTTGCCACCAATCTGAGGTGGTCTTCATGTGGTTATTGATCGCTCTTGGTGTTAATCTGTCAAAATGACCAATGGCCTTCAGATTGTCAGCCGACCCACCATATGGTTTTGTCGAGCTTAAACGGGCGCATCACTTCCAGCCACTTTTCTGTTTTGACAGCTGTGTGATCAATCACTCTCTCACACAATACTTAGATCTGGTAGCGTTTCATTATTTTTGATATCTTAAAGGGGCAGCGCTCTCAATTGCCAGGTCAATATGCCTCTAATGATCTCTGTCTGGATGATGAAGTCATATTTTTTTTAATTGTAGCCGCCCCTCTTAGGATACAAACCACCATTTGTCTCATCGAGGCCATACTGCTTCGTGGGGCCTGAGATTCCACTTATTAAACCATAACCTAGTTTTCATAATTCAATTTTAACGTTCTGCAAAATGCTATTATTCCACTCAAACGGCCTATTTTCTGTCTCGTCTGGAAGCCGAAACCAGGAGTTGCACATGATTCACCAGAGCCCTTCATGTTGTTTTCACATATTGTGTCGTAAGGATGGGCAATTTTTCTTTCCTTTATGGCTTGAAAGGATCATGGAAGTCATTCAAGGTTTCCAGAAAGGTTTCAAACGCAGCGTCTCCCCAGAGTATAATTACTCTGCCTAATTGTAATTTTTACTTCATGCGTTGCCATGTAGGAATGCTTTTTGCAGTTCGGTTCCCCCAGAATCAACTCACACTTTGAATCTTAATCACCATTACAGCTTTGGCTGCAAAACACGCAAAGATAGTTAAAACAGTATATGTTGTGTCTGGACAGTATAAATATTGCTAATAAGCAGTGTGTTTAAAAGTGATGGCAGTTTGACTTTATGATAAGTTTTTGCATTGTAATGATTTCCATGACCATACTTGAGCTTTCCAAGACACCATTAACTATTATTCAAACCATACACTTACATGCACTTTGTCTTGGACTTTGGTTCAAAGAGAGACTGACTGCAAGGCACCCCCCTTTTTGGACTGACGTCCCATTTATGTGGCCCCTTTTTCTGATTGATATCCCATCCCATCCCATCAATGTTTTGTTGTCAAGATTAATCATGGTTATGGGCTTGTAGCTGGCAAAATATATCATTATGTCATGTATTAGATTGTGCTGATAAAAGCACACTGTGTCTCTGGTGAGAGATGAGGTTTTGGAAAAAGCCCCAAGAAGCATTTGAAATGAGCCAGATAAAATGTTCAAGAGAAGAATTAGTGTTCTTTGACAGTCTTGTCATCTCATCATGTGTCATCTAGTCTATCATTTAGAGGTCCGGTCAGTCTCGCAGTATCGCACGATACTGAACCACAGGGTGCACTGTGAAATGATTAATGAATGTGTTCAGAACCGGCCCTCGTTTATTTTGCGTGAGCTTGCATGTAATGTGTTTGCACGTAAGCACTGATATTAATGTGTTCTTGAATGTGTGTGTTTCCGCAGCGGAGCAGGTTCCCGTGGAGGCCTACACCATCCCACTCTCACAGGCCGAGATCCTACAGGAAGGAAGTGATGTCACCCTGGTTGCCTGGGGGACACAGGTAGGTGATCCTGTTCGTCAATGACAGAATCTCAGTGGGTGACCTGAGCAGTTGTCACCTATCTTTGGATCATTTTCCACGGCCGGGGGGGGGGGGGAAGGCGCATCGTGTCATCATCCCTAAATGATGTTTAAAGCCACAGACGCAAGTAGTGGATTAACTTCAAGTCTAATACAAGCCCCCTCTGTCCCAGCAGGGTGTCTGTCTGTGGCTGTATCTGCCCAGACATCTCCACAACACTACATGTCTGCCGTACACCTTCTATTGTTGCCTTTCTTTTCATCCTGGAGATTTTATTTTCTACAGCTTTGCATCAAGGTGCCCGTAACTCGCCGGGAGTCATCCCCGACTTTGATTGTACCCAGCCACTTTAACAGGCTTATCCAGGCCAAAATGTACCTGGAGCACGGGAGGGGGGTCCGAGGGCATTGAAGGAAAACGTCTCCATTAAAGCCGGTATTATTATTGAAGGGTGGACAGAGAAGAACAAGGATCCAGGAAAGCAGTGGAAAGCATGGCTCTCCTTTCCCACCTCATTACGGCCCTCATCTGTCAGGCCTGTGCAGATGAGAGTAAAGAAAACAACTCGCACAGAGTGGTGAAAGGATGAGTGCCCAGTCCTCATTTCTGATCACCCAAACAGTGCAGCGTTTTTCCCCCCCATTCTTAAAAGCCCCTCTGTTAATGTTTCCTTACTCAAAAGGATCCACTTTATCAGCTGAAAATAATGTAATAGCAGCATCTTTCCACAATAAATATCTAAAGTTGAAGTTGTTTGTTAGCTTGAGGCCAAAACCTGTATCTTTCAATCTGGCTTGACTGTTGACAGCTCTTCTAGTTGTGATGATTCAGATTTATCACAGCAATTATTTAGAAGAAGCCAACAATGCCTGCCAGTAAACATGGACTCAGTGAACTCAGTACTTTCTTACACAAATGATGAATTAATGGGAATAACTTGCACACCATGTTTGAGGCTTAAATGGCTGTTTTCAACTTTCTGTTTATTAGACACTGATCTGTGGGGGGCTGAGTGTCCTTCTGCAGAACATATAATAAAACCAGTGCCTTTATTATTGAATTACTGATTATAAATACCAGTTTGAACAGTGAGTTCTGACTTTAAGGGTAGATGTGTAATATCGTAGGACTGTGAACCAATTCTCATAAATCACACATTGTGTGATTCTTTTTTTTTTTATCGTTTTATTTAAGCAACTAATCCAAAACAAATGTATCCAAACTGAAAAATCTTTCTTCTCTCTGTACTGTGTTGCATGTTATTGATGCACTTACATGATTCGATAACAGCTCTGGAATTAGAGATTCTCAGATTAATACTAGAACCACGCTGCATGTATTCCAATAAATATTGCACTTAAAAATGTACATGTTGTCAATCACCTCAGATTTTTTTTTAGTGTAAGCCTGGCCAAACTGCATTATCTTTTATTATCTTTATCTTTTATACTACTAGATTTAAAAGTATTTCTTCTTTTTCTGTTCAGATCCATGTGATGAGGGAGGTGGCCAACATGGCTCAAGAGAAACTGGGAGTGTCCTGCGAGCTCATCGATCTACAGACCATCCTGCCCTGGGATGTTGAAACCGTTTGTAAGGTAACTGAGACGCGTGCATAGAAACATAATCACAGCAGTCTGCGCAAAACACAACTCAAATCTCAAGTAAAGAAAATCTCACACCCATTCTCTATCTAGACTTTCTTTTACTTTTGTGATGCTTCGTTCTGGTGCCGGTTGACTAATAATCTAAAATTAGTTTTGTCTCATAGTCTGTTTATATCTTCCTTCATCTTTGGTCACAGTCTGTGTGTAGCCATGCTTTGCATTCCCATGTGATTACACTTCCATAGATCATCATTTGGCAGAAATAATGTTGTCATTTGCTGCTGTTGTTCATTAGAATCATCCTCCTTCTGTAGAAGTGTTTATTGTGGTGCAGGGGAAATGTCCCTCTGGACTGTGTGGTCTTGGTACTTGATAAACAGGATTCCTTCCACAGCTGGTAAGACCCGACTACTAAATGATGTTGCCCCAGACTTACGCAGGCTGTGGTACTCACCAAAACACAATGTTTCATTTGGGGAGGGCTTTGAGAAAGGAGTCGATTTCTATCTTTATTTATTTTGAAGCAGCATGACCCAGTTTGGGGAATAGAGGCACAGAAAGATTATTATTAATGTCAGTAGACTAAACCAGCAGGGGAGCAACAGGAGAGAGTGTGATGTTTTGAAATGTAAAGTAAGGGGTGTGTGTGTGCATCTCCTCCACTCTCATGATGCTGCTTTTTCAACAGCACTCTGTGTGTGTGTGTGTGTGTGTGTGTGTGTGTGTGTGTGTGTGTGTGTGTGTGTGTGTGTGTGTGTGTGTGTGTGTGTGTGTGTGTGTGTGTGTGTGTGTGACAAACTGTCTTCTTGTGTCAGCATGGACTGCTTTTTGCAGCGAAATCACCGGATACATTTTAATTTTTCTTATTTATTATCCAATTTTTCATGCTCCTCTGGCGAAACATACGACTTTGTCAGTGAGCACCATGCCGCTCCTGCTGCCAAGCAAATCTTATAACCAACAGTTAGGGCACAGGATGAAATTGCGGTAGGAGGGTAGTAATTTAATAGGGAGTCAGTTGGAACTGATGGCAGAGACTGTAGTATTGTGCTGGCACTGAAGGACCTGCAGCTCAAAGTGAGCTGTAGTCAGTTACAGATTGTTTGTTCAAAGAGAGGACTTGTCAAGAAAATGTGGTAATTTTTTATTTTTTTGAAACAGTGCCCCGTTAAAACGACTGCCATGAAATTGAATAGAGTGTTTATGTGCTGCTTAGTGGGCCTAATGCCAGGTCTGCCACCTCGAGCTTGTCAACAACATCTTTCCTTGTCATTTCCTCCAACCAAATACCCGCTCGAATGTCTCATGATTTAGAAGAACCCATAAACCATTTTTCCCACAATCCCCAAATGCACACACACACCCATGCACACACAGATCCTGTTACCTCTTTCATATTTAGCAGTGAAGTCACTGTTGCATTACACTGATACACTCGTATCCCCTGAGTGCTTTTGTTTCCTCCACTGAAACCATTTTTTTTCCTGTTGAGTTCTGCTGGCTGAGTGCAGGGAGAGCCTTTTAATCAAACTATTATCAAATTAATTCCGACCAAATCATGACTCTTATCACTCAGACAAATTCACAGGAATGTACATCTGTTATCTTTTGAATTAATCTGAGGGGCTTTGGCAAATATCCAAATGTGTGTTAGTCAGAATCAAAACAAGTGTGAGTGCTAAGGAGCTGTGGAGCTTACAAAAGACTTGATCAGATTAAATAAAAGGTGATGGAGTCAGCACTGGTTTGATGCACAAAGCTTCAATTCTTGTCCTGTTCCTCTGATGCACAAACAGTGCTGAAGGTACACATATTATTGATTATTTGTATAAATGCTAAAAATATCTATATATTCTCAAAATTGAATATTACCTGATTTTTTTTTTTTTTTTTTATTTTTTTGAATCTTCTCTCTCTTTTAGATTATTAATGTAAATTGAATATCTTTGTCTTTTAGACTGTTGGTTGGATGAAACCAACAAATTGAAGACACCTTGGTCTCCAGAAATTGTGATGGGCATTACTGACTAATTTCTGATAAGTTTATGGAACAAAGAATGAATCGGTTTGATAAAATAATTGATGGATCAAATCATTTAGCCGCAGCCTTCGAATAAGTACAGTCAGCTTCCTGCAAACTTCAGTTCAACGCAGTTCTTTGCAGCCATGCACATTCCGAGAGTTTAATTTTGGCTTAATTGTGCAAAATTATTGTTTGAATCTCCTTGAAAATTTAAATTTCCTCCTAAATCCATGAAGGTTAACGCTGACTTGTCTGCAACAATGAAGAGAATGGACACAAATGCATAAATGAGAAACGCTGCCCTTGGTGTCCTCAATAACCCTGCACAGTGGTGCCCTAACTACTGGGTGCTGCACAGCTGCTCTGGGCTGGCACGACATCTAGATGGTTCTGCGGCTGCAGCTCTGCTGACGCTCAGACATTAAGAGTTTCGTCACACACCAACCCACCCATACAGAACTAGTTTAAGTGGATCATCTAAATAAAGCACCGTTTTCGGGTGGCCAGTAATGATTATTTTCATTATAGATTAATGTGTCATTATTTCTATGATGATAGTGCAACGCAGTGGTGAAAAAGTTGCATTGCAAGTTTGAAGAGCCTGAGGTGATGTTTTCAGATTGCTTGTTTTGTCTGACCAACAGTTCAAAACCCAAAAATATTCAATTTATAATGATAAGATATGGAGAAAAGATAAATGCAAATCCTCACAGAAGCAGGAAAAAGTGAAAACGATCCTGATGATGATGAACTAACATTAAGGCAGAAGCCTCATTCATGTAGCTTGTCTGTGAGTCACATGCAGTCTCCTGTCAGGCTCTTTCTATTTTATTTTTTTAGAATGCTTCATCTTCTATCTACGATAGCAGTAACTCTTGATGATTCAGTCCACGATGTGTTTCTGGGAAGAAGACCCTTTTGACACTCATGAATTTATTTCCTCAGTGGTAACAACAAACTCTACACGGTCCTGTAGATTACACTGCACTAATGAAGCATTTTTAGGGCTGACTTATGTGCTATAAATGAACTTGTAGACACTCACTAGCCTTGCAACATTTAGGCTACAAACAATCCATGATGCAGCTCTTGTGTTCTGAATAATACATAATTGACTAGTCTTGAAATACAACACAACCCTGCTTTATCAAGCATAATTTTCAGGAAAAGTTGTCTACTGTTGGGCAAATGTGGTACTTTTAGAATGTGGCCATCACCCTTCAGCATCATGTTTTTTTCCCATATGTGTGCACATGCTCACAATGCATAGATACTAATACAAAAAAGACTGATCAAGTAAGTGTCCAATTAATTTCAAATCCAAATTTCAATCCAAATTTTTTTTTTTGGTTTAGTAAATAAATGGTTAAGAGTTGGAGTCTTTTGTAAAGGTTGTTATCTTCTAATGAATAGACTTTTGGGACCAGTGCTATTCTTAGCTTTGTAGAGGGAGTATCCAAGACAGTGTGTCAACTTCTTAATTCAAAAGATTGCACACCTGGTGTCCAGCTTTTCCGGCATGCACACATCTCTGTAAAGCTGGCCTTTTGTACCGCTTATTAACTCGCCGTCAGATGCGGTGAGTGTGCAGACAGTGAGATAGGCCGCAGACGCACATCCGGCTGCTGGCAGCCAATTAAAATTTCCTGTGAGTCACATTTACCTCGCATATCTCTCGGTCAAGTATGTGTGTTTGTGTGTGTGTGTTTTGTGTGGTGAGCTGATTTATATGTAGCCCGCGTTGTTTTTGACCGTGGACGTATAAAATACATGAAAAATGATGTGTCTTTCAGCCTGAGAGATCATTAAGGCAGCACTCTGGAGGAACATGCCATCTTTCTGTTTCCTGAGGGATCCATTCTGGCAGCCACCAGCTATACTTGGATCTAAATATATTCAGCCCTCTCGTTGACAAAGGGAATCATGGGCAGAAATTGCTGTAAACGTAGAGAAAAAGTGAGTGTATTTTATTTTGTTCCCGCTGTCCAGAGCGGTCCAGTAAATGTAATAGTTGTTCTTTAAGGGATAAACAAAATGGCTGGTTTACCTCTGCCAGACCAATGGCTCAGATGATGTGGAAAGTCTCCCTGTCGTGCTTGGTCAGAGTATGTGTGGAGATGCAGAGAGGCTCATACGTGCTGAATAAGATCATTTTGATTTCATACTGAGTGGTCTACTGAATGCCTGTTCTTCAGATGTCCAGTTGTCCAGCCAATACATTTGTCTGTTCTTACATGGATCTACATTTGTTTGACTTGGCTTTGAGCTGGCCAGTCAGCAGTATAACAAGGAAAGAACTCTGCTGTCATTATTGCATTAGTCAATCATTGCTGATTCAGCCTCATTCTCAGGTTTTCCAGATCCGGCCAGCAAAGAATCAGAGTGACTCGCCAAAGCCAGTCCGTAACACAGTCAACAGTTCTTTAACCATTATTGGAGACAATACTTCCCACAGCACCATACCCAGGTCCTGTTGGACGGGAGGTTGCCAAGATGAAGTCGCAAGGCCCCGAAGGAGGTCGACTTTTACCGTCATGTCAAATTTTAGTCAAATTGGATTGTTTGCCTTTATTCCTCCCAGTCACTTTCAGAAAGTCACAAACAGATTTGAGTGTGACACATAAGTCATTAGATTTAATTCAAATAAACCCATATAACATAGATGAGGTGACAGTTGACCCTTCTCCAATTGTTTCTGCTGCCTTTCTTGGGTTTCAGCTAACAGGTAAGTCAGATTTGGCATTGTGGCGAGTCAGGCAGCTGCTTTTTACAGCCTTATCTTTGTTGGTAATTTTATCATTAACGCTGTAGAACCCAAAGTATTTCCACATGCTGCCTCTCAGATGCTTCTGTGTCGTGATTATTCGGTCAGCACAGCTTTGCTCGCTTGCGTCGTCCTCCATTTTCATTTATTAGCTCACTTTACTGATGGGTCCACAGGGCCTGCAATAGGTCAGGCTGTGAATTTTAAGAGCCTCTGTTGCACCACAAGGCAAAGTACTTGTATACTTATAAATGTCTGTTTATAGATGGTACATTTTCAATATTTAAGTTTTTTTTTCCTGTTCTTGAACAAAAGTTTGAATTTTGATTCAGACTGGACAGACCTTATCCCACATGATGATGTGTTATATTGCTGAATGCAAGAGAAACACGTCTGTACCAACTTTTAAAATAGAGAGTTGAAAGTTTTCTTCTTTTTCTGATTGCAGTTACACATGAGTAAAAGGGTTAAAGTTCAAAGTTGTAGTGGACCAAGAGGCTGTGACTGTAAGGAGTGGTAATATCTTCTGGGGGAAAAAGCTGTTATAGTAGCCTCTGTTGTGTTGATATCTCTTAGTTACTCACTGTAACTCACTGCCTGTTGTTTTTCTTCTTGTCTTATTATCTCTGCCTTTCTCACTCTCAATATTATTGGACTCATCCCACATATTTTTTTTTGTTCATTTCAACCAGAGGGAGTGAGTTAGTCAGGGCATGTCCTCTTAACAAGTCTGTGCTAGCCTGAGTTTGCACGTCCCTTTCTGCTCCTATAAAAGTCATCCATCCATCCATCCAAAACATGTCTGTTGAGTATTAAACACTTATCTCAAGGTGGATGTAAAAACATCTTTTTTCCCCTTCATGAATACAGGCTGTTGTCAGTTTGAACTCGTGTCATGTCCAGCATTATTCACATATCAGCTGTCCACCTCTAGGCTTAGTGTGTGTGGCCTTGTTTACCCCTGGCAGTCATATGTGTCATATATGTGTAGAATTTTGTGAGGTATCTAGACCTTTCATGATGACTTCTCATGCAAAGAAGTTGAAAATTTTGACTTCATGCTTTTAAAATCACTGTATAATTGGATCTGTTTTCAATTACATTCTATTGGTGACAACAGCGACTGTCCCCGAAGCAATGAGTGGCGCAAAAGCACAGACCGACTCTATGTTCAGAACACTGTGGCTACGTGACATCCATGTCCCACAGCGCAACCATGAACATGTGGCTGCAAACACAAACAGAAAGTTCTACAAGGACACCAACTTTCTGAATTTGCTATTTCTGACACAGAAGCATCATCGTATTCAAACTGTATTCATAGTAGTTAAGTATAATGCATATAGGTCATGTCCTCATGACCCCAAAATCATTTAAAAAGCATTACCAAGCTTAATATTTATAGAGCTGCTTTACTTGTGTGCTGCAGCTATTGTTCAAACCTGTCAGAGTTTTGACAAGTCAAAGCGGTTTGTGGAAAATCGCGCCAAAGTACTCGTCATTATATTTTTGATATTGCCGCATATGGATATTTGGGAGCAGTGCCGACTCTGATGCTATGCTCTCAGGACTTGAGATGGCCTGTAGGTCCCTGATGTGCCTGGTAATAGTTTTCTCCAGCTCATTGTCTTCTCTTAAATTTGTGTGTAAACTTCCTCCCTCAATAGATGTGTCTCTTGGCCTGCGCTGCAGCTGAAGTCTCTGTGACTGCAGCGCTGCCCTGGATCTCAGCCCTCGTAGTGATGCAACCAATTTGGCTGAACCTGTTCAACCCTCAAAAACACATGCAGGAGGAGTCACTTAAGGACTTGCCGTGCACAAGTGCACCAATATCTGAAGTCTTACAACATATTAATACATATCTGGCAGAGTCGCAAACAAAAGCACAATTTAATGGGTGGTTGATTAAGCAGGTAGCGATACAGGGAGGGGGACTGTCTTAGGAGGAATGTGCAACAGCATCTGTTTAGATTCTTGGAAGTGATGCAGGTTCTGAGTGCTCTGGCGTCTGTTGACTCACTGTACAGATAAGACCTCCTTATCAAGGCTCTGCCTACCTTCTTACTTAATGGTTTCATGTTGCAATGTGTGTCCAGAGCCAAAGAAGGCAGGTAAATACAGTGTGTGTGGAAGAAGGCGGGGGCGAGGCAGGACACAGTGCGCTCAGATATGTTTGTTTGTCGTGTGCTGATGTGGAAAAAGCCATGAAAGCAAATGGACTGAGGGAGCCACCAGTGATTTCTGCTCAGCGTCAAGTACAACATGTTGTTCTAGTCGTGACGGCTGTGGTTGTTATTGTTTTTAATACCCCCTTTCATAATTATACAGGGTGAATGATCTGTCATTTGAAGTCACCATGAAAAGACTTCAGCAGAGCAGTGCGCCATTGACTGGTGGAAAATGTTCCAAAATTGCTACCGCACGTTAATATGGAACATAATCGTTAAAAAAATGATACCTTAAACAAAGTATTTAATGATCTATATTTATGCTAAACTGATCTGGGCTTCCTCAGATGGAAACAATGTCTTGATAGTGAACAAAAACAGACTCTGAAGTGGTTTCTTTGCTTTAAACCTTTAAACCATAACTTAAATATGTATGGCTAATAAAGTCTGGCTGCTGCTTGCAGTGGGGAAAAGCAAACAAGCAATATCAATGCACTGAGTTTTACCCCCAACCACTCTCTTCTCAACCACCTCTAAATATGTTTTGGAAAATTTGATCTAATATCGAAATGTTGGAGTGTCAAAATTATTGTGGTTAAGTGAGCTTTCAATTGAACTGATCAGTTTTCCTCATGCAGAAAGAAATAGCCAGCGTCTATTTTTCACATTTCCCCAATTTTGACACAGGATTTTTCTGCCACATCTGGCAATAGCGTTTTTTAATAACTCCCTAATAAAAAATCAAGAGTTTTGCTCCATTCAAAAGGGTCCCTGAGCTCAGTTACAGAGTAAATGATGATGATGTCAGCTTATTAATGATTCCACAACTTGAAGCATTTAGTTTTTGTCAGGTGGTCAGTGGAAAAAAAAAATGAACCAATATATTTTGTTTAGATTTTGATTGTGCAGAAGCCAGAGAAAAGTGACAAATTTATATTTTTTAAAAGGGTTGGACATGTTCCCTATCCTACCACTTAAGAAGTCTGCTTTGACATCCTCCACTCGCAGCAGCCTCATTATTCTTGTGTTTCAGCTATAATCATGTTGAGTTATGAAAACGTATGGAGAACGTCCAATGAAGCCAGGTTTCTGAACGGTCGCGTGGAAATTTGTTGAAACAAGTCTGCTGGCAAATGCCGGTTCAGAGCACGCTTACTTGATCCTATTTTTCCTGTTGGATGTGAACATGGTGCAGCAGGTTTTATTTAATGTCACCACACTGGTGATGCTGAAACCAAACTGTAAAACCCTGATTGTACCCCCCTCCAGAGGAGATGCATCTCTTCTCTGCAGTGGCTGTTTAAACCTTCTCATCCTTGTTCTAGCAGCAGCTGCCTACGAGTTCTGCATTACCATACTTAAGAACATACAGTAGAAAGGATAGCCTTGAGCTTGTCATTTTGATAATGTAGAACATTCGGCTACTAACAGGTGGCCTCCAGATGATGAGCACAGGACCTTCTCCTGTGTGTAGGACCAGTCCTATTGTCAAGACGGACTTGTTTCCATTGTTTTTTAGAATAGTGTTATTCAAATAAGAGCAAAGCTATAGGAAAAAATGATCTGCAACACCATCTGGACAGTAGTAATGGCACATATTGTAAGCAGTGTGGGCTAAAGAGCCTCAGTGAAATTGTAACCATATGAGTTTCTGATATTCCCTAAATTGTATTCAAACTTTATGTGTTCTTTGCAATAATTATGGTAATAAGCAATCCCTAATATGAAAGCAATAAAAACATACAAATGACAGAATAAATCATCGCTTTAATGTGAATCTAAAAAAAAGTTATTATTTTGGATAACACTACTGTTTCAGTAGTCGTTTTACATATGTGGCCATGATGGCACCAAACGTGGTACTGAAGTACTGAAAATCTGTTACATTACTGAAATATTAGTACTAGCTTGTTGCATAAAGAAATTGTCTATGAAGATTGTATGTTTCTGTAACAGCTGCTCTGAATGAACAGAAATGATTGATAGGATGGTGATCTGTATAGCAGTGATTTCATACCAACAGTTCTATGTAGATAGATTGCAGTGTATCTGATTGAAGTCTGAAGGTGGTGTGAGACACACTCCGGCCTAATGTTGGAAAGGTTTAAATGCTTCGCATACGTAATTTTACCCCTGTCATAGTGTGGAAATATCCACTCACTGTCTGTTTCTCTTTATACTTCCACGGTCTGTCTCCTCTGGCCTTGTGATAATGGCAGATAAAGTTACAGTGAAATTACACTGAATTAGTCATTGGTCAAGAAAAAGCAGCACCAACACCTTCTACACATCTGATCAAATACAAGCTACTGTAGCGTTTATCTGATCCCTGACCCAGTTCAACCTCTGGACGATGTGTGTGGGCGAGAGAGCAGTGTGAGTTGGAGCCTGTGAAGATGATAAAACTTTCATCTGGCCCATAGTTCATAAATATATTTCAATTATGATTTAAGCATAGCTACGTTATTGGCCCAGTTTAAAATATATTAAAGAGAGAAATATGTGCATGCATTTTGTATAGAAAAGTGTAATTTAAAGCTAATAAGTGACAGAAAGAAGGCAGGAAAAAGTAGGGTCACAAAGTTAATCGCTAAGGTCTCATGACACCTATTGGTTAGTGGCCATCGTGTCTAAGCATCTAACACCTGCTCTTCCAGTTAGCTATTAACATGTCAAACATTTGAAAGTTCAACAAAAAATGAGAATTCCTCATGGAGAATATTATTAGGCTGGAGGATGTTGTAAATGTGCAGGAATATGTTATGTTTTTTTTTTGTTTTTTTTCTTTGAAAGGATGATAACCCCTACTGAGTGCCAGAGGACTGTTCCCAGGAAAACACCGGGTGTTTAGAACAGCAGATGTAAAACCTTTTGATGGACTGGCTGTGCGTTCAATCGATTCGGTCATATCAATTAATTATTTGGACATTATTGAAACAAAATGTAAATGAAATATTAGTGTGGGCCTTCATGTTATTCTGATTCGACTTGGGGATTTTTGCCCTTGCTTTGGTGAGACCTGGCCAGATTTTACACCCAGCACAGCGGTGAGCAGTCTCTGCCTTTTTTCTATGAATTTGTGGTCTGGAGCCGGGCCAGGGATGGGGCGGACGCCTGCTAGTGATTAGCACACAGACGGACCGGGCTCATGCCTGTGTTTCCCTTTCGGTTGAGGGGTCTCAGCCAGTATCAGCTCACTGGCCCACCACAACACTGCTAATATCTTTGGCCCACTGTCGCACACATACACACAGTGGAAACAATCAAAGTAGAAGAAAATGGCACAGGAAGAAAGTGGCCAGAGGTTTGGGCCCCACTCCCCACATTCTTATTATTGTAGCCCACGTCTGTAATTACAATGTTAACACTGCGCTCTGTGGACCAAACCAGCGGGACTTTGGAGAGAAAGAAAACACGTGGGGCAAGAGAAAGCCGGATAAAGATTGGAGTCAGGAAAAGGGGGATTTCGGGTGATGGGGGAATCATACATGCCTTTGGCCGATGTGTGTGTGTGTATGTGTATGTGTCATAACTCTGTCATGTGTGGTGCTGCAGCAGTGTTGGTGGTTATATCAGTGGAAAATTACTCATGGTTGTTTTTCGGTGATGGGTCCAGCTCCTCTTTCTCTCTCCTGGTTAAAAAGTATGGCGTAATGCAACACTGCGAAAAGAATAAATCCCAGTCGAGCACTTCAATTTACTGCATTTGGGTAATTTATCTAAATTAGAAGTGCAAATTGAGGAAGGCTATTTGAGGTCTACAAAAATTTAAGGTATTGTAAACTCCCGTGTCTCCTCCATTCTCTCCCCCCCACGCCCCACTTGACTGTCTGCTACTGACTTCTTTTCCATTCTACCTCCTGGCAGTAGCTCGTGCTCACATTCCACAGCTAGGCACTGGAGATTTCTCAAATTCTTCTCAGTGTCACTCACTGGAGAAATGTGGCCAAATCCACACTGACACATTGAAAAAATCACATAGGCTCATAGTTCTGATGGAGAAATAAGATGCATTGTGAGTATTAGCCACAGTTGTCCTCTTGGTTTTGAAAGAGACAGACTAGTCAGTGAGTTGCCACAGATTAGTGTACTGTGTCTCTCATACTGATGAAACAGATGAGATTAATTACCAGAGACTGCTGAAAATGGGCACAGAAACTAAATGAGGCAGGGAAGGCGCGCTTTTCTGTTCCATCTCTCTCATGCAGTGATTGTTGGCTTAACACCATTTCAGTACCTAATGATAATGACGACGATGATGATGACAGTGACGATTATTTTTTGTTGTGAAACGAGCCCTCTAAATGCAAAAGGCACTTTAGATTGGACCGTTTGTTGCTTTCTTTGGGCCAGTTTGTCAGTTTTCCACTGGAGAGGACGGTTAAGTTAAAGAGCCTTGGCCAGAGGTGTGGGCAGATTGAGATCATCGAGGTCAGCTCGTAGGCCGATAGCAGGACTGAGTGGAAAAGGCAGAGTGTCTGAAGTCACAACAGCACAGAGACATCCAAGAGGTCCGCTTAGAAACAGCACACACCACCAGATAGTCGTTGCCCAGGCCAGGGATTCTCCAGATCCTTTAAAAGTCAGTGGTAAATCATGAAGTTATTGACATGAACTGAAACCAAACCAAAAGGTAATAAAAGATTTTCATGAATTTTAACCAGATGTTTTTATTTTCAAAAAGTAAAAGTAAGATTAATTTAAAACACATTGTTTTCTTTCTTTTTTTTTTTTTTTTACCTTTCAAACATGATTGTATTTGTTGGGACTTGTTAGCGATTATTTAAACTCCAATTATTTTCATGTTTTTCTGTTTTTTTTTATTGTTTGTGAACTTTGATTAACTGCGCTCACGGTTTGGCCAGCACTCTGAAGACGTTTATACTGAAGTTGCTGAGTTTTCTTAAAGTTCATGCAGCAATTTTTTTTAAGGAAAACATTGTTTTTGGACTTTCTAGTGTAACTGGGTGAATATTTCCATGGTATATAGTGGTTTTCTGCGAGCCGCCGTTTGCCAAGAGATGTGCTGCCAGCTAGGCTAACTAGCTTCCACTCATAAAATTGGGGCTAGTTAGCCGAGCTTGTTAACGCTGGCGCCGATTCCCACTAGATGTTGCTTTTTATTGATATTATTTCATCACCTGCTGAGTCATCTGCAGCTCCTGCACACTAAGTGTTGTTTTCGTCCCACATTATACAAAGCAGGGGAGTCTAGCTCCTATTAGCCGTCTCTTGTTTCATGGATCCAGCTGTGGTGATGGTGTATAGCCAGACTGTCAAAACTCACAGCAACACGCAGTCCTGCAACCTCAGTACTCCATACATTACGCTGTGATATGAAATCATAAAGGTAATGTGGTGAGGGCTCAAATTGCAGATGGGACTAAGCACCAGCCAATAGTGACGGCTCTCTGCAGCTGGTTAACTGCCTGTGTGGCCGCTAATATTGAAGTGATATTGCAAAAAAAAAAAAATGTATTGCCCGCCCACACAAATATTGCACCAGTCAATTTTGACCTAACTAGTCCACACGTTTTTCTGTCTGTTCAGCAACCAGTAGCCATCAGTTGTACCCATATAATCAATTTAAACAAATCTTTGTTGCTGCCAGTTAAAGGATTTCTCCAAGGAAAGCTCCGTCTGACTTTGGATGTGAACGCTTTTATGGATTGAGTTTAGTTTAACCGTTATTGTGTCGCACTGGCCGATGAACTCAGGATTCCTCAGATAAATAATACATGTTCATTCCCCTTTTCAACGTCCTGTATATTCACATTCACAAACGCATCTGATGTGACAAAGTATTCCCAATATGTCAGGGTAAATTATGTTGACTTTCGTGTGACTGTCACATGTATTTCTACACAGCAAAACTGCTTAGTCATCATCTGTAAAGAAGACAATAGATTTAAAACATGGATGATTTTGTTTTGCACACGATTGATGGGAGCCAGATGCGCTCGTCTCCATGCTCCTGTAGGAATGCAACCGGTACTGGGACGCATTAAAGAAGTTTCCTGTTGTGGAGGTTTGAAGTGCTGCAGCAGGGGGTTTGTGTTAGCGTTATTCTTCATACCTTCCTCATATTGCATTATATCACGCTGCGTTACGTTTACTGTTCATGGGCATGAGATATTAGATTGTATTTGTGAGGCACACCGTCATTGTGGTGTCATTTGAGAGTAGCCAAAATGCAAATGCTGCAAAGTGAAAGAAGTTTATGATGTGAGAATTCTACAACATGTAAAGGGATTGTCATCACAGTCGAATTTTTATATCTGTGTGACTTCTCCCACAACACTCTCCAGCATCTCTACATATCTACAGATATATTTCACAACACTGCCAAATACTACTGTTGTCAACTTTTTAAAATTTCCCTCAGGCAAAGAAAATTGGCTTTGCCCGAATATTTCCATGTTTTCCAAAGAAAAACACAAGTTTTCAACAGAAAAAACAAAAGTTACAAGAACATAGCCACAGAACACATTTAATAAGAACAAAATATACAACAGATTCCAAGTCTAATAACTGATTATT
The DNA here is from genome assembly GCA_946959425.1 of Argyrosomus regius. Lineage (NCBI taxonomy): Eukaryota > Metazoa > Chordata > Actinopteri > Sciaenidae > Argyrosomus > Argyrosomus regius. The sequence goes on along the minus strand of OX336884.1, from coordinate 7,557,026 downwards.
GATTGGTCAAATTATTATTTTATTTTATTTTTTTTATCATTTAGGTTAAAAAAAAAATGTCCACTACAATTTTTTTTTCAAGAGGCCAAAGTGATAAAGGTTCTTTCACTTGATTAATTACCTAATTGACTAATCATTCCACCTCTAGTCAACACACACGATGGCCTCCATGGCTGCGAAATGAAGCCAACCTCCACCCATTCTCCACATATTTGCCCATTTCTAGATTAGCCGGGAGCAGGTGGAGTCAGGGCTGCCAAGACTAAGTCACCTCTTGCAACTCTTGCTAAACCTATTCTTGACGTCAGAGACTACATCCATTTTTATTGATACAGTCCATGGCTAGAACTGACTAGAAAAGAGGACAAAACTCAAATCAAACAACCAACTGACAGTAAACATAAAGTCTGTGGATCTGGGTCCAACAGGCAATATTAAAGCACATAGATTGAAGCCAGATACTAATAAAATTAACAGCAGAATAAAAACATAAAACACCAAGGCAGCCAACACAGATGTATAGGCAATATAAACTCTACAGCAGCTGCAGCTCACAAACACACATATTAACTGTCTGGACGGTATTCTGTGGCCTTGTGCAGCACTTAGTCGTCCAGTCCTAAACCTCTTAGTCCACTCTACCTCTCTGTCCCTCAAAGTTTTCAAAATTTTTATTAGCATTTTAAAGCGCACACCTCACTGAAGGTAGAAGTTTTTTAAGTTTTTCGTCATTGTGTTTGATTTTGGTCTCTAAGTAATTAGGCCAAATGTTTTTTGCTTAACAACGTATATGAATTTCAATCGGATCATGCTAAAAATAAATAACTAAATAAAAGTGAGTCTCGTTCCGGTGTGCTCCAGCAACACTAACCTATGCGTTTACATCTATCCTTTCCAGAGTGTCAGCTGAGTACAGAATATCCCCTTTACATGGAACTCTGTCCTCATGTGGCTGCAGATGTTCTTATTCTGTGATGGATGGGACTTGAAATGTAGCAAAATAAAGAGCTTAAAAATTTAAAATACTTCACTAAATGTAAATTTATTTATTTTTTATTAAAAACCTCTACCATGCCGTCCAGTACAGTATATCCACCCCTGTGGTGTACCTCTCTCACATTGACAAACGAAATTGTGTAACTACGATGGTGCTTTCACAGTGACTTACTTTTGTTTGTTTTGTAAGTCCAAAATTCCTGGTTACTTCAAATATACTATGGCTACTACTACTGCTCCTAAAATTCTCCTTTCAAGAAATAGTTTGGATGTTATATCCACAGAAACCGCCCTTTCTCATGTTAAACACCATTTAATATGACCTTTTAAAAGTCATTGATTGATTTTTACTAGCTTACATGCAGCAGAGTCTGCGGGATGCTCACAAAGAGCTGTCATCGAGTTGGAGGGTGTACAATAGTAGTAGTGTGTGTTTGTACACACTGATACAGCATGGTGGTACAGCATGGTTGCAGGGCATATAGGTAGTGAGTGTGTGTGCGTGTGTGTGTGTGTGTGTCAGGGAGTAATTGAGATGAATTGGTTTTAATGGGTCTTTATGGGATGTTTGGAGTTATTTCTGTCTGAGGTCTCCTCTGGCGTCCTGGCTCCTCTGGAGAATGGCTTGGCCCTCCGCCCAGTGCCGAGGCTGTTCTACACTTTCTCCTCGGCGCTTCCCTTCGTGTGCTCTCTCACCCTCCCTCTCACTGGTTCTCACTTTCCCTCTCTCTGCCGTGAGAGAGTGGCTGAGTGATTGTATGGCACCGAAAGAGTGAGTGAGTGAGCGTTTGTGTTTCCTCCCCGCCCTGCTTCCCTCTCAGCGCTGTGACTTAACAGGGCCTCCGGTTCGCCGAGCACTCACCCCTCTCCGCTAATCGCAGAGTTCCACTTTAAAGGCCCAAGCAAGTAGTCAGGCCTCGTCCCGGCTCTCATTTGTCACGGAGATCACATGGTGGCGCATGAGTTAGGACCCTGCGGTGGCTGCGCAATTACAGGGTCGGCAGAAGGGAGCGAAGCCAGCGAAGCCAGCGGCAAGGACGACTCCTTGGTGGCGGCTCAGAACTAAACTTTCTCTTCCTGTCGCATTTTGATGGACGGCCTGAGGGAAAAGGAGGAATACTGTGTGGGAAGGCGGGGAGTTGCTTACAGTCTAGCGTGTGTGTGTGTGTGTGTGTGTGCGTGCGTGTGTGTGTGTGCATACAGTACAAGCACAGCAGATTTTGTTTTTGTCATCACCCCTATTTTTAAATTATTCTCGACCAATTTAGTGGTGTAAAAATACAGATCCAACAAATAAGTGTTGGCAACTTCTTCTGGAAAGACTTGCATGTGTTTTGAAAACTTTGAAAGCACATTATGTGATTCTGCACCAGTCAAACCACAGCCCAGTTTAGCTCCAAGTATGGACTGTTTTTATTCACTTCTCATCTCCACTGTCGTTTTAGAATGAGTTAGTGTACTGTGATAACTATATACTGTATAAATACATCTAAGCTACTCTTGATCTGAGTGTCTCCCTTTCACAATGATACTTTGATGCTAAAATAGCACGATTGCATCAAACAGAAAGCAACCTGTGAAAAGTAGCTCATCTGTCATAAAATGTAAATCCATAAGTCCTGGAGAAGCAATGTATGGAGAGGTGGGTGTGTACTGCTACATACACGTGCATATGTGGCTGTGTGGTGTGTATGTACATGCCTTTGTGGGGCCTCCATCTACTTGTGTTTGTGTTTGTGAGTATATATGCCATGGGAGAGTGACAGTCCTGACCTTAGCCTCTGAGGCCATGCCAGGTCATTGGCTGCCAGCCTTGGAGCGGTGAGGCCGCAGAGTGGCGAGCTCTGCGTCTGAGAGCATATACTTCATGAAAGCAGAGTAGGATAAATGTGTGGTTTTAAAAGATGGATGGATGGAGGGAGGAGCAAAGAGGGGAAAAATGGGTGACGAGGATGAGACGAACCACAGCGCAGAGCAAAGATGGAGTCAGGAAGGAAGGAGCCTGATGGAGGAAGAGACAGATTGTAGTGAAGATGAAGCGAATGCAGGAGGATGAGCTCCATGCTGCTCATTAGGTTTGGGTGTGTATGGGAATGGCAGTAAACATGACATTTCCCCAGCAGCCAGCGGAACGACTCCGGCATCTAATGACAGCCCTGCTGCACAATGAGTAGTAAAGCTGCAGCCACCAGAGCTGTCGCCCAGCCCAACTACCACCAGTCGCCACCAACCAGGAGCCTTCTTTTTGACTCGGAGCCTGGGCCGGGGCAGGGACGAGGGTGTATCAAGCCAGCAACCTACAGAAGTGAGATGCTGGCCTGATAAATACAGAACAGTAATTGACCTCAAATGTTCCTTTAACTAAGTCACGGGCACAGTCTAATGTTAGTGTGAACGCTAGCCAACTGCTTAAAGGTGGAGTCAGTCATACTGGAGGAAGAAAGTTGATTGTTGAGTCTCGTTCCCAGGTCGTGGGTTATGGTAAATGAGGAAACAAAGTGGCTCAGTGGGAGCCACACAACACAATAGGTGGTGTTCGTGCTGGGAATGAGACTCAACAATCAGTTATCTTTTTCCAGTACGGCAGACTCCACCAGATTGAAAATCTAACCAGAGCAGCACATCCAGGTTTTTTTAGACATAAAGTCAGATGCTTCATGAAGCAACTACAAGTTAATCTACTCAGACTTGCGTTGGCCATCCTCCACTGAAATGAAACTGAGGTGATGCCACAGCGTCCTAGCTGGCACTTAAATCAAGCACGTCTCCGGGTGTGTATCCTTGTTTTGTCATGTAATTATTGTCTGGGAAAATTTTAGTAGTAAATGACAAGTTGACTAATTTATAGCCTGACTTCCTTGGAGATTATTGGCTTTTCTCAGAAGCTAGACAGTGTTAGGAAACATTGAAAATTGATGCTTGACTTCCAAGAATATTCTGCAGTACAGCAGTTCAAAATGTGAAAAAAGTAATAATAAAAAAAAGAGTTAAACAAACCATAGAAATGACACTCTGTCACAACACAAATCTGCTTCCTATTCACTGTAATTGCACAATGTACCAATTCTTTACATATTTTTCAAATTTCCGGTATTTTCATGCATATCCATTTGTCATCACTCATTACCAAGCAGCTGTTTTGTAATAAAAAATAACTCCCTTTGACTTCAGTTAGTCTTTCAAAGAAGTCTGTCTCACCAGCAGGACAGGAACAATTTCAAACTGAATCCACATTGAGGACCTGTTCACAGTTACAGCCTCTATCCTTAACTCACCTTCTGTTTTTCACCACTGCTGTCTCTTTTGAGATTATCTACCATTTTCCACTGTCCTCATCTACCTTATGGCTTTTTTTAGTTAGTGCACAGGTTGCTATTTCCTCTAAACAACCTCTTCTCACGTTTTTTTTTATTTTGTTAAGCACATGCTGTTTGATTCACAGGATATGAGCCACTCTATAATAAACTCATCAGGCATGAGTCCATGGCAGTAAAACCATATAAAAAGGCCCACCTGTCAGCACGTCCTCCTGAGGTTGTAATGAAAGATTCATGACACATTTAACCGTGCTGTCATATACTTTGTCCCTTTGGATGCATGTACCTGATCATCATCTTCCAGTTACCAATGTCGTTCCTGTGGCTCCACCGCTGTCTTAAAAGTAATGGCTTTGCCCCCGTACTGAATCCCAATTTTACCGACATGAAAGGCTGCTCTCACGGGCAAATAAGATGACTGAATGACTTTTTGAGAAAAGGGTCAAACCACACGGCGAGCGTGGATGATTCTGTCTCCTGAAAACCCATCCAACAACCGGAAGCAACTGGGTTAAAGGCTACGGCCACAATTACTATGTAGAAGTTGGAGTGCTGTCACAGCCTCCTGTCAGAGATGTAGAAACGACTCTGTGAGTGTGTCTCGTCTCTTAAAACTGTGTGTAATTGAACCTCAGGCAACGAGGTGAGTTGAATAAGTTGGACAGTTGAGGTGTAAGGCTGGCCATTACTTTGTCCTTTTGTATAGAGCGTGAATACATCGATCCAGAGAGAGAAATGTATACCCAAAAATCTCTACAGAGACAAATATAAAACTGCTTGTGTCTTTTCTGTTACATTATGTATTATTTCAGCTCAGTGCACAGTGAGAAAATGACAATATTTTTAAAAGTAAGCATGTATTTTAGTTTTTTTTCCTTTCCCTCTGTGACTGGAATGCAGCAACTTCAACTCACTACGTGAACTGCATTACCTACTGTACTAGGGAACTCAGTGCCACTTTGCTGTCCCAGACATTACCGCATTTTGCCATTTTTTTTTTTTTTAAACATATTGTCATTATTCCCTGGTATGCAGCACTTCTAGAATAGCCCACTGAACTAGTTTTTGCCAGCTAGTGGTCTCTTTGCCAGTGACTGTCACTTGCACAGCAGGGTTGTCGGACAAGTCCATTAAGTGGGTCACAAGTTTTCCCCAGGCCTCAGAGTCTGAAATTTTATCCAACGATATTGTGAAAACAGTGGCAGCCATCTGGGGAATGCTTTCTCAATGCAGTCGGAGTACTATGATGGGTCTCCCCCCTCAGAGAGATCACCAACAGAGGGATATCAGGGTGATGCTGGTGTCGCAGTGTAAATTGCAAGTTATGTTAACACTGTGTGGGTGTAAGATGAGGAATGGGTTCAACATCAGGGCGTGGTGGGGTAGAAGATTGGGCAGAACCACACCTGTATGAGTCATGCCACTAAGGCAAACCTAACAGCAACATGTCATATCAAGACATCACCCTACTCTGAACCCCCCTGCTTGAGTCCTCCTCACTGCGCAGATTGCCAAGTGTTGTTATTGTCTCCCAGTGTTGTTATTAACTTCCACATTCCTGAAGATGGTGTCATATAATCAGTGATTTTTGCACACTGAACTCTCTCACCTCAGCTGGTTAAAGATGAATTTGTGGCCTGACATGTGCATTAAGTTGAGCTTTTGTGCACTAAAAACTTTCATTCCAGTTTCTAAATAACTCGGCACACAATACAAGGTCTTCCACTGTGCCCCACCAGGGAGAGGCATGTTGGCATCACGTCAAGCATTACTATCCTAGAGTGACACACTGCTGGCACATTTAGCCCCGAATACTAGTGTGCGATAGTGGTAGAGTTTTTTTTCCACAGTTATTTGGTTCTTCACAGCCAAACCCAGGACCTCAGCAATGTAAACATTTGCCTGTTTAGCACCAGAGGGCCCAGAATGCCCCTGTGTTTGATAGTATGTGGTCCTGTCGGAGGGAAAAATGTCAGGCCTAATTTACAGTGCCATATGGACATATTTAGTCTCGGTGGCTGTTGGTGACTTGGTTTGTGGTTTTGAGGGGAGCAGTATCTGATATTTACCCCCCTGTGTTTAAAGAGCGCATTGTGTATCACCCTTTATTTCGCTGTAAAATCAGCACATACAGATTCCACTCACTCATATTAGTCTCTTAATCCTATTTAAAGTCCTAAATTCTCAAAATAATGCGGACAACATGCACACCACTTTCGGCGTTAATTCTCAGAGGTGTGTACTGAATTATTGCTGGAAACAAACAGAAATACAACAACTGGGTAGAGGACCGGAAAGGTTTGCTGAAGTTGCAGAGAACAGACATAGCTTTGGTCTGGACCAGTGGCAAGTGGATGAGATTATAGTATAGTATTGGTTTTATGCTGTGGTAGATAACGGGTGGAGCAGAGGCATCCTTCTGCAGTAATGTCAGGTTACAGAAAACCCAAATGCAAATGCCTAGGAGTCCAAGACCTCTAATGTTCATGATTGTCCCGTTGGCCCTGTGTACCAGCCTAAATAAGCCCTCCAGCTCATACTGTTGTGTCATATCCATTTTATACGCACACACACACACACACACAGCAACACAGCCAGACACACATGCAGGGTGGTAAGCAGATATAGCATACCACAGCAGGCAGTATGTGAACCACTCTTTTCTTGGTAACACCCGTCTCCCGGCCCACATACAGCCTCAACATGGCACCTTCCAGTAGTTAAGCTTTCACCTCTGCAGTGTATCTCACACACTCACACAGACATTGTGCTCTAAGCGCATATGTAACAAGCCATGATGACTCTTGGAGCGCACAGCGAAAGCTTTTTCCATGTTGCTAAAATCTTTGATGCCTTTCACTTCAGCCCACCTGTAATCACCACACTGCCTGTATGAGCTCTACTTCAAACCTCTTTGAAATGTTCATACATTAAGCCTTTTGTGTGAATATTCTGAAATAGCTTCACTTGAGTTGAGTGATATTTGATTCCACAGAATATCGTCCATTTAGCTCTTCTAACAATGTTGAACTCTGATGTTCACAAATTCGCCAACTTGCCCTTTTTAAATTTCACTGATAATGCCGACCAAATCATTTTAAGGCACTGTTGCTTTGTAATCATGAAGGAAGGGAATGCTGAACCTTCTGTAATCTGCTGTATGTGCCTTTGTTTTTTCAGTCTGTTGTGAAGACGGGACGTTTGCTCATCAGTCATGAGGCACCAGTAACTGGAGGCTTTGCTGCTGAAATCAGCTCTGCAGTACAGGTGAGTGTATGCTGTCGAGAACGTACTGTATTTAAGGAGCTTTCACTGGGATCTGGTAGGAGGTTTTCTAAAGTATTGGTCTTAATAGGTTGTGATGGTTTTGTCAATAAAAGCCCCAAATGTAATAAATCTAAAATAGCCTTTCAGCGAATTCCTCAGAGCAGTAGTTTTACAAGTGTGAGGCGTGACTCCCCAGGGCGGAGGTGGGAGAGTTGAAGGGAGTCACAGAAGAAAAACTATGAGGTGAAGGCGGCAGGTGTATGCCAGTGGGGGCACTTCACAATCTTCACCCCAGAGTAACAGAGGCATTATGTAACCTGTCAGTCTCTATAAATCTTCTCAGTAGGGGTATAAGATTTCACTTTAATTACCCTGATACCTCTTACATAGTGTAAATCATTCAACATTTTTTGTATCAAATTGTGTTTGTTTTTGGACGGGTTGTAAAATTAAATCACTCACAGTGACACCTAATGTACAGCACACTACCAAAAATCACACTCCTACAAATACTGTCAAAAATCATAGAAAAAAGATGCTCCTTGTGACATTGTATCTTGCCTTATAGGTATGACATTTTCACTTTTCTTCAGTATAAAGAGAAATTTTGTTGATTTTATTTTTAATGGTGCCAGTTGACCAAAATGTAAACAAATATAGGCAGAAATAGTGTAATAAATAAGTGTCGCCCACATCCAACTCACTAACTCCATGATATTACACTTCCTACTAATATCCCAAATCCATAAATACTAGTTATTATGTTTTGCAAATCCAACAATTTTAAGTTGCATTAAACCATTTTCTTCATTAACACTGCCAAACAAAATTTTGTGTAGGCCAAGTCTTATTCTGAAAAGCAAAAGACACTAAAATGCTCTAAAAGGGAGAAAAAAAGGTCAATAGTTCAAAGCTGTAATGAATATTAGAAGAGTAATTTGCTTCTGTAGAGGAGCAGCTTCATTTTCATCAGTTGTCTCTGTAGCTGCACAAAGGCTGTTCTGGATGTTTATGTTACTCCTCTGAGATTGTTGATACAGTGGGTCTAACTACCCATATAAGGTTCACGAAATATTGCTTGTTGCTGACAATACCAAAGGCCTGCACACTGTAACCGAGACATGCCAGAGGCACTGATGACAAATTCTGAGCTAAGTGTGATGCATGAGTAAATGAAAAGTCTTTGTCTTCGCGTCATCGTAATTACATCTATTTTTACGTGGTGTGATAATTATCTTCAGTATGTGGGGTGTTTTCTCCCTGTGAGGCTCTTTGCAGTGAGTACCACTCTGCTCTCAGCGAGCCATTAAAGCAACTCTCCCCTTTTATGCCGGCCTCCTCAAAAGTCATCGGGTTAATTGTATACACAACACTGTATGTGTTACTTCGAGCTGCTCCCTTGTTAATGCGCATGAACTCCGAGCTGAAGCAGTAAAAACCAATCAGTCCTCTCCTCCTTTATTGTCAGTCAGATGTTGCTCTCTCTCCGTCACTGGGGGCTTAAATGGCCGGTGAGTCATCCCCACTCATTTCCATGTTTCCATGTTTTCACATTGTGTACGGGTGATGTAAGTTGTTGGTTTGTTCACTGATTGCATTGATCTGCAGTTTTCACAGGGCCTCAAGCAATTTTGGATACACTCACTGGAAAGAAAACCATATTCTTGTTTGTAGTTGTGTTTTAAAAGGATGCAGTTTTGACCTACAGGCCCCTGTCACACTGTTTAAACTCTACATTATATTATCCATATTCCCTCTTCAAAGAGAAAGTGATGTGCTTGTTTTGACTTCATCACAAATGAAGTGATGTTTACTTTTTTATGTGACTTGTTGGAGAGGGTGATGAGTGAGGACACAGACTAAAATTGAGCCATATTTTGGCAAACATACCAATGTTTGGTATATAATAGCATATGGATGGACAAAAGTGAAGTGAATTACACTGCTTGAGTGGTTTGAGTGGATTTTGTGGCTGTTTTGATTGTTTTTCCTTAACCATGAAACTGGGTCACCATTGGAATCCATTGTAACCACTGTGAATCCAAGCTAACGACAGCCTCCACTGTCTGCAAAGGACCAGGCTAAAGCCAAAAATTTAAAAGACATCTTTCAAGTCTACACGAGGCGAGCGGTTGATACTCAAGGAGATAAGTTTTTGAGTGGAGCATTGTTTTAACTCTTTCCCGATCAGTCACAACACCATTGACGTACCATAGAATAAATGGCTTGTGTGTAGGCTTCACATTTCTAGATATAGAAAGAGAATTATCACTTTCTCACCCAAGAGAATATCACCAGTGTTTTCTTTAGAATTTTTTTTAGGCCTGGTGGTACGCAACAAAAATACCTAAGACGGGGCGTGTGGGTTGGCATATTGACGCGGCACAGCATGCGAGCTGGAATCTATGTTTGCATTCAAATGTTTGTTCGCCTCTGTATATTCAAGACTTACATTAACACAAAGTGATCACAAGGAGAGGATTGCATAAAAATAAGATGTGTAATCTCTGACCTTTACAGAACATTAGCACATCAAAAACAACTAATTGCTGCACTTTACCTTACTTAACTTGGCTTAACTCTACTGAGTTGTAGCCCAGTATCCAGCTAGCCCAATGTTCAACTCACAGATTGCGCCATGTCCCGCCTGGTATCTGTTTTCTTGTTTTGCTTCAAAGTTTTGGAGAAAAACCACAATCAAAAACAGTTTAATTATGTAGTCCTTTTCAGCACTGATAAGAGAAAGGGACACTAATTAGAAGTACAGCTTTTAGCAGGGGGATTCTGAGTCACTGCTCCTTATCAACTACAATAACATCCGAGGTTTCAGGATATTTAAGTCAGGCTAATACACATCAACCGCAGTGTGGGTGTTAAAGGTCCTACCTATTACCACACCTCCTTGTTTAACAGTGTACCCCTCCCAGGCACCAAGTTAAGAAACAGAAAAATAAACTGGCCATCAGTAAAGCATGTATAGTCTAGACATTGGGAGTGTGTGTTCATTGGCCATTCTCCCCATTATATCTGGAGAGAGTGGCTTGAGCTACTACCTATCCACCTCAGGCTCTTCCACAAAGATCCATTTATGGATCTGATTTTCTCTTTCATATAAAGGGGCCAGAGGGGAATTTGGTGGGGCTTGGCAAGTTTCCTTTGTCAAGCTTTGGCTTCAGCCCTAGTGATTTAATAATGTGTCATTGGCTGGGCCTTTTCCGAGTGTTTGGCTGTTGCATAGGACTGAGTAGGGCAGAATAAGATGTGGCTAAAGACAATACTTTCATGGACCCCGGGGATGCACAGAGAGAAATGGTGAATCACCCTCTTTCCCCTAATTCTCCAAACCAGAACAGACTTAACTACAGTTACACACTTGAGCTGATCATTTGGTTTCAGGAATGGAAAATAAAAGCTTTTCCATTGGTTGTCAAAGAAATAATAAAATGCTTTGAAATTGTGACCACTTTTTTACAAGAACTTCTGGCTGCTGAGAACAATTAGAAAAAGATGCAGATAACATACCAAATGTGCTATAGAGTACTAAAGCTAAAGTTGCTAAAGCTAGTTGAAGATGAAGGCTTGCATATTTTCTACCATAAATGTATTTTGAACCAGAATTAGACGACTAGCTGCTTGTCAAGCTTGTCTAAACGAGAAGCAGAGTAGGCCCAAGGCCTGGGGCATCATATCCAACTGTAAAAGTCCTTCATCTGGGATACACTAAACTGCCTCCAAAAGAATTGGATACAGGTACCACCACGCTGGGTAAAAGCTTTATGGGGGTTATGTAATGGTGCTCTGGCTGCTACTCATTTCCATCAGTTGCTCAGTAGCCTAAAGCCTGATTGTCTCATTAGCCTTCTCCTCCCTTCATATAACTGCACGGTGTTGCAGTCATTTTCTCAACTTCTGAACTAAAATCACTAATGTACATCAATGGAATGGAGTTCAAATCATGTCCATTTAACTCATCTAAGGTCTTATACTAAAAGTACTAAATATACTTTACTAAATGTCTAAAATAAAGAAATGCAAATCTTTTATCTTGACTTCATGTTCTGCAGAAAGAGCCTTGAGATCTGAATGTGAAAAAAAGAATCTAACCACACCAGCAGCCCAGTTTGGACTCATCATACACCAGAAAGGATTATCCAATGAGTGAGGAATGGAGAGACAACTTTATTAGTCATAAAGTTATAATCCTTGTGATTTCTATAAAATCAGACCGTATGGTCAATGTGTTTACAGTGAGTAATTACCTCTTTTTATAGTAGTTTTCACTCTTTTCACTCCCACACATGCCAAAGTGATTCACAGGAACAGTGCATGTGCAGTATGCGATGCAATGTTACTGTTTATAATGTTTACTCAAGGGTCTAAGGACACAGGATGTCATATGCTGTACACATGGTAAAGCTCCTTGAGACAAATCGTGATCTGCAAGACTAGCCTTCATAAATACAATTGACTTTACTAGGGCTGACCTCCAATAGTCGACTATTCAACGATTCGATTCGGAGAGGTCTGATTCGACTATGAACCTCGTAGTCGAATCGTCGGAAAACCACGGCTGCTGAGCATAAATTGTTACAGAGAATGTCTTTTTTTCGTTATATAAAAGCCTATTTTGATACAAAATCTGCCTACTTTCTGTTAATAAAGAGTTCAAAATGATGTGTGCGTTTGGCGGACGGCGTGTGTGCCGCTGTCGAGCAGAGCCGTTCCGCTGCAGTGTATTTTTTTTTTTTTTTTTTTTTTTTTTTTTTTTTTTTTTTTTTAGATAGCAGCTAGATCTTATTTGTGACTTTTTTCTGTTTCAAACAAAAGAGCTAAAACACTCATGGTAGGTGTGAAACACAGGTTCGACGATCAGTCGACTACGGCAAAATCTGACGAATCAGATTCGACTATGAAAATCCTTAGTCGAAAACAGCCCTAGACTTTACTTTACTCTGGGATGGATTTACCTGTATCTTGTTACAGCAGTCTACATGAACAATTTCCACAGCACTAAACCCATCAGCACAACAGAATAAATGTCCCCAAATAATGGCCTGGGTCTCTTTATCTCTGTATCTATTACAGAATTTAGTATATAATACTGTGGAAATGTACCCATTTTACCCCTCCTGAAATCCAGCCATAATTTAATTAGAAAATTGATGCAACCCCCTGTATGTTTCTGGTATCTTCTGTACATTATGTTATATATTTACATTATATTTTATATTATACAGTTTTAGGACAGTGCAGTCTCAGCTTGTCAGGGTTAGCTGCATTTTTAGACTCGGCTCTTCACTGTCAGACTTGGCTAAGAAGAGATTTATTACCTGACTAACCAATAAGGCTATTAGTGATAAATGTTGTTTGATCATAACCACATTTAGAAACATGCTGAAGAATTAAAACTCTATTCTGTCTGTTCTCAGTTAAAATTAAGCAGGTTTGGAGGCCTTAAATTGTCTCTTAGCTGAAGTGACACTGGCCCTTTCCTACGTCTGTCTGACTGCAACCCCCAATCTGTGGGTGTTTCTGACAGACTCTGATTTTTGTGACAGGAGACACAATATTATCACTGCGACTCTAAGCCCCTGCTGTGAAGTATTTTTGAGTCCTGTGCCACTGCAGGATACAGACGTTTTGGCACTGCCATTTTGCACATATTTTTATTCCGACATTTTAGCATATTACATATAATAATGCACTTCCCAAAAGATAAACACTGATTTCAATGAAATCTGAGTTGTGTGGCCATTCCCTGTCCAGCTGTGGTGGCAGCCACGCAGACTACTGTACTTTTCTCCCACTTGGAGTAAATGTATTTAGAGGAGATTACAGATGTGATCCAGACAAAAGAGCAAACTCCCTGGTACTGTCTGACGGGATGTCTGTAGTTGGGCAGAGAATAGAACTTGAAGTTGTAATCTCGATGGACATGGATAATCACATTGTCACTTTCATCAATACAATGAGATGACAAGAAAACAAGATGCCTTGTGGTGTTATCGTTGGTCATTGGCAGGAAGGTTTTTTTTTTTCCTTTTGTTCTGCAGAAATGTCACAATTTCATAAATACCTTAAACAAAAGCTTCAAATGAAAGCTGTCAAATGAATACTGCAAAGCGTGCATAGAAGCTAACTTTGTGTTTTGTGATTGTGTGTTGCATCTGGACCTGGCAAGAAAAGTGTGGGCCTTCCAACTGTCTGTCAATGCAAAGAGGATGACATCCATATCCTGCTTTGCTCCAGGCCCAGTCATGTACACTCCTGTTCAACTTCAACATTCCCAATTTTGTACGTTTCCAGTAGATGGGATAGAACTTTGCCCAAGAAAACACAAGTTACATTTGAGGCTAGATGTCAGTCATGCCATGCACTAATCATGTTTGAATTCTTTAAAACAAGACTCAACTGTTCTTGTGAGCTCATGAGTGTAGACTCAGTTTAATTAATATCCACTGCTGAAGAAACCCATTATATTGTAATGATGTAGCCTGCTGCAGGCTATGTGAGCAGAAATGCAGCACATGCCCACAGTCTGCAGCATACTGTTGTACCACTCTTCAGTGAAAGCCCCACATTTTCAAAGAATGAGCTTTTCATAATCCAGAGCTATTGCTTTTTTTCCTCTGTTCACATACACTTTTTAATATGCACATGACTTTGAATGCGTTTCATGGACCCTTAGGCCATGGACATTTGTCAGCACATGAATGCAATCTGCTTAAGAAAACTTACAGGAGAAAAAAAAATGGAAAATACCAAGATTAGGTCTTTACTTCACCCATAGTACAGTGGCTTTTGGCAGGATCTGCCACAGCCTGTTGGAGAGAATCAATCTCGGGTATTCTCAAGTCCACAAGGTAGGACGAAACCGAGCAGCGAAGAGGAAAGGAGGCTTTGTTGAACTAGTTGTCTCCATTCAGTGTACATTCATTAAAGCTAATCACAGTTAATTACCCGGGTGGTGAAGACTGCAAATGGAGGAGTCCAGCTGCTGGGCGGATAGCAGTGCCAGCAGCATAGAGCCCCAAACAGCACACAGGTTTTTGGGTTTCATTCTTACTGGCACCAAAATGGGAGACCTCATGACTACAGAGCTGGTCTCTCGTCACTGTCTTTTTGTGTCAGAGAATCAATCGATTTTACTGATGACTGACTGTAGTCTTTTTGGGTGCATTATTGGTGTTAAAGGACATGCAAGGTAATGCATCACGCAGACAACTTCAGTAATGACAGACTGATTGCACTGTAACACATCTAACATCATCTCTACACCCGCCCTACCTATTCCCCTTGATATATATGCTTGATATTTTATCCATGCAAATGAATTGGCTCTGGATGGATTCCCAGTAAAGATGCTACATATATTCATGGTACCCAGAGGATGACTCTCTGAATATCCCTGATGTTTCATCTATATTTTGCATAAGGAATTAGCAAATGTTAACATGCTATGCTACAAAATTATGACAAACTATGAACATGTTAAACATTATAAAAACATCAGCATTTTATCATTGTTGTTGTAAGCATGTTAGTTAGTATTTAGCTCAAAGCACCACTTTGCATAAATACAGAGAGTTGCTCGCATGGCTTGGTTATCTTTTAATCTTGTTCATGTGTCATTAATTGCTTCTTGCATCAAACTTGATTATTTTGGATTGTCTTCCTACTTGGCAATCCTTTGAATTCGATGATACAAACCAAGAGCTGTTGTCCAGGCGGGAAAGCTCTCACTATAACATGTCAGCTCCACAGGCACACAGAGGAGCAAGCTTCTGCTGTCGGCTCTCCCTCTCTCTCTCTCTTGTTGTGTTGCATTTTTACAGTCTATAAAAGTACCAAAGCACAAAAGGCTCCTCATCAAGTCTGACATTCCCCTGGACTCTGCCAAAGGTTTTATGAGAAATGAAAAACATAGTGTGAAACATACAAGTCTTACTCTGCCAAACGCCAAACTGCTCCATGGCAGTCAAATGGTGGGTTGGTAATGTGGGATTACATAGATGGTGATGCTGTCAGTGTCACAAGAAACAGGTCAAAATCCATTCTGACGGACTGTGCATGCACAAACAGGCAATACACAAAGAGGGTGCTGTGCAACTTCTTCGGAGTCGACTAGTATGCTTTTGTTTTGGTTGCTTGAGTTGTTTGCAGGTCAGTTTAATCTGAACGAGGGTACTTCAGGTCTGTTTGTGCAAATCTGTGTGCACGCGTCCAAGTGTGTTCATTTAACTCAGCTGGGGGTTTGTCCCATTTGGAGTGTTTTGGCCAACTTCATTCTGCTTTGTCTCCATGGGAAGAGGTCAAAAGCCATTATAGAGACACGAGTCATGGCTTGTTTTGCACTGAAATTGCCCAGCCTGCTCTGAGGTGCCTGGATAAACCATACGGGTATGTAGCTTATAAATCAGCTGTAAGAGGTAAGCTAGCCTGACATACTGGTGACATGCAGAAGCCTATATGAAGCTGTCAGTGTTTTTACATGTGAGGATCAGAGCTGTCGCAGTCTGAACATGTTCTCTTGGCTTCCCTGCCTACATGAATGATGTTTGAACACTGACAGCATTCAACCCATAATGAGTATTTGTCCTCATCTGTGTTTTTCTTTTACCTCGCAGGAGGAGTGCTTTCTTAACCTGGAGGCTCCCATCAGTAGGGTCTGTGGTTACGATACCCCCTTCCCTCACATCTTTGAACCCTTCTACATCCCAGACAAGTGGAAGTGCTTTGAAGCAATCAGGAGGATGATCAACTACTGAATCCCTGTCAGGTAGGAAAGCTCTGACAGTTTCCTTTGAAGGAAATTAAAGAAGAGATATTATGTCATTTTCAAACACTCAATTTATATTAAGACCTGTCAAAAATTACCCTATAATCTGCATTGTTTATACCAGTAATGTAGTTGTGAAGACATGAAAAGTATGAAATATCATCAGGAACAAACAACCCTCATTAAAGAGAGATAACTGAGTTGCATTTTTGTATTTGCTTTTACTCTCTTTTACTTATCTGTTGAATATAATCCTCCATCAGACATTTTATTCTTCCAGACGTCACAGGCTAAGGCCAAAAACATGGTTTTTCACACATGGTATAGCCTTTTGGCTTTGTACACGGGCTAAAAACTGTGAAAATGCAAAAGACACATTCTACAAATGTGACTTGAGGTCACTGTCTTGGAAAATATACTGACACTGACTTTCTACTCAGCCACATGCAGTAAATAATAATGTTTTAAGTTTTTGGGAGTCGTGCAAAATGTTGTCCAGAAGCCAACACCGAGGGTCCAAACGCGCCATTAAAGGATTTATGCAACATGGAAAAATCAAATACAATTCAAAACAATGAAACAAAAAAGGAAAATTGCAACAACAAACAACATGTGAAGAGTACACATCAGCTATCAGTAATATCATAACATCATACTTCAGCCCTACTCCGTTACAAAGTCACAGTATTAGTTTGCAACTAATGAATGTGAATGTTCACACACTGAGCTGAAACTCAATATAAACTACTAAAATAACATTACGGTTACAGTAAGGCAACGTTAGCATGAGGAAATGATGCAAGGCAGAACTTCATTTTCCAGCAGTCCTATCCCATCATTGCACTATTGAAGAGAGGAAAACTTTAGAGTGGAAAGTAGGCTCATTTGCTGAATTATGATCACAAGAAATCATTAACAAAGGGTAAGAAGACGGGCCAACAGCCGGAAAGTTCCTCCACACAAGTCAGTCTCACAGCATTTTGTAAAGCAGCCTAATTAAATAATGTTAGAAATGAACATGAATTGGTTCATTTGAAGCCATATGAAGTGACCTTTGAGCTAGCTCTAGGATGGAGAGCTGAAACAATTACCCGATGAAGGGATTAGGCGATCAAGAGAAATAACAACCCGACAAGGCCATCAGTGTGCTCAAGGATGTTTTTGTGTTACATATGTCGAACACTAAAGCCTTCAAATGTAAAGCTTGAATGTTCAGAGGATTCCGAAGCATCTGTTTTGGGTGTATTCACACCTGTATTTAGAGCTGCCGACTTGTAATCAGACCACCCAAAACTGATTTTAGTGCCAAGTGTTAACAGAGCTGACATGTCATGGATATGCCCCATTTAGTTGTGTAACCTCATACTGCTATGTCATTCTGGAAGCATGTTATTGTCTTTCATTGGTTGCAGAAGTGTCGAATAATCCCTTGAGATGGGACAGTCAGTCAGCCAGACTCTTTCGTAATCGCCTTTTAATTGTCAGTGTCATCTTGAGTTATAGCCATTAAAATGCCGGCCTTGATTAATAAGGTGGAAGAAGCCATTAATATAATATTTAATTCAATCTAACGTCACCTCTCATCCTTTTCCTCCCAATCTGCCATCCTTTATGGATCGCCAAGTTATTCCTTTGTAACTTATTGAACCTCTGTCCTTTTCCAGAGCCACCTTCTGGTCACCCTGGACTCCACACCCACTCCTTTTCCCCTACTTGCATCCAATCCGTGGAGAGCAGCCAGGAAAAGACACTATGTTGACCATCCAATCAGAAAGCGATCTCTAGACGGGCCCCATGTCCCTCTGTGTCCTCTAGCTAGAAGACTGTTACAGTACCTCCGGATCAGGGAACCTCATTCTGTTGCAAGGGGAAATGACTTCATCCACTCTACATATATGGTGAAACTCTACTTGGTTGTTGATATAACGCACATAATTTTATTTCCTCTTAAATAAGAGTTGGATACTGTGGCGATTATCTGGTTGAATTTGTGAGTCTGCCTTTCTGTGCTGTTACTTTTGATTGAACTAGCTCTAACCTTTATGAAGTTTGACATGAACTGATCCTTGTTGTGTTAATATAATGGACCTTTGGTTTTCAAGGAAAATAAAATAATCAGAATTGGTGAAAACATTTTGGTTGTTGTTTTTTGGCAGTTACTTCCTCTACAGGTTTTGCACTGGGATTAAAAGAAACACACTACCAGCCTGGCACAGTCTGCTAATTTGAACTCAAAGAACTCTTCTGATGAAGTCTGGGGATTTTATAATACCAGGAAATGTTTTACAACTTGTTGAACAGATTTTATTGAATTCAGCCATTCATTTTTCAGTCAGCATCTCACCCTGTAATCAAAACAGAAACTTTTTCAGTTACAGAATCACTCTGATTTGAAGATCTAAAATTTTTAAATTGTGGAAAATGCATAGAATGTTACAAGATGGCCACTGTGCAAACTTTTGTCCTGTAAAGTTTTAAGACTTTTCCATTTTATCAAAAAAACCTCTCGTCTATCTCTTGCCATCTAAAATTCTGATATGGAGAGTCATGGAATCAATGACGGCTATATTGGAACCCTGTGTCTTCCTACTGCACATTTCTGAGAAATTTTGAATCATAGGTGAAGTATTACCTAAACGAAAATGACAACTGCCTGTGAGAAGTTGGAGTTCTGCCCATGCCTCCATTAGGAGACGCTGGCGAGAAACAATGGTGTCCTCAACTGTTCCACCATTCCGTCAATGTGTGCAGAGAAAACACAAGTGTGTTAAGAAAACCAGGATTGAAACACGCTAAGCTCTAGAGGCTCCATTGTTCACCACATTGTGACAGAATGAGATGTAGCGACTATATGCTGACAGTTATGGTATTTTGAGCAGGAGGCTAAAAATGTAATTTGACTTAAGGATGGCAGAACCCAAAAAAATCAAAAGGACTCTTGGGAGACTGAATGTGTTTAGCAAACGTCTTGGCAAGCTTGTAAGATTAGACAATTTCTTGTGTACATGCAGACATTTTGGCTTAAGACTATGCCAACATTCTGTAGGGTTCGTCCTTTTAGGATCATGATCATTTACAGCAAATTGACAGCTAATCAGGCATTAAAAACTAGCCATTTATTAGTTACCTGCCTGGTATAATAAGCAAGAATCAATCAACAAACTGGATGGAGTTCCTCTGGAGAGCATGACAAGTGTAATGTAAAATAAACGTACATTTTCTGTAATCTCTAGTCTTGTGATGTGTTATGAAACACAGTAGAAATTAAAAAGCAGGGGCGTTGTGGTTTATCGTAAGGGGGTCCACGAATACCCGCAACAAATTTAACTATATCATGTGTTACAAAGTTAACAATTTCACCTGAAGGTGATGCTAGAGAGGCTAAGAGAAGCAAAGAGCTGGGTTTTATTTCACAAGAAGTCAAATTCGGTGTTAATATGAGAAATATTGCTTCAAGCAGGATGTATTTTTATCACTTTGGAGAGGCAAAACAAGCTGTTAACACATTGTTATAGGTTGTTATCACGTTATAAGATTGTTGGCTAATGTTAGCAAACTGTTACTCTATAAAACATCCAGCAGATACAAAGCAACATAAGTGTTTGTTTGAAGCTGTCTTTTTGGCTACTTGATGAATTAATGTCCAATATTCAAATGCCAATATTACTTTTAACTATTTTTAAGTTTTGACCCTTTATCTTCTTCTACTGCTGCTACCTGCCTGCCTGTGAATCAGAAAATCTTCTCATGCTGGAGGTGCTGTCGTTGTATCCCAGGTGTCTATGGAGCAGGTGCATTTCTGCATTCTACTGTGTGTGCTACACTTAGACTCCAAACTGACGAATGGAAAAAGGTTGTGCAATATTGACACAGCTTTATATTGACAACGACTTTCCAGGTCGATGTTCCCTTAAACTGTTTAAAATTATCTTAAATTATTAATTCCTTGTTGCACTTTAAAGATTGGCATTACAAGTAATTAATTACTTTGTTAGTACTTTATGTTGGACTAACACCTTCACACACACCTTCAGGTAGGTAGATCTCCACTCCCACGCTAGTCTTTTTTTTTTCCTGTTCATGCCTGTTCATGTTTCTTTGAAGAACATGTAGCACCTCGACCCACACAATATTCCAACCATCTCAGTTTGTTCTGGGGTCTTCTGCATGTTTTCGACCACACACTGATTGCATACAAGAAAACAAACAAGTGGAAACTGCTATTTTCTGTAATGTAAACCTAAACTCATCTGTTGGTATACATTCTTTCCATTTTTTCCCCATGCACAGTTTACAATCCCCAAACAAGCATGTTAGTTGTTACTGATGTAGTTTTTGACAGCATAGCATCCTGACTGTGTATAGTATTACTGCCTTATGGTCATTTACTTCTCATGCAGTGTTAAGCCTCTGGGGAAAGAATAATCAGTTTGCTAATGAAACGTTTACAGTAGAGGCATAAGACAGACCAACCAGACCAGACCAGATGGCCCCATGCCTCAAGGTCTTTGCTTTTAATTTGCCTCTTGAGTGCTGAACTCAACCCATCAGTGGAGTTTTGGAGTAAGGTGAGAAGGACTTCAAAGTGTGACAAAAAAATTAACAGAGCGATGTTTTCCCCATGGCACAGACTAGCCTTTTGAAAAGTATTGGAGTATAGTGTAAATTTCTTGACAGAGTGGCTTAAAGCAAAACTACATACATTTTCTACCAGCTTCACTTTCATTTTGATGCTAAACTGACATGTAATCAGGTGAGTGGTTTTATTATTTCCACTCTGATTATTATTTTCCCCATACACCTGTTCTTACTCTACGTTACATTGGGTTTTGGGTCGCATAACCACCAATTATTTCACTGATTTTGGAGAAATTGGATCATATTTTGTGGAGAAAATCTTTTTGGGGGGGTTTCGGTTTTCTGGTAGGAATGCTAACAGATAGTGGAGATGGTGTCATGCCAGAACTGGAGCTGGGCAACTGGGCAATGTAAACCGGCATAGCAGCTTCTATAGACATAGCTAATGGCAAAAGTGAAGAGAATGACAGAAGAAAGCAATGAAGAGAAAAAGAGAGTAACCAAGCAAGAAGCTGACTTTTAGTCGTTGGTGAGAGCATTGTGAAATAATAGGCTAAAAGACAGATGCTACTTGCTGTTGGACTAGTAATATTAGCTGGCTGCAGTGACTTGTGTTGCTGCACTTGCTTGGTGTTTGGCTGTTAGCAAAGTTGGCTCTAGTTAGTTTTTGATCAAAAGTAATATAGTCTTGACAAATCCACGTTTACAGCTGTCCATAGTTGCGACTTTGCTACTGAACTCTGAAACTGACAGCATCAAATTACAGCTAATACCAAATCTTACATAATGTTGTTTTTATGGTCCAGTGTGTGGGATTTAGTGACATCTAGCAGTGAAATTGCACATTGCATCCAACTGAATACTACTCGCCTCACCTATTCTGTGCATGGTGGCCATGAAAGTCGCTAAAAAACATGAAAGGCTCTAACTAGAGCCGGTATTTGTTCGTCCTTCCTGGGATCCTGACGAAACATGATAGTGCAATGTGTCAAGTATATTACATCATATTTCTACCAATACATTCCTCAGAATCTTACACATAGGACCTTTAAATTCATGTCTGGACACCAGATAGTCCATTGTTTTCATGTAACTCAGCCATCTGGAAAATCATCTGATAAAAAAGATTTTTTTTTTTCATCAACTGCTTTCAGTATGTCACTGTAAACAATTTGTTGAAGTGAATGAAATGGCTTTGTGTTCAGTAGAAGAAAACTGCATCATTCAAGCTTTTCTGGGTATCCACGTAATACACTCTGCTGCTAAATAAAACCAGTCAGCATGTATTTTGAACTGCGGCCTGTAAAAATAAATATATTTTTGGAATGGTTGTGATAGAACTGTTGTATTTCACAGTAACAGTGACCAGACCCTTTCTGCTGTACATACACGGGCTATCAACATCTGAACTTTCAAAGGGAGACATTTGTAAATGTGTTTTTGGGATGGCTCAAAGCTGGAATGTAGCAGATACATGAATCTTTACTAAATCCCTGTTTCTCATCGTATGTAAACGATATGTTGAACGCCTTCTCACCTTGCATGACACTTATCACAACCCTGAATCAGCAGTCTCAGGCGAAAGTGAGCAAAGATTCAAAAGGTTTACACTGTGTAAAAAATATTTAAACAATTCCACTAATCAGCGAGTATCTGCTAAATCCTTGTAAAGTTTCAGATAGGATTCTCAGCACTCTCCACCACAAACCCTGGTCAAAATGTAAAGATAAAATCATGTCTGTCATTTTGGTCTGGGTGAAAGCAGTGCCTTTAACCACAGTGGTGAGGCGGCCCCTTTTTTGGGCGGGGTGGCAAAGATGACCTCTGCTTGGTAGGAAGGCCATAATAGCATCTGTGCTCTGACAGTGTGTCATTACACACTATATTTACATGAAACGCAAAAAAAAAAACAACAAAAAAAAAAAACAGGGGTGGTAGGTCACAACGTGAAGCTATGGGGGGTGAAGATGCTCTGGTCCATGTCGAACTGTACAACCAGACATTACTGAAGATTATAGAACCGCTTAGCCTGTAATGTGGCCTGTGCCTGTGCATTTTGATGGTTCTCGGGGCATGTTTTACAGAATCATTACACATTCATGGGATTGCTATGATTGTATCTATCCAACATCCTTTGGATATTTTATTTTGATAGTTCATTATAATAGATTTAGCCTGGGATACTTTATCCTGAGGTTAAACTGGAAAATTATGATAGTGATAAAATAAATGATACGTGGTGGACAGAAAAAATGCTTGTTTGGTACTAAATTAGCTCATTGCAGTTCAGCATCACTGAGTGTTGTCTGTCCTTTTCTTACATTGTTACAATAATTGAATTAGGAACTCCTGAAAAACATTAATTCATGTTTGCTGATAAGAAAAACGCTGCTGGGAAAATGAGCAGTACACCATATCACACCCACAGCTTTTGACAGTTCAGATTAACATTACCAAATTTGTGTTCAACATACCTGCAGGACTGACTGCTGGTATTGGCTTTGTCAGTCATTTCAAATAAAAGCCATGTTTCATTAGCCTAGCAGATGTAAGCGCCGCGGAACGGCTGCGTCGCGGTCACCGGAGCTGATCGCTGCCAGTCTAATCAATGAAACCATCCCCACCGGGCGTGCCGTGGAACGTCTCAGCAGCGTCCCAGCAGCGTCTCTCCGCGCTGCAGCGCTATCATTCCGTAGCACTTCTATTTTTGACAGAGCCGTTGCTAAACCACGTGAAGCTCAACAGAGCAGATTGCACCAGACAGGAAATCCGACACAGAATCAACGTAATACACTTCCGCCCCCTTTCTGCTGTGAAGTTTGGCATTTCAACATGGAGGCTTATGGAGGTTAACTTGTTCTGTAGCCAGCCTCAAGTGGACATTTGAGGAACTGCAGTTTTTGGCACCTCTGCATTTACTTCACAGCCATGGAGGTCACTGCTTGAGAGCACCACACAAACTAATTCTCACATGGAGATTAGTTGTTACTAAACATTTACACCTAAATAATTTCTACCATAAAATAACAGATTTTAAATCATTTTGATGCTACATGGACGTGTACTCAGGTAAATGGTGTCTCTATCATTCCCACTCTGCGCCTCGTGCACCTGTTTTTGCATTATGTAACCAACTATTTCACTGATTTTGGTGAAACTGGATCATATTTTACATAAATGTTTTCTGATATTCTCTCTGATGTCCTCCAGCTGCTCTGCATCAAGTCTCTGTGAATTACAGAGTGTGCTGATGGACAGTAAAGTACCACAGGTGTTTTGGATCACCAGGAAGAGATTTTCAGGTCCAGGGTGTGGGGGAATGCTGAAGGGGAGTGGAACCGGTGTCCTGTCAGAACCAGAATCAGCACTCTCGACATAATGGAAGAGGTGAAGAGACAGAAGAGGACTAAGCTGGAAGCTAAGACGTGAAAAAAAAGAAATGAAGAGTGAGGCCTAATAAAAGGTCTCAAGACTGACACCGAGCTGGGCTTCTTGCTGTTGGACTAGTAAGTGGGCATTCAGACAGGATCAGGGAAACCGGCAAAACCGGAGGTCTTTCAATTCATTTCAGCGGAGGTCGTGTGTTTCCGCACCGGCAGGGGTTGCTGCAAAAACTGCACCGGCGTCCGGGAGAGAAGTTGAGCCAGATCCAGCTTTTGGGAAACCGGAGACCCACGTCACGTTCCGCAAACCAATCAAAAAACGCCAGTCAAACCGGAAGAAGCCCACCGGAAGACATCCACGGGAAGACGGGAAGAAAAACCTTGTTTACCATGGAGCGTAAACATTTTGCATTCGAGTAGCAATTGCAAGAAGCGTCTTCACATTGGAATCCATCTGTTTTGGTTCGAGGACAGGAAATGAAGGAAAAGCTCCGGGTCGAAGTTCTTATGGGCGTCTTCTTCTGTTCTTCTTCTTCAGGAAAACAGATTTGGGCTCACTACTGCCACCTTCTGGTTTGGTGCGGTAATGCCACCAAAATGACATCAGGTGCCAAGCCAAATAGCGACACTCCCCCACCACCGGTTGCCGGTTTCCCTGATCCTGTCTGAATGCGCGCTAAGTAATATTTGCTGGCTGCTATGTCTTGTGTTGTTGCACTTGCTGGATGTTTGGCTGTTAGCAAAGTTGTTGACTTGCAACATTTAAGGGGAGGGTAGAAATGGAATATGATTTTCATTTGTGTATGTTAACCTGAAAATAAGAACCATTATGTTTGTATTACTTTAGAATGAGTGTTTTACAGCTACAGCAGAAGCGCGTCCTCTTCCGTGGAGTCAGCCATGTTGAACCACCATGTGTAAAAAACGGACAAATAAACTTTAGATAGGACCTTTTCTGTTTTTCATGAGTGTCACAGCCACTGTAATATATCCTACGCAAATAATTCTCCATGTTTGCATTCATAAAAAGACATCACAAACTGTAACATTTGCATTTAAAAAATGCAAATGTTACAGTTTGTGATGCCACACTGTCTTCCTAAGCCAACCAATGTACATATTACTAAAGAAGACATGTAGACCTTCAAGCACAAACTCAGTCATGTATTGAGGAATAGCTGGTGCGGCCCTACAGTGACCTTGTCACTGTATACCATTTCTCTGTTCTCAAACTAAAAGGCAGCTTTTTTCCCGTCATATAGATCTTAAGTGTGGCATGTTGATGGAACAGGCAGAGTACTGTGTTCTGTATCCTCCCAGAGAGACTTGTGGCAATTGTCTGGCTTCCCATCATCCAACTGAGACAGTAGTATCACTGAAGTGAGGTTCCAGGAACGCAGTTCCAAGATGTACAGGGTTTTTATTATTACTTCCATGTGATGGTTATATGATGTAATGCCTTCATTGGACTTGGAAAAAAAAGGCATGTGTTCAGTTGTAGTATGGTTAATTCCTCACATATATTTAATAGAAAATTAGATTATCATGTGTTACTGATACAAATCCGACCCTTAAGGGCAGAACTGAAACCTCTATAGAGTATATGAAGCTAAATATTCAGGTTTACTATACAATGCATATGTGTATCTGCCTTGAAAAACACAGACTCCAGTGTTTGCCTACTAGAATCACAAGGGACGGATGGAGAACACCGGCTGTTTTTGTTCCATTTATCCAAAGCTTCATTACCCCATCAAACATTTACCTGCAAGCAGTTTGCTTTCATGGGTTCACACACACACACACACACACACACACACACACGCATAAAGTATGTACTGTACATTAGTTCACTGATACCATGAGATTGAAAGAGTTCAGCATATACTGTTTGGGTTTCCAAGATGTGGTCCACTGCCTCTTTAAGCCCAAACAGAGCACTCACAACGGCATAAAATACAAAACACATGTACATCTGCCTGTCTGACTATAAGACCTTTCCCTCACACACAAATGAGCTGGATATTTTGAATTTTACTTCCTTAATAATCATCATCCGTTTCTTTACAACAAGAAAAGAAAAAAAAAACGTGCGCGGGTTGGTTTTAATTCTGACTGTTGGGACTGACAAATGGTTGCTAAGGCAAAGAGGGTGGGGGGGGACAAAAACACTCTCGGTCCAACGGAGGTAATTTTGCCTGGCTGTCGGCTTAAAGGGGTGTTTGTGTACCACTGACATCCTGTTAGACACAGGAGAGAGTAGTTCAGTCTCATCTGACGTAAGTGGTGTTAGTTTGTGTGGCAACAAAATAATTTCCAGCTCTAATTGAATGAGCGTTGCATGTCAGGCTCACACGCTTTACATCCTGCATTGGCAAACAGGGAGTCTGTTTCTCATGGATCAGGGAAGTCAGGCATGTTCGCCGTACAACAAGGGCAGCATTTCTGTTCTCCAGCGTGGTGGGAGCAACACATCATTGTCTGTGAAAGTTGATACGACACAAATGCGTACCATCTGTCCAAGTCTGACTGTGAGGGAAGCATGATGTTTGTAAAGCTCCAGCTCGCCGTTGACTTTTGTAGACCCAAAAAGCTTTTGGTGAAGGAAACATCGTAGTTATTGGTGAGATTATGTTATCATTGGTTGCAACAGAAACAGATTCAGGTTTATTTTTGGACTGGGTTCTTTGGGACAGATAATTAAAACCCTGATAGATGAGTTGCCAGAAGACTTCTTTGTATACAGTACCTACAGTACAAAGGAACACATGCAGAGCCTCTGACTGCTCAAGCCACCTTTTCAAGCAAAGCTTCAGAAAGTTAGGTTTATAACCTTAATATGTTTTCCCCAGTGTTTTTACTTTATCCATCTTTTAAACATACTCATTAGAGAATGGAAAAAATTAGTACTAAAGCTTAAGTCTAGTAAGTAGTCTTGAGTTTGTGTGGAGAAAAAATCAACATGATGTGACAAGGATGGGAAAAACGTTAAACTTGAAGATGGATGACTGAATCAGCATTAAAACTTTGGTCTAGGTTCAAAAGTTGTGTTTAGGTCAGTGAGTCTTTACTGTGGTAATTCCCACTTGGCAGATTTAAGGGTTGGAAAAAAATTGACTCACATAAGTATCATGAATCTGTTCTTTTTTTGTTACAATTTTAATAGCTTTTTGATTCCTGAATTCATTTGTTGGATATCTGTCTTATATGTTAGCTTAATGCTAATGCCAATGCTTAACTAATGATGCTTACTTCACATTGCTAACTTAATCTGCTGCTCTGTGGTTTCAACACTCCACACTGACCAGCTACAACAACCTCAAAGGGTCAAAACTCAGACTCAAAATTCCCAGTGGGTTTAAAAATACAGCCACCACTAAGTGGAGACACATTTTAAAGCACTAGCTTAAAGAGGAACAGCTAAATGTAGCAATTTACTTGCTTGTGTAGCTTGCATCATGCTGTTTATGCTGTTTATATATTCTATTAGATCATAGCATATTTAAAATATTTTAAACACACAGCTTTTTGATGGTAGAAAATTTTGCTTTATTACACTCATCTCAGAGTCTTTTAAGATATTACACTCTTGAAAATGTTTCATATAGTGGCTTAAAATTTGACGTCAGCATCAGTTTTTCCTACATTTCCTTTCCCTTTTTTGTATTAGACACAGGATGGCTCCTGTGTTTACACAGATTTTCCACTTTGGTTGGTTGATGAACTTTAAGATATTTTACATTTTACTGGTCTTTAATTTTAAGTTTTGATATCCATAACAACATATATTTCTAATTTTAAGTACTAAAAACCACAATATAGTTTTACATTCATACTTTCGAGCAAGAACAGAGCAGTTTGTGCTGCATTTTGTCTCATTAATATGAATGACCCTCTTCTACTGATTAGCTGACTGTTTCAACCACAGCTAACGGATTGTAGCCTACCTAGACAGTGGGTCCTGAGGGCTATGCTGGGGGCGTGGTGGAGGGTGGTGACTGTATAGTTGTGACAACACAGTCTTACGGAGGTCCTGGCAGCTCATTCAAAGAATTTGTTTCTGTATCTGTCTGTTTCTGAATACGGCCTGTGTGCATATCTCCTTGGATTAATCGTTTTGATTCTTTCACAGTACATAACGTTGCACCTAAACCTGTACAAACAAAATGTAAATGGCAGAGTGGTTGTATCCAACTCTAAAAGCTAGCTTGTGTTAGATCTGGAGTCTCAGTACAAGTGTATGAGTTGGGAAGTGAATGAAGCACTGCCAGGTTTGGAGTTCATTATCTTTTATGTGTATATACAGTCCCATTCAGTATACTATCTGGTCAGCCGATGCCGACTCTGCTCAGCAGCTGGTCCTAGTGAAGTTCGAGATAGGTAAAAGAGTGTTGATGTGCTCCACTAGCCGGATTCCCTATGCTTCATCTCCATCCAACACTTTGATGTCCATCTGTCTCACACTAGGAAAGACAAGTGTAAACCACTCCTATCACTCTTTACAAAATGCTGTTTTGATTTCAGTTGCATGTCCAAGATTTACATTTGCAAATTAACAAAGCTGCATCTTTTTCTTTTTTTTGATGGAGCATTCCAGAAGATAAAAAGCCTCCTGGGAAACTGACTGAATGTGTAGTTATCAGTTCAACAGTATCTACAAAAAGGCAGAGTGGGAGCATTCAATTTACATTACATTACAAACCATCCGCCTAACCGCTTATTCATGTGCAGCTGTTGTAGCTCCAGACAACAGTGCTCTCACAATGTCATTTTTGTGTGAGAATTTTTAACAAAGCCCAGCACACATCACTACAGAGAATGTGTTATTCTAGAAACACTTATATTATAATTTTAGTCAGTCTGTAGCTTGCAATGAGAGTTTTACCGGTTGCAGGTTACATATTTCCTCAGTTTGAACATGCTAGTCAGGGCTTGTGGCACAGCTTCCATTTTTCAGCCCTTGACGCACTCTCATTTTTCAGAAACACTTGTAGACACAGAGCACTTAATCCACTCTTGGTTCCCAGATGTGTCAAATGTGCAGTTGAGCGGCGGTGCTGAAGGATCTCAAGGAACGCTATTTTTGCAGGGAGGGAAGAGAGGAGCCATTTGAGGTCAGCGAGGGGGAAATGTGTGAACAGTAAAACATTTCACCTTCCTGGAGGCTGAGTCAGAGCACTTCTATCTGAGCTGGGAGCGAGGCAGGAGTGAGGGGGACTGGTGGAAAGGACGGTTGAAGTGATGGCAATCGGCTGACCCGTGCCACAGCTGAGATCACACTGGAGGACTAAATGAGATGATTACCCTCCTGCTACTGCTCAGCGACTGAACAAGATTCTCCAGGAGAGAAACTGGAGACCTGCATGCCTTTACTGTCTGAGATACCAGGAGTGTTGCTGGATTCTGGGTGTTGCAGGGAAATCTATATATAGCTGTTGTTTGGGTGAGACGAAATGCAAATGTTTGCAGAGAGATGTTTTAGTATTTGAAAGATATTTTAGTTTTTCCAGACTTACAGTTTCACCTGAATAATGGATTCAGAAAGTCAGTTTAGTTAAACAATATTGTAGACCCCAGACGTACTTTTCTATGCTCTATTTCTTAATCACACAGAGCCAACTTTCCTCAGCTGCTTGTCATATGAAATTGAATCTGGCACTGCTTTGCAGGAATACATACAGTATAAAGAATTTCATACTGTATTTTATAAATTTATATGTTATAATAATTCTTCTCTTTTTGCCAGGACAAAAGTAGAGTAATACTAGTGCACTGCAAAAAATATGTACAGTAATAGTGGCACTATTTGGATTAAGCCCAGAACGCTGCACTAATAGTCAGAGCACTTCTATCTGAGCTGGAGCAAGGCATGCAATGACTAATATAAAAGTTCTTACTCATAGTGGCTCCCATAGAGAATTTTTTTTAGCAAGTAGTGACATTTCAAGCACAAGGTTCTTCCTCAGACTTCGTTACTCATAGCGATAAACCCACGCATATTCTTATCCATCTGCAGTTTCCCCCCGGCTCTACAGAGGTTCTTAGTGTCTTTCAGCTTATTGTTTTGGTTTTAGAACCTGCAACTTAATTGTTTTGGTTCACTCTCGCCACTCTCATCAATCTGTTTTTCAGCACTATGTGGCATGTGGACCCCAGGAATAGTAACTGCTACCTTATTGGAGACCCAAATAAATAAAGAATGAAACAGCTGTTTACAGCAAAACAAGCTGTGACAAATAAACTGTACACTGGCTGCCCGGCTCCAAATGGCAGAAAGACAAAGTTAGCAACTAGCTTGTCAATACAGTGGAACAAGAGCCAGATATTTCCCTCAGGAGAAGCAGAGTGAATACTGTACTTACTGTAATAATGTTGCTTAGTGTGTGCTAAAATCCGAAACTGGCTAATTTGAAGCATTGTAAAACAAAGAGGAATGATTGTGTCTAATTTCTCCAAACTGCTCCATTGTCAGTCTGACCTTTGCTGCCTTTTAAAATCACTAATAGCTCCACAGTCAGATTCTCAAAGCTTTGCGACCAATCCTCATGTCACTGCCCCGCTCCCCCTTCAATAAAACAAACACACACAAAAAGTCACCTTTCCAGTTATATTTGCAAATTTTTCCATGACTTTCTGTCTAAATGTTTATAATTTTCCATGTGGAAGCTTTGTTTTTGTTTTGGTATATTTAGCCATTCCTCGTCCTGGGCTCAGTGCCCGCTTGACAGACAGTCTCTAATTAGCACAGCAGAAATACATATTTAGAGCTGTGTGGCTTTGGAGACTCTCTTTATTTAAGTCACCAGGGAGAACAATGGAGGAAACAATGGCCGCCTGCAGCAGGCAAGGGCTTCACAGCACTGACTCGGTGCACATCTTTTCAATATGACAGTCCAGTTCAAATTGAGATACTGTAAAGCAGCCCACTCACTGCACAGGCTAAAAACCAGTTTATTTTCTTTGGTGACAGGGAGTTGATTGTTGTGCTGCTGGGTTTTTACAAACAATATGAATAGCTGTGGTACCATGTCTGGTAAGGATTTACTTTAAGCAAATGTTTTTGGCACAGTTGTTAGACAAATAATAAATCATAGCTTAAATGATGAATATTGTGGCTGCTTGTAATTAAGACAAGCGTTTGTTCCCCCTAATCATGGGTGACATGGGTGATTTAAGGCAAAATAATAGACATTTTGGGAACAAACTATTTAAATCTTTCTGTGGCAGCGTTGATAAGAGGAAGTTGTGTCTTAATACTGATAGCTGTTTTGGGTTTCTCTCTTCCATGGAATCTTGTGCAGGAAGTGTGGGTGCGGCTGACAGACATTTCCCTTGGCTACCCGTTGAGTCTCTTTAAAAGTGAAACTTAAATCAAAGCTTCTACGCATTCACTTGTCTGCGGTTCACAAATGAGTAAGCAGTAGGGGACTCCACTTCTACTGCACTATAATTTGGGGAATTAATTCCCATAAATTTTCATTTGCATGAAGACAGTATGGCAGCTGCTCAGTAAATGATACCCCAACTGAGAGCTTAGATTTCACTCAAAGGGTGTTAAAATAACAACGCAATGTGAAGGTGGAGCATGACAACACAATTTTCATTGAGTAGTTTCACAAGACCTCCAGCTTTGGCTCATCTCACCAAAGATATATTACCATGTATCTGTCATTACTCATCCTTTTCTTTGGTTTTCCTGCAGGAGTTGTTGGTAAATGACTCCTTTAAAAAATATTTGAACTTACAATTAATTAACAACAACTTACGTTATACTGGTTCTAAAAGATGAAACGATTGCTAAATCTAATCAATGGTCATAACCTTGTGTTGAAAATAAATCTGCATGTATCAGGGAGACAACATGGGTTTGTCCCTTATGTCTTGATAAAGGAATTTTATCAGGCTGCCTCAGATATGCCTGGATTTCTTACCTAAATGCTGTGGGCTGAGTAAGGTCAGCAATCATTGCATTACTCCTACTTTATAAGAACTTGGAAAGGCAAAAGCATATTAGTTCATTGTGTTAGCATGTTAACATTTGCTAATCAGAGTTAAACTCATCCTGAGGGGGGGCATAAATATATGTTCCAGATTTCACAGCAATCCATCCAGTAGTGATGTTCCGACTGACAGACAGACTGCCATTGGTATCCAAAGTTGCTGTTAACATGACTAAGAAAAGACCCAATCCACCCAAGGTCAATAAGACCTGCCCAGAGGAAATCTGAGGATAAATTTGATCCAAAATGCGGTCACCACAACAGAGCTAAATGGATGTGGAACATGATGCTTCACCAAGTGCATTAGTCAAGTAATGACACACAGACTCTGCAGGAACTACCATATTTGACCTGACTGAATATAATTTAGACCTGGGTCAGGTCCTGGATATAAAAACCAAGTGGACCTTCAAAGATCTCTAGTTGGTCAAACACTTAGTCTTACTGGTAGTCTTTTGCTTTGGCCCATCCAAGTTGGGCCGCTTGTTGGTTGCAAGCAGAAGTGGTCAGATACAGTACATATATTGTAACACACTGTGCAGGGTGTGTTTCTGTGGGCTGATATGTCAAAAGAATTGCTCAAATTTAAATTGTTGATGGCACAAGAAAGCACTAGATGATGTCTGAAGAAAAGCTTGTATCTTTATCTCTGAACTAGTACCTTTGAGTTGGTCATTGTTTGAAACATTCCTCTTCCATTTAAGAATGGATGTTTTTTAAAACCAAAACTGTGGAAATCCATTGATAATTGATGTCTTTTATGCTTTCTCATATTGTGCAGAGACAGCTCCAGGAATGTCCTGGAGAAAAAAAATGTCTGACGTAGTACAAAGAGTGACAAAATGTGTGTAGGGAGGAGGGATGGGTCAAACAAAGACTTTCACCCAAGGGGACTCCTGCTCGTGCTCTGATTGAAACCAAAAGTCAACATTGATCTACTTTAATTTATTCATGTTAGTTTAACTTCCAGAAGTATACAACTTACATTACGTATGTAACGTAACGTAGCTCAAGTGATATGACTGATTTGTTCTTATTTTCATCCAAACCTTGATCCTTTCCTAAATCTACCCAATAACTGGAGATAATAACTAATATTAATAAAATTAACAAGAATTTGTGAAATAACTTCACTGTTATGTCTTCATAAGTTGCCACTATTGGTCTACATGTGTTTTCAGCCATGACTAAATTCATTTGTCCACGATGACCTGCTCGCATTACATTCTTCCACTTTCCCCATCACTCGGCAGATGTCAGCGTGGCCCAGATGTGTAGGTGTAAACATGCTGGTAATTAGGCCAGAACTTGCTCTGATCTCCTTTCAAAGGCGCTGACTCTGTACAGTCACACCCTCTCTCTCCACGACCCCAACACCAAGCCACTGAGCAGCCCTACACCCAAGGCAAATATTTGGGGGAATAGCAATGAACCCTGTGTTATAAACACACAAACACACGCACGTATGCACTTGTGTAACTACACTTGTGAGAACCATCTACTGGTCATTCCTTCATTCAGCTCAAATGTTGTTCTAAGTCTAAACCCAACTCTCCAGTGGGATCCCTCATGATCTGCAAGAGTTATCGTATTATTAAGATAAATTATTAGAATTAGTGGTGCAATTCAGAGATGGAAATGAAAGAAAATCATTGACTCGGAGCATCTGACAACCAGCTTTTTGTGCTATTGCTATGCTAATGTTTGCCCTAAGTTCAAAGCAAAGCTGAGCCTCAGTACAGCTGAACTTTAGGTGCAGCTGAGAAAGAGCAACTGGTCCCAATTACAGAAAGTAACAGGTACCAGCTTTACCACTACCACCAGACTTTTATTTTAGTTTTTGCATTTTTGTGATAGGAGCAATATATCACAGTTAGCAATGCTGTCTCTCAGTTTTTACAACACCAGATTAAAATATAAATTTTTTGTTATTTACCAGTAGCAACAATAACCTCAAAGCTGGAAGCCAAATTCTTTGCCTTGAGCTCCACTGGCTACCTGTAGCAGCCCACATTAAATTCCGGTTCTGCACCCAGCTATTTGAATGCCCTTATACACGCATATGTTACCTCCCAACCACTGTGCCCATCCAATGAAATCCATGAAACCAGTTTTTCACTGCGGGGAATTATTCATGGATTCAATCAAGCCTCAGGGTGTTTCTCATAACAAAGATGCCACAGAAGGTTAAGTTCAGTATGTCTGGAGATGCTTGCCACTTGGCCTGAGGCAAACCAGAAAAAGAAAATTTTCGCCAATTCAGTGCTGAAAGAATGAAAATAGAACCAGATGAGAATTTGTGAAGGTGAATTGAAGTGTAACCAGGGACGCGGCTCCGCAAATTAGTTTCAGCTACATGCTTTATATACGTTACATCTGTTGCATTTGTTCTTGTAATGTAATATTTCTGTTTAGTCCCTGTAAACCCTTCTGACAAAGTATCATCAGAATGATATAAGAAATTCAAAATACACAGGTTTCCCATGAAGAAAAGAATACTTTTTTGCATGCTCAGCTTACTGTTGCGTGATAATTAAAATGCAATGTGGTTATAATGAGCCTATGATACCTTCCAATTTTTATGAGCCTGTTACTGTTTCAAAGCTTAAGTGAGAGAGCCAAGCCTCACCATCACATCAGCAGCAAATCCCTGCTACAAGAGAATCCTGATCTGACAGGGGAATGCACACTCACACACACCATAACCACATACAGATCATTTGTAATCATTAAACCTCAAACATTTCAGCCTGTTCATTTTGTTATGAAATCACAGATTTCTCAGGTTTCCAGCATTTTGAATGAGCTGGGTGTGTTGACAAATGTTATTGGCTCGTCTTCTGTGTCAAAAGTCTGTCCATTTTGGCATTTTGC
This sequence comes from Argyrosomus regius, assembly GCA_946959425.1. Classification (NCBI taxonomy): domain Eukaryota; kingdom Metazoa; phylum Chordata; class Actinopteri; family Sciaenidae; genus Argyrosomus; species Argyrosomus regius. The sequence goes on along the minus strand of OX336884.1, from coordinate 7,521,832 downwards.
TCTCTGAATCCCGCTTACCTAAATCTTGATAGCCATGCTATCCAGAGCATTCAGGTTTTATTATCGTTTGAAAAAGGAACCAAATTTATTGACAGTCAAAGCAGGAAAAACACAGGTGGAACTAATAACATTAATAGTAGCTCAATACAAGTAATTGCTATGATACAATTCAGCTTTTAATAATGTTATTCCAATCAAGGGAGACAGATTTTGAAGGAAAGTAATTGCATGAATTTATTTATCTTTTGGGAGGCACGTCAGGAGTCTTTTGGCAATCAGATACCATGGTGACATCATCATTTTACAGGGTTAGTCACAAGAACCCTGTCGCAAGAATATTCCTCTGATGGAGTCTCGAGACTGGTTGAGGAAGAACCATCTGAAGATCTGGATGGATGCGATGTGCTGCAGGACCTCTGATCACCAGAAGGGCACATTGGACAGCTGGTTTTGATGAAACTGGAGGTGGATCACATTGAGCAGGCAGCAGAGAAAATTGTGATTTTAAAAGTTTGGCACCAGTGAGATACTTGGCTCATGGTCATTGTGGTACAATTTCTTTCTTTTTAACTGAAAAGTGTGAACACCCTTTGCCGATTGAGTTGGAAGCAGTAAATCTAGATCTGAATAGAGTAACCATGATTATGAGCTTCATTAATTACGATTAATTGTGTTTGATAAGTCAAACTGAGATAGGTCTAGAGGTGTTTTTCATGGATGAAATCTTGGCTTGCTTCAGGAAAAGCACATGTGTAAATAATAAAATTAATGATGGCTGAGTTCCATTTAGCTGCTTAAGCTTCAGGGTCTTGGGATTGTGCGTGCCTGTTTACCAAGTTTGAAGTTTAGGGTTTTAGAGGTGGGGGGGGACAAGAAAAAGTTATTCAACCAAAATAAAATAAAAGCAAAACCTGGAAATGGTGTTAACATATTCTAATAAATAACAGATCATTATGAAGCTGTTTATCAGGCGTCACAAATGAATAACAGTCTACTGTATGTCAGTTGTGGTATTAATACAGAGCTGAGACTGAAAAATTAAAAGAACAATGTGCAGAAGAGTTCTATTTTTCGGACTGCATGGACAACTTCTACCAAACGGAGTCTTGGACAGCAGTTCAGCACATAGATCATTGCTGCTTATGAAGCCTAATTTCAGCAAGAGCATGGCAATACTTGAAAGCGACTTAGATTAACATATCAACATGCTGATCAACTCCTTTCCTCTCACTTCAGGAGCTGGCAGCTGGACAGCCAGAGGACACGGTTTAAAAAACTATAGTCAGGACATCAGACTGAAACTATTATAAAATAAGATGTTTACTCTTGTGGTTTACTGACACGCTGCCATGACTTACTGGAACACTTGAGCATAACTGAGTTATAATGTTATCAGTAACAACTGTTATGCTATTCCTGCTACCTCCGGCAAAGGTCTTCCCATCAGATTGGTGTAGTCAGTAACTCGTCTTCTCACGTGATGCAAAGTCCAGGGTACAAATTCGCTGATGATCGAATCCTAATTACCAACAATGTGGCAATTCATGTATGTGTCTGTTACATGTTTTCTGGTGCTTCTTGTCAATTAAATAAGTAACAAGAATCCAAATGCTCACAATCTCCTTGGTCCCTGATCACTGCCGCTTGTGGCTATATTTCTTGTTTGTTTGTTTATCCACCCATTCACCAGGGTTACTTGCACTGAAGGCTGTTTCTCATCTTCACATTCCCTGTTTGACACATGGCTAAATACAGCTGAGCTACTCTGCATTTTTAACTCGGTGCTTTGTCTTCAAACTTCCTCTTATCCTTTACAGTATTTACAGGAAAATGTAAGTTATCTTGTTCAAAGGGGATTACACTGATTGCCCTGCAGGTTTCCTTTTAAATCTAAAAGCACACTAAGCTTACGCTGTATGCACAAAGCTTGTGTGGTCCCTACATAGGCAGGGACCACACAAGTTCAAAATGTATGTATGTGCCGTGTGACTGAGTTTGATTTTGTGGTGACATCTGTACTTTCCCAGCAATAATTTAGAGCCTCTTCACTGTAGCTGATATCCTAAAATACTTTATTCATTAAAGCAGGGAAAGAAAAACACAGCTTTCAAATATTCTCCATAACTCCACCAACCACCAAATGAGAGAATAATGTCAAAATATTTTTAACATATCGTATGATTTAGTTTTCTAGTTTCTTCCCATAGATTTGTCTGTGCCTAACACTCCAAAAAATCACTCCCAAGTTTCCTTTAATTGATTCACACCACATTCCAGCGGGCTCCATGCCAAGCAGTCGGTCTGATTAAGAGTACAGGTAAGATCCAGGAAATAAACAAGCGCTGTAGGTTTCTGAGAATTTGAGTTAGAAGATTTGGATCTGTATGCTGATCTGAAGATGAACTCACTCAGAAAGACCTACAATTCAACATCAATTGAACATGATTAACCTCCTGTGAGATCACAAATTAAAAACAGCAACAGAGGAAAATGTGAAACCACAGATACCAAATCCCTGACTTGTAAACCGTCTCGATTCTTCCCCAAATTGCAGCGCAATTCGTTATTATCGAAATTAGCATCATTGCACTCATAAATTTGCAATCCCCAGTGTCCAAATCATACTTTTGTGACTGCAGTATATATTATGACGGCTATGTTCTTAAATCAAACCATTCTTTTAACACTTATCATATGTTAGGAATTAACAGAATAATAGGAGGCGAATACAGTTGAGCAGGTATCGTGACTCACTCTGTATCACTCATTCCTATTACTCACCAGACGGCCCGTGAGACACGGCATCGCCTTTTACTTTCAGGTCCCACAGGAGGCGTTTCGCCCTGAGATCAGCTCAAGAAAGAAATGAAGACGGTATTTCATTTTGCTGTTATTTTACTGGATGTTGCGCTGTAGCCCCTGGTTGTTAATTCACAGATGTTCGGAGATTAACACCAGCTATTACTGCCGCAGTGTTTTTGCCTGTGGATTGCTCAGCCCAGTTAAATTATTATGTTTGCCGTTATGAGACCTTGAATAGCAGCATGCTGTGCTGGTACTGGTACACTACAGTGCATGTCCTTATGTGACCTCAGCAGTACCGGGCGATATGGCTTCAAAGGGCATGGCACTGATGTAATTACACATCTGTGGGTTTTTTATCCTCCTTTCATCCGTATTTCCCATTTTTGCCATGTAAAATGTTTACTCAGGTCAGTCATAATCACAGTGTCACTGGTGTGGACACTGACCTACACACAGCTCACCACGCCCCCGGAGTCCAGCATATTATTTTACTCCAAAGATGTAGTAAAGATTCATCTGTATGTCATCTTTGGCTCATCAGTTTGTCAGGATGCTCGGATGAGTGGAAACTGCACTGTGCTATATCATGAGAGGTTTTGGTGTCATCTTCCCTCCTCTATACAGAAGCACACCCTATCATTTAAACCCAATTCCCAAGATCCCCAAGATTATATCATATGAAACTGTATATAGCTGTCTTTCCTGTTTTGCATTGTACTATATGCAGCAACTATGTGCTACATCCTTTGTGTGTTATACTTGTGTTATGAGCCATGCAGGTCCAAACAAGAAGAAAACCCTTGTCTCATCGTAATAACCTGTCTTAAACTGACCTGCCAGTAGCTCTTCCCACACACAGTGTTCAAAATGGACCATGAACTGCTCAGCCCTCCGGGTATGATCAAGTATGCAGGCAGCAGCTCAAGACAACGCTATAGCAAAACCACAACTGCGTACCTCCCTGTGTGTTCTTCGTTCCATCCATGCCATACCATCTGAACCAGACTGACAGCTGCGCCTTCACTTTCTCTGTGATTTCAACCTCAGCATTCGACCATAAATTGGGTTCCCATGTGAAGGAAAACGGCATCTACCCCATGCTGATGTAACCTCTAATTACAATTGATCTTTTTCCATAGATGCTGACCAAAATGTTGTACTGCAGATGGACACTATGTGGAAGGCAACGACAATTTGTATCGCCACAAATGTGTTCCAAACTTCTAATGGGATTTCAAGACAAATGCAGTCCTAGAAAATGATATGATTCTGATTACTTATAATTGTCTATGATGTCGTACCAGACTTGATTTTAACATAAATCTACACCCATCTCATCCGCCTGTTTTAGCCTTCTCTGTATTAGTCTTCGGTGCTGTCTGTCCCAAAAAACTGAGAGAAGTTCAAGATAGGTCAAGGTTTTCACTTCAAAAAACATTCTGAATGTGTTTTTGAGTTCATAATTTACTGTCCAGTAATTCAGTGATAATCATTTTGTATATCATTTGTCATCCTTTCAGTCTTTTAATCTGTTTTTTTTTTTTAAAGCTGCAATGATCAAAATTTTTGATAACTGATGACTATGTGTGTTTGGAAATTCATCACCTGTAGTGACAAACCCACAGAGAATTATTGTCAACACAGCTGGCCTGAGGTCTACAGAGCACTGTAGTACCTTTCAGCTCATTGTTTTGGATTTACAACCTGTAACTTTGTTTTGATTCCTTTTTACAGCTCTTATCAACCTTATTTCCTGTCTCAGAAGGAAGTTGTTGTCAGAAAAAGCTCTGTACACTACCTGCAGAGCAGAGTTAGCAACTAGCTGGTGAACATAGGGGATCATTTAGCAGACATATTTCTGCTTTGGTGGACATCAAAACAGTGCGGAAAGGAGAATAGATATTAGAGTTGAATTTCTCAGGAGGTCAAAAACACAACCTTAAAAGGTCCAGTGTGTAGGATTTAGCATCTAGAGTTGTAAGTTGTGTACTGCAACTACTTCTTTTTGTCCTCTTGCGCTTGGAAACTACGGTGACTCTGAAACACACAAAAATACAAAACAGTCAATGTAGAGTCAGTTTGTCTGTTATGATCTACTGTAGAAACATGACAATTCTGCAGTGTCTTTACACATATAAGGCTCATTCTAAGGTCAGATATTATACACTAATGAAAAGTTATGCATATTTTATTCATTTTCTGATTCTGTAAATAGAGTCCTCTAAATCTTATTCACTGGACCTTTGAATACATGTAAAATCATTGAAATCCAGAGACTTTGGATTGTGTGATGATGCATGTTAATCACAAATTCGGGCTGGACTGGAAACAAATGTCCAATCCTTATTTGGAGAGCGTTTCCTCCATATGAATCAGCAAATCAAATCACAACAATAAAAACAAAAGAGCAAAATTACATGTTATACAAGATCAAATCATATTTTTCGAAGAAACAAAAATAAAAAAAAAATCCTAAGAACATTTCTGCCTTTAATTAAGCCTCCCAGGCAGACCTTCTTTGGGTCTGTGACATTCTTCAGATCCCAGCACCACCCAGTACCTTTAACCTTCTGTAACCTATAGCCTAAAGCATTTGATTGGTCAAGCTTGTTTAGGGTGGTGCATAGCCTGGAGGTAAACACTGTCTGTGGAACTTTACTCAAGGCAAAAATGTCTCTCAGCAGATAATGAACACATTGGGACAAAGTTGGATTCCCCAGTGTTAAATCTTTTCCTTCTCTCATCTCCTTACAGTTGCTTATGGCAGCTTTAATTGCCCTAAAAATCATCCTACAAGCTTTGGCTCTTACACAAATACATTCATAAGACTGATCTGTTCTCTGTTCCCAGAGTTCAAGAAGATTTCAGACTCTCCAGAGGGCTGACTTTCTAGCGTATGATATGCCACTGTGCTTTAATTCATGTCCATAAACAGACGTCATAAGGGCTGATCTTTGGCTGACGGTGTCAAATCATGGGCTGCATTTCTCTGATACAAGCCAGCACTTTTTAATACCCATTCCTTGACCTTTGACTCTCTGAGTGATGTCTTGTGTCGCTGGCAGTGCTCCAGTGTTGACTGATGTCGTCAACGTCATAAATTTGTGACGATATGAGGATGTGAGTCATAGGAGCAGGAACATTTTGCCTCATGTGACATGCAAAGTGGAGCACTCTGGATTTAGAGGTCCTCACAAGCTGTTGTGCTGAAAGCACCATGGATGATTATTCATTATTCATATGAAGATTAAGATTAAATTATTTTGATGTTATAATGTGTGTCTGATTGCTCTCTAACCTTTTGTTCATTCATTAATTTCAGTTTTATGCTAAAGAGAAAAACAGATTGTTATCATACTTAATAACCATTGCCTTATCTTTTGCTTTTTAAAATCTAATTTATTCATTGTATTTTCTTCAGTTTTAACAATGAAATGTTAAAGCATGATCCCAAAATTGTCCTCTGACACAAATCGACAAATTGACGCAATTTTATTAGCATATTGTTTTGCCAGAGGAAACATAAAAATTTCCATTGTAATGTCTTTAGAGGATCCATAAACTTTCACATAGTCTTGGTTTTGCCCATATGGATCTCATAGTCCAAGCTGCATGAGACAATCCTTTAATCCTTACACGTCTTTGTTGTTGTAACCACTTCACCCTGTTCCATAGTGAAAAACGTTCTTCTGATGCAAACCAGTGTGTTGACCTTCTGCCTATGAGATAAAGCAGTTTTTTTTACATTCTTGCCTTTCCTTTGATGTTCATATTCCATGTAAATTGAATGCAATGTGATGATATTGAGCTCTCTTAATTAAAAATCCTTGGTTTGGTTGATCTACGTAAGGTTGTCAAAAGTATTGATTTTCAGTACGGTGTGTTTAAAATGATATGATCTCCTTTAATCATACATTACATAGAATTGAAAGTACCAAAGTTCTGAAAACAAAAGCATCTGATCTACAATCAGAACCGCAATCAGTTAATCCTCTGGGGTCCAATCAATGGCCCTATCAATTGCTCTTGCAATTGTGGGCAATTGCTTGGACCCCATAGGGTTAACTAGTGGACAATCTCCACTTCGTTTTCCTCCTCCCATGTAGTCTACTGACAATCACACATGCTCTGCAGAGAAACCATTAACAGTATAATTAGTGGACAGAGCTGCTTGGTCTAAAAATTGAAGCCAATGTGGAAGTGTCTTAAAATTACATCCTCTCTAATGGCCCACAGGGGGCAGCATATTTGGCTGCAACAAAAGTGTCTGATTGTATGTAAGCTTATGAGAAAAGTAGCTAACTTCTCACTTGATTAATAACCTCAGTGAACAGTTTCCTTGTGAGTTTATGCTCAGTCTTTCTTCACACAGCATGATGTTCATTTTATAAATTCTGGCTCCATTAAGAGTAAAAGAGACGATAAAGCAGGGTATGCTTTAAGGCCTAGCTACCTTGTGATTGACGAGTCATTCTCAATAAGTCCGTCCACTGTAATGCGCTGGGATCAGACTCATATCAAACTGTCAAACTAGGCAGCATTGCTTCAAATATGATATCAAGATTCTGTTACTGCATTTCATTTTCCTCCTCAGATGTTTTCAGAAACCAATATTCTTGTAAAAATGGTGGTGATTAAAATGGTGACATAAGAAATAAAATACTAGAAATAAGGTAATGTTAGTTACTTAGTTTCAGTTTATTTCGAACATGTGCGAGTAACACAACAAAGTAAACTGAAAAACAAACAAATCCAATAAGAATAGTCAAAACAACAATAACAATAGTCAAAACAAAAATAATAATGTGAACCCAACATGTCCGAAAAGGAGTAGGATGAAGCATATGCTTATTTAAACCTACCCCTTCTCCAAGTTAGAATGTCATCAAAGAAACAAACTCATCATATTTTATTATCTTACACATAAAGACCCTCTCTGTAACAGCAGCATTTAGTCACAAATAACGAACTCTCTAGGCAGTGAGAGAAAGTGCGCCAGTGGCTATAGCGGAGCTAGAACATCCAGAGAGTGTGATACACATGTGACAGGGCCTGTATCCAAACAAAATAATGATGTGCTGGCCAGGGCAGAGGCGATGGAAAACAGCTTGTTCTGGTTAGTTGCTGACCGGTGTGTGTCCCTCCACTGAAGCCAGAGCCACGAAGAGTCAACAGCAGTCGCACCACTCAGAATATGACAATAAAAGAGCTCATCTATGTTAACTCTGTTGCCAGTCTCCAAAGTGATAATCAAGCTCAGAGGAGCAGCAATAAAAGCAGCAGCAGTTGGAGAGTTTACAACAGAAAGGACAGAACTGAACAACAAGGCAAACAACAGCGGGACACAATGTAAAAGAGGCAACAGTTTTATTTTGTTACCTACAGAGCTCTTTGTTAGCACCGTTCACTGACAGCAGATCTGTGACAGTCACTTGGGAACATGATGGTATAAGCAGCATGCTTTTTTGTGTGTCTTGAATGTTTCTCACACATTGTTAAAGTGAAAGCAGACTTTTCACCATTGGGTCACATGTGTAACTCCTTAGTCTAACTTAAAACCGCAATCAGATTCTATTTTGATCAGAGATGCAGATTTGTATTCTCACCCAACCAACCCTGCAACCCTGTCTTTCATGACATTTAAATCCCATAAACCATATGAGAGAAAACGCAAAGAGTCTCTTTGTCCTTCCAAGTACAATGCAAGATTTGTTTACATTTGTGGATAGAGTATACTTACCAGTGAGAAAATAAGACCCTGCACTTATCATCCTACATAAATTTCAGACTGTGCTTGAATCATCCAAACATTTTATTAGAGGCTGACATGAGATCAAGAATCCTGCAGGTTCTACAGGATACCTGTTGGACAGGAGGACTGGAAAACGCTAGTCTGGTGAGGAATTTGTGTCATATCTTATCATCTGGCATCCATTAAAAATGCGGAAATGTATTCTTTATGGGGTAAAAATGTTAACTTGAATGATTGCGGACTCATGATGACATGACAAGCAGAGAGACGGAATCAGTAAAACACAGTTTATTGGTTTCACATAAAGGGAAACATGCAGCTGAGTGGAAGATCCAATGAGGGGGTGTCTGGGATGGTGCAGGGTTGGTGGTGGCAGATTCCCAAAGTGCAGCCATGAAGACGGAGACAAAGCTGGACGTGGCAGGTTAGTGGCAGAGGGGTTTTTCCTTGAGCACAAATAGAGAAGAGTTGAGCAGGGCTTTCCACAAACAAACATCAGAACTAGTACTAGATATAGTATAGTTACGCTAGGGAGACTGAGCAACCTGAGGCTGGCTGGTGGTTGACGCAGACAGACAGGTGAGAGGGAAATCGGAGGCCACGCCCAGTGACAGACACACAGATAGACAAGACAAGAAGCACAAGGGGAGGAGAAAAGACTGGAAAGGGAGAACACAAACAGCCATGACTAAGGATGGCCATATATACTCAACTTCAACCCAAAGTATGTCATTTCTGCTACTCATATCAACAGAATAACAACAAAAGATGTAGTTAAATGATGTAATGAAGTAGCGTGCAATCATGGGAGTTGTCTTTATTAAAAATCTAACACAATTCACATATAAATCATGTTCAAGGACAACATTAAAGTTTTATTTATACAAGTTTAATTGTCGACTTCCTCACCTTCCTCACGATCGGACGTATCCTGTGTTTCCCTGGAAGTTAGAGCATGGATATAAATCTAGAGGAGGTAAAGGGGATATGAACCCATAGACAGGTGACTAAATGAAACATACCTGGAATACAATTATGGATTTCTCTGGGTTTGAACATTGTTGGAAACATTTGGATTAATGTAAGTACCCAACTAAAGAAAATATATAACATAGGTCTTGTTGATTTAGGGTAGGTGTAGAAGGTAGGGTTTTACGGTAGGTAGGCAGATAGGTATAAGATTAATAGATCAGTACAGGTGTATGAAGTCCAAAGCAGAAATACCTGACATCTTGTAAAGCGCTGCATATTGTATTTCAGTCTATCATTTCTGTTGAAGCTTTTCAGCAAACAGGGATTAGAAAATACTTTGATTGATAGATTGAAACAGGGTGAAATGAAAAGGATATTTTGAATTGGACTGGAGCATATCTGCTCCAAGTCTCTGGAACTCTACTGGAGTGATAAAACCAAAAGATATTTCCTGATTTGATCTTGCTGCGTTGGTCAATCAAATATATGCAAGCTCACATTCCTGGTATATCACTTTGTTATGTGAATTCTGCATTTCTACTGTTTATCAAAACATTGTTGCGATGAAAGATAAAATGATTGCCGCCATGCTAACTGTCCAGAGTTGTAAAATCCTTTCTCAGAGTATTATAAACCACTGTGGAGCTTTTTGGCGTTTGTTGGGTCGTCAAACTCATGAATCTATTGCTCAAACTGGACTTCCTGGATCTGTATTTTTATTGTCTCACAGGTACCTGAAGGAACACACATTTGAATTTTTTTTTAAAACACAAGGCTGTTTTTTCAGTCTGAACGCCTCTTAACACACCGGTCCAGTATCTCCCATAAGTGCAGTATTGTTCCACCCCAACACTGTCCTTGACCCTTCCTGTCTTGTGGATGGGGACATTATTATCAGGGAAAAGACCACTCATATAGTCATCTTAGGATGAAGCCACTCAGATCTTTTCCTATTGTAATTTTGATCCAAAACCAAGGTGAACTGAGCCTGCTTGACTTGTCACAGAGCAGTATGAATTCACTGTTTTCCCACCCGTTTATTCAGGTTTTTCTTTATCACAATAATGTCAGTTCTGGTATCTCTGATAGCTTCTGTATTTCTACCAACCCCTACTTACTACCTCACAGCTTATCACTAATTTGAACATCAACAGCCTGACACCAAGTAGTCATAGTCGTGTCTGTCAGTAAAATATCAACCTTGGCTGAGTAATTGGATGATGAAGTTGTCAAACTTCCCTCCTGTGGTGTTGTGTTGTATTTCTGGCTGTGTGGTCTAATGTTGTGAGTTGTGTAGATGCAGGGTCAGGTGCATTCAGTTGGTGAGGGCCACCAATGTATAATTCATGTCAGCCAAAGTCTGTTGTGGAGAGGTGGAAAAAGGAGGGAGGGTGAGTATGGAAGAGACAGACTTCCTTTTGGCCGATCAAATACTACATCAATCTTACTTATTTTATGGGCTGAGGGAGTGCATTCTCCTTCTATGTTGGCTCATGTTTTCTTGGCTAAAATACTATCTATTCTCCGAATAGAAATTAAATCATTCTGTTAAGACCCTGGATGGGGCTAGAGCTTCCTTAAAGGCGATCAAAAGTGTGGAAGACAATCAAGGCTGTATGTGAAGAAGTTGCTGCATACTTTTTCACTGGGCCCCGCTCCCCAGTATTCAGTCTTTTTGTGTCTGCTTAAATTATTTATTTGAGTCCAGTGTTTTAGTTTATTCAATAAATGATCAATTGTGATCATACTTGATCCCTGTTTAGCTTTCCCTGTGCTTAGTAGGTAGTACGTATGTTCCAATTAGGTGAGTCAGAGGAGGTGAAGTGTTGAGGGTAAGTCGGCCTGAGACAAAGGTTTCTCTACAGCAGCAGTTACAGTGCAGAGATTGTCTTATTCTGTACTATGTAAGTACCAGTCTTTTTTGCCTTTTTTTGTTGACGAGCACATATACATTCTATATATTGACATTTTATATGCTGAACTTTACTCAGATTAATACAGTCAAATTTTCTGCAATAAATCCAACAGTGAGCAGCAGTGTTAATTTTGGCACATGGTTTTGATTTTTGGTTTTACTCTGGGTCTTTTGTGAAATATTTTATCATTAGTTTTGGAAAAGGTACTGTTTAGTTTTACATACCACCTGTTCATTAAAATACTACTCTGTCTGGATTCAGCTAAAGACAAGCAGTTAAATTGTCAGCTAACATTAACACAAAACTGTTAACATCTTGGGAAAGATTTAACATTAGATGAACTCATTCCTTACTGATAAACATGGAAGATAGCCAACGTAAACGTAAAATAGAGTTAATGTCTCATCTGCAAGTCTCACTAATATTAACATTATTTTATCCTTTTATAAATGTTGTCATGCTCTCTTGTCTGTTGTCTGTGGTTTGTCCCAGCTGCGTTGCTGGCTGCTTCTCTGATTTTCAGTGGAATTGTGGATACATTCACATAAATCTGTTACTTTTTCCTTTCAAGAAACAACAACATTAGCTAGCATGACTGGCTGAGACATGATACATGATGCTCCTTACTATTGCAACAGGCAAAGTAGCTAAATTAACTTCTGAAGAAGCACACATATTTACAAATCAGGAGAATATGTACTGTGTGTACATTAGTAATTAGTCCATGTATCTTTCACATTATGATGTCATTTTATAAATTGTTTATGTCATCATAGTTTTTTGTTTTCAGGGTTACTTTTTAATTTGGTTTTACGCTTGTTTCGTGGAAGAAAAAATGTCAACAAATACTTTCCATCACAGTTTTTGTTGAGGAAATTAACATTGTCACATAGTACAGTTTAGGACTGTCCCAGAGGCTTTTATCATGGCAGACATAGTCAGGTGTTAATAATAAATGTAATGATGGCTCTGTTCTGTCCCAGTAAGCTGTGACAGTGAGCCAGCATTCTCAATACCAGGAGGCTGAAAATGAAGTAGCCAATGGATCATAATTAATTTTTATTACTGACACCTGTGATTTTCCTACAGTGACATATCAAAGTGTTTTCCATGAAAAGCCAAGGGGAAGTGACTGTGCAGTGCTTTTTTTAATTAGAAGTGGGGAAGTTAACCCCATATGCGTCAAACCCACCAGTCATGAGCCATGAAGCCTTTTCTCTTCTTTAACTGAAAAACAGTGTTTGTACCGTTGTAATGTTTTACCACCCGATTTATGTCAATGAAGGTAGACTAAATGTCAGAAACACTTCATAGTATGCATTGTAAAGTTGAATGGGGAGCTGGGTTCTTTCTGTAATCCACAACCATCTCCAATGTATGTATGTGGAGGATGAAGTGGATGGACACGTTTACTGCATCATCTGCAGAGCTGTAGACTCTGAAGGCAAACTGCAGGGGTCCAGGAGTGGACAGCACAAGGTGTTCAAAAGACTTCACTACATAGCCTATCACAAGCTATCGCAAAATGTCACGGCAGCTGAGTGTTTGGAGTTTATTTACAAAGCCCAATAATTGTGCAGGGGGTGGTTGATAAATGAGTTGAATAAAGAAGGATTGATGCGGTAGAGGATGAAGGACAAGTAATACCGATAACGTTTATCAGCCAGCAGCAGCAGCTCATGTTGCCGAGGAAGCAAGTGGCAGCAAGGAGGTAAAAATCATTCACCCGGTTTCTGCAGTGTTGACATGAAAAGTGGCTGCACAGTCCATGTCTCATTGTTCATATTTTCTCTCCATGCCCTGCATGATCTGTGAGTTCTGTGTTACTGTGAACAATTTGTTTGAAATTTGAAAATTATATGCTGCTGAATAGGTTATATGGAAAAATTGTGAATATACCTTCAGGACATACTGTGTTGCCTAGATACCAAAGAAGCAATGTCAGACAGCGACTCGTATGTCTTAAATTAGCTGGACATATACTGCTGCTTCATTCACTACTTCTTTCATTAAACAAGTTTAAATTCATCTGAACAAACTCACCTCTTCAAATTATTAACATTATGAACAGCAGTATTATGCAGCAGTCGACCTTCCATCTCAGCTGTAATAAACACAACAAATATGACAAGTTTATTTCAAACCAATTAAAGATATCTTACACTTGGTCCTAAATTCTTTCTGAATTCACATATAAGTGTTTCCTCTGCATCTCTTCAACAGTGTTGTGACCCCACAGCCCCGACAGACACTAAAATGTGTAGTCCAGATGTTTTAGCAGTAATGATTATACCGTAGTAAGATTTAAAAACATTTGTAGCACTGGAAGCTCAATCTGAAACACAAATTGGACCGGCACAGCAACAGATATACTGTAGAACAAAGAAAGAATTATGGCCCAAAGCTCCACAGCTGCATAAAATTATGGAGGAAATACTGTAAATAAAGTGAAATTTCATCCAAACAACATTTGAGTTCAATTTGAAACAAAAACTAGGGACATGTACACAGTGTGGATGCATAGTTACAAAATGGTGTTTTGTGTAGAGCATCCTACAATGGCATGAACCTTGTTGACCGCATACTCTCTCTGTGTCGTATGAAGCAGAACCTCAGTGATCTTTGCTGGACAACTGCCTGAAGCCATCACACATGGCTTACAATATGTACATGTCCATAACAAGCTTACTCACCAGAACCCATCAGTGGTTTTTAGAAGCTACTTTCCATAGAAGAGGGTAGACGCTTCAGCTCGCTATTAGTTGCAAAGCAGCTCATACATGAAATTACAGCTAATAACACATGGCTTTTGGCTAAATGGACTTCTTAACCACATCCAGCTGTTGTATAAATCTATATTAAACATGAAGGAACAATAAATTCGGAGCTGGCATATTGTACATTACAACAAAAAAGAAGACAAAAACCTATGAATCTTGACGGTGTGTGAATAAATTATGGTGGGTCTGTACTCTATCTGGAGGCAGCCAGTATCTCAGATGAAACTCTGTCCCACTGTCTGAAGTTGAGTCCATAAAATGTGATTAAGCACTGCTCATCTTAAAGAATGACAGAAAACTGAGGCTCTGTTGGCAGGTGCTTGTTCCTGTCTTTGGTTTTCTGTGTCACATTTTAGATATGTCACCGTATCAGTCAACATTGTCACATATAATCAAACAGCGAGTAGATTACAGGAAGAGTAGGGTTCCACAGTCTAAAGCATCTTCTCTTTAAGTGTGCCACATGGTAAGCTTTGGTAATGTCTGCTTTTTGTGGGTCCACCTGCTGCTGCTTCTCCTCAGTTTCTGTTTGCTGTTTTGCCTGATTTGTCATTCTTCTGCCTTTTTTGTTTTTTCTTGGCCTATGTTGTGAACCATCTGCGCGTTTGATTTTTTTTCCGCAGTGATTGTTTTGATTAGTTTACTTTCTATAATGGAGCTGGGTGCCAGATGTTGAGGAGGCTAGAGACATACTTGCCACGTATATTGAATTAGGACATAGAGGCTGGACATTTAAAGTCTTTTGGTGAAGTCAATTAAAGGGCTAATCACTTACTCAGAACTGGAGTTACTTACATCCAAGTCTATATTTGGTCGAATGACATGAGAACATCATGACCAAATTATTATTTAGATCCAAAACAATTCCCTCTGTTTACAGGAGGAGAGGTGAGTGATTCTATCTGATGTGTATTAATGCAGTATTTCTCTTGCACAACACATATCTATGCTGAAAGTATAGTCTCAGAGCCACAGGTTGTAGACTCCTTAGGCCACATTCAGACAGAATCCAGCACTACGGCAAAAACATAGGTTTTTCCATTCATTTGAGTGGAGGTAGTGTGCTTTGGCTGCTGTGGCACAGGTAAAAATCCAGGTGGATTCATGGGCTGAACTCTGATGCTCTACCTGTTGTGTTCTGGTTTAAGCTTCTAAATCTCAGTCTGGCTCTCAATTTATGCTGCAAAATAGTGACATGAAGAAGTTTAATTTAGTTTGTGTCTGATGGTTTGAGAGAGAGAGTTATATGCAGGTTAGATTCAGCATAAACAGACACACCCCCAGCAGCCCGCCACACTCTGCCACAACTCTGCAGCAATTTGCACCCTAAGTCATCCTAACATATTGTCACTAAAAGTATTAATATAATATAATAAATGCTAGCTTTATATTTTATTAGTAGTATATAGTGGTATTCTCTGATAGATGAAGCTATGACCACCCCAAATATCAAATTAGCCAATCACTTTGGGCTATTGTTTTATACATGTCATAAGAAAACTCAAGTGTCAGACTGAGCTCACACCTGCTGTTACGCTGCCTTTGGGGACAGGGCAATAAATCAATTTCTATCCCTGATGCCACGAGGTGAGCTTGGGCAACAGTCCAAGAGTTTGCACCCTGAGGTGATGTTTAATGAAATGTCTGTTGAGTGCAGACTCTGAGACGATCCCGTAGTTCAACAGGGAAGATCAAGGCTCCGAAACTGTCAGGATTAGCAGGTATGGTATGCAGTACGAGTATTGTATTGGTGAAATGATAAAATGGATCACATGAACATGAAAAAATTAATTGTTGCAGACATTTTTCAACAGGTTTTGTGCAAAAAAATATTTTAATTAATTTCCCCTCAAAGACCTGAAATAACACTCTGTGGAAAAGTGATGACTTGTGTTTTAACATCCTGACAACAAAACACAACAGTACATCCAAGCACCGAGAACCATCCGAGACCCAGCAGTTTTCTCCTCAGCTACATCATAAATGTCCCTTCATCCAATGCCAAACTGAGGGGCAACTCAATAATTATTTCCTTTTAGTAAAATCTCCACCACATTGTTTTTATGTTAAAAAAAGTTGTGGTTTCATGCTCTGCTGGTGTGTTCTTGATTGGGGTTTCATAACGTATGAGGATATGGGAAACAGCATCGGTGTTTTATCTCAACCACGGTGTCGTGAGCCAAGCCTTGGCAGAGGCCACGACAGTTTGTATGTAAACATGACATATGAGAACGATCACTGTATGTACATATGCTTTCAGATTTGGCTTGCTTTGTTTTCAGACATTTCTTTCCTTGTCCATACTCATGTCTTTGTGTTCCAGAGCAGAGTAGAGTGCAAATTATACAATGACTCTCATGGGCGTCTTTTTCTCCAGGGTGTAAAGCAACTTCACACAGCAAAGGCACATGCTAATCTGAAGTCTTACAATCTTTACAGTGTCTTGTTTATTTAACGTGATGTGTGGAGTCTGCAGATGAGGATAAATCAACAACACACAACAACTTTTGTACACTGGGGTCACCAAGAACGTACTCTCCTGCCAAGTCAGACCCTTGCAATGTTGGACCAGAGCCAATGACCAAGATGTGTTACTACCATACAGCATCTAGGGTCGTGTCTGACTAATATTAAAGGCTTGGACCAACCAATCATCTAAATTTGTCAGCTGTTTTCTGGCTTTGAAAATAGTCTTTTTAGAACTCCTTTCATTATATCAAACTGTGACGTAAAATGAATTTATGCTGGAGGAATTATGAACAGGTTGGAGATCACAAACACATTTTTTGGGATTGTCCAACACTGAAGTCATACTGGGAAGGGATTCATACAGCAATACTTGCCATTTTGGATCTTGATTTACCACTTCATCCATTGTATCATATGATAGTAGCAATCCCAGATGGACTGATGGAAAAGAGAAAGACGTAAGTCGTGCATATCCTGTTATGGGTGGCAAAAATCATAACTTTATCTTGGCTCAATCCACTTCCACAGGCTCTACATCAATGGCAAGACAGGTTAATGAACTTGTACTTAATGGAAAAGATTACAGGAAAATTCCAACCAATGAGCTCCTGTAATTAATAATTTTGGGTTTCCAGTGTCATAATACGGATGCACAGGATGCCATGACTGTTGAACCTATCTTCCTTTTCTTCTCTTTTTTGTGCATAAATATAAATAAATATTTAGTTCAAAAAAAGAAAAAAGAAAGAAAGACGGAAAGAAAGGAAGAAAGAAATCAAAATGCCACATTGTTGTATTCAGTATTCCACACAGTAGATCCTGCACTGGTCCCAGTATATAAATAATAGGATAAACTAGGGCTCTATGCTCAAAAACCTAAGATAGAGTGACATATGACTCCTGTGGAAGAGATTCTATGAAATACGGATTTATTTTCTTCAGTTAGACCATTTTGAAGGTAAGAAAACAGCTGACAAAGTTGATTCTTGGGTGGTCTATGCCTTTAAGTTGTCCAGTCCAGTAGACTAATGTAAAAAAAAAAAAAAAAATCCATCATATCAAAGTCACCACAGAGGTTTGGGTTGACTCTCCTGGGCTTCGCCCCCCGTTTCCCATGATGTTGAAAGACGATGGCCAGCTTTCACCCAGGACATAACAAATGGAGTAGTGTCAGAGATCTCCAAAGGTGGTCCATTGGTGTCCACAAAAAGAAGTGGACACACTCCTTGCATGGAGTGCCTCAATCTCACTGAACGAGATGAGCTCTTTACAATTTTATGGCCAGCTGGACTTCTCATGAGGCATCAGTAACTGAACAAGGTCGTCACTTGGCAGGTGGGCAGTCAAGTTGTCAACAACTTCTTGGTTAAATTGAAGGCTATTTATTTTCTCTGCTCTCGCTTCGGCTCAGCTTCAGTCAGAGGCTCTGCAGTTCCCTTCATCTTTCATGCAGGCCAGATCACAGTGGTTCACTTCAACAGCCTAGTCTACTTCTTTCTCACACTGTCAGAATGAGATTTGTCTTTACTTTTAGTTTGAAAACATTTTACCTGGCCAATCTTCACAAGTTGAATATTTTGGTAATTTTGAATTTTTTTCATTTTATTGGCAGTGTGGTCCACAGTTTCAGCACTGGAGTTGTTGGAGCGGTGCACTTTACCTACTACAGTTCACTTCAGTTCTAGCAGCTTCATCAGTGGTCTCATCTTTCTAAATGCCAATCTTTGTTTATATAGAGGGCTATTTCAATTCCCTTCTATCTTTGTGTTTGTAAAGTTTCTTTGCCATTATCTTTTTACAGCTGCTGCTGATTGATTCATCAGAATAGTAAAGGCCAGACAGTAACAAAGTCTTTGCATCTCTGCAGGAGCTGCATCCTTTATGTGCAGCCAAGGATTCCTGTCTATCCAGCCATGCCATTACTCGCTTGTCCAGTAGTCAGGTGTTTTGTTGTCCTGTCTTCTCTGGTGAATCACGATGGTTCATGTGGTGATGGATATTCTCTAGCTCCTTTGGTCTTCAGAAAGATGTTAATATTCTTATGTTACTATGTGTGCTTTTATTCTAAATGACCTATCAATTCTTAATTTTTCCGAACTCAAAAAGTGTATGAATGAGTACACGTGTCTGGTTTAGTACTGACTTCTTGAAAAATATGCAAGAAAGCTATGTTAAACATGAAGTCAGTTCATCAGTAATGTTTGTAATGTGGATATGTGAAGTGTAAGAAAAAACAAGTCCAAGAGGGAGAGACTTAGGACATATAGGTGAGCAGTCACAACAACCCAGGTGCCAGCAACCAAACAACCAGGAAGTTGGTTATAAGGCCTAGAGACTGTCACTGTCGTTTCTGCTAATCTTAAACTCTTGTCTGCTTTTTGCCATTGTCCCACCATTCTTATCACATCTACCAACATCAAAACAATTGACTGAAAAAGTGTGACCTTGTGCCTTGTGCTGAAAAGATGAGAATATTTAAAGTTTTATGCAGGTCAAAAAACAATTTGAAAAATGCAACGTGTGGAGAGCAGTAGCCCTTGAAACATTTCTAGCAATGCATCTCTGATGTGTGATATTAAGTAGGTCTAATGCTTTCCATGTTCACCATGTTAGTATGCTAACATTTCCTAATCAGGAATAAACAACGCTAATAGCTTTGCAGGTATTTGGACATGTTTAAATGTTGATCTGGTGATGGCATCATCAAAGTTATTACTATTCATCCCGTGTGTTACCGTGAATATACAGTATATACAAATTTCATGGTAGTCAATGAACCGATCAAGGGACCAGACCTGACAGGAATATGGTTCCCATATTTAAACACCATATGTGATGTATTTGTCCACATTGATTTGACGGAGCAGCAGATTATAAATGTTGACGTTTCTTTGCAAACATCAAATGAAGAAAAGAGTGACTCAACTTTTTGGGCTTCCTTGTTAAACATGTTTTGTTTTTTTCACCTGTGATGGAAGGCCAAGGAGAGAAAAACACTTTGAGACCGGTGACGGCTGAAATTTAGCAGGACATGTATTTGATTCTAAACTAGAGAAGTTCACATTTTGCACTCAGATGCAACAAATTCCATCAGGTCATCAATCATTAACCACACTGATGAACCGCTGCCTGCACGCTGTAGAAAACACTTCCCAACACATGCAAACGTGCCAGCACACACAGAGACACACTCACATTCACAGATGTTTAGTCAACAACTTCCCATTTTTGGCAGTCTGGTTTCCACTCTTCACACTGACCCGCCAGTCGTTGTTTCATAGGGAACCTCCTCTTTAGCTTTGACAGACTGTGTAATTATGTCAAAGATGCTTTCTGCCTGCTTCACAAGATGCCTCTGAAACGTTTACACTCAGCAAAGGTACGTATTAGTGTCCCACACCTTGCAATATTCACACACACACACATGCTCACACACTCACATAAACTTTACAGTAAACCTCAGCCTCGAGCCAGCACTGCTTAGCCCGCATCCTGTCCTCCTCTCCCCACCACAGGCAGGCTCAAACACTTGGAAACGTGCTGCCGCTGTTCCATAGAGCATTCCCCAGATTCTGCCTTTGTGGGAATGTTTGATGTGCGGGTCCATAAGGAGCAATCTGTTAACCCCACACCTAAATACAGAGACCCAACTGTTTCTCTTAAACCGAAATGTTAGTTTATCTGCGAGCGTGTGTGTACATGACTGTGTTGCCGTCTACACGCACCTGCTCTTCTGTATAAGTGTGTATTGTTCAAAGACCTTCTATATGTCCTCATTAAGCAGCCATGGCTAAACATATTGCAGGCCTTGGCAGTGGACTTTTCCTGTACAGTAAATGTGGAGAAAAACTTCTTGGCTCAGAGCGAGCCTCCCTCCTCCATATTAAAAAAACTCAGTTCACAGCTGCGCTTCAAAGGATGACATGCTGTGCTGGGCCTAAAATGAGTAGAGTATGCTTTCAGTTATGGCCACATTTTGGACATTGAGCCATGTTAATCAATTCAAAACACTGAAGTGAAACATTTCCCTCCCTATCTCCAGTCAACCCCAACCAGGGGTACTTGTAGCCCAGTTTGTATCCAGTTGGCAGTTACCTGCGGGGCAATATAACTAATTTAAAACATTTATGATTTGACATAAAAAATACAGGCAAATAGGAAACTATTCACCTTGCATCTGAATGGTGTGATAGATCGATAAACCATACAGTTCAAATATCATACGTCAAACACAAGTACTAACATAAAAGTTAAAGAAAAGCATGGACTTTTAAACATGAACATGCATGCAATGGTGCAAATTGTAGTAAGGTGTGCAAAATGGATTTTAATTCTAAGTTGAATTAAAAAAATTTTGCCACCTTCGTGAAGGAACGGTCTGTGCTGCTCAATGAAACACCTTGGGGGTTTAAGTCTTTGGCTGAAGACGCTCTTCTTCTCAATCAGCGTGTCGTGGACGTTGTGGGAGACATTCAGGATACTAACCAACGTGGACAACATCAGTCTTAGTCATCACCTCCAGAGAGTCCAAAGAGCGTTGCCAGCTTTGAAACTTTCTCACTTGATTTGACCCCTTTAGCACATTTTTTTCAAAATGTTCCTAGTAACAAATCTAGCAACTTAGCAGACCTTCTGACTCTTGTGAAGAGAGTTACCAGTGTTTCTCAGTAAATGTGCCCTCTCTATACTGACTGTGTTCATTGAGTGGGCTCATGAGCAGTAGGACATATGTGTACCATTTTTTGTCCAGCGGACTCCTTCTTTGTTTCTATCCTAAATGATTAAACTTAATAAAAGATTTAGATACATATTAATGAGATGATAATAGTATGAATCTTTATGATACATTTTAGTAAGACTCAGCTCGACTAATTTAATTTTTCACTAAAACTTTTACAGCCAACATGTAAATAGTTACAGAATGACAAGCTTGAGCAACTTTCCATTTAAAATAGACGGCAAGACTGCATGATGATGATGATCAGTCTTCTGCCACTCCAAGCAGCAGTGGCATGCAAACATTACCAATGCAACCTAAACATTGATAATTCAGCTGCATGGAAAAATTCAACTTGTTTTAGTGTTTCTTAAATGCACAGTATGTCATATCTGGCACTAACAAAATACATAATGTGATGATGCATGGGATCATGGGAGTTGAAGATGAAAATCTATATGATGTGACTCAGAAATCATGTTCAAGGACAATTTTTATTTTTATTTCATTTTTGGTTTGTCACCAACTTCCTTCCTGACGTATTCCTGGAAGTTACAGCATCTAGAGACGAGTCTAGGCAAATCTCCGGGTGCACAGTAGTACATGACACACCCTTGAATTGATCGCAATTGGTTAGGTACCTTCTTACTTAAAGGGGAGATGACGCCATAGACAGGAGACCAAATGAAATGCACCATTGCCTTGAATAAAATTATTATTTTCTGTGGGTTTGAACATTGTTGGAAATTGTCTGGGCTACATGTACACAACTCAACAAAATCATCATTTTAGGCGACCTTAAAAACCACAATATGTGGTCTTGACGAGGGCGTACTTGAGCTTGTCTAAAATGATTGTGGGGTTATAAAAAAGGTTGAGAGTAACTATGAGTCAAGCTTCCACCACAGCGTCAGCAGGGAAATTAAAATGTTTTTTATGTTCCCCAACCATGGCATTGATAGAAAATGAGATGATGGTCAGATGTGATCATAACTCATAAAAGCTCTTAAATGCAACATCTGACTACTCTCTCCTCTCCTTACATATGGGACACTGCATTGTGTTGTTTTGTTTTCTCTGGCAGGCCTGACAGTCAAAGCGGCTTTTCAGCAGCTGTCCTCACATCCCAGTGTGCCTAAATATTAATTTGTCTCACAGGATCTTGGTTTCTTCCTGCACAGCCAGCACACAGCAGTGAGGCCAGTATAGTAAAACCCCTCAAGGTTTTGCAGATAGCTTGTGATGTCCAAGACCCTGTTGAGCATGAGCTAATGACCGTGAGAGGACAGACTGAACATTCCCTACCTGGGACAGTGTTATGTGCGGTACATCCTGTCATTTTCTCCCCCTGACAGAAATCATGAAAGGTACTTGCAGGGATGGAGACTGGAAACCAGTGTGGCTCCCAATGCTCCAGTGAGGTTCCTGGATGCTAAGTTGGAATACAGAAAGACAGAGAAAAAAAAGGTTTTGTTTTCCAGCTCTGAGCAGTCAAAGGAGACTGTAAAGTAATACATGCACTATTGCCTCCCAAATGTGTACAAACATAAATATTGGAATATGAGAAAGTGTTGCCTAAGTGAAAATTGTCTTCACATGGATGTTATTTGTAAAAGCTAAGTCTTTTAGCATGTGCTGAGGTACATTCTGGTGGTCTGTCTATGTACTCACAACAGTGGAACCCAACAGATGCCATGATAAGTATGTAATTACTTTGTTTCCTACATGAGACATTCAAAACAGAATCATCAGAAGCCAGCGAGTATTGCAGACAGGTTTTTATGCTCACTGTTCTCTCATGAACAGCAGCGAGATCAGACCATATAGTCAGTCTCTTGCACTTCATGACGAACATCTGGGAAGTGTTTCTGCAGCTTCAGCATCTTGTTTTGCTTTAGGATGCTGGAATGGTAGGAGAGCTGGGGTCTTGTTTATAACTGTTTTATTTGGTAAAGCCCGCTGGAAGAAATGTTTGTGTCTTGGTGGGTTAGACGCTGCCAGATCTCATCAATACTCAAAGTAAGGACATAAAAGTAACACCAATGAGCCATGGGGATCATGGTTTCGTTCAACAAAAGCTTGCATTTCATAAGCACAGTGGATTGTGAAAGCAACAGATTCAAACTCTGATTAGAAGAGAGATGATGAGCATGTTTGATGCTGTAACACAGATTAATCCCGAACTAAAGAAAGCTCTCCAGAATCTCTACAACATGATCATGAAGCCTGTGATTTACAGCCGGAGCGTCTGGCACATACTCATCTGTGTTTTTAAATATAGTGAGCAAGCAGGGGTGAATCAGTGGGCACGGATGCCACACAGATGGATTCTGGGATGGAAGCAGCGCAGCCACTCATCTGGTTCCCATGTCTCCTGGAGAGCTTGTAAAGAAACATGGGCAAGTTTGTCAGCAAGCACAGTGACTTTGAACTGTCTCCATCAATTACTGCCCTGGACTTGGATGATGTTGTTTGCCACTACAAATGCTATTTCTGCTGATTACCGCTTCACATTTTTTCCACACCATATCAGTCAAATGGTAAGAACCAACAAACAAAAACAGACCTCATAAAGAGAAAGAAATCACTGAATGATTGTGCTGCTCAGATCACTTACACAACATCTGACAAAAGCTGAAAATAATTAAGATGCCAGCACGCCTGCAACCTTAAATCAGCAGTCAATCTTAAATGTGTTTATTTACCGAGTAAATATCACTAAGTAGTTTGGTGTCTTTCCAACAGTCTCACTTTCAAGTCAATAGAAATGTTATATATTATTAAGAGGACTGGCCTATGTAAATAGCTGCTATCTGACCTGGTGAGCAGATGATGAGGAGGAAGGGAAAGTCAGAGGATAGGAAACAATTACAGCTTTCACCAGTGTTTATTATTACTGTAACTTTATAAAGTTTCCCGTTAGCTCTGAGGTTTTTTTTATTTAGTAATGCTCTTACTGGAGATGATGTGTTTGTGCGCAATGAAACAAATAATTTAGGGTCACCGCTTGCTGCAATCTCTGGATATGAATCTGTAAATATATAGAGCGTGCTAATATAATGCTGTGAATATTTGTAATAGCTGCTGGTCTGTAAGTTAGAGGATTAAAATGTTTATGGGGTGACTTTGCATATGATTGGTCTTGGAAAGTGATCAATCATCAAAGATTTGTAAACATAAATGAACCAAATATGTAATATATACATTTGTATGATCTTATACATTATTCACATTGTTGTATCTAAGAACAAAACATTTTTATTAAAGATAAGCATTTGTGCTTCAACCAGTTTCATCCCGTCAACACAAAGCCATGCAGAGACAGAGAGATATTTTGCCCACATTAAATATTATTCCATGGAAAAATATGAAATTTGAAATGGTTTGCAGAGCCAGCATTGTCTGGCCCAGCTGGATCAGGTCACATGAGGCGCTCACATATTGTAGAGTAAATACTGATTTTACAATGGAGTGATCTAAGTTATTCACAATGATTTAAACTTGGCTACCATTGCTTTTTTTGGCCTTTTTCAAGCTTTATTTTTGATAGAGACAGCTGAAGAGTGACAGGAATGTGGGGAGAGAGAGATGGGGAACGACATGCAGCAAAGGGCCGCAGGTCAGATTCGAACCCTGGGCTGCTGCTGAGCCTTCATACATGGGGCAGATGCTCTACCAACTGAGCTAACTGACACCCCAGCTGCCATTGCTTTTTGTTTTATTATTTTAAAGACTGTTTCATTGTCTCATTACACAATGAGGTTTCTTCTTCTGTATTTATTCACTTTACTAAACATAAAGGTCATGCAGGAGGACTGAAATGGAAACTGTGAAGGAGTGTTTGGAACATAATGAGCGTAAGGATGGATAGCAGAGAAGTGTATTATGCTTAAAGAGAGGTTTGAAAAGCTTCTATGGAGCTTCTATATTATTCTTTATTTTCACCATGAAACTGGGTCAATCCATTGTAACTGCTCTGAATCTAAGCCGGCACAGCCTCAGCTCGAGACCATAAACATTTTAAAGCCACCTTTCATGTCTACACAGGGCTTAGTTTTTCACACTGTAAGTTCTAATCACAAGGATTTACGTCCTGTTTGATTTGGCCACACCTGAATTTACTGCTAGTACAAAGTAATGATCAGGTCCCAGAGTTTTGTTTGAAATGACACATGTATAAACCACTAGAAGCTGCAAACATGTCTTGAGTGGCTACTGGATACTATTAGTACAGCAGGAGCCAACAGAAGAACAAAGAAGGCAGGCGACACTGCCGTTTGACATGATAATAGTGAACAAATGTTGGCAGGAGACTCTCGATGCACCACTACGACTTACAAGTCTTTGAGAAGAGTAAAATCTGGGGCAACTGGACTTGGTTCCAGAACTGAAGAATGAATGAGGGGTGACACGTCTTCACAGATATACAACCATTTGCTCGAGATTTAACTAAGATTTAACTGAGAACCTTCACAGACTACATCTTACAAGGCGAGAGTCACATGACCACCGAGCATAGTCAGGCTAGCACTACCACTAGAAATCTATTAGCATGCTTACTAAATGGACAAATTTAAGTAGAACATTGTTGTTTTTTCAATACAGCAATTAAGCTGTGTATACGTCGTTATCTATTATTTCTCTGCTCAGTGAGTTAGTGGAAGTGTCACAAATTAAAGAGTCTGTTGGAATATTCTGTGATACAGGAATACGAAATGGAGTAATTGGAAAGCAACTTGTTGTAAGTGTAAAGTAATCTCATGGGGATCATAAGATTAACTGGAAGTGTGTTTGTATACACGAAGGTTATAAAATGGCTCAGGGTTAGGCTGTCTGATGACTCAAACAGGGAATCAAAGGCAATGTACAAGACAACACATGTCACTCAGGGTTAGGTTTGGGGTTAAAGGGTCAAAGTAGAAAGTTAAAAAGTAGCCCTCTAGCACCTTCTCCTGTCCCTGCCATGTGACCCTCGTCATGCATGTCACGGGAATCAATCAAGATTCTGTCTTCTGAATCACATCCAGTACGTGCATAAATCATTTCTTGTAAATCCCTTGTGCACAGATGAGCAATATGAATCCCACACGGGGAAGAGGGACAATAACTGAATGCATGCTGAATGGCTATAATGGAAAAAATGATAGAAAAAAAACCTTAAGGCTATAACTTGGAGTGGAATGAAGGCACAACAGCCCGCTCAGTGGAAGCATCAACATCTGGACTCAAGCAATAATTATATTTGGAACCTGTAATAAATTTTACATTTTATGGAGCATTCTCCTAATGTCATTCAACACAGTTCAGAGCAAAAGTAATTTCCTATAACTGGAATCAGTTCCTTTTTTTGACTGGCAGCAGATTCACAGTAATGTATGACTTTGAATTCTGGCCTGTTAACTCTGGTTCATCTATTAAAGCTGTCTATTGGTCTATGGCAACTCATTTTTCATATGTATAAGGTCTCGGAGATAATGTGTTTTTGTGTGAGAAAGGGGGGCAGAGAGGATTAGAGAGCATCAACACACTATATAGTTTGTTTAGACATATATGCGCAAGTGATTTCTATGTATGAGCATGTGTGTATGTTTCCAGGCAGCAGAGAGGCAATACAGAGGCTGACGTCAAGCAGATGACCTTGGGTCTGGATGTGTTTACCACTGTGTGAAGTGTCTGTGCTGGCCAACGGTGATGCAGCCCATGAGTCTGGAAAACGCTGCCGCATGTGTGCGAGGCCACGCCGACATGCCAAGGGAGTAAAGCACAAGCTGCCACCAGCCTTGTAGGGTGTTACAGTGACGCCTGAATACGATCAGACCGAAATAGAAACACACAAAGCTACCTACGCGCGCGAGCGCGCACACACACACACACACACACACTTTCATATTTCACACTTTCAGCTCAAGTGCTAGATACACAGTCATACACATCCAATTACCACCAGGGCTTTGTTTATATGCTGATTATTAGGAGAGAGAATTCATACTTTCCTGCTGAAACTCTCTGCTGTGTTGCATTATTGATGAGTAGGTGGTTGGCACAGTAAGCCAAGAGGGTTTTATAACTTTATTTTGTTGATATTTACTTATGCAGTCGTGTCATACTGAAGATCACATCTCCCGCATTCACGTTGCTGTTTAGTTCCTCCAGGTGACATCACTGGAGAGATTGCAAAATGCATCAATTGTCAAGTTACTGAAGGTGACAGCTCTTTTTTTCTGTTGATCTACAGGGGGTAAACAAAAGAACAGAAACACTTTTCAATCCAATACAACATGCCTGCAGCAAATACCAAGTTGTCAAGCTGGTGAAACTTGTGATATTCACTTTTTAAAGACTGGTGATAATTCAAGCTGATGGCTGTTTGAGGCAACAAAGAGGTAGATAGAGGGGTCGACCTGTGGCTACTGTTCCTCCCTGTCAGTATAGGTTTCCTGTGTTTGCCATGTGTTGAGGCCGCTTTCCCTCTCCTTGTTACATAAGAAAAAGATATGAGCATTTCATGAGAAACAGACGGATTGTTTTAAGTTTGAACAGGGTAAGTTTGAGAGAATCCAAAGAAAGGTTTTAGGGAGTATGATTTTTTTTTTACCTATGTGGGAGGGAGAATAACAGGAAGTCTAGCACTAGGACCCAGAGAGGGACAGAATCTATATAAAGGGATGGGAAGCTCACCTGGGCCTTCCTGCACTGGGACACACCAGAGAGTAGCTGAGGTCAGCCTTTGTTTGGAGTTGATTTGGTAGGCTGCATTATTAGAAAATATGTGTAAAAGCATGATTTTTATATTGAAACTGCCTTGAAATATTTCTTTAGCTTATTGTATTTGTTAAATAAAAATGTCTTAATGTTTGGTGAGGGACTTTTAAAATAGATTTTTTAGTGCCTTTAACACATTATTAACATGGTTATTTTGAAGTATAGATTTCAGTCTCCTGCATGTCTCCAACTTGGGGAGTGGACTGTGTTCCAATTTAGCAAGATCCATTTACTTTTGCAGTGCACATTTCTTGTAAAAATGTTCCTTGTAAAGGTTCCTTTACTATCCTAATGTGCTACTGTTTTTGTTTTTTTGTTTGTCTGTTTGTTTTTTTAACAAGAACACTATTAAAGGAACCAACCATTTATTAGATTTGAGTTTGTCTGTATTAAAGGAAGGACTGAGTGGTAGTGTAGCCATTGTGCTGTAAAACAGTTTTGATCTGGTTTAAATTAGTTCATGTCTAGTGGTGGTTTATGCATAAATCTGCACTATAGCCCCCCTCTGACCTCTGTGCAGTCAAGTCTTGTGTTTTTTCTCTTTGTTCAATGTAAATAAAATCTATATTTCAGTACTGCAGTGTCTGGTTTGAGTTTATTTGGGGTCTTGTGCATTGAGTAACATGGCATGACGCATGCTTTCAGTTCTAGCACAGCGCATATGCAGTTAACAGTGGTAAAGCCAGATTGATTTCAGGCAGAGGTACACTAGACATAAGTAGGCTTTTCATTTCTAGTCAGCAATTGTCAATATATTTGGTTGAAATGACAACTGTTGGCAGATTTTATCATTAGTAGCTAGTTAGCGTATTATATGGAAGCCCTAAGCAGTCATGCATTCATACATTTAATTTCCTCCATTTTCTTTTGATAATGAGATAATTTCATTTGTTTTGTTGAGCTCTTGAGTGATAACTGGTTAATTTTCTTCAAGATCCTCCCGGGCCGAAGTTTGGATCAACTTTGTTGTTTCACTTCCCACAGCAGTGAAATGACACACGAGAGCTTTGGAGACACTGTAGCCTTCGGGTACTGAAACCTACAGTGTACATTTCTTTCTAACCAAACATAGTAACAGGCTAACAGACCCAGGAGTTAGTTATAAAGACCAGCACAGACTGACTTTTTATTTTGAAACATTCAAAGCTTAGTCTTTGAATACCATCTTTTTGTTGCTAACCTTCAGCTCAGTGCAGAGAGACTGTCTAATGAAACTTAAAAAGGGAAATTTATACTAAGACTTGAACTCACTTGATTTGACTAAGGGGCTGATCAGACAGAGATGCATCACTACAAGCACAACCGCTTCAGAAATATCTGGGCAAAGCGTGCAAGGCAAAAAAGCTGGTGCACCTGTGCAGTGAGGCTATGTGCACAACTTGGTGATCAAATATGATTAATGCTGTTGCTGTGCTACTGGACGAGGAGAGACAAAAAACATTAAAAGCAGAAAAGAGAAACCTGTACGGTGAATACCTTGTGTTGTGAGCTTTGCCTGCTAATATCAACCTCTTGTCTGCATTTTTCCCACCATCCCGATCACATCTATTTGTATCAAAACGGGAAGGAAGTGGTAAAGTAATAAAGCTCACCTCTTGCTTAATTAGCTAAAAGATGTGTATGTGCATCTAAAAAAGGCAAAAAAAAGAAACTGTCTGGCTCGCCGTACCATGGGAAAACAATGGTTTTGGCAGCAACTCTTTTCTGGTAATGCTTCTTGGTATGATTGTCCACTAAGACTGTTTGAAACATATTTTTACATAATACATTTTTTCTTTACGTCCAGTGCGAACAGGAGGAATGTTTACGGCAAGCAAACCCTGGTTCAATGTTCATATGGACACCTGACTATTGGGGTTTCAAATGCCAATTGGGTAAAAACACAGTAAAAGTGAGAACGTTTCCCATACTTTTTACAGTTCAAGGAGACTCTGGAGTCTTTTAAAAGGAGGTTTGGGGTTTGCCGTGGCAGTTTCTGGTCGTATGAAAGTGGTTTTACTGAATCCATATAGAGCCGGACATTGCAGAACTCTCTGACCCTTCTAATTTTATACACATTTTAGCTGGCATGCAGTGAATGCATCACTGGCAAAAGCTTCTCCGTGTGAGAAACACTGTAATTCGTGCATGGCTTATGTCTTGGCTCTTTGTCTTACTACAATCTTTTTATGGTTGTTTGTTCAGTTTTGAGTCTACAAGCTGTAACTGTAAAAGTTTGACTTTTGACAACGAATACATTCAGAAAGAAATTGGATCAATCTGTGATTTTCAATACATATGGAAATAAATGGTTGTTGGAAAGATGGGAAACCAACCTAACAACCCGTAGTATTAAAATGATAAACCACATGTTTGGTCATTTGAATGTCTCTCAGTGTCTGTGGCCACTGCTGAGTATAAAATAAGTTTCAAGACTTAAGCCCAGCACATTGAATAAATTCAAGGTTGTGACTGATGCTCCAGCAGTTGAGGGAATTACTTTCAGGCACGTTTATACCTCTAACAGAAAGGTGATCTGACAATACTTTATTTCTTTTCCTACTTTCCCAGTCTGTCCCGGTTTGGCTTTTTGGTGTTCACCATCAATCATCTGTTGGACCGAGTTCTGAATCACCCCCTCAGAGTGGGTAAATTGTCACAAATCAGACGCAAGTAACTGCTAAACTTCACCAATGAGTCATAAGTGATTCCTGCTTCACACTCCACACATTACCCAGACTAAACACACACACAAGCAGACAGAGAGACAGTTTGGAGAGTATGAGGAATCCTGGGAAACTCTCTCTTCCTGTTGACTGGCGTTATGCCCAGAGGGGTTTCCATGTTCCTTTCATGGCTGAGGAACAACTCTGTGTAGCCACATATGAGGACAGCATGGGTAATACATGGACATTTTTGTATAATTGACAGTAATATCACCTACACTCAATAAAATATTGAGCTTCCAAAATGTTAGTCTGGCTAATGTTACAGGTAGTAAGTAAGTAGTAAGTTAACTAAAAATATTGCATTTCTGGGTAATATATCTTCTATATATCTATCTGGTGTTTCATGTCTATGTACGAAATGGATCAGTCTCTGATTCTGTGACCAGCTGAATGGTGGGTGGGGGTTGCTGCTGTTTGTCTTCGTTAGACCTCCTGAAGGTATAAACGAAATCAGAGTCAAGTAAATCAAATTTAGTGCATCATTTAGCCAAAGATTTCAAGATTCATGCTTGTGAAAAACAGTCATTGGAACAATTCAATTTTGTAGCTTCGAAAATGAATGATGCACCTCTATTGAGCAACTGGTTTTAAATTACTGAGATTTATCTGGCAGAGGATGCCTCCCAGGTTTGTTGCTAAGGGTCTGGCTATTTAGTCTCAACTTTGGCCTGACAGCAATGGGTCCACAGTCTCAGCATCACCTAATCATTCATCTTCTGGGAAAACATGGTTTGAAAAAAAGCATGTGAAATCCCTGCTGATATTTGATTCATCTTAACAAGAATAGACACTGTCATGTCTTCTGTGGACCACTAAATTGCTCTATTGCCATTAATATCTGTTCTCTTTTATTCCATTTTATATTAGATAAAAAGTCAGGGAAGCAAAGTCAGTAGGTTTCATCATCTGGGGACCACAAAATTACATCATACTCCATTAAACCATTGTTGAGATATATTAGTCTGGACCAAATTGGTGGATTAACAGAAAGATGACTAAAAATATGACTAGGTCATCTGAACTACTGGAACCACTGAAGGAGAGCACGTACCATATCAAGCCAACATTTATCATAATCCAAAAACCCCCCCCAAAAAACAGCTAACATACACCTGCAGGCCACCATGCTTTATAGGTACGACAAAGTAAACACATAACCTTCCATCTTAAATATATTTATAGCACCCTATTACCCCACCAGAACACTGTGCTCTCAGAATGCAGGGTTCCTTGTGGTTCCTTTGAGCAAGAGCCTGCAGCTATCAAACCCCTTTCCTCTGGAACTAGCTCTGGGTTCGAGAGGCAGGCTAATACTTCCCATGATGCACTGAGCTCTTCTCTTCTTTCTTCTCTCTCCATCTGCACACTCAACTTCTTCTCCATAGTTTTTGTCCTTTCTTGTCTCGCAGGCTCTCATGGATCATGACTATGCCTAGATCACCGTCACTACAATTATTATTATATTATTATCAGCAGTAATATCTACATTAAAGTTTATAGTTATAGTTATTATTTTTATTGCTGTGCATCTCTCTCTGTCTCTCTCTCTCTCTCTCTCTCTCTGTTTTTCCTTGCCACCATCGCCAAGTGCTTGCTCATGGTGGGAATTGTTGAGTCTCCCTAGATAATATTTTTTTGTCATTAAAGTTTTTATTCATTCATACAAACATAAACATAAAATTTGACTTGAAAATAAACATAAACATCGACAGTTTATCCAACACACACGTGTTTACAAAGGCCTGTGATAAATTAACATCTTTGAAACAACCAAAATAAACATTCAACACCAGACAATCCACCAGTCCCATGCCGTCTTAAAATGTTCCCCTTTATTGTTAATTCTAGCCAACATGTGTTCATATGATGCAATTTCATAAGTGACATAAATTCCATCCGTTTTTTAACATCTGGAGCGACTGTCTAACAGCTGTGACCGCCTTTTAAAACTGCCCGCTCATATTTAGATATATTTGGCACTTCTGAATGGTCCCCTAACAAACACAGTCTCAGTGATACAGATACTGCCACACTTAGGCATTTACTCATGTGTTCCAAAACTTTCTCCCAAAACGGGTTTATCAGTTTACATCTCCAAATTACATTTCCAACAAAAAATATTTTCTAGTAAGCCCATTCTATGTAATTTAGAAGGAGTAAAATAAAAATCTGTATAAAATCATATTTTAAATAATTTGATAAAGAGTATGGTATGGACCTGCTCTAATATGGAAAGCGTCATGAGATAACTTTGTTTAGGATTTGGCACTATACAAAAAAATTTTAAATACTTGTCAAACAGTATAATTGCATAAAGCCATGTGCTGAACTATTTTAATTTGCTGTACAGCATTTATTTCTTGTTAATGTATATGTTACCAGTGATCAATTATGTTTTCTCCACTTATATTAGCAATGTGTGTGGTAACATGTATGAAAGGTTCAGAACAGCACCCATTACATTTTTCCTGGACAGCCACATGCTCTTCCATTCCCACAGCTCTCCCATAGCAGGCCTGCTCTCTGTCACTGTTATTTGCCAGCTATTTTTCTAATAGCAAATAAGTTCTTCTTATGAAAGCCTTTGATACTGCTGCCTGTTTCTCTCCTTTGAAAAGGGGATGCATCAAGTATTTGTTTTACATCCTGCCAGCTAACCTTTTGCAGTTAAGGGGGCAGTATATTCCTTCAGCAGACAAACTTAGCAGGAGAGTATCTTTATAATGACATTTCTAAGATTTTATAATCTAGAACAGGCCACATTTTTGGCCAACGTGGCACTGTGTCTTGATTTATTATGTGAGAAATAAAACAGTAGATGACTGGTATCCCTCAATAAAAAGAGGAATAATCAACAAATTTCAATCTGGACTGAACTTGTTTTTGTCAGCAGGGCAAATTAACAAAGGGAACTTTTATGTAACACCATGAGACAGTAAACGTAGTGACCTTTCATGACAACAATGCAAATGGCCCACAGGGAACAGGTTGTTAAAAAAAGCACAAAGAGATCAACAAGGAAAAGGAACGTTTTTGTGCAGAGAAAGTGCACGATCAATCTGCCTGTTCTGTTCATGAAATTGCTCTTTTTTTTTTCACACAGTTTGATTCTCTGCCTTGTCTCTACATGCCACATAGCTAACCCTGTGTCTTTACTGTGTGATGGAAAAGAGTCTCATTCTCCTTCTGTCTGCTTTTAAAATGCAGACAGACAGCTGCACTTCAGCACCTCAGGGTTTAAGCTCAAGTGTAAGTATGGCCTTTTTAACCCCCTGAGTGCTCACCTCCTTTCACAATTGACACCACTATCCTTATCTCCCTTTCAGACCCTAATCTCTTACGTACCATGAAAACAGGTTTGAGTTACCGGGTCATTGAGGGACTTCCAGAAGTTTCCAAAGCAGGTCCACAAAAGCTGACTGACTCATTCTAACTCAAACAAAACCAGGTGCTGCTCTCACAAAGATTTATATTTTCTTAGCTGGAAATAAGCAAGTTTTGCGTCTGAAGTTATGTTTTGGAATACATTATGTTTCATGATGCACAAAGAGTAAATGTATAAAAGCTTTTCCTTCAGTGTCCCAGTTGAACTCAGGTAGTGGAACACCTTTGGCCAGAATAAGCTTCCTCATCCATCTTGCTTTCTGGCAGCAGCCACTTGGAAGTCTGCGTCTGTGTCTGCCCCAGTAGTTCTCTCTAATCTTAGAGAGTGACTTTAGTGAGTTAGCATTCCTGTTGCTGTGTTCCCTCTGTGTCCACAGGCTGCTGGGTTAATGTGTGTCACTGTTCTTCCCTCAACCACTTTATCATGTTAGCAAAGAGGTGCGAAGGTTAAGTGTGATTACGCTATGGAAGAAATAAGATAATCCTTGATTCCCAAAAAAGGGGAAACTCGGGAGTCAAAGCCACACAAGGACAGAAATAAGTGCAGATTAGTAAAGAAATGTAGAAAATATGTAATTATAATTATATACAATAAGAATAGAATAGATAAATAGAAACTATACAAGAGTAACTGAACTCAATTCAAATTCAAAGACACAAAACTAGTGTTGTACTTGAACTAATGGTGCAATACCACATTAAGCAAAGTGACATAGTGGTGTTGTAGCAGCAAGTCAGAAAAGCAGAGTGACACTAATACAATTAAGTCAGATATAACAGTGTACACCAGAATGTTATATAGTATGATTATGTAAATATACTTAGAGCTGTCTGTGTAGTATATTATTCAATAAACAGTATAAATTATATGTAAATATAAGTAGTATATATAAAATACATTTCAATATAAGTTATGCACACATACATATAATTATGATATGCTTCAATGTGCAGTATATTAAAATAGTATGGGATATGTAGTGATATAATATAACAATGAGGGAACAACAAAGTGGCAGAAATGACATTATTCATCCTGTAACGTGTTTACCAGCACTGCTGGGAGAAGTCATGCACTGTGTGTTTTGCATGGCCACCATGCATCCAAATAAGAGCTGGTATACTGTGAGCAGGAATATGTAAATAATGTGATGTGAGGAAGAAGGCATGAAAACTAGGAATGCATCTCCAGGTAAGGGAGTTTTTCCACTCGGCTATAATGCTAAACAATCCAAGCACTTTATCAAGGGACTGATAAACAGCTGTCTTTTTTCACTTTGCCCTGTTTTCTGTCTTATTCCCATATCTCCTTTGATGGATGATAGTACTCCTTTTGTGACATTTCTGAAATTTGAGAAATCATATATACCTCATGGACCTCCGCATCCATCATCACTAAGTGGATACAGCAGGTGTGTCCAATCCTCCTGTCATCTTTCAAAATAAATAAGTTTGATTTACAGCACATTGCATATAACACAGCAAAGACAAGAAGGCATCCACTTAAGCAAGAGTGTAATAATATAGTATTGAAGTAGTGAACTAGTAGTGAACTCATGCATACATGAGCATGTGCACGCCAGTGATGTCACAGTATTCATGTGTAGGATTTGTGAACTGAACTGACTTTATAAAACCTAACCAACACACACAGTCATATCCGTCCCTCGTTACTCCATGACCTTTCTCCATCCAAAATAGTAGCTATAATAATAGTTAACAAATCATTTACAATAGCTGTGTCACTTATGAGCCACTGAAATACAATATTGATATATTATAACCTTAAAGTTGATACGGCAGGTTAGCAACCCCTTTTTTTTTTTTTAATCTTTTTTGTCTATTTTAACTCAATCCGTTACACTGGCCCAAAATGCATTTTTCCGCAGACAGTGGAAAAGCAGTAAAATCGTGAACACATTATTCTGAGGGTCACAAACCCTTTTTATTATCAGACTTTAATCCATTCGGTCCAGTAACATTTGGAAAGTATAGAAGAACTGTTTGATTATGTTATTTTATTTTATTTCCCTCTAATGTGTAGGGGGGGCCAAAAGGAAGTTAGTCAGCGGATAGAGAAGAACTCCATGATCTATGGGCCCAGCTGCAGAAGCGTGAGGAAACCTGCGGAGGTGCCCAATGAGCAACTTTGATAGCAACAGATGGGGTACCGTATTTGAATGTAGTATCTAGTTTTTTTTATTTTTTTTTGTTTTGTTTTTTTTTAGTATCTAGTTCTCCTCAATACTTACTTACTTAACAGCAGACATGAGTAACATTATTTGGATGTGTCCAGAATTTACTCCATTATAAGCCTCTTTTATCTTTTTACACTTACACTTGACATGTTTTCTGTCTTACTCCCATATTTTCTTTGATGGATGATATTACTCCTTTGGTGGAATTTCTTCTGAAATGTTCACAGCTCATTGATCTCTGGCATACAGCCTTTTTTACATCACATTAGATCAGTTATTGGATGCAATAGTTGTGTCCAACCCACCTATTTTTTTTAAAACCATTCTTGGCGGTCCTTCTTGGTCCAAAAATATATTTTGATTCACGGTATATAGCCTGTCCTGATTTTTGGCCCCATAGCCAAGATAGGCAGGAATCCACTTGAACATGAGTGTAATGTGTAGTATATGAACTGTATGGGTGTGTTGGTACATGAGTGCATTCATGCATTCAGTATATACAATAAGTATATGCAAAGGCATGTATAGGTGCATGTCATACATGTTATCATAGGGATTTTTGAAACCTCAGATTTAAGTCTTTGCAGATTCTTTTGCAGATGATGTAATTCTGTTTACTTTACCACACCATAAGCTTTGATCAGCAACTGAAAAGACAAAGGATAGTGAAAATCCGCAGGGACATCAGGACACATTTCAAGTTATGAATATTACACAGAATAAATGTTCCAACGAACATAATGTCACATAATGTGACTGACTTCACCAGATTTCTGAGGTCGGGTGAAGAGCAAGCAAGACAGTTAATGTTACATATGTAACATTGGAAGTTTAATTACATCCGGTGCATTTCACTGCAGGCTTAAATAGATATGTCCAAGATGTGTGTTAATATTTCCAAAATGATAACAATTTGTCAGATTCCCTTTATAAACAGTGTCTTATTAGAAAGTGTGTCAGATATGGTTGTGTCATAATGTGTCATTAGACTTTGGTGTGTCACAAAGAACAAGACCTTCTTTCTAGAGTTACCTTCTCTTTTTTTTTTGCATTCTAATGTTCAACAACCACACACCACAAATAGGACAGAATATAATTTTGCTACAGAGAGTAGCCTCAATAGACTAGAGCACAATGCACTTAGACTAAGAATAAGCGTTCACAGAAATGTGAGCACTTACAGTAAATGGTACCACTTCTCTAGGGGCTGTTTAAAGTACTCTGGGACATATCACTGACTGAATAGATGATACAAGTTGAGAAAAATGTGGATACAAGTAAATTGCAACAACTAATCACAAAGGAGGAAACAAAGATGGATCACAATAACTGACTTCTGAATGCTTTAACGAAGCTGTCAATGTGAATTTGTGACACTTTAAGGATACAAAAGTTGCTGGTTTTCCCATGAAACCCCAACACCTTGCAGCACTGGAGCACTATATTTTTCGGTTTTGGAGCACTATATTTTTCGGTTTCGGTTCCATTTCAAAGCTTCTGTTTGAGGTGCCAGGATTTGCATTACAAAATCTTACAGACTGAAAGTACCTGACAAAGGACCAAGAAGCTGTCTTGATTGGCTGATTGTGAGCAGTAATGTTCCTAAGTTTGGAAGTGTCCTGTTGGCTGAGTCACGCTGTCAGATCCCTCTGGCCACTGGGAAAAAGTATTATAAATGTATGAACCGAGACTCTCCATAGTATTAGGCAATCCCTGTGCTTCTTTTTTTCTTTTTTTTTTCTGTCTCCATGGGCCCATCTGCGAAGCACTGCCATGTTTAACAAAATTCGATCTGTGAGACTGAAGGTTTGTGACTGGAGCCAGAGATTCTGTATTGGTTGGCTAATTGTAGGTAATGGTGTTTCCTGTTGTGGGAAGGGACAGCAAGGGCTGGCTCGATCGCAGCACAGGGTCGTTGCGGACATGCCTAATCAGAAGCAGGATTGGATTCCTCACATGTCTGGAAACCGAGCACACGAAGGAGTCATACAACAGAGGGAGGAGGAGAACGGCGGGAAGGGTAAAGTAAAACAGGTCAGTACAAATATTGGCATGAAGAGGAGAAGAAAAAAGAGGCATTGATCCCTTTATTGTTTCAGCTGAGGAGCGTCCGCAGCCAGGAAGCCTTAGACAAAAGCTCTGTGGTGGGGCTAAGTGTCTACAATTATAGCGCCACATCATAAAAGAGGCGAGAATTGCATGCGCGGTTACACATGTCAGGAGAGATGAATACAGTGTAGCGCCCATCCTCTGTCAGTTTTATGTCTCTGTGGTTATTGCAGGTATTATCACTGCACTAGGAGGCAGTCAGTCGACGCCTGTTCTCACTCCATAGTGGTTAGAGCAGAAGGACTGGTGTCCAGCAGCACCATTTTAAAATACATGAATTTAAGACGATGTGCAGCCAAAATGAAGAAAGTCTGATCCAATGAAAAGGTACAGCCTAATACCTCAAAAAGCCAAATATTGTCTTGTGTCATCACTTTTTTGTTAAACTGGATTGAACTTGTCCGTTAGAAGTTCTCAAGCTTTGGAAGAACATTTGCATGCGCTTAACATCAGAGTGCACTGAAATCATTTTCAGAGTCATGGCTGTTATTCAGGGACTGTTTGAATCAATGGGCCTGTTAGCCAGTAGATGCTCCTCCATACGCTATAACCGTCTTCACAGGCTGAATCATGCACTGATTTATGAGGCAGAAACTCACAACACCAGAATAAATCTGAACCCCAGAAACTGATTAAACTCTTGTTTAGCTCTTGGCATGGCAAGCACCACCGGACAAGATTTAGACGCCACTGGCTCTCTCTCTCTTTTCTCTCCATGCAGAGTGCTCTGTAATCTCTTTCTTGCCCTCCCACTCCCCATGTTTTGCTTTCCAGATTTTTGTCTGGAGTTGTCAACATTTGAGCAGTCGAGGACCAGCACGGCTGGATCCCAGAACAACAGCAACAGTCACATGAGGGCCTCAGCGTGAACTGGACCGGCCCATGACCCGGAGTGGGACTGTAACTCAGATACAATGACCTCATGAAGCACAGGGGAGAAGGCCTGTTCTGAGGCAAAACAAACCACTTACAGCACTAAGTAGAATCTGTTAAGAGTGTATTATCTCAAAATAGCATGAAATGCTTTAAATCTGGAGGATAATTGACACATTGGTTGCTTGATTCTATTGTTCCTCATCAGCCTTCTAATGATTGTGGGATTTATGGGATTATATAGAAGAAACAATCTGCCTGTTAACCGGGATTAAAGGAATGGTTTGACATTTTGGGAAGTATGCCTATTCAAGTTAGATGAGAAGACTGAAACCACTGTCATGTCTGTGCGCTCAGTATGAAGCTGCAGCCAGGAGGTGGTTAGGTTAGATTAGCTCAGCTTAAAGACTGGAAGCAGGAGGAAATGGCTAGCTTTGCTGTGTTCAAAGTTCAAAAATACTTCCACCAGCTGCTGTAGACAACCAAAGTGACGCTGGAGTTTGCAACCAAACAACCAGTATGGACTGAAGAGCTTTAAACAGCAAAGATAGCAGCTAAAAAGTTGGGTTCAATTTTAAATTCACAAAGGTTGTAATAGCAAGTGCTTTTGTTCATGCCAGTTTGTCTTAGAATATGGTTTGTAACCCCAGGAAAACACTTTTCATTCAGAAGGACAGGTAAAAGATGCTAAATGAGAAATTGCAGCGGGTTACAAAAGCTACCATTACTGGAACGGATGATAGCTTGGATGCTATATAAAAGCATCCTTTTAATACTTACACTTGCTAGCTGGTTCCCCGTTTCCAGTTTTTAAGCTTATCTAAGCTAATTACCTCCTAGCTCTATCTCTATACATAGCGCACAGACATAAGAGAGTTACTAAATTTTTTATCCGACTCTTGGCCACTCATTGTCAACCTTGCATCACTTTTTTTCAGGTTATCCACGTGAGAGCACGTGAGATTTTTGATTGACTTACTCTACATATGACATACTCCAGACCACAGTTCCTGTTAGGAATCTGGATCTATTTCCACACCCATTCATGGTGTGGAAGCATCTGTAATTTCAGTTGAAGACTTGTTGCACTGCAGGAGGGTTGTACTTACCTGTGCTGGGGCAGGTGTGCACAGTGTGGTAGGGATTCCACTAGCACAGGTATGACGATGGAAAACCTGATAATTACTGTCATCTTTATCCCAGGTAAGTATAACTGTGGCTCACCAGTTCTAGATCTGAGCATTGCTCCATCGCCGGAGCGTAAAGGCTTGTCCAGGGAAATAGGAATGGCTTTCAGGAGCTGCGCTTTCACCGTCAAGCTTCTGCGATACGGTGCTTTATAAGCCTTTAACTGGTGTAATTTTAGCTTTAATGAGCACTTGAGGAGAGAGGTATGCTGAAAATTGGTACTCTGTGCCAATAAAACATTAAAACGAAGCTCCTGGCAGTCCTTATCTTTAAAAGTCTCCGTCACTGCTGCACTTGTAAGCTTTTCAAGGGTAATTCCTTCACTGTAGTGGCTTGCAAATGTACCGAATGGGTGGCAGTGTTTGCTGTCGCGTAACTAAGCATTTACACCCACAAACATTTTTATCATTTAGCACGTACTGAGCATGATTTTAAGTTGAAACAGTGAAAGATTATTTCATTCTGTCAAGAAACTGTAAAAGAGACAGAGGCATAAAAAAAAATAAAAGAATTTTTTTAAAAAGTGTGGAGGGGAGTTGAAGGTAAGACGTAAAAGTCAGGTATTGTCAAAGTTCGAGGGAAACATCCAGCAAGACCTAATAATGAATAACAGTGTAGTTGGCTAATCTCTATCTCAGTATTTGTTACTGCCTTTGTTTGAATATGATTCATTTTATCAGTTGTTTTTGCAGTGCGTGCACTGTGTATCTCTCACGCAAAGCACTGCTGAATTGATAAATTGCATTAAAGGTTAAGGAGGAACCATTGTTAATTGATCTGAAAGACATTGTGAAAGCAAAAGTTTATCAGAGCAAAAGAAACATCGAAGCCTCCAGTTACTGAAGGCTGAACCGTTGGCTGAAAACCATGAATCAACCAAAAGCAGCTGAAATAAAGAGCAGTTTTAATGTTTTTTGTTGCCCCAGTGGATCAGATCAGTGTCTCATATGGCTAAAAGGCCGGATAATTTGCTCAACCCACAGAGGATCATGTAATCCCTCAGCTGCACCGAAACCATGAAAATCAACTAAGTTGGTTTTATGAGGTTTTATACACAATCAGTGATGGGCATTATACTGTAATGGTAAACGGTTTTCATCACGTCAGCACCGAAGCGAATGCACTGATGATCTTGCACCATCTGGGGAAAATCATCCAAGGACTCCCCTCTGATGACCTCTCCAGGCGGTCCAGTCAAACATCCTCTCTACAAATGAAGGGCAGAGATGGTGTCCAAACCGAGCAGGAGCTATGTTACAGGCTACCCTCCGGAGAGGTTTGGGTCATCCAGACAGGAAATGAAAGGGAAAATGGTTGTAAAAAGAGTTCTGCTCATGACTCATCTAGAGACCTGGCACTCACAGCAGAGTGGCCTGGAGCTCGTCACTCAGCTTCTTCTGACCTGGACAAAATTGTAGTACACTTTAATTTAGACATGTTAAAAGACATTTGTTGTGTGAAATCTCAAAGGTGTGCTTTCAATAAGGTTCAGCTTATAAATCCATTTGTAATCCATTAATATCAGTCATATTGCATTACTGGAGTATTAGAGTAAGGGTGAAGTTATGGTTGTCTGTAGGTATGTAAATGTCTTTGCAGGCAATGAGGAGATTTACGGGTAACCGTAGGTCACAGAGGCTCACAGACGCCAACACACACCTCCCAAATCTCAACCAAATCTTGTACGGCCACCAGACGGCTCAGCATGACCACCCCTGCAACTTTACATAGCCCAAAGAAGCATGTTACAGCCTCTATAAAGCTTCCTCTCCTTTTCTTCTTCACTTTAGTTAAAGGAAATTGTTCATGACAGTGTCATAAGAGTGTTTGACAGTGTAATAACTCTTTGTTATATAAGGTCTGCCATGTTTATTGCAGGCTGTGTTTCTTTAGCCAACGTAAAGGTTTTCAAACCTGTCAGATTTACACTGAAAGTCACATTTAATACATTTTATTACGACTTATGTCTTAAACACTGATAAAAGATCAACTTAGGTTCATATCAGTTCTTGGCCACAGAAGCAGCATGGCAATAAGGATGATAAGATGTGTCCACCACTTTTTTCCAAACTGAAATATTTCAACTACTATTGGATTTTGTGCAGACATTCATGGTCCCTGGAGGATGAAACCTAAATAATTCCTTTGACTTTCCCTCTAACACTACCAGTAAGGCAACATTTTCACATTCAGTGAAATAGCTTGATATCTACTACATACATTAGAACTCAATTTTGTGCCACTCATGGTTTCCAGATGATGACTCCTAATGACTTTGGTAATCCC
The DNA here is from genome assembly GCA_946959425.1 of Argyrosomus regius. NCBI lineage: Eukaryota > Metazoa > Chordata > Actinopteri > Sciaenidae > Argyrosomus > Argyrosomus regius. Next base: position 7,478,913 of record OX336884.1, on the reverse strand, counting down.
CTGACCTTTCTTTTCTAGATCCACCAACAGGTTTTTTTGTTGTTTTTTTTATAGCTAAAATATTTCTACAACTATGGAATCAGGGTGAGTTGTAATACTTTTCCTAATTTCTCATCTAGCTTTATGGTATGTGGCCAAATGCCTGCAAAATAAATAATATTTCCATCATCCTCAGCTGTATTTTGTGGAGCTGTACTTTGTGTTTAGCAGTAATTATCAGATGTTAGCAGGCTAACATGCTAAACTTATATGGTGAATGTTGCAGATAATATGTGCTAAACATCTAAAAATATTTATTGACCAAGACTAACTTATATATAGATTGAAACAGCTCTATAATATTATATAATAATATAATATACTTATATAATAATATATAAGTATTATATATAAATTATTATATTAATAATTGTTTTAAAAATCCCCTTGAGGGATCAGTAAAGTATATATTCTATTCTTTTAATAGGAAAATTGTATAAGGTTAGTTTATGAAGACGTCCAAAAAGACAGTATGAGCAAACAACATCTACTGACACTTAATTGAATTAAAAGTCTACTTCAATTATGAGTCCAGTCGATTTTTATGTATTTTGGACATGAAACAAGTTGATACAAACTAACTCGAGGAGACGTCTGTTGATTTCTGGATTAGTGATGCTCTATTGGTGCTATTTGCTGGCGGATGTGTCAGCACTGGGCTCATGGCCTTTTTCTTTTTTTTTTTTTTTTGCAGGAAAACCTCCAGCTGGCCCTGTGTGTGGAATTACACCCCAGGATCCAAAGCAGGGCAGGCTCACAGAAAAGAAACAGCTGTCAGACAATGAATTACTGTTCTGTGACCAGACAAGTGCCTTTCTGAGGAGTGGATGAGGAAGCTGGGAGCACGTCAAGAATCGCACACACACGCTCACACACACACTCTCTCACGTGCATATACACACATAGATTTGTATTCATACTTGGTCATCCAGAAGCTCATGAGGTCACACACAGAGAAGCAAAAACTAAATTAGGTGGAACCACTTTTCCAGTCTGAACTTAACCTGTAAAAACCTGCGATATTTTATACTTCACAGCAACAGTACTGAGTCAACATAACATAAACCTAGTTCCCCACTGTATATAAACATTCAGAGCTACAGTAGTAGAAGATCCCAAGGGAAGAAGGAAAAAAATCTCAGACCTTCTAAAAATGCTGTTCTTTTTCTGGTGAGGGCTCTTGAAAGGTCTGTACGTCTCACTTTGGCAGCCACGCGGCTTTGCAATGCAAACAGCACACATCCTCAGACTGACCCCTGTGAACTGAGCCGGCAGCTCCACACATCTACCCCGGAGCCTGCGGATCTCAATGCTGCCTCAGTCTCACACATGACTGTGAGGCACTGAGACTCAACGGTCTCACGGCACAGAAGAGGCTCTTAGAGGAGTGCGCTTGAAGGGCTCAATGTGTAATACACGTGTGTGTGTATTGGAGTTAAACAGATTGTCGGAGTATGGGCCTAAAGATCAGCCAGAGCTGGTTATCATGCAGTTTAAGTGTTAAATATTTACCGTAGAACTGCTTGATAAACAAATGCAATACAAACATAAATTAATTGATATGTTAATAACTTGTTTCAATAGAGACACTGTCTGATGTATCAAAAGCTTTTTCAGTGGCAAGAAGACAAAATCACTGAATTTATTACGTTACGTCGATGTACTCACCTTTCATCTTTATTTCCATCCTATTTTACTAATATTGTCAGGGGTGTTTTATTTTCCATCTGTTTTATGTTACTTCTGTGTTTTTTCATGTAGATTCATTGTCATAAATCGCTCTGAGCTGCATTTCTTGTATAAAATACAGTGTGACAACAACACCAGGATCTTTAGACAGAAGAAGCAAAATTTGGCCATCATTCATTTTCTTTTTCTAGAGAGGCATGTGGAGATATCTTTCATGCCTTTGTTTTAACAGAGCAGAGCTATCCATAGTCACTTTACATACAAAAAAACGAAAAGTTATGCAGAATTGACAGTGTAGCCGCTTTGATTGACAGGTAGGTGCCATTACAGGTGGCTGTCATCCAGCTGCCTCGGGTCCAATGAGGATTAATGTCATTTTTATATAAGCCAGGAGGCGGCAGAAACAGGACTGCCAAAATGGCGGAGGCCAGAGCTACCACACACTGAACTTCACAACAGCTCTTCAGATACCTGTGGGTGATGTCATGGATACAACGTCCATGATTTATACTGGAACTGGCATGCTGTAGTGAGTGGACAGATAAACTGCTGTAAATATGTAATCTTTAGACCTATCAGAGCTACACTAGCTGTTTCCAGTCTTCATGCTAAGCTAAATCCTGACTCCAGCTCTGACCATAAAGCACACATGAGGATGATATCAATCTTCTTGTCTCACTCTTGGAAAATAAAGCAACTAAGCCTATTTTCCAAAGTTTTGATTTCATATCTGTGCCATAAGAAACCAACATTCGCAGAAGGCCCCTTCTTTTGTGTGTTTTTGCGAATATGACAGTATGATTCTGAGAAAAAGGACTTTTCTCCCTTCATAAACAAGTTTAGTGGTGTTTGTGTGTTCATGACACTCCGCCAAACACTTGTATACACAAACCTGCATCATGAGGTATGAAGCATCTGTCGATGTGTGTGTGTTGAAGCATTTGCGTGTGCAGAATTGCATTTAACAGTAATAATCAAATCAGTGGTCAATCTCAGCCCAACCTCATCTAGTTGCATTGTGCAGCTTTCAAAAGAAAATCAATCTCTCTTGCCAGGGGGTTCTCTGCATTTTTCCTCGCCCGCAAGACTCTCCTCCTATAAATCAGATTTAATTGGAAAGTAATGAAATTTCTTTTTAAGGAAATGATACAAGTTTACGAGGATCATCTTGTTGGGGAGACATAGGATAGCCTTATCTTGGTTCAGTTTTACGCGATGGTAGAGTCTGCACCAATTCAAAAGAGAAGTGTCTAGTCCTTTCACAATGCTCTTGTATGAAATTACCTGGCTTTTATATCAGCTCTACCATCTGGGTCCTATTACCTCAGCAACTGATGAGCCAGCCTAAAATGGATTCATTTGTCTCAGAGAGGAATACTGCAGTTTACCCAGCAAACGTTATGTTTGTTATACGGGGCACTCCAAATTGCTTGGATCCCATTCAGTTGTATTTTGCTCCTGTTATTTTGAGCTATTTTTAAATTATGGTATTCCATGATATACAGTGCATGAAGCCTAAAATATTTTTCAAATCCCCAACATGGTTTGCTAAGGAGAACATGGCATATTTTATCAGGATTTTTGAATTTGCAGTCAAGTATATAAACGAGCAGTTTTAAGGCTAGTATTAGTGGTCTGAAGAATGCATATTCATATGATGCAGCTGGTATATTCAAAGCTTATGGCTTGTATCAGGGCCAAGGATGTCATCTGTTTGAGGAAAAAGATAGTTACAAAGAGGGGTCAAAGAGCCACAGCAACAAGTAGAATGAGACATGGCATCCTGTCAGCAATGGTTTTATTGGCCTCATGTGTGCCCACAGCAACCACGATAGCATAATGCCAATAAAATGGAATAAAATAACTGAAGATAAACATGATATATTTCATCTTCTGCTGGTCTACAATCAGAAGAGCCTTTTTAGTTTAAACCGAAGGCTCTGAATTTGATTTGTAGCCACACTAGTGTCATGGTTTTATGGATGGCAATGTCTGTCAATCCACCACTGTGGTACAGACTGAAATATTATTGGCCAAGTGCTTAAGGATTCAGTGGCATCTAGCAGAGGTTGCAACTAGGAGAACCAACGGTGGCGTCACTAAAACGCGAAAGCAGTTTATAGATTATTTTCTTCTGGTGTGGGCTACTATAGAAAGATTGTGGTGCAACATGATGGAAGACGACCCACTCCCTCTATAGATCTAAAGACATCAACAAAAACACAAAGATTCTTATTTTCAGGTAATTATACACTAATGAAAAAAATAAATACTATACTATATTCTATTTCTGCCATATTTTTAAACACTGGCCCTTTAAACAATAATTGGATGGATTGCCATGATGTTTTGTTGAGACACTCATGGTCTCCAGAGGATGAAGCCGTGACTTCCCAAGGAGATAATTCTTGTTAACTTGTATAGCCAAAAAATATAAAATATGAATTTTTCCCTTTTTTGCTCAAAGCACTGCAGTGCCTAAATACAGGCTTGCAGAGCTGCTATGGCTGTAGAATTTTATTCACAGTGAGTTTTCTGTGCGTACTCTGCAGGATTTCAGACTATTCTTAATGACCCTCCGTTCAAGTAGCTTCGTAACATCAGCAGGTCTTATTTCTGCAGACAAAGAAGTTGAGCTCTCTGCCAGCAGCACATCTTCTCACACCACAAATCACAATGCAGGATCTCACCACGTCAGTTTTGTTTTAACTCAGCAACGACTGTCTCTGTGACTGACACCAAACTGGCGTTATGACACTCAGAGGGAGATAATCAGAGGGAGAAATTACTGTCATATGAAGTTGCAGATATCTGAGAATGCTTCATGTTTTCAATGTAATATTAAAACCTGGTTCTAGTTTCCATCACTGAACCCCCCTTTCTCTCTTCACTCTAATTCTCTTCCACACAAACATACCATGCACAGATGAACACTCATCCATGCATAACCACTATGTGTTGTGCTGATATGGCTGTAAAGTTGTTTACTCTGGCTATGTGACAGGGAGTCATTTTATACTCACAGTGGTTAACATAGACCGCCCCACACATGCAGGCATCATATAAGAGACCTGTGTAGTGGCAACTGTCTGCACAACCGCAACACACACAAAACAGCATGTTCTTTGAACATACACTAACACCCCCCCAAGCTGCACTGCTACAATAGAAAACAGAAATGACTGTTAATACCAAACATCTTTTCAAAAACAGTTAAACGAACGTCTTATGACTCAATTCGTTCTGTAAATGTTTCGATAGAATGTCATTTTTCTGATATGAAATCATCTGCATGTTGAATTTATTTCCTGAAAATGACAGAAAAGAGAAACTGAAATGATTTTGCACGACTGGCAGGATTTTTATTTTCTTTAAACAAGTACAGACACACAGTCTGTACAGATCATCTAAAGCGGATATATAACAGTGATAAATAATATAATGTAATTGTTACGCCTAATAAGTAGATTAGGATCGATTAGATCAATTACCATTGCAATCATTGTGGAGAATACAGCAGGATTATATAAAAAAAAAATAGAGATTATTATTCTTGGAACATGTGTCTTACAAGGCAATGTATTTCCTATCCATCAGTTCATTTTTCATGCCCATTTGGGGGACTGGAGCGTGTCCCAGCACACTTGTTTTTACAAAAAGTAAAACATAACAACACTTTTATTTTATTAAAAAAATGACTGAAGATCAATAATAAATAACCAAAAAAAATAAAATATGCTTAATGTTTTGCTTAATGTATTTTTTGAACATGTTATAATATAATTACATACAATGTGCCTATATATATACGTATATACATTATGTATACACATATGTATATATATATATATATATATATATATAGGCACATTGTATGTAATTATATTATAACATGTTCAAAAAATACATTAAGCAATATATATATATATATATATATATATATATATACAAAACAATTAACTTAAAGATGCTAAAATGCCCCATAGAGCTGATGGGAACTGTAGTCTGTGGGTTTGTTACTGCCAGTGACATCTTTTACATTATATTTATTTTATACTGTAAACTCTAGTAATGCCAGTCCTCTTTACAGTAGGATTGGAATGTGGTTGATGTTCATGTCCATGTAGGAAATCATTTTCTCTGTCATATCTGATCCTTAGTCTCCCAGACATGTGACATCATCAGATGTAATTTGCATACAAATGTATGACAAATGTATTGATGATCAGATGTGTGGTGATGTGAAAATGATTCATACCACATGTGGTTTCTTAAGGTGGACAGAGGTTTCTCTCCTCTCTCTCCCTGTCGCTCTCGCTCTCGCTCTCTCTCTCTGCCCCAGTTGCTGAGTGAGACAGGACGCTCATCTGTCCTGCAGGTCCTGAGACTTATATAAGGTAAACCTGCTAACCTCAATGACACTAATCTCTGAGAAGAGAGGATCACCTTTCCTCCCTGCCCTCCCTCACCTCCTCCCTCCCTCTCTCTCTCTCTCTCTCTCTCTCTCTCTCTCTCTCTCTCTCTCTCTCTCGACACACATACACACAAACGCTCTTTTATGATCCACTACTCTTTGTATTTATGCTCCCTCCATTTTTTCCCTTTCCTCCTCGTTCCTACCTTTCCTCCCACCCCACTTATAACCTCATCCAGGATCCATGAATCACTCCGCTCCATTCAGTCGTTTCAGCGCTGAACTTCCTCTCTGTTGATACCTGACAGCCGAGGTGTACTTTTACAGAAGTCGATAAATCTTCAAACATCAGAAACAATAGCCATATGCTCCCGCTGACACCTGCTGCTGACCTCTATGTCTGTGTATCTCTTCCAGTGTCTGGTTTCTTCTGTTGTTTCCAGTAAGTGGTTGACTACAGATCAAGACTAAACTGGTGTAACACTAAGAGTTGTCTTGCATTACCATTTGTTCGACACACCTTTTGCCACAATAAGTTTCCCAGCTTTGCCCCAAATCGGGTGGAAAACATGTTATCACAACGCTGTCGCCATAACAAATGTGAAATATTACAGCAGAGCAAATATCTGCACATATCAAATTTATTCTTCCCTGTTACTAAATACTTACTGTAAAAGTAACCTGACGTTTTCTTCTCAACTTGAGCATGCTTTGTATTGTGGCCTACTTACATACTTAAACAGAATGAATATTAGTTGCTCCAGCAAGTTATACAGCCGTTTGATTGATTACACAGTACGGCTTTCTAGAGATAATGGAAACTGGACAAGTTAGGAGGTGTATGCAGTGAACTTTCAGTGACTTCACTTGACTTTTTTTTTTTTTTTTTTTGTATGTTTTTAATTCAATACAACTCTATTTATCCTTCTAAGGGCAAGAAAAACAAACAACTTGACTTTAAAACTCAACTTCAGTTCTGAGTAAACACAATATTGACATATCACCTCGTAAAGTTGCTATGGCTAATGTGTCAGCAAGCTTTAAAAATCTACATATCCTAACACAGAGCAGCATTGACATTCATTTGGATTTGTGTTTCTGGCCCCCTGACAATTTTAAGTCCAACATTCACTCTGCTTATAGCTCTGTTTTGGTCTCCACCAACTCATGAGGAAAACATCTCTTGTTAGCTGCTAAATGCTCCACTATATTTGCATGCTAGCTGCTAACTTTGGTGCTGGGAAGGTAGCCTACAGAGTTTATTAGAGCTTTCATGCTGAAAAACAGGAAACTTGGAAAGTTGACGTAAGCAGTGAGTTTCAACCAACACAGCCAAGTAGTTGTGGTCACAGAAACCAAAACAATGAGCTGAAAGATGCTAAAATGGCCTGTAGAGCTGATGGGAACTGTAGTCTGCCCACTATTATCTGTCAGCTAACTATATTTTACATTATACAAATTCCTGCCTGGAGGGGAAAGCCACTGAAACATCAGTTATATCATTGTGAACAAGCTGAAACTCTACTACTGTATGATAAAAGTGTATCCATGCAGTCTGGTATTGTTCATGAAACTTTATTGTCAATACAAGGCCAACATCCTGCAGCCAGTAATCTGACATAGATCAGCCTGAAGATCCTGAGAGAAATGTGATGCATCTGCTGGTGAAAGTGAGTTTGAGGCAGGTTGTTGTTTTGAGGTGTGGTGACAGCAGAGGCTCAGACCGACTCAGATGATGTTATTTTACTAAGAACAGTAGTGTGCTGTAGGTCCAGCTGTCTGTGACCTGCAGCTGACTCTTTATCTCCCTCATGGCTGTTAACATGCATGATGAATGTTTCCTTACTGTTTGTACAAACTCACCCCTCTGGAATTTGTTTACAAGCCCGGATTGATGCGTGCGTGTTGGGGAGGGGGTTATGGGGGGGGATTTCTGCTCTCTTGCTGTCTGCTCAGCGTTATCCCACACTCTTAAAAATAAAGTCTTGAAATGTTCTAGTTACTTGGATTTCTTAGAAAAAAGCCACATTGTAAATCAAAACATTAGTTAGCTTGCCCGCGGTCGCCGCTTCTTACCAGCGGACTAAACTCCAAACCGGACCGACCCGGCAGTCAGCTTGGTAAAGCCGCTCTCCAAATGGTTCCCCATTATTCCATAAAATCTTTCATCTGGAAAAAATTCCTCACAGCAATAGAGAGGAAAAAAAGAGAGAAATCCCATGAAGCCGGCCATTCTCCAATCCTTGTGGTGGAAAAGCCATTAGAGAGCAGCTGAGCACTCAGACAAGCAGGAGGGACGAGGAGCTAAAGGATGAATGACAAGTGTCTAAGCTTTTATTCAAAGGTAAACAGGTTATTATAAAGACATTTGCTGGCACATACTGTGTGGATTCACTCTGTGGTCGGCTTTAGCTATCACCCTCTGCCAGCTATAGCTGCTGCGGTAAGATTCTTTCACAACACGGTCTTTAAACTTTAAAATCAAAGCTCCCTTAAATAAAGAGGGCTATTTCATTTGATGCTTCATCTCAAATTAAGGACCTGAGATTTAGGCCCTTTGGCGCCGATTCAATCTGACTTCTTTAGAGCAAAACCACAAATGAGAAGGGTTCTTCAGAAGGGATAAAATGAAATCATGCTTGAATTTAAGACTAAGAGTAGAAGCGCTAGCAGGTATGACACACTGACAGTAAGTAAATATTCCTTCTTGCTGCTGGCAAGATGATGTTATTTTAGCACAACATTTATGTTACTTAGTTTTAGTGTTTTTAGGCATTCTGGCATTTAAATCCAGCACTTGGGGGCAGTGTAACAAGCTGTAAACACAGCAGTGACATATTATTACCTATAAAGTTGACATGAGGGATGTGTTAGCAAACAGTTTGCGCATTGAGCAGACACAGAGAAACGTCAGCATTCACTTGGTGTTGTGTTCTCGGCCACTCAGTGAATGAAAGTCCAGTATCCACTCTACCTTTAGCTCTGTTTTGGGTCTCCACCAGATCCTGAGGGAAATAAATACTAAATACTTCGTTATGTTAAGCATTTTAAGAGCGGTGAGACTGAACCAAAACAATGCAGTTGTGACTCCTAAAATTAAAACAATGTGCCGAGAGAAGCTTAAAACACTTAGAACACAGCTGAGAAGAACTGTAGGATCAGACAATAATTCCTAATTTGATTCAGTTTCTAATATAAAAATATTGCTTACAGCAGTTTAACAGTTTTGTGTCAAATAACTGAAAATATGAACCCACCCAAGCTGAACAAAAGCGACCATGGAAAATCCAAAATGGCACGACATCTTTCTTAAATGCTTCCCTATTTGCTCAGTGCTGCCAGCGATGGCTGGAATCTGCATTGCGATCGACGACAGATAGATATTTTCTACAATATGGCTGCAGGAGTTAATTAGAAAATGTACTCATCTAACACAATGTAAGCAAATTTATCTTTGAAAGCTAGAGATTGGTATCTAATCACGGATCCATCCAACTGTCTGACACTCCTACATCAGGGCTGTGTTAAACAGGAATGTTCAATCATAATGTGGAGATATTAAAGGATAGGTTTTTTGTTTTTCAAATAATACTCACATGCCCATATGTACATTCAAAGTGTTTGTGGTCAACTGCTGATCCTGTCCATACTGACCATCAAAAGATCCTTTCCTAAAGAATTCCCACTGTAAGTGACGGCGAACAAAAGCCACAGCCAGCGCTCTGTGCAAAATGAAGATAATATGGAGCTTCAGCAGTCTGAATGAGTCAAATCAAGTCAACAAAATTCTCACTCTTTCAACGTACATATGAGCGATGCTGACTTGAAAAAACATGACCCTGTCCTTTAAGTTTAGGCCCTTTAACGACACACATTAAGTGTGTTAATCCAACCAATAAAAAGTACACAACAGCAAATGTTTCTGTACGTGCATAACAGTTCAGCCTCATCCTGTCAATCATTCCATCAATGGCTCAGATTAATGAGCTGCAAATGCGCTTAAGTCAATGAGATAATGTCCTTATCATGTCTGCTATATATAGTGAATCTCTTACTCATTCTTTGTTTTCTTCTCCATATCCCTCTGTATCTAGGACAGTTTGTCATGTGATCTGTGTGACAGTCAGCTCTGTTGTGGAGTTTTATTTCAGCCTGACAACCATGGGACAGTCGGACTCTGGTCCCTACAGACCTCAGGGCTGATCGTCATTGCATTGCTGTGGGTGTACAGGGAGGTGAGGTGGGGTTGGAGGGGGGCTGTTAACAGAGAGAATTTGATGAGCTGGCAAAGATATTCATTCTACAAAAGCGTTGAAGTCTCTTTTTTTAGGGGGGGAGGGGGGGGGGAAATCCACTCACATTCAACAATAGCTCTTTCTGGCAGCAGCGGGCCTGTTCTGGACGGGTTTCTGGCTGGGCCTGTTGGGCCCAGCAGGCCATGGTAGGGATTTGCCTCTCTGAGTGAGAGAGCAGGGAACCCATCTGAAAGCCACTGAATAGCTAACGTCAGTGAAAAGAGACACACACTCACTCTCTTTCTCTCTTTCCTTTGAAAAAAAGAAATCTGAAGTTAATCGACAAATGAGCAATTTCTCATGTTTGGCAGTTTGTTTCTGTCTGGACTAAACCATGGCAGTAAACTTCATTTAGATTCCGTAGACAACTGAATAACGAGAGACATCACAAATCTGGTTTTTAGATATTTTATTGATGAAAACATCTTTAAACCTTTTGACCCATTGGACACATAACATAATATAGCAAAAAAGCTATTGAGAATATATCCTTTGAAGCCCAATCACAGATTCAAAAGCACTGCAACACCTGCAGTGTCTGATACATTTATAAAAATAACAATCATAAAAAATATACATACAAGACAATGATCTTTTTCTTTCTTTTCCAAAGTGTGATTTGTAAAAGACTGCATGAACAAAAACAGATATTTGGGACAACGCATACAAGACAATGCAGTAACCCACAATCACTAACTGACAGGCAGACTGGAGCTAGCTAGCTAGTCAGCTGTTAGGACTTCACTGAGTATAAAAGGACAATACACTGCCTGCACAATCCAAAGGATACCATCAACATGGACAGTCACCGAGAAGAACAAACAACTGAACAGAGCAGTTATGGATTATCAGAATCAGGCGAGAAAGAGGATGAGCGAAAGAATTTCTCTTATCAGCGCAGTATTGAGTCGATGCTGGTCTTCTGGGCCTAGCCTAACTTTTTAATGCTTAAAATCATTTCCTTTTTCTATCTGCCATCAGGAAAGGCTGCAGTGTAGTTAGCAAAGAGTAAGTGAGTTGGCAAAGCTGAAGCATGTTATCATATATGTACACAGTTCTTTTAAAATGATGTGAATGAAGCATTGAAAACCATCAATAAGCATCAATAAATGCAACCTCACAAATGAAACATGAGTTGCAACTTAAAGTCTCCTGAGGCTGGTGTGAATGCATGCAGTTTTCTTCAGTTTCCACTCTTTTGAACAACAATCGGATGATTAAAACAGAGAGCAAATGCTGCTAACAGAATTATTTCCCCCCTGAAAAAAAGGGAGAAGACACAGCACTGTCCATTTAGTTGTAATCTGACCATAACACAGACAGTTTGTACAGTAAAGCATGGTAGCCCTAGAGAGATAAAACCCCATCACCAGCTGCACCCATCTCTCCAGACCGATTCACTCTCCCTGCCTCTTAAAACACTACATTTTCCTTCCTCTCCCTTTTTCTCCCTCTGCCGTCTTCTTCCCCGTCTGCTGTATCAACACAGCATCTTTTTCATGCATCAACAAATGGCCTCACTAAATTTCAGGGCTATCAGCGGGGCCACCAAAATGTTTGGCACGACGTTTTCTGAACCCTGAACAGAGCGTCTGCAGACCCAACCCCAGCTAAGTTCAAGCTCTTCAGCAGCAGCTGAGGAATTCCCTGCCAGGGTGCTACAGCAAATAGTGTCTCATCATCTGAGGTGTCTCGGCAAATATGCTTCCACTGTAGGAAGAAACACACACCAGCTCTCTGTCGGGCGCTCTCTCTGAATACACTCTTTCCTCTCTCTGCCTCTCATTTACTTCTTGTGAACAATTTTTCTTTTTCTCTGATGAGAAAAAAAGAAGCACCGCTGTACAAAATATACAGGAAATTGCGTGTGTGAGTGACATTTTCCTTTGTTGCTGATGATCTGAAATTGCTTGTCATCCTTTCTCCTAACAAATATACAATAGCAGTACACATCTGGACCACTGTCTGGTTTTAAAAACGGGAATCTTGCAACCAGTCAATCACACATTTGATTGCGACTTTACTGCAAACTCGACACTGATGCATGGTCCAAACGCACACAAACACTGACTGCATGATTTCACGTATACATTCACAAGCCTCTGGGGTGCTGTTGTCTTGTGTTTATGAACAGATCGGGCTAATTCACAAAAAAAAAAAAATATCATATGGCCTGCTCATTCTTTTCTCTGCCCGCTGAGAGGCAATAGGCACTTAAAAACACACATATTTTCACATATACAAATAGACATAGCTTCATATTTTGTTTACTTTTCCCCATCAAAATTGGGTTTTAATGTTAGAAACAATCAAAAAAATCTTTGGTCTGTAAACAACCATAATTATATCCAAATGCAAGGCGGAGATGCCGGTTTGTTATCCAAACTAGTTTAACAGCATCTCACCTCAGTTCAGCTGACGTAAAAGCAGAGTCTAGGGGGCTCGTTTTTGGAGCCCTGCACACACACACACCTCTGATTTCACCTAGAGTGTGTGTGTGTGTGTGTGTGTGTGTGTGTGTGTGTGTGGGTGGGTGGGTGGTTGTGTGTGTGTGTGTGTGTGTGTGGTGTAGCTGTCAACTTCAACTGATGCAGCTGTTTGGTCTGCTGTTGGAACGTGCTGGCTAATCAGTTCTTGACAGATTCAATCAGTCTTGTACAGTTTCGATGACAGTTCTGCTGCTTGCATTCGAGGCCATGACACATTTGCATTTTGCCTTTATTTCCAAGCTACCCAAATTAGTCTTTTTTTTCTCTCCAAACCTGGTTGGTCTGGGCAGGATCAGAAGACATTGGCATTTCAAGATATGTGATGTGTTCACATTCAAATACGTACTTGAGGTGAAAGCCAACCGTTCATACTCGACGTATGAACAAAAAACACAAGCTTTAAAAAAGAAGACTCCTTTTTCCGTCAGCTGTCAAACACTTGGGCAGGTTTGAGGCGGCGACTATGCCGCTCACTCCTGTTTAAACAAATCAGACTCTCTCCCTCCTCCTTTCCTCAGGCCTGACTCAGTTACAGGGCAGCCAGGTGGAGTATGCAGGCTGCTGGCAAGCAAACACCGGCTGTACCTGTGCTATGTAGTAGTTACTGAAGTTGCCATCTGCCACATAAGGAGCAGGTTGGTAGTAACATGTAACATTAGCCACGTTGGGGATGACATTCTGCTCAGCCAGAACGCGCACTGCCAGCATGGCTATGAGCCCTAAGGTCTGCCTCCTCTCATGTCCCATCAGGCACACCGTGCTCTCGTTGACCACTCCGTGAAGGGTCATCAGGTAGTCGTACTTGCGGTCCTCCAGGCCCACAAAGTGGTTTTGAAGGTAGGACTCCAGCTTGCGCTGCTGCTCACCAATATCAGGGAAGTCAATGAAGAAGCGTGAGCACATGTAGCGCTGAAGGGACTTCATCTCTGACTCTGAAGCAGCCCGGAAACCCCTCACCAGCAGGTGACAGTACTTCAGGAGACCCCCTCCTCGGATCTCCTCCGGGTTCCGGGTGCAGATGAACTTGTGGCGTAAGTGGTCCAGGGCCTCGCTGAAGTCCCCGTACACGCTCTCTCCCATGATGGTGGGGTGGAAGGTCTCGGCCATTGGGTTCTCTGAGCACTCGTAGAACAGCAGCAGGGAGTCCAGTTTGATCTGAAAGGAGTCCACGCTGAACTCAAACTGCCGCCGCAGAGAGTCCACAAACTTCAGCTCCACATTCTTCCCCCGGTTGTTGGAGAGGGAGATGAGGCTCCAGCGGTCTGAGTCATTACACACCTTCACCATCTTCTGCACATAGGCTTCCTGTGTGTGTGTGTGTGTGTGTGTGTGTGTGTGTGAGGGAGAGAGAGAGAGAGAAAACATATATATTAAGCAGACAGTCTCAAAGGTGCAAACATGAATAGAGCAGAGTTTAAACCAAAGGCCTAACTTTGCATTGTGCAGCTAGGCTTTATATTTAATCATTTCTCTACATGCATAAGTAATAACTGCATTTTAAATCTTGTGTTATTAACGCCACTGACCCCAATATTAACGCCCATAGAATGTACTTGGATATGGGATCTAGGTGGCTGAGCTCAGGATCCTTTCCAAATTGGTTTAACGCAATCCTCTTAACTACAGAAAAGCAACATTTTACTATCACTAAACTAATCTAATTTCACATTAAGCTGAGCATAATTGTGGTTAAGCCGCATTGGCCCAAATGCAATTAAATCTTTATCTAAAAGAAAAGAAAAACAACAACAACAAAGTACCTTTAACGTTAACGGGGTTATTTTCTCCTTATTCACGCAGTCGGGTAAAAAATCCAGGAGACAGTCCAAAACTATGTCCTTCACAGTCTGGAAATCACTTTCACCTTTCATATCTGCGCAAAATATTAGATCAAGGTCCTTAAAGCCCAGTCCACTATCCTCGTGCAGAATGTGGCTGGCAGCAGAGCCGTTTAATCGAACGTCCCGGACGTGGATCTGTTTTTCCTCCATCCGACTCCGCACCACCTTAACGATCTGCCGCGGCTGCATCTCCAGAGTGGGGAAGTTTCCTCGGCCGTGGATCGGGATGGTCTCAGTCAGGATTGCGTCCAGCCGCTGCACTTGCTCCCAGTTGAGGACGCTAACGTTGCTGCCTTCTGTTTCAGACATACAGCTGGTGGTGGAGCTACTGTCGTCCTCTGTCATGGTGAAGGAAGAAAAGTCCTCCGATTGTATTAAAATAAAAAAATTTAATAGTTCTCTCAAAATAGGAGCGAATCAGTGGTCGCGTTTTTACGCACAAATTCGATATAATAGAGTGACTAAAACTTCATCCACGTCAGAATTCTCCGTGTTTGAAGTCGTCCGAATTGATTGTTAAGATATAAAAATAAATATATATATATATAATAAGACCCCAAGGCAAATAGTGAGAGTTGCGGCAGTGCGTTACAGTTTGCGCAATAAGCCTGTAGTTGGAGATCCAGTGGCGCAGCAGTCGAGCTGGTGTTTGTGTTGAGGACGAAGTGAAGCCAGTCAACAGAAGCGTGTAGAAAACGAGTCCTAACTTTCTCTTCTCTTTCTCTGTCCCTTTTAAAACATTTGCCCCGGTGCCGCCGTCAATGCGTCCGAGCGCTGCGCATCACAGTCTTTGAAGGTCGCTGATGATCCAGGAGGGGGTTTGCTTTTCCGGCTGTGACTCCATCGCCCAAAGGCACGCCTATGATTTTATGAATTTGCATGAATAAGCTGCTCCTCAAGTCGCACTTTGGCACAATCGACGATCAACCCCTCAGTGGAATCTTGTGGATTTTTACGCACAGCTCCTACATATTTTTCATTTCTCCTCCCTCGCTGCCAACAAACAATCCCGTTAATACAAATTGAATGTGCTCAGGAAATCCAGCTTGCTTTTACCCCCCTGTTACTTTGTTTAGTTCAACATCTTTTTCCCACTTGTGCAGAAGTTAACCGTTACCTGCCCGCTTGACATGCTGCGTCCTTCTGCAACAGTCAGTTCTGTAAGTCTGAAGATGTCAGCTGTGCTTCACCCCGCCCCCCTCTGACAGGGTGCTGCTCGCTGAAAAAGCCTGCTCAACATGCTCACACTGTAAGACTCGACTTCATGAAGCAGCTCAGTGATACATTCATAATGCTTTTAATGTGGAGACCTTGATGTGCTCATTAACAAAATATTCCTCCATGAAATCATTCTTGCTCAAAATAACTGCTGCACCTGGATTCATTCACAAATTACAAGACATTAAGAGCCAGGAAGGATCCTTTTTATAACCAAATAAAAAAAATAAAAAGAGAAGAAAACAGTTGAATGAGAAATAACATGAAATATTAGAGTATTTTTTAATCTCTGTCAGATTCAACTGGTGCTTATAAAGCTCACTTGATGTTGCCATGTCGCCCCCTGTGGGCTGGGTGAGGTTTTGACAAACAGTAAACACAGTGCCTCACAGAGACTGTTTCCTTTCAAGTGTCACATGAAACCTGTAATATATATTAAAGATAACTCAAATATCCATCAAAGAAAATTGAAAATTTGCTGTTTAAATTCATGTGGATGTTGTCTTTGAATTGGAGTTCCCTGATGATGACATCCATGGCCTGTTTGTTATATAATTTAATGATTTAATTTGCGTTCATTGCTATATATGTGCTCTTGGTGGTTTAAATAAAGGTTATCAAAACAAACAGTAAATATTTCCTCTGTAATCCCATAAGCTTGTTACCCCCGGACCACTAATACTTCCAGATCAGTGTCTGAAGCCCCTCTCTGCTGACAACGTGTGTGGACTGTCAATTTGTCCTCTGAACTGTGACAACACCTGTAATGGTGTATTCACCTGCTGTATGAGGTTCCTTTAGAGAGCCTGCTCTTCAGTTTTTCCTCAGGAAACCTATTCAGATGTGTCAAAACAGAAGTCCAAGCACCAGACGTGTGATGGGGTCAGACAGGGGGTGAGATGAAAGCAAAGGGGGTCAGGGCGTGGCAGCTGTCACGGATGCCCCATTAGGCAGCGTAAAGCCCTGCGTCACTGCAGCCACCCAGATCTGTAAACCCTGATTATCCCATTTACTCCATTGCACTGTCTTAACTCCGACTCCCACACAGGAAGTCTAACTCTGCACAGCGTCACTCCCTCTGCAGCGTTAGACACACACAGTCTCTAATATTCACATTTACAATCACATGGTGCAGCTTTCACAGTCAATACAACATCAAAATGAATCACCAAGAAATAAAGAGCAGAGAAATAAGAGAGGACTGTTTTTGTAGGCTCACATAGTGTGAGGGCTCTGAAAAAGTGACATTCAGTTAATTTTTAAAAAATTGTTTTGTTTTCATACTTTGCTTTGGCACGTGTCAGACAGGTTGATCGCAGGTCTCTGAAATTGAATTCCACATCTGGAAATGTACATGGAACTATTAGTCAGTTACAATGGACCGGGAGCTGCCTCGTCAATGTGTTTCCCAGGTGTGGATAGATGGTTGCTATGGATTGGACCGAATCCCTCCGGCCGTGCATGGTGCAAAGCTAAATCAAAGCCGCTGTCTGAGACTGTACCAGCAGGTACTGTATACACTTACAGTATACATCCTAAACAGAGCCCTGATGATGAACTGTTTTGTGTAAATACTACTTGTCACCTCATTTCTCACTAGGAAAGACATAGGATTATGCTGTCAGGAAGCTAAATGGAAGCAAGAATTCAAAAACAATACACACCTTTTCTCCAAAGCCTTCAGTGACTAAAAATATGGAAAGAAAAGTAAATTTCCCAAACAGATCATCGTTTTCTTTACTCTGGAGACTCTAATGTATGTGGGAGAGAGCTCTTGTTCTTCTATTCCTCATAAAGCAAATCTTTTATCACACTCCTTCTCTCTGGGGTCTATGAAACATTTTTTGGACAGCTCGGCCAATAAAAAAAAAAAAGAGAGAAGAGACCTGTTTTGTTTTTCCAGTGCCTTTTATCTGACTGCGTGAGTTGGATTTATCTACCATGAAGTGTAACATCCACACCGCCTTTGAGCCTTTTTCTTCAGGTCAGGACTGTCTGCTGTGGTGGACCAGCAGACCTTCTCTTGTAGCTTTGATTCACACAACATGATCCACTATCAACAGAACTGATGTTTTACTGTATTTTTTCTTTGCATAATGGCTGGTTCCTCGTCCACGAGTGAAGATCACTTTTATTTGTATATCTACATATAGGTGTACAGTTATTTTTAATGCTATCAGTATGGAGCTCTGGAAGTGTAAAAGAAAAGACATGAATATTTATGTGAATAAATAGAGTGATATGCATATTAACCAAATTGTGAAATACTTCCTTAAAACTCAACTATGAAATATTCATTTCATTGCAGAATTTTGTATTTCAAAATCATATTTTTCCAAAGTCACCGGTGCCCACCCCCTTTACCTTTTAGGCAGTCACAAAATGTAGCCAGTCAGCTTTCGTAAAGCTAGAGCAACAACAACAATGTTGAAGTATTTCTGATTGACATGAGACCTGCACACCTCTTCATCACCCATCAATGCCCAACAATGGACACTTCATCGGTACACTTACAGTTGTACATATTGGATATATGGACAGTGTTAGCAGCAGCAATTTAGAGTTGCCTCAGCAGTATTCTTCTAGTATAGTAGCAGTATTCTTCTAGTACAGTAGCAGTATTCTTCTAGTTCTCAAGATGTTCCTCTGAGGCTATTGTAGCTAAGAAGACCTTGTTAGCTAGCTGGCAGGTGGTTAGCCTGCTATGAGGATGAGCGCACCTGTGATTGGCTAATGGTTGCCTAATGGGAGTTTTGAAACCAAGTGAATACCCTCGCCTGGCCCTCCCCTTCCAAGCATGTTGGAGAACCTACTGTACTGTAGAAACATGGCGGTCAGGACCCAGGGTGTTGGATATAAAAGGCTCATTCTTAAGTAACAAAAACATAATGATTGTTATTTTCAGGTGATTAAACACTAATGAAAACATACTTATGATTATTATGTTAAATTTTTGCCAATAGATTTTCCATCAATTTTACTATAATTAATTTAGTTTTAATCATTCAGTGGTTTATTTCATGATTTGTGTTCTTAATCAATTTAGTGATATGATTATTTATTTTCAATGTTATTTTTATTTATTTAATATTGCAAACTTTTCCATAATCCAGAGTTTTATTTGTTGTTCAAAAAGTTCTTTGGTGATGTTCCAAGTGTTGCTTTTCTGCTTGTGCTCCTTTACAAGAAACATTGAATTCCTGCAACATTGTGATGAACTGAACATGGCTAACATTTAGCCTAATACTTTTGATGTCAGTCAGCAGTAAACCATGGGCACATTGTTAGAACCCTTAGGGGTCCATATGCATTACTTTCCGTCATGTTCCTGCAATTAGAAAAGCTTATTTAAAAAAATTACCACAGGTGAACTTTGATGTTCCACCTATTTTCCAATTATACAATGCAGCATTTTTTTAAAGAATGAGTTGTATGGACTTTTGTTTCTGCTTCTTTACAGTGTCAGCCAGAAGAAATGCTGAGCTTCTGGTTACTCCAGTATAATTATTAGAATTTATGTCTCATTAGGAGCAACTCAACAAAATCCTGATCTCTTTCTACCAAACTCACCTTCAGCAGAGGAGGAGAGAACAGAGCTGCTTGTTACAATGTGCCAAAATGTGAAAACGGGCCAATAAGCAGTGACGAGTGATAAAACAATGCATGCATGGTGCTCAAAAGCTCTGGCACGTGGGCAGAGTGTCTTGTGATGACAGAGGGATTTAAACGCAGAAGAGGCAATTCATTTACAAACTGTCAACAGTAGTGTAAATCCTTTTTTCTGCTTCTACTGTGACTTAAAGAAGTAGATGAGATGGAATAACAGGGTGTCAAATTCAGTCTGAAACACTTGACCTCAGGAGCTACGCAGCGTGACGATGGTCTCACATATGCGCAAGTAGTTTTGGAGCCAACGTTGCTTGAGACAACACGAGTGATGACACAACTCGAAAACAAAGATCCAGTCACTGTCATCCTTTCTGTGTCTCCTCACTCACCCTAACCCTCCTTTCACAGAGATAACTGGATTTCCAGGAGGGTCACATTAGTTTGTCCCGGCTGTCGGAGAGATATTCCCACTGCTGACGGCAGAGTTAGTTTTGGTTGAGGATCAGAGGCACGCGGACAGAAATGGGATTTCCAGGCTTTTTCAGTCAAACTGCCTGACTGACCCCCAGTGGCAAATAGCTGGAGAATCGCTCCGCCGTTCAGGAAAAGTAGTGTGGGGTTATACAGGGTCTGCGGAGAGAAGAAACAGCAGCGATCACTCCAGTACAGAGAATCCCTTTATTTCAGCTCTTTTTGATCCCAAAGGGATGGTGTGTGTGGTGAGTTTGGTTTCAGATTAATGCTGAAGGTTACAGGGGGGGTCCGATTTCACTGGGAGATAGAGAGGCCCATCTCACCTAATCTGCTTTATTATAGGGTCTTTGTGATCTCACAGCCTGCAGCTCCAGGGACAGTAAAGGAGCTGAATGCTGCTGCTAAAGCACTTGAGAGATTAATAGATGCTACAGACACGGTTACTATACAGTATGGGCTGTCTCTGGCTAACTTTCATTTAGTGGATTCACCTTAATGGTATGACAGCCTCCTCTCTACCTCAGATGTTGGAAAGCATCCACATCAAACAGCCACACCTATAAAGCAAGGGCTTTTAAGCATGGTTTCCTAATCTATGTCATTGTAACTGCACGCCTAATTGCACCCTGCATCTTTCACGGGTGTGTCAATTCACAGTAACAACATGTCTTGGCAGTCATTCGAGACGGAGGGATGAAGCAAAGCAGAATCTTTTCTAAGGGTCTTAGGAAAAACATATGTCACCTATCTTTTATTCAGTGAAGGAAAAAGATACACTGTCATACCTTTACAGCAAATATGAAGCTGCAGCCAGCAGCCGGATAGCTTAAATTAAGCATAAAGACTGGAAACATTTGGCTTAGCTCTGTCCAAAGGTAACAACAATTTGTGGTTTTATGGGGGCTTACGTGCGGGACTATTTCTTGGCCAGATGCAGTGACTTCCTGAAGAAGTGTCGTGACCGTGAGGTCTAGCTAGCAAAAATCCTGTGTTAATTAGTGAGCTTTGGAAATCCCACACGTAAGACTCCAAGAATTTTAGTTAACTTTAGACAGAGTCAGGCTAGCTGTTTCCCCCTGTTTCCAGTCTTTATGCTAAGCTAAGCTAAGCTAGCTGGCTGAAACTTCATATTATCCAAATTCTTATCTAGTGAGAAAGTGTATTTCCCGAATTGTTGAAGAAATACTTTAAAAAGACTGACTAGTGATAAACATAAGAAGGAGGAACGAGTGAAGCCATGGAGAACTGGATCTTGGTTTGATTATATTCACACGAAAGGCAGTATACAGGCCTGAAGACAAAAATAAATGTTCCATGACTGTGTGTGCAAATATATTTTGCATGAAATGTCATTTAAAATGGGGAGGAGTGTGTGTTCTAAGGTGCAAACGATTTAGAAAGAAGATCATTCAGACAAGAGAAAAGTGCGAGTTCATTTTGCAAAAATGAACTGGAAATCACTCATATTCACAACAGCTGTCATCACAACCACTGGTTTGGCGCATGCTTTGTGACAAAGCTTTGAGATGTCACAGTAACATTCTCTTTGCCTGGCTCTGAGGCAGTCAAACTGATAGCAAGACGTATCCAAGAGGACATGAACTGAATGACAGCAAAGACAGCAGGAAGGCCGGCATATTCTGGCCATACTCTCAAAAGGCGTATTTGGACTGCAGGAACTTTTTCATAGCTCTAAGAACAGTTCAGTTCAAGGACGGCTGTGGTGACAGTCATCGTTCTGTCTCATAGATCGATAGTTACAGTCATAACTTAACAGGAGCTCTGCCGTTGACAGGTCCTCCGTCCAAAAATGTCTAGAGTAAAACACTTCCTGAGGCCCTAATGATCTTTGTAAAGCTGCCAGCAGAGTGACGGCCGTAGAGAGGTCAGGTAATCCAAGGCTAACTGCCTCTATGTCCGCTAAATAGGATTGAAAGGGCTAGTCGAACCTTTGCCCCTCTCCATCTGAGCCACAGGTCAACATTCAAGCCAAAGAAGAGTATGAATAACTCTTAAGTAACTCTTAAGGTATTATGGAGGACCGGCAATGCATCAGTCAGGTTCCTCTGCAAACTCTGTACTTGAACTTAGTGTGGTATCAACATTTTCAATTGCAAAACAAAACCTATGCAACCACAGAGGCTCCGAGGGTTAAACACAACATTTTGTGAAATATGTTTTGTGAAATGTTGTGTTTTGAAACAGACAATTTATTTTCTCCATATGAAAACATTTAATTCACGCTAACTCCTCAAAACTATCAAAGATGCATACTTTATAGTCGTACAAATAAAGTATATGCATACTTTTAACCCCTTAACATCTGCAACAGTAAAATCATTTAATTTCTTTGGAGCCCGGGGGATGTCATGGAGAAACAACAAAACAAAATATAAAGAAAAAAAATAATTAAGTTGCGTGCACAAGTAAAAGTTCATGGGCTCCGTACACTACACTCCGTCTGACAGTATAGCACAGGGGCTCCCAAACTTTTTCAGCTCATTTCTAAACATTTCTAAAGTACTCATAAAGAAGCTACTGAAGCATCACACCAGCTACGACAAACAAACAAAACAAACAATTCAAATGCTACACAAACAAGCACATAACTTTTCCACTGTAAAAACAGTTGAAAGTTGAAAGTCTCTTATTTGCATAGAAACATTCTTTTGACTGAGAATGCTTTATTTGTATTGTGTATCATGCTTCCTTGAAGCTATATGATTTTGAACCTTGTGTAATATTCAAATTAAACACTGTTTTGTCTCTTTTTGTCTCTATAGGGATTGTAGAAAAGCTTAATAAACTTAAGAAGTTTAATAATAATAACTTAATAACATAACTTAATTAATTAATAACATAATTCTCCACTTTTCTTATTGCATTCACTATTGCACATTAAATGGTCAGATAAAGTCATATGTGTGTGATATGCTTGCTCAATCTCGACCACAAATTCAGCTTGTATCCACTTCCTATGTAGGATGAAAAAAAGTGACCAGTGCAGTTTTAGCCGTTTCATAAAAAATAAACCAGCAGGTTTTAAACTTTGCTAGTTGCTCACAGTTGTGGGACATGATGAACCACACAAATCTACCCTAATCTAATAGAATAAACACAGAGTGATTTGAAAAAAAAAATAACATCACTATTATTATTATTACCATCTGTTTATGTTATTTCACTTGCTTTAAAAGTGTAATTTATCCTTTCTTTACTGGACTGGTACACTTACAGTGTAAAGAAATCAGAGAACTACTTAAGAGTCATTTAGAATCATTAGAATTTAACAAATGACATTAACAAGCAGCCTGATGAGTGATGAAATCAGGTTGGATAAATGGGGCTTTGACCTTGCTCATTTTGCTTTAACCTGACACTATCCAGTCAGAGCAGGTTGGGAATGTAGGAGGTATTCCATGGAGTGTCTAAAACGTCCCATTTTCTCCATAAACAAATTAATCCTGAAGTTATCCTCACAGTCTGGAGGACGGCCCTATGACTTTTCCATCTGCTTGGAAGGAAGGCTCGATGGCCAAGGCCTATTCTCCACCATCTCTCAACAGGAAGAGTGCACCTTCCTCAAATATGCTCCACTGCTCCGTCACGCCCTTCTCTGCAAAATTATGTGTTCTACAGCAGTGATTACTAACCTGGGCCTCTTGATCCCCAGGGGTAGCTCTGCAGTCGCCAGTGGGCACATGGAAAGATTGAGGAGTAGCTCAGCTAATTTGAAACAATATAAATTATGATTATATAATAAAAAGTCACCTGAGCAAGACCTGTTCCAATAAGGGGTGCCTGAAAACTAGCAAGCAAAATAGCTAAAGTAGTTAGCTAAAACAGGATACATAACTTAAAGTAATGTAGAAATGTTATAGCTAAAAATGTACTGATACAGTTGAAATAGTTAAAGGTCCAATGAGTCAAATTTACAGATGTCAGAAATGGAATATGATATACATAACTGTTTTCATCAGTGTATAATCACCTGAAAATAAGAATAATTGTGCTTTCGTTACCATAGAATGTGACTTTTATATCTACACTGCAGGTCTTCTTCCACATAGTCCGCCATGTTGAACCGGCATGTTTCTACAGTAGCCCACAACAGATAAACCAAACACTGGCTACACTAGGTAACCCTTCTGCACGTTTTTGTGGCCACCATAGTTTCTCCTACATGCTAGGAAAGAGACCGTGAGGCGATCAGCAACGACGCTAAATCCTACATACTGGCCTTTTAAGTACTGGAAAGCCATAAATAATTTATCTATCTCTATATCTAGTTTTTGCTCAAAAAACAAACTTGACCAAACTGAGCAGCACAGTGCATTTCATTTGTATGAAAAGTTTTGAAAAACACTTTGATGTCATTAATAGTTAAATAATATCCAGTTTCAATCAGTTGAAGTGAGCACATGTGGAATATGTACTTGAGTTTACCTGACAGGGCTGCGTGGGAATCACTTCTTTACAGCTATCATCATAATGCATTTAACTGTGCATCAGCATCCCTGGTATGTTTTCCATGTAAACATTGTATGTTGGTTTAAGAAACCTGTACAGCAGACCCGGAGTACTTCAATAGAAACCTGCATCCGGTAGCATATAAACACGTATTACTGTGGTTTCTGGAAAATCTTTGTTGGTAGAGAGGATAGTGAGTGAGATCCTGAGAAACTGCACACAGATGATCATAAACCTGGATACTGTTAGGATCATATCCCAAGTTAGACCAGAATCAGGATAACGCTCTAACCTGAGATACTCATGCAAATGTAAACACTATACATTATTGTAGGCTGCTTTTTCATGCTTCACACATGTGTGTGAGACACTCCGCTACCTGCAAAAACACTACATTTTTATTCAGAACGCAGATGCTCAGGATGAGCAGTCCTTTTGAAAAATTCCACATCGGTTTCCAGGCTCGTGGCGTCAGCCTGGCAAACTGCGGAGTGATGTAAGGCGGCAGACTTTTTCTCTAAGGCTTTGATTCATGTGTCGTCTCAGCGCCCACTAATAGATCCTAATCTGTAATTAATATTTCCCCCACGAGCCGTCTCCCCCTGACTTCCGATGTGATGCTCTAACTGTAATTACAGCCAATAAAATCCCTAAATTGCCACACTCGCTGTTCAGATCAGGGTCATCACAGTTAATCACAGGCTGAGACTTGATAATGGTCCTTTGCTCATGCAGGGCAGCTTAAGTGTCAGAAGACAGGCAGATTAAATGTTATCTTTATTAGATGCAGTGAGAGTCACATTTCTCAGTAAAGGACCAAGTTTCTGCTATTAAAAAAAAAAGCAAGGAAATAATTAAGAAAATTGAATTTGTCTCTTTCACTGCAGTCTAAACTGAAATAGAGACAGGAGACGGGATCATTGCACAGCTGAGATCATTTATTACATGCCATTTTCTCTTCACATCTCACGCACAAACACACAAATGGCATATGAAGATGAGATTACATGGTCCTGATCTGAGATACCTACCAAACGTCCAGCAAAAAAAAAAAAGCTGGAGAATAAATGTTGTAGAAAGAAAAATTATATTTTAGCTGCTGTATCTGCATGTTTGTCGTCATTATTTGATAAAGGCACACCACCGCCTCTAAAACACACTGGTGACTAACTCCAGAGGCTGGAAAGCCAGTTCCACGCAAATCAACCCTACTGAAGCATTTAACATTCACTATGACTGCATTAAATAATGTAGTTCAAATATGAAACGCATATTTTAAAATACACACGTTTACTGATTCCAGCAGGGTTAGCGTGTCACTGCAAATCAGCTGAAGCAATCAGACAAAACAATGTAAGTACCTAGAAGAAAAAAAGAAACTAAACATACTGTCTTGGTAAACAGCTCACTTCACTGATGCTCTGCCACTGATAATTGGCACTCTTACTTTCTCTAATCACATTGAGAGCTTCGGCTGATTTAACACAAACAAGCCCTCGAGGTGAAGTATTTTGGACCCATTTTGAGGCTCGAACAATTCCATTTCTTTGGCAACTTCACATAAGTAACAATATTTATTTGGGAAAGTTTGCGTATTACTGGTTTGCCGAGCAGTGACATAATCCTACCAAAATATATATTAAAGAGAGAAAAAAAAACAACAAAAAAAACACATGCAGGCCCAAAATTTCTCTTCAAGACCAGATCCAGTTATGGAAAACATTCACTCTTCTCTTTCACACATACAAACAAACCGTTGAGCAGCAGTAAAATAAAACTTAAAGTAACACTGCAGAGACTAGTGTAGATTTGCATCAGACCCTTCCTGTCGGACAGGAAGAGTCAGAGGTGCATCTCATCGTGGATTAATGGATCTGATGATGTTTCACGGACGCTGCCAATGATAAGAGTGACAACTAAAGGGCATGTTCTCAATTTGACGCTTTGTAGCGGCTGTGCCGTTTAACATCAGTGTTTGTTCCAGGTTGGGGTTGCTATAGGACCTCTGGAAGACCTCTCCACCACTATCAGCTCATCCGGGTTGTCACGCGCTTTGTAATGGAGCAGGAGGTCTTGGATAGCTCGCTCTTCTATCTACAATGACAGAAAGAGACAAGAAAAGGAGATCGAGTCGGGGACGTTGCGGGCAACAAAAACCACACTTCATTTGAGGGTGAAAGAGAAAATGCTGACACTGAGAGCTTAATGATAATACGAATGTTTTACATAATGGCATCCAGAAAGCCACATTAGAAAAAAAAAGGGTTTTGTAAAGGCGTTGACAGAAGCCTGGCAGCAGACGGTGCAGAGCAGAGAAGGCTGTCAAAGGACAAAACTGGAGGCACCTCAGTTCTAACCAGCACTGTGGAGAATCTGATGTTCATTAGAAAAATGTCTGCCACATAGGGACAGAAAGAAGATACCATGCTATTGCCATACCGTCCTGAAACACTACCACCACATTTTCCACTTGGATGCCGCACACACAAGCTATACATTCAGCCATGGCAGGTAGGTGTGAGCGAGTGTGTGCTCACTGATGCGCACAGACAAGATGTGTTACCTGGATGAGTGCCAGCGGCTTCTCTCGGCTGCGGATCAGTGCGGCTTCCTGCTGCTTCTCTTCCTCCACGATGGAGGCAAAGGTCACCAGGGAGGAGAGGGGAGGGCTGCCCACTGCTCCCATCACCCAGGGCCTGAGGGGAGAGATGGGTGACACAGAGAGAGAGCAGGATGGGTATCAGCGCCTGTGCTGTGAGAGTGAAAGCAACAAGAATCTAAGTGCGCGGACAAAGGTTGAGCCAACTACTACTGACAAGCCCCTGTGTGTGAACGACCGCCTGCCCACCTGGCTTTCACAAACCTCTTATATGATTACATAACGGGACTATACAATACTCACAATACAATACAATACTCAGACAGCTCGGATGACTTTTGCAAAAGCAGACAGGAAACAGATGCAAACAAGAGTTGTGTCCTTGTTCTTCTAGACCTCAGTGATGCATTTGAATTACAAAATTTTGGGTGGACCAGAAGATTGTGTGGGATCATTGAGGGTATAATTAATGGACGGAGCTTCCAGATTTGAAAAGTCAATGCCAAAGTCAAAGTCTTAAACACTTAGATTCTTTCTAATGGCCAGTAGGGGGCTGCAACAAAAAAGTCTGATTGTACGAAAGCTTGTGAGAAAATGACCCTACTTCTCACTCAGTTACTTGTGAGTTTGTAGTCTGAAACGCTAGTTTCAAGTCTTCTTCCGTACGGTGTGATTTTGTAAGTAATGCTCCCATTTAGAGCAAAATAGAAGAGAAAGCAGGGTATGCTTTAGGGCATGGCTACATTGTGAATGACAAGTCATTCTCAGTGAATCTGTCCAGCGCAACACGCCAGGCTCACAAAACGCACATCAAACTGTCAAACTAGGCAGCTGATCAAATATGAATCTAGATTCTGTTACTGTACTGACCATTTCTCTCCTCAAACCTTTTTTTAGTGCACTGTCGCTGTAATACAAGAAGAGTGTCTGACCAGGCAAGCCGCCATTTTTTCCTGCTTGAAAACAAAGTCAAAACCAAGGCAACATAACTCACAGTCAACCACCAGCTCCACGCTCTCATCCAAATATGATCGCTTCTGGCTCGACAAAACCAAGATGCCAAACTCCAGGTTTCAAAATGGTCGTCCACAAACTAATAGGTGACATCATGGTAGATTAAACTTGTGTGGGACTCTCTTTGCTTTTAGGTCTAGAGAATACCTTAAACGGGGTTCCACAGGGTTCACATCTGGGTCCTGTTTTATCCTTTTTATTTCATCTCCTCGTACTTAGGTACATTTTTTTTGCAAAAACAATATCATAATTATACAGACAATGCTCAAACCTACACACATCACGTTCCTCTAACAACTTCAATTCTGTTGAAAAACTGATGTAAAGCACTGACCAGATTAATAACTGGATGTCCCAGAACATTCTCCAGTCAAAACTGACTTCATAGTTATCACAGGTCTCCCTGTCAATTCAAGCCTCAAAGTAAGGAATCTGGACACCATCATAGACTCTGACCTTGAAGAAGACTTTTAAACCTGTTACCAAAGAGCTGCCTATCTTTACCTAAAACAACCCTTTTGTTGGTACACTCTTTTGCATTTGTAATAGAGTTTACTGCGGTTTATTCTCATCTGAACTTTTGTAACCAAACCCCTTTCACAATACTGGAGTCGTTCCCCTTTTTGGAACAAATTTCTCCACCGTGCAGGTGGAGCAATGTTGCTTCTGCTTTCAGCCATTCTGACTGTTGCTGTTCGTTAAGGTATAAGGTAATTGCATCAACAGGTCTCAGTATTGTCATAATTGCAGTATGATTTTTTTAAAATCATCATAATAAAACGAACGATACAACACGGCAGACCTCTATATCAGCTGACATGGAAAAACTGATTCATGCCTTAATTTCCAGTACGTTAGGTTACTGTTATTGTCTCGGTCCTGGTTTTCCCCTCCAGAAATCTTGTATGTAAAATAGATGAAAAATCTTACTCCTTGGACATCAATCACTCAATGGCTTCGCTCCAAAATGCTTCTCTGATTTGTTTTCTATGTGCCACACGTGTGGAACAAATCATAAAAGGATCAAACATTTTCTTTTGCCTTCTGACTTTGTGTTTATTGCTTGGTTTCTGTTTTTATGTCATTTTCATTTTTCAGTCACCGGGGTTGTCTCTAAATTTGTATACATGTCCGGATTTGTTTAATTCTATCTTTTAAAACTTGTTTACATTTCTTTTTAAAGTTTAAATGTTTGTGCAGCACTTTGAAGCTGCCTTGTATATGAGCTATGTTAAACATACACACAAAAACATTTCCCTTAAAAAAAATATGATTGCAGACACATTGCCTCTCTGAATATTTATATTCTTTGACTGTCAAAATACACAAACTCTCTTGCTTTTTCCTATTCCAGAGTCCAACCATCTATTCGACATGACATGTAAAATATGACATGTCAAATAGATGACCCGAGCTCCCTGCGGTCTGATTTGTGTGCACATTAAGTGATTTCCTATTCCATAGCTGCTACACGAGGGTCGGAGACACACTGCAGTAATAGTTTGGTTATAAAAGCGGCCAAAAACATTCTTAATCACTCAACGTGAAGCATGTTAAAGTCATATGGAAAGTGGAAAATGGAAATATTCACAGAAGACACAAAGAGATGGGGAAAAAAAAAAAAAAACACAGTCATTCAGTCAATGTGCAAGGATTATAAAGGCATATGTATTAATTCTGACTTTGGGTATGGAAACAGTGTCCCAGAAGGCAAACATGTGAATATACGAGGCTGCTGCTGCTGCTGCTGCTTCCTGAGCCTTGAACTCATCCGTCTCTGCTCATCCAAATACTAAAAGGAACCTGAAACCTGCTCCCTGTTCTGTATGATCTGCTGTGACACGAGGGCTGCCCTTATCAATACTGATTAACATCACCGCCTTCACTAGAGTGACTTGCACAGCTGTTTAATATCTACAAGTCTGCTCTGAAGATTGCAGCATGAAGCGTGGGTAACCATAGAGCACAGGAAGTATGATATCAGTTGAAAGAAATGCTTTTACAAAAAGGTTCTCTTAAGATTTGAAATGACTTTCACAGTTTCATTTCACTTCCTTTCACACTCACACAGGCCTACATCAGAAATAAATACCATAAAAAGACAAATCATTCATCTAGAAATGCAAATTTATGGACTGGAGCTCACACTGCTGGTTGCATGTGCTGTGTTTGTCCAGCTGTCTGGTGATGTTGTAAAGGTTATGGGTGACTCAGTGTCCGCGGGAAGGTCAAGCCAGCTGTACTGGGTCATTTCGACACTCAGACCACAGTGTCCCTCAATCTGTCTAAGTGGAGGACATTGTGTCAGTCAGCGCTTTCATTCGATCAGACGCACAACTCTTATCATTTTCTGGAGAATCAGTCTTAGATAAACACTCCTCGTTACTTCCCCTCAAAGTAATGGTAAAATGGACTGTACTTATATAGCGCCTTTCTAGTCTTCCGACCACTCACAGCGCTTTTACAGGACAGGATTTTACAGGACCCATTCACACACATTCATACACTGATGGCATTGGCTGCCATGCAAGGTGCCAATTGCTCATCAGTTTGAGGAGCTAACCATTCATACACATTCACACACACCGATGGCACAGCCTTCGGGAGCAATTTGGGGTTCAGTATCTTGCCCAAGGACACTTCGACAAGCAGACTGGAGGAGATCGAACCGCTGATCATTTGATTAGTGGACGACCCGCTCTGCCTCCAAGCCACAGCCGCCCCGTGAGTTTGAGATTAAGAATATGTTTGTGTCAGATCCTGTGAACCCACAAGATTAGAAGAAGTTTTATATTCTGGCATTTTCTCAAACTGATAAGAAATGAGAAGAGAATTTAAATGAATATCTCTCTGAATATTTCAGTTTTAAAAAAAAAAAAAAAAATCGATTAGGTATTGTAATGACACTTGTCAGAATTGACTTGAGGTAATGTCATACACTATATCTTGTATAGATCGTGTGTGTGAGCGTGTGAGCGTGTGTGATCGAGCTGCTGATTAACAATAAACCCAACAACAGTTTTATGAAGACACCTCAACAGTGCCACCAAGTGGAAAACAACAGAACAGGAACAGAACACACCTTATCAACCTTATTGTAACGGTGACCTTTCTTGTGTGTTGGTACTGCAGTGTGCGTGTGTGCGTGTGTGTGTTATGTATAGATACTAACCCAGTGGGTCTCTCTGGCTCGCTGCTTTCAGAACATTTGAACGTGACCCTCCTGGTTGCAGGAGTAGCAGTGACGGGGGACACCTGGGCACCTTGGCCCCTCTGGACTCCCGTTTGTCCCACTCTGATCAAGCAGTTCTCCTCCTCCTCCAGCAGCGCCCGAAATGAGCAAGAGGAGGGTGGAGACTGGACTGCTGTTGCCCTGCAGAGGGGGAAATAGCATTTTAGCACATATTAACTCTCAATAAAAGTAAAAGATGGTTGCACTTTAGTTGCTACCAATCCAGTGACCTGTTGTGTTCTGTTGTGTTTTGCCGATCGTCTAAAAAGCTCAGTGAGAAAAATGCATCTTCACCTAGATATATTGTCCACAAGTCTCTAAATCTACAATGTAAGGCAGGTGAGTAGGTAGGGAGGATTTACTGTCAACAGAAAAGACCATTATTTTGTAGCCAGGGCTTTGCAGGATTTTTGTTTCCTGCAAAAGGGATCATGTTTTCTCAACTAACCAGAGTGGCTGTGCAGATTTTTCTCCCCCCAATAGCAGCATCTGGCCACACAAATGACTCAGTACATGCAAAACTTTGTCACTGATATAAACATCATGTACAGACTGAGAAATCCTGGCTGTCGCAGATCAGATTACATTTGACTGCAGTGTGTACTCCGTGTATACGCATTCTCTGTTTGGGATCTATCTGCTTCCAACTTTAGGTTTCTGATTTATGCTGCATGTATTAGTTATTCCGAATCCAATAAATAAACAAAAACAAACTGAACTGCCACTACATCTCATCTATCAAGCCATCTAAAGGAAGCAGGAAGTTATTTCTTGACAGTTGTGAGTGGTGGACAGATGAGTCTTCATATTGGGTTCACTCACCAGGCCTTCCCACTGCTTTTGGATGGGGTGACTGTGGGGGTTGGTTTGGATGCAGTGGACTCGACACTGGCCTCCTTGTTGGCCATTGCCAACATCTTCCTCTGCTTCTGGGACAGTTTAGCAGGAATAGGGGAGTGCTTAATGCTGGTGCTGACACTACAGACAGAAGGGAAAAATATATACTGTTAGCTGAAGTTTACTCGTGTGGCAGTACAGCTTTCAGGACAAAATGAATATAAATAAGGCAACAGTGCAAATGTAATTCTATGGCAATTCAAAGCATTGATTGATCACCATCACAAAGTAGTCGATGTAAATCATTTGTTTGTTAATGATCTCTTCATGTAGAATATCAGCAGATACCTTCCAGGGCTTTTAGGAGTCGCTCCGAGGGTCTGCAAAGAGTTGGCCTCCATGTCCATGATGGTTCTCAGATCCAGGACTGGGGGTGGACGTGCAGGACTGCAGATTGTAATAACACAGTCACTCATACAGCTCAATTTTCAATACTTTTTTATTAACTAGGGATAAAAACATTTCCTCCTTTCTCCAACCCCCTCCTCTAAATGAAGTGGGAGAATGTAAGGTCTGTTAAAGTCAGACTAATGTGTATCAAATGTCAAACCTGCTTTTCAAGACAGATTAAACCACTGATGGATGTTCGGTCTACAGTATTTTCAGGAGGAGGACGTGTGATTGTAGGAATAAAGTCTCACCAGGGAAGGACCTTGGGGATGGTTTGTGGAGCAGAGTTTGGGGGAGTTGGGAGGCAGTCCCTCAGGGAGGTCGGGGTGCTGGGTGGGGTCTTAAGCCTCTGACTGAAAGCCTTCTCATCCTGCAGATGATAAGTGACAATTTTACCTGTTGTATTATTGGAGTAGTATCTCCACCACTCCATATAATGTAGCCACATTCCTATAATTATCCAACATTATCATACAATGGCCAGTGGATAACTTCTGTTCTGTCACATATTAACCTCAGCTCTGTCATGGAAGACTGGTGACTGCATGTCTCTGGGACTGCCCACCCCCATGTAGCTGCCCTCCGAGTCAGATGTGAGCAGCTCCTGCAGCGACTCTGTAGAGTTCGCCTTCCCTGACTTCACCAGTGACGCTGAAACCACTAAGAGGAAAGAAAGTGCATTAGTGAGATGATGACATATTACCCAACAACAACCTGAACCTTTTGAAAGCAGCTAATGGATGTCACAGAAAAAACAATGTGTAAAGTGTAGAATGTCATGTTGGTCTTTAATGAACAACATATGTCAAAACAATATATCCTCTGTGTGTGTAAGTTTACCTGCAGCAGGGGGACTTTGAATGATATCAGAGAGAGTGTAGCCCCCTGAGCTGTCAGAGCGTCTTCTTGGTTTCTTTTTAGCCTTCATCTTGGCCTTCTTTAGCAGGATTTCCCTGGGGGAATCATGTGGTACAATCATTAGTGCATATTTATTTGGACCACAGTTTAGAAGTTCAAAGTGGATTGCAAGGACTTGCAGAGAGCCTGGTTAGGTTTTTTTAAGAGGAGCCAAATCAAAAAACAAACAAAGAGTACACATGGAGATACTGAACATTTATGGTTGTGTACCTGCAGGAGTGATCCAGTTCTGCTTCTGGTTTGGGACTGAAAGCAGAGTCCAAATCCTCATCCCCATACACACTGAGGTCTGGGGCACCAGGATATGGAGTGATAAGCCTCTTCTGCATGGCTGGGATCTGAAATTAAAGAACAAAACAATTAAAAACTCCAAAGAGACATTGCAAGTGACCTACTTAGTGAGTGAAGCACGAGAAATCTGTCAACAGAACCTGATGCTGTACACATTTACATCAAATCAATCAACAATGTTTGACGAGTTATTTCCTTCGCTGCATTTCGATACACTTTCATGTCGAAAGGACTATTTCTGTACATTTGCCAGAAGCTGTATAGATCTGTATGCGTCAGATATAGCTGCATTGAGCTGTGAGTTATATAAGAAACAAAAACAGTTACATTAGTTCCTGCCCCAAGTCAATTATTTTATTCAGGACACAAAGTGTCCTGTAGCTAAAGTCTACTGAAGCAATTACTGCAGGAGCAAAGTGATGAGTCTGGAGAGCCCTTATTCTGTAAACTAAGACTGAGATCAAAATCTGACAGCTACTACTGCTGTGTTCAGAACTTCTGAGGAGCCGTTTCTCAGCATCGCATTTAATTGGTATGTTATCAGGAAAAGATAACATACCAACATAAACAATGAGCAAACATTGAAGTTATGGAAAGGATGATTCAGATTAGGATGTTTCTAGAGGTGGGAGTGACTCACCATCCTCCTGTAGGCTGCAGAAAGCTCCACAAGCACTTCATCACTAAGAATATCCAGCGCTCTGAGGGCAACACAAAAAAGGGGCAGAAAGAAAGACAGACACGCACACACAGATGAGAAAAGATATTTTTAGTTCTCTCCTGCCAAGGAAAGAATTTGTCCTGCTGTGTATCAGAGCGTCCACGTCCACAAATCGAGACAAACTTGTAACATCCGATGTAAACTTTTGAAGTTTGTTTCTTTATAGGATCTTTGTGTAGCTACAAATAAACAACTAAAGACAAGATGAACATGTTGAAATGCTCTGAATCAATTCATAATGTTTTCAAGTGGACATCAAGTTAGTGATTCTGATTCTCACTTGGACTCCAGCAGGGCGGCCATGTTGAGCACAATGAACTGGAGACAGGAGAGTTTCAGCTGCTCTGCGTTGTACATGGCGGCAAACTCCAGCAGCTCTGCAGCATTCTTTAGAGTCACTGAGAGGAGAAAGCAAACAGCTTCGATGATGATCAAAATCATTTGAAAACTTCTGTACAACAAATTCTACTCTTCACTTTTAACCTTAAAATCAATAAAACGGTATATAATTAGTGGGCCGAGCTTCCAGGTCTGTGAAGTCAAGCAACTGTTAAACCTGCTTTCTTTCTAAATGCCAGCAGGGGGCAGCTTCATTAGCTGCAACAATGAGATTTAACTGGTCTTATGGGGTGAAAACTCCTCAAATGTTTTCAGAAACATATTTTAGTGTACTGTTTATAACGAGAACTAGCCAGACAGCACAGCTAAACTCACAGTATGTCACCCACCATCGTCCAAATATGGTCATTTCTGGGTTTTAAATACCAAGATGGGGATTCCCATAATGTCAAACTACAGGCTTCAAAACAGTTGTCCACAACCCCATGGGTGATGTCACAGTAGGATTATACTTGATTTAAACAGAGTAAAATTTTAATTTTCATGACATGAAATAAAAGAAGCAGGAAACAGATAAGGGCAAAGTAAATGACACTGGATAGAAAGACAAACATACAGTTCTCAGTGATGACGACCTCGCACATCTCCTTCAGTCGGGTGATTAGCAACTGGTCGGCCACAACCAACACGTTGCAGACAAACTCGACATTCAGAGACTCTGTGGAGCAAAGAAAGAAAATGATAAGTCTTGGTAGCATGCCTTTTCACTTTATAGAAAGTGTTGTCATATAACATAACCTGAGAAGCTACCTTTAATGGTGGGAGACTCGTCTGTGTAAATATACTCAAGGATGACCTGCAGAATCTCGGAGCTGGTAGGCATCTCCAGTGCAGTGCAGGATGTAGCCTGACGGGGCAGAAGACAACTTTATTATCAGTACTAGTGTGGTTATGTCCACTGAAGTGCATTTATTGAAAATAAAAAGCTGGCATACCTCAATCCAGGGGTTTCCCAGCATACTGTTGAAGTATTCTGCAGAAAAGTTGGACACAAAAGTTAAAATATTTGTGTTCTATTTCTGTAAAAAAAAACACCACCAGCAGATTTAAGGTACTTTTATGCATAAATATCAACTTTATTAATATACTGATTCTTCTTTGTTGATGTGTGGATCCGTCTTACCTAGTCTTGCACAGAGGACACTTTTGTGACATGGAAACTCTTTCCCATCTTCAGATTTCAGAGTAACATCACACAGATAGGAGCTGCACAAAGAGACACGAGATAGATCAGAAAATGTGTTTATCTAATAATAGTATATACGTGTGTATATATGCACACACCATTTTTTCTGGTAGAATTTTGGTTTGTTGCCAGTTTTCTTGTTTATAACATTGATCTTTCCACCTTCATATTTGACTCCGTCCAGTCTGCAGAGAAACAAAGAAACCACGATTAACAACATTAACACCAAATCTCGGGGTTTGGAGCACACTCGGTCTCTCACCGTGCAGACAGGCTTCCCAGGCCCAGTTTTTTAGCAACACCCTGTAAGGTTTTCACTGGGTTGGCACCTCCGTCATTGGCCCCGGCCTTGTCACCTTTGCCTCCTTTCCCCTTCTTGCCAGGCTTGGTACACTTGTTCTTGGCCTTGTCACCATCTCCTTTGGCTGCAGGGGGGAGGGAGCGGTACACTTCCAGGGCTGAACGACCTCTCAAGCCCAAGTCCTGCAGGCTGCTGATAAGCCTCTCCTGCTCCGAGTCCTGGCCAAGACAGGATGAGACAATGCAAGACTGTCAAGAAAAATCAGTTCTTCAAGGCTAATGCGAATATTTTGTAAAGGGTGATGCCATAATGAATAACACTTTAGGGATTGTTTTCTTTTCCCTCACCTGATTTTGTCCCGTCAGCGCCCCTGAGACTCTGGGCCGGGCCCCGTGCACCAGCAACTCACAGGAGTCTGTGTAGATGAAGTGCAGGGTGTGCTCCAGCTGGTCCGCTGGGATTTTCTCCAAAATGATTAAATCACAGCCCACGGCATCTTCACTCTTCCTCACTTCTCCATCAAGCTCCTCATCGACACTGCAATGCTCAGACATGAACAGCTTGCGGAAGAACTCGGACCTCATGGATAGGATGTACTTGTGTGCCGGGAAGGTGCAATTGCCGGCCTGAAGGGTCACATCATGGATGCTGTCCATTTCGTCTGCCTCGTCCAGAAGGCTCCGGAAGTGTTGGGAGAAGGAGGATGGAGAAATGACGGGAATCTCATACAAGCTGGATTAAAGAGATATGGTGGACGTCAGAAAATAATCAATCGGAACACAAACACAAAGACTATAATCTAATTTTAAATAAAGAACAGACATTTTCAATAACAAGATAACGTCTATCAGAGAACAACACGCAACACTGCCATGCTCTAATGAAGCAGTGTATTGTATCAGCAGGGAAGAGATCTAAAAACAAAGACAATTAGACCCAACTGGATGAGATAAATAGTCCTCTATTCTGCATTCTGCCCAACAGGCTAAATGTGCCAACATAACATTTAGTGGTAAATGATTATTGCGTCCCCGGGGAGATAATGCTTTTAAAGTCCGTCTTTCTTTTGCTTCCCATCTCTTGAAAAGCAGGTTTCCACCTGCAGATGGCAGAGTTACATGCTTTACTGTAAGATAGGAACATGTTTTATATCTGCTAGATATTCTTCTTCTCTAAATGCCCTTTTCTGTTTACCAATCAGCTGTACAAATTTTCTTGATGTTATAGTATAATTAGCCACAAGAATACTAAAGCCAACATCCTTAGCTTCTTGTGGGTAATAAAAATGACAAAGCACAACATGACCACATGGGTAAAGCAAAGACATTATTTTAATACTGATTTAATTATCACAGTTGAATGAGGAGGATGATTAAGAACAAAAACAAACCTCCATCCTTCCTTATGCACAGACTTGGATTTCCTTAAAAATCACCTCATGATGATTTCACAGATTTATTTACTCCAGTTCAGTTATCACTCAAGTGTCACTCGTAGTGGTTTTTAACAGCCTGTTCAGCCTGAGTCATCTGTTTCACGTCAGCCTCCTTCAAATGTTATCAAAGCAGCTGTCAACACTGGCTGCACAACAGCTTTCACTTCACTCACGCTCCACGTGTGCAACCTGTCCCAAAACATCTTTTTAGGCTTCACCATTGTGCACAGCATTTTCTCCTTCGAGAGAGAGAGGTCTTACCTTGTTTTGGGGTCAGACTGAAGCACTCCAAAATTTCGGCCTTTAGAGTCCATGGTGATGCTGACAGCTCTGTGGACGTACGGGAGTTTCTCCAGGCGGATTCGCTCGTACATTGTCCCAGCGTCTGAATGGCCACACACCTCCACACTGACCTCTGTAAGATTACAAGAAGCATGTAAACCAGATTTATAGCTTACATTAACACATTCTTTTAAATCAAACTTGAAATTAGGTTTAGGTCACATTTCATTTTTAATGCTTAGTCTCAGATCAAATTAATCAACAGTCAATAAAAGTCCAGTGAAAACTTAAAACATATTCTAACAACTGCAAAAAATTGACAAACTTTATGATTCAGTATACCATGTTGCTAAATTCCTCACCTTTCTTCTCCCCATACTTCTTATATTCTCCAGCCCACACGCCATTGAAGCCCTCCCCCTCTTGAGTCACAAACATCATGCCGTTCTTGCTGAGAGCTATGTCCGACATGAAAACCTGGCGCCCGTACGCCCACCGGCACTGTCTCACTGAGCTGCCGCAGGAACGCCAGCAAAACACCTGACAGAGAGAGGGAAACGGAGGAGGGAGAAAATTTAAGGAAAGTTAGAACAACACAGGTCTTAGTCACTATTTTGATGCCTAGGATCCGATTTTCGACCGGCCTGATTTAGGTTGTGTAACTGTCTACTTCCACCATCGGTTAGATAACAAGAGGGGAAGTAAAGCAGTATCAAAAATAACAATGTTATGACATTCTCGCTGCGCTAACATTTAGGAATTGATGCAGGGGTGAGACTAAACTAGTTTTATTCTCCTATAATTGATTTAGGTCAAATAATGAAGTTTGCGCCTACCCTTCCAGCTTCATCTAAAGCCAAGATGGCCACCTTTTCCCCTCCCCCCTCGTTCAGGATCTGTGGAATCACACGGTGATCCAGACTACCACCGCTGACCAGAACTTTCTTAATGTTCAGCTGCCTGAAAGAGAACAATCAAAATCAAAGATTAAGTGGAACATTCAAAACACAAAGTAAATATACAGACATTCATGTAAATCTAATGTTGCTGTTTAACAGACATGCACTTAGCCCCACTACCTTTTCCATCAGACACATGTTCGCAGCACAATATGCAAACCACAGTTTAGTGGGTGTTTCAACATCTCTGTGATATTGCCACCATTCATAGTAGGTCTGATTAGAATAGTGGAGGTGATGCAGAGCGGACAGTTGTGCTTGAAAAGGCTCCACGTGTCAATCAAATTTATAAGCACGGAAGAATATAAAAAGAGTACCACCTTTAATTCTTTACAGATCACATCTTTACATGTGCCTGTCATCCCAATATGCAGTCTTTTGTTTGTTAGGAATTAATACTGGATATTAACAAAAGACCTGCCCACTACTGCTTTTAATGAAAGGCAGAAAATTCAATACAAGGCCACCTCAGTCTTTTGTGCAGTGTAATAAGTTGTGCACTCCCGTTCACCTTGAAGCCATTTTCTTGCACTGGTAGTCAGCCAGCAGGTAGACGTCCCCCTTCTCAGTCACGACTACTGTTGCTCCATCACTTGCTGCTGCCATGGCTATGGTAACGTCTTTGTGGTGCAGGGCTGATACCTGCCGCGGGGCTGTCACACACTTCTCTCCGTTAGGATCCAGCAAATAACCTGACCGACACACAGTGGAGAACAAAATGTACTGTAGAGGAACATTTTTAAGATGCCCGTATGCGGTTACTGCTTTCATACTGGCCCTTTGCTTAAAAAACAAATAAAATAACATAAGATTATTCATAGTTGCTGAAAATATTAGTAAAATGTTTGGCTCTTGCCCTCTGTGGCGTGGTTAAACTTTACATACACGTTTAGCACAAATGTGCAGTCACATTAAGTATCTTGGAAAAACCGGCTTTGCTAACACTCACCCAGCTGGCCTCCATTGAGTCCCATTGTGTAGACTGCCTCCCTGGTCCACAGCACTGTGTGAAACCTTCCAGCTGCAACTCCAATCACTGTCCTGCCTTTCAGCGTCTTGGAGAACACCTACATACACAGCATATTAGACAGACTTCAACCTTAAGTCTGCAGGATTGAAGAGATTCTAATAAATTCTGAACATACAGGTCGAATAAAACACAATCTCAAAAAGACACTTGCATATTATCAATTAAAGAGCAGCAAGCTGGGCAAGTCCTCGTACAATGTCATTTTATTTTATTTAGCATGCAAGCAATGCTCGTTACATGCCCTGCTAAATGTCATCAGTCCCTTTCCATTAGCCTCCCTGCTACCTCCTACCTCCTACCTGTTTGGGGACATGTGCTGAGGCAGGAGGAGGAGCCAGACCAAGCTGGTGAAAGGTGTTGAGGCCAAAAGTGTAAACGTAGCCTTCTTCTGTCAGCACCACCGTGTGGTCTTTAGCTGCCGCCACCTGGGAGCAGTGATGGGACATCAGACCCTCTACCATACGAGGAACCTGTGGAGAGGAGAAGAGGATAATGACTTTAGATTAGAAAAAACAAACAAACAGATCAATGGTATCTTTTTACTGCTAAAAGGTACTTTAGATTGCATAGTTTCCTCTACATTTGTATCAGCATCCCATGCCTGAATTTTTAGCAGCAGGGTAACAAACCCGTGTATAATGTTGCTTTATTTATAACTATTTGCTTGTAGTCACTCAAATGGCACCATCACAGCAGGAGCCCTGCTGTTTTCTGCTGTGCTAAATTCATTTTTTGCAGTGAGCTAATGTAAAAGGACAAGTCCGGTCATAGTCTTTATTTTTCTTATTATAAATAAATCCCATGAAAAGACCAAAACCAACAATGAATGGATGCTGCTAACAAGTAATATCTGTGTATCCACATTTTAGTTTGACATTTTTCAAAGTGAGGACAAAGTTAAGTTTAAGTGTTAAGTCAACTAGATGTTTATTATTCCAGTTGTCAAGCGCGTTTCTAATATTCTTCCTCCCTCATGTTTGTTTGTACATGAGGCAGTAAAACATTAGAAATACTTCTCAATATGATGCAGCCCAGTTCCACCCTACTGTAAACTACAGCCTCCATAATAAACATAGTTAAATCAACATCTCTCTGGGGCACCCTGAGCTCAACTGGTAGCACTCAGCCACAAGTCTGAAAGGCTGAGTCCTTGCTGCAGTGACCTGGGTTCAACTCTGTGTCGTGTTATCTCTTATCTCCGTCTTGCTGCTTAACATCTCTCTGACAGTGTCAGTCAAAAGTGAACATCTTAGTTGAGCTGTTGTATTGAACTGCATTAGATTTTACACGTGTGCATAATAAAGTGTCCCTCTTCTTGTTCACTTTAGAAACAGAAGATTCAACAGCTTCAGGCATTTATTCTGTGCTTACAGTATGTGGCTGTGGTCAGGGAGGAACCGCCACCTTTATCAGTGGTGGACAACATGACTGGTTAAGAATGATGAATTAATATTTACCTAAAGGCCATGACAGGCAAGTAAACAACTTAAATCTCAAGTGTGTCTTCCTACACACTGAACTTTCTGCTTTAAAACTGAAGCAGAGACACAACACATCTGTTTCTTAGTCTCTACATCTAAAAACATTACATATAAAAACTGGAAAATCTGCTGATCAACTGAATCTATCTTTAATGAGTTCGTTTATCACAAGCTGGTCATTAATCAGCTTAAAACGCTGATCATGAATGTTTGTTTTGGATTGTTGTAACAGACTCAATCAAAACATTTAAAAATATATGGCACATCGGCCTGTAACAAGTCTCACCAGGTAAGTCTGTTCATCTCCGTGGCCGAGTCTTCCTCCCTGTCCATGTCCACAGGTGAAGACCTGGCCTTTCTGAGACAGGAACACAGAGTGGAACTTACACAGGACCACCTACAGGGAGAAGAACATGAACACAAAAGTGATTACTCTCTTATTGCTTTTAGTTTTATATACTATATCTATTCTATGGAAAAAAGGTTTGTCTGAAGTTCATGCTGATTAAGGCTGTTGTCATTATAATTTTGACCTCATCTCAGAGGCTGCGATGCATCTCTTTCCATGACCCTCGTCCAAGCCCTCTTGTAGTGATAGTAAAACACTGTGCCAATAAAAGGCCAGGGCACAAGTGGAAAAGCAAACATCATTACTAATACATTGCTCCCCTCAAGCTTTCAATAGAGCGCAGGGATGTTTCCCAAAGTATCACATTGATGTGGACGTTCACACACATGCATACACACCAGTGTAGTTCATTTAATTAAAAACATGTCATTGTGGAATTAATATTTAACCTCTGGCACCTGCTGGATTGGGGTAAGAAGACAAAGACTATACGCAGTGCCACTGGGTCATTGTGTGGTCATGAAATCAGATCCATCTGTCCCCCACTTAGGCTTTATGAAATTACTCTGCATGACAAGTCGTGCTGGGCAGAAAAAAAAACAAAAAACATCTCAAACATCGGGTTTCTTCTGTAAACACCAATAATATGCTGACACAAAGCCCTGATTCATCGTGTTTTAACAATATACAAATACACAAAGCACATACAAAGGCTGAACAGTAGATTGAAATGACAGCAAATTTAACATGGTCGTTCTGCATTAATTAATCTACCATAACTAGCACCTGGTGTGTACACACATCACAGGGGGGTGGCTGCACTGGTGCCAGTAGCTATATTAATCACACTAAGAGCGCCCACATGACGAATGCATGAAATTGTAGAAAGGCTGGCACAGTTTGGTAACATGGTTTAACCAGGCTCAGACAAAGTCACCAATTAAGGCTATACAGGACAACGAAAGGCTAATCAATCCTCATCCGACGCACCAACTATGCCCTCTGTTTGACTCTGCCTCCACCTTCCAAACCCAGTTAGCCGAGAACAGCGCCCATGGTTTACTACAGCATGCCTCATAATAATGTACCGTGGCTGCAACCACCATCTTCATTTATCAAAAGGACAATTTAACCAATATTTCTACATCTGAGTACCAACTGGAGAAAGTATGAGTCATACTTTAAAAAGGTCCAGTGCGTCAGATTTAGGGGGCTCTATTTATAGAATATGGCAGAAATTGAATATAATATTAATAACTATGTTTCATCACTGTATAATCACCAGAAAATAATTATTATTATGTTTTTGTTACCTTAGAATAAACCTTTTATATCTACAGATGCCACTGGTCCTCCTCTACAGAGTCCACCATGTTTCTACAGTAGCCCATAATGGATCATTTTTTTCTCCACACTTGGAAGGTGTATGAAGGTGAGACAGGGGGGTTGCAATCAAAAACTACACTGCATGATGCCACTAAATCCTACGCACCGCTCCTTTAAAGAAAAAACATTTTTCACTAATGCCAGTTTACCCTGAAGAGAAGGTTGTGTAACCCTCTGGGGAGGGAGTGTTTTGCTAGTTTACCCAGGTGGTGTGTCTTATCTGGAGTACCCATGTGCATAGGCTTTTTTTTTTTTTTTTTTTTTAAACACATGTAGGCACAGAGTTGAAACATGAGGTCATTACT
Organism: Argyrosomus regius; assembly: GCA_946959425.1. Classification (NCBI taxonomy): domain Eukaryota; kingdom Metazoa; phylum Chordata; class Actinopteri; family Sciaenidae; genus Argyrosomus; species Argyrosomus regius. The sequence continues at coordinate 7,435,200 of OX336884.1, read as the reverse complement.
GGTGTGACACATCTAAGTGGGGTTTTCATGGTAGGGAAGCCCTACGCTGTAGGAAAACACGTCCTTACTCCCTGGAGAGCTGCGACAACAGCAGGGTGTTGTTAGCCTACCTGCTTGATGTAAACTCCGGTCCTTGCAAACACATCCACGAGCTCAGGGTGCTGTCGGCTCTCCTGATTACCATGCCCGAGACTGAAATTAGTATTGTTTCCCCACGTGTACACTTCAGTTGGGTCTGTAATGAGGAGGAAAACACAATTACGAACACAACCACCACACCGCCTCCACCTGAAGCTTGATTTAACCACTGGTCCTTTCTGCTATGAAAAGAATTAAATGAAAAGAACCACGAGGAAATTCAAAGTGCTCTGTAGAAGACATGAAAAGGTGTTAGGAAAAGAAACACAAGCCAATATAAAAAAAAGAGACATTTAAATATGATTTAAAAGAATAAACCAGATAAACAGAAGGATGTCACGTCCATCCAGTCTTTCAGAGAGTCCTTTTGTACATAATGTGAACAGCACAAATCAAAGACGTGAAATAGCACAGAGAGAATTAAATCCCATGCATGTACAAGTGTGAAATACATAATTCAACAGAATGAGTCATAATGTTAATAATAAGCCTTGGGACTCTTACATCAAAACTACACCTTCACTTCACCAATGTCAGCAAAAAAAATGCTTTGTAATGATGAAGGCCACAAGCTCAAAAGCTTCACGCACCTTGGAAGTAGGTGAAGTTGAGCCAGAAATCGATAGTCAACGTAAGTGCAGAAGTCAGCTGCTTTTCTTACCGGTGTTTTTGAACACAACATGTGATGGTCTGTCCTTCATTGTTAGGTCCAGGACAGAGAGGCCCTCCTTGTCCTGGGTGGAGAGGAGTCCGGCATGCTGAAACAATGTCAAGAAAAAAAGAGATATTCAAAGTTTGGTCAAATTCCTGAAAATGAGCAAGGATTGGCACTACAGCTTACTTTCCATATTGTTGCACACATGCGTACATGTTTCGGTGATGAGTGTTAAATACATACCTTGACTAGTGATATGAGACAGTGGATCTGTCCGTAGAAAGCGCTGCGATGCAGAGCGGTCCAGCCGGATTCTTTATCCTTCACCATCAGGTCAGCGCTCTTGCTCTCCAACAGCCACTCCAGTAGGGCCTTCTTTCCCAGAGAGGCTGCCAGGTGCAGGGCGTTGCGCCCAAAAGCATCCCGCAAGGTGGCCGCATTGTGGCAGTGTGAAGTCAAGAACGCCCGCAGCTGCCCCTCAGAGCCGCCGGTAAGCGCCGCTATCACCTCGTCTGCATGCTGCTGTGAGCGGCATTTGGGGGTGCAGTCCGGCGGTGCCAGACTCATCCTGACCTCCACCAAATCTTCACAGTGAATCCTCCTCCCTTGTGTGTTACAGTGTCCTTCAGACAGCCCACCACCCACAATTCCAAACAAACTCAAAAACAATACGATACGAGGTAACAGATCAAAAACACTGACACTAAACTACGAGAGCTGCTCTCCAAAAAGAAAAAAAACGTGTCAACAAAAGGTCAAAATGGTTTGGAGCGCTAGAATTGTGCTTGTGTTGAGGTTCCACCGCACCCTAGCGACTCCAAAGCCTTTCTCCGACTTGGTTCAGTCCACCATTTCAACCGAGAATTGGACACAAACTAAGGTGCTTGTAGTATCGAATGGCATCACGAATTCAATAAATACAAAAGCTCTTGTGCATTTTATACAAAATTTTACATATTAATGTTTGCAAAAATAGTTTCTCCTCTATATACTCTAATAATTTACAAAAGGCAACAATTTCAACAACCCTCTGACCTTCTCGTCCAGCAGTCCAACCATCAAACTTGAGGGGAAAGGCCCCCTTTCCCCCCAAAGTGTTCACTTTCCTTTTCAAAACTCCATAATTGTAGAGTGCACCTGAGGATAAAAAAAAAAGATTGGGACTTATCAGTGAAAAAAACAATGGAGAACATTCACACTTTGCGTACTTGCGAAACTTTAAGCAGTGCTCTGTGTACAGGATGGTGAGATCCAACACTGCAGACGCAAAGGTCAGTAAGTTTGGCCTGATTACAGGTCAGCTGAGTCGACAGGTTTGCTGTGCAGCTATCCGACAGTGCTGTGCAAATAAGACTGGAGGCTCTTCAATTTAAACTTTGCATGTAACGTCAGTTTGCATATGATAATGTTTCTGTGAAGAAAGTGGACTAACATTAACCATATTCTTAATGTAGACTGAAACAGCAGGGTTATGTAACATGCTACGTTAGCCGAATACCATGAGCTACATTAGTTTTCTGTATTGGCTGCACCCCATTTAACACCTCACTGGGCTCTGCGAAGACAACTAGTGTGTTGAAGACATTATGGACCTATTTCTTTATCGGAATACAAATAACTGATAACATTTCACACATAACTAGGGGACTAGTTGTGACAGCTAGCAACTTCACCTAAGTATTAGCTCAGAGTGGCCAAGCAGGGATATGGTTACACGTCAAACCACATCATAATGTGACACCTAGCGTGGAGAAAAGCAACTATAAACATATAAACATATAGGTTTGAACATTTGCGAAGTGTTGTTAGCTGGCGCTAGCCTTGGCAGCTAGCACAACTGACACATCATCGGCAGCTAACGTTAGCTGCAGGGACGTTGACGTCGTATTACGTCTTACCTTCCGCTAGATAAAGAAAGAAGAGGACATGGAGAAGGTGGCATCAACGACGTACATCCACTGTGACATTACTACAGGAAAGAGAAGCTAGCAGTTTGTTTTTTCACTGGTGCAAATTGTGACAGGACTGGACGCCTGAAAGCCTGCAGGTTTGGTTAAAAAAAAGCACTTGCCTATGACGAGACTTGTGATTGGTCAGGGCGTGTGCATCGTTATATTCTATTGGTTCGTTTTTGTGGGTGTAAATTGCGCTCAAAGGCTGTTGCTGTAGCTATGATGTCATAGGACATTTTATTTATTTATATTTTTTTTAGGGTTTACATTATAAACATAATTACAAAATAATAAGATATTACAAAACAACATGATAAATGACAAAGCGCCACATAACTACCATTTAAATTAATCTTAAACTAATACAAGAAGGTTAATTAACAAGTGTTACATTTCGCACCTCATGAGAGACTCGACAGTAACACCTTATCCATGAAAATAGCACAGTTTTACACAGTGTTAATGCTATTCACATATATTTTATATCATTACATTGGCCTGTATCTCCAAATAGATGCAACTAAGAGCAAGAGAAAAGCAGTTAAGAGTTGTTATAAAACTATTTTTTGCACAAAAAATGTTCATTCCTTTAAAAGAGAATACAAATAATTTGATGTTCCACTCTACATCTATCTTCTGAGCATGCCACATTTATGTTAATGTAGATGTAGGTGTAGTAGATGTCAGTTATGATTGTCTCATAGTTAGACTTTGGGTTGAGTATCACTTTCAGCCTTGATCCAGGTTTCATGGAATTACTCAGATGATTGTCACTTTGACCCCAGGCCAAGAATAGGAGGGGGCCAAAGGGGGGTAAAGCTAGGGTTACACTAGGATCCACACCAGGGTTTCCAAATATGACATATTGATGAGCGCGCCCTCCCTCACCATTCACGCGTGAACACATCCACAGTTTTGCTTCTCAGCGGTGTAATCCTGCATAATCCAAGTCATCTCTCCAAAGGAGACGTGGAAATGTGCAGACCACGTAAAGACATAAAAGAATCGGAGTAATCCATTGTTTTCTGAAATAATAACACATTATTGAAGACTTTCAAATGTTACACTTCTGGTTTCATCATTATTTGGTTGAGTAACAAAAAGGTGCAAAGATGACAGCGGAGAGATTGTTTTTAAAATATGCTTTTTTTAAAAATATTTTTTACATGACAGTGGTGAAAGAAGTAGTCAGATCCTTTACTTCAGTAAGAGTATGTGTAAGTATATTAGTATGACTGGCAAAGTGTGCCTCACTTCAAGAGCCTTCAAGGTCCTGAAAGATTTATTTTATCGTATGAACACAAGACACTAATTTTTTACCACAAGTTAATATCATGTGCAACAAGATAAAGAAGATTTTGGGGCGACTTCATGGACACTTCTGTTACTTTTGTTGTGGGACAATTTGTACATGATGGCCTTGTGTAAATCACAGCAGAGATAAGCAACATAGCAGTGAGGGTCTGCCGGGCCTCAAATCTATAACAGTGCATTATATATGTATGTATGTAACATACAGTAACTATAGCATGTAAATAAATGTAGTGAAGTAATAAAAAAGCATAATATTTCCCATGAAATAAAGTACAGGAGAAGTATGAAGTAGCATAAATTGGATGTACTTAGTAAAGCACCTCAAAAGTGTACTTAAGTACAGTACTTAGTTACTTTGTACCACTGTTTCTAGAAAATGTGTAAAATGAATTATTCCTACTCTTTGTTGTGGGTCCCCTTTAACCTTTTCCACAGAATATGGGACACACATTCAACCAAATAACATTTCATACATTCATATATGTTTCCTGAACATGGAAACAATGTCATCAAAGTTTTCAGAAACGAATGATGGCCTTTTGAATTTTTGAGAAATGTAATTCAACTTTTATGTCAAATCTAAGCCAGGAACCTTTATCCAAAAGATAACCAGTCATATTTTGTTTGCTCTTACTCGGAGTCTGTTGTCTATGTGGTTCAGTATTATGTCAACATGCACAGTGTTTTTCCCCTCCTTCATTGATAGTTTATAAAGACTCTTAGAATCCTCAGGGATCCGAACAGAGATTGTGACTTTTCTAGATAAATTGCAGTAAATACTGAGTTCAATAATGTGACATTATCAGTGGACCAAATGATGAATGTGTTTCCTTTAGCTGTTTCCTTTTGACTTGATCAATTCCTTAAGGTTATGTGTTTTCCACTGAGACAAATGGGGTTTGAGTTGAACCGGATTAGATATCAAACCTCATGTTAGGCCTCACAGATCAAACTGTTGAATCGTTTCCAAACCAAATTCTATGCTAGGTAATGATTTAGTACAGACCCAAACTTTTGTGTAGATGTCTGATCAGAACAAATATGTGACTGCACTGTCTCATACAGACTGCTGCCTCATCTCAGACTGACATAGTGGAGCTCAGTTGTTCTCCCACATTGCTTGGGACGTCACTGGAGCTCCCTCGGGGACCCCTCCGAGGTCCCTGGACCCTGAGCCACCGGGTCGGGTTAATTTTTTAGGGAAACTAGCTGCCATTTTCACAACTACACGTTTGACAGTCAAGTTAAGACTAATATAATAAAGCCGTGCGTCGTCACCACGAGTGATTTTTGTATTATTAAAATCTAAATAAACTTGTAAGAGTTTTCAGTTCACCCCTCTTTCGGCTGAACAATGGTATGCTCCCTCCTTCCAGTGGTCTGCACTGAGCTGCTGTGTTTAGTCTCTCCCTCCAGACTCCCTCCGCTTAGGAGAGCGATAAGCTGGAAGTACGCATGTAATACATGGCACCTCTGGGAGACATGCAGCGCTGTCTGCATCGAAAGCAGTAGCACCAGTAAGTTATTTACAGTTTACATCCTGTGTCGGACTAAATATTTTTGCCTGGACCGTAAACATATCGCGTAGCTTTGATATAAATAAGCGTGAGCTTTGAAAAACCAACGGAGAAGATAGAAGAAGTTTGCGAGCCTCGTCCACTTCTCCATTACCCTCGTGGAAATGTAGACTTGTCCTAAAGGAGGATGGTTTGGGGGTAGTTGCATGGAGTGTGAGTTGGATGTGGGAGCAGTTTTCGGAAGGATAAAGGCGGGACACACAGTTGGAAAAAAGTTTCCCGGTGGAAGAACGAGGCGGTGACGGGTTGGATTGTTGTAAAGTGATTTTTACGCACGCTCCGCGCCGACACATTTCTACAATCCAAGATGCGCCCGCTGCTGAGCACGTCGTCTGGATGTAACCGAGGAGAAATCAAGTCTGGGATGATGTATTTGCTTTTGGTCCTCGCGGTCGTGCAGTCCTGCCACGGCTGCCCGAACAAATGCTCGTGTTCCTCACAAATTGTGAAATGCCAAAACCAGGACTTGGACGAAATTCCGCATTCTTTACCGACCAATACCAAGTCCTTGTTCGTCACAGGAAACAACATTTCCCGTATTAGTCTGGACTCTTTCCCAAACCCCCTGGAACACTTAACAGATCTCTATCTCAGTGGGAATGAGCTGGAGTCTGTGGGTGCAAAGGTATTTGATAACTTGCCAAGCCTTGTGCGTCTGGACCTGAGCAACAACAAGATCCAGACTTTCAGTGAAAGAGCTTTCCCTCATAATAACACACTACAGGTCCTCAACCTCAGCAGGTCTTTTCACAAACATTTCACCATAGATGTGGTCCTGAGCTCCCTGCAGAGTGGAAACCTGCACCAGCTGACAGTCTTGGACCTGTCCAACAATGACCTTGTGATTCCTCCAGACGACCTCTTCGCCAGCCTCTCCAACCTGGTCAACCTCAGCCTGCAGAACAGCTCCATCATCTCCATTCAGAACGGGACGCTGAAGGTGCCGCTGCTGCGTGACCTTGACCTGAGGGACAACAGCCTGAGGGATCTGCCCACCTCCACTCTGGCAGAGTTCAGCCACAAGCCCGGTCTCCGCATCCGGCTGGCGGGGAACCCTTGGCGGTGCGACTGCTTCATCGAGGACATGCTGTCGTGGCTGAAAAACACCACTCAGGTCGTCGACGTGCAGAACCTGACCTGCACGGAGCCCAAGGGCCTGAGACGCCAGCCGCTCCTGCAGGTAGAGCACTCGCGCCTTAAGTGTTCAGGCGACATGGAGGGCGTTCTGGAGACCTCTTATGTTTTCCTGGGGTTGGTGCTGGCTCTGATTGGCGTCATATTCCTGCTGGTGCTCTACCTGAACAGAAAAGGCATCAAGCGGTGGATGTACAACATCCGGGATGCTTGTAGGGACCACATGGAGGGGTACCATTACAGGTACGAGATAAACTCTGACCCACGTTTGGCCAACCTGAGCATCAATTCGGATGTGTGAGAGAGGACGGGACACTGTCTGAGACCCCACAGTGAGATATTAAATGACTTGTACTGTTAAGATTTGCATGAAAGTCTTCCTCCTCTTCCCGCCCTTTTTCCCCCCATGATGCTATTCAGACTTGACATCTGTCATGGCTCCTAATTAACCTTTCTCACATCCTCCATTCAGCCACTGCCGCATGTCACCGTACAAGTACCTGGCAGCTGTGACGTCAACTGCGGATCTTCCGTGTAACATTGCATGGACAATGAAGGGTTTTTTTCTGGAGAGTTGCAAAGAGTGATATGTTCTATTTTTACTTTTGCTAAAGGATAAACGGATGGAGTCCATTTTTAAGGGAGAGAATAGCTGTCAAACACACACACACACACACTGCTGGTCATTGCATCCTTCTCATTATGCCTCTGCTGCAGAGAAATGCTATACAGCTTGTTTATGAGTTTGTTCTTTTTAATATGTGAATTTGTGATATACAGTATGCCTTTTTTTGAATGATTATAGTGCACATTGCATAGTTTTTGGATTTAGTAGGTGGATGTAATTGCTCTTTTTTTTTTTCTTGTGAAGATATTCAGCTAAATAAAATGCTCTGGATTGCTGGTACGTCTCGACTAAGGACCCTTTTTAATCAGTTTAAACTTGACAAACGTGATCCAAAGGCTTTGACACAGCCTCATTCCTGAGGCGGTGCCACAGCTAGCATGAACCATATGACAAACACCAGCTCTTACTCCACTTGTCAACGAGTTCAACAACGTGTGAAACTCTACGCTAACAGTTTAATCGCTATTTCGGTTGACATGCTAGTTGCTGCTGGTGGGGAAATAAAGTCAAGTTGAGGAGATGACACGCTGTCTGAATTTAGATGAGCTTCTTCTATCTGGAGGTCTGTAGGTGATGAGAGTAACCGACTGTTATCTTCCGTCCAATTTGCTTCCTGCTGTGAATCTGATAAAGAGAAAGAAAAAAAAATCCTTGGCTCCGCAGTAAATTCCCCAAAATAATGTCTGTGAGCGGCAGCCAGTGGGCAGATTTCACATCCAACAGCCCCCACCCCGTAGACTCCAGCATACACTGAAAGCCTTTCAGTATACTCCAGCTGCAAAAAAAATGGGAAAAAGAAGTGGTGTATGCGGCCTTGTGGCTAATGAAGGCAAAGTGAACCCAAGATTCTCATGGGGCACACAGAGGTATTATGGAAATGAGCTCAAGCGGCTTTGCTTCTCATGTAACCCCGTTTTAGGGGAAGTGGCACGCTTGGAAAAAAAAAAGTGTTTTCCATCAATTTCATGCAGTCCAGTGTGGTATGGATTAATAATTAATATGTGGTATTCCTTTGAAGAGTATGCCATGCATGTTGCTGCCTTGCAGTCTAAATCAATGGAGATGTTTGTTGTGTCTGCACACAGGAGTGACTGTGAACTTCTTTGGCCTTCTTGTTTTTTGAAGAGCATCTAGATGGATAATAATTTCCCTCTCCCTGCAGCTCCTCACTCTGTCACACAAACAATCTCTAACAACTTATCCGTGCATAGCCTGCGGCTTTGTGTCATTTTGTAGTAAAACAGCATGGCTCAGGCACAGATTTCCCCCACGCTGCATCTTGCAGCAACACGGTGTGTCATCATGGCGTATCTGTGGTATTTCAGTACATTTTCGCCATCGTCTGCCATAATTTTGATCGTCTCTGGATGTGTCTGATTACACTCGTTTGGCATGAGGAAGGGAAGTGTAACACTATCTGGTCTGGTCTGGTGCTCTGGCTGCTGTTAATGCTCTACATGTCTCCTGACAAACACAGCAGCCGCTCCGCTGTCTCAGAGGGCTGGAGACGTGTCGTCACACCTTTTAGATTCACACTTTCCCGACCTGGAAATCTCTCTGTCAAGGAGACGTTTGTTCAAAAACGGCTTTGCCTATCGTGCAGATAAGGAGGGTGTAGTTTACTGTAATATGCTCTATTTTCTTATAGGATTATTGTTGGCTTCAAGGTGTGTTTCTCAGGCCTCTGTTCTGCTGCTCTCTGACATCCTTGTGCGATTTGTGATCTTGCAGGTTGATTTCAGCCGGTTAAACACTCCCAAGCCCATAGGCTGTTAGTTACAAGCACTTGTTTCCTCACGACGGATTTGTAATTGTTGCAGGTTCATTTTGAAAATGGATGGTCTCACTTCACACACACACAATATTCCCCAAAGTGAGGCTTCCTTACCTCTTTGTCCCACGAGGGACATACAAGGTGCAGGCTGCTTACAACCTAATGTTTCCACAGAGACTGTCAGCGAGTAGTCCTCCTCCTCCTCGCACTCTCTGCAGATTCATATTAACGAGTGATTTTGCCCAGCCACGCCTCAAGCTACGCTTGGCAGAGCAGGTGTAATTACAGTGAAAAGAAAAAAAAGAGAGAGAGGAGGTGAGTGAATGGTTGAAAAGGAAGACGAAGAAAACGGATGAATGTGGAGAGAGCTCTCTGTTCTATTAGCACGGCGACACCTTCTCTGGCTCACTCAGTGGCCCCTTTGTGCTTGTTAACACTGGTCTCCAAACAGCTTCGACGTCTAAATAGCCGGCCATTGACATACGGTGTCAGAGAGGTAGGAGTGTGTCTTGGGCAGCTCCCTGGACTCTTAGCTGTCTGTTAGGGCTGTCGCCTAAAGCTCATTTTCCAGACTGCCTACTGAAGGCCGCGTGATTACAGACACAAAGGTTTTTGGTTTTTTTTTCTTTGTCTGAACAGTGCCGCCTCTGAAGATGTTGAATGAGTGTCATTGACCTCATTCTTTGACTGTATAACTGATTATAATTGAACGTGCTTTTACATTTACATTGGCTTACAATGGCTGTGAAGTGAAACCATCCTCCTGCGACTCAAATAGAAGAACTGGGGGAGCAGAAAAGACTTCCTTCAGTGCCAAATTGTGTTCTGAGGTTCAGCAGCAGCTAATACGAGGCTTCGGCAGTGCAAGTTTGACAAATCTTGCAAAGTTACAGTCTTCTTGGTGCAAACTTTCACTCGTGTGTGCTACTATTCCTCCCCTGCAGTTCTGCAAGGAAATCACTGTCCATGGAAACACTAAAAGGTACAAAAAACCCCACAGCTATAACTCCAGGAGATCGACACCTGATGTTGGTTTACTCACATTTTAGCTCAAGCCAGATACGAATCACTGTCCATCTTGCAGAGCACTGCCACTGTAGCCAATTACATTGCAATCTTTCATGTAATCTGCGGCTTTAACGGCACATGGGAGACTTTTGTTCTTCTTCTTTTAGCCTTGTAGACAATGGATGCACCAGCCCGGAGGGAGAAGCGCTGTCTTCAAGATAAAGGCAAAGAACAAAAGTCTCATCCCTTTGCTGTTGTTCCATAACCCATGGGCCTTGTGGAGGGGTATGAAATAGATGAGCATACCTTGGAGTCATGCTGCAAAGGGATCACTTAACAGCGACTGGTGATTCTTTCAATGTATTGGGAAGTGTGTATTATATTTAGATAGACTTGAAAAGAACCTGTCCTTTAATGGTCAGATTTAGTACTCTAATCCTTCTGAGCAACTCTGTCAGATGAAATTCATCACGCAGCTGAAAAACCCGAATATCAGTCAAACCCTGTCCCACCCACTCTCCCCAACCAACGCCACCACCGAATACTACACACACGGATACTGTTCCCTCGCTCGCATGTTTGTTGAGCCACATTTAATATGCCAGTGCACTTTCCTAGTGTTGAGAGACAGACTGGCAGGTTATCAGATTGCCAGAGTGCCGTAATTACATTCACCGCACCGCACTGGTCTGCTGCTCCACAAACACCTGGCAAGTTGCCCCAGCCACTGACCTTTCCTTTGGAAAAAAAAAAAAATGGTGCTATGTAAATGGCAGTCACACAGGGCGCACTTTGTAGACTGAAATGATGATGATTTGTTTTTAACAAATGTTGTTTCTGTTGCATTGTTTGTAAGAAAGCAACAGAAATTCCCCTCAGTCTCTCTGATAATGATACGATACCGCTGCTCCTGGATGTAGCGGTTAGCTCGGACTACTTGTCATCAACCACCGCCCCTGCAACCTCTCTCCACAGGAGATGCTTCGGCCTCTCTAATGTGAATTTATGACGCCGTACATGAGCGTGTTTGTGGAAGCTTCCCTCCCGTTGAGCCGTGTTGGTTCTTAATGAACAAGCGGCCCTCCTAAACGAAGACGGATCTGAGCTGACAGCGCCGGTGCCCCCTCCGAGAGAGAGAGACGCAGGGCCCGCCCGGCATCTGCCACATGTGCTTGAGGGACAGATGCAGGAGATGGGTAGCGATCAGGAGGTGAACGCAGCGCAGTGGCTCGGGCTAACATATCTGATGGCTCAGTTTTGCTGAGCTTGTACAGAGTCGGAACTCGACGTGATACATGTATAATGTCAAAATACGTACTGAGAGTGACCTTTATGGCTAGAACTGGCACTGAGGGCCAGGTAAGGTTGCTAGTTTGTTTTTTTTTACTGAATGTTGAGTAACTGCATGATAGTTGAGGATGTAAAATGTTAATAATATACTGACCTTTCCTGGGTGACCTTTTACTCTTGGAAGACTTTAGAGAATAGATTTAATAATTTAAAATTTTCTTTTTTTTATGGTGCAAGATTTGCATAAGATTTCCCTCTGAAGGAACAAACATGTCCCCGATGATCAACATATCTTAATTATAGACACCATAATCTTCCTGTGTTACTGTTAGATCACATGGCTGTCACATGCTGTTTGTTGTGAGTGGGCAGATAGCACCTTTTAAAGTGAGAAAATGAGAACATATTGCAGCTAAATCACAAAGTCAGGCCTTTTGTGGGGGAGAATTGGAAATAAAAACACAATGTGTAATATGAAACAACAAATGACTAATCTAAGCCACACACGCAGACTAACCCCGGTTACGTCAGAGCTGTCCAGATAATATTTCATTTTTCAGTTTCATGAATCCAGAGGTCGGACTGTTTCTTCCACAACCTTTCATGTCTTAAAAAGTCAGTCTTCACTCAGCATAGGAAGTGTTGAAGTGTTACCTCTGAGCACAGCAGCCAGCAATCCATCAGACTCACATGACCACTCAATAGCGTAGCTGATCAGTTGGCCAGTCTCACATTTTCTGTGAAAACTCAGCCTGCCAACCCCCGTCTTGTAATATAGTCTGTAACATAGAGGGACAAGAGAAACCTTTCCTTTGCATTTTAAAACCACTAGAGACTGATTAATGTGCATCTGATGCCGGGCTCAGCCATCAAGTGCTCTCTTGTGTTTGCTCTTAAACAGAAAGTGAGACGTTCAAGTGTTTTTACACTAATTTGTTTCTTAAATGAGCTGATATCCTGACAGGCGTGCTGAGGAGATTTGTGTGCCCAAAGCTTTTACAGCCAGTCATCGTCGGTTACAAATAGCAACACGGAAAACAGGTCTGAAAATGCTCCTAGCATTTGTCTTTGGCCTCAGCGGTTTATCAAAAATACACAGTAACAATAAAATACAAGATCAGCAGACTTTCAGGGATGTGTGTCTGGTGTTTATCATCCTTATAGACCGATGCCTAAAGAAGGGTGTTAATGATCAAACTACCTCTTGGTCCACAGAACTAATTAATGACCGTAGTGTTTGTGCAGGCACGATGAGGTAGAAGAGAAAAGAAGCTACATTTAAAGTGCAACATTAACTGCTACTATCTAGATCGAGTAGTCTGAACACCTGATAACACCTGAGCTCATGGCAACACGTTACTCTCTACTGCCCTGGTTACATCATTTTTGTGTCTCCACTGGGTTAATGTGTGAAGCCTGCAGCCCTTCAATCAGCTGCATAACCTCTATCTTGCCAAGTAACAGGTGTATTATCAATATAGTAGTTCTATAAAGGAATGTAAATACAAATAGATGTGAAGAAAAGGGGCATTGTTCAGCCTATGTATGTCTTATAATTTGCTACCATTGCTGTGTTGTGTTTATGTGCTGTGTTTTTTTTTAGCTTCTTTTTGTACGTTCGACAGTGAATCTAAACATGTAATTAAAGATAGTGACAACTGTTTTAATCATTCTTTCATTCATGTCTTAACTGAGAAATGTAAAAAACAGTTTCATGTGCACTAGTGTGAAGATTAAAGTATGTTTGGCATTGAATTTCCAGGTTTGAATTATTCGTGTTTTGATGTTTTACTTTTTTCAGACTTTAAACAATTCTTCTCATTTTATTCATTATTTGACTTGAGTTTCTATGGTCAATCCTAAACCTTGGAAATAGAAGACGAGTAAACAATCTTACCATCAGGTCCATTTAGTCATCGTTTTAATATGTTCAGCATTTAAAGGAGCAGCGTGTAGGATTTAATGGCATTTAACGATCAAGCGCCAACCTTTGTGGCTGTGAAGTGAATATAATACAGAAGTGTCAAAAAACTGCAGTTCCTCAAACGTCCACTTGAGGCTGGTTACAGATCAAGTCAATCTCCATAAGTCCCCATATTAAAATGCTTCACAGCAGAAATAAACATGTTTACAGCCTGGTACAAAAAACTGTTTTGGTCTCTATAGCTAATTTCCCTGTTCGTGACAACTGTACTGAAGCTGAATTTTTATTTAACAGACCTATTCAAATTATATTGGCACTTAAAGTTATTCATAATTAACAACATGGCCGTTGTGATTAACAGGTGGGTGCGGTTACAGATGGCTTGTTTGAGCATCCAGGGTTCACTCAGCCCGACTCAGCTCCACACACACTCCACGTCTTCGTTGATTTTTATATTAGCCGGGAGGTGGCCAAGGCAAGACTACCAAGATGCCAACGGCCAGAGCCACACAGCTTTACAACAGCTCTTCAAAATGTCACAGATACAACATCCATATTTTATATTTTATATTATCTATGCTAATGGTGTAGTTGCAGATTTGAACCCCTTCACTTTACCGTCCTGTTCCTATCATGAAGGAGAAACAGTCCCTATCAAGAGCCAGTGTTTAGTTTGTCCGTTCTGGCCCACTGTAGAAACATGGTGGCTCAACATGGTGAACTCTGTGGAAGAGGACACATGGCTCATTCCAAGGTAAGAAAAACATAACAATTCTTATTTTCACGTTAACCCAACATGTGTTGAGAAGTTCAGTTCTCTCGTACAGTTCTCAGACATTTTCTACAATTTTCTGACATCTCAGCAAACATGTCACATAATTGAAACCTCCAGAAGGACCACCAAATGTACTGTGTACAAATGACTGTTTCACTTCTTTAAAGTGACTTTGACAATACTGACACCCAGTTGTATTAATAGTTGTATTAATAGTTTGATAGTGAAAGGAGAAAATCAATAACACTCAATCTCACAATGACAACAAGTAGTAGTAGGAAGTCATTCCCTCCAGCCAAGAAATAGTGAGATACATTAACTTCCCATAAAAACCACAACTTGTCATTTTTGCACTTGTGCTAGGAGATTTTTTGCAGACAGGCTAGATATGTTCCTGTTTACAGTCTTCCTGCTAAGCTAACTGTCTCTGAGCTATAGCTGAGTGGTATCGATCTTCTCATCTAACTGTCAAGATAGCAAATAAGCATATTCCCCAAACTCTTCCTTTCATGATGGTGTTTATGTTGTACTCTTCATCATCTCTCCCTTTAAGGAAGCCTCCAGGGGCTAACGTGCTATAAATAAAAGTTAGCTTAAGTACCAAAGAAAGGCATGTAATAAAACGGACACTGTGATTGAGTTTTTCTTTTGGTAAATCCTCTCAGCAACAGGCACTTTTACTCTAACATGTTAAGCTTTCCATGTGGACACCCTCCAACCTAAACACCACTTTGCTTCTCTGCTTTCTAAGGAGCCACCACCAAGAACAAGTGTTAATTCTTTCCCCTCTCGTGTCCAAATAAACTGTGACAGGGTACTGACAGATTTTTGCCATCTGGTAAAGCTAGAGTGGTTCTTATATAATCTGTAGCTCAGAAAGAAAAATGAAACAGATTCAGGAGGGAATAACTGTAGATAAATACCGTAGCCTCAGGTCTGCAAGGAAAATCATCTTACTTGCTTTCTGATCTTGATGTGAAATTTCTTTTCCAATTTTGTTCTGTGAAGTGTGAAAAAAAATTGAAGGTAACAGGAGTGGAAAAAACCCAGAATTATTTGTCATTCTGAGTTCAGAGCACTTTACACCCCAGAAGGTAAAATGTAAAAGGATTTTGTTTGCATTGAGAGCGCAGTTTCTCAAAGTACTTTGGAGATGATCAATAACTAATCAACCAGAATGTGAAGCAAAGTTGCAAAGAAAAAATTAAAAAGTTTTCCTATAAAAGCACAGCAGCGTGAGGGATTTGCTGAGGGAAGCACTTCTTTAACGCTTGTGACGATGCATTTAGTGCAGCCTGGCAGTCTCGGTGGTTGTTTTGCGAGGCCATGCGGTCAGCAGGGAACAACATTAAACGTTTGGTAATATGATGTAGATCAGCGGAGGGTGTCACAGTGAGTAATGACCTCGGCAACACAGCAGCAAGGCACTGGGAGCAGAGTCAGCCGGGAGGAGTTCAATCACGTCAACCTGAAATGCTTTTACAAGGTCGTGGTGAAAAACCCCTATTTAAAAACATATACTTTTTATCGGACAAATTAGAATGCTCAGCAGGCCTTGAAGAAACGGTGTAACAAGGTCCACACAGAATATGAAATCTGTGTTCCTGCCATTAATCTGTTGGTACAAGAGGTGTTAGAGTGGACAACTTCTCCAGCTACAGCACTCACAGAGGAAATAGGAATTTGTTATGTTGCCTAAAATGATGTGATTTTTCACAGCTCTTTACACAAGGGAGACAGATTGAAAAACCTGCACCTGGTTTTGTGTGTTTAGTTTAGAAATAATGTTTTCTCTTCTCTTCATCTGCTTTGATACAGCTGATCTTGATCATGATGATATGTATGCCATGCAAGGGGAAGGTTCAGTGTATGTAGTCCAAAATGTACTAACTGTTAAATAATAATTTAAATAGACTACATACTGTAACAAAGCTTAACGCTTTACCATTTCACCACTTGTCATCAGTAGGTGAGAAAGGCAGAAAGCCCTTTTTTACTTTACCTCTGTTTATTTCAGCAATTTTTTTATTTTTTTTATTTTACTCCTATTTTTGCACTTGGCAAACATTTAATCATTTATATAGTTCCTGTTTTCCACAAGCAACACTAAATATACTTATACACTTATAATACTATAAAGTAAGCTAACAACAACAAACTTAGGTAGCTAATGATACAAAACATTTAGCTCATTTAGCTTGACATGGGAAAGGAGACATTAAAGGTCCAGTGTGTCAGATTCATGGGGATCTATTTACAAAATATGGCAGAAATTGAATATAATATGCATGGCTATGTCACCTGAAAATAAGAATCATTATGTTTTTGTTATCTTAGAATGACCCTTTTATGTCCACACCAAGCCAAAAACTGCAGTTCCTCAAACGTCCTCTTGAGGTTGGCTACAGATCAAGTCACTCTCCATAAGTCCCCATGTTCAAATGCTTCACAGCAGAAATAAATGTTTACAGCCTGGTAGGGCCTGGTTTGGTCTCTATAGCTACGTTTCCGTTCATGACAACTGTACTGAGGCTGAATTTCTTTTTAACTCACCTGTTCAAATTATATTAAGGCTTAACGTTAGGCATAATTAACAATGTGGCCACTTTGATTCAGAGGTGGGTGTCATTACAGACAGCTTGTTTGGGCAACCAGGCTTCATTCAGCCCACCTCAGGTCCGCTGATGATCCGTGAAAAAGAGGGTGACACAAGAGGGAAGCAATCATCACACACATCTACAAAATGTTGAAGATAACAAGACTTCAGATTGTGGTCCTTGATGAAGACAAGAGAGACATACGCTTCATGGATGAAGGTAATATTCCAAAGATAAAAGCATGGTGTTATAGTTCATACAGTGATACTAATGTCTTTATCAGCCCTGCAATGAACTGGCATCTTGTCCAGGATGTATCCTGCCTCTCACCCAATGCCACCTGATAAGGATAAGCAGTTACAGGTAATGGGTGAATGGGTTAATGTCATTGTTTATACGGCCATACTACAGCAGTATGCTGTGCGCTATATGGATGATTAACATTAGCTACATTGGTCGTTGTAGTTTTACGCAGAGGGTTAGCTTCAGAAAAAGCTAACTGAGAGGCTAACCAATATTGCTCTGACCATGCTTGGGCACATCCTTATTAGCATATGAAGCTGCTGGGAAATGTGGTAAAGAAAATGTTCTGTTGTAGGAAATAAATCAGAAAACTAAGGAGCTGAAAAATGAAATGATCTCCAGTTAGTGGTAACCAAAATAATAAATCATATTTTTGCTTTTTATTTACCAACTGACTTGATGTCAAAGAAAAAGTCAGAATTCTGTTTTATTTATTTAACTGTGTTTTTATTGGTGTATTCAGTAGGCTATATTTTTGAATTGGCTCATAACCCTCTCTGACATTTTGTCACTTTCAGGGCTCTACACCTTGTTAGCTCTCCATATGGGTATATAAGATCGAATACCTCATATGGAGCCCTTTCTCCTGGGAGCCTCAGCGAATGTGAAAATACTTACATTCACATTTCTCCGGTTACAATCTCGGCCCCCAGTTGTCAAGTACGTCGTTCCGCCCCTTTGCGCTCCATCTTGTCATTTTCTATTCTCTGTATGAAATGAGACGAGTCTCCATGCCAGCAAAGCAGTCTGGCAGGAGCGCTGGAGAATAATGAAATAGGCTTCAGATACAGTACAGGCTCAGACAGCCTCCTGACAGATGAAATGCAATATTCCTAAAGTGCTCCGTAACATGAGCTTCATATGTAGATATCAGATAGTACTTGACGTTACCCCTATTACCATCCACAAGCCAACGCTTTGGGCAATTAGGATCTCTCCGGTTACCCCTCTGTACATGAGCCAATCCGAGATGTGGAGGATAAAAACTCAATTAGCTTTTGTAAGGTGCTGCCCGCTCTACATACAGGCTCACATATTCCAGATTTTTTTCTCTGTAAGATCAAACGCCAAGACTTTTCCTATCCGTTCAGTGTCACTTGGCAGTTTAAGTTGAAAATCCACTTCCTCCTGATGAAACCAAATTCTTGCAATTCACTGGAGTATACAAAAAGTGCAGCTCAAGAGGGATTAATCTATCACGCTCTTTTGCAAATCCCATTAACAATGCGGGGATAATCATGAATAGAAAATTTGATCTGACAGCCATCTCTGTGGGCAGCCAAAATAGGTGTCAATTCAGTAACCACAGAGGTATGTGGTGAAGTCGCTGCCCTTTTAGTTTTCAGATTGAATGAATTGAAACAAAATCTGCCATTTCTCCTGATACTCTCCTCGCTTTTTCTTTTACTCAATGTCGTTGTTTTTGACTGCACTCAGATTTTGTGCAGACAGATGCAATAAATGAATCTTTCTTTTAATCAGAAATATCTGGAAAACAGCCAAAGTAGTTATGAAATATTGCCAGTGAGGCAGTGTTACTCCACAAATCATCTCTTTGATTTAATGGAGAATATGTCGATTAAACAAATGAGGTGAATTCTTTGTGTTAATGTCAGTTTCTCCTCTATTCCAGTCAGGTTTCTTTCAGTTTGCCATTACAGTGTACCCTTCAGTATCTGAAAAAGATCTCTTGACTGTCTCAAAGCCCATTTTGTTTCTTGGCTTTTGTGTTTGCATGCAGTGAAGCTACTGGGATAGAACGCTTAGTCACTAATAGAAGTTTAACCCCGGTTATTTTGAGTTCACAATGTTCTTTCCTCTCAGTCTTCAGATACAAAACTTCTCATAATCATCAATCATTGCATTTTCCATTGTTACATAAAATCTTTTAGAGATCATGGTCTAATCTGATTATTGTTGACATGTCTGCCTGTATTGTGTTGTATGTATGTTGTATGTGGGATAGGTCGTTGTATGAATCAACGACCTATCCCACATACTGTGAATTTCACTTCAGTCAGTCTGCACATTATTAGCTTTTACTAAGATTGCCTTTTAGAAAGACAATCATTGAAAGCAAACACATTCATTTGTTATTTTGATATAACATGACAGTAAAATGATGAAGTTGAAATAAAAAGTAAAAAAAAAAAAACTAGGGCATCTGCAGCATGACTCATTAATAAGAAATATAGAAAAAAGGTGAAGGCAAAAAGTCCGGCTGAAAAGTCATGAAGTCATTACGCAGGTGTTAAAGAGTCTGACAGCTGTTGGAATGAAGGACCTTTGGTAGTGCTCCTTCTTATATGGTGTGCAAATGATAATAAATAAATAATAATCCTTCCATTATCTGTAACCGCTTATCCTCATCAGGGTCACAGTGGGGCTGGAGCCTATCCCAGCTGACTTTGGGCAAGAGGCGGGATACACCCTGGACAAGTGGCGAGTTCATCACAGGACACATAGAGACAGACAACCATTCACACTCACATTCACACCTACGGACAATTTAGAGTCACCAATTAACCTGTTAAGTGCATGTCTTTGGACTGTGGGAGGAAGAGACTAATAATTGAATATTTAATAGAGACAGTAGTAGAGGAGCAGACAGGGAACATGGGCACTTGGTACTTGGTACTTAAGTACATTTTGCTGATATTGTTTTTGTACTTCTACTTAAGTAAAATTTTAAAGCCAGAACTTTTATTTGTAATTTGTTAATTATGGCATTGCTACTTTTTTTTTTATAATCTTCTTTTGCAATGTTATTATTTCAGAATCTGAAATTCAGATCATGACAAAACACTTTGTAGTCTTCAAACAATCTGGTTAAAAAGTTACTATAGTATAAAGACTTTCATGTCTGTTTATATAACCTGAATGTATAAAATATGTTGTGTGAGTTATGTGTATGTATAATCATTAATGGTGGCGTTGTGTAACCATGTATTTAGTTGCTTTGAAATATGCTTCATAAATCCCTTATTTTTAAATGGAGTACATGCAGATTGAGAGCTAATTTACCTTCACAGACATCAGGTTAACTCCGACTTTAATTAGTGATGCAGAGACTATGAAAGTGTGAGCGCGTGTCTATGTTTGTGTGTACGTGCACAAAGTCAAGCAGACAGCTGCTGCGGAAAAATGAAACGCTTCCTCCTCGTTGTGCCCATTAACAGAGTTTTCAAACATCCTCTCCTCATCAGCAGTGATCCTGAACAAGGCTGACAGGGTTGCAGGCAGGCCAAGGCCGCAGGCAATAATGCTGTGGTACACTGATGTTACAAAGAGGAGTGTAAAATGTTAATGACAACAGATCGGCTGTGCATGCACACACACTGTAATCACATCATCGTCCCTACTGGCCAGTTAGTCACCCTTCTTTACCAGGAGCTGTGTTTTTCACCACCAGCGTTGGTGAGGTGTACATACTGCGTCCTATAAGCACCACAACATCATGACACACAATAACATTAGTGATTTAAGCCCAGTCTCTGCACAGCCTGCTCTTCTGCAGTGACTCTGTACTGTAATGATGGAGCTGTTCAAGTGATAAAGGGGCTATTGGATAACAAGCAGAGACAGAGGAAGATCAGAGGAAAAAGGCTGCTGTGATAACATCCCCTGCTTGAGACGCTGACAGCCCTGAGAGGCATCATTTAGTGGTATGAAAACAACAGAGAGCTGTATGGCTCACAGACAAAAGCAACACATTACGCTTGGTTTCAGCCTGCTCTTCTCAGAGGTTTTGTGGAAATCAACTCCATAATGGCTGATGACGTGCGCAGATGAGCTCAGTCGAGCCCTTGTGAGGTTTGCTGAACAGCAGCCACTGTGGCCCCGAGTGCCAGTTATGAGATGGCTGTTAATTTTAAAATGTTGTATAACAGAAGCACAAGTAGAGAAAAATCATAACTGAGCTAATTGTTAATGTTATGTCAGTTACACAACAAAGGCTAAAGTTTGCCAAGTAAGGTGGCAGCAGCAAATTGCATGAATGTAGTGAATGGAATAAGGGTGCATTTTATTTCTTTTAACTTCAACTTTCAGTTTGTAAGAGAAAGAATATGTTATTTTGTCTTTCAAAAGTTACTTTAACACATGTCAAGTCAACCTCCATGGGTTGGAAATGAAGCCTATGCAGAAGTGACAAAACTGCAGTTCCCCAAGTGGCCACTTGAGGCTGGCTACAGAACAGTCTCCATATAGACTGGCATAGCCCCCATGTTAAAATGTCCCGTTCACGAGCAGAAATAAACATTTACAGCCTGATTCAAATTATGGTTTTGGTCCCTATAGCTAATTTAACTGTACTGAGTGTGATTTCTTTTAACTCACCCATTTAAATTACATTAAGGCTTAAAATTATGCATAATTAACATGGCATGGCTGTTTGATTGACAGGTGTTACGAATTGCTTGCTTGAGCACCCAGGCATCATTCGGTCTGCCTTAGGTGCCCTGATGATCCACGTCATTGCCAATATTTAGGTTAGCCAGGAGGCGCCACATATTTTCAACTTCAAAATGGTGCTTCGGAAACCTATGGGTGACGTCACGCATGCACTGACCATCCTTTATACTGTCATTGGTTTATAGCAGCCAATGCCAAGTGTGCATTACACCCCCAGGTAGCGCTATGATCTAATGTTATCTTCAACCTTCCAGTGAACATGGCCGGACCCACCTTCCGAAACCAGCGGTGGCCATTTTGGCACGGAATATAGTAGTTTACCAAAGTGGTCTTCTTGCTAGGTTGGCTTCTGGCATCCCAGGGCTGAGTCACTTCTAACTGGAGATTCAGTTAGCAGCAGCTAATTAGCGGTTAGCTGCAGTTAGCAAGTCATTAGGCTGAAGCCATTTGTCTATCAGGAAACTATCTGTAAATCACAGAGAGTTGAAGCTGAGCAGCCACAGGACATCAGAGGGAAAACCAGCAAATATATTCTGTATAAAATCTGAGCCAGTTTCACCAAAATCACTGAATAAAGTTATGAAGTTGTGCTTTTGTACAGTAATCAGTGAGGCCCGGCCACAGATGCATGTAGCAGAATCACTCATGGACTGTATCAAACAGGAATCACTCTGCTGCAGCAGTGTCACAAGCAAGAAAGCGTTTCATTGAATGCAAAATTAGTGCACCCCCAAGCGCAGGATGAGTCACCAACAACTTTTCATCATTTATCAGAAAATGACAAACTCTCAAGATATCATGACGAATACTGGGAAATACCTAAAACTGGAACATCTATTTTGACATCACAGGGGATTTTAAAGGGGTATTACAGCAATTTGGTCTTTGAACGTCCTTAAAGTTCAGGGATGTACAACAGACATCTAAACTCCAGACTGCAAGTTGGTAAAGCAAGCTTTCTTTTATAAATTTGTAGTCTCAAAGCTCAAATTGTCTTGCACTGTCCAAAATGCACTGTTCAGACATGTACTACCATATGCTGGTACTATAGAACATTTCACTAACAACCATGATGACATCCTCTGGGTTACAGAGCCACAGAGAACATTACGCAACTGAACTTCCTATATAAGTAAACTGAATTTGTCATTTAAGCATACACCTGTAAGGTTTTGGTCAAGATTAGATAAGAAAAAATTATTGACATATACACATTGTATATTGTTGGACATTATTTTTTAAACCCCTATTTTCACATACTTTCTATCTTATTCTGTGAGAGAGACTGAGATTGTTCTCAAAGCAATTTAAAAAGCGTAGTTAGTTAAATTGCTTTTATGCGCACACATAACGACAGCCAATAAAGCTGATTCTGATTATGATATTGCATGTTTGTAAATTAAGGGAAATAATTCCACACTGAAATCTTTGTGGCTGGGGAAACATTTCTTCCACTTTCTGAGTTTGGCATTTTTTCGTCAGTGTGTTAAAATGATGATTTTACAAAAATGTGCAGAAGCCACAATATGGTACGGCTAAGAGTGACAGTTAAAATGAGTGTATTGTAATTACAAAGACATCACTGGTGAAAACGTCCCCGCTAACTCCTGCAGATAATAACATTCGCGGCAATTAGGGCCAAAAAAAAAAAAAGCTGCCTCTCTCTCCCTCTGTTTTTCTTCTGCAAAAATTACATTAAAAACTGGATATCGTGACGTGATTCATTCTCCACATACAGAGCAGCGCAGTGCAGCTACAACACATGTAGCCTTCAGCAAACTGAAGTGAATCATTTCTTAACTTTGTTACAGAAGCTATTAAAGTCGACACATTGCGTTGCCAGATCTGCAGCCGGAGGCATTGTGAGGATTGACTTTGTCATAAGATGAGAGGCAACGGAGACAAGCGGGTCCAAAATTTAGGTTTTTACACCCGAATATCACAGCTCTGTTTTGAGAAATCAGAAAAATAATGCAAAGACATGCCCCGTGCATGTTGTATTACTTGAAGGAGAGTTCATCTAGACATAGCTAAATGAAAAGTAAGGGTGTTGTAGGTAGAGTTCATATCAAGAAATGTTCTTTTGCGATGGCTTCAACCAGTAATAAGGTCTTTCCAAACAGGCTAGCTCATCCAAATCAGAGAAACTGATATTTCCATCCTTGAGACTTCTCCCACCACCCCAGAACAATTAAGGTGAATAATGCTGAAAGCAGACAAGGAAATGCATGTTAAGAAAAAAAGATGACTTTTTTCTCTCTCAGCTGTAGGCAGATATTAAAAAGAGAAGGGAAGGTTCGTGTTGAGAAGAAAGTAGATGAGATGATGCTCTCAACTTGTCAAAAAACGTCCTCCCCTCCACCTGTCACCTCTGTGGGATATCGAGGGTCTTTGTTCTGGCACAGAAACTCTCCTCTTCTGTCTAATAGAAAGACTTGCCTGAGAAACACGCAGAGTGATCTATAATTTGGAAACAGTGCCAAGAAATGGTGCTCTCGCACCTCAAAACATTAATGCCTCAGAGACTCACAATGTGCACAGTCCTGGAACCATTCAGAAAACTGGACTCGGTCTCATCACGACCAATCCCAGCTAAAGATAGATTCATGGTTATATATTGGAACAGACAAAAGGCCTCTCTTTGGCAAGA
Source organism: Argyrosomus regius (assembly GCA_946959425.1). Lineage (NCBI taxonomy): Eukaryota > Metazoa > Chordata > Actinopteri > Sciaenidae > Argyrosomus > Argyrosomus regius. The sequence goes on along the minus strand of OX336884.1, from coordinate 7,411,068 downwards.
GGCAGTGGGTAACACACAAACTGGCACGCCTGCACACAGAAACCGTGGAAACCGTCCTGGTTGGCCAGTGGGAATATGTCTCTCCCTATTATTCGCTTTCGATGCAGGTTTCTCGGATTTATCATGTAAAGGATGTGTTGTAGGGGTCAGGTTGGCTACACAGACAGAAGGCCTCTTTATCCTGAGGCTACAATCAGCTGAAACTCCTGGAGAAATAGAAGGGCAGGACAGGAGAGGAATGTGCTCAGCAGTTTTGTGCCCTCGTCGCTTTTCTCTCCCCTGTTACAGTTTTTTTCTTGTGTTCCAGAAACGTTGGAAAGATAGATGCTCCAATTTCATCCACTGTGGGTTTTTTTTTTTACATTTGGGGAAAGAAATTGTCTCTGTGTTGTCACTGTTTTGGCTGTATGGGTTGCAGTGTTGGTCTGTTAAATAGATTGCTATGAAACCTTTAAGTGAAACAGTCACTACAGACATTCCTGTGCCCCTCAGGATGTATTATAATAACGTTGGTGTTCCTGACCTTTTATCCAGAGCCACCATGAGGTTGACATTCTTAGATTTTAGTAAAATCTCAATAAACTTCTAGATGGATCACCATAACATTTGGTACAGATATACTACAGGTGACACTGGCACTTACATACCTCATAGATCAGGCATGTCCAAAGTCCAGCCCGGGGGCCAATCACGGCCCGCGGTCAGATTTCATGCGGCCTGCAGCTTCGTTTTTATAATATATGATTTATGGCCTGCTAGGATTGTCAGATACTGTATGGCTGGCAGATTTGGCTTTTTTGGTTGATATAACGAAGCATTTGAACCTCTAAGGACATAACTGCTGGTGTTATGTACCTGTAGATGTGATACAAAATATTACTTTCTGAATGATTTTGTTAAAGACAAGAGCAAGAGTGATACATTTTAAACTTAAATGTTAACAGGCGTTGCATTACTCATAATAAGTCATGTTTAAAATGAACATGATCTTAAGATTTGTATCAACTTCATGCAAGTTTAACGTATTCCATACAATTTATTCTCTATCTGACTGCAGATGTGAAAGAAAGGAAGAACTGGTTTTTAGATTTGTTCACGCCTGATTGGCTTACATTTGGTTACATTGCCATTAAAAAAATGATAATTGAGAATGAAAATATAATTGTTACAGAACAGTGCTTTTGTTTGTAACTTTTATTGTACATTTTTTATTTTTTAAATGTTAGTATTTGCCCCCGGGCATCTTCACATTGTTAAATCTGGCCCTCCTTAAAAGAAGTTTGGACACCCCTGTCATAGATGGATTGCTACAAGGTTTTGCACAACCATTCATGGTTCTCTATCTTAAGACCTCCAGTGATCCCCTGACTTTTTTGACTTTAGCAACAGAATGAGGTTAACCCAACAACTATTGGAAGAATTGTCGCTAAACTTTGTAAAGACATTCATGTGCACCTTAGGATAAACTTTGGTGAACCCAAAGTTATTACAATTGATCCTCTGGGGTACAGCTAACGCGTTAGTTAGTGTTATCATCAGGTGATTTTTTTTTTTAATCTGTCTAATTCTTTGGTTTATAACCCCATACCTGCCAAACTAAGGACTTTTTCATCAACCTCAGCCATACTTTGTGTTGGCATGCTAACTAGCACTAGCATGTTAGCATTGTCACTATAAGTATGTCAGTATGCTGCTGTTAGCATTTAGCTCAAGGGCACTGTATCATTGCTTATGGCCGCCAATCAGCCTCAGCTGCACATTGCGTTTAATGCTAATTAGCAAAAGTTAGCATGCTTACATGCTGAACATAAAAACATTATACCCACTAAACATTAGCATGGTGGCATTGTCACTGTGAGTATGTCAGCATGTTGACATCGGCATTTAGTTCACTGCTGGGTTTAAGTACAGCCTCACAGAGCTGCTAGCATGGCTGCTAGACACTTACCATCTGTTCAGACAGAACACAAGGCATATTATAGAGGTGGCACAATTGCATACAGAGTCAATGGAAATATGTGAGTGGGCATGAAATGGTATGGGGGGGGGGGGGCGGGAGGATGCAAACTGAGGCCAAGATTTAACTGAGTGAGTTGAATAATTGCCGCTCATGCCGGGATTTTATGAATGTGCTTCAGATGTACAGAGACAAGATGAAAAAGGAGAGAGACTGGAATAAAATAACAGGAAAAAAAATGTGTTTCTGGTAAGTACTGAGATTAAAGGCTGAGCTGTCACACAAACGCACAGAAGCACACACCCACACGGTCTTTGCGTCTGTTTCTAATTAAACTAATGTCTGGACAGGTACATTGGCTGCTTGGGGCGTTTGTCTTCTTTTGATCAGGGCATTTCAAACACAATGCTGTGATGATTGTTGCTGTACAACAGGCCAGAGATTGCTGACAATGTACCCTTGTCAAGATCTACTCAACCTCTACCGCTACAATATACAGCTTGTTGCCTGATATTACCACAAGTAAAGATGAATTCCTGTTTATACTTTATTCTTCATTCAGAAGTCCAAAACGGCAATAGCCACACCACATCTGCTGTGGATACACCCATGAGGCATGCAGAGGAGACATCAGTCTCTATAGATTGGACCATTTGTCTTGGCCGTGAGTGCTGACAGATTGTCCTGTCGTTAACACCCCATCTCTCCGTATCTTCCTGTTCCCAATTCTATCCATCCCTCATTTAGATGCTCCTTGAAGCACCAGTCCATATAGCTGTCATCTCATTCACAGGACACAGCTGAATGATCTATCTTTGGTAAACCGTTAGAACTCAATTTGGGAACAAAAGTCCGTAATAAGCCAGATGTGGTCTAAGATCAGCCACAGGCTGCCTGTTAAAAAGCCATATATTTATTTATTTTTATTATATCATGCCCAGCTTCTACCTGTAAAAAGTATTTTGGGCATTTTGAATAAAGAATTACAGAATGCAAAACGACACACAATATATCTCCCCCAGGAGTGCGGATTAGCAGGTACAGGAAACTTAACTGTTTATTTCTCCATAATACATGCCGAACATAACTGCTGATAAGCATTTTGCCCCCCGACGGTGAGGCAAAAGCTCCTCCGTCTCCAGCCTCTGAAGCAGCAGCCGATTCATCTTCCCTCGGGCTAGAGAAGATATCAAGCTGCAGCGGCGGCAGAAGCAGCATCCTATCACCACTTTCAGCAGGGCTTCCATCTCCTCTGTCAGCTGTCAGCTCAAAATGTCTCCCACTCGTCAGACCAGAGCTCTCAACTCAGCCTGTGTCTGTCTGTTTCTATAAGTTAGAAATTAGGTTTTACATCACATTTGGAAATCAAAAGCTGATCTGTATTCTGCAGCCTAAACAACAAAAATATTGCTGATGCATTTGACAAGTTTTACTCTCACATACTGTATTCTCACATTGGACCAGCCACTCATGACAGTAAGCAGTTCTCTGTCTGTCATTGCGCTGTCACAAGCATTATAAGTTCAAAAAAGCTTTCTGGAAGGCCTGTTTTTTTTTTCTTGCTTTTTTTTTGCCTCATGCTCGCTGAGGCAGCTGTACATTCCTCCCCAGGAGCAGGTTGACTCTTTGGTCTGTGCCTGCTTGAAGGCTTGGCATGGGTTTGCTCCAAGGTTGCCACTAAGGCTTGTTGAAACCAATGGACAAACTAATGAGCCCCTGAAGGCCTCACTGATATGCCCTGTGGCCTTGTTAGAAAACCAAGATGGGGGAGTTGCAGAGGGAGAGAAAGGAAAGAAAGGCAGAGATATGGGTGTAGGGGGTGTGGTGGTTATGAAAGTTATGGGGTAATTAGATGAAGCTATAGGGGACAACTGTATAACTTTGAACATAAGATAACAGTATAACAAGACTGAGGGTCGACAGCCATGTCAGTAGCTCTTGTACCTCACAATGACATGCTAGCGTGTTAGCATGCAAACCTGATTGACTGATTTATTTATTTTTTTATTATTATTATCATTGTATCAGCATAAATAATATGCCCAGCTCAAACAGGCTTACAAAAGGCTATTATTTATCAAACAAAACAAGAAACCAGAGAGCAGAGCAATATAATCACAAATAGCATTAATAAAATAAAAAAAAGAAAGAAAAAAAAATTTGCTAATTAACACTTAACACAAAGTACAGCTGAGGCTAATGGGAAAGCCATTAGTTTGGAAGGAACTGCGTCTGAAAACAAACCCAACGAAGGCACTGCAGGTGAAAAGTCAGGATCACAATGATCTCAGATTTCATGACAATCCATCTAATATTTGTTGACATTTCACTCAAAAACATAAACATAACCTAGCAAATTCTGTGCCAATCCATCAAGTTGATGTTGAGATTTCTGATAGGTAAATGAAACGTTTTACCTGCTGATAGTGCCAGATAAAAAGTCAAGAAATCACTAAAGACATCCATAGGGTTCATCCTCTGGGCACCATGAATGACTGTACAAAACTTAATGACAATCCATCTAGAAGTTTCAAGACATTTAAAAAGAAACTATCAACATCATGGTGGCACACAGAGAAAATTCACAGGAAGGCAGAAGGCATAAAGAATTGTCCTCTGGTGACCACGAATGTCATCAAAAGCAATCTAATAGTGGTTGAGTTATCTTAGCCTGAAACAAAGGGTCAAACACAAAGGCTTTCAACATTTCTTTGCATGGCACTTTATTCCTGATGACAATGGTTTGTACATCAAGTTTTACAGCTTCTCCAGTGCAAACGCAATGAATTAAATAGATACAGTAAATAGACACTGGATGTATTATTAAATCCAAGAACAGTTTATAGGTGTCAAAACCATAACACCTGTGCAATCATATGAAAACTATGGATATAAGATGACTTTCATGTTGTGTTATTGTCTTTACTTTTCACCTTCATAGCGCCTCCAGAAAAGAAGAAAAGAGCAAAGATCCTGTCACCCCTCTTTTGCAGAATGACTCCAAGATTCTCAGGATAGATGACCCATTAGGCTTGGGTGACTAAAACAGGAACTCAATCTAATGCCTCATTTCCTCTCAGAGATGAGACAAGCTTTATGGCTTGACCTCTCCCTAAAGGATCTCTTTCTTTCGACAGTGTCCATGATGTAATCTCACACATCGCTGTCTCGCTTAATCCAAAAATAATATCAAACACATTAGCAAAGGCAAAGGCCTGGAAAAATCCAATTTGAAATTCATACTGTGGTGCTGATAGACATGATCACTCCATATGTGCGGTGTCATATGTGGGTTTAATGGACATTTATCTCCAATGGAAAAGAAGCCAAAGAGGAAACTGGGAGTTCTGGATGAAGAGATTGGAGTATATAAAGGTTGTTTCTCCAATTTTACTCCTGCAATGCCAGATAAAATATACTTATATTTGCTGTCAAGTGAAATCCTCATCTCTCCAAAATGCAACTTTTAAGGAACTGTTGTACGTGGTTATTTTTTAAATTTGGTTTTTAGTCACTCTAGCTGCAACTATTGGATGAATTTTATGTTACACAGACAATCTGGTTCCCAGATGATAAATCCTAATGTTTTTGGTGATGCTGGACTTTTTCTCTAGCACAACCATGACGTTGACATTTGTGTTTTAAAGCACTACTGTAGGGATTGCCATGAAACTTCTAGGCATTTATATAAATTTGGGATAAATTTGAACTACTTTGATGAACAACTTTGATGAAACCTTTTTTATCTGGTACTATCCCACAGAGTGATTCTACTCTCACAGGAAATCTAAAGCAATGCACAACAGTGGAAGCATTCAAAGTGGCTGCAGTTACCATTTCCCAGTTTTCTTTATCTCTACTGTACACAATGTAAAAGAAGAGCAAGCAAAAAGAGTGCTGCAACGATGGACAAGTAATTACTAAGGCTGAATATGGAGTAGACCTTTGTTCAGACTGATATTTTTCATGAGATAACTGTCTGAAAAGGCTAATGAGCTGCACAGTGTCACACACTGCAGTGTACTGGCCAAAAAAACTTTTAATTTGACACTTCCGTTGTCTATCATCAAGGAGAGAAAGACAAAGAGTGCCTGCAACTCCTCAAGGCTTCTGGGTGACTGTGCCTATCGGTGTGTTCAAAACAGCAGCAGCAGCCAGTAATGGGGAGTAGCTCCTTCTGCTCAGCGGGCTTGAAACAAATGGGTTATTTAGAGCCTACTTCATTTGCACTTGTGGAGAAAGGGCAGAAAGGAAATGAGAACCCCTTGACGGTTCAGCATTGGATGTATTTAATTAGCCAATTCACTCTCTGCTTTGCCGCCTCAGTGGGCACAATACTTCTTTGTATTTTTAAAAGTAATTGTCACTTGCAGCATCAGCATTCAGCAGATCCAGGCATGCAGTCAGGAGCAGAAAAAAAAAAAAAAAAGTCCCCCCGTCTATACTAAGAGCTCGTAAAAATAGACATCCAGGCACATATTATGCTGCATTGCCGGTCAGCAATAACCGATGAAGGCTGGATGTCGTGTTCACAAACCGTGGAGTAGAGGTGTGGGCATCACAGGCTCCAGTGGTAATCAGCAACAGATCATTTTGTTTTACTCAACTGACTGAGCTCTGCCGGCAGGTTGCTGGTTAACACAGTCAAAAGGAGAGGATCCACCAGGTCCACCGGCCAAGGACCACATACCTACCACTCAGCGAAGACAAATGCCGCTGTGAGCTTCACTTATTCTGTAATAGACTTCTATTATCTCCTAAGTTAAATCATTTTGGAGACTAATGTCAGCTGTCCCACTATGTTTTTTTCTCTCACGAGCCGGTCCGTTTCCCCAGCAAAAACATTTAAATAGCAATGCACTAGATTCAGGTGCACCAAACTTTTAAAGCGAATGGGAGATGACGGTCAGATTGGTTTATTTCATGGTATGTCCAAAATACGTCTATGTTTAATTAAAAGACTACATACACCCCCTTTGTGCCTTGTGTCTTACTTTGTGCTTAGCTTAAGCACCTAAATGCACTTGTGTCTTGCACTTACATACACATTTAGATCATTTATATTGGGCTGTGATGGTCTGAGCTAAATGCTAATGTTACAGTGCTTATATTTAGAGGGTATAATGTTGACCACATTCATCCTATGGGAACCATGAACGTCTGTATAGAAATGTCATGGCAGTATATCACTGAAATATTTTAGTCTGAACCAAAGTGATGGACCAACCAAATGAACAGACTAACATTGAGATCCACACTGCTCATGTGGTAATACTGTAAGGACTACTTGACCGGCCCCTATCATGATGAACTTAAGGTGGAGAGTGTATGTTTCCAATTCAAAGCTCCATTTGTCAGAGTTTAAGCACACATTTTCATAATGATTCTGACTACCACGTGTGTTACATAAATACCATCAATTGCTGACACACACTCACACATAAACCCACGACTAGACGAAAATCACCTTGCTCCACAAGCTGTAATTACAGTACACTCAAGTGGAGGATGCACTGCTGTACCCTGGGGCTGAAGTGCCTCTAAAATAAGCTTTCATCAAGAGCCAACTCCAGAACAATGTCCCACATATCAGCCAGCAGTGCTCTTCAGCAGAGAGAAAAACGACACGATGAGAGGTGATACTTCCAAACAGTTTAATCTGTTTTCTGGTTTTTTTTGGCAAGGATGGTTGGAAAAATACAAAATAAAGTTTAGAAATGAACAAAGATAAAATGCTAAACGAGATGTAACGATCTATTCTATCAAAAATAATTCTGATGTCAGTCTCTTCCAGTTTTACATTTACTGGATCTGCGTTAACATTTAGTAACCTGGCAGCATCCTGTTTCAACATGAGTCGGTTTGCAGGTGATGACACACTGCCAAACCACAACTTGACTTGATTAAATAAGCCATTCCACACTTCCTGCATTTCCTCCAGCAGTAATCTTCATTCTTATACTTACTGGAAACCTGTGCAGGATGTTACATGAACACATACAGACATACAGCACATGTACATGTTCACAAAGGTTCCTCTCTCAGCTGTCCCAGGTCCTCTTGAACTCTCTACCAAGAGTGACGAGTGGAGTCTTGATCTCCTGGCATCTGACCTCTGACCTCACAGTCTCAGGTAGGCCACCTAAAAACAACAGGCAAAAGGTTAGGAGAGGGTCAAACCTATGTGGACACTTGACACATGAGAACAACTTCACAAAAAACTCCAGTTTTTACTGCGCAATGAGGATTTTTGTTCCTCAAAGGGCTGGATGTACTGGATCTCTACGGTCTGCTGATCAGCCCAGCAACCCATTATCTGCAATTACTGTCATCAAACAACAAAACCCCCACAGGTGGTAGGGATTTATTCAACTTCTAAAACACACATACAGATAAACAAAGCTCAGCCCTGTTCCCTTTCTCTCTCTTCCTCCATCTGCTATTCCTGGGTGTTTGCCTACTGCAGACAATGGTTGCGCTCTGCTGAGGCCTCTATATTGGGATGATGGATGAGGGCATTTGCCTCACTCAAGGCTCTGTCTTCTCCGTCCCCATGCCAATGTCTGCTCACCACTCAAGCGCATCAATGGTAATTCATACAAATGATAACAAACGGCAACTGGAGGTGAGCTGCTCCTAACACACCTCTGAGTCCCAGAAAAAGAAGACAAAGTGTGATAAGGAACCAGAACGATGGCGTATGGATGGAGTATTGACGGAGGCTTATGATTGGAGGGTTGCTAGGTTAAAGATGTAAGAAAATTAAGCTAGGGAAAGAGTTATTGTGCTCCTCTCCCTTGACAAGTTGCAGCTGAGCAAGGCACAAAACCCACAACTCGTTCTGGGAGTCGTACACTGGCTAACACAAGAAACCCAAAGTGTGAATGTATGAAACTTGAGTAGATGCTGGAATACTGAATGAGGTCTTGCTTAAAGCCTGTGAAAAAAATCTTAGTTGATATTTATTAAATGTTTATTACTCAAAACTTGACTGACAGTGGCCTTAAGGGTTACTACAAAGTATGTTCGACACAGCCAGGGTTTCTTTGCGTTAGCTGGCTTGACAAATCCTAAAACCCCAATCAGAAACCATGAATTTCACAATGGTGGTCAACTTTCTTTGTTAATCGAGGTCTTCTTCATCAGGCTCTGTGAGCGTTCCCATAGAAGGAGGTGTTAGATCCATCATTTGAGTTTTTCCACCGCCACAAAACGGAGCGACTGTGTGCTGCCTACTTCAGTGAAGAGGAACAGGTCATTACAATGGAGAGCTATGAAGAATCGCCACAAAAATATTACAGCAAAGGGCAACACTTTGGCGGAAACCAATGTTATGCTGCGTCCCAAGTGGACAAAACAAAAGACAGTTACTGCAGGGAAAAAATAAACTCTTTAAAACTTTTATGATCATAGGATAAATAAAGAAAATAAAGCTACAATCTATGGATCCGTCAATCAATAAGAGATATTAAGTCTTTAATATTTGCTGATATACAGTAGCCAGAGTACGGGGTAGGTAAAAATAATTTCACAATGACCAACCAAGACACCAAAGAAAAAAAGTATTACTGAGATTCTTGATAATGAACTGACGATGACCATGATGGGAGTGAAGAGGGGCAAAAACACATTCCATTCCCTTAAAAAGAGTTCTCCAGCATCATCACCCGACTGGATGTTCAATCCTAAGAAATGAAGCAAATCAAAGTCCTTTCTCTGGCTTTTCTCAGTAAATCCTCATGTGTGGATGAATAGGTTACCAATTTTGGACTGAAAGGAACATTGTACCTATGTGCAGCAGGTTGAGAGCCGAAAAGACGAATCACAAACCAGCAAAAGTTCCATTAGATTCACTACTTTCTACTTGCTCCTGGTGAGTGCATGTAATGTTTCTGAACGATTTATATTATGAGAAGCCGCAGAGAAAAAGGTTCCCAGATAGTTTGTATTTAACAGCATTAAGGTTGCATGATGAAGGTCTTCAAACTGGTATGATGTTGACAGCAGGTCTGCCCAGAACCTTTGATGATGAGCTTAAGGGTGTTAGAGTCCTTTGATCTTATTGAAATTCGTTTAAGCTTTAGCATAGTGAAATATAAAACATCACTGCAAAGCCTTAAGAGTAATATATCTACCTGTAGCAAGGGATAACATTTGGCTTTATTTTCCATCTCTACATAACAGCTCTTCAGCTGAAGAAGGATTTTACATGATGGCAAGAGGCTGATATAAAGTCCTTCGAGCAAACACATATTCTGGTGCTCCAAAGACATCTTGGCCTCTCCTCCTGGTCAGTTTAAAGGATCACTTGACCCACCCCAGTAAAAACTAGATGTTAAAATTGACTGTAAAAATCAGTGTGAGTTTATTTTATCTCCTTCTTGCCACTCTACATTTCATTCAAATACAGTATGTCGGGAGGGGTTTGTTCAAGCATGCTGATGGAAAGAAGTTGTTGATCCATGAAGAATACATGGAAATAAAGGAGTGTAGAGCTAGTGTGATAAGGGAAACTGTAACATCTGACTGATCACACTGCAACATTTCCATCACACCACTGGCTTGCCATTACAAATTTTTCTTTTAATTAAAAAAACAATAACAGCCTCATTTACGTAGTGAAGCGGAGACATCCCGATGTAAACACTGATGAAGAACAGCATCACAGACCCCCTGCTCTGTTGATAAATCCCTCTTCTCATCCATTGGTCCACGTGCAATGAATCGAGACGTGTGCATCTTAGGGGAAGTAATTTATTTCGACAAAGTGCAGCCGCTCCTGGTGGGAAGCCGTGTGGACTGCACAAAGACTGAAGCGATGTATGATCGATACATCTCCTCGGTTCTTCATTGTAAAACGCTGGATCACTTTTTGGATTAGTTTCTGTCTAACCTACATGGCATCTCTGTGGGAGTGAGGGGGAGATTAATGAGTTGGGGGGGGAGGTAGGTGGAGATGTTGTTGTCCGTTCTCGGGGTAAAGAGTGACACTCGGAGCTTGAGCCACTTTACACCCCATTACACTGGCAGGCCCAGGGATGGAGGGCGGGGAGCACAGCAGCCCAGACAACTGCAGACATTCCACATGAAGCATAATAACAGGCTGGGTTATGGAGCGAGCTTTGATCTACTCATAGGGCTAACCACACACTAACACACACACAATTCAAAAGTCACCTGAAAATTTGGCATTAGTGCTATTATAGATGGGTTGGGCTGTTGTGGTTAGTAATCAAATATTGTGCTGTGCTGTAATTACAGATTTTTCTGTCTTTTGAGCCTCTATTGCAGCTGTTTTAACAAACTTTTTTGTGGCAGACATTCTGACATCATAGCAGGAAGAGCATAGGTGTAATTAATAACAATAACGTCTGCATTTCATTTAGGTGAGCCGGTTCCAAGACTATTTCACAGCGCACGTTTTGACTTTTCGCTGTAGGGAAAGCACAAGAGGTTACTAATAACGTTAACAATGGCTCTGTTGTATTTGAGTGTCCCGGTAAGCCCTGACGGTGTCACAGTGAGCCGGCACGAACAATACCAGGAGCCTGAATCTGAAGCAGCTACATGGAATTCAGCCATCAGTAATCTCATTATTTACACCTGTGCCTTCCCTACTGAGACGTGTCAAAATGTTTTCTGTGGAAAACACCTATTGTGCATACTCGCTGCGTTGCGCTCACTGAAAATAACTAGGGCACTTCAATTGAACTGAGCCACCGTTGCGTTATTAGCAACACCTGTGCTTTTTCCTGTTAGGAAAACAGTCCCTGTCCCGTCTTCGCGCTGTCAAACACAGCTGTTAGTTACAGTTACGGTCAGATGTTCAGCCAACAGTTAAAGCCAGTTATCTGAACCACATACATGGAAACCACCGCAGGGGTAAAAGTTCTTGAAAGATCCATCAGAATTGAAGTTTTCACACCAAGTCACAGTCGAACCAGTGGCTTTGTGAAACAATATTCTACATTTAGAGCGTAACCAGCTGTAGTCCACTCACAGGTGTTTTCACTTTTGCCTGATTAGTCCTCACCTCAGGTCTGTGTACAGCCTGTTCTGGATCAGTATCTCCCTGACTTACTTATTCAGCAGACTTTCACAGCAGACGTTTTGACTTGTCATCACATGAAAAGCACAGATGTTTCTGATGACTTTAATGATGCCTCACTACTTTTAGGTGTCCCAGTAAACCATGCTAGTAAGCCAGTGTGCACAATACCAGGGCTAGAATTGGCTCATCTAAATGGCATACAGTTGTTCTTAATTGACCCTGAGGCGTGCGTGTAGGACTGTGGTTGACCCCTCACACCCTGGACATAAACTCTGAGTCACCCCCCTCTGGCAGGAGGCTGCAGTCCATCAGGACCAAAACCTCACGGCGCAAGAACTATTTATTCTCCGACTGCTGCTGGCCTCAACAACAAGGCCCAGGTCCCCCTCTGACACTGACTGTCTCGCTCCACCTCCCAGACCAAACAGGTTACATTAAAAGTAGGGACAACTGACTGTGTAGATGCCATGAAAAAATAAAAAAATTTTCATATCAGGAGTTCGGTGAGCTCACATGGCTCTCAGCACAGCTCCACTTCAACCTGAGCAGAGATCTAATCGGCCAGAATAAGTGAAAGCACCTGTGTGGGTGTGCTGGGCCTTTACCATCTCTCTTCATTTTCTATTCCAAACAAATGAGTTTGAACTGTTGTGTTAAATTTGTTCACTTCTGTTCGATGGTATGAAAAACACAACATAAGATGTCCTTTAAATGAGCCGGAGGTGACTGTGAGTGCTTTTGCTCACTTGAGACATAAAAAGTACAAAAACTATTGCTCTCAACACCCACCCTCTCTCTCTCACGTCTTCATCTCATCGTCTCTAGCAGATGCAACTCATCAGATCATTAGAAGCTCCCCATTGCATGCTGGTCCTCCTCTTCAGACACTCTGGACTCCTCAGACGCTCTCAGACCATCTCCGGTAACTCTAGATGTCCCTATGATCACATTTCAGTGATTACCTTCCTACCTACCTGTCCTCTGCCTCCTATAGCACACGCATCTACTATCAGGAAGTGTTCAAGTGTGGCAATTTATCACACTCCCTTTACAGCTGTAACACTTCCAACACAGACAGATACTATGTCCTATGTCTGGGTCGCTCTATCTGTAGGCTTCTCCATTACAGCCGAGCCTAATCCGCCCACTATTGTCGTGATGTTTTCTCCGAAAACAACAATTGTGCCACAACGTGGAGGGAAAAACAGTGTCTGAATTTTCATTAGTTTTTCATCCTCAGGGCTCATGGCGTGAGAGCGAAACCACAGTATGCAATTTAAGGTGTGACGCACAATACCTTTTGGCAAAACAGGAGCCTCCTGTTGGTGAAATAATTACAATAGCAATCTGGTGTAACTGAGCCCTCTACTCCAAATCCCACTTCTAAGGTGACAAACTGCTGAATTTCAGCTTTGAAATTGTGTTATTCCAACAAGACGGATCACAGTATGAGCTCAGGGTGACAACAGATCAGATAGCTTCAGAAAGTCTGACTCTCGTTCATTGTTGTTAGAGTAGACCAAAATCTTTTGTTCTTTAGAGATCGGAGTTTCCTTCACTGTACGACAAGAACAATAACAAACACACTGCCCCGTTTCACAGGCCTGGTAAAGCATGTTTTAGCTGCATGGTGGCACTAATGTAAAGCTTTGCATGTGCAGACATTTGAAACATCAAAACACCACTATCAAACCAACTGGAGAACATTTGTATGCTTTCCATTCTCATAGGACATTCACAGTTTATAACGATTAGGGTGGCAGATCACCACTCGACATTTAAATTCATTTTTGAAATGGCTTCTTGATTTGACCACCGACAATTAAGCTGCATTAGTTGGTTGAAAACGCCCGCAGCAGCTGACTTTCTAAACTTGTACAGCTGACACATATTAAATGAGAACCCTGTAAAAGAGTTCTTAGATATGGATTTAATGGCTGCATGACATCATGCTGAAAAACTGAGGCTAAAGCAGACAAAAGAAAAGTGATCACCCTGGCTACTTGATGATCCATGTGGAAGGCATGGAAACAAAGTGTACAGTTAGTTTTCTGTAGTCACAAAGTATGTTTTCACTTTAAACATTACAAAAAAGGCTTTTATGATGAGGACTAAATGTTTTTGGGGTTGCTTGAATGTAATCTTTCCATTAAGAAATTAAAAGATTAAGAAAGACTCCAATCGTCTTGAACACCCCCTGCCTAGGCTGGCAACAAAAGAGAAGGCAGATTTGCCTCTCATACGTTTGCTCATTGTGTAATATTTCAGCTCTCGTATTGTTTAGCAGATGGAAAACTTGTTGAAGTGGTAGGAGTCACTTCCTAAACTTTCTGAGCAGGAAGTGGAGGATAATGGCGCTAATTACCCCTGTAACTATGTTTAAATCGTCTTGGAGAATAGAGTTGTCAGCAAAGTTAACACCTCCTATTTTCTCGTCAAAACGCCTTTCCTTGGCAACTCGGGCTAAATATACACATTTTGTACAATTACAGGTGCATAAAAGCTGGAATACGGCTGACAGAAGTTAAACCTTTGCGTTTGACCCACATAATCCCTAAAGCGGAGCTGTTAACTGAAAGCTCTGAATCATGAAATTAATTAAGACGGGATAAAAACACTGTCAAGCACTACTGAATAATGGATAAACAAGGTGTTGTAAGTAAGAAGTAAGTGATTGCTGTCAGCTAAGAGGGCGCTTGTCATGCTGCTAATGCAGCTTTTTACACAAGATAAACATTCAGCGTCTCTCTGCTTATATTGCACTACATAAGCATTTTACAAACATCAACAGACGTGGCTCTGCAAAGGATCAACATGCCTGAGTCATCACCTGTTACCTATTACAGTACACAGTGACAGTCTCACCTCATAGGACCTCATGCGGCGCATAGACGCAGGAAGTGTAGAGTTGCTGTCATCTATCACCTGCAGCAGCTCCTCACACACATTCAGCGGCAGCACCACAGGATGTCCTATGGCGTTGACCTCCCAACTAGTTACAATGCTGAAAACACACACACACAGAGCAGAGTAGGAGTGATTTATGGTGACTGCCACGGCGTTATACAACCAAGATGACGCCCAGAATAGCTGCTGTAAATCCCAAAATGAAGCATTTATCCAGACGTTTTAATTAAGTCGTTTTAAAGTGTAAACTGCATTAGATAACTAGGGATACATAAAAGTGGATTGATGGTGAGTGTGTGTGGCATCGTGATGTGTGTGAGATGAAAAAGAAAAGGGCTGAAAGGGGAAGAGGAAGAGTGATTGAGAGGAGAAAGATTGATGCTCTGTCAGTGTGTGGTGCTGGATCAGTTTGTTTGGGTGACATTTCGCCATCTGTGCAGATCCTGAGAGGAAAAGTCTCCTCAAAGTTTTGGCAGTTCTACAGTTCTCCTTAAGAAAGCACGCTGAAGAAACACTGCTGCTTTACATGCACAGAAAATCAGGTTAAGCTCTTTACACAGCAAATCTAAATCAAGTTATAATGTAAAGCACATAAACCAGTCTACATCATAATTTAGCAGGGTTATATATAGAATGTCATCTACAATTAGGTTTGATTACTCGTGTATCAAAATGAATTCTACATCCTGTACAATTTCCGTTCGACTCAATTTCCACATCTATGAGACCTCAATCCCATTGTACCAGACTGTGATGGTGCCTGAGACTTTCACTCAACTCATAATCAAGTCAGTGCCATTAGTGACAAGCGTAATCCACTTAGGCACTGGCTCACTGATTCTCCAGCCAATTATTGGCAGTTTTAACAACACATACTGAACCCTCTGTTTCCAGTCGACTGTAACCGACTGTATCGTGAATAAGAGGGCCAACATCCAGGGAGTTCAGCTCCCCAGGCATAACATTTAATTTAAAAATGTCAGAGATGAGTGATGAAGGATGAATGGTAAATTATGTAGGGGGAAATGGAAGTGTGAGTAACACCGGCATTTAGCTTTGCGAGGCTTCAGAGTGCCAGAAATAGGTGAAGATTTCAAAAAGCAATTGCTCACATGTGAAGCGCCTTAGAGCCAAGACTTTCATTCTGTTCTGTAACTGATGAGGAGCTGGTGATCAATTCAGGTTTAAACACAGAACACACTGCAGGGCTTAACACTGACTTTTAAAAGTGAATGCCAGGCTGCCAGCCAGGGATCAGCTTTTGGTTGCAGATACTGAAAATATTGTTGCTATTGTTAGTCACCTTATATTTTGATTAATTAAGATACTGTGCAGTTAATACACTCTTAATAATGAAAATGTGACATGAAAGAAAAACTTAATTACAATAATATATAATATAATTATAATATAAGTTTGTGTTTTGGGGTGAGACAAACTTTTCAGTCAAATAAAAAAAGATCTGTTTTGGTTCAGACTGTAATGGTAACATTTAAATATCACTAAAGTAACAAATATTAAAGAAATGTTTATTTTGAGGTACGCATTTTGCTGTCCCTATTTTTATATGTTAAAAAGTGATTACCACTGATGGAAAAAACAAAGCTCAAGAATTGGTTGCCAATTTCTCAAAATGATTACCAATGACAGCTTGGCAACCATTTCTCTTGAGCCCTGAAGAGAATATTAAATACAGGTAGGCTGATATATTGGTTTGGGCGTTTACACCGGCTGATATCTGTCATAGTTTTGAGTTTGTTTTATTTTGTAGTTACAGTTTCAGTTTGTTTCTACTTCCTGTCGTTTCCCGCCCTTTTTGATTTTGCACCTGCCCTTGATTTGTTTCACCTGTGTCTGATTAGTCTTGTCTATTTAGTTCCTGTGTTTCCTTTGTTTCCTTGTCTGTCCGTTCTCTTGGTTTTGTGTGTTCTTGGTTGTTTGTTTCTATGTCTCTCGGTGATCTCTCGTGTTCTCTCTGTGTTCGGGTTCCTGTTTTTTGTTGGTTGGATTATTGCCTTTTGGTTTCTGTGTTTTTGCCTGGACATCCAGCCGCCTTTTGTTATTAAAGTAAGTTTGTTTCCCTGCATTTGGGTCCTTTTCCTGCACCTCGCCACTCACCCAACGCGACAATATCAGCTTTTTGCAAACAGCTTGATATCAGCATTTGTATCACCTGATAAGTCACAAAGAAAGTAAGACATTGTAGCAAAGGAAAGTTGAATATGTGAAAGAGAAACGGTGTCACTGTTACACAGTTTGTCCACCAGAGAACACTGAAAGGTTTATTTTTCACCTGTAAAATGTCCTGCTGTTGGTAAGAGAATGAGAAAATTTTCTTTGGGATAGGGAAAATCTTTGACTGGAATATCACCATTGTATTTTGCGTCGGTCTAAAAAGTCAAGCTGTAGCAATAAACAGCTCTAAGGTCTAAAATTTAGACAGTGGAAGATTTTTATCTGCTTTCTGTCGGGGATTGAAATAACCTCTGCAGTTTGAAATTTTTCATACGATCAGTGAGGAACTGAATTTCAGACCTGTTGATTCTTATTCAGGTTTGATAAAAACAGCAATACTCCAGTGACAAGTTGCTGTCATGGCATGTTTTACCAGGACACACCTTGCCGTGCACCTATGGTGAAACGGTTTCCCGTGCATCACTCAGCTCGTACAGTAAATTGTGCCATTTAAATGCATTCTCGCTGCTTTGATTGAGAAGACAGGCCTTCCCCCTTTCATGTGAGTATTTCCTCTAATTACCCTTTCTCTGTCAGTCAGCCAGCCGGTGGGGACTTGTCAAAATTGTAGAAGCATCAGAACTTCTCTGTTCTGCCTTCACTTTACGTGGCTGCAGGGAAGGAGAGGAAGAGGAGGAGGAAGAGGGAAAAAACGCTGAGTTCAGTTGAAAATAATGAGGGTGGAAGGCTTCTCCACTGGGGTGCTGCTGTTCTGAACATGGAGAACCACATGCAGCACATCCATCCACCTACACCTCTCTAATGCATCTCAAAAAGGTACACAGAGCCTCGCTCCAGTCAAAACAACATCCCCTGTATGTGCAACAAAGGCGAGCGTGGTTTATGCGACTGACAACTTTGAGACGATAAACAAGTTTGATGGCAATCTCACGCGCAAAATAACAGACAATTAGGTCTGAGCGGGCTCCTCGGTGCAAAGTGTTCTATTAAGACCTAAAATCTGTTCACTGACAGAGCAGTCTTTCATCCCTCGCGGTGAGCCGAGACAGGTGGTGATTGAGAGGCTGCGTTGGAAAGATGAAAGGATAAGATTAAGAAGAGGAAAACAAAGATTGAAGTGGAGGGAGAGAGGAAGGGAGGGAGAGAGAGAGAGGGATGGGAGGTGGAGGATGCGGTAAGTGTCCTCGCTTACTCTCTCTGCTGGGTGCCTTTGTGAAAGCAGGCGGTGTAGAGGAGTTTGAGGGCTCTGGCAGCTCTGGGTGATGGACTGTGAAGAGCGGGGGAGCTGATGGACCTCTCGCCCCCGACACACGTCTCTGGGACTGACGCTGCGATGGAGTCGCTGTTCAGCAGCCAGAGCTGCAGGAGGAGCGGACAGGTCACACTCGAGATACACACATGGGTGACGCAATCACACAGCCCGCCACGTATGGGTCCACTCATGCACGCTGGGGTTATTGTGATAATTTGCTTTTAATGACCCTCATATTTTGCTTGACATTGTTTTATTACTTTTAATACTTCACGGATTTTCCTAATTGTATGAAAATTAAAGTCTGCTACAGAAAATAAAGCATCACTTTCCAGCTTTATCTCTGTGGTTGGTACTTTACTATCATTTTTCCTCATATGACACTGAGGAAGTAAGGCTGTCAACAAAACACAAGGGTTAGATAGCACAGCATCCACCTCTGATATGATGTGGCATATTTGCTTTTATATTCATGGAAGAACTTCGTCCATTTTAGTCCAATTTCACAGAAGATTAATTATATAGTTATTGTTATAAATCTTTAGTGAGGAGTTTAAAGTCGGCCAAGAACATCATTTGTGGAAAACTGTAATACTTTGGACATTTTATATGGACATATCAGCAAACAAATGTTACCTGCCAGCTTCTATTAAAATGTTATTGATACTGAAATATACACACACACAAGTCACATATCAGACACTATTACACTCAAACTTAAATAGTAATAAAATAGTACCCAAAACTACATTATGTAAAGGACAGTTCTGGTCCTCAGCATAACAATAATACATTTTCTGGACAATTGCAATCCTTTCTTTGCAGTAATCTGTTTCTGTTTTTTTAGCCACTTGTAATAATCCACTTGTAGCTGATTATAAAGAAGCTAAAAGCCTGGCAGTATGTTCAACAACTCTAAAATCACAGCCAATCAGCTTTTCACATCGCTTCAAGAACCTGCCACATTGCCCTTTTCTAATTAACCAATAATCGAGTAGTCTATTTTTACTAAAATGTCATGGGGTTCTCTGATTATGGGAGTTCATTCTTACCAACAAGAAGGCTTTTCCATCAGGAGTCTGGACAGAGAAGTGGAAGGTGCTCAGTGAGTTGGACAGCTCCAGCAGCCTGGCTGCTATAACCCTCTCCAGGAAGACAGATCTGTCCAAGAACGACAGTGTTCATTCATTTACACATTAAGTCTTTACAGAGCACATTAACGTTCAGTTATTCAACCTCATGCACTCACAGTAGGAGGTATGGATGCCACCAAGGCAAAGTTATGGTTTCCTTTTTATGCCTGGACCTGAAGTCCAATAATGCAGCCAATCATTGCTCACGTACAGCAGAAGCTTTATAAAAAGGGAAATTCAAAAAACTGCTAAAAAACTAAACTCAATCAAACAAAGTGAGACTCTGATGCTCGTGACTAATGTTGAAATTATTCAGCACTGTGGGTGGTTATTAAAATGTTTAATTCAAACCAACAATTGTAACCTTGTAATTATTTTTGAAAAAGCCTGAACACAGAGCTAGTATGCACCATTCCCCAAAGTTTTACCGAAATCCAATCAGTGGTGTGACAGCCACTGGGTTAGACTGAACATACAAATGAACTGATTAATCATCTCTGTACTGATTTTATTGTGAGGACAACAGTCACAATGCTTAACCTGCGTGTGACTTCAAAGTCTTTTCGGCATCTACTGCAGATAACAGATACTTTTTATTATTTTTTTCCGTATGAAATAATGTGCTTCAGCAGTAATTGTCACCAGATTAACAAAAACCTGCCTGTTAAGTGAAGCTTCTGGCTTTCTGTCTCCCACAGCCGGCTCCACCACCACCTGTGTGATGTACAGCTTCAGGGTCTCTGTAAGATACAGAGCAAGGCTCATACACAGTTATGAATTATGATTATTATAAAAATCTATTACAGCGATGTATACCTGGTGTGACCGCCTCTCCCAGGACTAACGAACAGCTCTTGCAGGAGATGAGTGCCAGTCTGCGGCAGGTTTTCTGTGCATGACGAAAGTAAAAACACAGAAAGTCAATCAGCACAATATGCACCCATCTTTAACTGGGCTGCTTTAAAATCACCACCGATAGCCAGTATAACCATGACGGAAGACTGAAGAGGAGGAGAGATGGTGAGAGATATGTGGCAGGCAGTTTGTCATTTGTTCTCCTGCTCTTTCTATCTGCCGCTCTTTCTTTTTCTCTCAGTTTCAGTCATGCAACGAGTGCCACTCGTGCAGAGAATGACTAATAGAAGAGTAGGGAGATCAATCCTTGTCTACAGAGCGCCTGAGTTTGACTTCACTGAGGCAGCTGTCTGAGGAGTGCGTGTCTGTGTGGGTGAGTTTACTGTATGATACGACTATGAATCCAGTTTTTGCCTTTTTAAGACAAACGTGATATAGACCAATATGTGCTTTCACCACTTCCTCACTGCAGCCAAAACACACACATCTCAAAAATCCTCTCTTTTTTTAGGAGCGCCAAACGGCTTTGTCTTTGAAAAGTGTTTGTTTTCCTTTGCACGTCCCTCACCTTTGGATCTTGACTGTCCTCTGAGCCAACAGGGCTCACTTCGTCTGTGAGAGTCTGTTCACAGCTGCCATCTCTGGGTAAGAGAAGGAAGGTGTCACCCAGTAAACAATCCTCCGCTCGGGGTAGCAGCTTCTTGGCGAACGGATCTGGGTGGCAACACCAGTCGTCCACGATGGTGTTCCAGTTGCCATTAGGGAGAGGAAGAACTCGCTTAAACACTCTGACGAAGAGAAAAAAGCAATTACAGGTTTTCTCTCTATTATCGCTGTGTGATATCTGGAAATTGTATCTTTTCCATTAGTCCAGAGAAGATGGGAATACAAAAGAGAGAAAACAGACAAAGAAAGCATCTGAATGACACCAGACACTGAGGAGGACAGGTCACTTTTCATTTGTTCCTTAAAATGTATTTTTAAAGATGTAACGGAGTCCTTGAACAAAATGTTTTCTTCACATCTTTCCTAAAAAGATTAGGAAAGGTAACCAAGTGGCTCAAGATGCCTGCAGACAAAAACATCCACGTTCAAATGTTTTGTAATCTTGTAATTCCTCTGTTTTATATTTTTTGTTTTTAATCTACTTATAATATATTATTATATATAATTCACAAATATTTAAAGCCAAATGTCTTAAACTAAGTGGACTATTTAATTGAACACAATATTAGCATATTATCACCTTATGAAGATGCTATGGCAAATGTGTTAGTAAGAAGTTCATTTTCATACATTGGATCCATTTTCTGTAACTATTATCCTCATCAGGGTCACGGTGGGGCTGGAGCCTATTCCAGCTGACTTTGGGTGAGATGCAGGGTACACCCTGGACAAGTCGACAGTTTATCGCAGGGCATATAGAGACAACCATTCAGACTCACATTCACACCTACCTCACCAATGAACCTATTAAGTGCATGTCTTTGTGAGGAAGCCGGAGTGCACACACACAGACACGTGCATGCAAACTCCACACAGAAAGGCCCCAGCCAAGATTCGAACCAGGAACCTTCATGTCGTGTGGCGACAGTGCTAACCACTGGAGCAATATTAGTATTCATTTGAATTTGAATAGTTTTGAATTGAAGTCCAATATTTACTCTCCTTTCAGTTCTATTTTGGGTCTCACTAACTCCTGAAGGAAATATCTTTAGTGGCTAAATGCTCCACTAGCTGGTCGCTAACTTTGTCTGCCATTTGGTGATGGGCAGGTAGCGTACAGTGGGTAAGTTGTTGACTGAAAATAGCTTCCTGCTGCTGAAATGAGGTTGATGAGAGCTGAGACTGAACCAAAACAATAACAATTTGGGCCCTAAAACCAAAACAATGAGGGGAACTGCAGAGTTAGGTCATCGTTTTCTGTTGCATCGTCACCACTAGTGACCCTTTTCCCATTACATGTAGTCTTCGGACCCATTGTTAATATAACAACACTGATTAGTGCAGCTTTAATACAACCCTTGTTTTATTCATTCAAGTAAAGCACTTAGTATGGACTGTTTTAGGCTATGCAAAAACATTCAGAGGGATCTTTGTGATGGTCACAGTCAAAGGCAGCATTAATACCTCTGAGCAGCCATAAAATGGAACATATTGCTGCAAAGCATAATGAGCCATAATGTTGTTGAAATTATAACTTCCCTCGCTCCAAGCACTTCTGACATTTTTACTTTCTCCAGCCCCAAAAATAAGTTTTTGGCAACTTTTAGTGGGTTATTGCTGTGAAACATAGCCAGAGGCCAGGGGTCTCTGTAATGCAGCTATTGCAATTTTCAGAATGTCACATTGCTGACCAGTGAAAGCTATGTGCTTAAGGCAATAAGAACAATACCACCATCCAGCTGAACCACTTCAAGGTAAGAAACACAATTGTTTTTAAATAGGTAGCGCCACCCTTTACGTCACACCAACTCTATAACTCTAACCCAGTCAGGCTGACAACTGTGGACTCCAGCTCCATCCATCCATTTTTCTTTCCCAGACTATCACTTCTTCCGCTGGGTCACACCATCAATAAACACCTCGCTCCTCTTCCTGCGGAGGAGGCTGTAAATAAAAACCCATTTCCACAGATGCTCTTCCTCCGTCCGCCTGCACCTCACCTGTCCTCGAGCAGCCTGGTCATGCAGCCCTGGCAGTAGAAGCAATAAGTCTCCTTTGCCCGGAGTGTCTCCATCACGCTGTCAGAAGCCTCTGTGAAGGACCAAAGGCAAACAAATAAATGAGTCAGATTTGGTGAAAGGATGGTAACCTTGTACTACAGAGCAGAAAATCGATAAAATACTGGGTGGCGACGGTGGCTTGGCTAGGGAGCGAGCAATCAGTCTGATTGTGATTGGATTTGTCAATGACTGTCCTTTGCTGTAACTTCTTCTTGTGCCGGGAGTGACATAAAAAATCTCACGAAATACCAAAAGATGGAGTTTGTGGATATTATGTAAGGACTCCGGGGTTCACTTTTGATGAGATCAAATCAAAGGAGAGTATTCTCATGACTCTGTTGATCAGTTGCTTGTGGGCTGTTGAGGATCCCAAAAGCAAAGAATTTACACCTTCACTGTCTCAGATGACCAAGTGACTCAATCCAATTAAATCAGAATAGACAGCACGGCTCTAAATAGCCACCAAATGACTGTTCTGGTCTTGGCACAGAGGAGTTTAGCAAAGCAAAGGGAGGCTGCACACCATAGTTGTCCTGGACGTTACCTTCAGTGGTGCTTCGTGTGACACTAATGCGCAGTCTGAAATGCAGCTCCTCCCCGCAGGATTCCCCTGCAGGTGTCGGAATGCAGGACCCCTGCTCGAAGGTGACTCCTTCTGGCAAAGTGACGCTCAGCTCGCCTCTGGGAGTCCGAACCTGAAGAGAAGAATCTCCACCTGTGACGACCACATCTGCAGGACTTCTGGCTACGTCTTTCCTGGAGAGCAGATACAAGAGAACACACAAGAAATAGAAATGGAAGGAATGCGCTTTGTGGTTTCCTAGTCGAGAGTTAGACGAGTTGATCAGTGCCTCTTTCACCTGTACAGTAAATGTGAAACTAGAGCCAGATCAGCTTAGCAGCTACCAAGTCACTGACTCCAGTAAGTCAAAGCTCCCAGCCAAGAAAAAGGCCCACATACAACCCTGAAAAAAATCACAACTTTTGGTTTTTAGGCTTTGCTTTTTGTACAGATTAAACAAAGGAGATATAATGTTTGAATTATAGAGCTTTGGAGGTGCTGCTAGGTGGATTTTGTTATCTTCAAAACAGAACCAGACTTTCTCCACGTTTACAGCCTTTATGTTAAACCACAACTGGCTGTAGTCTTACATTCAACGGACCGACATCAGAGTGGTACCTCTGTCCTCTTATCGACCTCTCGGAAAGAAAGAACAAGCAGATTTTCCAAAATATCCACCTGTTCTTTTAACACTTCTGGATACATTATGTGAAGTGACAGGTTAGTTACAACAAGTCAATATCTTTGGGACGTTGACTTGTTGTCATATAAATTATACAATTATAGATTCAGGAGGATCTGTAATTAGTCATGGTCTCAATACAGTGATTAATTAGTTAGCCCTTAGTGGAGAGCATAGACTATATAAATATAATTTGCTAAGATATTTTTATACATGCTGCAGAATAAACTCTGTTGTTTTCTCAGGTCCACTCTGTGTGGAGAGAAATCATAATATTAAAAAAATAAGTCAACATTCATACTAAAGGAAAGAACTCTCAGAAATAATGCGACTATAGCACCTCTACCTCCTGCTGTGTGCTGCTGTCTCAGCTGAGGGAAGTACTGAATAATGACTGAATGAGTTCAGACGACCACAAGCTGAGAGCAGCGCTGCTTTAAGTGAAAACAAACTGGATGCAGGCTGAACAGCTCCTGTTGTTATGAGGATGTACTCCAAGGAATTTTATTACATTTTTATACTTTTCTTTCTTACATCGTTAGAAACACTGACGGCATACAGTTCTACTGTGAGTTTATTTCATTTTCGTCTATGAGAAATGTTTAACTTTAGGTGACTTAGTTTTGTGTACGTCTTCACTCTCAACTTTCAGACCTATATCAGCTGTACAAAATGCAGCCACGAGTAGTAAGAATAAGATTTCTCCCAATGTGTGGTCATGTCCACAGTTACCTCTCCACACTGTACAGTACAGTCAGTGCTTTGGGTGAGAGGAGAGGACCAGAGCTCATTTTACTGCCTGTCAAATCTCATTAACCCCATCTAGTGATATTATAGGTGAACTACATCCACCCACAACAAGCAGTGGTGCCTGATATCAGGGTTTGTCAAAGAAGACAAATCACTCTGCCACTATATAAATTAGCAACATTCAGTGCAGTTAATTAATTGGTATTAATAAGAATAATGATAATATGAACAGTTCTTTATTCATATAGCACTGTTCTGCACTGTAATGTCAGGCTTAACTTGCTGTGTGGAAAGCAGCGCTTGCTGCATGAGCTTCTGGTTATCATGTGACCTTAGTAGAGTTGTTTTTTTCTTTCATCATGAGGACTTCATACTCACTGAAACAGCACAGCATCAACATGCCACCAGGCCACGTGGCTGAAGTCAAACAAGCTAGATGCATTGTAATGCAAACACCAGTGGTGGAAGAAGCAACATCACATGATAAAAATGCTCAATAGACTTTTTTCAGCCATTTTGACTTTAAGTAGCGGGGTCAACACAGCTGTTTCCAATGATACTAATTACAGTAAGGTTGTGTTCCATTTTTTACTGCAGCAGAGACTTTCCAGTGAGCCAACGTGCACCACAGCAGCACCCTGACTCTGTTTGACCTGAATGGAACGGGATCTTAATTACCTACTAGTTCATGTCAAAACGGCTGCTGTGACAAAAGGTCTATTAAAAGTAGAACTCTAGAGGGTGTCGTTTAGCTCAGTTGGTAGAGCATCCGCCCCATGTACAAAGGCTCAGTCCTTGCCGCGGCGGCCCAGGGTTCGAATCCGAACTGTGGGCTCTTTCCCGCATGTCATTCCCCATCTCTCTCTCTCCACATTCCTGTCTCTGTCAAATAAACTCTATATACGTGTAAGACATCTATCAAAAAATATAAGTACTCATAATGCAGAATGGCCCATGTCAGTCTTATACCATTATATTATAATAGTGATGTGTCGGTCGCGAACGAGCCAGTTCGAAGAGCCGGCTCTTTTAAGTGAACGATGGGAGCTGGCTCCTGTTCGCGAGCCGTTTTTTTATTTGGAAAGTATTACGGTGCGCTATGTACATGCGGTGACAATAGCTTTCTTATATTTTTTTATTTTTTTTTATTTCTATGCTTAAGTGTTTCTATCTGGTTTGTGTAGCAGAGAGGTAAAGGCATTGATTGGGTGGTTTCAGACAGTTACAAAGGTCTGTAAATGCAATGAAAACAATTGGCTACAGCATTTTATTGGTATTAGAAAATGTAATTTTTACTTTTGAATATTTCAGTACAAAGAATTCATTGAGTACTTTAGTGATGTGTACACATATAAATCACAAGTATAAACAGCGCTAAATTTGGCTGAATTAAAAGGTATAAGTGATAAACCAGAGTCGTTTGGGAGCCGAAAGAGCCGACTCTTCTTGGTCAGCTAAGTCAAATGATCCGGCTCACTAAAAATAACCGAACTTCCCATCACTATATTATAAGCTCTTTATTATATACAGTATGTGGGTGTGTGTTGTAGTTTGGCAACAACTTAATACTGATGTGTTTATTAATGTAGATTTTTTTTATGTAAACCCTTAATGAAACCTGACAAGTAACGAGTAACTATGGCTGTCAAAGAAATATGGTAAAAGTACAATATTTCCCTTTGAAATATATTAGTATACGTAATACCCCAGTGTAGCACAAGTAGCCTAAACTTTTAGTTTTAGGGAACATGTCAACATTTAAACATGGTGGAGATATTATATGAGCTGAGGATATACGTCCACCAGGTTAGCTCCCACTTATTCAGCCCAGAGAAGCAGATATTTTGACATCTGACACAAAGTGGCTAAATGAAAACAATAGTTAGCTCATGCTGGATATGTCACATCACTTGCAGCTAGCTACTGTTCTCGGCTAAGTTAGCTAATGCTCTTAGCTAGCCTAGTTTGTACATAGAGTACAGTTAGCTAAGTGTGACTGTGTAGCTATAATATAATATAATAGTTACCCGACAATAAGTAGTCCGCTCTGAAGCCTTTTCCTCAGCTCTAAGAAGACTCCAACTCCATGTGTCCTGGCTGGCATCTCCAAGTCTGCCATTCAAGCAGCGCAGTGTTCAGACAAGATGAAAAGACACGGTTCACTGCTCAAAACTCTGTGTGGCTGTGTGACTGAGGACAGTAACGTAGCATCCAAACTAAAACAAACAACTACACATCTATCTATCTATCTATCTAAACGTATATGTGATGTAGCAGAGTTCAGTGGTTAACGCCACACTGCAGCGTGACGATAACGCCGGTGTCAAGTACTTCACAGTAAGAGTAGAGCATCCGGTCAGACGTTTCAAAATAAAAGTATTAAGCCGTCCTTTTTGACTTTGTACAATGTTCTGTGACAGTCGACACATATTTGGATGTGGACATTAAGACTAGATCTATCTATCTATCTATCTATCTATCTATCTATCTATCTATCTATCTATCTATCTATCTATCTATCTAGAAAAAAAAATCCATGTACATAGCCTGGATTTAAACATATTTTAGCCTTTTATTAACTCAAAGTTGGAGTCAGTCATACAAGACAACACACAGCATTTTTCACATTTATGCTGGGATAAAAACATATGAGACATAATGTACTAAGCACAATGTGGCACATACTGTATGTGGTCGTTATTAAACAGACAGCTTAGAGGTCCAGTGTGTAACATAAGTGACATCTAGTGGTGATGCTGCAGACTGCAACCAACTGGAGAAGGAGGAGAAAGTCTGATGGCTGTGAAACTCACCAAAAAAACAAAGGTTTTTAGTTTGTCCTTTCTGGGCTACATATGGTGGACTGTGGGAGGGGACCTGTTCCTTCTGTAGATATAAAATGTTCATTCTAAGGTAACAAAAATTCAATGATTATTATTTCTTAGTCGTCCCCTGAGTGCTGATATAGAGCACAGCCTCACTGTGACTTTTAACTTCATGTATCCCTCTGCTTCACAGATTCTATAGTTTCATTAATTGTGGTCATCCTTTAGTTTAAATGGTCTTCAGAATGGGATGAAGGAAAGCAAATAAGCCTGAATACTTCAGTGTAAACCTACAGGTGTGCTCATATGACATCAGCTGACCTTGACCAATTAGAGGAAAGAAAAAACACTGTGTGGCAAACAACGTGGGGTTTGAACTGCTTTCAGACTTAGCTTAGAGTTTAGAAATCTTAACGTCAACTTGGCTGTGATACCTTCCCCAGGAGCACTCAAGGGTACCTCGGCAGTGCCCAGGAGGTGAACTGGCTAGCTACCAATCCACCTTTCATACTTCGGTCCATACTTGACTTGAACCGGCCACCCTCCGGTTCCCAAGCCAAATCCCTACAGACTGAACTACTTCCGCCCCAACATATAAACACGGCTGTTCAAAAGTTTGGGGTCACAATTTTTTTGTCCATAAAAATAACATCAAATTGATCAGAAATACAACTTAGACATTGTAAATAGTGTAAATGACTATTTGTAATGAAATATCCACATACTGTAGGTGTACAGAGGCCCATTATCAGCAACCATCACTCCTGTGTTCCAATTGCATGTTGTGTTTGCAAACATGGAATTTTCTATTTTCTAAGTGACCCCAAACTTTTGAATGGTAGTTTTATTTATATATATAAAAATCTAAAGAAATAAATATATATAAATATAAATTATATATATATATATATATACATATATATATAAATAAATATATATAAATATAAATTATATATATATGTATATGTATATATATGTATATGTGTGTGTGTGTGTATATATATATATAAATAAATATAAATAGATATAGATATACACTATATACTAGTGTTCAGGACAGGAAACTGTTTATGTGCTTGGCAGCAGTGCAGTCCCAGACCAGTGTTGGTACCAGTATTCATAATCTGTTGTCCCTTTAAATGACACTCAACCGAATCACAGTATTCAGTACAACATCACTCCCTCTCTTCTACTACTACTACTAAGCTACTTCTTATCCTTGACACTCAGAAACTCTCTGGTCTTCTTTCCCTTTGGTCGACGGCGTTTTCCCCTGCTGCCGCTGACTGGATGTTTTGTCTGCCGCTTGTAGACGTCCTCCAATAGGACGTTTCCTCTGGGAGAGTAGCTGATGGAGGACCAGGTGAGGATGGAGCCGAGATTTGGCCTAAAAAACAATTATATTTTTGAAATGATGGATTTAAAGTCCAAAAACGCTATGAATATTGATATATATTAATGATAATTATAATGCTAATCTGTACACCGATCAGCCTCAACATTATGACCACCTGCCTAATATTGTGTAGGGCTTCCTTGCTGCCAAAACAGCTTTGACCGACTGAGGTATGGACTCCACTGGACCTCTGAAAGTGTGCTGTGGTATCTGTTACCAAGACGTCAGCAGCAGATCCTTTAAGTCCTGTAAGTGTTGAGGTAGGGCCTCCATGGGTCAGACTGGTTTGTCCAGCACATCCCACAGATGCTCAGTTGGATTGAGATCTGGAGGCCAAGTCAACACCATGAACTTGTGTTCCTCAAATCTGAATTTTTGCTTTGTGGCAGGGCGCAAGGTTTCCCAGCAGACCATTGCCAAAAACATCACACTGCCTCCGCCGCCTCGCCTTCTTTCCACAGTGCGTCCTGGTGCCATGTGTTTCCCAGTTAAGCAAAGCACCTGGCCATCCATGTGATGTAATTCCAATAATCTGTGGTTCAGTTCTGATGCTCACATGCCCATTGTTGGTGCTTTTGGCAGTGGACAGGAGTCGGCATGGGCACCCTGACTGACCACACAGATGCTCTGACCCAGTCGTCGAGCTTCTAACATGTCAATTTTGAGGACAAAACGTTCACTTGCTGCCTAATATATCCCACCCACTGACAGGTACCATGATAATGAGATGATCAGTGTTATTCACTTCACCTGTCAGTGGTCATAATGTTATGGCTGACTGGTGTATGAAGGGACATTTAAAAGGTAAAATAACAGTTGCAGTTTATAGATTAAATCATAGAGAAAGCCCTTCTATGTGGCATTTCCTATTGACCTCCTATTTTCCCTAAAAATCCCCTAAGGCCCCTGAAAGAGACTAAAAATACTTCATAATTTGGTGCCCTAGCTTATGGAAGCATATTTCCGCCAGTAAAAAGAAAAAACAAACAAAAAAACTTAAAAAGTTAAAGATAAAAAGTCAAGATCCTACTACTTTAACACAACAGTCAGAGTAGCAGATCTTTGCGTGAATTCTCCTAATCAGAAATTAATGTGAATACATTGGGGAAAACCAAGCTAAAACAGACAGTGTAACCTTTGGTCCAAACACTGGAAACCAGCAGATTGAACGATGGTGGCTGATCTTGCAAAATGAGTGTGTCCAGTTATGGATAGACCTAATTGACAAACTGAGAGACGATGGCTTCTTCTTGGACAAGTCCCTGATCCAGTTTTGCTTTCTTCAAACAATACGGGTAATTGACACATAATGAAATAAAGAATTACCCGTTCGTTAAATACATTTTTGTTGCTGGTTTGCAGAACATCAACCTCTCCCATTGTTGGATGTAAAACTATCCTGTCGTGTACTTTAAAAGTTAGGCAGGGTCACAGCACTGAGTTGTAATATTCCGGGCAGCCTGTGAAGGCAGCAGCAGACCCTCGGTTGGTTGGTTCACACTTCCTCCGAGCAGGAGCTCACTGGTGCAGCCATTTTGATTTGGAAGCGCATCGCTGGAGAGAAACTGCCTGGAAAAGGTGGGGGTTATGTTACTCAAAGCACGGCGCTGATATTATTTACCGTCACACTTTCCCACAAGCATGGAAGTTAATTTATCTGCAAGGACACGTTTGTACACCCGGTAAGATGACGTTGCTGCTATGTGTTAGCTTTCATTTTTAGCTTAGCTCACGTTAGCTCGGCTAAGCTTCCTTAGCTCACAAACGCTTGACAAAAGGCAGCTAGAGATTTGAATTTCACCGGCCCCGAATTTATTTCAGTATCATGACTCATTAATGACACAAGACCCCTATATAAGACTGTGTTAACCCTCATATTTCAGGTTATTGGTAGAATTGTACCCATGTGTACAGGCTCAAGTTCAGGTTTTTCTCCATCATTTAGTTTCCACAACTGATATTACACTTATACTTAATAGTGCATATTCTTAAGTAAATCTATGTGTGTAGAAATGGTTTGTTTTCCCTGGTTGTTTTGTCACCACAATAAGAAGTATTGATTTTTAAATGCACCTCCAGATTCACTTTTCTTGACTCAACCGATAAACTAAACAATATATAGTGCACTACACAGAGCTCCTGTATCATGTTTTTCTGAATGCAATTTTTTTTATTTACAACAAGTGAAATGAACAATAAACAAAACACACACACCACATCTCTACACAAAGTTTTCCCAGAGGGAAATTTCAGTTCAGTGTGTTGTCTCCAGGCAGGAAACAGCAGCAGCTTTTTTTCAGCCAATTCACGAAACATCTGAATCGACTCTTCTTTGTCTTTTTGACTGCTGTAAAAGTGGAAACCACAGCCGAGTCTGGCTCTGGACTGGCAGTGTGGGCAGGAGGTTCATCGGAGGAGGTCAGAAGACATGGTGGAGTGGAAACCACAGCCGAGTCTGGTTCTGGACTGGCAGTGTGGGCAGGAGGTTCATCGGAGGAGGTCAGAAGACATGGTGGAGTGGAAACCACAGCCGAGTCTGGTTCTGCACTGGCAGTGTGGGCAGGAGGTTCATCGGAGGTGGTCAGAGGACATGGTGGAGTGGAAACCACAGCCGAGTCTGGTTCTGGACTGGCAGTGTGGGCAGGAGGTTCATCAGAGTTGGTCAGAGGACATGGTGGAGTGGAAACCACAGCCGAGTCTGGTTCTGGACTGGCAGTGTGGGCAGGAGGTTCATCAGAGGTGGTCATGGGACATGGTGGAGTGGAAACCACAGCCGAGTCTGGTTCTGGACTGGCAGTGTGGGCAGGAGGTTCATCAGGGTTGGTCAGGGGACATGGTGGAGTGGAAACCACAGCCGAGTCTGGTTCTGGACTGGCAGTGTGGGCAGGAGGTTCATCAGAGGTGGTCATAGGACATGGTGGAGTGGAAACCACAGCCGAGTCTGGTTCTGGACTGGCAGTGTGGGCAGGAGGTTCATCAGAGGTGGTCATAGGACATGGTGGAGTGGAAACCACAGCCGAGTCTGGTTCTGAACTGGCAGTGTGGGCAGGAGGTTCATCAGAGGTGGTCAGAGGACATGATGGAGTAGAAACCACAGCCGTGTCTGGTTCTGAACTGGCAGTGTGGGCAGGAAGTTCATCGGTGGTGGTCAGAGGACATGGTGGAGTGGAAACCACAGCCGAGTCTGGTTCTGGACTGCCAGTGTGGGCAGGAGGTTCATCAGAGGTGGTCAGAGGACATGGTGGAGTAGAAACCACAGCAGAGTCTGGTTCTGGACTAGCGGTGTGGGCAGGAGGTTCATCAGAGTTGGTCAGATGACATGGTGGAGTGGAAACCACAGCCGGGTCTGGTTCTGGACTGGCAGTGTGGGCAGGAGGTTCATCAGAGGAGGTCAGAGGACATGGTGGAGTAGAAACCACAGCCGTGTCTGGTTCTGGACTGGGAGTTTGGGCAGGAGGTTCATCAGAATTGGTCAGAGGACATGATGGAGTGGAAACCACAGCCGAGTCTGGTTCTGGACTGGCAGTGTGGGCAGGAGGTTCATCAGAGGTGGTCAGAGGACATGATGGAGTAGAAAACACAGCCGAGTCTGGTTCTGGACTGGCAGTATGGCCAAGAGTTTCATCAGTGGTGGTCAGAGGACATGGTGGAGTGGAAACCACAGCCGAATCTGGTTCTGGACTGGCAGTGTGGGCAGGAGGTTCATCAGAGGTGGTCAGAGGACATGGTGGAGTAGAAACCACAGCAGAGTCTGGTTCTGGTTCAGTTTCATCCAGGCTTCTGTCAAAGACATTCTGGACGGCAGTTTGTGTAGGAGGTTCATCAGAGGGGGTCTGAACAGCTTGTGAAGTGTGAGGCTGAAACAGTGCACATATCTCTCTCACTGCAACATTAGTGATGGTGTTCAGCACCTCTGCTGCAAAGCTGTTGAGCCCCTTCACCAGGACATCTTGAGGGTAACCCTGTCTAACCTTTTCCTGGATAGACAGGACCATGTTGTCTCTGATGGAGGAGGAGAAAGTGGCCTGAAGGAGCACGGAGGACAGAGCCTTGGATACCCGGTCCTGAACTGCTTTTGTGACCCCAACAGCCATTTTACTCAGCTGCTGGGAGGGCATGTTGAAGGAGGTGTTTGGAGGAGGCAACCAGAAGCCCTGCAGCACTTTTGGAAGCACTTTTAACACCACCTCCATTGGGCAGAGCAGTTTGGACTTGGGGCCTTTTTGCTGCTGCTCGGTCAGGATCCCGGCATACTTCAGGGCCTGGCTGATGATCTTGGGGTGTCTGCAGGTTACAGTCATTCAAAGTTAGTTTTAAAAACACTTCAAAGCAAAACAGAGACATCACAACCACTGAACTTCAACTAATCATGAATGTGTGTCAAATATGACTCACTGAAAATGAGGAGGGACGGCCTCTGGAGAGCTGAGCAGCCTTCTTGCTTCAAACTCAATGTCCCTCATCTTCATGCTGTTGTTCACCTCCCACACCTCAAACAAGGAATGACATATGATGAGCAGATTTGACATATTTACACAATAAATCAGGTAACAGGTGACTCCAAACTACTGTAGAGTCTTTTCAGGATTGTGGTCTTACCAGCTGAAGAAGAGGCCTGACGTCATCATCATAACCATCCAGTTCAAACTCCCAGAGCCTTCAAACAGAAAGAAAACACAAGCTTCATCTTCACTGTTCCCCTCTTCCTCATTACAGACAGATTGGTGTGACATGAGCAGAGATGAGGTCGGCTGTAGGTAGGTAACTTACTGTACTCTCAGTGTCGCTTTGCTCTGCTCAACCAGCAGCTCACTCATATTTTCAGCAGTCACCTCAGATGGGAGCTGGTTTTTCTGCTGAAGCCTCAACAAATGAGACATCAGTGCAATCTAAACAACAAGGGATCACATGACTTTATGTTAAAGTACAAGACACAATGTGTGAGACTATACCTGCTATTTTAATTTAGTGGAGACGTGAAAACTATAGTGGGTCTTACCATAGACTTATAAGAGGGCAAGTGCCAGCAGATCTGTAGAGCCCGCTCATATATGGGTGTGTCAAACAACACCTGTGAAGGAAAGAAGATCATGTTGCTCAATTGTTTGTTATTCAGAGGTTTAACTCCACCAGAACAAGTTTACAGTCTAAGTCCAGTTAAAAAACACTCTCACTTACCCTGATGGGTCTGTAGATGCTCCTGCTTCCTTCAGTAAAGGACATTTTGTTGCTGCATATCAAAATGGCAGTGTGGGCAGACAGTTCATCAGAGGTGGTCAGAGGACACGGTGAAGTAGAAACCACAGCCGAGTCTGGTTCTGGACTGGCAGTGTGGGCAGGAGGTTCATCAGAGGTGGTCAGAGGACATGATGGAGTAGAAACCACAGCCGAGTCTGGTTCTGGACTGGCAGTGTGGGCAGGAGGTTCATCAGAGGTGGTCAGAGGACATGATGGAGTAGAAAACACAGCCGAGTCTGGTTCTGGACTGGCAGTGTGGGCAGGAGGTTCATCAGAGTTGGTCAGAGGACATGATGGAGTAGAAACCACAGCCGAGTCTGGTTCTGGACTGGCAGTGTGGGCAGGAGGTTCATCAGAGGTGGTCAGAGGACATGATGGAGTAGAAAACACAGCCGAGTCTGGTTCTGGACTGGCAGTGTGGGCAGGAGGTTCATCAGAGGTGGTCAGAGGACATGGTGCAGTAGAAAACACAGCCAAGTCTGGTTCTGGACTGGCAGTGTGGGCAGGAGGTTCATCAGAGGTGGTCAGAGGACATGATGGAGTAGAAACCACAGCAGAGTCTGGTTCTGGTTCAGTTTCATCCAGGCTTCTGTCAAAGACATTCTGGACGGCAGTTTGTGTAGGAGGTTCATCAGAGGGGGTCTGAACAGCTTGTGAAGTCTGAGGCTGAAACAGTGCACATATCTCTCTCACTGCAACATTAGTGATGGTGTTCAGCACCTCTGCTGCAAAGCTGTTGAGCCCCTTCACCAGGACATCTTGAGGGTAACCCTGTCTAACCTTTTCCTGGATAGACAGGACCATGTTGTCTCTGATGGAGGAGGAGAAAGTGGCCTGAAGGAGCACGGAGGACAGAGCCTTGGATACCCGGTCCTGAACTGCTTTTGTGACCCCAACAGCCATTTTACTCAGCTGCTGGGAGGGCATGTTGAAGGAGGTGTTTGGAGGAGGCAACCAGAAGCCCTGCAGGACTTTTGGAAGCACTTTTAACACCACCTCCATTGGGCAGAGCAGTTTGGACTTGGGGCCTTTTTGCTGCTGCTCGGTCAGGATCCCGGCATACTTCAGGGCCTGGCTGATGATCTTGGGGTGTCTGCAGGTTACAGTCATTCAAAGTTAGTTTTAAAAACACTTCAAAGCAACACAGAGACATCACAACCACTGAACTTCAACTAATCATGAATGTGTGTCAAATATGACTCACTGAAAATGAGGAGGGACGGCCTCTGGAGAGCTGAGCAGCCTTCTTGCTTCAAACTCAATGTCCCTCATCTTCATGCTGTTGTTCACCTCCCACACCTCAAACAAGGAATGACATATGATGAGCAGATTTGACATATTTACACAATAAATCAGGTAACAGGTGACTCCAAACTACTGTAGAGTCTTTTCAGGATTGTGGTCTTACCAGCTGAAGAAGAGGCCTGACATCAGCATCATAACCGTCCAGTTCAAACTCCCAGAGCCTTCAAACAGAAAGAAAACACAAGCTTCATCTTCACTGTTCCCCTCTTCCTCATTACAGACAGATTGGTGTGACATGAGCAGAGATGAGGTCGGCTGTAGGTAGGTAACTTACTGTACTCTCAGTGTCGCTTTGCTCTGCTCAACCAGCAGCTCGCTCATATTTTCAGCAGTCACCTCAGATGGGAGCTGGTTTTTCTGCTGAAGCCTCAACAATTGAGACATCAGTGCAATCTAAACAACAAGGGATCACATGTCTTTATGTTAAAGTACAAGACACAATGTGTGAGACTTTACCTGCTATTTTAATTTAGTGGAGACGTGAAAACTATAGTGGGTCTTACCATAGACTTATAAGAGGGCAAGTGCCAGCAGATCTGCAGAGCCCGCTCATATATGGGTGTGTCAAACAACACCTGTGAAGGAAAGAAGATCATGTTGCTCATTGGTTTGTCATACAGAGGTTTAGATAGATAGATAGATAGATAGATAGATAGATAGATAGATAGATAGATAGATAGATAGATAGATAGATAGATAGATAGATAGATAGATAGATCATGCTAAACATCTATACAAAAACTATATAAAAAGTAGAAAGTGACTGTAGAAATAAAAATGTTTTATACAAATAGAAAACTATATAACTATATTTAACTCCATCAGAACAAGTTTACAGTCTAAGTTAAAAACACTCTCACTTACCCTGATGGGTCTGTAGATGCTCCTGTTTCCTTCAGCAAAGGACATTTTGTTGCTGTATATCAAAATACAGAACAGGTTCAACGAACAGGTTTGAAGGGCAAAGCCACGACGAAATTCTCACAATTTTTCAGTCCAACCAACGACTCGAGAGTATTCAAACAGAGCAGATCTTCCAGACACAAGTGAACAGTGTGTGTTCAGGTTGAAGAGTGAGTGAAGTCTGAAGAGAAAATCTCACCTCACTCTTGTGTTATGGTAGGAATACATTCTAGAATGCTTCTTCTAGAATGGCTCCAAAATTCTGTTCATGGCACAGATTTGGGTCAAAGGTCATCTGATTGACCAGGGAGGTCCAGGGGGCATTATGGAGAATATAAATACTGTTTTTCAGATGTAAATGTCTGGATATGTGTGATAATGACCAGACAGATCAAAAATCATCATATTAAGTCCACAACCTTCTTATTTATGCAATCAAATGCAGTGAGAATGAGCACCAGATCTGTCCAGGACCATGGTGCATGTGTGCTTATTAAGTCTGTGGCTGATTTTCAGTTTAATAAACAACAGCACAATGACAAAGCTGACTAATATGAATAAAAAAATATCATTATTACCATTACAAGTTTTTTCCATTGAGAGCAGTACTTCACATTAAAACTCCTGTAATAAATAAATAAATGTTGCATTAAAACTCCTGTAATAAATAAATGTAATAATTTTCAATTTATTACTAAATTAATTTCAGCAACACTATTAAGTTTTTAAATCATGCCATAGACTGTATGGGATTAAAATACACATTTAGAGTTAAAATCATCTAATCATCAGCTAAGTGGCTGGATAACACTGCAAACTACTGAAAATCACTGTAAAAAGTGACCAAGACTAAAATAATGAATTCTGTTTGTCAGTAATCAGACGATGAACATGTCGATGACCCTGGTGTCAATTTCTTGTTTCCACTGAAATGTGTAGAATCTGGTATATCGGGGTGTGATGAAACCAGATCACAAGATCATGGCTCGTATATGTTAAGTGTATATTTATTTAGACATGAGGAAAAAAAAGTAAACTATCACTCCGTCAGTCTTATTATTTGTCTATTGTTTCAGTCGTTTCTCTTCCATTCCTGGTTGATTTTTGTCGTCAAAATAAAAATTACGATTTTTTTTTAAAGTGCACTTTTCTTAACTAAGACTATAGTATTATATATACAACGTGTGTTATATAAATATTAAATATATTTGCAAACAGCAGCAAATAACATTTTGCAGGTATTAATAATATTGTGCCAACCCACCATATAACAACCAGAAGACAAATCTCAAATATATATAACCAATATTTTTGTATGCTCTATCTGACTGAATATCATATGGCTCTTAGGAAGAACTTAATAAGGTTGTATTGACCTGGAACAACCACAGAGTACGTCAGGTCCACAACTCAAGATCACCTTATGGACGTCCCTCCATATTGCATGCAGTCCCTCAACTATACAGAGGCAGAGATTGTTTGCACCATGTG
The DNA here is from genome assembly GCA_946959425.1 of Argyrosomus regius. NCBI lineage: Eukaryota > Metazoa > Chordata > Actinopteri > Sciaenidae > Argyrosomus > Argyrosomus regius. Next base: position 7,372,839 of record OX336884.1, on the reverse strand, counting down.
GACCTGGAGAAGGTTCAAGTCTGCCTTGAAGAGTGTGTGTTCAAAGACTTTACACGTGATGAAGAGGTGTTCCATATCTGTGTGGACTTGTCAGAGTCAGAGTATGTGTTTGAAACACATCGTATATATGTACATTGAACTTAGACACCTGATAAACAATGAACTAGATCTAGATCATTAACTTACCTGATCCTGTGTCACATTTTATATTTCAAATGTTTCACTGCAGCACAAATTGAAACTTATACTTATTACAATTGGGATCCTTTAACAGTAACTCATCTACTGGCTTATAGAATGGTTGACAATGCCAGGCAGTCTCTTGGTAAATAACAAAAAAAAGCAACTGTACCTGATGTCAGAAGTGCTTACAATGTGATATGTAAGCTAAAACAAGTTTGGACTATTATGTAACATATACTTATGTTATAAACAGAAAATCGCAATGTTTTAAATAAAGGCATTTTGGATAACATAAGTGCAGAAATAACTTTTTGTGAAGAAAATGACTGAAATATTGCTGTTGACATTAATGTTTTTGCTTTAGAACAACAGCAGCTGCTGTATATCAACATAATAATAATGAATAGTAATTTTTTAAAAAACTGTTTAAAAAAGTCAGCAGGCTTACTATATTTGCAACAGCGAAATGCAATTTCTTTTGGCAATCTGTGCAGCTCACTAATGTCTACAAGTGTTCTAGTAAACCTGATGTAAAGCTGTGTTTTTTCAGAAAGAGACAGAGACATAGACATTACACTATGTATATGAAATAACATATTTAGACCCAGGTAATTGGTGAGGTCTACTCTAATATAAACCTGAGGTATTCACGGTAAGTACAGTAATCTGCATTAACACATACCACTTAGAAGAATGTGTTCTTAATTAACTTTATTGCTATTTTATAATGTTCCTTCAATTTACTCTTCAGTAAACATCTTGGTCACTTTTCTATATTAAACAAATGAAGGCCTCTTTATCACAAAATGTTACATTCCCTCAAAAATCAACAATCAGTTGGTACACAGACACCAAATGGATAATGCACATTGAACAGTACACTCCACATTATAATGCATTTAATGTACTATTTTATTCACTGAATTTAATTCACTGTTTCCTTGTTTCATTTTGTAATATTGTATATTATTCACTCATGCACTAATATGTACTTTCACATTAGCAGTTAGTTTTTAATCAGGTAAATTTTTGGTGTCTATTTATACAAGCACTGTGGACAACACAGGGGTCCATTAGGTGACACAAGAAGACTGTACATGTCTGCAGAAGATATAAACAGTGTGCAGCATCATGCTAATGTGCTTGTGTGTACAGTATGTGCAGAGAAACACGTTAATCAGACAAATAACAAAATGCATGGACGATGTAATTAATGATGAGCATGAACCATGGTCATGGGCTGTTCTTTGGTATGTGAGGCAGCTGTTTGGATTGCTGGAGGAGTGCTGGTGCCAGCCTATCTCAATGTTGCCTGGTGACCAGGGTCAAAGAAAGTGAATGTGGGCCTCCTAGACATAATATTTAGCTAGCCGTTGATGTCCCATTAACATAAACAGACAACAGTGGCTCCAGACTAGATTTGTGGCGTTGTCTGTAGGGGTTTAAAGTCTGACCACCAGCATGAGTTGGGCAGAATAGAGACAGACTCATATGCATACCTGATTGTATGTAAGGAAAAAGTATCTGATTCTCCTTGATCAAGCTTCAGTAAATATTACAGCATAAGACATCAGAGGCTCCTGAACACTTTCTTCCCTCCTGACCTGGTGCTATTGATTTCAGCAGTTTCTGCACAACAATAAGAGAGTGACATCAACAGAAAGAATGAAGCTGCTAGTGTTGAATTAGAAAGATAATCCAAACAACAGAAAAACACAAGCAGCAAAGCTCCAAAAGTAACTGAACTACAGACAGAAATGTAGTTTCGACAGTCATCTCAGGGTGTAGCTGAAGCCAGAGTCGGGATCCAAGAGCAGTCAGCTGGTTGTGAAGCCTAAGAGCCCTAAAACACCTTGAGAGACTCAGAGCTCTATCAAACAGTCAGACAACTGAGAGAGGAAATGGCTGAAATACAGAAAAGCATAACAAAACGGCAAGTAAGAACAAGCGTTCGGAGAGGATGTAAAGTCTGTCAGGAGCAGGGAACTGGTGACCAGTTCAAGTGTGGAAAATAAACAAGGCTGGCAGGCAATTCTGACAGCAAGAAAGTGACAATTCAAACAGTCACTCCACCTAAAGTGTTAACTCCAAGCCAACCTGAACCAGACAACAAGGTGCACAAGCTTGTGTGTAATAGAATCAGGCAGCTGGAGGCGGAGTTAGAGAAAAATGGGGAAACTGAACTGTGGGCAGGGTTACACCTACACCAGCAACCTCGCAATACATTGCCAAGCCAAGCTGAAAGCCCTTATCGGAAAGAAGTGCATGGTCGATTGTTTCTTTGAAGGAGTAGCAACACAAGTGCTGTGGGATACAGGCTCACAAGTAATGATTATAAATGAAAACTGGGGAAAATCCTGCCTCCCACACATTCAGTTACAGAGCATGGATGAACTTCTGGGTGAAGATGAGACTCTTGCTGGCAAAGCAGCAAACCAGACACCAATACTGTTTGCTGGCTGGGTAGAGCTAAAGTTAAAGCTGGGATCAAGTAAGCACCCACAGCCAGAGCTACTGGCACCTGTGTTAGTCTCTAATAAGCCAGAAGTAGCAGAGCCACCGATCATATGATCGAGCAGCTGGTTAAAAAGTGTCAAGGGTTCAAAGACAAAATAAAGTTCCTGGGGAAGATTGTATCCAAGAATGGCTACTGCATGGATCCTGCTGAGTTAGCGCCAGTCCAAGCTCTCAAAGACTGCAAACCTGAGACTGTGAGAGACCTGAGAAAAATGCTAGGGTTCCTATCCTACTACCACCATACATTGCAAACTTCTCACGCATTGCCAAGCCTCTGTACAATCTACTGTCCACTGAGAAGACTCCAGGTAATAAAGTTAAAGGAACAAGTGCAAATTAGAGCAAAAGGAAACGTAAGAAGTCGGACCAGCCACACTCAAGCCAGCCAATTACCTGCACAGAACAACACCAGAAAGTAGTCTGTCAGCTTATAGAATACCTGCTGAGTCCACCACTTCTAGGTTATCCCGACTTTGGAAGCCATTTGTGCTGCATTGTAACGTACGAGCAATTACGAGCAGAATGTTTCTGGAGGCCAGGCCTCAAACTTTTATTCACTGGCTTTGGGGAAACTGGATGTTATACACCTGTAGTATTAAACCACACTTGTTTTTACCACCAGATACCACAGATGTTGCCAAATCAACCAGGACGAAATCTTAAGTATTTCAACTTGATGTTGTTGGGAATTGTTTTGCATTGTCTATGTCTAAGTTATCAACATGATTACAATGGAATCAATGGACAGGAAATTACTGTTCCAAAATGTCAGTAACACTTTGGAGTATATCTATGACCATACTACCAACAGGTCCTTCCAGAGTGTCCACATCCTGTAGTTGATGCATCTGTGCATTGCTTGGTCTGAATTGGTTAGCAGGAACTGTTACCGCTTCTTGCCAGCTAGTTCAAATATTAAATATAAAAATGCATGTAAAATCAACGCAATGCGTAAACAACACGTTAAAAGTCATGTATATTTGAACTAGCTGGCTTTCCACCCCCCTAGCAGTTGTGGCCCTGAATCTCTTGAAATGATCTGATACGTTTTATTTATTTTTTTAATAATATTTGCTTTTCGGCTGTAGCTTTTTGCTGTAGATTGAAAACATTTGGGTTTGACATCAAAAGATCAATATGAGACAAAAGATAAACATTTCAGCTTTTATTTCCAGGTATTTACATCTTGATCCGATACACAATGTAGAAGATAGCACCTTTTGTTTGAACCCACTTCTTACCCCTGATGAACTCCTTTGTTGTTTTGTCAGTGTGTTTTGGGTCATTATCTTGCTGCATGATGAAGGATCTCCATTCAGTTTGGTTGCATCTTTCTTTAAATTAGCAGACAAAATGTTTCTGTAGACCTCTGAGTTCATTTTGCTGCTGCCATCATGTGTTACATCATCAGTGAAGATTAATGGGCTCGTCCCAGAAAGAAGCCATGCAAGCCCAAGCCATGACATTACCTCCACTGTGTTTCACAGATGAGCTTGTATGCTTGGGATCATGAGCAGATCCCTTCTTTCTCCAAACTTTAGCCTTTCCATCACTTTGATAAATGTTCATCTTTGTCTCATCAGTCCATAAAACTTTGTCCCAGAATATCTGAGGCCTGTCTTTGTACTTTTTGGCAAATTCCAGCCTGGCCTTCCTATTCTTCTTGCTAATGAGTGGTTTACATCTTCTGGTGTAGCCTCTGTACTTTTGTTCATGAAGTCTTCTGTGAATAGTAGATTGTGATACCTTCACTCCTGCCCTCTGGAGGTTGTTGCTGATGCCACTAAGAGTTGTTTTAGGGTCTTTCTTTAGAGCTCTCACAATGTTGCTGTTGTCCACTGCTGCTGTTTTCCTCAGTCTACCTGTTCGACGTTGGTTTCTTTCTTCTTCAGGACATTCCAAATGGTTGTACTGGCTATGGCCATTGTTTGTGCAATGGCTCTGATTTACTTTCCATCTTCTCTCAGCTTCACAATTGCTTGTTTTTCACCCATAGACAGCTCTCTGGTTTTCATGTTGGTTACACCTCTAACTATAAATGCACAGGCAAAACCCAAATTTGTAGACATTCGGTGGTAGTTATTGTTTGAATAATCAATGTAACAGGAGGCTCCTGGGCAACAAAACACACCTGTCAGTCACATGTTCCAATACTTTTTTACATGAAAAATGGGTGGGTTCAAGCAAAAGGTGCTATCTTCTACATTGTGTATCAGATCAAGATGTAAAGACCTGGAAATAAAAGCTGAAATGTTGATCTTTTGTCTCATATTCATCTTTTGATGTCAAACCCAAATGTTTTGTTTGTCTACAGCAAAAATAAAGGAATTCGCCTCACTGTTCCAATACTTTTGGAGGGGACTGTATGGCTGACAGATTTGGCTTTTTTGGTTGACATAATGAAACATTTGAAGGCACTAAATGTTAACCTCTAAGGACATAACTGCTGATGTACCTGTGTGTACCTGTAGATGTGACACAAAAAATTACTTTCTGAATGATCTTGTGAAAGACGAGAACAAGAGTGACACATTTTAAACTTAAATGTTAACAGACTTTGCATTACTCATAATAAGTCATGTTTAGAATTAACATGAGGTTATAAATACTAAAAGTTGAACTTAAAAAGAAGTAAAAAATATTTAGCTTTTATTTTGACATCACTTCCGTCATTCCTCGGTGTAAGCGTGGGTGACTTCACACAGCGGAAGACGTCCATGCGGAAGAGCGGAGCAGTTGGACGCTATGGTTGGACGTCGGGCTGTTCTGCAGTGCAGTCTGGGAGCTGTCAATACATATCTCTGGCACTGGAAGCTACTGATGCGGTCATCACTGTTTATATACACACTGCGGGACCACACGAAGAGAAATAAGAATATGTAGACTAGAATAACCTATTGTCTGCCTCTAAAGCCTTCTTATCAGGGGAGCTGACTCGTATGAACGGGTGACATCGGAGCCGGGCCCTGCATCTCCATCATTTAAACAACCTGCTAATAACGTTAGCTGGCTTGCTAGTCATATTATTGACGTTGTCAGCCGTTTTTAATCGGCGAAGGGAGCACATGATTGAATGACAGTTGCTGGCATACATCCTATAACGGTAAGCTTTTATATCCTCTTACGTTTTTAACGTTATCAGGTGCCGTGTGTGTTAGCTGCAGTCACCTCACCTAGCTTGTGACAAGGTAGCTGTTAGCTATACCGTTAAATAACAGCTCGTTAACACACAAATTATAACGGCAGCTTATTTAGCCACCTGTAATGCTTTATTTATTCCTGAGCTAACGTTTCTTTTGTAGTCATTTCCGCTTTACCTGTCATAAACCATAAAGCGTTGACAAACTGCTGTTGTTGGGACGACAGGTGTGTCTACCTGCTCGGCTGTTACTCCGTTGTTGACACTCTACAGCCAGACTCAAGTTTGTTTAGCTCAGTGAGAGCAAAACTAACAGCTGTCAAAAGCCGGCCTCACACATACAACCACACATTTCTCTGAATATTCAAACTGCCTCATGTCTCTGTATTTATGAATAAGTTTACTTCTCAACACTCTACTCACTTCTCTGTCTGTCTGTTACTGATACGTTTCCCGGCCTACATTTTGACCTGTCACAGCAGGAAAAGCACAGGTGTGATTAATAACATTAATTAGTAAAGGCTGCAGTGTGCTAGGCGGCTCGCTGGTGTGCTTTCCCGGGACTTGCGTTACACTGACATTGTTACTGCGTCATTATTGATGTTCCACCTTTCCTGCTGTGACAAGCCGAAATGTCTCCCATGTTTCAGTGGACAAAGCTCAACATGGAAATGTTACATGCCTTTTCTAAATGGGCTCTTAAATTTGACGCCCATACAAAGAGCACATAATGTTGTCATACTTGATTAGCCTAATATCTCTCTCCTCCATTGAAACTGCTATTCCTAGTATTGGGTGACTAAAGGTCATGTTGGGTGGGTCCATGTGATAGTGAGCTAGCCTACATTCAAAACAGCATATTAATGAGAGGTAAATGGAGCTAATCTAATAGTCTTTAATCGTAACTTGTCAACCTGGGTCATACAGGACTGTGTAGCATGTACTTAACAACATCACAGCATGATAACAGCAGTCTATTTTATGGCAAGGATGTTAGGGCCGTCTTGTCAGACACCTCTCTCTTTCTCACCCGCATTAGTTGCCTGGAGCATTGCTTTAAAATAAATGTTTTTCTAAAAGATTGCATTATAGGAGTGACAGTAGCGACATTGGGTGAAAGTTGATGACTCCTCTTCTTTTCCAAACATTACATTTTTTTTTTGGTTTGAATCATTTTATGAGTCAACATGTCAGCTGTCTTGCTTCATTTCCAAACAATTAAAACAACGATTGTAATGGCTGCTCGTGTCAGACTCTGCACCTCAGTCTTTAGACATGGCACAAATATTGTATCACATACTGATAGAGCAGGCTTTTCTCTTCACCGTCAAATATGTAGACTATGTAGACTGACTAAACTTTCTTGTTCTCTTTTTATTCTCTTCTTTTCATTGCAGGTGTGATGTACATATGTGTGCCTGGTGTTTTACATTAGTGTGTAATAACCACCTGGGAGAATGAATGCAGAGGAAGTGGAGCTGCTCAGTGACTCCAAGTACAGGAACTATGTGGCAGCAGTGGACAAAGCCCTCAAGAACTTTGAGTACTCCAGTGAGTGGGCAGATCTCATCTCTGCACTGGGAAAACTCAACAAGGTACTGACCTCACACAGACCACAGCTTGATGTACGCTGTACTAGATTACAAATTGTAGAGAAAGCAGTACAGCCTACAAATACATACGTATACAGGCTGAATACATACAGCTGCTATTCTATCTGTTAACACATGCTAAAAGTGTTGGTTCGTGACATAAACACAAGCGTTTTGTCTTAGTAAGCCACCACGTCATGAAAAGAAACATAAAAACACAGTTGTTTGCCACATACCCACTATTCTTTACATACTCCTCAGGTTTTGCAGAACAATGCAAAATACCAAGTGGTTCCCAAGAAGCTGACAATAGGCAAACGTCTGGCCCAATGCCTCCACCCGGCTCTGCCCAGCGGGGTCCACCGCAAGGCCTTGGAGACCTACGAGATCATCTTCAAGATCATTGGACCCAAGAGGCTGGCCAAAGACCTCTTTCTTTATAGGTAATACTGTAGTAGCACTACCTACAGTCAACTGGACACATTTTCTATGAGTATCAGCTCTTGACATGCTTCATATCTTTTTCGTCACCGCAGCTCTGGGCTCTTCCCTTTACTCTCCAATGCCGCTATGTCTGTGAAGCCTGTGCTGCTAGGGCTCTATGAGACCTACTACTTGCCTCTGGGAAAGACTCTGAAACCAGGTCTACAGGGACTACTGACTGGGGTACTGCCAGGCCTGGAAGAGGGCTCCGAGTATTATGACAGGTGAGCCAAGCGGGGCTGGAAAGAAAAACAATTTTAATGTGCACATGTGCCCATTGGAACAGGCAATTAGGAGGAAGCATTTTGCAGAATAATGTGGAAGTAAATTGATTTCAGATTTATGAATGATACATGAGATAAATGAGTCATCAAAACACAGCCCAAGACCTCTGTCTCTTAGATAAAACCTCTAACAGTCAGTATTTCACAGTTCAAAACATGTGTATTGTTTCATACCATGAACTATCTAAAGACATTTGTTTTTATGTTTACATTTACTGTCTCAAGAAATCACATATTGATAGTGCTTTTTCATATTTAATACCTTTTCTGTTTAATTTCATACTTCATATGTGTTGACAAAAGGGGATATTACTCCTGCAAGGCTCTAGAGGGCGCTGCAGTTACAGGTTCAGCCATAACTAAAAGACATAACAGAGGAGGCGTGCACCATGGCACACAGTTTAAGTTGTTTAAGCAGGAAAAGCACAGGTGTGATGAAATAAATGATGACTCCATTAAATTAAAGTGTCTCAGTAAGCAGTGCCAGATGTGATTAATGTTAGCTGTGCTTTTCCCTGTATGACATCAAAATATACACGGTGAAATGGCCTATATGTACGGATCACCTCGCTTTTCATTTAAAATTTATACCCTAGTTGTAGTATTTGTATATCAAAATCAGACATGCAGTATTCACATTCCTCCTTTGTTTATTTTGCTTGTGTCACATTACAGAGGCTAACGGGAAGTTGCATTATTTTTCCCGCTTCCTGTTGCCATTTCCTGTCATTGTTATTACTCTTTACTATTTAGTTTTCACACAGGAAATTTAAGTTTCTTAATATCTTAAAGCTTCACTTGGATCTCATCTGTCAACTTTCATCTGTCTTTTCAGCATGACTCACAATAGTGTGTGTCTGCTCTAACAGAGATTTCACAGATTCACCTTATTTTCCTAAATTAAATGTTGAGTTATTATGTACTGATGTGGGCAAGAAGTCCCAGTCAGTTCGTGGAAATGGCGAATCAATCAAACAGTGAGATCTAAATGGAACAGCAGCAAGTGAGAGCTCTGTTCGGAGAAAGCTCATCAGCATTGGGTATCTCTCTCTCTCTCTCTCTCTCTCTCTCTCTCTCTTTCTGGTCCATTTGACATCTTTTTCTTTCTTACCAATCAGATGAGAATGTGCTGTGTCGTTAAGTGCTGGTACATTACAGAGCAAAAACTCAAGGACCAGTAAAACCTGTGCAACTGATGCAGCTCATTGTGTTTAAAGAGCATGTTCACTGTGTCCTGTCTGTTTTTCACAGAACTAACACCCTGTTGGAGAAGGTGGCTGCAGCAGTGGAGCAGTCAGCCTTCTACAGTGCCTTGTGGGGCAGCATACTGACCAGCCCTGCTGTGCGTCTGCCCGGGGTGACTTTTGTTCTGCTGCACCTCAATCGCAAGCTGTCCATGGAGGACCAGCTCTATGTCATGGGCAGTGACATCGAGCTCATGGTACATCACAGTACACTACAATACACACGCTAAAAATGAAGTTTACTATGAATTCTTTTTACAGGTTAGACTTCGGTCACTGTATTGTTTGAATGCATTAACAGAGTTGCATGTTCTATATTTTTTGATTGACATAAGCAGGTTGATTAATAATGTGTGTGTTCTCACCAGGTGGAGGCGGTCAGTACCTCAGTCCAGGACTCAAGTGTTTTGGTGCAGAGGAGCACTCTGGACCTGATCCTCTTCTGCTTCCCCTTCCACATGAGCCAGGTGAGGAAAGCTGTGTGACTGAAACTACAGGCCTGTGTGTTATGATGTGCGGGTGTGTGTATCTGTTTGTCTTACACTGAGCATTAGACTAAACCAACTGGCTGATATTGATATATGAATATGCTGTATGTTGGGTTTTGTTTGTTTCTGTGTGTTTGTGTCTTTTTTCTGCACGTGTGTGCTCATGATGAGGCCACTCAGACAGACAGCCACGGTGGTGACTCATGCTGGCTTGCTTGTTAAATCCTTCATCTCAAAACATTGCTGGATGTGTCAGGGCTGGGCGGTTTGTGTGTGTGCGTGCGTGTGTGTGTTCGGTTGAATGTACATATGTACAGTATGTGTACATACATGTGTACATACATTTGTTTCACCTGTGTATGAGGACATCATCGGAATACGCACTGATTTTGTTAGGGAATACTGTAATTGTGAGGACAGTGGACATGTCCTCATAAGTCGAGCAGTGTTGAAGCATTTGCCATGATGCAAATAACTCCCTCCCGCCTTTTGTGTTTGCTTGTATGTACATATATATGTGTATATGTGTGAATGAAAGAGACAGTACAAAAACAGTCACAAACGTCTTGTTCTGTTGTGTTCAGGCGACTCGCCCTGACATGATCCGGATCCTGTCTGCAGCTTTGCATGTGGTTTTGAGAAGAGACATGTCCCTCAACCGCAGACTCTACGCCTGGCTGCTGGGTGCGAAATACACACACAGACACAGTACTGACTTAGAGATGTACCAGGGTTCCCATTAAATCTGTGTTGTTGTGGTCGTGTAGATTCACACATTTATTAACCTGTAGTATACAGTTTATTTACATGTTTATAGCTTCTGTATAATCAGACAGTAAAGAGCTTTTGTAGGTCATAAAACCACTTTAACTTTGACCTCTTTGACCATGGTGGGATCCCTGATATACAAACCTTTACAGACACATTGCTCTGTTTTGTGATTTGCGTAGGCCCTTTGTATATGTGTGCTTTGTTTTCCATTTATTTCTTCCTGTTCTGTGGAACATACAGTAAGCTAATATCTGCTGTGGTCATTGTCTTACTTTATTTTCTCTTGTTTGCAACTCACTGCGGATGAACATGCTGGTAAGTGTCTGTGTGGATAAAGATGAACAATGAATGTATCAAGCTTAAAATCTTCTCCACAGCAGCTTGTAATGATTGCAACATTAGATGGTGTCAAGTGACGATAAGGAACAAATAATAAGTCTGTTGAAGGGTTTTTCCCCCAGTGAATGGGATATATTATGTTGTGGCGTGAAGTGGCTCAGGACTGCCAGCTCCAGTTATATTGTTGGCTTTTAACTGTTCATTGATCTTGAAAATTGATGGCTCCTACTACTCTGAATCTGGCCAGGCTTCTGTAGTGTGGACTAGGCCAAGAATTACTTTACTACGTCATGGCTAAAATCTGTCCACGCAGCTATAATGACTTTACAAGAACATGAAGAGGAGTAACTGTTAGATTAAGATAGTTTATCTCCATTTGCTCCACTCTGGAGAACTGGTTTGTTTCTTCCCTTGACTAGATGTACATCTGAGCGTTTATGTCATTATAACTGTATGTCTTTGTTTTTTGAAGGCTTTGATAACAACGGGGGGATGATAGGTCCTCGCAGCACTCGCCAGAGCAACCCAGAGGAGCACGCTAGCCACTACTTCAACACCTTCTCTAAAGACATGCTAGTCCTGGTGAGGGTTCAAACTAGTTGCAAATAGGTCACCAATGAAAAATTGTTCACATGTTTAAAATTTGCTAAAAAAACCCCCCAAAAACAAATCATGTGTCTTCTGAAATCAAATGTGTATATTTGTGTGGTGGGGAGTGTGTGTTTTGTTTGGGGTTGGCAGATCCATCCATCCCCTTTAATCCTCCTCTCCCACATCCTCTCTGGGGTTTGTATATACATCCTGCTCCCTGTAGCCTGTCCTTTGAAGACAGTTCTCCAAAAGACTCAGATTCACTTGAGCCTTTGCTCTCCTGGCATGTGATGAGCTCTGGTACTCCAGGGGTTGGAACAGGGGGAAACACAGAGCGACCTGGAGGGGAAGTTTTGTTTTTGAAAGGATTTGTTTTTATGTGTTTTTTTTTATTTTCTCTTGTGCCATCTGCTCTGAGACAGTTACTGGAGCTCCCTCCATTGGGAGAAGGTTGCTACTACAGAGACCGTCTGTTCCCGCCCTCAGCCCCTTTATGTGTCAGACGAAGCGTGAAAACACAAAAAATGAAAGGGAACTCCAAATATTATAGGAAGCAAAAAAAAAGATAAAAACAAAATAATGTGCCGTCTGCTGTGTCAAAAGTAGCTCTGGAGTTTACAGATATTTTCTGAAAGCTACTATAATGTGTGTGTGTATGTGTTTGTTTTCAGGCAATGGTGGGGATCTTGCAGGGCAAGGCCAGAGGAGGGGAAGAGGAAAGCATCCTCATGCATGACCTCAAGCCATTTCGCATCCTCATCAGTCTGCTGGACAAACCGGAGCTTGGTAACCAGTCTATAAATACGTACACGCCAAAAGTCTAGTTAGTCATTGTAAATGTGTAAATAATGACGTCACATAAGCAACGTCACATAAATGTAATTGAATAAATTCACTGTGTATATCATCTCTTGTATCTGTATGCGTCTCCCTCCAGGCCCAGCAATCCTAGAGGATGTTCTGATCGAGGTGTATCGGACTCTACACACACAGTGCCGAACAGAGTTGGACCTCCAAAATCAGAATCCATTCAGTAAAGACCACACACACCTCAGCAGGTCAGTCCAGTTCTTCTCTTGTCCATTTGTGTTTTAGATATTAAACATAATAAAACATAAATAACTTTCCAGTGTGTTGGAATTAATGGTATCTAATAGTGAAAAATGTCATAGACCGGTGTTTGGTTTGACCCTTCTGGGTTACTATAGAAACATGGTGGACTCCAACTCCATCCAGCAGCATTAGAATGCATACATCATTAATATAATACAATCTTAATTTTTCTCTTCTTCCTCAGTAAACTGCGAGAGAACAAGAAAACAGCAGAACTTATTAAAACAGCCAATCTCCTATTCAACTCGTTTGAGCCGTACTACATGTGGGACTACATCGCTCGCTGGTTTGAAGAGTGCTGCAGGTTTGTATGTTAAAATACCCAAATAACAAACTGCTCTGGTACATTGTCGTGTACCGGGATAGTTTTCCTACCAGTACACCCACACGTGAACAAAGTGGATCCACAGATTAACACCATCAACACTGAGGTGAACTGCTAACCATCATCACCTCTAAAATTATCATAAATCTGTCTCTGTTGCAGGAGGACAGTGAACAGCAGCACACGTGCACCACGGCATGCTGGGAGCGCAGATCCTCCTGAGCTGTCATTGGTGGAGTTCTGTCAGCTGGTCGATTTCCTGCTGGATATAGTTTCCTTGGTGAGAAACTTTCTTTCTTTCTTTCTTTCTTTCTTTCTTTCTTTCTGATTTTTTTTCTTTCTTTCTTTCTTTCTTTCTTTCTTTCTTTCTTTCTTTCTTCTCTATCTGTGTTTCTTTCTTCTTCTTTTCTGTATGTCTATCATTATCTCTTCTCTTTCTCTATCACTTTCTTTCTCCATTAAGCTCTTTTGCCTGTTTCTTTCATTCATATTTTTTCCTCTACATTTTCATGCTGTTCTTTTTACTCTTGTTATTCTATCTTTATTTCTTTGTCTCTTGTTACTTTTTCACTCAGTTGTTCATTTCTATCTTTTTCTGTCTTTGTCATCATTTTTCGACCTATCCTTTCATGTTTTCATCTCCCTTCCTTTATAGGTTTCTGTTTTCTCAAAATGTCCTTTTTTTGTGTATCTTTTCGCCTTTCTCTTCCCTCTTTTACAGCCTTTTTTCTCCCGCCCCAGCTTGGGCTTTCCATCTCATTCTGTTTCTCACTGCGTCTCGGCTCACACACCTCTTTAAATCCAGTATGCTCCCTCCATGAACATTTGCAATTTGACCTACATTTGTTGTCCAACTCCATTTTTTGAATCCAGTTATGGGATGTTATAATCACCATTAGGGGGTGTGTGTGCACCTTGTCTCTCTCCTGTTTCTGTGTGTGTATCTGTGCAATCTTAACACAGGTTGAAAAACGCCTGTGTTTAGTTTCCCTGCCAAAAATATTGTTTGCATCCTCTTAGAAATGTGCTTGTCTCTACAGTATTTCCAATCTGAATAGTTTGGAAATCCCTTACTCCTTTTATTACCCTGTTTACAGGCTTGTTTGTTGTGTGTGTGCGTATGTGTGTGTGTGTGTGTGTGTGCGTGCGTGTGCGTGTGCGTGTGCGTGCGTGTTTGAAAGGGCGACAGAAAGAGAACCTTGTGTTCGGTGAGTCTGTGAGCGAGAACGGGGAAGCGTATGGTTAGTGTGTGTGTGTTTCTGCAAACCAAGTGTTGTGTGGCCTGTGCTCTGCTTGCTCCTGTCTGTTCAAACTATCTGCTCTTTCTCCTTGAAGCCTACTAGAAGCATGAGGGTAATCTGCCAGGTAAAGTACTGCTCTTTCCTGCTTTTTCACCTCACCCTGCTTCACTGAGGCTACGATAACATTTCTGCAACGTCCTCTGCCAACATCCCTCAGGCCATCCTGCCCTGCTTTGAGTGATCATTTCAGAATGACTGACTGACTGACTGTCACATTTTTACACTAAAAATGATCCGGAGGAAGAAATGGGATTATAACAGTCATTACATGTGGTGCAATCTTACCCTGGCTGTTTGCTGTGGATCTTGTGAAAATGGAATCTCTGCCCAGTGTGTATGCGCCTTCTGTTAAACATGCATGCAATTATATGCTATTGCAGTGCTCACATATTTGTAAGAAATATGACTATTTTAATTTACGTCATGGTTTAATGCTCATTTTATGATTTGACTGTTTTTTTTTTTTGCTCTTTTTTTGTTTCATAAAAATGTGTTTAGCTTGTCTTAACAAATACTTTGTTAAATACTACAAAAAATGTTCATGAGAACATCACCACAACTCCAAAGTTTCAAGAGGCCATAAAATGACATCTGGAGAAAGGACAGATCTGTACACTTTGGTCCATAGCTCTATTATATTTAATGACAATCATCATTAAATACTTGTGTGCAGAGCCTTCAAAAGAAACATAAATAAGAAACGTACAAAAACAAAATGAAACAAAATACAGAACTGAACAGATGTCTTTGGACAAATTGTCTTACTGTACATACAGCAGCATATGTTGCACAGTAACTTCACCTTCAAGCTTTTTAAATATTTATATTTTTAGACTGAAACAGACAATAGCTGATAGTATTTTTTAGTTTGGCACTGAAACTGGGACATGGAAGTTCTTTGTTGATACCAGGAAAAATGAAATGATATCTGTATACATGTATTATATGCTATGCATATGAATTAAAAAAAAGAAAATCATAACATTCATGCAATAGATTACGATTTTTCCTTTGACAGCCAGAGGGGAAAAAGATAGGACAAGACAAGCCTCCTCTGATTCTCACAGTGGATATTTAGTTGTTGTAGCAGCACAAGGACAAAAATAAATGTAGAAAATATAGAAAAGGTTCAAATAAATAAATGAATAAAAATAATACAACAACAACAGAAGAAACTATACAAGAGCAATTAAATACAAAATGTAAATGTTAATATGTATTTAATAACATTCAGTGAAGCGAAGTGGATAACATCAATCATTTGAAGACTTCAATAAAAGCCAATAATACCAATAACAGCCGTAACTCTATTATGTCAGGTTCACCTCCTTCCAGGTACCCATTAATCACACCTTTAAGTCCTCACTTGACTTCTGCTTTTGTTCCATCATGTCCAGGAGACCTACATAGAGATCCAGACAGAGCATCTTCCTCAGCTCCTGCTGCGCATGGTGGCAGCTCTGACCTGTCACCTGCAGGCTCTGGGCCTCGGGGAGCTCACCCACTGCCTTCGCCTCTGCTCCAAGATCCTCAGCAAAGTGCAGCCACCGCTGGTGTCCCCCCTGACCCTGCCTTCGGGCCCCCGGACTCAGGGCCTTTCTAATTCCACCGGCATACCTTCAAACTCTGCAAGGGATAAGAGCAGAGACAAGGAGGACAAACGGGTAAGGGAAACTGCTAAAAATATTCCAGGACAATGAAAAGGCAATTTTTCATAGAACATAGTATTTTTTCTACGACACAAGGTCAGAGTATCTGTTCTCTTTAGTGGTCAGTTAGAAATGAAAAATGTTCACAAGCACCAAAACAAAAACGATGCTGCTACCTCTGACTTTGAAAAACATTGCAAGCTGATAATTCCGTTTTGTCTCTGATCCTGTAAAAATCCTTTGATAGAAGCTCCAGTCTGAGCAAATCCCACTTGACCCCCTTCCCCTACAGGTTACTGCCCAAAATTTCATCTGCTGCTCAGACTCTGGTGGTGTGCTCTGGTCCCTGAACAGCTCTCGTTGGCTTCTGCCAGCCTTCTGCTCTGCCATGCACTTGGCTGGGTGGTCCCACAACTTGCCCTGCTGTCCCCTGTCCAGTAACCTGGTTGTTAAAGTGTTTGAGAGCTCATTGAGACATGACTAAAAAGTTCAGTCAATGAATCCCATACCCAGAGACGGATAGGGGTTAGATAGATTGAGGTAGACTCATGGGGGGGAAGAGAGGACAAATAGAAAGACAGAAGATGGTTAACCAACAGCTGAGCCCGGCTCGCCCTCTCTCAGGAAGAAGAGTAGACTGGCCTGTGATGCCCCCTGGGTGAACCATATCCATCGAAGTGGAAAAAATTCCACATACATCCACTGAATACAATAATATCCCCACCCCCCAACCTTAGGGACATATAGAGAATGTGCTATCCAACGTGCCATCTGAGTCCAGGCTCCAGAATGTGCACGCTGCCTGGATCGAAATCCATCCCCGGTAGCCCTCAGCCTCCCACAGGCTGACTGTGACAAAGAATTGTAAGAACTTCAGTCTGTCGGCGTGGTGTACAGCTCAGTCTACACAAGTCCCTCAGGTCAAACCCAACAGCTGTGTGTACAGCCTCACTATATAATGACCAGTGTACAGGACACAGCACAGTGCAGTGAGGAGGTTAGTGTCTGTTGAGAGACCTCCATTAGTCAGACATTTACTGAACCATTTACAGAATAGATGACAGACATTAGGCTGAATAAATTACAGGTATGGTCTAGGTGTATGGATAAAGTCTTCTATCACTGTATATGTCATTTATTTTATATTTATTATGATTTATGTATGTGGGATAGGCTCCAGTCCCCCTTGACCCTGATGAGGATAAGCTGTTACAGAAAATGGATGGATGGATAACTTACATATATGTTGTCAAATATATCATTTTCTTTTTTCCCAGTATTTACCATAAAGCAACCCTGGCTCTGTATGGTCAGAGATATTTAAAAGGATGAATTTGTCAGTGTAGAAGGTATGGCAAAATCTCTGGCAGTAGACAGATTTATATAATCTCTCGGTCAATACTATACAGTACATCTAAAAGTTTTAGCTTATCAAAAATAAACATGCAATTACAACAGAAAACAGTAATAAGAGGAAGTGTTGGCAAATTACAGTCCTGTGTGTTAGATTTTGTTGGATCAATCAATTCAATACAATAGACCTTTTTCACAGCAACAACGGAACCTTGATTAGTAACATTTAAACACCTGCATTGACCCTATTATTTCATGTCAAAATGTGAATGTCACATAGAATCCTACATATCACAGTGAAATGAGATTAGACCTTTTCCATAGCACACATCTTAATATGACATTTCAGAGCACAAGTGTAGTTAAAGACATTACGGGTGCGGTCGAATAGTCAAATTTGCTTAGGAACCTTCCTAACTGAGTGAAATGACCCGGAAGTATCAATGTAGCCGCCATGATAAGAGCTGTTCGAATTCTCAAACTGTTAAGGAAAGGAGCTTCAATGCTTCCTTTATTATCTCCTTTAGCATAGGATACACCGGAGCATCCTTTAAAAAGGAAATGAGGTAATGGCGCCCCACAATTCCTTGCGGCAGCGACAAAAAATCCGTGCACCGTTCAGTCATTCACAACCAGACATAAGAAAGAAAACATTAATGCATTTAAACAGTGTGACGCAGCCTGCAGCAGAGACAGCGTGTGAATATGAACATACGTGTTGACGTGATATAAAACTTTGATCATGAAGTGTGTTCTGTTGTTGACTGTGGAGCTGCGTTCACACACAGAGTAAAAACTGTTTGTAACTGTGACATGCAGCATCCTGCAGATCATCATGAAGTTCCCGTAGCTGATTAATCATATATCTTTGCCATAACTTGCTAATATGTTTGTATATGAGTGGACAGGAGGGTGAGCGGCCATACCAGTGTAACAACACTTCATTTGACTTCTGTGACAGGTGGACAATATTCATTTATTATTTGAATTCTGACGTTGATAATGAAGTCAGATTTTTCACCGGGTTGTCCACGTTTATATTTCCTGCATTAAACTACATGCTAAGAGCGCACGGGGAGTATCTAGTAAGTATCTTAAATGCGCGTTTTGTAGTCCATCTTCGGAACTTTGTAGTTTTACCACAGGTACGTCAATAACATTCGCCGTCGCATGATGACGTAGTCTAAGTGTAAGTGCAGGCGGATTCTCTGAACACCGCGGTCGTCTTCTCCTAACTCCTTGTGAATTCTCCTTCACATCTTTCCTTGACCTCGTGACGTTTTCTATCGAGGTCAAGGAAAAGTGGTTAGGAAAGGACTTAGACTATTCGACCGTACCCTTCCATTCCATTTAGCTGAACACTTCCAGGGTCCATGATATTGTGCATGTGGGGGGCCTTGATTCAACTGAGCCTTAATTAGGGTTATTAAATACACCTGTGCTTTTCAGTCAAAGTGCCTGCTGTGAAAATGAAAGCATCTGCACACTCAAATGTCCACCTACACAGTTTTCTTCACTAATGTTGTCTTATTAGACCTAACTGATTGACACCTCAGTCGCTCTCCTACTAGTTTTATTACACCTCTATAAAGATTGCTACATAAAGTTTGGTGACATCATTCCCATTATAGTTCCCTCCAGACTAGAGGTCATGTGTGGGTGTGCAGAGCCCTAATGTAAGGCAGACATTAAATCATGCTGTACAAGGATAGATGTATGCAACACAACACTGGACTGCTAAAAACAAAGACATAAGGATGTTTTATAAAAGAAGACAGTATCATGGTCACAAATTCTCCTGGTGTGCTGTATTTTCTGTGTACTGATCAACACACTCTTTTTTGGCTTCCTGTGTTTTTTGCTAAATTTTCTTCATCACCCATCCTTTTCTGTCCTCCTGCAGGCTTTGCCCACTACTCTCGAGCTGTCTGGCCATGGGGAGGTGTTTGAGGATGGGGAAAACCCACCCAGCAGTCGCTCCTCAGAAAGCGGCTTCACAGACTTCGTCCAGTATCAAGGAGATGGCACAGAAGAGACCGATCGAACCCCTCATCCCCACCCCACAGTCAGAACAAGCCGCCGCTCCTCAGGCCCGTCTCAGACCAAACCTCTGGACAAACCGGTCATGCAGTGCTGCCTGGAGCACTTCCAACAGTTTCTCTCCCGACTTATCACCTTGTATATTACACCTGGACAGGTGGACAAAGCTGAGGGTGACAGGCTTGCGGTCATGCAGTCGGGGCCCCTGGTTTCAGAGGGCTCGCTGCGCGTTGATCATATGGAGGCATGCTCAGGATCAGGGCTGGTCCAGAGGGAGTGTGTTGCTGCTTTCACTGCTGCATGCCAGCTCTTCCTAGAATGTTCCAGTTTCCCCGTCTACATCGCAGAGGGCAACCTCAAGTCCTCACCCACACAGGAAGAACAGTTTGGTAAGTGCCAAAAATTCTCTCTGTGATTTAAATATTATGGAAGATAAAGATGTTGTTCACTGTATTTTAAGGTTCAATAGGAAGCAGAAAGAGCAGCCATGAATCAATGATACCAAATGCTGTGGAGAGTAAGAGTGCTCAGATCTCCAGCTGTTTTAATGTAACATATTAAAATATTTGATATCCCCCCTGCTTTAATACAGACAGCGAGCAGGTCCGTCTACCAGTGTGGCTGCAGACTCTGATGGATGCCTGCTGCCTGGCAAGTGACTTCAGCCTGCAGGGTGTGGCCATCTCCCTGCTCATGGACCTCGTGGGACTCACCCAGTCGGTCGCCATGGTAACCGCGGAGAGTGTGGCATCTTGCAGCAGCTCCGAGTCCACCCAGCCCATGAGCCCCAGCCAGGGTCGAGTAGCTGTTGTCATCAGGCCACCACTCACTCAGGGAATCCTAAAGTACATCGCTGACAAGACAGACTTCTTCAAGGTAGAGGTTTCACTCTAGGTTACTGTGGAACTGTCTGTGGGCTTTGTTTCTTTTTCTAAATTTGATGATCTGTTTATTTTTTTTTCTCCCCAGAGTGTGGCTCTGATCCTGTGGGACCAGTTGAGCGAAGGAACACCTCAGCATCATCAACGCAGCGTGGAGCTCTTCTACCAGCTCCACAACCTGGTGCCTTCCTCCAGCATCTGTGAGGACGTCATCAGTCAGCAACTCATGCACAGAGACAAGGTTGGTGCAGTAGACACTTCTACATCCCAGGCAACACCCCGAAATACACGAAATAACTGCACACAATCTGTCGATGAAATCCATGCTGAAGCAGATTTTTCTTTCAGAGAATTCGGCTGGAGGCCCACGTGAAGTTCTCTGTGCTGTGGCATTTAACACGAGATCTGAACATGACCAAGTCCTCTCCTTTTAATCGCACATTTGACAGGTGTGTTGGCCTCATAGAAATGATGCCTAATTCATTTGAACAGATTAATATAGTTGTATTTTGTGTCAAGTCTCTCATTTTCTCTCTTTGCATCTTTTCACTTTGCCCTTCAGATCTCTCTTCATCATGCTCGACAGTCTGAGTTATTGGGATCCATGTACCAGCGCTGTTGGTCGGGCCTGGTTGAATCAGGTCCTTCAGAGACATGACATTGCTCGGGTTTTAGAGCCTCTCCTCCTCCTCCTGCTTCACCCCAAGACCCACCGAGTATCCATACAGAGGGTACAGGCCCAGCGCCACTTGGCCCAGGCCTTCCCTGAACCACCTGAACAGGAGCCATCAGAACCTATTTACAACAGGGACTCTGGCTTCTCAGACAGTAAGCAGTGCCTATTTATGGTGCTTTTTTTTTTGACACCATTGACTCTTTATGATAAAAATATCTTGAAGCATTTTGCCTGTTTGTGTCAAATATTCTTCCCTGTTTTTCTTTCATTAGACTTTGGTCAGGTCCACGGGGAGAGGGTGACACAAGAGGAGCTCCGAGGCCTGACGATGGGTGACATGGAGCCGTTCTGTCTGACTGTCAATCCGCTGAGTGACAGCTTGTCCCTGCTGAGCCTGAGCAGCGAGAACTTGCAATTAGCTGGTGAATATCAGCCTGCCGACCAGCAGGGGGAGCCGCACAGCTCTGAGTCCAGTGGTTCTCATTCATCTACAGTGGAAAATGGCAGCTTTGAGGAACCAGAGGGTGTCAGCAGCACAGTCAACGGCTCAGACCAACAAGCAGGTTCTTTAGATAACATGTCTGAGGACTCTATAGAGGAGGCTGTGTCCTCTGTTATAAAAGAGCTCATAGACAGGGTTTTGAATTTAATAGAAGAGGGATCTCTTGAAGTGTCACCTCCACCTGAAAACTGGCCCCAGACAGACACAGACAGCACTTCCTCGGATACCTCCACTGGTCTCCGTCTTGACTCTGGCCCTCCTCTCAACTCCAACCACCAGACACTGCCCGAGATGCTGGCTGAAGGGACACTGGAGTTCCTCTCTGTTACTCCGGCCGACATATCTGCAGAGGAGCAGCACAGAGAGGGCATCACTCGTCACAGTTCATCACCTTCCATTGTCACGTTGCCAGACGGCTCCGACCCAGCCACCCCGGACCACAACCTGCGGGTGGAGGACCCTCAGGCCCGTAAACGTAGCCATAGCAGCACCCAGCTCAGCCTTAAAGGGAAGATCATGGAGAGGCTGGCAGACAAATCTCCAGGGGCCAAGCCCAAGACCAAAAAGACCAAGAGGAAAGAGGAAGAGAGGCAGAAAAAGATGGCTAGTCAAGCTGAAAAATTGCGGCCACCCAGTATTTTTTTCGGGGACAGCCTGGATCTAGAGAACTGGTACAGCTGTGGGGAAGGTGACGTGTCAGAGATCGAGAGCGACACTGGCTCACCCAGCGGGGGATCTGGAGGGACTGTTGGGGGTGTCAGTGTCTCAGGCCGGAGATCATCTTCTGCTCCACCTCGTTTTAACATCCACCCCCTCTATCAGCATGTCCTGCTCTACCTCCAGCTGTACGACTCCTCGCGGGCCCTCCACGCCCTGTCATCCATCGCAGCCATGCTAAGAGCCGCACCCTCTGGGTTTGTAAGTGCCATCTCCACCACCAGCATCAACAACACCTACACACCACAGCTCTCTTTACTCCAAAACCTCCTAGCCCGTCACAGGGTCTCCGTCATGGGCAAAGACTTCTACTGCCCCATCCCCCAGGACTCCCACTCTCACTCATTCCGCAGCGCCATGTATCTGGAGATCATCATCTCACTCTGTCTCTACTTCCTCAGAAGCTATTACTCTGCCCACGTGGCAGCAGGCCCTCAGGACTTGGCGGGGAATCGGGCCATGCAGCTGACCAGTGTAGAGGTCTTAACTCTCCTCTTCAGCGAGCTAGCTAAAGTCACCGGTGGCTCGGCCAAGGGCTTTGCTAGTTTCATCAGCGATGTTCTCTCTAAGTGCAAAGTTCAGAAAGTGGTTCTCCACTGCCTGCTGTCGTCCATATTCAGTGCACAGAAGTGGCACGATCAGCGTGTGGCAGGAGTCAATGTGGCCACAGTGGAGGAAGGCCTGTCAGAGGACAGCGTTATCAACCTGTCAGAAGACCAGATAGACAGCTGCAGCGCCGTCCAGTCTCAGCTGCTCAGACTGCTGCAGAGCCTGGTCGTACTAGAGCACAGAGTCCTGGTGCCAGCTGACGAAGGAGGAGAAGGAGGACCTGTGGGCGGAGGTGCAGGAGGTGGAGGAACGGGAGGCGGTGTTGGGGCCGGATTTGAGATCCTGGGTGGGGAAGTGGAGCACGTCAACCCTCAGCAGCCGATGACATCCCTGCAGTACCTCCACGGACAGCCCATCACAGCACAGGGTATGTTCCTGTGTGCGGTGATCAGGGCGCTGCATCAGCACCATGCGTGTAAGATGCATCCACAGTGGATAGGACTCATCACAGCCACCCTGCCATACATGGGGAGGGTGCTGAGGAGGGTGGTGGCATCAGTCACACTACAGCTGTGCAGGAACCTGGATAATCTTCTTCAGCAGTACCGCTATGAGACCGGGATAACTGACACCAGGTATTCACATCTGCATGGATCGTACCAATGAGCTTCACTAACATGACCATTCTACATCTAGCCACACTATACAGGCAGTATAGAGCAATAAAATGTCTTAGCAAAGGTTTGATCACTAGATGGCACTCTTGACCACACGTTGCAATGGCTCTCTTCCACATCATTCATTTTCTGATGTAGCAGTTGTGATGAAAATGTGTGACATTCAGAGTTTTTGTATAGATGTACATACAATTAAAAATATGCTTATTCAATGCATATTTTCCCTCTATCTTTAGACCCCAGTGGATGGCTCTTTGCATCCCTCCTGACCTGATTCTGACAGTGCTGGAGGGGGTGACCGCCATCATCCATTACTGCCTGCTGGATCCCACTTCCCAGTACCACCAGGTGAGGGCGCCATGCCCAAACGGGTTGTTGCAAATTGCTCTTTCCTTTCATTTCATATTTCTATTGATCTGCATAATTGTTGTATAAAAGTACTGATATGTCTGGTTTCATCTTCTGCCTCTCAGTTACAAGTGAGTGTTGACCAAAAGCACCTGGCTGAGGCTCGTTCAGGCATCCTGTCCATCCTGCACACCATCATGTCTTCCGTCACCCTGCTGTGGAGCGTCCTCCACCAGGCAGACAACTCCGACAAGCCAGCTGCTGCCTCCGCTGCTTCGACATCCAACATCAACCTGGGCTCCACTAAGGTACACCGGGCAGCATTTATTCACTTCCATGAGGAAAGGTCACGTAGATCCTGGCAGGTCTAGCAAGATGACTAGTCTTTATCTTGTCATAACTGAATGCATGTCTTGACTGCAGAGCAAGGGAAATGAAAATTGACTACGCCTCTCTCCACCTACAAAAAGATGAAATGTCAATATGATGGATGCATTACCACACCAGTATAATTTCCTATTTCGCTGTATTTTCGAGCCTTGCTCAAGTAGGATTAGTTCAGGATAGTTCACATATTTTTCCAAATAACCTGAAATGCAGCACTTGAGGTCAGGTATAAAACAGGAAACTGTGTTGTGCACAAGTAAAAATCAGTCCCAAAGCAAATCTAAACATGTGGGCAGCCTGGCTCGAACGTTTTACAGAGAAAGTGTTGTAACTCTAATATAAGATTAGTAGTCTCAACAACAAGAACAGAATCTCATTACCGGTACTAAAGGACTTATTTTTTCAGCAATTATAGCGCTGTATTTTTTTTTGCAAGTAGTTATTAGCTGTGTCCAGACAATATTAGTTTGTCTAGAGGTGCGTTGGTAATTTCATTAGAATAAATTGCCTGTACAGAACATCATTTGTAATTAGCGCCTGTGTCCCTGCAGGAGGAACAATTAAAGGCCTAAAACCTGCTTAACCTACTTTTGCAACTGACTCCTATGTTTTGTCAGTTTGAGCATTTCTAATTGGGCAGAGTACACAAAACTTATCAGCGGCTTGACTTTAATGCAGATAATGTCTGACGCTTTGTTTTGTGTCAGTAAAGAAGATAAACGTGGAAGATATCATGTGATACATATCTGAAAAAACATGCCTGATGTTTCTCCTTGTTTCTCACACTCAGACGTGTTTCTCCGAACACAAGTGTACTGTAAGATATGCAGACAGACAGGACATTACTAGTGACAGCATGGAGTGTAACTTGAATTTCATCAGTTAAATAGATATAACTTATCTTCTTGCTCACATCTGTTCTACAGAACCTCCGACAGCAGATCCTGGAGCTGCTGGGTCCAATCTCCATGAACCACGGTGCTCACTTCATGGCAGCGATTGCTTATGTTTGGAACGAGAGGAAACAGGTCAAAACTCCAGTCAGAAATAAGGTGGGTGTTCTAAAAAAAACACAGTACACCCACACTTTTGATGTTTGATGTTTTTAGGTTGTATTGTCTTGATGCCTGCATTCAAAACCAGACACCAGACCGAATCCACTTTCTGGTCAGTGCAGCAAAGTGTATCCATGTTAAAGTAATATGTATATAAAGAGTGAATGTATGTTTGAATGGACTTTTTAAATCATTGTATTTACTCCACATCTTTCAGGTGATTCCTTTAGCCAGTGAAGAGCAGCTGCTGCTGGTTGAGCTGGTTCGTTCGGTGAGCGCCATGCGCACGGAGACGGTCATGCAGACGGTCAAAGAGGTTCTGAAGCAGCCGCCTGCTATTGCAAAGGACAAGGTTGGTGTTTTAATCTTTTCTTCAAGTTCTTATGCACTAAATGCATTATCATTTATTTTTGAGTGCAGTTTCAACAAATACTTTGGCTCTTCTATCTTTTAGTTTTACCTTCTCCATGTTCAGTCATTACAATAGTATTATTTCTTCACCGTTCCCCACAGAAGCACCTCTCTTTGGAGGTCTGCATGCTGCAGTTCTTCTATGCCTATGTCCAGAGGTGAGTCCACTGCTTCCCAACAGCAGTATATGTTTATGCTCTTTATCCATTACTATTTAATGTGAAGGTGTTATTATTACTTTTTATGAAGGCTCCTTTGTACCCTGTTTTTGTCCTAGGATCCCTGTGTCCAGTTTAGTTGACAGCTGGCCGTCCCTGCTGGCCCTGCTGAAGGATGCAGTTCCGTTAGGCCTGCCTGCCCCTGGACAGTTTCTTATACTGGGGTTAGTTTCTCTTCCTTCTCTCCTTTTAATTGTCACACGCTATATGCTCACATCATCTGGCCAACATCTTGTACAATTATACCTAAAATTAGTGGGTTGTTCACAGTTAAATGGTCACAGTGTGAATGTTAATGAATCAGTGTGTAGTCAGAGACTATGCCTTTTTCCACTTTGACATTAACTTGTTTAACATGGCTCTGTCTTTCTCTCTTTAGAGTTCTGAATGAGTTCATTTTGAAGAATCCCAATCTGGAGAGCAAGAAGGATCAACGGGAGCTGCAGGTAATTACTGTACTACCTCGACTCCTATTCAACGCTCGATTGCTTCCATAATATTGTATGATTAAATTATACTATTTCTTATTTCAGTAGCACACCGGCTATCATGTAATTATTTTACATCATCTTAATGACAGGTTTCCCGCTCTACAGTCATATAGGATCACAGACCTGATCGAACATGACTTCTTACTGAAGTAACTGTGTATTACTTGTGTATTCAGGATGTGACCCATAAGGTGGTGGAGGCCATTGGGACAATCGCAGGCTCCTCTCTGGAGCAAACCACGTGGCTGAGGAGAAATCTGGAGGTGAAGGCCTCCCCTCAGATAGTCGTGGATGGAGCCAACCTGGAAGCTGATGTAGAAGGTGTGCTGCTTACACGCTGATGAGCCAATGAAGAGAGTTTACATGAATCACTGCAGGCATCTTGGATACTGACCTTTTTATATCTGTGTTGAGGCAGTCTGTGCATTGTCAAGGGAAAGATTATTTTTGTGTTTGACCCGGAGATTTATGACAATGTCAGGGATTAATGTAATCCAGCTAAATGAAGTGTAAAAAAATAATCTGGATGTGAGACACTGAAACTCCACGTGACATGTACAAACAGAGCACTCAGACGGTGCTGTTCATATGCACTACAATCAGCATGTGAAACATAAATATATCTTGCAGATAGCATGCCTGAGCATGGCTGTATTAATGTTTGCTGCTAATGTTTGCTGTGTGTGTTTTGTAGATTTAATGCTCACAGTGATGGAGGCCTCCAGCTTCACTCCATCAGTGTACAGCGTTCACGCCCTCACACTGTTGGCCGAGGTAAAACACTCACGTCTCTGCGATTCAGCTCAACTCTCCCCGCACATGTGTTGTTCGAGGCCATCAGTCAGTGGCTCGGCCGGTTATTTCCTTCGTTCATCTTGATTATCGGCTCAAGCTGCTCTCACTCACACTTACCAGCGATGTTCAGGCCCTACACAGTACACTAACAAACCCCAACTGAGCTCCTTAGTGTTGATTTACGACCCCCTCCCCACCTGTACTCAATTATTATAAGTGAACCAATAAATCAATGTGTTGGACATGTGGGGTGCTGTGAGTGAGCTGAGCTGGACAATTGAAATCTCTGGCCACCTTCGTCCATCCGGGCCCAACGTGGAGCTAAATATTTAGATTCTGACTGTGCTTCACTGCTGTTTGCAGCTTATAGACTCACGGGTTTATTGATGGTAATAAATCAGCATAATGCTGCAGTGCAGTTAGTCATACAGTTGGTTGGTGCAGTTGTATACTGCTTGTATATAATTTTCCAGCCAAGGAGTCAAAGTAGCTCAATATTTAAAGATGAGCGCTTGCTTTCTACTGTTCTTTGGAAGAACATCACTCAGCGTTTCTCCTGAAAGCTTGTGGTGAATGATGATGATGATGATGATGATGATGATGAATGCTGAATATATTTGTCAGGTGCTGGCTCATCTGTTGGACATGGTGTTCTACAGTGACGAGAAGGAGAGGGTGATCCCACTGCTGGTTAATATCATGCACTACGTAGTGCCCTACCTCCGCAACCACAGGTGGGCATGAGCTTCTAACTACTTTGTTGTCACCCACATTTGTTTTACATGAAGGTGAAATACATGAAATGAAAGTAATATTTTCATGTTAGGAAGGAGCTGATCATGTGCATGTTTTATACGTTTCTGTTTCTCCTGGCAGTGCTCACAACGCCCCCAGCTACCGGGCCTGCATCCAACTGCTGAGCAGCCTCAGCGGGTACCAGTACACGCGTCGCGCCTGGAAGAAGGAGGCCTTCGACCTCTTCATGGACCACACCTTCTTCCAGATGGATTCCTCCTGCGTCAGCCAGTGAGTAGGAGAAGAAAACTTGACAGTGTGTGGGTGACTTTTACAGATGATGTTAACATGCAGCCCGAGTGAGAGAGGAAACAAACGCATGAACTTGAGATGTCTAGCAGAATATCTTTGGATTGGCACATGTTACTGCCACGTGTGAATTTGTCCCAATATTTCTGGATTATTCATCTAACAGCAGCATCATATTCCTTATTTTTCAGCTGGAGAGCCATCATTGACCACCTGATGACTCATGACAAGACCACATTCAGAGACCTCATGAGTAAGCTTTACAGTTCTTATTATTTCTAAATAAGGGTAGGTATTTACCACATCATCTGTTTCTCTCTGACATTTGCAGTACATTACAGTGTTTTGCCCTTCATGTTTCATCTCAGGCAGAATTAAATCTGCATCCCTGTAAAGTATCTTGATCAAAACAAGCACTTACTGTGCATTTCCACTCCAATTAAATCTGAAGCAGCAAGAAATATGCTAATGTGACAGTTAAAGTCAAGTCAGTTGTATTTATAGAGCCCAGTATCACAAATCACAAATTTGCCTTGAGTGGTTTGACAGTTTGTACAGCCTATGACACCCTCTGTCCTTAGAGAATGTATTTGGATACACCAAAAAAAAAAGTTAACAGGTTAAAGAGTGACAGAGAGACTAATAATGACTGTGTGTGTTTCCCTTCAGCCCGGGTGGCTGTAGCCCAGAGCAGCTCTCTCAGTCTGTTCACCAACAGAGACGCTGAGCTGGAGCAGAGAGCCATGCTGCTCAAACGCCTCGCTTTCACCATCTACAGCAGTGAAGTGGACCAGTACCAGAAATACCTGCCAGACATACAAGGTACACACACCAGTATTGTGTACGCTGCAGCTGCAGCTGTCATGGTTAACAGTACAGGGATCTACATCAAGGTCACCTTGGCAGCTGAGCTGACCTTAGAACAGCCGCCTAAGGTTTATTAACCTTCATGCTTGCTGTTTGTTTGTGTGTTCAGAGCGTCTGGTGGAGAGCCTGCGTCTGCCTCAGGTGCCCATCCTCCATGCTCAGGTGTTCCTGTTCTTCAGAGTGCTGCTGCTGCGCATGTCCCCTCAACACCTCACCTCACTGTGGCCCACCATGATCACTGAACTGGTGAGATCCAGACCTCGCTGATTACAGTGTCCTTTCTTTGTCTTTTGCTCACTTTCCTTCAGTCTCCTACACTTATACTCACAGTCACACTGTACATCTGTTTCCCTGCAGGTCCAGGTGTTTCTCCTGATGGAGCAGGAGCTAACAGCAGATGAAGACATATCAAGGTACATTATCTGCTCATCACAGAACTGGATTGCAGTAGTAGATATACATACGTGGTGATTGATCCTCTCCTGTCCATCTCTAGGACATCAGGGCCGTCTGTGGCTGGCTTGGAGACCACTTATTCTGGTGGGAACGGCTTCTCCACCTCCTACAACAGTCAGCGCTGGCTCAACCTCTATCTGTCTGCCTGCAAGCTCCTGGACCTGGCCCTGGCCCTGCCTCCTGAGAGCCTGCCTCAGTTTCAGATGTCAGTACAGACATGACTGTTACACTAGCTCTGCACATGATTTGGTTGGGTTAGGGAATCAGTAAGGCAGTGTTTCGATTGCATGAATACAGCAGGGATGATTTGCGATGACCCTTTTAAATGGATAAATTGTCAGAATGTGGAGTGCATATGAATAAGATATGTGGTTATCACTCCTTTTCGAAGCTCTGGTGACTTGTTAAATAGATAAAAATTGTGTTATTTCTGCCTCATTACAGGTACCGCTGGGCCTTCATCCCAGAAGCTTCGGACGATTCAGGACTGGAAGTGAGACGTCAGGGGACTCACCAGAGAGAGTTTAAACCGTACGTGGTCCGACTGGCCAAACTGCTGAGGAAACGAGCCAAGGTATCTCACCCTCCCTCTGTCCACTCAAATGTTATTAAAAGATGGAGACAAATGACTGGCTCTTACACAGAGTATCTTGAGGGAGGCGCCCATTAATGAACGCTTCTGTAGCTCATTTCATTCACGCTGTATTGTCCCCCCACATGTGGATTTTTCTCAGAGTAATTAACTCTCTCCCCCTCCCGTAGAAAAACCCAGAGGAGGACTGCTCCACCCGGACCCTGTCCTGGGAGCCAGGTCACCTGATGCTGACCCTGTACGTGATCCGCAGCATGGAGCAGCTGCTGCCCTTCTTCAACCTGCTCAGCCAGGTGTTCAACAGCAAGGCCAGCAGCCGCTCAGGCCCCGCCTACAGCCACAACCCCGCAGACACCTCCTTCCCCAGCCACAAGGAGGGCCACAAACTGGAGAGCCAGAAGGTCTTCTGGAGCCGAGCTCGACAGAACATCGAGGAGATGGTGGAGAAAGACTTTCTCGAGGGTCTTATCAAGACGTGAGAACACAGCAAGGGGAGGGAGGGGGACTAACACAACTGATCAACACTAGTGAAAAACCTCAACTTGTACATTAAAGAACAAGGGAACACAAAAGGGGGGGAGATAGTTTGTACATTTTTTTGTATTTATAATGATTATTTTACTTTTCAAAGGCTATTGTATTTAATTTTAATTATTTGTATATATGGAGCAGCTTTGATGACTTTTAACATTTCATGTGAGTCCTTTTGGACAAAGTGAAGATGCTGTGCCATTCCATATCGATGTGACTTAATAAAGATTTCTAATGGGAGGGTTACCTGTGCTCTATCACTGTCCTCATGACATTTGAAACACGTTTACACCTTTATGACCTGAGCTAAACCAAGCTCCAGACCTCTAATTCGTGCCTCCCTACATCTCTGATTTCTGCAGAAAGTGAAAAGAAGTGAAGCAAAACAGCAGTTCTGTCTGACAATCGCAGACTTTAATGATTCTCACTGATGAAACGTAAACTTCGCACTATTTATAAATGTGAAGGTGTGACTGCAGCTTGTGTTTTTGTTTTGTTGAACTTTATGGCCTCATATCGATTATTTTGTCCTCACATTTACATCAGTGAGGGCAGGCTAAATAACAGGAACGCCTCTCGGTATAATGAAAAACTGTTCAACAGCGACACAAGCTGCAGCCTCCAAAATAATCAGACCGTTGAATCAGCACCTCTCTGATTTTTTTAAAAAACATTTTAACCTTGAAGGTAGAATTTATTGCACTGATCTGTCGTATTCTCTGCTTTAGTTTCAACTATTTGTGCCTAATAAAATGGCAACAAATATCACTCACGGGACATTTTTCTGCAGGATTTTACATTTCACACATACATTTTGTTAATCATACTATTGAACATTTTGATTTGTGACTTGTAATGGAGTATTTTTACTCTGTGGTAAGGATGTTTTTGTGCAGATGAGTTTCCTCTCTGCATTGTAAAGGAGAGCAGTTCAGCACCATGGACAGAGCCCCGTCCTCTCTGGTTGGAGAACATGGTTGTAGCTGAGGCTGCACGCTTCATATGACCTTCATAGCACGGCTGTGGAGTAGCGTCATTAACCCTTCGTGTCTTCACCCATCTATAACCTCTCGTCTCCTCCCGGTTCTCGCGATAAAAGAGGCGTCAGCAGCAAGGGTTGGTAACGTCTGCGTCACCTGACTCGGAGGAGGGGGGCGGGGCGTGGTGACAAATAACAATAAATTAATAATTAAGTAAAGAAGAGGATGTAAATCCGCTGAGAACGCCGACATCCGTCCATCCACCCGGGTTGAAGCGCGCATCGCCGGGGCTTGCAGGCTGACGGTGGGCCGCAGCAGAGAGCAGAGAAGAGGAGTGGCGCACTGGATGGTTGGTGGGGGGATGATGCTGATGATGATCATGACGGCCTGATGTTCCCCTGCACGCCCCGCTGATACACAGGGATACACTGTCGGACTGCTGCTGCTGCTGGTGGTTGTAGTGGTGAGGATTATCCAGGAGGCTGGAGGAAGGAAGACAGGGAGGGGGGGAGGCAGCGACGAGCATCATCCGGAGAGGATACGTTTTGTCAGGGATGCTGGCCGACAAATCCTGAAGAGTGATCGAGAAATAAAAAGGAAAATCCTCTAAAAGAAAAGCTGGAGCAGCTCATTCATCCTCCAGACTCTCATTTCGATCGGATCCTGCTCTTCAGGAGAGAAAGTCAGCTCATGATTGCTCCAGAAACGCGTGCAGATCCGACAGAACTGACTGGGAATCAGCCACTTCCAGCATCATCCAACTCCACTGCAATTTTATAGAAACTATCTCCTCTTTCTTTCCTGCTGGTGTGTTTCTGTGCTGCTTTCACGGTCAGCTGGGATTACTGGTTCATTTCGGTGTGTGTGTGTGTGTGCGTGTGTGTGTGTATGTGTATGTGTGTGTGTGTGGTCGGGGGTTAAGGACCATATTGGACGCTTGATAGTCGAGGTAGAGCTCCACACACACAGAGAGAGAAGATGTCGGGTCAGACGCTGACGGACCGCATCGCCGCGGCGCAGTACAGCCTGACGGGATCCGAGGTGTCCCGAGCTGTGTGTAAAGCCACCACACATGAACAGACACCTCCAAAGAAAAAGCACATGGAATGTGAGTAATCTATCTATCTATCTATCTATCTATCTATCTATCTATCTATCTATCTATCTATCTATCTATCTATCTATCTATCTATCTATATGCTCAATGTGTCCTTTCGACCCTCCATCCACCCTCCTCATGCACAAGTAGGCCACAGCACCAAAGCCATGATGGTTGCCCCCCCCCCATCCATTCCTCCAGTGTGTGTTAATGCGCTTGCTGGAGGAAGTCACACTATGTCCTCACATGTATATGCACACACACTCACATACACACATCATGCTTGAGGCATCTACTACTTTAATTTAGACTTTGATTGAACAAACCAAAACCTATTACCTAATTACAGCAGGGCTTCTTCCTCCCCATCGTGCCGGGCAGACGAGCATCTGTACAACCAGAGGGCAGCCACATAGTCTTAAACCTTAGTGACTGGAGGCTGTCTCCCCCCATGATGCTCCAGTGCTGGTGAATGTATAATTGAAAAAATAACACACACACACACACACTCATAGGCCTTTGCCTGGCTCTTGTGCCATTTGCTAGCATAAAAAGGTGTGTGTCACTGCCAGCTTGCGGTATATCACTGATTTCTTTCTCTTGGTGTTGATTTGTTGGCATGTAGTACAAACAAGGCAGGAAAAAGATGGAGTTTACGTGCCAATTCAATTTTTAAAAGCTGCAAAATAAATGTGGAGAAGGCCCATAAAGTATTTTGGAAAGGCCTTAATGGAAACCCTAGATATGCAGCGTGCAGCACCAGAGGGCATTTATATACTGATTGATGCTGTGTCGTTACACTGTGAACATCCATACATAAAGTTGACTCGGATGTGAAAGATTGATGCACAAACACGCAAATTATGACAGCGGACAGAAGGGAAGTGATGTTTCGGAAGATGAACGGCACGAGAGGCCTGGATGCAGCGTCTCATCAAATCTATCTGGAGTTCAGACGTTCTAGTTCTCTTTTGTGCGTGTCCCTGTATATTTTAGTTATGTTCGAGGGTTTACATAGAGCCAGTACACTCAATAAGACCCCACTTATCACTTCATTTGATATTGATTTATATCGTGTAGGATATACTGTATGTCCCTCAAGGACATGTGGAAATCAATCTGTGAAAATCAGGCCACAGGAGGCTAATGAGTAGCCGTCAACCAAGTGTAACCGCCGGTGCTGTCACACAGATCTTCTTGGCATGATCTCTGTTTAATTGAACAGCCATGTGCAGTACAAATACATAGAATAGGACAAAAGGAGCTAAAATATTCAACACAGAACATAAACTCATATACAATAAAACAGGTAAACCAGACAGAGACCATAGAAGAAGAAATGAAGGTGGAGAAACTTGAACCTAACCTAAGTTTGGAGGCCTCCATAGTTAGATAATTATATTCGACAGATTTTGTGTTACCGGTTACTGCGCAGGTGACTCAGTTACACCAGAATTACACCATGATATAGGAGCCATCTTAGAGTCATACCTTCATCACTTCTTCAGTTTAAAATATAAAGAAATGGCAACAAGTTCAAGTTGGCAAACTCAAACGCAGTGGGAGAAACCAATCCGCCCGTCTGTACGTGTCCAGACTTAAAAAAAATCAGACTGAATGATGCAGTGAGTTAAATCACGGCACAACAAAGTGGAAAGTTCGCCCACTTGCCAAACTTTGTATCAGCACTTTGTTGTTGTGGTGAGTGCAGAGGAAGCTCTGCCGTCCACATATTGCTTTTTCTTTTTTTTTTTACTCACCCACAAAGAAAGGAAAAAATCATTTTACTTCTTATTCTCATTAGTAATGATGCATCCACTGCAACAATGAGTCATGTTAACGATGTATTGATCTTTTACTTGTTGCCTTAGTACTGTAATCTAATGGACACCTTTCACACTTTGTGTTGCACTTACCAGCTTACACTTACAGTTGCAGTTACCTGTTTACCAGAAAGAAACATAAACTATTCAATTCATGAGTGGAAATACACACTCTTGCTCACTCATTGGGATGTCATGATCCAATCTCGAAGGTCAGTATTGGGCTGATCAAAGCATTTTTAAGTGATTGGTAAGGGCTATATTGAGCAAGAACCTAAACCTGATCCTTTGTTTGAATAGGAACAGCCAGCAGCCATGAAACAGGCTGTAATGCACCCGTCAAAGTACATCCTTTAAACACTTTGTTCATGTCAGGTTCAGCTTGTGTCTGACAACATCATGAAAGGATCCCTACAGAGATACATCTTTTTGTTTAATCAGAAACTGTCATATCTGTTCAAACACCACCAGACTCCACTGACATGACACGTAATTTTACCTCACAGCGGCTTGTTGTTATTATATTGCACTGTTTTAATCTCTTCTCATTTCCTTACTTTGAGGAGTTTTACACTGACAGCCTCACTTGGTCTGGTATGACCAGTAGCTTGTCATGGCTAATTCACACAGTTTGTTGACCAGTTGTTGACTTTTTTGTTCAGTTATTGTTATGTTACATTTAAGCCAATGTCAAAAATAAACATGAAGATGTCTTTAAAGCAACTTCCTCAAGATAATCTTGGGAAATGAAGGCAAATTCAACGTCATATTAATGTGGCATTGTCACTTGTGGCCACAGTGGCAGCTGTTCAGCGAAAGTTATTGCTGTTTTGCTTTAAAGCTAAAGTAAAACTACTGATTTTACCTCTTTATTATCTTTTAAACTGAATTACTACACCATGCAGCACAGTATAGTACAATAAAGAATAGCATTTTTTTGGACATATTTTAGTTTTTGTGCCAAAACTGACAAGATGTCAGTTTAGCTAAGCCAAAATCTGAAAATCCTTCAGTACAAGCGGAGTACAAGTCTGTGTGGTTAGTTTAATGAACTGCTTCGTAAGTATAGGGCTTGCAGAAATATGAGAAAAGGTGAATTAACATCTCATTGGAGGAGCTGCTTCAGGGATATTGTCTGACTTTATATCGAGTTTCATCCACAGCTGACATTTACCTTATGTGCCGCTCGGGGCAACTGAAAAACTTCCAGTTCTTGTTTTTTTTTTTTCTGTGAACACAAGCAAAAATATTAAATATATATAAACCTACATCATCAGTGAAACCTGTTGCCTTAGAACAATGTCAGAATGTTCCACAGTCACTTGACATCTATCATCTGCAACAAAAGACCTATTTAAGAAGGCATTAGTGTTTTATTTTGAAATTTCTTGTTTTTCATTATCCATATCGATACAGCTGCAGTATTTTCCTTAATTTGACCAATCCACTGACATCATCAGTCACCCTTATACTTAGCCTCTTATTCCACTTCAAAGATCGTCCCTTCATGCTGATGTGGTCTGTCATGAATATGGGTCATTTCTGCTGTTTGCACGTATATCAACCACACAGTCACATGGATTTAGTATCTTTGGCTCCTCTCGCCCAGTGTCAACTGAGATTTACTCCAGCTCCCTGCAACCCTGCAAAAGATTAGTCCATATGGAAAATTAATCAATGGCTTCTGGACATCATCATTGAAGTAATTTACATATTTTAATTATATTAAGATGCTGGAAAGATATAATTGATTGTCCTCTTGAACATTATATTCTCATTTTATTCTGTGTTTTCTGAGAGCTGCTCCTTACGTTCAGGATGAAATGTGACAGTAGCAGATCGATTAAGATGCTGAAGATACATCTTATCTTACTTTTTTGTCACTCCAACTCCAAGTGAGCTCCACGGATCGGTTGAGACGTCCATTAAACATCGTAGTAGGCGATATGATCGGCTTTACAACCGTTGTGTGGCACCAACTGCAACATTTCCAAACATTCCAACAATTAGGGGATTCATTTCTTTGGTTATCTTAGTCTTAAATCAAAGCAGGTCTCCACAGATATGTGTCCGTGGTCTAAAAATAATCTCTGATGGATTGTTCCACTGACAGCCCAATGTATTTGGTTTGTTGCTCAGCTGATCCACTTCTAGGGACACCCAGAGAGCAGTAGAGCAGAGCATAAGCTCCTCATGCTCTGACCCCAAAGCTCCAGACTGAGAAAAACACAAATCAGAGAACTTTCAGACAGAGTTAGGTCGTCCAGCCTCTTCAATCACACCATAAAGAGATAATACTTGATGCAGGTGGGAACAAACGTTCTTTAAACTCTTAGTCAGGTTTTATACCCTAAAACTGACTGTAAAGCAGTGAGAGGATGTTTCCTCAAGGTTCAAGCTAGTGGACTGTGACCAAACGGTTTGTCTTCAGCCCACAAAGTGCTGACTCTGTGGACAAGAAAGGCTTAAAGAAAAAAAAGTAATCCCAGTAATAGCACAATAGTAGATATGTGTGCTTTGAAGTCTGGCATGACACATTTCCCATTTATTTTAAGAGGCTGACAGATAACCACGATACAGATCAGAAGTCCTCTAAACTCAGGCAGCAGCACAGATTGCCTGACACCCCACATGGCCTGAGTGTGTCTCACAGAACACACTGGCTGCATGTGTACACATAAATACAGAGTGTATGTAAGCCACATGCTGTTGGCAACATCCCAGAAATAAAAGGACTGAGTGAGGATCCAATTGAGTCTTTTTTTGGAGAGGAGCAGGGTGGTGCAGAGGAGGAGGAGGAGGTGCAGCTGTGAGTCAGCTGCCTGAATAGGCTGAAGTTTTTAAGGCATTAGGATAATTACTGTGAACAAAGAAGACCACTGCTCACAAGATTGGCAGTCTGAAAGCTTAATCTGTGTAGTAACAATAGTACCCACTTCCTGTTTTGCTCCATCAAGTAAAAGCATTTGTGCTACGAATGAAAGAAAACGAGTTTTAGTAGTGCTATGAAGCATTTTTTTAAATGTAATTTAAAGCAACATTGCATAGAATTTGGTATTTTTTATTTTTTAGTATTTAGCGTCTCCTCGCTTGGTCACTTTCTCCTTTTCTCTTCTTAGCCTCCTCCGGCAACGTCCCCTTCGGCTTTTCCCCTCTGACGTTATGCACCCAGGCTGCTGAGCCTGGGTTACCCTCCCAGCTCCTGTTCTGGCACAACACTGGCTCTGCTCCCCATCAGCATTCCCCTGTGTCCTGGGCCTGAAACCTTCTCTTTTTTAGTGGTCCAAAACAGCTCTGGTACAAACACTAACATACCCCCTGTGCTCTGAGCTCACAGCTAACATTGGCTAGCAACAGCCACAGTGGCAGCAGTTTACTTTACTGTCCATCATGAAACTCTAACAGAGAATTGATGTGGAACAGCTGGAGGACATCAGAGGGAAAACCAAAAGACATTTTCTCCATAAAATATGATTCAGTTTCATGAAAATAAGTGAAATAGTTGGTGGTGTGACTTGCAGAAACAGGCGTACAGGCGCAGAGTGAGAATTACGGACACTGTTCACCTGATTACACGTCAATGTAGCATTAAAATGATTTAAAACTGTTATTTTATGGTAAAAAAAAAAGTTACACAATGTTGCTTCAAACCATGCAAGTTTAAAATGTGTGAAAACTCCACAGTGCACCTTTACTACAGCAACTTCCAGCTGGTGCAGACTGCCAGTCTTCATAGCAAGTTTTAAATTCAGCAGTACTTGCACTACTACTGTCATTTTTTTTGTGACAAATGATGCTCTAACAGATTTATTCATGTTTGGAAGAATGACATGCCCCCCTTTTTAAATTTGGGTTATTCCGGAAAAACACTAACTGGAGCTTTTGAATTGTTTTGCTGCAGTAGTGCGACCATCTGGCAGGCTGGCAGGCTCACGACTCAGGGGTTCAAGATGGAGCAAGGAACGACACACACAGGCCATGTTCGCTGACTGATTTAGTGATGCCACCATCTTTTACACTAGCCTACTTAGCCTGCTTACCTACCACACACTCCATCAGGGTTGTGTTTTTCGGATACTGCACTGATTCTGTCTATGCGGATTGGTTGGACTGGATTACACAACATCTGGCAAATACTTGAATTAAATTGTCAGTTTAATGCCTGGTACACACTTTTTCCTCTTCCTTCTGCCGCTGCTGCAGGACAGAAGGTCCGTGCTGCTTGATTTTTAAGCTAAAGCAGCAGCTGCCAAATGATTACTTCCGTCAAAGGACCCATTTCGTCATTACTTCCAGCACAAAGCAACTGAATGTGCGACACGCGTGGGCTTACAAATAATATTTGAAGGCAGCGTTTTTCTGATTGGTCGGGTTAACAACTGAGTTGCTTCTCAGTGTGAATCCAAGGACCCTGAGCATGGATCAGAGGACATGCAGGGTATCAGCAGCCCAGAGGGAGACAGCTAGAGAACTAGTGTAACAGGGTTTGAATGTCTGCCAAATGAAGATGGCTCTGTTTCCAAAGACAGGCCCCACCACTCCTGCTGCTCCTAATAGCCTCCATCTTTATCTACTGCTACTCATGATGCCCTAACCTCTTAATACTCGCACTGTTAAGAGAGTTGGGGCAGGTTTATGGCTTGAAGGTTATGTTTTGGAAAATGTATGCCATAATTTTCCCTCTCGCACCATCGCTTCTCTTTACTCTTTACATCCACACAGCGTATGGACAGTGTTTATCATAATGACCTTGTTTCTCATTAGGTGTCACGACCGAGATTCTGTCTGTGTTTGCTGCAATAATTATCACCAGCTCAACTGCCGCTCTAAATCTAGTCACTCCAATTAACAGGTTTTTTAACACAGTGATGCGATTATGCTCTGCTCCGAGCAAATGCAGGATACATGACCTGCTGTGTGTGTGTGTGTTTGCGTGTGTATGTTTGGGGAGAGGGCAGGAGGGTGAGCCGTGAGAAACATAAACAGTGTGCTGAGTTCCCTTTGGCTGCTAAGGTGCTGTTACCACAACATGAGTCACCGTCAATGTGTTACCACAATTCAGAGGCAGACTGTCTCGCTGTAGTAGGGGTAGGGGAGGACAGGATGAGGGGTGGGGGCTCTCATGATGCTTGGTAAAGTCTCATGTGTGTTTAGTGTACACGTTAGCACACACCCGCACAGGTTGAACCTTAATTACATTGAAATTAGGAAAGCAAATCCATTAAAAGGAAAAATGTACTTGACAATTATATAGCTCTGCATCATATTCACACATTTTTAATGAGGTTAAAGGTATAGGTTTTTGGACTTGTTAGTTTTCTTGCTGAGAGTTAGATGAGAAGATTGATACCACACTCATGTCTGTATCCTGAATAAGAAGTTGGAGCCAGCAGGTGATCAGCCTAGCTTAGCATAAAGACTGGAAACAGCTAGCGTGGCTCCATCCACAGGTAAAAAATATGGCTACCAGCACGTCTAAAGCTCAGTCTGTTAAAGGTAGGATAAGGTAAGATTCTGGAGAAATCCAATACAATCACAAGTACCATGATAGAGTGCGAACAACAACACAACTACTAATGTTAGCTGCTAGCTTTAAACTGTCACTAAAGAGCGGACAAGACAACTCTCCTAGCTAATATCACAACAGCCTCATATCTAGCAAACTACAGAGTGAGCTCAATCTTCGTTAATGTTACCTGACACACAAATCGTGTCTGGAAATGTTGGAATAGCAAATTACTATTGTGATACTTCAGTATAACAAGTGTCATTTCAGCACACACCTTTAAGTATGAAGGTGCAACCAGGAGGCAATTAACTTAGCTTAGCATAAAGACTAAAGTATGGGGAAGCTCGGCTGGTTCTGAAAAACTGCAACTTGTTGCTTATACAAACAACTGTGTGTGTCAAAATGTGACAAAATGTGTTAATTAATGAGCTTCACATTTTCTGCTATAGGAAGATTATTTTAGACCCAAGTTAGCTGTACCCACTGGCTCCAGTCTTTACATCAAGCTAAACTGATTAGCTGCTGGTGATAGCGTGCTGCATTTAACAGACAGCTATGAGTATTATCAATCTTCTCATCTAACTTTGGCAAGAAATTGAATAAGCATAATTCCCTAAAGTCAAATTATTCATTTAATTCTGGAAACAGTAACACAGATGAATAGTAATCATCTGCTCTATAGTTGCAGTACAGTAGCTGTTCCCATTGAAGCTATCAGCTATCAAAGAAACCACTTCACTACAGCAGTCTTGAAATATTAAGATTCTTAGCATATCTTTTATCATCAGTTTGCTTTGAGATTATGTTTTTTGCCTCAGGTATTAACCAGCGAGATGTGCACATAGGATTTAATGTCTCCTGGCAACAGTAGCTGAAGGTTGACGTATCCATATGCGTTCAGTCTGGAAATACAGTGTCAGAAAAGCTTCAGCAGGATTTAGACAGCCTGTCTTCGCTCCTAGCACGAACAAAATATTAAAGTTAAAATACAGTTTTCACAGTCTAGCAGCAGAGGAGTGGTAACGCCTGAAAAATGTCAATAAAAGAAAAATAACATTTTTTTAAGCACCTCCACTTGCTGACCCAACGCTGTCAGTGTGAATATCACTGAAACTGCTGCTAGTTATTTTTTCATGCGGCTTCACTTACAATGTGACTAGATTCTACTGTTTAACAGACACCAGTGGGACAACCATGTCTCCTCAGCTCTTTGGTTAAAACACTTACATTCACTACATTTAGAGCTACAAGTCTGAATTACGACATCAATGAGAAACTGTGTGTCTGCTGTAGCACTCAGGTTTTGCTATTATATAAAATAAAATCACAAAATCTTACCTATTTATCAGCAACTGCTCTGGAAAGTGAGCATGTAGTGCAGTGTGAATCTATATAAAGGATGCTTGTATGTCTGAGAGGAGAGATGTTCACAAACATCTCCCAGCCTTTCTGTTCCTCTAATTGGTCCTCCT
The DNA here is from genome assembly GCA_946959425.1 of Argyrosomus regius. Lineage (NCBI taxonomy): Eukaryota > Metazoa > Chordata > Actinopteri > Sciaenidae > Argyrosomus > Argyrosomus regius. The sequence goes on along the minus strand of OX336884.1, from coordinate 7,331,347 downwards.
TCTCCCACTCTGTCTTTTCACCACTACTCCCACTGTTTCTCTTGCTTCCTTACTACCACATAATGACTCTGTGCTGTGCTCGTCTAATGGCGAGCTGCAGTGAGCAGAGGAATGTGAAAAGAGGTTGCTGAGAGTGCCCAGTATGTACTGCAGTGCTGATATCACAGTGGGTATCCTTACAAGCCCCAGAATGCCTCTCTAATGTCAAACACAGTGTGGGAGGTTGACTGTCGTACCAACAGATTAATGAGCTGGGACCAGGATCCCCCATGCAGCTGCAGCTATCACACCATTATCTACTTTAAATCTGAGCAGCCATTTCAGATTGATTTTCTTCTCCTTTCGTAATGCCTCCCACCTCTTCCCATGACTCTCAGTCCTTTTTCTGATATCCTTTGAGGTCTCAATGCCCTTGAGCCTCCTAGTCTGAGGGTAAAACATAAATATTACAGTATAGAGTACTTGTATGGGCAGAATGTGCATGTGGAAGCTCGCTTTATGAGAACAGAGTTCAGGTAAACAGTCCTTTGTATGCAGGTAAGCATCAGCAGACTTTCCAGCAGCTCAGACATTAAAGGGCCATGTCCATACCCAGGCAGCATATCAATAATGCAGGCTGGCTTGGGTTTCCTCCTGTTTTATAACTCTGTCCGACTGCTGAGTTTTGCCTCAGGACTCAACTTTGTCACAAAAACTCTGCCCCCACCGACTGAATCATCAAATACGAGGGACCCTGTGGGAAGATAGTTTTACAAAGTTTGGAATAGTTTTTAAAGCTATGCAACAGCCTCTGTGAGAAGAACAGGTCAGCGTCTTGGACCAGGAGTGCCCAAACCCTTTCCCTTACTTGGTCTCATCTGAGGCTCAGACAGATGACTCTGGATTTTATTTCAAGACTGTTCAAGACCACAACTGTTATATCATTATATCTCAGATATCACTACATATTGCCTGTGCACTGTCTAATTTATTTGTTAACATCATTCACACAGAGAAAGTGAATTTGGGAGAACTGTAAAATGCAAATTGTGTGATCCTGTTAGATTTTATTATTAAGATGCAAAATGGTACTGGGATCACAAGTTCCCTTAATTTACTGACGTGCCCAGATTAAGACAAATAGTTTATTATAAGGGAACTTACATATTTAGCAACATTTTTAACAACATAACAGCAATTAAATTAAACAGCGATTAAAAAACATCACTAGAAATCTCTGGCAGACCAAATTGAATCTCTTGGAGGGCCATTTTTGGCCCATGGGCCCCACTTTTGGCAGCTATGCCTTAGACCAAAGTAACATAACTAACTAAACTCAGATATACTGCATGTGATAGCTACTGACTTGGTGCTAAAAGACTGTGGCTAAAGCTGCATCATCCTCAACAGCTGATGATCCACGTTAAAGACGTGGATATACAGCATTGGACTGTGTCTTACCTCATATACATGTTCTTATTTTCAAATTTTTTTTTTTCATATTTTCAGATGTTCTTGTTTTTAACATTACGGAAGAGAAAGGGTAACCCTCGAGGGTAACATGAGCTGGATCAGTTGCGAGCGTGTAAGAGCCGGGCAGAGCTGCTAACGTTACCCTTTAAACTCTATTAGCATGGCACACTCACAGTGTGGAAACACTACACAGTGGATGTGTTAGTCGTAAACAGAACATGTAACCTCTTAACCCCACAAACTAATGTAGTTAGTTATCGACGTACTTCTTGGCTTTAAAGTAACGCACAGTTACTACTATAGGTAGAGAGCTAGTTAGATGGTAATGTTTGCATTTTATATCAGAGAGGATGAATTCACTGTCCAATCTCTTTGTATCAGACTCAGTAATCCAAAGACAAACTTGCTCTGCTGCTGATCTACGATCGGACAATCATTGTTTTGGGGACGTATTTAGCGAACATGTAGTTGGTCATGTCGGTTTTCATGCAGCTTTATTGTTCTGCATCCAACAAGTCCAAGAAGCCTGCAGGTGCTCTAACAAACCTGAGCTACAGACACTGCCCACAGTGATAATGTGATAGTGGTAGTCAGTGGTGTCTGTTGTCAAGGAGAGGAATTGCTGCAGACTCCCACTTGTTGATGTGCAGCACAGTGTGCACCTGACAGTGCTGCTTTAGGAAATTCTTTCAATAGATTTTGTCCTTTCCAGTAGGTTCTCTGGAGTTTATTCCAATAATACCGTCAGATCTTACATGCTGCAGAGCTTGGTTCAGATGTTTTGTTGATTTCTGTTGGGCAGAGCTGGCCCAAATCAGATTTGGATGTTAAGCAAACGCACAGCTCTAATTTCCCTTTTAATGGGGTTGAGTTAAATAGAGGGGACGTGACCTTTTCTGTGCACCAATGCAATTCTCAGAAACATATGGCCAAATTTAACACTGAAAATATGCAGTGCATTCATTAGTAGGGCCTAGGTCATTTTAGTAGATCTGTGTTAACTAATTCTTTCCCCGATTTCTTTCATTGTTACTTTCACACCTCCCACCCTCTGTTCCTGTGCTTCTTCAGCCCTGCACAGACCCACTGTAGCACAAATATACAGATTTTTCTCTGTCAGAAAAAGGAGCCCCAGAATTCAGGAAAAAAATGGTCTTAGCTGCATTATTTGGTTCAACATCCAGGGTGGATATCTGTCTATGTCTCCTGCCTCAGAGGAGTAATACATGAGCCACAAGTTTTTCTATTCAAACAGTGAAGCTACAAAGCCTCACGGGAGACAAACAGCTTATAAGGGACGAAGGGGAGCTAGGGAGGACAAAGTGGACAGACGCAGGAAGAGATGTTAGACTGGTGATACTGAGGAAGAAGATATATTGGCTGTAATTTGGATATGTTGTTGTTGTTTGTCTGAAAGCATCAGTAGTTATCAGACATTGGAGCTGTGGGCATGCAGGAGGAGAGTAATTAGAGAAAGACTGATTGGTCAACACAGCTGGCAAAAGCAGATTTGTTCACTGGGAAAACAGATTTATCGAATATCTGTTTGGGTGCTTTGTTGAAAGATGAGTGCAGAGGCAAGGTTTACCTGCAGGCCAGTGAGCAAAAGTCTTGCTATTCAGTCACCGAATTATAGAACATCACAGTAAATCAACCTGTAGAGGGCTCATGAGTGTTTATATTTTGTGTTTTAAAGGACCAGTGTGCAGGATTTAGTGCTGTATAGCTATAAAGCAACCAACTGAATATCACTCGCCTCACAGAGCCCTTCCAAGCATGTTGGAGAAACCACAATGGTTGTGAAACTCATAAAGAAGGCAAAAGGCCTCAAAACCGGTGTTTAGTTTGTACATTTTAGGCTATTACATGTCAGTTCAATATGGCGGACTGGAATAGGACCAGCTCCCTCTGTAGGTAAAAAGGCCTCATTGTAGGGTAACAAAAACATCACAATTCTTATTTCAGGTGATTATACACTAATGAAATCATAATCAATGTAATATATTCCATTTCTGCCATATTCGGCCAAGAAATCCCCCTAAATCTTTCACACCGGAAGTTGTCTAATGCATAAGCGGCCAGCTTAACAGTCTAACAGAGAATGCTAACACCCTTTAGCCACTAACAAATCGTTGTGAATTGCTCATAATACTCTTCACCACAGAGCAGGCTTTGAAACAGCGTTTCGGGGCTCTCACCATACAGCTAACACACAGCTATTAGCTGTCCAAGCTACTAATATTAGCTACTAATGCCCAAGCCTGATGTACAATGGTCACAGCTAACCATTTTGCTAACCATGCCACTGTGTTTGAGACATTTGGATCACATATTCTACAGCTGCAGGAATCCATTCGTTCTCACATAAGACACAGTATGTAACCCTAACCAGAGGCTGCCATAAAGCTAAACTCTTATCAAATCCACCATAGCATCTCCCCAATATGAAAATATTGGATATAGGCCTATTGAAAATATGTTCGAGTGTTCTGAGCCTGTGTAGCCATGACTGGCGAAAAGAAAAAGAAAGAAAAAATATCCTTGATATCTTTTTTCTCATTTTTGTTTCACAATGGACGCAACACACGTACGTACATCTGGTGCAAACTGAATGAATGGGTGATTTTTTTTAACCCATGAGCTGCATCACAGCAAACAAACTGCAACTCCACCAATCGCTGTGAGAAATGTCACTGAGAGCCGAAGCATCTATATGAAAACAGCTCTGCTATCGGTGTCCACCAGCAGTAGCATCAGCATTGTGTTGGATGCCAGCTTTTTCCTCAGATGTCACTTCAAGTCTCCACAGTGTCTGGAGCCCAATGGTTTCCTCTTTGTTTGGCTGCCACACCACATTGGTGCTATGCTATGCTGAGACAGAGTGCATTCTGGGGTTGTTGTTTTTTTCTCCCTCCCCCTGTATGTTGCTTGAGGGTGAGAGGAACTATAAATAAACACTGTGCTTTCATGGAGCGTTCATGTGTAGCTCAACAAGGCATCTCTCGTGCAGCATGGCTCTGTGCGTAGATAAAGTGCTTACCGAGTACAATCCTCGTGTTTATGAGTTACTACCTCAATAGTACTGATCTATATGGAATATAAGAATGTTTGCAGTGTAGAAAATGTTGGGGTATATTGGGTATATGGAAGGTATTACTGAGTGTATGAATTCAGTGTTGAAACTTTCAGCAGTGTTAAGCCTGATATGACTCACATGCACCTGGTTTGGCTAGATGACCCTCGATCAGCTTTCTGCCGTGGGAGTCTGCACCCGTGAAGATGATTTCAAAGGAATTTCACAGCATCCTTGACGCCACTGCAAATATGAGAGCCTGTTGCCTAGGAAACCACCTTGGCATGTCCCCTCTGGTGCTTATTGGTACATTTGTAAAAATCCATCTGTGAAAAATTTAAGGAGGATGTTGTGTGTCGTGTCGTGCAGGCTTGCGTAAATGCTTAAGTATCTCCTGTGATGCATGCATGCTTGGCGGTCTGCCTTCGGTTGTACTCACACACAGGAGCTTTGATATCACTTACAGTTATTGATATCTTAAAGGCTGCTATTTGAAATTGGAGGCCAGTCAATTGTGTGTTGGATGTGGCAGACGTTACAGGGCATCCTGATGTGGGTATTATGTGACAGTTATGTGACACGGTGTGGGTCAAGAAAGCACACGAGTCCTAAGTGTGAGAGTCGAAGATCGCAATCTATACAAGCTCACTGGGTCACCTGCTAAAGCAACACTTTTAGCGATAACTGTCAAAAGATCCCATAAAAAGACCAAAACTAACGATGCATTAGTCGATCAGGACTTTCCGCCTTCCCTCTACCTTGTCTGTGGCACTCAGCCCCAAGCTCATTGGTTCTTCTGAAGGCACAATCTTTAAAAACAGATCACAGTTTTTCAAATCAAATCAAAAAGGAGTGCATTTGTCGTGGACTGTTTTCAGTTTATGTGGCTGGTGATGGTGCATGTGGGATTGCCCACATTTATTAAACAACATGACCCATGTGCAATAGTATTGCTCATTTATGTGTTTTTAGCCATGCTAGCGTCATTTTAAAGGATGAATTGTGTAACTTCGTGATCCCCTTTCATCTACTACTTTGCTTCATAGCAAAAAAAACCTGCTTAACCAAAGAAAATCCCATTAGCCACAGCTGTAGCTTGACTCAGTTCTAATTAGCTAGAGGTGATGAATCTGTTAAACATTATACCTGCAAAACATCGGCATCTTAGCGCTGTCATTGTGGGCATGTTTGCATGCTGAGGTTAGCAGTAAGCTAAAAACACCACTGTGCCAAATACAGTCTCACAGAGCTGCTAGCATGGCTGCAGACTTTTAGTTTTAGTTTTGGCTAACAACAATAGAGCTCCATGCCACAGAAGAATAAGTTATTTTGGCTACATGCATGTACCAATGTCCAACAAACATGGATGATGTATCCATCATATACCAGTTTGTTCACTCACAGAACCCTTAGTGGGCAATAAAGACCACTGTGATCCCAGAGACAGTCTGTGAAGAGGAAAGTATGAGGTCATGACATTATTTCATATTATTATGAATATTATTAGCAGTATTAATCCCCTGAAAAGACCAAACCAAAGATTAATCTATCTCACTAAGAAGATCTGTCTGTATAGCTGCAGTCTGACACTGCTCATGCTCGACGGTCTCTCCACTACATAATCTAAAAGTTCTTAGGAATAGCCATACTGTTGCACCGAGTGTCATATAACTTTATTACATTAAACATAAGCTGTGTTTAATTCCTGACAGCTCAGCAACAAGAGCATCACTGTCAACCAGAAAGCATACTCCTGAGCATGCTCAGTGACATCTGCTGATGTACAGCTCCTCTCCAGAGATGTAAATAGAGAATAAACCCCAGTGGCCCTGTTTATTATTATTTATGTTATGAATAAATATGCCACTTGAATGCAAATCTTTTCATAGATTTTATAGGCATCTGTAGCATTCTGCTGTGGAAGAATGAGCTATAACAAGCATGAGGGATTGATTCATTTTTGAAACAGTGCCTCTCCCCGGGGTTCGCTTGCATCATGGTACAGTTTCAGTTTGTGAAAATTGTACCGGACATTTCATGCATAACAGATGAAGCTGCATATTGCGCATACATTTTCCCCTCGTCAGACAGAGTGCTGATTCATATGTGGTTGCACTCTGAAGCGCTGGGTGTGAATATCTGTTTGTGTGTTCCTGTAGATGTGCGCTACATGTTTACGAGTGCCTTACATAACAGGTGTCTGTGTCTCTCGTCCTTCCTCCCTCTCGCTGCATGACCACAAACACACTGTGGAGGATGTGAACATGTCAGACCGCTGGCTGTCCTCTCTTTGCTCGCTACGCTGCACAATGACGGCTCAGGTGCTCTGGTTGTAAATTTAGAACAGGGGAGGATACGTGTGCACACGTGTGTGTTTGTGTACGTGTATAATAGTGTAATAAATGTGTAGAATAGAGGTTCTTGTGATCTTCGTGTCACAAATAACCTTGTGTAACAGTTAAATATCCTCAGGCTTTAAATGGAGGACATGTTCTGGATGCTGTCACTGAGGGACTGAAATTGCATACTAGGACAACAGTAGGAGACTTTGACTGCTACAACATTTTTGAACCAGGATATATTTTATAAGATTACATCCATACATCTTTGTGAGGCTCAGTGCAGAGTGAACTGCAGCATAGAGGCCAGGAGGAGCTGTAATCCAGGGTCTACACTAGTGCTGTTGAGTACCTGTGATTCTGTAGATTAAGTGTAGATGTAGACTCTTGCAGTAATCACCAGCTGACGGCTAACTGCTCTTACAGCTGGAAAGACTCAGCTGGAGGAGTGTGCAATTACTCTCACTGGTTCAATACCACCACTTCTCCATGGCAGCCCCCGCTGATTTAACATTCCCGTCAGGCTTTTATCATAGTTAGGCTCTTTGTGCACTCATCCAGCAGATTTGTGTGGACTACTATTCGCACTGGAGTTCTGATTGCTCTGTATTCGAATTCGTTTGAACTGAGTTGCACGCTCTGCGAACGTTGTTTTTGTACAAAGCAACAAGAGTCGCTAAAAAGAAGGAAGAGATCAGCCTGATGGTCAACTGATGAGAAGACAGTAAGATGTGGACAGTATGTTTCGCTGGTGAATTACAGCTTAGTGTGTTTTAGCAAATTTAACTGGATCACAGGACATTATTATTATATAAAAAATAAGAAAATAGACTGTAGAGTTTAATTAATTGTTGGTTGCTTACCAATTGCAATAACTGGGTAGTACAATGGCCATTGTCCAATAAAAGGATTGAAGTTGACCCTTTAGACCTTGTTTTGGTCTCCACCAACTTCTGGGAAATGCTCAACAGTTAAATGCTAAATGCTCCTGCTCTGTTTGACACTGGACAGTGAGTCTACAGTGCTGAAAACAGCTGATGCAGATGCTGATGAGTGCAGCAAAACTGATACAAATCAGTGAAGCTGCGGGTTGTAAAACCAAAAAAAAAAACGAGCTGAAAGATGCAAAAACACTCCGCATACTGTAGCTCAGGAAAACTGCAGTTACATGTAAATTCTCTGTGGGATCATCACTACAAGTAAGGAGTCATTTCATGACTCTTTCCATGTACAGCAGGTCTAGACCAAACTATTTACAGGGACTTAACAATGCCCACCATGAGCAAGCACATGGTGGCACTGGCAAGGAAAAACGTCCTTTAACAGACAGGAACCTCGAGCCAAACCAGCTCATTGGTGGGTGACCATCTGCTGTGACTGGTTGAGTTAGAGAGGGAAAGAGGGCCAACGTAGCATATAGCCATTTGATCAATTATTAATATGAAAACACAAACAAGGGCAGCATTTTATTGTTCTTTGATTGGGGACACTATTTTACACACCAATGTTAGCTCACTCTTCACAGAGAGTCCTGCTCAGCATGTGAAAACAGTGTTATAATATCTCCTGGGGCTCTGGAAAAACTCTTGAACAAGTAAAAAGAAAGCACCGGTGGTTATGCCGTCAGGATTGTCACAGCTTGAGCTTGGAGACAACTAGCAGAAATCCGGTTGCATGGAGGCTGAAAGACGCATTAATCAGGCAGGAAGGGTGCAAGTTGTGGATCCTTGAAGTTCTCAAAGCTTTAATAATTTATGTACTGAATGGAGAGTTGTGTACATCACTATGTATTTGTCTCTCAGGGATGTAGTACAAGACCTTCTGTATGTTGCAGCGTACAGGATTTCAAATATGAACCCAAGCAAGTAACTGTTAGTCAGCGTGACTATCTGTGTGTGCTAGCACTCGACAAAGGCCACATATCGAGCTGCCTTGCACTCTCTCTTTCTTTCTTACTCACGCTCGCACGTATGAATAGTTGATAACAAAGGTGGGGAGGGTGGAGGGTGGAGGGTGGAGGGTGAGTCAGGAGTTCCTGCTGATCTGTTCAGCATCTCAATCAGGACAGAGACTCTCTGCTTGCTACTCTGTCTCTCTTTCTGCAGGATTAGTGTTCTATTCGGCTGCATGTTTAAATATTTGCTAAGACTTTATCCAAAAAAAAGGTCATGAAATGTTTTTATCAGCAAGCTTCATAACATCCTCCTGTATGCAGTGTTTATCGTGAGCAGCAATGGCCGCCAAAGCTGAACAGACAAAGAAAAGACATCTTGGCTTCAAACCACTGTTTGATTAGGTAGTGCAGGACATTAGATGTACTGTAGATTGGAGGCAACTCTTTATGTAGATGAAATTGTTGTAGGAAACAGAGAGTGAGACAGGCAGACTGACAGACAGAGATAGAGAGAGAGACAGACAGAGAACGACGAATGATAAGCGCAGGATGATGCAGGCTGCTGACTCATCAGCCCTATAGGGATTATCCTTCTCTTTGTGTGTGTGTGTGTGTGTGTGCATGCATATATGTGTTTATGTGAGCTGCTTCCTTACTACTGAACAGGACATGCACAGCAATCATTACCGCATGATGGAAGCCTGGCAGAAGAAGAAACATCATGACTGTCAAAGCAAAGTGACCTTGAATTTTTTGCACAATTATTAATTTATTCCAAAACAGACTTGCTTTATTCGTGGAAATAAGAATATTTTAAATAATCTAAGTGTGTCATTTAGTCACAGAAAATGCCCCAGCATCATTCACGATGGGTTTTGAATGAAAATTGTTGGTCAGTACATGATATCCACACATATTTTCTGACTTTCCTACTGTACCCTGTCATTGGCACTCCGCTCCAAGCTTATTTGTTGCCACTGAAGATGTAAATCTTTAAAAACAGCAAAACACAAAAGTCAGGAACATTTCGGCAGGGGACTGGAGTGAATTATGTATTTCTTGGGAACTATATTCAGCCGAGGAAAAATAAAATTTGATTCTCCGATGAGCTTTTACAGCCTCGGGACAGTCTTTACTTGTTGCCTCTTGGTGACCACAAGACTCCAGGAAGTTACTGCTCTTTGCCAAGAAATAGTCCAGACTAAGAGTGTAGCAATATACTAACATTAACAATAATTGTGATTTTATAAGATTATATATTGATGTCATGTTAATAATCCAGCATGCCTTTCTACTCAGTAGGTAGCAGGAGTGCATCTTAACGCCGGTTGCCAGTGTTACAGTTGAGTGTATTTTATTTGCCAAAAAAGAGACAAAACACACAACAAAAGTTAGTCATGAATGTGACTGTTTTTTTTTCTAAAGATATTAATGTCATCATCAGTTCTTTTGGACATGATAATCATGTAGTGAAAATCGGATATTTTGACAGCCTTAATCCAGGCATAATTTCTGGACTGATTAAACTAACAAACTTCAGCATGATTACATCATTAAAAATCATCAACACTATAAAAAGTTGTCAAAACAGCCCCTTTTTTAAAGGTATTTTGGGTAATTTCTGCTTTATTATGATATTGATAGCTGGAGAGAGACAGGATAACATGCAGCAACGGGTCTGGCCTAATTTCTAATTCCCCAACTCCCCAATTACTGCACGTCATTATAACCAGTGACGAATTTCTCCATGTGTGAGGTGCGCTGGCATTTAGTCTATTTTGAGCTGGGGAGGAAAATTCAATAGACACCTCTCAGCTGCCTCCCATTCTGCTGCCAATGCGCAGACATGGATATGACACTATTAATGAATCACAGGACTCGGTAGTAGTTGCTCTGCCTCTGCCCTGCTCTGCTGAATCAAGGCTTTTAAAATGACGCCGGTCATGTTTTCTCCTCCTCTCCGTCCATCACGCGCACACTCTGCATACACACATCTCGTCTCATTGCGTCACACTGACAGCTCTCCTATCTGCCCATGAATAGATATTCTTCAAATAGACTTTACGCTTGTCTGACAGATGCTGATGAGGAAGGAACAAACTGCAGTTTGGTTGATTGTAGCGAGGTATGCTTAGCTTTTGTACCTAAATAAGTAAATTACTAAGTGCTATATGAATATATTTATCACAGTGACACCAAAATAATCCACATAGTGCAGAGGAATTGTACACTTTTGTGCAACACTTTAGCATCATGGCATTATTCAGTAATTTTAGTAATGGAAATTGACCATTTGCATAATATAGCCTGGACATTAGTGTTATAACTGTAAAACTGCTTACCTATCACATATCAATAAATATGGCCACAAACACATCCAGCAGACAAGGACCATAGCACAGATGTTCAACAGTCCAACATTCATTCTCCTTTTACCTTTTTTTTGGTCTCCACCAACTCCTTTGAGAAATATGTGGCTCTTTAGCACTGTGTTCACCAGCTAGTCGCTAACTTTGTCTCTGTTTATCTGGTGCTGAACAGGTAGTGTGCAGTGGGTTCATCAGAGCGTTTTCACTGAAAGCAGGTGCCTGCTGCAGTTGAAAATAACGCCAATGAGAGCAGTGAACCAAAGCATTAAATTTGTGGCCGTAAGAGCAAAACAATGAGCGAACAGATGCTAAAAAGCTGCAAAGAGCCGAGGGGAACGCATTATAATTCTCTGTAGGGTCGTTGCTACAAGGGAGTAGTGCAGTGCCATTAGGCAGAGTCCATTTGATCTGTTGGTAATAAAATTGATTAGTGCAGCTTTAAATAAAATGTTGTTACTTACAGTGCTCATGCTGTTGGCAAGTCTTTTGTCCATAAAGTGAATTATAAGCATGCCAGAGGGCGTAAGAATGCACTTAAACCCTCTTAAACATTACTTTTATATCCATATACCCAAACTGATCATTCATCTTCGAGGAATCATCAACATAGATTTATAGAGTCAATAATTTACAGATGACAAATGACTGTTACATCAAGTGTTATCTCTCAACCATGGTGTGTCCTTTAGCACTGTCTGTCCGTCTATCTGTCTGATACTGATCTGCAGGGCAGGTTGCAATCTTCCCTTTTGGTTTTTCTCTCTAGCTGTGGAATATTCCACTCTCTCTCTCTCTCTCTGCCTGTGCTGGTATTAATGATTGGCTGTTGAAAACGAACAAAGCATCAGCTGGTGTGACTCACACCAGGCAACGATGGCATAATGTGAAGCACTCATCTAATCTAAAACATTTCATTAAGGTGGAAAATGGCAGCCTCCAGGGCAATTCTGTTGATAAAAAAAAACAGCCCCTCTTGCTTGGACGGATAAGTTTGCTCACTAAATGAGCATTCAATTAACAAAATAAGAAGAGTTAACATGTTTGGACAGACATTGGACAAAGTTGGAAAAAAAACTGGACCCAGTCAGACATTACAAAAATGGTCTTTTTGACTCAGACCACCTTCCAATACAGTAATTTCCAGTAACACTTTGTTACTACTAAACTAAAACAGGTTGATTAACACTGAACACAAGTCTTGTTACATTTTCAGATGTGATTTGAGGGAACGCTGCACAGGGGAATACATACAGTGAATTAAAGTGAAAATTAGGATGCAAGAGCATGTGACTGTGAAATGCAGCAAAGCCCAGACCCTGTACCACCACATTTACTCTCTCACACTCGTGTTTGTCATCTCTCACCCATCTGTCTTACACCATCTCTGCAGTGGTTTATGTTGCCATTACTTGAATAAAAGGCTTTCAGCACACTCTGTCCCTGAGTCTCCTCAGCTAATATCTGACCTGCTGTGCCTCCTCTCCCCACTGCCTCTCAGACCTGATCCAGGCCACCCAGGAGACCAATGTGAACGTCCCCCAGATGGCTGACACGCTGATGGAGAGGGCCGGAAATGCCAGCTGGGTGGTGGTTTTCAAAGCCCTGATCACCACACACCACCTCATGGTGCATGGCAATGAGGTGAGCTTGTCGCACACTGTTAATACACGCCCTGAAAAAAAAACTCATATTTGAATGTCTGGTAAAATGCAGTCAAGAGAAGTGATCCACCATAGTGTGACTGTAGCAACCAACAGAGTCAGCAGAACAGCGGTTGTACTATAAAGCTGTCAGATATAAAGTAGGGCAATGCTAGACAAGGGCGTCCTGAGCTGCTCACGACTTTCCACACAAGACCAAAAGCAGACACACAAATACAAACCCAAAAACACACCGTAGCAGGAGCATAGATTGTCTTTCATGCATGTAAGTACAGTACAAGCTGTAGTTTGGGTGTCGAGTTATTAGGGGTTCGTCTGCCTGAACTCGACCAGGCTTGGCACAGAGGACGCAGGAGTCAACTCGGTTCAACTTAGTCCTTTTATTTGACTTTTTGTCACTTTTTGTCGAATCATCAGCAGGCTGACTCAAACCACACCCAGGTACTCACCCAAGGTTAATCACACTGGTGCTTCTTGCTCTCTCTCTGAACACCAAGTGAACACTGGGTCCTCTACTGCCCTTTGGCACACTCCATTCACCACATCCCCACAATGAAAAATAAACAGCATATAATGAATAACTCAACAATACCTAATCAACTAAAGGCATGACTGCAAATGTGTGCATGACTACCAACCTGCGTGCACTTTATGTATGTGTATGTGCAATAAATTTTAAACATTCACCACATCCCCACAATGAAAAATAAACAGCATATAATGCATAACCCAACATTGGGTGTCTGCTCATTCAGCCATGTTATAAGTGTTAAAGGGTAGAAATAACTTATCAGGATACTAATATAACAGTTAAAATATGCATCAGTTATCCTGTGAAAGGTAAAAAATGAACTGTTTAGCTAAAATTGTTGGATTTTTCCGACCTTAAAGCTGCACCAATCAATATTTTTATATGAACAAAATGTAATATGAAAGATGTTGTAGTGAACCCACAGAGAATATCACCCAACTCAGCTGTTCTCCTCATCTTTACAGGGCCTTTCTCAGCTTATAGATTTATTTTTACGAACCAGAACTTCACTGCATTGGTTCAGTCTCAGCACTCTGGTAACTGTCATTTCCAGACAAAACTGGCACTATTTTTAGCTAAAAAAGTTATGATACATGTACTGTACACACTATATACACTACCTGCCTAGCAAAAAACAACAGACGACCTGTGGAGCATTTAGCTGCTAAAGATGCAAATTATTCCCTTAGGAGTTGGAAGAAACCAAAACAATGCTAAAAGGAGACTTACCTTCACCAGGTGGACAGAAACACAACTACAAATGAATGCTAATGTTGCCTCATGTCTGTTGGATGTGTAAACAGGCAACTACCTGCTAACACTTAGGTCAATAATAACGCTGTCAGTGCTTGTCAATGGTAAGCTTGTCACATTGCCCTCAAGTGGCCAAAAAATCAATTAATGCAGGTTTGTAGCTACTTAATTAATTAGATGGGAAAGTGTCCATGCATATTTATAGTTTAACTCATGAGTTACCGCCATGAGATCCCTCCGAGGTCTTCTCCGCACAATACAATTTACATTTCAGCTTTTGCCCCATAGTTGTAAATGTCGGCCTCAACAGCAGTCATGGAATTAGCAAAGGGACTGGCCTTTCTGCTTCCTGGTCCTGACCCTCTGACCCAATTTATGTCCTGACAGCTGAAGAAAGACAATAGCTCTGAATGTGGAACAAGGGATAACTCAGACAGATAAACAGATGCTCCTTTACTGCCCATCAGAGTGGCCAAGCTGGCACTGAATTGCAGATGACACAAAGGAGAGAGATCGAAAAATATTGATACAGATTTACCAGAGAAAAAAAGTCAAATAAAGAATACGTCACAGTTGATGGAGAATGAGAATACAAAAGCACAGTGAGATCACGCCATCAGCTCATTTAGTCATTTATTTATTTACCCTCCAGCCCTTCTTTTCCCTATCGAGCGCCATGGAGTGAGGGGTTGTCCTCCCAGCATGCACTGGGTGTAGTTTTTTTCCCATGTTTGTGCTATTGTGTGTGTGACATGGATGCAAAAGCTCAAAGGGAGAGTGTCATAAACATGTCTGAGCCATGCCATGATGTTTGACCTGGCTATACGTACTGTATGTATATGGTATGCACCTCCTGTCTCCTGAGACCTGTTTATTTTTAGCCCGGGCTTTGCTGTTGTAGTGTTCCTGATGATAGAGTGAGAGAGTACTGACTGGATAGAGATAGAGAGAGAGAGAGAGAGAGAGAGAGAGAGAGAGAGAGAGAGAGAGAGAATGAAAAGAGGAGGGGAGGTAATGTTCTCCGGGGAGGGATTTTCATTCTTAACCTGCCCTTTTGTTATTTTGCTCTGTGTTTGTGTAAATCGAGCCACTGAATAAATATCAGCAGCATGTGTGTGTGTGTGTGTTTTATGTCAGTAAGCTTATTCCTGCAGGTCTACAGAGGCACATTATTTGTCTTTATTAAGCTACGTTTCCTGATCCTCTCGTCTAATTGATATTCACACACTCCTACTCATGAAGGCTGCAGCATTGCTCCTTTAATGCTGGATTTCTCTCTACTGACTAAAGCAAAGGACAAGTATAGAATCACACCTCTTGGTTCTACTTTCTGCTGCAGGCGCTTTCACAGGTTTGGGGTAGAGTGCTGAAAGTGCTGAACAGCCCCTCTGACATAGCTGTGAACATCAAGACTTCTGTACTTTTAAGATCAAGCCATGTGTTGTGTCATGAAAATATAACAAAGTAATGACTGTTGGGATATGATGTGTTAGTCATAACTATGAGGTGTGATCCATGACTATTTTCAATTAGTGAAAATATATTTATTTAGTTTAGTTTTGTGTTGACATGTATGATAATTTCAATTTAAGGAGACTAAAGAAGAGAGTATCACAGTGTTTTAGTGAGACTTGAATTTGTTACTTTTCTCTATCATGCATGAATTTACCAGCACCAAAGTAACACGTTTTCATTAAGAATGCTGACTAATTTAAGCTATTTTTAGCCTAAAATAAAGGCATATTTATTATTTTGTGCCTGGAAGAGAGATAAACCCTGTGTATTTGTTATTTCCTGCAGAGATTCCTACAGTTCCTGGCATCTAGAAACACCTTGTTCAACCTCAGCAACTTCCTGGACAAAACTGGCTCCCATGGTGGGTGGTGTTTCTTTCCTTCCTGTTTTTGACTAAACCAATCCACCATCACTTATTTAGCTTGGATTCATCCCTATATTCTGATCACCTTCTACCTTCTCTATTTTTGTGCTCCACTGTCCCTCTAATGCTTACATTTAAGACACACGTTTTACAATAAATGCGACAGCAGAATGAGCTTGACCATTCCTCTATTCAGCCGTCAGTGCTCTTAACCTCTGCTTCCCCCAATTAAACCCTTCTCTATGGAAATTGATGCAGTCTCCCATGGTGATAAACACTGGGCTCACAGACTGTTGTCATGGATTTTTGTCTACTAGGGTGATCTGCAGGGTTTATACAGATTGTACTCATTTTAAACATTACATAATCAGGATTACATTTAACACATTTGTTGTAATTTAAGCATGGGCTCACAGTCCTAAGAAACTTGTGACTCTGCAAAGAAAATAACACTGTTTTGTTGCCAAGTGTCAGATGTGATTATTGCCACCAGCACATCTAAAGCTTTAGATATATTTTGCCTTGTTGCTGTCTCCCCCTACTAAGCTAATCTCACCCTGGCTCTAGGTTCATACTGTATGTAGCATACAAACAAGAGAGTTGACTAAAGATTGATACCACTCATATCCATCTGTTGAATAAAAAGCTACAGCCAGGTGTTTAGCTTAGCTTTGCATGAAGACTAGAGGCAGGAGGAAACAGCTAGCATGAATCTGCATCCAGAAGTTGTTTTTTCACGTTGGTTTTTGTACGGCTAAAACAAACAATACAGTAATTTTTTAACCTTTTGACAGAGCTGGGCTACCTGTTTTCCCCTGCTTCTAGTCTTTATGCTAAGCTAAGCTAATTGTCTCCTGGCTTTAGCTTAGTGTACAAACAAGGGAGTTGTATCAATCTTCTCATCTAGCTCTCAGAAAGAATATAAATAAGTATATTTTCCAAAATGTAAAGCATTTTGAAATTTGTGTTCACTATAAGTGTGTTTTCCTCAGGCTACGACATGTCCACGTTCATCAGACGCTACAGCCGCTACCTGAACGAGAAGGCCTTCGCCTACAGACAGATGGCTTTCGACTTTGTTCGAGTCAAGAAAGGGTACGCTTGCTCATTCCTCGCGACAGCACACTGCTGCACCACTATTTCAGCATTATTGATTTTTAGCATTTAAAAAAAACAAAAAACGCTTTGTTCATTTCTTTGGGACCACAGCGCGCCCCCTTTCTTACTTGCCGTCCATATCAATCAGAATCACGCACATCCCACAGGAGTCCTGTTCGTGCGTGGGATGGACTCGGCTACCTCGAGCCCGGCTTTGGGCCAAGTTCATGACTTTAATGTGTGTATTGAGTGCACAGATGAATACAGAGTGGGTTATTACTCATGCTCACAGAGAGGACAGCTCCATTTAGCTGGCAGACACAAGGTCCCTCTGGCTACATAAGCTGGCACTGAAAAATAGAAACACACACCAGAATAGAGATCAGACAAATTGGTAGATACTGCGTATGTGCTACAGGTACAGACAGGTGTTCTATATATACAGTATGAGAGTTTGAGTCTGATCAGTTCTCACATTTCCTGCTTCTTCCTCAGAGCTGAGGGAGTGATGAGGACCATGTCAGTAGAGAAGCTGTTGAAAGGAATGCCCACCCTGCAGAGCCAGATCGACGCCCTGCTGGATTTTGATGTGAGTGACACTCATCTATGAAGACAACTATAGATGTCAACTACAACCACTTTGTAGGGCCAGGATTGATGTTAATGATGTCTTCTAACTGAAATAAAACATGGATATCAGTGGTGTAGATTTCAAGCTTATTCCTCAGTGTGTTATATAAAAATATAAATACAATATATCACTGAGTTCTATACATTTTATGAGTATTTACCTGCATCATTATCTTTGGTGAAATTTCATTTCCTTTTTCGTTCATTACTGTTTATAACTTTGTCCTCTTGCCTTCAAAATCCTGACTACACTGTTCTGCTTGCCTTTTATTTATGTCTGTAGGTGCACGCCAAGGATCTGGACAATGGAGTGATAAACGCCTGCTTCCTCCTACTCTTCAAAGATCTGATCAAGTTGTACGCCTGCTACAATGACGGCATCATCAACCTGCTAGGTAAAGAATCACTCCTTCTGTGTTATTGCTGGATCCATTCAGTATTCAATGAACACAGGCAGCCTTAAAGGACAAGGCCGAGGTTATTATATTCACAGATTTTTATTTCCAACAAATGCCTTAAAAACAAGAGTATGCTATCTGTCATCTGTCAAGACCCCGTCGTATGCACTCAGGGATAGCATTTGTTCCTGCAGTGCTGATGAAAAAACGTTCATAAGATGGGTCACAAGTACATAGTTCTATTTTTCAAAGTCTAAGTTTATAAAGCAGCAGAGAACTTTTTAGTAAAACTTACTCAAACAGAATAAATGTCGATTTCTCTGTGGTTCGGTGCTCTAGTGAGTATTTATAGCATCAGAACAGTGGGTGTGGGATCTACTCAAAATAAACTAAAGTCACCAGGTGGAAAGGTTGGTTCCCCAAGTTGTTGTTGGTTTTGGCCTTTCGTGGGATTTCTTGACTAAAAGAAAAACAAACGTATTCTTTAACTTTGTAAAGATAATTTTTCACTTTTCATGGTCTGTTATCCAGAAAAATTTTTCCAGATGAAGAGAAGCCAGTGTAAAGACGGGCTGGAGATCTACAAGAGATTCCTGACGCGAATGACTCGGGTTTCAGAATTCTTCAAAATTGCCGAGGTAGCACAGCACATTATGTCACTGAACAGAAGCTAAATGTTCCGTTTGGTAACTGTTGCATTAAAATGTCACTTTGTTCTTTTACAGCAAGTGGGAATCGACAAAAATGACATCCCTGAACTCACTCAGGTAAGACTGTCGAAAGCTTTTCCTTACTTTTATTGATTTTCAGTAAATAGTTATTGAATCTGTGAAGTTTTTAGGCTCTGTTCTAACAGAGCATGTCAGTATATTGTTTATTTCTAACTGTACTGCATGTCGTATGAATGTCTAAAGCGCCCACCTGTTTTTTTCTCCTGCTGTGTTCACCATTATTGCTCCTCTTTGATAATAACCAGCCATTCACAGACAGCCACACCGCACTGTGAAACAGAGGCACTGTACCCTATGTGCACTCTATTCTCCATGCAACCAATGAGCTGTGGTTCTTTGGTGATTGACGGCCCCTGTGCCCCCCCTTCTCTTTTCACTTCCAGAGATGCAGATTGATCATTCAGGCTGAGCGTGTGAGTAGTGAGCACAGAGCTAGCTTTGGGGTGCAAACAGCTTAGGGAAGGTCCATATTTGAACTTTGAAGTGCACTGAATTGAAGCACACTGCACAGCGAGTGCACACCCAGCAGACAGACATCAGGCGCTGTGATGAAGTGGGATGATGTGACTGGAAGAGCCGATTGGACAGGCTGTGATATGCTGAGCAATGCTGCTGACCAGGCGCTGCTGAAACTCTGAGCTAAACATAGTTTCGGCACAGCAGATTGTTATCCTCGAGTTGTGCTGCAGAGTTTCCATAACATCTGTAGAGTCAATGTAAAGATTATTTTTGGGTCACTCACCAATATAAAAGAAACCTGATTACTCCTGTTGGTTCTTGAATTAGTTTAAGGCTTCTAAACTCTGTTGTGTTGTGGAAACTCACAATATGGCAATATGGATGACTTGCATGAAAAGCATGCTGTAACTTTGTCTGATTAAACCCAGGCTTAGACCACAGAAAGCTAATGGTATAAAACAGATTCACAGTAGAACAAATATGTCACGTATTGTAGAGTATTTGAAGATGTTAGATCTCCAGAACTAATCAAATTCATTAATAGACTTTTTTCACAGCAGCCATTTTGACATGAACTAATAGGATCAACACAGGTGTTACCAATGATACTAATTAAGGCTTAGTTCCATTTATTGCAGCAGAGCCTTTCTAGTGAGCCAACATGTAGCACCCTGACTCTGTTTGACCTGAATAGAACGAAACCTTAATAAGTAACATTGGTAACACCTGTGTTTACCTACTGTTTCATGTCAAAATGGCTGCTGTGAAACGTCTATTCATGTCAAGTTATTTTGTCAGTCACCCTGACAGGCTAGTACAGTTGCAATATTAGCTTGTCCCAAAGCTAACCACTTGTATTATGTTTGTAGGCTGGATTTGTGGCCAAAATATAGATATGGTTTGACATTTTGGGAAATTTGTGTGTATATAAATTTATGGTATAAACCTTTTTGGATTAAAAGGTTTATACCAATCTCATGTCTCTCATGCTAAATATGAAGCAGGTTAGCTTCGCTTAGCATATAAAGACAGGAAACAGGGGAAATAGCTAGCCTGGCTCTGTCAGAAGATGAAAAAAATCTGCCTACCAGCTCACTAATTAACATATAATATCTTGTTTGTTTAATTTGTATAAAAACTAAATGTGAAAACAACTAATTGTGTTTTTCTGGGTAGTGCAGTGAGTTCCAGTCTAAGCTAACTACTCTAAGCTAGCTTATTACTAGCAGTAGCTCCACTGCACAGATATAAGAGCTTTAATCTTAACTATTAGCAGAAAAGTGAATAAGCATATTTCCCAGAATGTCACATCATAGCCTACTTGTAATCAAATATTAATTATTTATACAGTTACTGAAGTTGTGAGTTTTATTTAAGCAGTCCTTCAAGCTATTTATGTGTCCTACATCAGTCTGACAACAACGTTCTTGAAAGCATCAGATACTATAACTCCCACAGATGGCATTTAAACTTGTTGCATTCAGTAGTGGGTTTTGACTGACTGCAACAGTTTTCTCCTGAAAAGGCTTCTCAAATTGTTCCAGCTACATTACATTCTGATGCACTGCCAGCAGAGAAATTTTCTTATCTCTGCCTTCTTATAAATATCAATTCAAAAATACTCCTAATGTCTTTTTCTCCACAGTCCTGCAGCAGTTTCTGACCCAGTTAATGGGCAAATGTTTCCATTCATGTCTCTTAAGCTAGAAAAGCATGTGAATGTTATTTTGACACGCTGGTTGGATTTTAGCATGAAGCTGAGCTCTGTTTGCAGTCTTTGGGCTTCGCAGCAGTGTCCTTAAATTTACACATTAATGTATTCCTGTTTGAAAGATGCCACCATGTTTCTTACTACCCAATGTGCACTAGTTTTTCAAGTAATACTCTGCCATACATGAGTAGGATAACATCATTATTCTTTGCAGGCCAACCTGCATATCTTAGAGGCCCCTGTTTTTAAATTGAGGTGCTATATGGTTGATCAAATTTGATTAATGTGTCCAGCAGAGCAAACTCAGTCTCCCAAACCCCTCAAACTAAAGTGGAATAGTCTCAGCCACCCATTTGTACTCTCATCCCTTCCAGGAGGACTTAAATCAGCACGAACAAGACAGAATAATATTACCATCTGAGTGTCTTTGTAGATGTGCTGTTATGTCATCACTCATGTACACTTGTGTGCTGTTTTTCAGCACAGCGAGCCGATGGAGTAAACACTTGAAATGACGGCAGTCATATCAGATCATATTTCAAACATATGCCTGGAGGCCTGTTGCTGTCACATCCACAGGGAGGTGCTTCAGCAGCTTTTACACTGGCTTACTCATATGAGAACTATTGTATATGTCCAAGCTCTTCAGTAAAAGAGCTGTTATACAGTATCTGTCCTTTGTCCGCAGAACAGCTGTCTTTCTTTCTGTTGGTAAGGAGAGACATGTTAAAGTCTCTGGATGATAAACGGCCCGTCCCTCTCGGTGCCAAGACAAAAAAATGAGCCTCTCCGCCTTGTTGGTCTCTCAAACCTTTAAAGATAATAGACCAGACTGCTTTATATGGATAGTTTCAGGAAATGGAGAAGGGAATTAAGGAAAGTGAATTATTGACTTATTTCACTGGCTGAATTAACTTTGACCTCTCTTAATAAGCCTCTCTTAATGGATATTGTACGATCCTTTTTACTGCATGTCAGCAGGTGATAATGTCCCATTTAACCTGGTTGAGCATGGAGCTTTGCATCGTGGCTGGCAGGAACATTGATCTTTTGATTAGCATTGAGATTCAATCTCATTCTATTTTCTTTTCTGTTTCTTTTGATTTCCTTGGATCCTGCCCACTCTCTGTGCTCCATTTCCTCTTTAACACATGCAGTTCTACAAGTGATCAAAATATACTAACAACAACTAACTTTCTACACTAACTAAATGTATTTGCCCTTTTATACCTAAACAGAATGGTATGAAATTAACATTATGACTTAAAGTAGGTAATATCTTAGCAAAGAATGTTGTATGTACAGTTCAAAAATCTGAGAAAGCATTTAATACACTTAGTATTTGATAATTTTATGAACTTATAGCTGCGTACACATTTGATTGGTACCCAGCAGCCCTAGTTTGGGTTTATTAAGGTTTATTTGTGTTGCCATTCATCATAGGAACATATAATAATTTGCAAAGACAGCTCAACGACACAAAAATGTGTCAGTTTGCAGGTAGTTAAGAACACAATTTTGCAACATTGTGCAGGTGAAATCATGGAAGGATTTTTAGGCTGAAATCAAACTGGGATTTTGGAAGCAACCATGCATCAAGTTTTGGAATTTGCAAGTAGTTGTGGTGACTCTAGTGTTGACATATAGATTTTTGTATCTGGATAGAAGTTAAAGTTGATATCATAACATGTACACCAAAAATAGCAATAGCAATCTCTGAACGCAGCAGTCTGAGAATAGTGTCTAGTGTTGTAAGAGTCAGTGCTGTCAAGTTGACATTAAACTTAAGGTCCCCTGTGCTATTGTGGAGTTTAATCAGTACTGTCAGCCTCTCTGACCATACCCAACCATTTTTCACATGTTCCCTGTTGGATCACGTTTTCTTTATTGTTCTGCAGGCCCCAGAAAGTCTTCTGGAGTCCCTGGAGACCCACCTTAACACACTGGAAGGGAAGAAGCCGTAAGTAGTTCAATACATCTGCAACCTGTTTTGTCTTTTAGCAGTAACACAGAGCCGAAGCTTCAAGAATCCTGTAATCACACAGCTTCACGGTTCTTACCTCTTTTGGCTCAGGATAGCTTGACAGTCCAACATGCACCTGGGTTTGTTTGGTGCTCTTTAGAGGGATTTAGATCTTTGTGATGATCTTTGATCAGTGTTAAAGCAGTGACTACACTATTCTTTGTTACTTCTCTAACATGTCATTTCCTGTTTTTACTCAACTCAGAGAGGACAAGTAAGTATCCTCTATGAATGAGAGTATTTTTTTACCATTTACCTGATTTATCACGTGTACTGATAAATTGACTTTCAGTGATTCTATAGAAAAGACATCTGAACAAGCAGCTGACATTTGTATTGTTGTGGACTATTATTTTGTTCAAGATGCGATCTATAGAAAGCATTTTATTTTCACATCTGTGACTAACACAGTTAGTTCGTTGTCTTTGTCGTGCTGTACACTGACCGGTCTTGCCTTTTATTTAACGTCTTTACTAACTTCTTCATCTGAGTGTGCATTCAGCTCCGACTTTTACAAATCTTTTGACATGTGCCGTACTCAAACATTACTTTCCGTCTGTGATGTTGGACAGCAAAGCTTTGTTGAAGAGGAGCTGTTGCCAAGATGCTGTTACTCAGCAGTGCAGCATGGATCCATTAATTGCAGATGTTTACTAAATGGAATTGCCCTAAAATGCTGCCTGCCTAACACCACCAAAGTGATACTTAAGCTGTCACTTTGCCTCCCGTCTCAGTAACAGCCTTTATGTTTCAGCATGTACATCATTTAACTCTTTAATTCATGTGCTATCGTTGTTTCTGCAGGTCGCCCACTAAGGTAAGCCGCATTTTATGATAATCATAATGTAGTTTTTATTGAAATTTAGCACCTTTAAATGTCAAAGCAGAGTTTTTGAGAGAGCAGCGTATGAACTAAAAAGTCTAGATGCTCCTTCTTTACCAGTTCTTACTACAAACAGACAGTTATTCATTGTGAATCCATGTGTTAAAAAGCTGTTGCATCACATCAGCTTACATAACCCTGTTGGTCACCATGTTAACGTTCTCTGCGGCAGGATGCGACAGCCAGCAACAGCTCGCCGGCTGCTGCTGCTGCTGCTGCACCAGCCAAGCCCGCTCCTCCTGCCCCCGCCGGCGGACCCCCTGCTCGCCCTGGGCCCCCTGCCAAACCTCCTCCGCCCTCTGTCACCCCCACCGCACCGGCCCCCGCCGCTGCTGCTGTTGCTGCTGCTACTACTAGCAAGTAAGAGTCACTCAACAGTATTACAAAGCCAACTGAGCTGCAACGATATCCAAGCGTCAATATCACTTTAGAAATGGATTCCCTCTGTCAACACACCCTCTTTCTTTCTTTGTGTTTAGTGCCCTCGATGATGGCTTCTTGTTGGATTTGGACCCCATGTCCTCCTCATCAGCAGGAGGCACTGCAGCGGCAGTGACTGGATGGGGAGGTGAGAAACACTGACAGTCTAAAGAACTTTTTAATAAATTCTTAATAATAGCAGTGGCAAATTTAGACCTTAAAAAACTGTTGCTTGCAGACCTCATCAACTGTAGCTAGCTGGCTAGGATATTAAGCTAACTTTAGCTTCACATGAATTGGTTAAACACAATGTTTCCAGCTGACTTAGAAATGTTTCCATTACATACTTGTACTTTATCTTTTCACTTCTACCAAGAGTAAATGCTTTTTAGCATCCAGGACCAGCTGCTAATGTACACGATAATGTAGCTAGCTAATGATATGCTTGGATTCAGAAGTAACTCTTGGTTCCTACTTCTAGGTACTAAGCTAGTTAGCTGGACATGCTAATGATTGCGGCACACAGTTTAATCCATTCCTCACCCTCCTACTCCTACTATTTTTGGTTTTTGGCTAAAAAAAGAAACACTGCATCCCAAACTCATTAAATGTTGAGTATCACCCTCAACATGTGGAGAAATCCAAAGTTTGACAGACCCACTGTGCTCCGTTACAGCCAAACTATGACAAAATAATCATTGTTCAGAGGACAAATGACTAATTTGTACTAATGCTGAAAAAATAAACTGATTTACTAGACTTGAATATGTTCTTGGATCTGCATGAGAGTGTGAGAGCAAATAAAACATGAGCTTGCAGATTCCTTTGGTCTCCAGGCTAAGAAAAACTATTGGTAAATGACATTAAATGAGCATTAAATTCCATCAAATTCAAATGGACCACGCATGTTTCGCATGTTTCATCCCATTAACTACAAAACTCAATTAATTACATTAATGTTTCCATTTTCCAAAGCATACAGTAGCTAAGTTGACGTCCCTGCATATTTTAACGCCACAAATGGAAACCAACTGCTGAGGTCGATTTAAAAATCTTTAGAAAATGGTTGGCAGTGATATCAAGTGTATAGAGTTTGAAGTGAATGAGCTGAAACAAACAAACTGTGGTCTTTCCGAATGACTCCGTACAGTAAGATAAAGAAGTGGGACCCTCAGTGGTGTTTTTTTTTAAATTATATGGTTTCAATTAGAGAGCATTTCCATTATAAATCTGCTGTTGCTCTTTGGCGTGTCCTCTTTTTATCCCCACATCTCCACTGATAGCCTGAAGATGGCCAGACTCCAACTATAGCCTTTCAAAGCCTAAATTACATTAAGGAGCTTTTAGCTGTATTGCACTTTATTGGTCCATGACTTTTTTTTCTGGCCTGTTCTCTTTAATGTTGGCAGCTCTCAAATTAAATATTTCAAAATTTCATTAGATCATCTCTACACTTTAAAGTCATACCTCTTCTTTCAATGCTGTCATTCATCCTCTCTCACCTGTGTCTCTCTGTCTGTTGTGCAGATCTCTTGGCTGAGGGTGAGTACTCTGTTGACAGCTCCCTGATACAGACTGAATACGAGAGAGGCCTGCAGGCACTTGATTTTTCACTACCCAACTTGGCCTTCTACCTGAAGTTCTCATTGTCTTTGTGTCAAGCTGTTTTCACCTTTAGCATCCCTGCTATTTTCATTTTTCAGTCTATTTGACACTGCCGTCTACTTCCAAATTCCATTTCTCTCCTATTTCTCTCTTCTGGGGGTTGTGACTGGGTCGGGGCATTTGGATTACGGGGTTTATCCGCATAGCAACTCCGGCCGGCACCGACGAAGCCTCTGAAGCTCTCCTGGCAGAGGGAGAGTCCGCTGATGCCGATGCTGCTGCGCCTGCAGCTTCCGCGCCCACAGTCGTCGCCGCTCCTGTCGCCGCGGCTGCTGCACCGGCACCCGCCTCGCTGCCCGTCTCAGCTCCCGCCGCCACCTCAGCAGCAGACCTCGACCTTTTCGGAGGTCAGTCTGGTCCGAGGATAGGACGTAGACCAGGATACACAGCATGGCAGCCTGCCTGCTTGTCTGCAATGAGCTCCTTCATCATTTAGTCATTTACAGATAGGTTTCCTTTAGTATACAGAGAATTGGGATTTGATTGTCACTCCGTAAACTTTGCATCGCAACCACTGATATGTTCAAGAGGAGTGCTACATCATTAAACCACAAAAAGTCTACAGGCTTATACACATTTATGTGATGTATGCATCATTTATCAGACATCTGACTTTGAGTTACCTGTAACTCCTGAAAAACCTGTTAGAAACAAGTATATAACTGCACATTTTGACACTTTAGTAAGCAGATGGCTCGTAGCCACAGTTTGTGCCTCTCATGTATTACAGTCACCGAGCCACACATTTGATTAAAAAAAAAAAAAAAACCCTGCAGGCTTTGAAAAACTCAGAGAGTTTTGCTGTTCTGAAGGTATTCTCAGAAACATTAAAGACTCTTCCTGCCATCTGGATGAAAAGATATTTTGTCTGCTGCATGATTTTTAATAGAAAATTCTTTCATCTGGAGTTTCAAAAAAAGTCTTGAGGGTTCTGGAAACACCCTCAGAAGAGTGTTTTTCAAAGCATACGTATAAACTTCATATATATATATATTGCAACAGATTCTTAGTGCTGTGGCTCAAATGTGATTGTCTCCTATCCTTACCTTTCTCTAATGATTTTCAATCCTGCTGTTTGTACACTGACGTGATGTCAAGCTTTCACACACACAGTTTTGGCATTGAGCACAGAGTGAAACATTTGTCATTTGCGGCACATCCCAAAAGTACCAGTGCAGTGGATTATTTGCTTTTCTCTGGGTTTGTTCAAAGCTGCACGATTGGAACAAAGCACTAATAAGTTTTGCCATTAATGTGTCATTAGAGTGTTTTGTCACAATCGTGTGCTCCTCAATAAACCCACTGAACTGTAATTAATCTGTTATTATGACTCGTATTTTGGGGATTTGCTGTGTTTTGCTTTTTTTTTTGTCCATCACCCTTAATGATTTTCTCCCTAATGGCTTACTAACTGCTTCATAAATATGTCAAGATGATGAGTAGCTCGATTTTATTTAATGATATTTTGGCTTTTTTAATATTAACTTCAGCCCTAACATTGGAGTATCTGCTTAAAAGTGCCAATTGAGTTTCTTTGTCAAAGAGAGACTTTGCCTCGTCCATCCCTGACATTTCCCCTCTTGTCACAGAGTACAAGTAACTTGTGACAACTTGCCTCATTTCACAAGCCTGCACAGGTAGTGCACTCACTGAATGCAGCATTATGCAGCCCTTTAAAACAATCAGATCATTCACTGCAGTAACCGGGCTGCATATTTCTTGTATTCTCTGCTTTTTCCCTGATGCTGACCTCTCATTTTTGTTTCCTGTCCGTTCCATCTGTTTACTCATCTTTTGTTCGTTACATCCATGTGTCTGTCGGTGTGTTGGGCCCGGGTGTTATGTTTTGCATTTGCGTTCCGGGCTGTTTTCGTCTGCAATACCCTAGATGCGTTTGCACCTTCCCCAGGAGACGGTCCTGCTGCCGTGGCCGCGGGCCCCGCTGCTGATGCATTTGGTGGATCTGGTGGGTGACAAAACGGCTTTTTGTGCAAGTGTGTGTGTGTGTGTGTGTGTGTGTGAATGTGGAAGCTTTTATTATATTAAAGCTGCTTCTGCTTGAGGAGACAGTTGAACAAACATGCCCTCAGGGCCTACTGTCTCACCCCAAATCCTGCTCTAATGCCCCCAGTCATGGACCCTCCCCTCCTTCATATCGACTTCTCTTCTCCTTCTAATATTCACCCAGTGAATACCTACTACAGTAAAAAGCACAGTACGGCTGTTTACTATACTGTAGTTCAGGAGTGGATACCACTTCTTCTGATACCCTAACCCTGATCCTACCTGATAATGATGATTATTATTAATATATTAATCATTGTTGAGCCGTTTTTCTTTTTCTTTTTTTCAATAACATTTATTCACTCTCTTTGGGCCTCGCAAATTAAAAAAGAATTAAAAAGTCCTTAATGGTACATCTAGTTTGTGCATAGCATACTAACCATGCAGTAACACAAACTTTAACATACTCTGGCATTAACTTTATTCTGCACACCACGTTTATTTTAAAAAGGTTTCCTTGGCCAGCTTACCTTGTCAGTAATGATATATAGGTAGGGCTCTTAGATTATCCATGTGACCCTGGAACCTCCAGTGTCTTCGACTCTCTGGCAAACACAATGGTACAGACATTCATGGTCACCAGAGGATGAATCCTATCCTAACATTTCGTGTAGCGCCATTATCAGGTCAATTTCACTTTGTCAAATACTACGTTTTTTATACCTGCAAAACTAATGACATCAGCTTTAGCTGTACTTTGTGTTTTGTGATGATTAACCAGTATTAGCGTGCTATCAGGCTAAACTAAGATGGTGAACTTGAGATCATGTTAGCATACTGAATTTAGCCTTTAGCTTAAGTTCTTTTCAACTAAAGTGTAAAGAAGAGAGTAGAAATGGCTGCTATATGTATGTTTTTGGTAGATATGATTATACTTATTGCCTAGGTGAATAATATCTGGCTGAATTTAGCTATTTTTAGTACCATGAATGAATTTACTGTATTTTGTCTTCAGCCCTGGGAATGGTTCTCGCACAGAAAGACGAGTCACTAGGTCTCAGTCTGTGGCTAATGAACCAAGGAGAAAGCAGTTTCTTTAATGAGAATACCCAATATCACTCAACCTCTTCCTTGCTAAAATGTTGCTCTTATCACACAGCTAATGGGACACATGGATAAAGGACTAATTGGCCAATCAACCAAAAATGATTCTACACCCATAACTATAGTCAGTTATAATTTACTGAATAATTGTTGCCTTCTGTCTGTTGTAGCTTGTGGATGCAGTTCTGAAGTTAATGAGTGACTGTGTGCTTGGTTTACTTTCTTTGTACCTAACCATGATTTGGAGCTTCAGAGGTGTCTTGCCTCTCAAATATGCTTTTTACAGTGTTTGTTGCTTTAACAAACCCTCAATCCCTCCTACCCCTTCCCTTCTTCTCTAATCATAAACCCCCTCTAACCCTTCAACACCACCCCCACCTGCTGCTTCTCCTGAAGACCCCTTCGCTACGACGGAGGGGAGTGCAGACATTGCTCCAGAGCTGGACCTGTTCGCTATGAGGCCAAGCGACTCGGGGTCCACCGCCATCACCCCTCCCACCTCTAGTGAGGCGCCGACCATCGTCGCCCCCATCGCTGCCCCTGCTGCCCCCACCCCTTCTTCCACCACAACCACTACTACCACAACCACCACCGACACCACCACCACAGAGTCTGCAGCCGCTCCGACTCTAGATATCTTTGGTGGTAAAGTCCTCTCGCTCTCATTCTGCCTCTCACTGCATTGCCCTGCATTATGATGATGATGATGATGATGATGATGATGATATAGGTTTAGATGATGACTATGTTGCTCTTGCTAGTGATGATGATGACAGTAGTGACAATGATAATAACCTGCCCGTCCCTACATTTCAGATTTGTTTTTCTATTTTCCATGATGCCTTTCCCTTAGATACAGATCATTTAATCAAGTTAATCAAGCATCTTGAGCATCTCCTCTGCAGAATTGAAATATTAAAATAAATCCACAATAAAGTCATTTTATTATTTTAAAAGGTAACCATTCATTATTTATTGTTTGGAGACCAGAGTCTCAGTGTAAATCTGATCTTGAGGGACATAAACGGACATTTATCTCTTTTTATTAACAGAGGTGGCTCAACTTGTTTCGATTATTAACCTAATACTAACAGACCGCCAAAACTTAGAGAGAAGAAAATTGATTTTCTTCTGCTGCTTGTGACCAATATTTTAGATAGTGACAGCTGAGAATGCTTTATTGTAGCTTATGCACTTCAGTTAAAAGGGAATATTGCTCAATGTCAGACTTCGTACAGTATATCAAATGGGTTTCCCCAATTTCACATTTATTTAGCATCATCATCAGATCAAAAATGACTTTACTTTGTCTTTGGTCTATGGCCAAATACCTAAACTAAAGACATACCCATAAGCCTCAGCTGTAATTTGTCTTTAGTGCTAATTGGCAAATGTTAGCATGCTAACAGGCTAAGCTTACATAAGCGTGGTAAATATTACCTGTTAAACATTAGCATGTTAGCATGTTCTTTAACATTTAGCTCAAATCCCCTGTGTGCCTAGGTAGAGCTGAACAGAGTTGATAGCATGGCTGTAGTCCCTTAAATCTTGTTAGAATGTGTACTTGCAAACATTTCATCCAGTCCTTAATGGGTTAATCTGTGATGTCACATTACAGATTCAAGAAATGGAAAAACTCCATGGTAATTTCTGCTCATACGATCAAATTTCGTCAACGCAAACATGGACGTTCATGCTGAAATTTGGCAATATACCCTTTTAACTTTTGCACTGTTTCATTTTGCATTGCACTGAAAAGATGCACAGCCGTTTAATGATCAAAATGTCTGCTCTCTCTGCTTTCCCTCATCTCTCTTCTTAACTCATCATTCTGTATGCACTGGACTTGAAATCTGAATGTACATATGATTGTGTGTCCTTGTTCTTAGATATGTTTGATTCTATGCCTGAGCAAAGCCCTACCACAGAATCCAAAGCTGCTACCACTCCTAGCGTAGACCTTTTTGGTGCAGGTACAGGAGCTGATATCCATTTCTCTGTGTGTGGAACCTCTTCATCTCTTCTGGTTTCCATACCTCCACTCTTCTGTCAACTGTTTTTTTCCCCCCACACGTCTTGGTTTGTCCCCCATAGTGGTATGAGAACTGTGCATGTAACCCACTCGTCCAATCTTGGATTGTCGTTGTGGCTGCTTTTTTTCTACGCGGTGTCTTTCTATCTGCCACGCTAATGCTTTTCTTTGCTCTCCGACCTCCACGGTTTTCCTCTTTCTCGTATTCTGCCTCTTGCTTGCGTTGGTAAATTAGACCTTCCTGCTGTTTCACGCGGGCCCTCTCCTTTGCCCGAGCCCGCTCCAGCTGGAGACATCGTGACCGGTGAGTCAAGCTGCTTTATCTTTACTGCATCACTGTTTTCCCTTCCTTTTTTCCAAGAAGAGTGCAGCCACATTAAACCTATTAAGTACTACTAAGTTCTCTGCATGGTGCTGGTGTCTGCATGCACATGCACACCAGTCCTGTATTTCCAAATGGTGCACGCTTCAAGGATGTGGATACACAGTAAAGATGCAGATGCCTGCTTCCGCTTCCTGCTTCTTCTCTGCATGTCTGCTAGCCTTTTAGAGCAGGCAGAATAACAGCGCATGAGCAGTGCATTCTGCCCTGGAAATAAAGCTTTCACTGATAAATGTCATCATTTAGACTTGTAATTTAATCTGTCTGCTTCTGTCTCTGTCTGTCTCTCTCTGTTCAGATTCATTTGCAGCTCCAGCTCCTGCTGCTCCTGTCGCTGCTCCTGCTGCAGCTCCCGTCCCAGAAGCCTCCTCTCCCCCCAAAGCAGCAGAGCCGGCACCTGTCATTGACCTGCTGGGTACGGTACCTCGTATGCTGCATGTCAATTGTTGAATTTCATACATTTGAGCATTTTATAATCATACCTTTCTGTCTTCTGAATATTTTTTTATCACCCTCAGTACAGTAAGTTCATGGCTGAATGTTTGTACAAATGAGACCGATATTAGATATGCTAATAGACTATAGGTATGCAAAGTTGCCAGTAGCCAATTGTTATATTCCCAAAATGTTTACTACACTGTGTGTTTGTGTGTGTGTTTTTATTGTTCAAGTTATCTTTATGTATTGCTGAAATTTTAATCTATTGGAGTAAAAACAGACGTTAATCTTTTCTTGAGGATTTTACCGTGATTTTACCGTACGGCAAGATCAGATCCTGTGTGTAGACTTTCATGGTTCCCGGGAGATGAATTTATCATGAGGCTTCATTTTGCATTATGACCCTATCTATGTGAATTTTATGCTAAGCTAATTTAGGCATGCAATACATTTGTAGTTTAGCTAATAAAACAAAAGCATCACATTTAGACCCACACTCATTTTGTGGGAATCACATCTTGACAGCAACACGTGACATTATATCGGTGAAAAAAATACTTCTACAAATCAGCCTCAGCTGCACTTTGTCTAGTGCTAATTAGCAAATGTGAGCATGCTAACATGCTAAACTAAGATGGTATGTTAGTAAACCGATGTTAGCTTCAAGCACACCTGTGCAGCCTCACATTGCTGCTAGCATTGCTCTACGCTAGTCTTGTTGCCATGTATCATTGCTGCACATTTTGCACCAAATCCCAGCCCATGACTAATAAAGGGACATGTAGACATGAAATGGGGTCAGGTTTTTGCTGTTATGTCATCAGAATATAACTGAGCAGAGAAGATGTATTGAGGTAAAGATTCTTCCCAGAAGGCCTCAACATGGTCCCAACATGACTGGAAATCTTTCTCTATCCACACACACAATGTTTTGTTTTTCTTAAATTGACATTATTTCAGATATATTTTTATTTTATGAAGATAATCTTGTCTCCTACAATGTGTTCACACACTGTGTCCCAGTGTGTGGTCCAGGGCTGACCTCTCACCCCTTCTTGCCCCCCATGTTGCGTTGTGTATAACTGGATGGCCCTGCAGACTCTTTCGGCGGTCCTCCAGAGGAGACGCACAGCTCTGCTCCTGGAGGGCCCGGAGACGACCTGCTGGGAGGTGAGACTCCTCTTCCCGTCACTTTTTGCAATTACACTGAAGTGTGCTTATGTAAATTATGGCTCAATTAGAACGGCTGAAGGGACCAGCAAACTTGGATAATATGTCTGCAGTATAGCAGAAAGTTTTTATGTTGGCCAGCGGCTCACAGGAGTGTTTTATGCTGATTAAGAAATTATACAGTTATGATGGAGATGCATTTATCAAATGAATAATGACACAAACTTGGCAGGACTGGTTACATTTTATGACACGGCAGTTCCAAAGTGGCTTTGGACTCATTTGGAAATGTCTGTTCATCATGACCTCCTAGTGATGTCATAGCCAGTTTCTGGCCAGTCTCATTTCTGTCACCGTTGTGTGGCCAGTAGCTCATGAAGAAGAACAAATGTGTCTTTGTCATGACCTCTATGTTTCCATCTGTGTACTAAGGAATATGTTTAAACACACACACAACAAACAATGCATGCAGACACTTTGTGTACTTGTATTTGATTGTCTATGTCATGTTACTGTAAAGAAAACAATGCACATTTTGCACATTCTGTACTGTATACTGTAGCTCTGTGGACAACGTAAACTTACTCCATTAATAGTAATAGTCCTGTATTCAAACCTGACTGAAGTTAATGTACAGCATTATCAGAAAAAATACTAGAAATGTCAAAATTAAAAGTTCTTGTATTTAATACACTTATACTGAGGAGGGATAGGCAAATATTTGAACCTTCTCTGAGCCTGCAGGTGGGTGCTGGGTGGGTGGTGGGGCTGATGCAGGGCAGCATGGCAGAGCAGACGGAGAGATGGGAAATGTTGCGGCTTAAATAGGCTGCCGAATTTGGATGGTGTGTTTGGATTGGATGATTGTGTGATTGAGTGTGAGGCATGTCAGTTAGCATTTATACCACAGTTGTCTTCATTATTTTATTATCATTCCATTGAACTTATCACACAGGTTTCTTTTCTTTACTGTGACTATGTAAAACATATCATATATTTCACATATTATTTTTATTAAGATGTAGTATTGTAAAATGATGAGTAGTATGTCGTATTATATTTGTTTCTTCTGTATACTGCTGCAGTGGTTGTCTCATCTTCCATGTGTTGTGTCAGTAATCATATTAAATGTGCATTTGTCAGGGTGAGTCTGAACAGTACTACATATGATGTCACAGTTACAGTCCTGTCTGTTATGCCCCCCCTCCCATCAGGCCTGATGTCCCCTACCCTGGCTCCCACCGCTGCCCCAGCTCTGGCTCCAGCCTTGGCTCCAGCTCCGGCCTTGATGCAGGGCGACCTCCTGGAGTCGGGCTTTGACGCTCTGGGCTCCCTTACCGCTCCAACACCACCCGTACCTGTAGTACCAGCTGTACCAGAACCTGCAACCACTGCACCGGCGCCCTCTGGTGGCTTTGATGCTTCAAGTAAGTGGATCATACTTTATGCTGTGAAAGCAATGTGTTGTAAATGTCTCACTGTCACGCCGTGTGAACTGTCGAATATGAGAGAATTTCAAAAAGTGTTTTGTTCATGTTTGCACAGGTCTTCTGCTTGATGCACATTAATCTGCTGTGGTTCATTAAACTGAGCTACCTTAACCATAACCTAGTTCTACCTAGATCTCTTCCTGCTGAGAGCTTGACTACTGCATGAATGACACACTGACATGTGCTGCTGTCACTGTCCTCCTTATTTCTGCTGACTGCTTTACTCCTCACTCAGCACTCCTGCCTCTGTTCTCTTGTACTTCTCACACTTTCACAAAATGCTGTGCTTTCTCCACCACCTGCTCACTCTGCCCTCTCTCTCTCTCTCTCTCTCTCTCTCTCTCTGCAATCTTTCTTTTTTTAATTTCTATCTGTCTCATTCTTTTTTTCTTTTTTTCGCTCTGCTACACACCTTTTCCCTTCTGCTCCATTTTTTATCCCCCTCTTCACCCCTATACACACTCCTTCCACTCTGCTGGGTCATTGCTTGCTTCTTCTAATCTATAATTGGTGAGTTTAACCTCGCAGTGCATGTGCAGTTTGGACAAATCTCCCCTTCTGCATCTTTGCATGTTGCAATAGGATTCCTGACTGTCTCCTGCATGAGACAAGACTTACTGTATTGTTGTTTATCTTTTAATTTACCCTTAGTCTTTCAGAGCACCGGCTCTTATACTGTAGTAACCACATGCCATCAGGGCCAGAGTCTCTAGGTGTTCATTCCAGTTCTACAGCACTGCGACAACACCTGTCGTAAAAGGGAGTTATCTTTAATAAAAGATTCAGTGGGAAGCTTAAAATTATGGAATGCATTTTAAGTAATTTCCATATTCGAGTACTCATATTAAATTATCATTGAATACTAATGTGCGAATAGAGTCCAAAATGCGACAGTGCAGGTGGCGTTAGGATTAGCCTACCTCTCTGCGCTGCTCAGCCTGCAGAAATGTGCCTCCATGAAAAAAAAAAGACATATCAACAAACACTAAGATGCTGCAATAAATTCAATAATTCATTTATTTGACTGGTAAAAAAAAAAAAAAAAGCTGTGGCTGTGACTCATCTGCCGCCATCTTGGCACATATAGTTAAACAGTTAACTTTATTTCTATAAGAATATAGAACAAGAAATATATTACTATATAATGCGTTTATGTAAATTGAACAACAGAAATATGAGATCAAATGATGTGTGACTAAAAATGCTGAATGCTATCTGCAGGTGTGCAGATCTATCGTTTTTGCTTTATAGAAAAATATGTCTCTCCTGTCTACACTATTCCCTACAGTGATTTCAACCAGGTGTAGCCCAGACGATACTGTTACAGTTTCCAGACTATACAGGGACAGACTGTAGAGTATCTCAACTCTTGAATTGATAGATTTAGAAAGAAATAATCTGTAACACCTGAAAAGTATGTGTTGGGATGTCTATGGTGTGAAAACTAGTAAACAAAAAAAATCTTAACAGTTAACTGTGAAATGAAATATTAAATAAATTGTTGAAATGTCGTCTGTCATTCCTACATACAAACCGACCCAAACACTCGTAGTTCAACTGTATAAAAACATTATTGTTTTATGTAATAAATAGTGTTCATTAACATCCAGTTTGAAAGGAGGTGTTGGTGAACAGATACTTAAGTTCATCTAACAGGTCTGTGGGGGTATGTTGGGGTCCAGTGCCTTAGTGAACACACGGTCAACAACAAGATGCTTCTGTAGCAGTTAGTCGGAATGAAAACCTGTAAACTCTTTGGCCTTGATGACACCTGGTTCAAATCCAGTACTTTGTTCCAAAATCATCCAGGTTAAAGTGGAAATAGACGCCATCCGTGTTTGGATTGACTCCCTGTTAACTTCACCTTCACTGTGGAGTTTCTCAGGCTCAATTTATGAGACTTATGAGACGTCTACACTAAATGTTTCTTTCTTATGTTACCACCACTCCACCCCGATGCCGTCCCCTGCTTTAGTTACTTGTCGGGGGTAAAACTTGTCTGTTTCCACTTTAAGTCCCTGAGATGAACTGAGGTGAACTGGCTAAGCAACTCGCCAAGCACCTTGTTCCGATGCTCCAACATATTTCCAGTACAGTCCTACATTGTGCATGCGATGCACAGACCACTGATGTTGTCACAGCTGGATTGTCCCCTTCAGCGTACCGCCTGGCCTCACAGCGGCCCCTGTTTTAGCTAGATTAAAGATTTGCAGATTTGTAATCTGTGTTGTTTCTCTGCTGTCCCGTCATTGCCACCCTCTCTCCAAGTGTTTGATGGATTAGGCGCCTTGCTGATGCCCGCCGTAACGCCCCAGAGCACCGGTGGCAGCACTGCCGGAAGCACAGCAGGAAGCATGGGGACACCCATGGCAGTGGGAGGAATTGCAGCCGCTCCCCCCGCCACCCCACCTCCAAGCAAAACCATCGGAGGAGACCTGGACTCCTCACTGGCCAACCTGATTGGAGGTAGACTGCAGCTTTTCCTGTCTGGAGCTCAGTCATTTTTGTTTCTCATAAATACTTTAATAGAAATGTAACTTGTTCTTCTTTCTTTCCTCTGCTCAGACCTTGGAGTAAAGAAAAAGTAAGTGTGTGTTAATTCTATAAATGCACAATGCGTGTGTAGGTTTAAACATGCATGTATAGCTCATGATCATGTGTAGATGACTCCATGTCCCATCTGTTAACCTACAACTGTTTTGCACTCACAAATCTTGTGTTTGATCTCTTTCAGGGACCCGCAGAGCGAAAAGAAGCTGACAGGAGGTGCTAACTGGATGCCACAGGTAGCTCCTACAAGCTGGGGTACACCAGGAGCCCCCATGGTAAGAACAGCATGGAGACAAGCCCCCACCACCATGACTGTGAGGTCAAACTTCATGCAAAGAGCTGTTTGTGCCTACTGCCACAGACTCATGAGAGCTAATTATCATCATACATTTTCATTTCACTACACAAACAAACAACAAAGATATTAATGACAGAAGCACAAATTGTTATTGTTCTTCATTGCCGTGGAAAATGTTTTAAGAGTGTGCAGGTTTTGTTGATGTACCCTTTTCTTCCTGTCTTCTTCCAGGCTGGTGCTGCCCCTGGAGCTCCTGGGGCACCAGGCGCAGCTCCACCTGGTGCAGCCATGGTGCCACCAATGAGCGCGCAGCCTGGCTTTGGCATGGTGAGTTTTTATTTCGCTCGTTGTAAATTATCTAGATTTTAAAACTGCATTATGTAGATTATGAAGTCATCTGAAGGCGTACTGTTTAATCTGTGTTCTCCCTGTCATATCAGCCTCCTGCAGGAGGAGCTCCAATGATGCAACCCATAATGGGGCAGCCTATGATGGGACAGCCCATGATGAGACCTCCCTTCACTGGGGTGGCTGGAGCTGCACCCGGAGCCGCTGCACCCGGAGCACCGGTAACAAACCAAACAGTAGAGCTCTCAGTGACCAATAAGGCCCTTTGTCTCTATGTTTGTACGTCAGTTCATGCCATGTTATCTCAGAAAAATACAGCAATGTGTGTGTGTAGATATGTTTGCCTGCCAATTCATATCTGGTCAACATAGGGAGTTATCTTTGATTTAGATCTTAGTTTTGAACAAATTAAATTTGAATTGAATTGAACTTTCTGGTCTTCCTTAGAGGAAGCTCAATTACAACTTCAAAACTCTGTCGAGAACCAGAAAGCGAGCACACATTACACCAATTTTAAAGTCTTTGGTTCACAATCAATTTTAAGATCCTTTTATTGGTTTATAAAGCTCTTAATGGTTTTGGTCCCACCTATTTATCAGATATGCTTTTAACCTATGAACCCTCTAGAACTCTGAGGTCTTCAGGTAGTGGCCTATTAATTACCCCTGTGTGTTGTGTTACATTCTGCATGCATGAAAAGTGCCATACAACTGAAATCTAACAAAACAAAGTCTGATATGAAGTTCTGTGTTTCTTATTTTCTCAGCTTTCTCCAGGACCTGCAAGCCAGAGCCCCAAGAAGCCCAAGGACCCTTTGGCAGAACTCGATCTCAAGGACTTCTTATAACGCCCCAGGTGGGAGCTCCATACATGCATAATCTAATATGATATTTTTAGTGGAGTGGAGAGAGAGATTTGCTTCTACATTGTTAAAATTAGAGAGATAGAAAGTTGTTTCCAAACCGTCTGGATGTGTTTTCAGAGTTGACAAATGACTTCAACATAGAATGACACATTTCTTAATATAGAAATGTCCCTGTGAAGGGATTTTTAACTCTCTCTGGTAATGACTGTCACTCCATCATGCTACCAAGTAAGTCTCCTGCAGGTGGAGCTGGCGGTTCATGTGTCGAACTTTTTCTGCTTTCAGTGAAATTTCGACCATCTGCGCTCCTCAAATAACATCAAACAGTGAATAAATCTGAGTTCCTTACTTGTGAAAGTCCTTGTTAAAATAAAACCCTGGTTGGGTTCATCTGTTCCAACTGGCTTCTTCTTTCAATAACACAAAAAATGAGTTTTAAGTTTTAATGGTTCATTAGCTACACATCACTGCTGTTCAAGAGACTTTTGTGAGTGTGCATGGAGTGCTTGAAGCTATTTTCAACCAACAAAACCAACCTGCTGTGTGAACACAGCATCAGTATTCATGGGAAACAAGGCAATAACGCATAAGACTCTTGTGTTGAAATGTCCTCTACTTCCTGTCTTCCAGCTGCTTTCTTCCTCTGGAGCAGGGCCTTCTCACTTTATACCTGGTGTCTGTCAACATCTCAGGATACCAGCGATGTTTCAGCTACTCAACCTTATAAGAGCCTCTTATCTCCACCCGCCCGTCAACACTCCACCCTTCTCCTGTGTGATGTCGTAGCACAAACTGTGAAAGTGAACCATAGCGGATTATATATATATATATGAGAAAAAAAAAATACAAGCGTGTGCTTATGTAGATGTACTAATCTTTTGTCTAAACAAAATCACTCAAAACCCTGACAAAAAAAAGTCCACAAAAACAAGTGAGAGAAAGTGAAGGCGTATGTGTTTAGATTTCTTTATAGTGTTGAGTTGAATGATGGATGTGCTTTGGTGTCCTAAGCTCCACCCACCATCCCATATGTGTCCCTGCCTCCTCATGAAGGGGGAGGAGCTCTTCTTTGTCCCTCTCTAATTGGATGGGAGCGGTAAACGAA
Organism: Argyrosomus regius; assembly: GCA_946959425.1. Taxonomy (NCBI): domain Eukaryota; kingdom Metazoa; phylum Chordata; class Actinopteri; family Sciaenidae; genus Argyrosomus; species Argyrosomus regius. The sequence goes on along the minus strand of OX336884.1, from coordinate 7,291,591 downwards.
GCCCCCCTGGTAGATTTTTCGGAGAAACATGTTGTGTGTTGTTTACAGAAAGGTCCTCTTCGATGTACATAGATTTCTCTGGTGAGGATTACGTCTCTATTCTGTATGTTTGTTGAAGAGAAATATAAATGTGAATCTGAATTGTAAGAAGTCGTGTGAGTATCCTTCTATTTCCCGTCATCTTTTGAAAGTATTTGGAAACGAATACCGCTATATGATTAATATACTGTATATTAAGAAACAACTTCTATGGGCTTCTGATGCATACCAGGAAGTGTTCCTTTTTGTTTTTTCTTTTTTACTCATGGCTCATTTTTCTATGTTTCTTTTGTTGTCTTTTTGTCCAATGTTATTTATATGTTCTGTTTCTTTTAAAATAATCCTCCTGACTGCTGTCGATATTAGCTGGCATTGCTATTAAAGAACATATCCAGAGAAAATGCTTTAGATATTTGTCACAGAGGTCAACTCAAACTGTCCCTCAATATAACCCTATAAGTGACTACCTGCGGTCTTGACACACTACCCATGTGGATATGTCTGTTGCCTGTGCTTTCGTTATAACTATGATCAGGTCAGTGTGGTTATTTTTGTATTCAGGGTAAGTTACTCCATTGCCATACTCTATGTTCAGACCGATCAAATCAAAATGAAAATGAAGTAATGTTGATTTGTGACTGGAAACTAAGATCCACTTTTCAAGCAACAGGTGGCGACCAACGTAGTGATCCACCAGGAAGAACTTCTCACAAAAGTTAGAATCAGGAACAAATTAAAGGTGCCCCGTCAAGTTTTTTTTCTAAACAAAGTTTACAATCATTGTTTTTCCCCAAATATGCTTTGTGTGTATCCTTGAGGCTGAATGCATCGTGTTGAATGCTATAACACTTGAAAAGCCTATTTATTTTAAAAAACTTTGGAGCCTACATTGTTTACAAACAAAACCCGCTCACCAAAACAACGCTTCAAAGTGCTACTAGCGGCTAAAAACTGCACAGGGTACCTTTAAGTTCCATTTTACTAACCGATTACAGCAAATAAATCAACGCCACCTGAAAGTGAAGACTGAGATTTGATGAAAAGATTCACGTTTGATTGTTGTCTGAACATAATTTTTGTTCAAGTTGATTACTGCTGACCTTTGGCACATTGTCAATTGAACAGTGCATAGTGTAAATGGCCACATGGGAGTGAAGTGTACAGTGTGGAAATCCACAAGAGGACACTGTCCGTCTAGCCATGATGTTGTTCTTCAAAAGCATCTTAACATAAAGCTCTTTAATATGTTGATATGCGTTTGGACAGCTGTGTGTGTACGAGGTGTCCGAGTCCTGTGCTGTAAACCAGAATAATGCAAAGCTTACTCTGTGTGTCGTCATTTCAGTGGACTGAATAAGCAATTGGTTGTGAGAATCTGATGATGTGACTCTGAGAAAATAATGGGAGATTATTAACATTTTTCATGACTGAATTATTGAAATTGTATTTTTGTTTAGTTGTAAATTTATTTTATTTTTCGATAACCCTCCCCAGTGCATGTAAGCCCTTTGAGGTGCAATAAATTCAATGATGGATTGAACTGCCAAGGAAGGATATTCTTTTCTTGCATATCATGTAGATTATAGAAGTATCAGCTCCATGGGGTATTTCATGAACTTGAACGACCACATCAACTTTATGTTTATCACATTTCACCAATGCCAAGATTACCAACTTGGTAAAGAGGGCAAATGTCCTGGCCGCCCACAAGGACCAGGTACATCGAATATCATTTGGTTATTTATGGTATTTATCAATTTCCATATATCAAATATGGTTTTAACAATTTTTGTTAATATATAGCTTTATTCATTGGCACACATTCCTAAATACAATTGTGTTAAATCAAATCAAACTAATGGGTGCACAGAAAACCTGCAGCCAGGTAGTATTATTGTATTAGCCTTATTCTAGCCTAAGTGCACTTATATGCAATAATACTACCTGGCTGCAGGTATTCTGTGCACCCATTAGCTTGATTTGATTGACTGAACCCCAAATTGCTCCCGAAGGCTGCGCCATCGGTGTGTGAATGTGTATGAATGGTTAAAAACTGATGAGTAGTAGCACATTGCATGGCAGCTAATGCCATCTGTGCATGAATGTGCATCGGTGTATGAATGTGTGTGAATGGGTGAATGAGATATGTAGTGTAAAAGCGCTTTGAGTGGTCGCAATACTAGAAAGGCACCATATAAGTACAGTTCATTTACCATTTATTAATATCTTTAACTTGTAGTTGCTTATTTGCACATCCAGCTGATACAGAGCAACGGTCCACATGGTGAACATTAGTCCAATTCTATCTCCTTTTAGCTTTGTTTTGGTCTTTATGACCTCAGAGAAATATCCCTCTCCTGCTCCTAACTTTGTCTGTCTTTTAATGGATGCTGGGAAGTCCAGTGAGTTTCTCAGAGTTTTTTTTAATTTTTTACTTAAAACAGCTGCCTGCTGTTGAAATGACACTGATGAGAGCAGTGAGAATGAACCAAAACACTGGGCCCAAAAAATCAAAACAATGAGCTGGCAGTGCTAAATAATTCTACAGAGTTGAGAGGCACTGCACATTTGATTGATAATTCCCTGTTGGTTCATCACTATATCATGAGTATAAAAAAATATTTGTGCAGCTCTAATGGGAACATGTGGGTTGGAGGTTGGAGGTGTTAAAAGAGGCCCAACAACAGACTTTGACCCTGAGGTCCCTGAGCAAAATAATACAGTCATGCTGCTCAGTGGTTTGACTTGTGGTGAGGCATTAGTTGTTGTTAAGATAGTAAGTAAAACACTTAATTAAACAGTACAATAATTGGTAGTGGTCTCATAACAATTGTTAGCTGCAAACCAGTGTATAATAATCAGGATCGTCATCACAAACACACACACACACAAGTAGTAATCTTGGTTTAATGGTTGGTAGTCTTCAATCTGCATCATTAATTTCAGGTATTTGGTATTCAATGAATTTTTGGAACATAAACATCAAGAAAAGTAAAAAATATCACATCCCAGATTTAAATTTATTATTATATAACAATATTGCGTTTGTACCCCTTAGAATTAGAGAAATCTCAACAGCTCAAGTACATTGTTAAATGGTTCAGTCCCATCTTAACACAACCCAAATATGTAGCCTCACATTAAATACATAGTTACAGTACTAGGCTATCAAAACATATTCTGAGAAGCCCTCCCCACCTCCCAAAAAAAAAAGTTCCAAAACAATCCATAAATTAGCACCACGTCTCCTGGATAAGCACCGATATAATTATGTGCACAACAATGAAACCAAAATTCACTGCGTTGCAAGAACAAAGAAAAGATGGTGAGACTCACAAATCAGAAAAATCTACTATCCAGGATCAAGAAGGACCCTTTCTCTATTTAGACAGAAAAATAATCTTCTTTTTTTTTAAAGGTAGTTGTAAAAAACAAAGTTCTAGATATACACAATGCAAAACACCAGCTTGTTCAATTAAAATGTTTATAAAAACAGTTATCTCAATAGCTCTATATAGTTCATTTGTAAAACAAAAGTTACATTAATCTCTCCTGGGTCTTTTGTCAAAGCCAATGCATGTACTCCTCTTTACAGTACTTTACAGTGGTGGAGAATACTTGAAAGTACAAGTCTATCCATACAAAGCCTAATCGGAATATAAGACAAATGTACCAGGGCTTTGTTCCCAAATATTTGATAAACACACTTTCCATCATTGTATCCAAAAAGCTGAAATCCTTGAAAGAAAAAGAGTCAAAAGAAAAAGCAAAACTGCAGATCTCAATGATCTGAAAATACAATACATATTTTTTTCTCAATTGTTTTTTTTTTAGCAAATAAATTAGAAAAGCTGACGAGCCACAGTTCTCTTGATGCGTTGACAAGATCCTGTTGTCAACACTGAGTCTGTATGGCTGTTTGTGGGTTTTGTGTATGTGTGTGTGTAGATCAGTGTAGTAGGAGTCACTGGGAGGCACAAGAGGTAACAGGAAGACAGGAAGAGGAGAGGCAGTCGTCGGGCCCCTGGTTGGTAATGACAGATGGGTGGTGAGAGTAGGTAGGGTGTCCCTCGAATAGACGTGGGTCTGAGGGACGGGTGCTGGTTAATGGGTGATCCTGTGTTGTCTTAGGCTACCTTACACTCACTTGAGTCCCCATGGACCCAGTAGCAGATCTGGGCATATTTAAGAGGTGTTATCCTCACCGCCACGTTGTAATCCTGCTGCCGCCCATCCCCGTTTACATCCACCCACTGGTGACCAGAGAAGACCCCGATGATCTTCCTCTTCCACTTCTTCTTGCCAGGCTCTTTGAGGCGAATGTAGACCCCAGAGCCGCTGGAACCAGGTTTGGCATCGCAGTATTGGTACAACAAATCATTGGACTCATCAGAGACGGAGCAGAACCGGTACACCAGGTTGCCAGGTCGGTCATCGTCAAAGCCAGAGAAGTGGATCCTCCCAGCAGGGAGCTTCTTGAGCGAAGGGATAACACCCAGATCCATGTGCTTGACTTTTGGGGCTTTCTTCAACTCTAGAACAGCGTAGTCATAATCCGCAGCCAGTCCGTCAGACACACCTTTGAACCAGCCCTTAGGCACCTGGGTCTGCTTGACCCTGGTCCACCTAAACGAAGGTTTCTCTGATTCCACACTTCGCCGACTCCTGCTTTTTCTTCCTCTCCCTTTTCCTTTACGATCTCCTTTCCCATCATTCTCTTCCTTTTCCTGCACTTCCTCTTTGTCTTTGTCTCCCCTTCTCCTTTTGCCCTTTCCTCGCCCTCCTCTCCCTTTCCCTTTCCCTCGTCTGGACTTCTCTTTCAGAATACCAACACGAAGCTTCTTCACCCCATCTAGATAATCCTTCCCGTCATGGATACAGTGGGCAGCGGTCAGTACATGTTTCGGTGACACGAGAACTCCAGAGCATCCTGTGGAGATCTTCACAGAGGTGGAGAAGGGATATTTGGTGGAGAACTGCTTATCAGAGATGGTGAAGCGGGTATCTGTGCCGTACACCTCACGTTTATGGCGGGAGCTAGACGAGATGTTTTTGGACCAGGCAGTCGCCTCATTAAGACCCTGCACAGAGACTGAAGTATACGTGCGCGTACCATTCTCATAAACCGTCTCGTAAGACAGGAACTGCTCCAGGTCATCCAGAGAAGAGGCTGGGAGGCGACGCTGACACTCGATCCCACAGGTCCCACTCAGCTCCAACTGAGGACGGGCTGAGAAGTCTGGGGTGCTGAGAGGCACAGTGCGTCTTTTTCTTACCAGAGGCACCTTCCACTGTGGCCAGGTATACTCATCATCAACTGCATTCTCCTCAGCAGCAACAGCCACCACCACAGCCAGCACCGTCACCGGGAGCAGGACACACAGGGGTAGAGGGCCCATTATTAAGTTGGGCCTGGCTCTGAAATGTAGAGTTAAGAGGAAGACTTAGTGAAACTTTGTAATACAGGTAGGAAGATACAAATTTGGTCGAGAATGAAATATCTCTAACTATTTCAAGGGCTGCCATCAATATTATTGTACATTGTACATTCATGATCCCCACATGATGAATCCTACAAACTTTGGTGATCCCCTGACTTTTACCTTTACCCTTTACCTACATACGGCTTACATTTTCATTTGTTAGTGAGACATCTGGACAACTATTACCAAAAATTTGATAAAGACATCCATGGTCACCAGAGGAGAAAACTTAAGTTAAGTTTACCCCTGACTTTTATCTAGCGCCACCAGCAAGTCAAAGTTTTCAGTAATCCAGTGAAATATCTCCTTGTCGACTGGATGAATTGCCATGAAATTTGGACATCCATGGTTCCCAGAAGATGACGTGACAACAACTAAATGTATCCATTAGCATGTACATTCGTGTCCCCCTCAGGTTAAATCCCTAGACTTTGTTTGTCTGGATCCTCAGATTTTGTTTGAATTTGTTTAATATGTTTGTGCAAAACTAATGACATTCTTATTAGGCTCAGCTAAAGTTTGTGTTGAATGGTAATTAGCAAATGTTGCTACAGTAATTAGTTTAGCAAGATGCTAAATTTAGTTAAGCATGTTAGCATGTTAGCATGCTAAACTAAGGTGAGTGAACACAATAAACATTTTACTTGCTACACGTGCATGTTATTGTGAGCATGGTAGCATTTAGGTCAAAGCACTGCTTTAACTGTACAGCATTGCTGTAGACCTTGTTTATATAAGCTAAGCAATCACATCACCATTCACACAGATCACTGTGATTGCCCCACCTTCCTTAATGCCTTAATATTATGATACTGCTTCTGACTGTCTCCACTTAAGTCTTTAAGATAGTTCATCCTGTTGCTTGTTTAAACAGTTTCCTTCTGTTTGTGTAAGACCAGCTATTAGCTCAGCAACCACCTATCTGCAACAGAGTTTTCACGTCACGATTGTGATTGTGTTGTGACACTGATTATTCTGTGATTCTCGCTTAAGCACTATAATCACCCCTACTTAGTAAGGGAGGGAACATACAGCGCTGTGCTGTAGACTAATCATCATGTTTGGAATCTTTAATCAGCTTTAGGCACATCCAACATGTGGGGAAACTCAACAACAACAGATCCATTTACAGCCACACAGAGGCAGTGTAGGCCAGATTATCAGAGAGAGATCCAAAGGGTTAAGCTCTGGACTATCACTAGGGCAGTTGAGCAGTCTGGACAGTGTGTGAAGGAAAGAGCACAATTCCTCAAAATGCCAACGTTTACACAAAAAGATTGGTGCCAGCATGTATACGATTAAATATTCATAGATCTTTAAAACATTTCTCCAGCTCTGATACATTAGCTGTGTGGTTAAGAGGAGATTTATGTCCCCTGAGTCTTACTGGAGGCTGCGGGCAGCGAGAAAGAGAGGATGAACCCTGATCCTCTGAATGGGCTGAGACAGTGGTTTGGAGGTTTGCCACATTGGTTAACCTTCTCCTTCTGTAATGACCATATCTGGTTTCCTAAGCTCCACTCCAGTCCTTGTCCATGCATACAAATGACATCAAACACAGAGACTACTGCAGACAGCCTGCTGCTTCATGCTTCTACTATATGAGTTTGATGTTTCCAATAATCCTGATAACCCTATAAAGAAAATTACAATTTGGGTACGTTTTAATAGATTCAGCAGACCATCACTTAAATACTGAGTAGGAGAGCTTCGTTTCGTCAGTATGCCTGCGGTGATGAAGTCACACAGGCCATTCCAAACAAAGGAGAGAAAATGATTTGGAGCATTGCAGCAGGAGTGCAAATCCAACAGTTAATTTCAAACAGGAGTCCAGAGTGAAAAAAACAAAAAACACAGTGAGTTCACTCATTTTGGCTGTTTGAGGGGTTTAAATGATGTGTGACAGACGGACAGACTGACATCTGGGGTGTCCAGCTGGAAGGTAAATCCTTTAAGGGGACAGACTCGATTGGTCAGGGGGTACACAGACACACATTTTCTTTCAATTAGACGTTGAAAATGTCTCCCAGGAGACTCATCTGAGAGGCAGAATGTACAGCATCACTTGTGGACCATGTCACTGCTTCATCTCTTGCAGAGACGTTACCCAAATCCCCTAATTTGGTTAAAACGACAAATTCCAGTAAAAGCATTGCAAAGGAGGCTGTTTGGCTTAAGTTTACCACACAGTGTCCAATAAAACATACGCAGTGGCCAACATCTAACCAACCCCCGAAACAGACGGTAATAAAATACAAGCCCACAAGAGCTGTAAAACAGTCTCAGTAAATGAGAATACAAAAATGACCCTTAGTTTCTGCTCAGCTTCACACTCCCACCGCCAGACTCAGACATAACACAAATCCAGAGTAAAGCCTGCAATTATTCAGCATAGAGTGGAAACTGATATGCTGCCATGATGGCTGCTGGTCGTCGAAGGCGCTCATTTGAACTATTTTCCACTGCAGTCAGCTGAACAAGAAGCTGTGCCCTCTGCATCCCTCGGTGGGGAGTAGCAGTCACAAGAACTGCTCGAGGCACCCAGGAGACAAAGTGACCAAAGGATGGCGCTATGGCCCAACTGTCCATCTTCAAGCCTGGCTCACCATCTATTGTGTAGTTCAACACCAAGTTTATTAAAAGGAGTGATTTCATTCATTTTGACCTATTTTCACAACTTTTCAGGCACAGAGTTTCCTGTGGAGCAGAGCAGCCACGGAAACAGACACTGCCAACAGTTTATATAAGAATGTTTAATTCAATTATTTTCAGTGAATTTAATAAAAGTCTAAGATGTGTCTTTTTCTCTTTCCAAAATAACAAATATCTCTATTGTATTGTAATGTAAATAAATACCCTTAAAAATTAGATATCTAATGAAATGTGGAAGACAACATCTGTAATTCCACATCTGTTTCAGAGTATGTTGAAAGAAGAGGGACAAAGTGTCTATTAACTCTAAAGCAGCCTATGCAAACTGTCTTTTGAAATGTTTGATGTATTTATTGGATCATGAGTAATGATCCAATAAATAGTAATAGTAATAATAATAATGATTTAAATGTTTCTAAATATAGATTAATTTAAAAGAATATTCAAAATATTGTGGCTACAAAATCATCAAATTAAATCTGTCCGGAAAAAAGTGCATCCACAAAGAAAAGATGAATCCAAAGCGAAAGAAATCAATTTAAAAAATGAAATCATACATATATTCAATAAAGCTTTTAAAAACTAACACATAGAGAACATATTTCCCTCTCTTGGTTCAATCAGGAGATCGTTACAACTCTGCAAAAATGACAAAAGGCTTTCCTACCTGCTTGCATCCGATTGATGGATATGCCAAATCCGCAATGTATTGTTTGTTTTCCCGAGAAATATACAAATATGATCCCACTGGAAAACAAACGGGTGTTAGTGCATCCCAGACGTCCTGGTATCAGCAGGGTGACGGCTCCCTTCTCCTCATTGCTTCTTCAAAGAGGCTGAGAGAAAGTCGCAGCCGGGACGCTCCGCTCAGGCTGCACTTGATGCTGAGGAGGGAGGGAGGGAAGGGAGGGAAGGGGGGAGGGAAAAAATCTGAAAATGTCTTTTTTTTTTTTTTTAAACTTGTGACAAAAGCTGTTCACATATGGGTGGGGCCAGACCAAACGATCTAACTAAAGGCTGAATTGGGTGAAGTCAGTTGGTCTATTCAGTCGGGAGGGAGGTGTGCTGGTATACAGCAGGCTGCAGCTCAGCCTGCCAGCAGCACCAGCAGGAGGAGAGCCTCAGTCAATGGGACTTTGAGCAGACTGTGAAGGAATTAGTTCCACTGCTCTCTACAATAGTTTCTGAGGCGTTTCCATTTCCATTCTGCTCAGCCTAGTGGAGTGTAAACACTGGGGATGTAGCTGAACCTCTGCAACCAAATGCAGCCTGCACAGCCTGACACAAATGTGCAGTGACCATACATGCAATGTTTGAATGTGTTTCTTTACATGCAGATTATTATGTTTAACATTTATACCCATGTACAGATCAATGTGATACTGTATGGGTGTATGTCCTTAAGAAAGGAAAGAAGAGCGAACATTATTCTTTCATGCAAATTTCTCCTCATTTTTTTCGGACTTTTCTCTCATCTTTAATTTTTCTTGTGGACTATACTGCACAATGCTTTTATCAAGTATTCACATCTGAAACATTTGATAGGAAAATCACAGTCTGGTGCAGTGTTGGATCATTTATCACTTATCCTTTACATAACAGTACTGATACCACGCTATAAATATACCAGAGGTATTATCTATTTGTTTGACACATTCTTCTTTCATGTGTAACAACTTGGCAGCCAACAGTCTGACAAGAGGTTTGGGTGTGTTATGCTAGTAGCGGCTAACGTAGCCTTATCAGACTTCAGACAGCTCCCTCTGGAACCATAAAAAGCTTTTTAGAAACCTTTTCCACATGCAGATGCACTCCTCAAGACTTTGATTGTGTGCAATCAGTGGAGTCCCCTGTAAATTGAAAGTATTCCCATCAAAATATGCTTAGATTATTATAATAAATATAATTTAATGTACACGCAAAATGTTACTGTTGTTGTTCTTTGAGGTGGAGCTAATGTTCTTTATACACTGCTTGGTACTTTACTCTATTACAACATATTGTGTTGATATATATATTGTTATTGTGTATGCAGAAAATTAGTTTGTAAACAACTAACCTCAGTTGTTGAAATGTAATAGAATAAAATTATGTTCGTACATTTCCCTCTCACATGTAGTGAGTAGTAGAAAATGGTAATATTCAAGTAAAGTAAAAGTACCCCCAAAATTGTATTGCATTTAGGTACAGTGCTTGACTTCCTGTACTTTCCATCAGTGCTTTGGCAGATGACCATAAAACATAGACACACAGTACACAACCTGTGATATGGCATCACATGAGGACACAGCTTCATTTTGAGGGCGTAAACTGGAACTACTGACTTCTAAAGCATCAATATGTATCAGTACAATATGTATGTATGCAATCAAAGCCAGACAGTCTGTATCGTATACGGTCGTACAACTCCCATGTGTCATCATCATCATCATCATCATTAATAAGATATCTCACAGGAACTGTGCACATTGTTTTCTTGTCTTCAGTGTAACAAGAAGTGATGGACTGTGAAACTCACTCTAATAATTTTGCGTTTAGTCTTTCTGCATTATGCAAGGTCAGGACCAACAGGAAGAAACCAGGGCCTCTGGCCCGAGGAATGCCATGATGACTAGCTGAAGGCTCAATGAGCCAAGAAAAGACATGGAAAATATGTGTGTAATGAGGGAGAGAAATGGAGAGAGAAGGGGGGGGGGGGGGTGGAGAGAATGCGATGCTACACATGTGCTTCAAAGAAGGGAATGAGGAGTGCAAGATGTCATTTGGATTTGAAACTGATCTTTGCGTAATCTCTCCATCGCTTTGACTTTGAGCAGACTCCAGACCAGCTCGACTGACCTCGACAAACTGGTCATAAAATTACACCTGTTCCTGAAACTGTGTGTGTGAGAGAGAAGGAGAGAGAGGCAGAGAGAGAGAGAGAGAGAGAGAGAGAGAGAGACAGGACTTGGGTGGCCTGCACACCTGACCAGGATGTTAAGGATAGTGATGGATGCTTGTCCTTGTGGGTGGTGATCACACACACACACACACACACACACACACACACACACACACACACACACACGTGCGTGTGTACATTGCACATACAACTACAAAGCTTGTGTTTTCTCAGCAGTATGGGTTTAGAAGAAGAAGAGGGACATTTTCTCTCCCTTCTCTCTTGGTGTGGTCCTGATTCCTCCTCCAGGCTCAGCATGATAATGAAACATACCTCCATTTTGACATGGTTGACCCCATGTGTCAATGAAAATATACTGTGGGGACCGTAAACATGCCGTGGTCCCTGGTACATTATTGGCACTAGTGCACAATGCTGCGACTTTTGCACAGTCATGCTCAGCAAATGAACACAAAGGCCACACAGACTGTGGAAAAACATTGTGTATGTGTGTGACCCAGAGTGTTCTGAAGAGACTTTTTGAAGCTTAAGTTAGGCTCACCACTCACTCCCATCTTTGTCAAATTACTGAAGCCACAATATCTAAATTATTTAGGCAATGAGCTGGGAGAAGCAGAGGTGGCATGAGCACAGCGCAACTGCCACAGTTGAGTCTGATAGTCTGAAACCATTTTGAATCCAGTAAACATGAGACCCTGAGCCATTGTGGAATATAACTGAACTGGAAGCAGTTTGTTGTGAGTGGGTCCCTGTTTTATTTGTGTCGCGTGTACACTCAAGGATGCACGTGATCTACATTCCTGGCAATGTTTTCATACTGTTCAAGTGATCTACAGGTGGTGGTAATTTGCCAAGAAGCGGAGCAATGTGCCAGTAAAGGCAGTGAGGTAGAAGACTGCCAGCTAGAAATCACTCAACTCGTGCAGAATGTAAACAGAAATTATAAGAAAACAGAGCACCTTTAGGTGTTTCTACTGTGTTAACTACAAGCTGTTATTAGACTTCGAACCTGCAACATTTATGCTCACAATCTATGGATTAATTGACCGGCTATGATGTGGCTGTTTACACTTCATGTAAGCATGGAACTCCTGCTCATGCAAGGTAACAAAGAGAGATTGGACTGTGGAACTATTCAAAGCCGCTGACCAGAATTTCTGTCAGAAATTCAACTCATTTCCTTGAAGCCAGATCAACGCTTATTCAGTAATAAATTCAGATAGATTTTAAAATGAATCTGGGGTGACTAATGCTGGCCTTACACCAGACAACTTTTCATAAGATTTCATCGTCGTTTGGTGTAAGGTGGTCACAAAACTCGAAATGCGAAACTTGATGTTCTGATAAAAACAAACATGTTTAATATTATCTGAGGTTTTGCACACAAAAGGACAGCTGTGTGCAAAAGCTGCTTTTGTTTCTGCTCCATTGTTTAACAACATTTCATCAGGTGCAGGATGGGAAATAATCTCAATATGAATCTATTTGTAGTCCTATAAATAGTGACACTGCAAGATTCTCAGTCTTTATAAAAAATCTTTAATCTATAAAATCTGTGACTTTTAACCATAGACAATATGAAGAATGGATGTCGTATCAATGATGTTATCCACGTTTCTGAAAAGCTGTATGTGAAGTGTGGTGGCTCTGGCTGCCGCCTGTTGGCGGTCCATCCTCTTCCACCTAAATCTAAAAATCAATCAACGCAGCCTCGCTGTTAATTATGCATACATTTAAACCTTAATATTATTTGAATGTGTGAGTTATATATGAATTGAGCTTCAGTACAGTTGTCATGAACGGGGAAATTAGCTATAGAGACCAAAAACAATTTTTTGTACCAGGCTGTAAACGTTTATTTCTGCTGTGAAGTTGTACATTTTAACATGGGGACTTATGGAGACTGACTTGTTCTATAGCCAGCCTCAAGTGGCCGGTTGAGGAACTGCAGTTTTTGGCACTTCTGCGTTGGGTTGACTTCACAGCCACGGAGGTTGCTGCTTGGTGTAGATACAGGAATTATTTTGTTGTGACCAAGTGAGTGAATTGACTAATGCACAGATTGTACAGCTGTATTATTATTGTTATTATTATTATTATTATTGCGTCCTTGGCCACGTGCTCCCCTCTGCTCAGAGGCCACTTAACATCACCACATCATAACAAACTGTGACCACTGTTATCACAACCCTCGCAGACGCAGACAAAGAAACACAGTAAATGTTCCTGTTTTCAGTTAAGTTCAAGGTCAAAGGTCACAGAAGAGGAGTGAAGCAGCAGAGAGAGAGGGTTGCCTATGCTCCCGGGCCCTGCGGCTTCCAAATAGAAAAGCAGTGAGTGATATTTCTGGCCAGGGGTCGGGGCTGTGAGGAGTGGATAGAGGGGCTTTTGTGCCGGGCGTCACACCCTCACGGGAAGTGCTCCCTTTGCGCTCTGCTGCGGTGGATGGATGCTTATTGATGGGAGCTAAGTTTCAGGAATTTCATTAGTTATGTTTGGGTGTACTGGATGAGACCTTGACCACCTTCACAGCAGTAAATCAGCGAATGGGTGCGGCTCTTAAAGGAGTACACCAAGATTTGGGGAGTCTAACCTTCAGGGTTAACTTTCATCCTTCACTTTCATCCAGCCATCTGCCCTGACTTATAGTGTCTCAAAATGCTACTGTGAGCTCTTATTCTGGATACGCTCGAGATGTATTATTTATAAGACATGATGAGCTCTTTGACTTGTTTATTTTCCTTTATTTGAAAGTATCTCAGAGGAGCCTTTTTTCTGTATATAGCAGTATACATTAAAGGCTGCACAGACCGCACTAATAAACCAACTCTGAGGGCTGCAGTGACCCACAGTTCACTTCCACAGGCTTTATTTTGACAACTGAATGGTCTCTTAGCTCTGCTCCACGCTAAACAGACCACCATTGATATGATAGGACTCTCTACCTCACTACCTCTCTCTCTCACACACACAAACATTAATACAGTATATATAGTAAATATATATAAACAGTAATGGGACAGTTAGTTAAAAGGTCTTGCTTAGATCCACATACAGTTTATAACCTTCTTTAATAGTAAATATTTGGGTAAATGGTTAGCATGCGAGCTTTCAGAGACGAGACTGTACGTGATGAAAGGCCGACTGAAGTCCCACGTGCTGCCTTTGAATCTTATGTGCAAACGAACAGACGACCACAGTCCTGCTGCAAAGACGGACTTGTGAAGGCACGTCATAGCACTGCCATGAGTTTAAAAAAGAAACAACTTTTCAGGAAGAAAAAACAACTCTCCTTTTCATATTGTTGATGCACATGAAATTAAAATTATGCTGGATTGCTCTTTTCGGGGTGGGTAGTGAGTCACTGGCCCAAGTGAAGGAGTTCAAGTATTTCAGAGCATGAGGGTAGGTGCGGTGTCAGCAGTAATGGGGACGTTGTACCGGACTGTCATGGTGAGGATGGAGCTGAACCTGAAGGTCTACCGGCCGATCCACATCTCAACCCGCAACTATGGTGTGAGCAGTGATGAAAAGATTGATTGCAGGACTCACCCTAAGGAAGAGGATAAGGAGGTCAGACATCTGGGATGAACTCATAGTAGTTTAGGCGTCTGATTTGGATGCCTCCCTGTGGAGGTATTCCAGGCAAAGTCTATGGTGCAAAACCAGAATACCCCGGAGAGATACCATTGAAGGGATCCCATCTGGCCTGGTAGCCTCCGAGGGTTCCAAGTTGATGTCTTCTTCCTGTAGACGCTACAGCCACACTAGCGGCTCTGGGGAGCCATTGTTCATTGTATTAAGAAACCCAATGATGGTAATATGAAAAGTCACCACAGTTTACAACGTGAAATTTGCATGGTAAAACAGTTGTCAGGATATTTGATTATAAACCACAGGAGGAGCAGGAAAGTCAGAACATCATCAAAGTATTTATGATACATCCTCTGGGGACAATGGCTATCAGTTGTTGAGACATTTTAGTCTGGACCAACTGACCGACCAACAGGCTAGTGTTCCCATTCCTAATGTTACACATAAACAGTGATTAAAATATTGTCATAAATTCATACATTCCTCTTCCTGACAAGTTAACAAGCATGAAAATAAAACCTCCTTGGTTCACTTTGATATGCAGATAAACACGCTTGACTGAGCTTGTCCTTTAAAACAGATCAGCATGTATTCCTTTATCACCATCTGACTCCCTCTGTGTGTGGCCTCATGTTTACATGGACTGCCCATAATCCCTTCCTGCAATAAAAACTTTCAAAAATATCATTCCACATCACATGCCCGCATGCACCTGAAAACATCCACCGTAGATGTTAACCCCCTCTCCACTGAAAAAACTACCCTACAGGTAAGAAACAAAGTGCCTGTTGCTTTTTTCAAGGCTGCGACAGTATTTGGACACTTGAGGTTTCCGGCCATGATTGATGATCTTGTAATTTGTGCTCCGGTACAGTAATGGTTAGTTCAGAAGCCCAAAAGCATATGAAGGAAATGGCATTTAGTTTTCCTCTCAGTGCTCTCTCACTGACCTCTCTGTCACATATAGAGCTTTGAATTTCTGGGTTGTGAACAGATCTTTAGAAATGTCTTCTCTCCTCCTCCTCCTCCACAAACATTTAGCACAGCCGAGAAATCTGGGCTTGAAAAAGAGGAAGCAAAACAAACATCTCTTATCATGATAATAATATGTGCACACCGAGGCAGGGCAATGTTTTAAACAAAAGTTTGCACAAGATGTTGGCTGACATGAATCAGTTCCTCCACTTAGCAATAACTTTAACACTGTTCACCAAACATGTATTTTGTAGATTATACAGTAGATGCACCATCAGTGAGCCTCATTTGGCAACACAGAGGAAAGTGGAACCAACAATTCAGACCTGTTATTGAGCCGGAGGGTAACAGATCTGCAGTGTGTCCGCACTGAGATAAAACTGTTTAGACACGCTGAGACAAACACGGTGAAATGTGACATTTATCCCTGACAGAGCTTTTGTTTACAGTGAGGATTTGGGCAGAGGAGGTGTTTTCATTTCACAACGTGCTGCCAGGACTTGAGACATGTGAGAGGAGGGACGATACAGGGAGAAAAGGTATTTGTTCAGCTCGGATGCTGCAGATATTAATCAGAGAACCTGTTGGACCGATCAAAGATAAACCATAGCACATGTTCAAGTACATCCATGTGATGGGCTGCTTGCAAAAAAAGCAATTTGCATTATTACATGAATGATATAATAAATAGTTCCATATGTGATCATTCCCACATAAGTTCATGTAGTTTTTGGACATTTTATGGGATGCATTTATGGATGAGGGTTTTTGACATTTTACATGATAAATTTGAGACATTTCAGATGTAAAAGGAACACACACGCACTCACACACAAACATAAATATGCAGAGAAATGCTCACAGGTTTGGAATGATTTCATACAATAAGAATGAAGCGAGGAAAGCAGAAAAGCCTCTGTGTGTTTGCATGTTGAAAGACAGAGAGACTCTACATATTCCGCAGGGTCGAAAAGGTTACATAAACACACTGTGTGACTAGGTTAACACACTAATCTCTGTCCTCTTTCCTGGAGAAGAAAGGGGGTTTTGTTGAAGTGCAATGATGACGCCTCTTTGGCTCATTCTGCCAAATGCCATTTAGTAGTTAAACTGGAGAAGCTCCGCTGTCTCTCCGGCCGAACCTTTGCTCTCTGAAGTTCAATGCCTCGTTCAGTTCTGTTTGGCAAACAGTAACCTGCCCGCTGCACGGCTTTTTTCCTTTCTGCAGTCATACTGAGTTCAGTGGCACACCTTGTTTTGTGGGTACAGTCATTATAAAAAAGGCCAAAACACACCCACACGTTCATGAATACAAGTTGAAACACACACACACACACACACACACAGCTAGACTGCGCCAGAAAAGACAGACGTATTGTTCAACACTATTGTGGAAAAGGTTTTTTAAAGTAACTGTTTACTTTATGACTTACCTAAAAGATGACCTGAAATTTGAATTCATACTGGATTTGTGTAAACAGTGTATAAACTTCAGGTCTCTGGGTGAACATTTCTTATGTTAGATCCATGGCTGGAGGTGTGCTGTCAATTTCCATGCAGTACCGACTGCAACATGCAGGCTAATAGCCCTATATAGCTATGAACATTCCTATTTTTCCCAATACGTACACAGTGATTTGTACAGTTAGCAATTTAAGCCATCAACATCTCAACTCAATGTCGGAGGACCCTGATGGCGATGAAGTTTTTATTTCACTGTTTAGCATTAACCATGACCCCGGCACAAGTGTCAATTTGTCGTAGTGGCCAAACTGAGTAATGCTGTCTGTCACGTGATGCGCACTGGTCCAGTATCTGCCACATCCAAGCCGAACATGATGCACGCTGGCCAAAAGACCATAACATGACTCATTTCAAAATCAATTTGACCCATTCGTTCTGACAACATTTGGAAATTTTATCCCAAGTGAAAGGATGGCTAAACCGTAAATTAGCGGCTTGCTCTATGGGCCAAACCATTTTTTACCTGGAAACGGAACTTTTTTGGCTTCATGTGCCACTGAGCAGCTTCCATTAGAATGAACAGAGCCCCACCTCTAACACTGTATCCATATAGGTATCATATAGTTGTGTTTTGGCCTTTTTTTATGATGACTTCCCACAAAACAAGTTGTGCTACTGACCTCATTATGACAAGCTTAGAAGCAGGCAAGTCAACATTTGCCAAACAGAACTGAATGAGGCATTGAAAATCTAGGCTAGTTATCCTAGCTAGCTAACATCACCACTGACTCCCACTAAACAGTACTTTTCAGTAATTTTAGCTTCTACACACTTAGTGTTGTGTTTGTCCCACACTGTGGAAAACAGGAGGGTCTAGTTAGCGTTAGCAGTTGGGTTTACATGGGTTTAGTTGTGGTTATAGCAAATAACATGACTGTCAAACCTCAGCACAAACTTTTGTACATTACCCAGTGATTAGACTCACAACACTGAATAAAATAGAGTCTCAGAGGAATGTACGCAGTGCTAAAATACCCAGATGGGCTAACATTCTCAGAATGCCCCCAACTGGCTACTGTCTTCTGTCGGAGTGCACACAAGAATTGCACCAACGAAATAACCTGACATTGTCAGGTATAAGTAGACACAACTACAGTAACTCAGTTGCTATACAAAAAAGTCTCAAAGCAATACCCTTGCAATACACACATTCATAGGATGTATTAGTGCAAAGGCTCAGCTGTACCTTCCTCAGGATATGTTCAGGGCTTCCTTGACTCAATCTGACCTATTATGATCAAACTCCTTCTCGCAGTACACTCATGTCAATGGAGCTTTCTCTAATAATGCAAGACAGAAAAAGCTGCAGCTCAAAGCTCTCTCTTTTTCCACCTCCCCACATATCCGTAGGCTCAAACAGTGGGTCATTATGAAGAGTGATCAGTGAAAGGGCCCATTGATTTGGGGGGCTGGGGGAAGGTCATGTATGAAGAGGGAGCGAGAGAGAAAGCAAAGGAGCGAGGGCAATCATGTATGTATGTATGTATGGCAGCAGACTTGGAAGTGCAGCGTCCCTCAGGAACCGCTCCAAAACATCCACCCATTTCCTCCGCTGGTACTGGAGGTGCTCAGCAGGCCCAACGCCTCTCAGCTCTTTTGTGTGTGTTCTGATCATGGTCCAAACAACAGTTATGGCTTATAAAAGTACCTAAAGAGAGGAAATGTGGTTCTTGTTCATAGTTTCCTTTGCCAATAATCAAACTATGTACTGCCAGTTCTTAAAATGGAATGGTTAACGATGGGAATGGCTGTGAATGCACTGTGGAAACAAACCAGTTTATTGGTCCAAGGTAGCGGTAATTAAAGAGGCTGAAAGGTCAAAATGCCCAAGAGGCCGAGGCAGGTGAGCATACTTTCGTACATGTGAGAGGGACTGTTTCACCTCAAGATCTCATGTTACATTGCACTTTGACCTTTGTGTCTTTTCACCCAGTGGCTCTATTCCCTATATTCAAAATTCTCTGCTCCCATAGTGTCATATTCATATTTCTCAGCAGCTTTTCCTTTTGCCACTGACACAAATCTCACACTTTTATTGCTTTACTTTAGTGCAGTTTCAGTTGTTCTCACTGTCACCTGTGACCAGCTTTATGATGCAGATATCAATCTGCTAATGTACGTATGTATTTGTAATTGGTATTGAACAAAATCACATTTAGAGTGAAAGTAAAACAATTATATGTTATCATACTTTGAATTTTTGCTTTTACTGTCAGGTCATTCTCTGGTTTCAAACTGTTTTTATTTTTTTTATTCATTTCTTTTTCACATTACACTTATTTTGGTGAAACTGGGTCATATTTTATGGAGAACATGTTTTCTGCTTTGTACAGAGGAGGTGTTTTGCTGATGGACAATATAGCTGATGTTAGCTAATGTTACCTCAGTTTGTTAGCTGAGCTGCCCAAACTGTGAGCTCAGAGTTAGAGCTAGTCTATCACAGATGTTCAGGCCCAGGGCGCGGGTAAATGCAGAGTCGGTGTCGGCTCAGAACCGAGCTGGACAAGTGGGCTAATGTAACCAAGCTCAGCAGCCTCTATGGACATAATGAGAGATTAGAAAAGATGGAAGGTGATATTGATGGAAAAAAAACTAAGAAGAGGAAAAGAGAGAGCTTTGTGAAATAAAAGGCTGAAAGACACCAAGCTGGGCTTCTTGCTGTTGGACTAGTAAGTAACATTAGCTGGCTGCCATGTCTTGTGTTGTTGACCTTGCTTGATGTTTGGCTGTTAGCAAAGTTTTCGACTTGCTAGTTTTGGGTCCTCACGACAGTGGTATTACACTCTGACACTGGGGGGCGCTAAATCGCAAAAATTGCAATTTCAACTCAGTGTTGCTTCAAGTGACCACATTCATTTTCATCAGGAAAAAGATTCTCAAACAGTGTGTTGTACCTCATCTTTTCTTTAATATTAGAAAGATGTATTAACTGTAACTTGTAATATCAAGGGCATCCTGGCCTTTACTCATGTTGACCACTGCTCATATAGTGGAGGTTACTTTCAGACAACACCAACCGACTTAATTCAGTTCAAGTTACTTCATTTGTCCCACAATGAACAATTCACAGCAAGCAGGTTTGCAAACACAAAAATATATAACCAATTCACTCAAACATTTAGAAATATAAAATATGACACTTAAAAAAACATTATGTTAAAGGGTGTGGAAGTTCCCTTACGTAACAGCTGCTAATTCACCCAAATTGCTCAAATCTTCACATGAACTCTCTTACCTATGGTTTATAAGACAGATGCCAATGCAATCAAAAGGTATGGTTTCCTCACTCCATAGAGTCTGCCTATAATTACACTTAACGACCACGTTTGTGAATCCTTTACCATCAGCTCGGGTGCAGGAAGTACGGCCAGGTGTTGCTGTCAGAAAGCAGCAGAATAAATGGGGGTCAGAGAGAAAACCATGTGTTTGTGGGTGATTTGATTCTCAGTAATTGTATTTGTCTTTGTCTGCTGCCTCCTCCTCTTCCTGACCAGAAAAGCCCCACAGGGATAAACAAGAGTCAAAACACAGACGAGGAAAAAAAAAGACGGCTGTGTGATACAGACTGCATGGATCATGACTGTGCATTAAGGCAGTTCCTCTATATGTGTGTGTGTGTGTCTGTTAGTCAGAACAGTGCCTGTCATTAAGATGCAATAATAAGTCCATAAAACATCTGGTTCAGAGGGGTCATGAAAAGTTGATTAGGTGAGATGATACGAATGCAATAAAAGGCAGACTTTATGCCAATCATTCTGTTAATATTACAACTATGTTTGGCCTGAGGGCCTTCACCACCGTCATCAGCAGTAATTGTAACATGTTTTATGCTCTTTCATCATGTTCAGGTTGCAGCAGGTCAGCTTGGCAGTGATCCTTGACACTCTCTGACATCATGGCCTTGACTGTTTGCCAATCACAGCAAGAAAGTATCCAGTGCTGGAGCAAGTTCTCAGATCTTTTACTTTAGTAAAAATAACAATATCACACAGTAGAAATACTCTTAATACACTGTAGACAGTACTAATTTCAGAATAATGTATATTATATTATTGAAGCATTCATGTGTTCATCACTTTAATGATGCAGTTGTTAAAGGCAGAGCTAATTTTAATTACTCATCTGCTGGTTACAATGTGAATTTCCACCCAAGAGATCAAGTGTTCAAATGCTAATCCATCATAAACTGTCACAACTATGCAACAATTTTGTTTGTTTTTTTAAAATCTTTTGATCTTGCAGCGATGACAACGTCTGGGTTTTGTTTGGTTGGTCCACCACTTTATCCCCCCCCCCCCAGACAAAAGTATCTATATCAACAAGTATTGGATGGATTGCCATGAAATATAAAACAAATATTCATGGTCTATTTGTGATGACTCATCATGACTTTGGTGATGTCCTGACTTTTCCTGTAGCACCATCACGAGGTTGACTTTTGTGGTTTGCAGTGAAATGTTTGAGCTATTGGATGGATTGTCATGAAATTTAGTAAACACATTCCCCTCTTGAGATGAATTGTTATCGCTTTGGTAACTCTCTCTGATTTTTCATCTCACGGCAACACTAGATCAAAATCTGTCCAAAACATCTGTTCATGACCAAATACCTGCAAAACCAACACATCTCAACAACAAGCTGGACTGGTCGGACAGCACAGACTCCCTGTACAGAAAGGGTCAAAGTCGTCTCCACTTGCTGAGGAGAGGTCCTTTGGAGTGTGCAGGACTTTGTTAAAAACCTTCTATGACACTGTGGTGGCATCAGACTCTACTGAAGATGTGGGGGAGAGGAGGATGTTATCAAAGCTGACATCCATCATGAAGAACTCCTCTCACCCCCTGCATGAGACCGTGAGGGCCTAAAACAGCTCCTTTAGCAACAGACTGCTACTCCCACCATGTAAGAAAGAACTCTACCACCAACTGCTATGACAAGTGAATCTTATCTTATCATATCTTGTCTTTCCTTACATCCCCATAAGTATATATATATTGTATTAAGTGCCAATTTGCATATGCTAACGTGTTTTTTTAAATGTCAGTTTATGACTTTTTTTTGCAGCGCCCAAGGTAAGCTTTACAGATTTGTTATCTGAGAGGACAATAAAGTAAAGTGTAGAGGTATAAATTATAATACAAAGGCTTGTACTGTCACATCTCCCAGGGGGATTTTTCTTTTGATTTACCTGTAGTGTTGTATTTTGTAAAATGGGTCCATGAAAGCCTTTAATATACACTTGGTTTTCTAAACACCTGTTGTATGGAAATCCTGTCCTTAGGCACAGGAAGCCAGGCTACTACATTTGCAACAGCACTTTAACTTAAACAAACAGAAGAACAGTGATGGTTACTGTTTATGCACAGATTTTCACAATTTCACACTGTTTTATTGACAAATGATCTGTAATAAAACATTTTGGAATTTGATTTTCAGGTGGATAACTTCCTTGACAACATCCAGCTGTTCCAGTACCTTCAATATATGGGCTGATGATGCTTCCCAAACTCCCTGAGCATTCCTCACGTCCCTCCCACTGCCAACTGGTATCCTGCCTGAACCTCAAAAATAACTTCCAGCTCCTGATACAGAAACAAATAGCAGATGTTTGTCATCCAGGTCAGTCATTCCAACACAGACTGAAAGCTTGATAAACAGGGCGATCAGGGGGGACTCGCTTTTGCTCGGCTATATAAGGAGCCACTTGGGCTGGAGGCATTGATTGAAATCAAACATTAACCTGCACAATGCAGCTGCTACTAGTCTGAGTCTTTCAACATTCCCATGACTACTTTTTCCCATGGAGCCATGATCGAACCACACCCAGTTTAAACTCCCAATAAAGGATACCTAAGGATGTTTATTTCTTTAAACTTCAACTTTAGTCATGAATATTTAAAATTATTGAGAAAAACTTATGACCTGAAGTTTCCGGGGACTTTAAAACATCCCCAACCTGGAGAGGCAGATGTTTTTAGGGCATTCTGATAAACTGCATGATATATGCAGTGCTTGGTAGCTGCTGATCTCACAGAGCTCAGTCGGGTCTGTCCATTTGGCAGCAGCAGCAGTCTGATGTTGACTCTGAGTAGTCTGTCACCGAAGCTGCTGCCAGAGGGAACCATCACAAACCCCATGTGAACCCACATGAACCTCAACAGCCTGTCCATAACTGTATTGGTGACCTTACTCCTGCAGACAGGTGCACAAACGTTCTGTAGAAAATGCTACATTTTAAATGCGAAAATAAGATAGCAGGAGAAAAGAAACACAAAGACTTCTTTGTAAACTGTACCTGCTATTTTACGTGTCAACAGTGCATTGATAAATCTATCAGAGCTGAAAGAGAGTTATCAATCTCTCCACTAATAGTGGTGTGACTACTCCAAATTGAAATACAGCCACAGTGTGTCATGATTTATGGGAGGACATGATGTCTGAATGCAGCAAGTTCAGACATATTAGAGAGCAGACTGACTTCAGGGGTCAGTTCACTTTCTCTCATCCTTTCTGTTCTGCAGACACACTCGAGGTGCCTTTATCGGTCCATCTTTACACACTTGGCACCAGCTTAACCTCAGTATAAACTAAGTCTTCAGACGTGTTCACTCAGGGTTCAACTTTCACTCTGACAGGGAATCCTTGGTGATGAAACCAAACAGACAACCAAACAAAACAGGCTAAACAGACCACAACATAATTCAAACATATGAAGTGAATCATTTGAAAAACTCAAACTGGTGTGTCAGTGTAGATGCTGTGATTCTGCAGAGACAATGATTTGCAAACACTTGATTGGATAGAATTCATTTATTTGACGAATCAGCTGGTTTCGAGACAAGAGTGTAGTGAATTTAGAGCAATCGTCTGATAAACACGAGATCCATGGACTGAGGGTTCAGTAACCTTTCTCCCACTTGCAGAATGCCAAGTGTATTTCTGACTGGTAAACTCTGCTGCCTAATGTTGCATAACTCTCGTGCTGAAGGCTGAAGGTTGACCTTGGCTTCAAATATCCTGACTCCTGTCACAGCCCTCAGACACACAAGTTGTAAAATGAGCACAGTTACGTGTTTGTAACAAGTGTCATGACTCATCAAAAACTGCAGAATAATCTAAATCTGGAGTGTCAAAATCTTTTTAGTTCAACCACATACAGTTCAATCTGATCTCAGGTGTGCCAGATAACCCATAGTAACCCATAATAACCATTTCTTTGAGTGTAAAGAAGTACAAGTACATTCTAGAAACATTCACAATTAATGCACCATCCATTTACAAAACAGATGACAAACAACCTGTGATGACTTCAAAATTAAAAATAAATACAATTTCAATAACGTGTCAGTTTTTGCACATTCAGTCATGTGCACTGATTAATTTACAGATCACTGTGGATCTACAAAGGTACAAAACGTTTATACAGATGTATTTTGGAGCAATTATATGTAGTATATTTTACTTCTTTCTTCAGGAATAACAGAGCATTTTATTGAAACATTGAAGCAATTTTCGTAGTCAGTCATCCAGTCTTCGGTTCTGGTCTGCAGGCCATATATTTGACAACCCTGAATGTCAGACAAATTTACACTCATGTCTCATGAACGTTGCTTGTTAACTGCACTCATTTCATTTTTACTTATTTCACCAGTTTCGTTATTACTGCTACAGCTATAATTCTTTCACTTTTGATATTTGTAACCAACTGTTATCAAAACTGTAGATAATTTACAGATGTTCTGGTTGAAGTTTAGGAATAATAAAGTTGTAAAGTCATTTAAATAATACATATTTTTATTAACTATGCCAAACCCATTTAAAATGAGTAACTAAATGGTGCATTGTAAGGGAGGAGGTGATCTGGTGAGGTTTCATTTATTGGATATTTCACATTAATAACCCTGTAGCCTGATACACATGGGGGGGGGGTAGTACATCTCCTGTACTGTGTTTCAATAATTACCATGCACCTGCTGCCAGGTGATGATACACGAGGGACTTTGCACATATGAAGACCTTCAGTGAATTATTGGAAACAATAAAAGAGAAGGCTCGTTGATAAGGACACTGAGCTCTTCTTAAACTGACTGACATACATTATCAGAGCAGACTCAGTGCTGGGACCTGCGCGTCCACTTGTTGAGTTCATAATAGTTCACCGTCGCTCTATTTAAAGAGGCAACGACATGGCACACGGACTGGTCAGACGGGAGTCGGTGGAAACGGAGATGCAAAAGTCCGAAGAGAAAAGAAAAACCTTCGTGTACACCAAAAAGAGGGGCTACGATGTGACACGAAACCCTCACCTGAACAAGGTAAGAGTGCTGACTCTGCTGTGAGACTTTACTGTTTGTTTCTATGAACACGGCTGGCAAGCTAGCTGCTGCCTTCAGGGGCTGTGGGAAATAACACACTTCTGTATGCCTGCCAGCTTTGAGTGTCAATATAACTGTGGACTGTGATGTAATTTAGGTGTAGGTTAGGTTTTGACAACTTTATGAGGTTGGAGATGCTCAACCAGTGACAGGCTACAGTCCTACAGCAACGTTTTGCTGTTGCTAATTAGCAACATTGCTAATGATAAACATTGACACCTAGCTTATTAAGGTATTAACTTGCACTACGTTTTCAGTGACGTTCCTCCTCTACTTACCACATAAACACCAAGCATCACAATATTTAAGGTATGAGGTATATATTTGATATTTTAACACTCACATTAGTCTTCTTCTTGACATTTTGACCCCCCCTTGGAGCACTGCAGGCGCTATGAACGCAGCATTAGCCCGGAGGTTTAGGTATCAGCTTTAGACGCGGTTATATTTAGATTTAAAGAGACCAAACGCTGTTGTCACACAGAGAGGGGCTTTTCTTAATATTTCACTGTCACGACTTGCTTTACAAACACTAACAGTGTGGTGGCAGAGCGTTTTAAACAATGAATGGCGACTCGGGCACTACAATATGTGATTCAGCATATTGTGACAAGCTGCTGTGAAAGCTGAACCTTCACAAACCCTTATAAATATTTAAGGATAAGCTTGCTGTCTTGTCTTAAAGCAACACGAGGAACAATATAGGAAGTTGCTTCATCATGCAACAAATAATGCTGAGTAACTTCCTTGTAGGTCATGAGATATGTGGATGACTTTGCATCTTCTCATTGTGGGGGAAACAAAGCCTGTCACTGTAGTCTTTAAGATTCCAGCAGGACTCCTCTGACCAGTCTTTGCTGTCGAACTAGTCTGATGTAGTTTTTCCCATGCTTCAAACGCATCCTTGACAAAAGAGCCTGTGGTAGCTTGTGAGCGTTTCCAGTGTTTTCTCTTGGTTTGTGTGGTGGGATGGGGCCCCGGAGGTCAAGCCGTGGTGACCGGGTCTCTGTCCATGGTGCTGACTGACCATCGAAACAACTGGTCGAATTCAGGCCCACTTTTATGTCAAGTGTGCCCCAACAAATAGACCGTAGTGTGACTGCTCTTTGTCAAAGTCAGACTAATTTTAGAACATTTGACCGGTCTATTTTGTTCCCTCCGAGCTGTTTTGCGGCACCCCCGCTGGCCAAAAATGTTTCCCTCTTCGAGGCTTACAGGAAAACACTAAAAACCGTAGGCCTGTCTACGTCTAATCTTTAAGCTCTTCTGGTTTATTTCACTACAGTCTTTTTTAGTTTAAAAGCTGTTCCAGTCTGATAAAGGTGGCAGTCATTTGGGGCAGCTGCCAGCCTGGGTGGTGTCAGCATTGAGCTGATAAGTGAGACAGTGAGGTTCAAACAGGCCAGTGTCTGTAGAGTGAGCGGTGGTGAGCTGGTGACTGCACAGAGACCTGTTTGTTAGGCAAGTTAATGACTCCACTCCTGGGACCGCCACATACTGCACATCCACTCTGTTTGTTTTCATGTGTGTGGTAGGGTGAGGTGAGGTGTGTGCACAGATCCATTCTAACTAATAATAACAAATTTCACAACCTTTTGTAATCGAGGAATGTTCAACCAGAGACACAGATGTCATCTTTTGTTATGCATTAAAGTGTGAGCTATGTCAGTTTAATCACGCTGTGTGTAGAAATGTAATAAATCCAAGCGTTTCCACATTAACTTTTGGAATAAATTCACTAAAACAAATCAGGCTGTCACTGAGGAAATGGGCATCTCTGTTTTATGTCATGTCACAGGAAGTTACTTTGATTACAAAACAGAAGGAGAATCTGTTTTCAAGGCATTAAATAGTGCAACATCCTCTTTGTGACATCCAGTCAAATGTGGTTTATGGGAAATATGGCTCTAATATAGTTACACACACGCGCACTATCATGCCAAGACTTCACAGTTTATTTAACAATTGCATATCCAGCATGTGAATGAGTGTCTTTATCCAGGACTTTTTGGTCATCCATGTGGTTGTGATAGAGGCATTTGTGACAGTGGAGTTTGCAGTCTACTTACTATTGTGAGGTTATGATTTCTCCCACTGCTTGTTGAGGCTCTTTATCTAGTGCAAAGGTTTTCAAAGGGGGGGGGGGATCCAAACAGTTTCAGTGGAGGCTCAGTGAATAAAAATGAAAAAATATTACATTAGTTATCAAAAGGAGGTCACACAGAAGTGGCTATAATGTGTGATTTGGTTTTGGAATTTAGTTTTTCAAATTTTCCCAGAGTCAGAAAGTAATAAATGTCTTGGGACAGACCTTTTTTTATGTATTCGGTATAGTCTGAAGTCATGTCATACAGCAATATAAGGCTATCCCGGCACAGTTGTTGAATGCCTATGAAGTTAAATCTCATAATCATGATCCGGTACACCAGATCCAGGAATTAAGCAAAAGTGCGTCATTAAGCTCCATGGATAACTAATTATTTTTAAATCCTCCTCAAATTGTCTCTGACATTACCAGCATCCGCAAAGAAAAAATACAGACATGTGCTAACACAGAACACTCAACAGCATACAAAGTGTGCTAGCTCACTGCATCTAGTTGAGAGGTGTCTGGAAATAGATGCCTTCCTGTTTTAGTCTTCTTGATGTTTGCATATGCTTTGCATCGTTGCAGCGTCCTCGCAGAGTAGTCGCGGTCTAAATAAAACCTTTTTTCACCTTTATTCGATAGCTCTAAATAAACAGGAAAGTGAGGAGAGAGAATGGGGATGATAGAGCTGCAGGTTGGAATTGAACCCAGGCTGCTGTGGTAACAACTTCTACTGAGTCAAACCTGTTTTTCACTACCATCTCCTTCACATTGAACTGCTGAAATTTGAAGACAATAGACGTTGGAGGTTGACCTGCTTTAGGGCTCTGTGGCGATGTTGTAATCTGGAGGTCTGTGCATCAAAAATCAAAAACTTGTCTCAGAGCCATTTGTCCATAAACAGCACAACCGAGTCGCTCTTCGACTCTGCCATATATTTGAGAATTATTCTGTCTGGATCTTGACTCTAAGTGTTCTAGCTTGCCCCTCATAATTTCCTGTTCTTTCCTTATTTCCTACAAAGAACAATTTGCTTCAGAGCTCCACTTTTTCAGTGCATTTCAAAGCAACATCTGTCTGCCATCATTTTGATTGTCTGGTTAATTTAGCAAATTTCTGGTCAATGTCTTCTTTGAATTCTATCAGTTTGTTACTCATTTGGATTGTGATTTCTTCCTCAAACATCTTCAGGTCTGCTTTCAGTTCATTTTAAAGGGCCTGAATTTGATTGCTAATGCAATCCAGACTGACAAGCAGCCATGCTAGCTTTAGGTGTAGATGTTTTTCTCATTAACCGAACAGTTTATTTCTTCATCTTGTCTGTCTGTTTTTTTTTTTGTTTTTTGTTCATTGTTTTTGTTGAACATCCACTCATTATCAAGGATTCTGGGTTCATCTGCATTTAATTTTCAAGTTTTGGCGGAGTTTATTATGTTGGCGTGAGGGAGCTCACAACTTGCGCCTCCGTGCTGCCACTCGGAAGTCCAGAAATCTCGCTGTGGTTCGGTTGGGGAGCTCTGTTGATACCAGCCACTTTCTCAGTCGCCATCTTGAAAACCCTTTTTTTCTGTTCATGTAGATTGAATTTGTTTTTTCTGCGTTTGCCTGATTGATCTGATTTCTTTATAAAATCTCTTCAGACTGTGATGATGACTGTTTGTAATGGAGGTCAATCTGGGACCTTTAGCTTCATTGCTTGAACATGGCCCAGTAAACTGTTTGTTTACATCTCAATTTACACCTCGGACCCTGAATGGACCCACTGTACAACAGGGGCAAGATTGGTTGACCTAAATTCATGTGAAAGTATGGCCGGTGTAGCACTTAGGATGTTGCACCATATTTTGTCTGTTTTTGTTGAGAATTTGGCCTCTGGCATTCAAATCTGGAGCCTTAATGGAAGATTGAAAATATGTTTCAATTATAAGTTTAACAGAGACAGAAATGTCATTTTACTCACAGTTTTAAGGCCAACACTCTTTTTCCTTTCTCCACTTCCTTACTTTTTCTTTCGAGTTATGTTAAGAGTGAGTGTTACAAGAGCCACGCTTCTTTGTTCTTCAGTTTATGAGAAAAGTTTTCTTCTCCCGTTAAAGTTGTCCATCCTAAATGAGCTCACAGTTTGTGTTGTTACATAGTTTTGGAAAAAGTGTGGTTAAAGTGCCAAAGCTGGGCTTTGACAGTTTCAGCAATGAGGATGTGAGGAGGATGCTTTGACAGTCTTTGCTCTGCACAGTTTGTTCGATTAAGAGAAAAAAGAGGGAAGAGGGATTTCTAAAATCATGGTCTCTGGTTATTTTTTTATTTTGAAAGTAAAGAATTAAAAGCATAGCCTATGCCATGATTTTACATAACTATAAGATGATTTACTATATTGGTTAGAAGAGATACCAAAACATATATATGTTGAACCTGATCAACCTGACCCCGTCGTCAGTGACCCAAAACACGTTAGCACACACACGTTCATAGCAGTCATAGCAGAAAAAAAGCCTTCCTATGTGGCCAGGTGAACCATCCACTGTCAGCCCTGTACATGAACCGGGGCGAGGAAATTGGAGGAGAAGGTAGGAAATGACTGCTAAAGCGTGTTAGTAGCCAGGCACAGGCAGGCTTCTGTGGCTCAGGCAGTGGCACATTGTTGCCCTCCCTCTGATTTCAGCGAGCCCTGGGGATGAGGTGTGTTTACCTCCCTCAGCTGGCCCACTTCACCTCTAACAGGAGCCAGTCACAGCGTGACCTGCTAATTAATGCTGAGGGACGCGGCGCTGAAAGCGGCCTGTCCTCGCATCGACAGGCTTCGATTTCCTTTTAATCTCCCTTCTCTCACACTTATACATGCAGAGTTGATGCATGTGTGTGTGTGTGTGTGTGTGTGTGTGTGTGTGTGTGTGTGTGTGTAACACACGGACACACAGCTTCACCTTACTCCTCTGCTAACACTCCCTCCTCCCTCTGCAGAGGTGGAACCCGGATATTATAGGTGTGTTTTGTGTGTGTGCGCTCACTGTGCAATAAAGAGATGAAGTGGGGTGCGAGGTGTAGAAAGGGTCTCTCTGTGGCCACGCTCCACAGACGTCCTCTGTCTCTCCGCTTGATCACACATTAATGAGGCATCTGTGTGAATCCCGGCCCTCAGTGCGTCTCTCTGACGCTGGTTCCGCCTGCCACGGCATTGAATAACAACAACAACAACAACCTCCTTAAAAATGCTCTTAGCGCCCAATCAGGGATGCTGTTTCACCTCAAACACTGCACTGAGCTGTCGGTGTGTCGGCGGCCAACAGATGCCCATTCAGCGGCTCTGTACTGTAGGTGAAGGTCACAGTGCTGTCAGTCAGAGAGGTTTGGAGAGAATGAGAACTGAGGCTCCCGTCTGTTTGTTGACGTGTTTTACAGTTTCGCAGCAACTCTTTGCGCAAAAACATCAAACCAATAATGAATCGTGGACTTACAAAGACTTGCATTCAAATGCAGAGTGAGCGATGGTGCTGTCATTCACACTTTTAGCGCTAAATCCCAAGAAGACTCACATTGATCCCCTTGATTAAACAGTAATGCTTTGTTTATTGAGGTTTTGAAAATCACCAACATTATGCATCATTAGAGCCTACGAATGCCGAATGAAACGGAGAGCCTGTGCCCAGACAGCGTTGCAATTGGATGCCCCATTTGCAACCACAGGCTCCACACATGACATTGCAAGATGGCCCGTCAGATGCAAGACTAGAATTAACAAACTCTGGTCTTGGCAAGCGTCGAACAACAGTGTATCTGATTGGGCATTGAGGATGTGCTGTTATGCCAAATGGCGACGGTCCTGATAACCCTCTATAGCAACTGGAAGTCATTAGGCTCTCATGTTAGATTTACTCTGGTTTGGCTGCTACACTCATCAACTTTTGCTCCCAGAAAAAAATGTTATTTTCCTCAGTAGGTTTATGTTTTTTTTTTTAACTGAGAATGACATCTATAAATTTAGCAACAAACAAACAAATAGCAACAAATATGCCGAGCTTTTAATTCCGAAATGGAAATATTTCTGTGTCATTCTGGAGCCTCTCCTTTGGTTATGTGTCATGCTTTGTTGGTTGCTGCACAGCGACTGATCTGCTGAGTGTTCCATGTGAAACATAATGTGTTCCAGCCGCTCTGTGTCTCCAGAAAAGCCTGATAAGGTTTTTTTTTTTTAATAACCTTGCATGCCCTCTAATAGAATTATGTCACAATTGGTAAAAGGTGCCAGTGAGAAAACAGCTTGATGACCCAACGCTGAGTTTAGCCAGTGCAGACTGGAATTTTGATTCCCACTGAGTCACCGCTGCAACATGACACGAGCACAAAGTTTGTTTTCTGCAGCGTCAAGACTTTTAAAAGCTTGACTGTTTTCTGTGTTGGTGTATCACAGCAATGTTTTGTTTGTGCCGCTAGCCAAGGTTCCCATGGACCTCAGTAATCTTTCTACATTTATCATTCTCCCAGCTTTCTGGCCCCTGCCCTATCCAGCATACAGTCCACATTTCACATCCGAAGGCAAATCCTCTGATGGATACTTAGGATGATAAAGCAGTCGTTTTAAAGCAAATCATTTCACAAGTATGTCCTGACTCAACACAAGGAGTAAATAATGAGTTCCTAATCATGTTAATTCTGACAAATGTCACGTCTTGTCTCACGAAAAAATACTTTAACATTTTCTCACACACATTTTCTTGCTGACAATTAAATAAGACTGGAGTCACGTCAAGTATGCAAATAAATGTGAAGCTAGAGCCAGTGTGCAACTAGATCTGTGGACTTCCTGTAAAACAGCAGTTTTGCGTTTTTTTAACATATTGGATTTTGTACGGGTTGTACAAATTATATATCACGTGAGCTTTAGAGGTGCAGGTCGGCAGAGTTTTAACCACACGAGCAATCGCATAATTATCTATGTCAGTGTGTGAAATATATCAACTATTGGATGGATTGCCAACTTCTTGGCACCACTAAAAAGTTGACATTTTAGTTGACAGTTTCCATATAGCCACAACATAAATGTAACAACTTTAATGATCCTTTGACTTTTTATCTAGCACCATCATCAGGTCAAAAAATGTTAATGAATCCAATATTAGTTTTATGAAAAAATAAAACTAATAAACTAAGATGGTGACCTGACATGATCTGTTAAACATCAGCATGTTAACATTGCCACTGTAAGTATTTTAGTATTTTGTAGTATTTTGCTAATTCTTAGCTCAAAGTACCACTGTAATATGGATGTAGTCTCCGTGACATCATCCATAGATTTCTAAAGTGTAAGCTCAGTGTGGTTGACTCTGGCAGTCGCCAAGATGGCTAATTCAGAAATGGAGGTGGAGGTTATGCAAAACGGGGAAACTAGCTATAGAGACCAAAACTGTTTATTTAGCAGGCTGTAAACATGTTTAGTTGAACATTTTCATATGGGAGCTTATGGAAATTAACTTACTTTTGCAGCCAGCTTCAAGTTGCTGTTTGAGGAACTGCAGTTTCAGGCACTTCTGCACTGGCTTCATTTTTCAGCCCTGTTGCCTTGGATAGAGCCAGGCCCGCTGTCTTTAAGATAAGCTAAGCTAATAGGCTCCTGACTATAGTTTCCTATTTTGCACAAACATCATATTGATCTTTTCATATTCTCACTTTCAGCAACAAAGGAAATCTGAAAGTATTCCTTTTAAATTTCACTAAACTGCAAACATCTTTCAACCCTTCAACCAAGAACCTGAGTTGGGCGTCCAGATGTTTGTGGAAGCCTCGGCTACGTTGCCGCTCACATTTTTGATTTCAATCTCAATCATGTTGACGTGTGAGTGTGTTTTCCAAAGATCATTGCAGAGGGAATTCTGACATCACCTCACTGTCTCTGGGTGGGGCAGAAATCATGTGAAAATGCCAGTGTGGGTGTATATATTACAGGCTGTTTAGAGGTGGATGACAGTGGTTATGTGGGGTTGAACTCGATGATGTTGGCAGTCAGATTACAAGCCGTCGTTTAACTGAGCAGTGAAAATGGGACAAAACGTTCTCTGTTCAGACTGTATGCAGAACAGCTGCACTTGTCAATCCTCCTCACTAGGTGGACCGCAGAGTTCCATGGATATGTGTGTAAAATGTGTGTGTGTGCAGTCCCAGGTGTGGCCAGGTGTTTCAGGTTGACCGCACGCATTGCTGGTGACCAGAAATTCCTCTGATAGACTGGAGTGGATCGGCCAGACTAAAAGAAAGTGCACCTTCGTTCCCCTCCAATAACCAACCTCAACTTGAGCTTAACACAGCCACACACATCTACACACACACATCTACACACACACACTCTACTTTTCATAAACCGGTTTAAGTAGGTTGTTAACCTGCAGCCCCTGTAAGTGCTTTTATCAGTGTTGTTCAGGGCTGGCGCAAATAAAGAGTGTAATATGATCAGACTGTCAATTTGAACCGTCTCTCTCCACACACACACACACACACACACACACACACACACACACACACACACACTTGTGATGCCATGTTTATTCAGCAGCAGGTCCTCCTAAATAGCCCACCGTCCTCAGCTCACTTTTGTGTCTTTTTCTAAGATGGTCCTTATTCATGTGAGGACAACGGAGAAGCCATTAGCTCGTCCCAGACAGACAGAAGGAGACAGTCTGAGCCTCATCACCTTCCTATGAAGCTCATCTCAAGCATCCCACCTCTTTCAGCCCCTCCTGTCTTCTCCCTCCTCTTCTCTTCAATGCTGCTTTTGTCTGTTATATTAGAGTGGTGGAGGTCTGCTCTATCTTGTCTTAACAAAGATACACCAGCAAGAATTCAAAGGTAGTATTTTGTTACAGCGTTCTGCGACATAGTGGATACATGGCCATTATGTACAAATGCCAAGGTCCGACAGATGGCTATCACTGAGACTGATCCTGCGTTGATTGACAGGTTTTGTGTGTTTGCGGCACCATTAAAAACAAGGAGGCGGTTTGTATTAATGGACTTTGTGCGATAAAGAGTCATAAATCTCAGGTAATGTGCCAAAGACCTGGTCACACTACCATTTATAATCAATTAATGCCAATGAAATTGCTATGAACACTTTGCTTATAGGGGCAAAGTAAATCCAATCCAATCCAACTTTTGTGAACTTTACATTTTGACAGAGCTGACCTTTGAGGAAAATGAGAGCCAGAGAGCCAAAATGGAGGAAACTATTGAACGCTTCACTCTCTTTCCAAGTATGTAAGAGAAACTGAAGCTGTGAAAGGCCCTATCTGGAGCCAAGGTACTAAGGTACGAAAAAAACAAACAAACATTTGTTCTTCTCAGGTGATGATAGATCCAATAGACCCCCCTAAATCTTACACACTGGACCTTTAATCTGCTGTTCATGTGTCCGTGTACTATGGGAAAGATCACATATCCACTATGTTCCTCTACACCTTTAGTAGCTTATGAGCTGCACTGCACCATCCACGTTCAATGTAATCTACCTCTGTCAGAGCATGAACTGCTCCAAAAAGAGGAGTGGTTTGCAGACAGAAGTTGATGGTACAAATATG
The DNA here is from genome assembly GCA_946959425.1 of Argyrosomus regius. Classification (NCBI taxonomy): domain Eukaryota; kingdom Metazoa; phylum Chordata; class Actinopteri; family Sciaenidae; genus Argyrosomus; species Argyrosomus regius. The sequence continues at coordinate 7,256,393 of OX336884.1, read as the reverse complement.
TATTTTTTATAAACTCTGTGAACTTTTTGCCAATCCAATTCTTCATCACTAACAGATTCAACAAAACAAGCTGTGTCCTTTTCTTCTGACCATGAGCTACAGCCTTAATGGTGACAGTGTTATGGCCTTTCTCTGTGTTTTAACAACAGCGACGTTTGCTTTGTGAAGAGAAGTTCTATTCTTTCACTGTTTTACAGTCTCTGTGCATTCAAAGAAGCAGCTGCCATGTAGGTGGTCATTTGGACAGAAGACATTTTTGTCATCATAGAAACTACCAGTGACAACAGGAAAACACATTTCAGTGGGGCCCTCACATTAACTTGACATATTCACTTCTCAGTACTGATGGCCCACCTCCGTTAGTGAAGTCACCTGAACTCACCTGTTTGTTCCTGCTGGACTGTGGACAGAATTAGACAGTTATTTTGAGACGGCCTCTGAAATTGGATTGGCTCTCTGTAGGACCACAAAGAGATTCATTGGAGATTTCCTGTGCCATTAAGACAGTTCAATCAGTGGACACTTGACTGCAAGTAAAGACATCTATCAAATAAATAAAGCCTTATTTGCTTGTCTTTTGGACTTAAAATCACAAGGATCTTGCTTCATGTTGTTTTTTTTAAATAATGGAGTCACTCATATGACTCAGCTGTACAGTATTCTTTGGTAGTTGCTCCGCATAAAGGACGTACTTGGACAGTATAAAGTCTTTTCATCAAGAGAGACTCACAAACACCTGTAAAGTCAGATATGGCTGTCAAGGCCATTACTGTCACCTGAACATGGCCAATGAATGCTGAAGCACCATTAGCCGAAAGTGAATATTTGGACCCAAGACTTCAGAGCCTTTAGAGGCTTGGACACTTTCCCGGCAACACTCAGGCTCCTAAGGGACCTGGACTGTAGAGCATGAAAAGGGAGCCTCAAGAGGATTGGCTGCGTTTGAAGAGCCCCACATGTCCGCTACCTCCACCCACTCAAGGCTGCCCTCCCTAAGTCAACAGCGGCTCGGTTTTCAAGGCTGTTTGACCAACAAGCGTGTCTGTACATTCACAAGTTGACACCTCTTGATTTAAGGAGCCCTGCGTTTGAATATTTGCTCAGCATAAGGAATTTAAGACGCTCCTTTTGGTGAGTCTCAGACCTCAGTGTTGCTAGGTGGGGATCATGACTCATGAAAGTGAGAAGTAAATTAGAGGCTGAGTTGCTGTCTGCTCTCTAATGGCAGATCTGGACAAGAAATATGCTGTTGTAGTCCATGTTGGGAGCTTTATAAGATTATAGATTATGGATACAAGTGAGGCCAGGGGAATCAATCTACACAAAACATTATTTCCGAGGTCACTCACTATGCCAAGATTACTTCTCTAGTTGTTTCACTACTATTTTATGGCTTGTTCTTTGAAAGCAAAATAAAATGGACATCAAAAAGTGAGATATAGTCCAGAAACGGTCAAAATTCCAGTCAAAATATGCTCCAAATATGATTGTAATACAGCAACAATATGGTTAAAAATTAACCTGAAATATGGCAAAGGTGTGCAAAACATGCCTTTTAGCATACACGTGTTAGTGTACAGTACATGGTACCTCTAGTAAGTAATGAGGATTTAATGGCAAGCGGTGTAATCACATCACTCTCTTTCCTAGTGTGAAGGAAAAACTATAGTGGGTGCAAAGAGGCCTTATCTAGAGCCAGTGTTTAATTTGTTCGTTCTGGGATACTGTAGAAACATGGTGGACTCCGTGGAAGGGGACCCTCAGCATGTATAGATATAAAAGGCTCATTCTTGGGTAACAAAAGCAAAAAACAAAAAACAACTATTCATATTATACACCGCCTTAACTTAGTTTAGACAAAGACAAAGATGTAATACTATATACTTTGCATTACTACACATATACAGAAGAAATTGACATTGTTTCTTACCACATTTCAAAGGTAACAAGCTCCTGTAGCAGTCATGAGCCTAACCATTGCAGGAAATATGAATTTTTAAGATATATATATCATATTCCAATAATAGAAAAAAGCAGGCAATTTGTAGTCTTTTACAGAATATTGTCTTTACAAAAGAGCATTATTTATTAACTTTTCTTGTTGGCAACAGCATCTATTTTTTATGTGACCTGCTTTTTTATTTGGTGTTTGAAACCCTTAAAGTAACTGCTAATCGTATGACGTCAAGTCCTATGTTAGCCAAAAAGCTAACCTTGTTTACACAGAAGCAACAGCACTCAGCTGATTAATGGGAGACAAACTCAGATCCTTGTAAGCATATGAACTGAGTGTCATTTTTACACTCTTCAGTGCTTTAGATCTGTAGTTTAAAACAAACAGTGAGATAGTGAGTCAAGCCTTTTTTCTTAACCAAAGTAAGAAATGAATCATAAAAAGCGAGCACACAGAGCTGTTACTGCCTCAGTTGCTCCTCATTTTGTTGTGAGAGTGCTTTTTCTCAGTGCTCTAACCTTACATAACATATCTAACAGCATTATTGGCACAACTATTGAAAGTTATCTTTCTGATTAATGTGCTTGGCCCTAAGCACCATAGTCCTCAGTCGGCTAATGACTACATTTGTTTAGGAATGAGAGTGCACATGCAGGCCTTACACGGCACATTTGTTGAGAGGCATTCATTGGGAAAAGCTTAGTCAGGCTGTAAGATCCTGAGAAGAGACAGAACGGAGCTGATGTGCGCTCTTTCTCTTCCTCCTGAGAGGAAGGGATGGCTTTAAAGGGCTTTATTCGTAGGGCAATCCTCTTGAACTCTGCTGCCATTGTAGCAGGAAACAGATGGGGGGCATCTGGCCCCTTGCTGAGAAAATACACGGGATTTGAACACAATAGGACAACCTGGTACTCTTTAGCTTAATGCTGCATACGAACATACAGCTAACATGGGCAAAAAAAAGACACTGACCAGTCATTTAGCTTCATATTCAGTTCTAACAAGTCAAGCAGGTCATTCTGCTACAAGTTGGGAAATGACTCTTCTTTATTTATGAGATTTACATTTTTAATTTGTTACATTTTATATGTCATTTGCCTTCAAACATTAAGGGACATGTGACCTTTTGCTGAACTTGATCTTTTCTTCAGACGTAGATAAAGATTAGCCAGACTGAGATATTTACTGTATTAAAGTTTAAGTGTAAGTAACATAATAAAAACGTAACTTGACTAACTTGGAGACAAATATTTGTTGAACCCGTTGCCCCATCTTCTGACAGGCCTTGTTTCCGATATGCTCTATAAATGATTAACAGTCTCTTTGTGCGTTTCATGTGACATCCATGCCCTATACATTCCTGCACTTTCTCCTGTGCCTTTTATGATCGACAAATAGCAAATGTAAAGATTAGACATGGACTATAAATTCTATCCTTCCGGAAGCAAAATACTTAAAATACCAGCTATGGGGCTCAGATCATAGACATGATTTACTGCAGATGTATGGGACTAATGTTACAGACCTTGTCATAAATGTTGAATGAACATAATTACGTTATAGTTTACATTCACTGTAAACTCTGAGACACCACTGGAGTTTTCCCTGGTGATGATCAGCGTCTGTGCTGTTGTCTCTCATCTTGCACTGAAAGACCCATTTGTCAGGTACTTTATACAGGTGGTCTGGTGTTTCTCACTCTGGCAGATTTATTGGGCTCGGTGTGCAGCCCTGTCTGTCACTGAGCACTGATGAGCTATTAACACGAGGAGGAAACGGACAGGAGACATTGAGCTCTCTTTGGTTAAAAGCCACAAAGGGTTACAGGCCACTACAGTATGTTATTATGGAAGAGATTGAAAAATAAGAATGAGCGTCCTATATTACATTCAGTGCAAAGCGCAGCACAGCAAAATACTTTTCAAAATATCCGTATATGTGTTGACGAGGCCTAAATATCTGACAAATTTAGAATGCTCAAAGTGAAAGATCACTGCATAGATCTTTTCATACTGTTCACACGGCAGATGGTATGAATGATTTAAATGAGACAATTAAGTCTATATCATACATGTAAGTTTTGTATTACCTCAGATGTTGAAGAAAAACAATTGAATTTCAACATTCGTACAACACCACTTTCTCGGCTTGATGAGACAGTGCACTTAGTTCTAATGCTAGACGCTGAACTCAAATGGGTTAAGGTTCTATATTGTGGGCTCGTCTGGGATTTGAACCCGGGACCTCTCACACCCGAAGCGAGAATCATACCCCTAGACCAACGAGCCACTTTCAGGTAGTATGAAAATGCTGCTTCACCTGGCAGCTAATTGAGCTTGAAATGGGCGAAAACGATCATCTGCTTTCCCTGCAGTAAAAGCCACTTAGGGGTTTAGCTGCTTCTGTTCTAGGGTCTTGCTGTTGTGCAGTAACACATACGGATGTCCTACTGAAAATATGTGGTGTGTTTTACAGTTGAATTGACTTAAAGTAGGCTGTGGGCTCGTCCGGGATTTGAACCCGGGACCTCTCACACCCAAAGCGAGAATCATACCCCTAGACCAACAAGCCACACATTACAGTAACTTTGCACCCTGGGGAAAATGCTGCAGTAACACGGCATCTTTCTTGTAGAAGGCTGCAGCGGAAATGGGCGAACCCCCTTATCATGTGGTCTTTCCTTAGAAGTTTTGCTGCACCGTTTTACACCAGCTAAAGATCAAATGATGGTGCATGATGAAAGGTTAATGTTATCAGTTCAAAATGATTGCAATCCATCCTGAGCAGAATATCTGAACCACATTGCAAGGCAATCCATCCAATAGTTTTTGAGACAATTCATTCAGAACCACAAATGTCTGCTTCATGGTGGCGCCAGAGAAAAATTCAGGTGATCACCAAAGTCATTAGGATTCGTCCTCTGAGAACTGTAAATGTTTTTACAGAAAACTGGGCCAAATATCAGATCAGATATCAGATGTTAAAGGTAATTCACTGGACGAGTGAAAAACTAGATGTGATGGTGGCGCTATAGGCAAAGTCAGGGATTAAAGTCATTAGGATACATTGTCTAGAAACCATGAATGTACAGAATATCATGGCAATCCATCCAATAGTTGTTGAGATATTTTGGGCCAGACAAAGTAGTGGACCAACCAACCAACAGACAGACCATCTTTGCCATCTCTAAAGCCACACTGTGAACATGTTTATTGCCATGAAGTAATGCCCATTGAGTTACTTGTTTCATTGGATTTATTACTGTATAATCCAGTTTACTGGTCAAATTAAAAACATTTTGTTATTTGACCTTATAGATGGGTCAAATATATAATAATAAGACCTGTTTGAGTAATCATTGGTACATTTAGTAACATCACATGATCATAATCATAATAAATGAATGGCTGATTGTACATTTCTTTTACATTACATTATTTACTCTAGACTCTATATCTGAGCTTTCATGTATGACAAAAAGCTTGTGCACCATTTACAGAACGATAGGCTTTATTAACTTCTCTTGCGGCTGAAATTTAATACTTAAACTAAATCACCATGTCTGTCTTGTCTGTTCATAGACATGCACATACTTTAAGGTCAGATGGGTTAAAGATGTTAAATGAAAAGCAGAAACAAAAATGTCATCTCTCTCCTCTTTCATGTGGTGGCCTTTATGGTACTTGAGCAAAACGTTTGTGTTGCATGAAGTCGTTACAGGAGATTCATTGTGGCCATTTGTAATGGAATTTCCACGAGAGAGGGAACTTCCCCTTTAACACAGCGTGGACCGACCTCAAGGCAGCTCTGGGGTGTCTCATGGTTCCCCTCAGTACGCCAAACGGACACACGCTCTCTCACTCACTTTCTCATGCACACACACAAATACATGCACATGCAGTCATGCATACAAGCACGCACGTACAAACTAATGTACACCAGGCCGTGCTGAGTTTTCCATTCTTTGGTGCTGCACCTGCAGGCAGGAGGCAGAGACCATAAATAAACCACCCATTCACTCTGTGCACAATTAGGTTAATTTAAGAAAACCCTCACTCTTACTTTCCAATGACAGAAAACACCTTAAAGGCTCTCAAGTTAGCTTTTAGAAAATGGTCCGAGCTCTTTACAGAGCTTGTTAGTGTGTTATGGTGAGGTGCTGCATCATCTTGACATGACAAACTGAAAAAGAGTGAGGTGTTAGAGGAGTGGTTTTTAGGGAAACACTGTTGCACCTGTCATGTGTTGAACAGAAGACCAGTCATATGTGTCGGAGGGCAGAGGTCAACCAGCGTAAGATTTTCTGGCATGTGTGGAGCTTTGAAATTAAGCATTGTGTCCGGGGAAAAAAGGGTCATTCGAAGGACTTTTTGTTTGCTTTTACGATGCATGTCAGTGCTTCACTTAGTTGGGAAGTGAACACAGACATCTCTGGCCTTTATTGTCTTCTGGATGTTGAGACTACCGCTTTGTATGTTCAGATTTGCTTCGACTGAAATATATTAAAGCAAGTGTCTAATCCAATGGACTTTGCAGACTCTTTTGACACACTGTGTACATTCTATGAAATTTACAAGCGTTTTTGTAGCCATGTGCTTACGTTTGTTTTTGACTTCCAGTGAACATGTGCTAACCGTGTGTCAGCCTTAACTGATCCGCCTGCCCTGCTAAATTATGTGACATGCTTTCCTGGCTCTAGTTTCAGAGGAATCACTGATTGAGATATTTCCAAAACACACAGATGATCCCATTGCTCATGCTTGTGCCCGTCTTAAACATAAACAGATATGAATTCAGACTAAAAACAGAGAGGGGGCAGAGAAATCAGCACTGCTGGATTGAGAAGTGTTTATTGCTTTAAAGCTGTTTGACTCTGTAGTGACGAGTACATTAGCAGGAGAAGTGTTTACTTCCCAACTGAAGGATGCGAGGTTACAACAGGGACACACAAGAGGCGGAAACACTGCAAAGCGTCAGTTCTCGCACGAGCAGCAGCCTGGTTGCTCACACCATTTCTCCATGCCAGTCAATAAAAAGCTATAAATTCATGAGATTATTAAGAAAAATCAGCTCTTCTTAATAATCTCATGAATTTATAGCTTTTTATGTGTTCCTGGATCGCCTTGTGATGATCTCCAGGCAGGGATTTCCCTCCTGTGTGTGAGTGCGTGTGTGTTTGTGTCTGCCTGTCTCTCTCGCTCTCTGTTTAACTGGCAAATTTGTGGAATAAGTACGTAATTATAAGAAAACATAATCACAAACAGCAGCAATACTGCTTCTAATAAATATTGTGGATGAGCTGGTGATGTTAATATTTCGTCATCTGGGAGGAAAAATCAGTATAATTGAAACTCCAGGAGAACAGCACGGGAGAGGGGCAGAGGAAGCCAAAGGGTTGGCAAGAACGGGAGGCATATTTCATCATTTATCAGAATCAGATCATTTTTATCACATATAATTGATTAATCTTGTGTTTTCGTGCCAGATTCACTTGCAGGCAAGTGGAAAAAATAGATAGAAAATAGATCAAATAAATTAGATGCCAAAAGGATGGCTGCATGTGTGTCCAGGCTAATTAGTTAACATGGAACATGACAGGAAGTGGGCAACACTTCAGGGCACTTTGTGCCAGATCCACCTGTGTGTCCCTGGCATTATTGTTGCACTTAAGTAACCTTAGGAAATTATTTTATGTTTACTCACTCCAGAGGCACTACAGTCTCACTGCTGTGTACGAGCAAAAATCTCTCTGACATGACAAACTTTTGTTCTTTGTATTTGAGAAGATGCTCAGTTATTTATTTATTGACATTCAGTGTTGGTTTGTTGTTACCACCGTGACCTACCTCCACTGTGCAATGTCTTGTAGGATAATAGCATTCATTGCCAGTACTGTTAAAATAAAGTATATAAATCTATCTGGTAAAATAAATTTTACAAATCTAAGGGTAGGAATAAGACTTGATAAGACTCGTCAACCAGCGCCATGAAATGACAAAGACCAACAGTGAATTTACCGTACAAGTATTACCTGTGTAATTAAGGCCTGATATATCTCTATGTCACAGAGCTCCATTTTTGTCCAGAAACTATTAAAAACACATCATTGAGCTACACCGTTGTACTGGCTGACATGTTTCTTTATCACCTTGGTCACTGTATTTTAAGTTAATCTTCATATTCCATCCTGGTGCTATACTGTAAATACTCATAAGAGCAACAAATGTGGATTCATCCGCCTCTGAAAATAGTGCCACAGTGTAGTAATTTCAGACATGGTAACACAGTTTGTTACAGCCTCTACTGTGGGGATGAAAAAGTCAACACATATAGTTATTTTGTGAATTCACCATACTGTAAATCTGCTTAGAATGAGTATGTGGTTTGGTCACATTTCTGTGAGGCCATATGGGAGCTGCTCTGTAGCCACAGCAGGAACTCAACCACAGCAGTCTTATGTTGCTACTGTTTCCACTTGATTGCTGATGCCTATAGAATTTATATAGTGTAGGATGACTGCTGCGGCCATTTGGAACAATGAGTGCAGTGATGCCATCAGCCTTGCTTCCTCAAAATCAGGAAATGCATTCCTGTGAAGCGCGGGCCCAATATGTCGCTCTTTAAAGAGACATGGTCTAAGTTTACCATGAAACCTGCAGAATTTGCCGTTTGAAACCCAAGAACATCTCTGGACCGACTCCATATGCGTGTATAATTTAAATGACTGACACCGACACTGATCCCAAGACCCCCCATAGTATGAGGGATATCCCGTCATTCAGGGCAAAATGATTGACGGCTGGCATGCTCTCAAGTGCGTGTACGCACACACTCCCCTCCCTTTCTGGTTCCTAGAAAAGAGAGAGGATGTAGATGGAGGGTCGGAGATAATTATTAAGCGAGGAGGAAAAAAAAAGACGAGGGGGGCCAGAGAATTTGAGCATGAAGGTCAGTATTTGTGTTTGACGAGATCCAGTCCAGTGCTCACCTCCATTCAGATTCATGGCTGCTGTATGTTTTGCGGATCAAATGCAGAGAGTGAGCATGAACACACACATGCATGCACATGCTGGCATGAATGAACACATTCATTTTTCCCTTCACTCCCTCTTTCTTTCCTTTTATCACTCCTCCAACACACACTTACCCACTTATTCGAATGTAACATGTGAGAGAACACATGAGAACACATCATACGTCACCAAACTAGGTCTGACGGCTGCCTCCGCTGTGCGCTGGAAACCACTAAAGAACTGCACTGTGGAGGTTTAACACCTGCTTTCCTTCCATCACTCTTTGACCACAATGAGTTTTTTAAGGCCAACACCAATATTTTGGGATGAAGCTGTTAGTCACATATTCAGTTCTTATAAACTTCAACATTTCCAGTGAAAGAAATTCCTGAAGGATTCATTGATCGCAACCAAGGTCCCCGTTCATAATCGAACCAGGTGATGCTGGTACAGGTGTATAAGGCATGCTTCTTAACCACAAGGTCATCACATGACTCACAGACTTGAATCTGCTTTCCTTTTTATTCTTTCTTGTGTTCTCTTCCACCCTCCATCTCTCTTAAGGCTTTCTTCTGACGCAAACTCTTAAACTCCTCGCACCTCCACTAAACTGCCATAATGGAAACAAAAAATGCTCTGGTCTTGTTTTATGGTAATCTATGAGGGGAATTTCCAGCCCACTCTGCTGTGCCTGGCTGAAAGCTCCGTACAGTTGGAGAAAACTGCTTCTCAGGATGGGTGGGAGCCTGGTCAGCTGGGTCATATAAGACATTAGAGTGGGATCTGGCTGGTGTCATACCTCCCACAAAACTCTCCTGGGCCTTTTCAGTTTACAATCATCTATGAAGTGCTGCTTTCATGTGAAATCTCTGGACCTCTTCAGTAGACTGATCATTTTTGGACATTCGACATAAACCAGAAACTTTGGACAAGCTCTTCTTTTTTTGTACAATTTTTTTGTTGTTGCTGTAAATCAACTTAATCTCCAACTTTCTGTTCCTTCATTTTGCTGTTCTGTTATGATCAGTTGTCTCTCTCTGGGGTTTCACTGAAATGAGGTTGTGAAGTATTCTCTGTCACTCAAACAGAGTGACAAATGTTAATTTAAGATGAGTGGCCAGGACTGGGTATCTGTATTTGATACCTGTACAACTGAAATAACCTGATACCAAGTAGTATCAAAACTTCTCTAGTCAAACGATACCTGCATTAGATCCCTTTTGTACCGAGGTGTAGAAAAAGAAAACAGACTAGTACTAGTTATCACAAGCGTTCTTCGATTTACTGTATCATGTGATTGGCTACCAGCTGTAGCTGTGGTGGTGAAGGCAGTCAAGGTGTATTGGCACTTAAGCGCGCTTGAAGGTTTGTTGCATTTGATACAAATAAATCCATAAAATGGAGAAGAAGCTTGTTTCAGTTTAGTCATTCAGTCTTACATTGTGTTCATGTTAGCTGATTTCTTGTTGGGCATTCTGTCTGTTTTGGTCAGTAACGAGTGACATATTTGTCCCGCAACCAACATTTTAGGCTTGCAGCTAACTCAACGTTTTTCACACTGATCAAGGAATTATGTAATTTAAAGAATTGTTGTTTCTGTAGGTTGACATACTACAACGTGTAAAGTGACATCAATCTTAGGTGGCTCTCTCGCTATGTAGGAAGATGACGACACATTTTTTGTCCCTGCACTGATTGCTTAGCTGTTTCTCCAACTGATGGAAACAGCTGTCAGTGGGAACAACACTAGACCTATTTAAGTCGGAGACGTGGCTGGCGATGCTGAGGCCTGGAACAAATTCTTTAATCAGACTTCCATCATCCTGTGTGATATAATCTGGCTATGTGATGACAAAGCAGAAACCACCTGACATGAATTTTGGTACATGTGCACAGCTTCTTATTGTTGTCCAGCAAGTTCAGCGTAGTTTGAAAGGGGTATAAGTCTGTAGTGAAGTTGGATGTACTAAAGAGGTTCATGCATCATGGAATCTCTCTGTGGATAGACTCATATTGCCTTTATTGCTTCATTGCTTCCTGTGTTCTGGGAAGATTCCCTGCTAGTGACCTCACTCTGTGGTGGATATATTTTTCTTTTCTAGAAACTTTTGACTCGGACAACTAAAACAAATGTAATTGAACCAAACATTATTGCCTAGTGCAGCTTTATAAGATTTCTTTGCTTACAGCTGAAATGGCTGAGCAGGAAACTGCTTCTGACAGACTCCCCAGTCGGTTCATCTTTCTCTCTTTCTCTATGTGGCAGCACCAGAGACAGACTGAGCCAAGCGTGGTGCTGGTGGTGGTGCTGGTGGTGGTGGTGAGTGGTCTGGTGGTTTTGTTGTTATATAACAAGTCTAGTCTGCTGGCTGATCACAGCCTAAAAGAGCTGTGAATACTGGCCTGTACTGGACCATTACATCCAGCCACCCCAAGAGCCAGACACTGGCAGCCTGATCAGTTTGTCTTTGACCCCCCTCCTCCTTTTCTTCATTCTCTCTTTCCCGCTCTTCTCTTTGTTTTTGTCACTCTTCAGCCCGCTGCTTCTCTCATCTTTCTCTAATCCCAGCTATGATAACTATGGGATAAATCTGTCATTCCGCTCTCTTACCCCCCCACCAGCTGTTTTTACAGCGTCTAGACACACATGCCGCTGTTGATAAAACGAGGACGCCACTGTGTGCTGCTGGACAATAAGGACGTCGTGGAGTGTGGGTCCTCTCCTACAGCAGGATTAAATAGACTCATCGTTTTGTGCGATGAATCACTGGCTGAATATGAAGTGTGTGTGTGTGAGTGTGTTTATGAAGCATTGGAGAGTGTACGCACCTGTGTGTACACTGTATGTCAGCGTGCATAAGCACAAGGCGGTGTGTGTTTATTAATGCTCCACCTAAATCTGCATTAACATCACCGTTTTTGTGTTGCGTGTTTAAGTGTGCATGCATGTATGTATGCGTGTGTGTGTGTGTGTGTGTGTGTTTACAAACACTGGCGCGAAGATGGAGGCATATGACTCAGTCTTTCCTCCAGCTGTTGGCCAGTCTCTCCCTGAGTGCAGGTCACGGTCGGCCAAACCAGCGGACTCATCAGGAGGCTTCCTGTGATAGGGAGTTTCTAACTTGCTGACTCTTAATATTTACCAGTCTCCTGCATGAGCTTTGGTTTCCAAAGGGCTTACTTTGCATGTCTGGGGCTCATATCGTATTCTAAGTTAAGAATAAAGATGTTAACGTCAGCATGTCTGAACCCCGAAGGCAAGAGGTTTCTTTATTTTCAGTCCAACGCTAAATCCCCATCTTATTGTTTGTTACCTTCTCATGCATAGATACCTTCCTTTTCTGCTGAATCCACCCATATGATTCATTGAGATGCTGCTGTATGCTGCACTGTAACTGTAACAAACAGTCTTTTGCTGGAGTCCTGGTGCAGTGCGGAGAGAACACGTGGCGATAATGGTGGGGTAGAGTAGCTGGAGCTGATGGGAACAACCTCAGCAGTCCTCTGTTCCCTATTTAGTCAGCTGCAAAGTTGCTGGTCTGAAGGAGCTCTGACATCACCAGCAGAAGTGAATCCAGATACACTGATCTATGGTGTAACAACAGTGTAGGCGAACTCAACCGCTGTAGATGACTTTCTCACAGTCTGGTTGAATGTTATGCAAATGTTAGCCCCCCACGGTTTCATTTCAGGTTTATTCAAAATCAACTATTACACTGGCAGGCACAGGAGTTGTACTGCCAGCGCAAAAGTTTTCCACTCTCCACCCTCCAAGTAGTGAAATTATACAAAATATGGAACTATTATACTTGCTTTTGATTCATGTACAAGCAGGTTTGTTTGCAAAGTTTTCTGTGGTCTTGAATCTTAGGATGCTTCTTGAACATTTGTCCTTTAAACACCCACACCTTGACTCTGATTTTCCATGATATTGCCTCAAATTAAAGATGATTGTCTTGCAGAGGAGTGAACATGACTCAAGTCAGACCTGAGTCATGAATCTGCTGACTTTAGACTCGACTTGACAAACCAAAAGAGACATTAATACAATCAATGTATTACGACTACTCTTGGATTTTAGCAGTTTGATTTGGTATCCTCCCAAAGAACTGTCATAAAAAGTGTAGCAAATCAAGTCCTCTTCCTGATAAAACACATACTTTTAACAGAAGCCAATAGCATTGCGTAAGCAGGTGGGAAGGTTGTGCAGACCAGCAGTCAGACAGACAGATTCAATCAGATTATTACACTAGACCACCAGTGTTTCCCACAGTGAGGAAAGTGCCGCCTCGCCACCCAGTTTCACTGCTAACTTCAAAAGTAATTATCAAGTTTTATGATACAGTGTATAATAGCTTTAAACTGGCAGTGGCACTACGTCACACAGCAAAGGCCACATATTTATTGAGTGAGGCGATTGTTTAAAGCAGGGATATTCAATCAAATATTAACAAGCAAATGTAGATGGGCCAGACATTTTCAGCAACCCATTTAAAATCTGGCATATTTATTAAAAGGCTGGCTTTAATCTGTACTAACTACATTCATAGATGAGAGATGAGATGAGCCTCGTCATTTGTTCAGCAAAGATATTGATTGGTTGGTAGTAATTAATTAGAGCAGGACGTCAGAAGATCGGCAAAACCTTGGGAGACTGATACGAATAATCAAACACCCCAATGTCATTTCCTCTTTGGCAAAACATCTAAAAGAATGTTTGTTGAGTAGTACAAAATGTGTGGGTGTGTCGTGAGATTACCACATCGCTGCTAAACATTACATTAACGCTCAGCTCGGACTTGTTTTGTAATATACCTATACTTGCATATTTAAAATACCCCACTACTGTGAACACTTGCACATTTGTGAACATTTGACTGGTACTTACCATCACTGCACAGCTGTACTGCTCTGTGTATATATATTTATATTTCTTTTAATTTTTTATTGTTTATATTTAGAGAATGTTGTGTATGTGTAAAATTCGTACTTGGCAATAAAGCTTTTTCTGATTCTAAAACAATGTCATGGAGGCTGTGGAAAACAAAAATTAGATGGCAACAAGCAAAACAGAAATCAGAAGTGATTGTAATGGTGTAATAACACACCAATTCACGCCTGATTTGCTTTTAAACAAAGTTTAGTGATAAAGACACATTTATTAAAGGATTCATTATTTCTGTGTGTCTAAAATGGCAGTACATTTGTTAAAGGGTAATCACTTTTTGGAGGTGGACTTGGACCCAAGAGTACCAGCCTAGCAGAATCCATTTCCTGTATTTAAAGTGTTGATTAAAGGCCTGCGTTAACACCTTTTAAACCTCTTTATTGCTCTTCAGAGTGACTGATGTGGTTTTACCGGCCCTTCTCTACTTTCTTTGTTCTGTTTTAACCTCGTGAAACATTCTGGGACACTTTGTATTTTGATGCCTCATAGATTTTGTTTCATTGAGTTCAACATTCAGTAAAATCAAAAAAAAAAAAAAAAAAAGAGGCCGCAGTGGCACTAATGCAACATGAATTCATGACAGACAAATGAGGGGAAACGGGGTTAAGATGGCTATCAGTATACATCACTTTCAGCAAGTGGTTTTACTGATAAACAAGTCATACAAGAAGGCCGTCTCTTGTAGTGCTTCAGCTCTGCCTCTTATGAAAAGAAAGCACTCCCTCTCCCACACAGCATTGAATAGAGAAGTGCTCTGTGGCCACACACATCTCTGCCAGGCCGTATCTCAGTGCCAAACATTTGAGCCCTCTCCCTGTTGAAGGCCTATGGGCTTTTGTCTCCGTGTCTGATCTGCGACTGTGGTTGAGAGAGGCTCAATAGGAGAAGGCCTCCCTATCGTGTTAGGCTCAGGTCTCTCTCAATAGGGTTTGTTTCTGCCGGAGCAGAGGGCATCTCCATTGAAGCTGCAGCTCAGAGCACACAGAGGGAGTGAAAGAAAAGGAGGCGAGCGGGGAAACTTCCAACAGATTTTTATTTGGATGTGGGATTAGTGTGCTGGAGGGTAGAGGACTGTGAGCATGAAGGTCGCCTCCTCTTGTCTTATCTGGGAATCTCACAAGTCGAATCAATCATGGCTTTGTGTGGAATTACATCATTTTAAAGTTTTGTTCCCAGAAAGTGGGAAGGTTTTTTGAGGCTTTAAGTTTTTGGTTCAAGTTTTTCTTTGTCAGCACATTGACAAAATTGTCTATCTAAACCAGTTATTTAGTTTCACAGTGAGTCACAAACCCATATTTTTGTTTAAAAAGGAGAGAAAGGTTACAGCCAAAGGAGATTTCATTTTCTCCCTCTCTGTAAAAATGTATTTTAAGGAATGTTCTGTGCTTCACCGCTTATGATATGATCAAAATTGCTTTTGAAATAGGTTTGAAAGATGTGACCATTGACAGTATATAATTAGTGGACAGAGCTTCTGTCTGTGAAGTGAAGCCAACGCTCAAGTGTCATAAACCTGTATTCCTGTGTAAACAGCCACCAGGGGGCAGCTCCATTGGCTGCAACAATAAGGTCCGATTGTATGGAGTCTTATGAGGAAATGACCCAACTTCCTGACAAAAATCTGACAATAGTGCAGGGTACGCTTTAGGGCGTGGCTACCTTGTGATTGACAAGTCATTCTCACCTCTTCCAGCACAACACAAACCCAAACTGTCAAACGAGGCAGTGGCTGATCAAATTTAATGCCTCAAATCTTTTTCAGAAACATATTTTCGTGTACTGTTTAACGTCAAAACCAAACGCAGCCCAAATTGCAGTACGTCATCCACCGGCTCCACACTTTCATCCAAATATGGTCATTTCTGGCTCTCGTGATGGCAGTGGCCATAATGCAGAACTCAGGGCTTCAGAATGGTTGTCCACAAACCAGTGGGTGACGTCATGATTCGGTTTATGCTTGGATGTGCCAATATATGAGACATTGACTGAGAGACAATGCTGCACGGTAACCAAACCAAACCTTCTGTCACTGGTTGCACCAGGCCATTGTCTGTCATTTTGTAAATGAATTAGCAGGTCTGCTAATGTTTTTTGTAGTTTAGTGAAGTACCTTTATTTGTCAAGTATTTTAATACATAAAAATATAGCACAACAAAATATAACATTTCCAAACAACAGTTTCTGAATTCTTAATTCCATAAAATGTACTCTGTTATCAACTTTTATGTTACAAAATTACATGTTATGTGATAAAAGATATTTCTATTCACTGCTGAGCACTAACAAATTATGTAATAATATTTACTGTGATTACTCTATTCAGTACATGTTAGCTTAGCCTCTCCCAAAATAGGAGAAGTGCAACTCCTGCTCGTGAGAAATGCCAGGAGTCTTAGATGTCTTAGTTATGTCTTTTTAGCTTGGCTTGGTAACATTAGCCACTGGTCAGCCCACATTCAGGGATCACCTGGTTTCACTGTGAGGGCAGGACTTCTGGAGAGCTGCTTTGTGCTGGCAATGGGGTTAATGCTGCAGTTAAGCAGTTGATGGTCAGTAAATACCCCCAAAAGGTGTTACAAGATATGTGATGTGTGGGTGTGGACAACCATGACTTTTTACTTTATCTTCTGAGTAAGCAGAAAAGTAATGCCAGTACTTTACATAGTTCATAATAATGTGTACACTGTTTGGATTGCCTCAATCATAATTGGAAACATGTCACTCACCTGTTTTGCAGATCAACATGCTGCCTGTGACATAGCCCTGTGGTTCTGTATGAACTATTGCAGCAGCTGTTTATCTCCGTTAGACTGAATGACTTGTTAATATGATCATTTTGGATCTCTTTTATGGAAGATTTGCTGTGCTCATTTTTTATAATTTGTCACAGCACAGAAAATGGCATCAGTTAATCCTTTTTCACAGAGAAAGTGAAACATGAGAAAAAGTCCAGAACAGTGTTAACATTGTGATAAGGAGCCTTCATATTAGGGTGAACTAAACCAAACAGTGGCATGAAGGAATTTAACTCGTCTAACTGTAACGAAGGGAGTGGCTCTGCTGTGAGCCTACAGTTGTTAGACACAGCTCTGTGTGGTTGTGGCAGATGGAAATTAAAAGGTTGAGGTAGCAGAATGTTTAAATTTCTAAATCTTTACGCTGAAAATGTGGCAACAAACCCACCCTTTGAACCTCCTGGGAAGCACGGAGGAAGAGAGGCAGAAAAGGCGTTTTATCAGTTTCAAAGAACTCGTTCTTTCATCTTTCTTGTTTGGCCTTCTGGTGAACTAATTAGCTGTTTCCTCTCCGCTGAATGTTTTGGGCTGGGCACGGCGGCAGTCCGGGGTTAAGGGGTGGCACTGGCCAGTGGGTAGATTACAGGTTTGGGTTGTTACCACGGCTTCTGGAACATGGAGCTGCGGGCATCACATGTGTTGGCACAGGGTGCGGGCACTTCAGATGTGGTCAGGGACATGTGGAAGCTTTCTAGGGTTTATCCTGCCCAGCCCAGTTTAGGGCTCCGAGGGAAGAGAGAGCAGGCATTACAGCAGTCAAACCTGTAGTCAGACAAACAAACATAGGAGGGCTTTGTGTGTATATATGTGTGTGTGTGTGTGTGTGTGTGTGCATTTCTGTTAGCTTTCAGGTTTGGACGTGTGAGGGTGTATGTGTACTTCGGTTTTGATGAACGTAAACCAAAAAAATGCAGTCATAAATGTTGACATTTGTTTTATTTGTGATTGCAAAACTGGATCATCTGTTTGCATGTTTGGCTACTTTAGGTTCACACTTTGTAATTAGAAGCCGAGCAGGGACCGTTAACAGAATTAACAAGGAGTCACAAGTGTATATAAGAGGGGCTGGATGGAGATTTTTGCTTCTAGGGATGCAGAACTGCTGGATTGAATTTTATGGTCATTTCCTTCCAAAGTTTAAAAGCACTGCTTTAAAATATCCTTGGTGTAAAGCTGTCCTAACTTTTCATCAGTCGGATGAAAGCTGACCCATCTTGGATTCTTGCAGTGTGTTTTCCCTGGCCTATGTTGAGACAACGTCCTTCCTTGATGCCTAAGAAGGCCAACTGACTGACGGACACGTTGACTGAAGGATTCCAACAAACAAGACCTTGGAATTGAAGAGATTGGCAGCTCTATTTACACGCTGAAGACCAGGGCGTTGCAAAGCCTACATTCAAAGTCAAAAGTCAAAGAGATGCCAAAACTGGCATCAACGGTTCCCACGCTTTCCCAGCCAAAGTCCGCGAACCGTGCACTGATAATCTTTCTCGCCATGAGACCCCCACCCCGAGTGCCCGACCCTGACCCAACCAGCCGTATCTTCAATCATAAAGTCACTCTACAGGCCAGGGTTTCCCCGTCTGGACGCCCAAGCTGCCTCCTCCTCCTCTTTTGTGGGTGATGTTAATTGGTCATTTTGGACCCAACTCCATGGATGGTATCTATTTCATATGTGACACTGGCAGCTTTTGAGGGCCCCAGAGTTGTGTGGGTAATTATTCTTAATGAGGCATAGAACGCTTTCATGGGTCTTTTCATTCAGGTCAACTTGCTGTGATATACAGTATATAATTTATTTTCTATTTTCTTCCTCCTCTTTCCTTCGTCAGAGTACCTCATAAAGTTTGATTGACTGATTGATACAGGCCATTTCTGACACAACAAAACAACACTGTCTGACACAACTCCTGCCAGGCCTTTGATGTGAGGCATGACTCAAGAGTTTTTACTCTGAAGCAACCTCATGTTAGTAATGTACAGTAATTCTGCTGTGCCGAATACACAGAAATACAAAACAAGATACAAGTTGAACACAAATAAAACTGAATCTTAACACAAGTCCCCAAAAATATTTCCTTGCTTCTCCTTATGAGGTATGACTTTAGTAAATAAACATAAAAAACACAGAGAAGTTGCAGAATTGTGAGGGGTGTGTTCATTATGGAACAGAAAAAGGCAAAAATAGTGAATAGAGAAGTTAAAGTAGATGTACTTACTGTAAGTACAAAACAATATTTAAATACAGAAATATTGTTTTGATGTACTACACTACATTACTTCCATTTCCTGCTAATTCATGCTTGGACATCACTTTATTTCAGAACTATTGTTACTTTTAAAGCTGTAGTTAGTTACTTTTATTTTTTATACTTCAAATACTTTTTGCTGATTCTGCTGTCTGTGTCTGCTAATGCTAGACTAGTGTGTTTGTTTGTGTGGTTGTATGTGTGTGTCTTCTTTTAGCACTTCAGACCCAAAGTGTGAGTTGTGTCGGGAATGGCCAACTCTCTCACAGGAAAAGTGCAAGAATGTCAGAATGTCAGAATCCAGTAAGTGTATCTGAGCTAATGAAAGAGCAGTGGGAGACTGTGTGAGGAATGAATCTCATTTTACAGCCTCATATTAAGCTCAGTTTGCCCCATGTATTTTAAGACTCTTTTCTCCCATATATCCGTCATGGTCAGCTGTGGCAGACAGCAGAGCAGCGGTGCATCGTGGGCCAGCTGCTGTTCCAAACACACACGGAGTCTGAAGCGAACAGCTGGCTCTCTGAAAAATAGAAAATCTTTTTCCGATAATTGGCGAAGGTTGTAATTCAGAGCTGCTTCTGTCTATTTGAGGTCCGTTAAGTACAGACTGCGCCGAGCCTCCGAGAACGACGGACGGATCGGGACTCGTACTTTAGTGTCTGAAATAACTGATGCCCTTTTTTTTAGTCGTGCTCACATGAGTCAGCACTGCTGGCTAAATAACTAACATCGCTTGGGTCGATTGATGTTTACATGTTGCTCTTTGCTAACTTATGTAATGACATACAGTAATTCTTGATTGCTTGTAGACAGTAAGCAAACACAAAACCCATTCTTTAGATGTTCTGCCAAAAAGGAAATGGCGTGTTTTTGCTTGTTTCGTTCCACTCGTTCCCTCCTGTTCAGCTTTATTACCATCAGGAATCATGGAGACAAAATCTAAAATCAACATTTTGAAAGCAGTCTGCTTTTTTATTTAACAAAGACTAATACGTTTTGGAAGCGTGTCTGTGGTCAGCGCCGATGGTTCTCCTGACGTCAAGACCGCCAAATTTCATTCTGAATGCCTTATTCGTGTCGTATGCTTTTCTGCTTCCCTTTAACAGTGCGTCTCGTGTGATCAAGCACATTTTTTACAACCTCAGAACTGTTTTAACACGACCAGAATCACAGAAAGTGCTGGTGGCTTGGAAAGGCTGTAAATTGTGGCGTCCGGGCCAAGCAACCGTGGATGTGGTCCAAATCAGAGACGTTTACAGCAAAGCTTTGCCTCGGTTCCACCAGTCAGCAACAGTAGCTGGCATGATGAAGCTGAGGCTCTCTCTGGTCTTTTTTGGTTGAAGAGAAAATGAAAATGCCCACCATGCTGTATCATGCCTCACTTGCAGAGAATAGTAGAGAATGCTGTTCCCATTTTAAATATGGACTCAGTGCTTCTTCTGGGTGATTTGGGGACAATTCTCACTCCTTTATCTCAGAGGGGCTGCAGCTGCAGTACAGCAATCTCACATCGTCACCGCTTTCTGAAGCCACATCAGCATATGACACCTCTCCTGTGTGAGATCAGTGTCTCTGTGGAATAACCTCATAGGTCAAAGGTCAGACGCTTCAACCTTGACACTGAGCGTGTGCATGTTTTTCAGTATTGTCATTCAGAGGTCAGAGGTGAGTAAGATGAAAGCCAAAGTGAAGCAGGTTGTTAGTCTGGGTCTTGTGTGTGTTTTTTGAGGACTTGCGTTGGTGAAAGCAGACTTCACAGCAGAATGTGAGTTAGCAGCGGCCTCTCTGAGAGGGAGCCCCTCTGAGAGCAAACACCCCATGTTTGACATGCCGCTTCTCTCATCACTCAGGAATGTTTGAACAGAAAAGATTAGTGATATTTTTCCGAAATATTCAATTGTTCAAAGTTTAGTCATAGTTTTCAGGGCGTGGCTGTGGCAAGGGGAGGGTGGGTGATTTGGGTGCTTGGTAAATTCCAAGCGTGCAAGATCGACCACAACGACGATAATTAGGATTGCTTCCCTAGCAGAAGATTATCTAATGTTTTTATTTTATTTTATTGTGGTTAAATATCAAATCCATTTTTCTTCCATGAATGGATCGTTTACACTTGTTGACTTCTGGGCGTCTGGATTTGATTCAGTCCTTTAAGCATTAGTTTGATAAAACAAACATTTTGGGGAATAGGCTTATTCACTTTCTTGCCAAGAGTTTGACGAGAAGATTGGAAACTCACTCTCACAACTGACTGTTAAATAGAAGATGCCTAGCTTAGCTTAGCATAAAGGGGGGAGTGGTTCTGCCTGAAGGCAAAAATCTGCCTACAAGCACCTCAAAAGCTTACTGATAATTATTAATGAATTATTATTGGCACCAGTTTGTCAAACTGTAACTGGAATTCCTTGTGAGAGGTTTGTAAAACTGTTGTCAATACACCTCAAACTGCAAATAAGGTCAATTATTGATCTTTATATTATGAATTTCTGATCCATCATGGCTTTATATTTGTCTAGAGAGCCTAGAAAAGTAATTTCTATGTGCATTAGGGTTAGGGTTAGCCCTCCACAGTCCTGTGTTGTATATCAACCTGTCAGTCTTGTGACTGGGGAACGTCAAACGCAGTAGACTTTCCTTTTCTAAACTATGTTTGGCATTTAACACACAAAGGTCTTTTCCCACTCTAGATGTTGGAGGATAATGGAGTTGGTTTGTGTGTGTTCACAGGGCATGGCTTTCACCCTGGAGGAGCGTCTCCAGATGGGGACCCACGGCCTACTGCCTCCCTGCTTCATCAGCCAGGACATCCAGCTGCTCCAAGTGCTGAAGAACTATGAAATGAAGAGAGACGACCTGGACAGGTGAGGCTGACATACGAGCCCTCTAAGAAACCTCTACTACCGTGACGTACTATCTTTGTATCTTCTATCGGATGCTTAAATGTTTTGCGTTGAATTTGGACTGGTTCCCAGGGGATTCCCCTACCTCTGTGCACACTGAGAGATCTTACATCTGGAAGCCTTCAAAACACAAGAGGCAGATTAGTGATTAGCCCCTCGGAGATCTACATCCATCTCCCAACACTGCATATTTCACTGAACAAACCTTTCTCCTCTTTTCCTCCCTTTTCTCCTTCTCCTCCCTGTACTCCTTCACGAGTGTTTTTATAACCTCCACAGCGACCAAATAAAAACTCAGTTTTGCATGCTTCATTAGACGCTTAGGCGTCGTAGCAGTTAGTAGTATGCAATGACTCTGCCCCATGCTAACATTTCAGTCCGGGCTCTTTGATCAACAAAATCAGGCCTCAAATTGAAGTCATAACCTGCTTTACTGTTTTAAATTATACGCCGAGGGCTGAATGTTATCTGCCTGTAAAATTGCCTCTTATTGCAGTCGCCATCTCTCAGTAAAGCACTCCCATCAGCTGCCAATCCTAATGTCAATGATGAATGAGTTGCTTGCGAGACAGGATTTAGGGTCAAAAGGGACTAGACTGCTTCTTTTTCACCATAGCAACGTCAGAGTATCAACATCATCATGAGATTGTCCTTGTGATTCCCATGCCCTGTCAATGACAATCTGTCTTTGGGCCTCCAGTGCATTCCAACATTGGATTAAGGACTGCTATTTGCCTGCCATTGCTCAAGACTGCTGTGTTTACTTACAGTCTGTTCCCCAACTCCTCCAATCCTTCTTTGGTATTAATGCTGGACCCTGTCATGTATTCTTTATGACCATAACTCCAAACTTTTGCTACTTCCTATTTTGTTTTAATCAGAGATCTAGACTCCCTTTTTTTTCCCCGGTGGAGTTTGACATCCTTTTGAGTTATTGCGACAAATTATGTCAAAGAGAAGGGCACTCCAAGCACATGCATTTATGAGCTGAGATGATGGAGTGACCTAAGTACCAACTGTGACTTTGTCGTCAACAGAGGAAATGGATGTTCAAAGGTCTTGCCAACTGAAATACGGCAGTATATAAAATGGTACAGCTAAGGGGAAACCTTATATTCAATGAGCTTGTTAGAAAGCTGTAACAAGCTCAACATGAGCCAGTTGATCACTCATGCTAAGATAAATTAACACAGAGATAGATTATGTCCTGGCAGCCTCAGCTGGTTGACTTTAAAGGAAATTCTGCACTCAGTAAGTCAGCATGGATCACGGGTTTCCTGGGTGTGGGTAATGCTCCCACCTTTTAAGGTTATGGATGGAGAAAGAAAGCGTCCTTGATGTTTGCCAGCATAAAGTCAAACAATAGCAAGCTGCAGTAATATGTTAGGATTTGATGTGGGGATTTAATTATAGTTTTGTTTGATGAGTCAGAATGAAGAGAAGTGAAGTCATCAAAATGTTGCAATTGAGCTGTAAATTAGCTGTGAACACTTGTCAAACCTCTGCTCATGTGATGGCTTTGCTTTTCATTCTTAAAGAGGCAGCTCATCTGTTTTATAAGATCAGGGTGTTTGTCTTAACGCACTTCACTCTGCCTGCTTGATGTATGCTTGTATATCTATCTTACAGCTGCAACAAGTTCATATTTTCATTATCAGTTAATCTGATAATTGTTTTCCCAAATAATTCATTCAAGATTCAAGATGTCCAGCACATGTACCAAGGTGATGTGAATTTATATTAATGTTAAATAATGTAAAGATGAGGAAATTCTCACATTTGAGGCGCTGTTTGGGATTTTGTTGTTAAAAAAGCTGACACAATTAATCAATTATCAAAATAGTTCTTTACTAATTGGTAATTAATTGTTTAAGTTCTTTCTATCCTTTCTATCTATATCTATTGTCCTTCTTTAATTTAAGGATTTGTACTGTACCATAACAGGCTTGCATAGTGAAGATTGCACACAGCTAAAGATGTGCATAGACTGGTCTGAGTTTTCAAGCAAGTTTTTGTAATAAAGACAAGAAAACATGATTTGGGAATGTTTCTCTTGTATCACTGACTGACTGCTTGGAACTTCAGATTATTCTCCCTCATCTTGCATCATGCCCCTTGAAGTCTTTAGCTTTTATTTGAGAGAAGAACCGTTTCAGTTTCTTGGTCATGTCTGGGGTCCATTTACAACCTATTTAGCACCTGACTGTCTGCAAACAATAAAAGCAGGGCTTAGTGGTTTGGTGTGGGAAGAGTTCATCCCAACTTTTGAAGATTAGCACAGTTGTCATCACATGATCACACATCTCCGTGACAACTCAGTATGTCTATCAACCGAAAAGTTTGACACGTGAATGAAAGCTAGTACCTTAAGTCAAGATATTTTTTTAAAAAACTGTTTCTGAAGTCAAAAACTAAACTTTCATTAAAAAACATATATTTTTTGGAGTTAACACTAAGGAACATGAACATATATACCTAAGTCTAATAATCAAATAATCAGTCTGTGGCTAAATCAATTTCAACTGCATACTGTGAGGCATGCAGAGAGCCTTCATGTGATAAATTGCATGTGGCAGAAGCTAATTTAGTTCACCAGTATAAAAAAGTACTCCTCAAGAGCAACTGTCACCACTGCGTATTGTGCAGCTGCTGTGGCCTAACCTATAGCAGAGAGGGCGTGCATGGTTTTTATCCCCTCAACAAGAGGCACCTTGTGCTTTTGGCTTTATGGAAACTTCTATGATTAGGAATAGAGCCCTTTCTGGCGTGCTCTGCTTAATTTGGGTCATATGCAAACCCTCAGTTCCCGGTCAATCTACAATCAGAACAAAGAGCTTGTGTAGGCTTTCTGTGTATTTTTCCAATCATTTGGAACACAAGCAAAACAAATCTTTACAAGTAATTATTGCACATGTGAGCCGAGTTCTTTTCTTCTCTTTCTTCTTTCTCGCTTTTCTGTAAACTCATTGTAATATAGCATTCATGTACATACTTTTATTTTTCTGACATTCTCCTTCAAGTATTTCCCTGCAGTTCCTCCAATCTTGCATCTCACTGACAAACACACAGGATTTAACATCTGACTTTAATAAACCCCTCCTCTCTTCAGCAGGTACGAGACCTCAAGATGTTAAAGATTAACATGCTGTGTTTTCCTCCCTGTTCCTCCCTGTCACTCTCAGATATGTGTTTCTAATGGGGCTCCAGGACCACAATGAGAAGCTGTTCTATCGGGTGCTAACATCAGACATCGAGAGGTTTATGCCCATCATTTACACCCCAACTGTGGGCCTGGCATGCCAGCAGTATGGGCTGATATTTAGACGACCGAGGTGAGACACAAACTTCAGCATTTCCAAGTTGCACTTTAAGAAATCAACCCAATTAGCATGATGATCTGTTCAGCTTATTTGCTGTGAACAGGCAGTAGTCCAAAAGGAATCGGGTGATACTGTTTTCTCTCACCGGTCCCACCATGTCAATCTTCCAACACTCAAGTTATCAAATGTTTTATTGTTTTGGCAGTTTTATTGTTTTTATGCGACACTTGGTATCAGCAAATGTTTTCTTCTACTGCTGGCTGTGTGGTACCAATATTCCACAGCTCAAAGCTGCCTTTTCTCACATAGATGTGGAGAGCTCTATATAAATATTTATCAGCTGAATAAATATAGACAAATGTGAGAGGGTGGAAGTAAACAAGCTGCCATTACTGTAGTGCTATGACATAACACTAAATGGTTGAAAAGTTGAAACGTGACTATTAAATATTTCAAAAATGTTTTTATGTTCTGCTCAAGTGGGAAAGTTAGTGTTCGATTAAAAACAAAATGCAAAAAAGTGCAGTGGAAACTTTGCAAATTTCTCATGAGGCACATGGCTTCTATATAAAAACAAACATAGCAGCAGATGAAACCATCACATCTGTGTGGAGCAATGAGTAGACTGTGACCTCCTTCAAGTGAATACATGAAACCAACAGAAATGCCATCATGTTTTCTATATTGTTTTTCACCATTTGAGGTTGTTTGATGGCACCTGACTGGATAATGATTGCCACCAACTTCATTTATCTCTATGAACCAACTGCTAATATTTGTTTAATTATATACTATATTAGTGGTTAAGTTACTTTTTTGAGAATTTATATGTTTGGATGAAACCTTGAAAGTTTTTTTTTAACTATACTGTACTTGCTTACTGACTGCCCAAAGTGCTTTTGTGACATATCTCATTCACCCATTCATACGCTGATAGCATTGGCTACCATGCAAGAAGCTAATTTATCACACACCAACGGTGCAGCCTTCAGGAGCAATTTGGGGTTCAGTGTCTTGCCCAAGGATACTTCAAAATGCAGAGTGGAGGAGCCGGGTATCAAACCACCAATCTTCTGATTAGTGGTCGACCACAGCCACCCCAGAAATATGACCAACTTGTACACACTGATCTCTGAACAAACTTTAATCCAGTTTTAACATCTTTTTACCTGAAAATCACCATAATTTACATGAAAACATGTATATTTCATGTGATTACAATGCAAGCGTTACACTGTGATTGCATGCAAGTCATGGAGTGCAAGGTTCTTGATTAGAAAATAATGTTTTTGGTTGGACTTGAACTTGACTGTAGAGGTCAAACAAAAGACTTTTTCCCAGAGCTGTCAAAACCAAGAGCAGTGTTCAGTTTGACTCCATGCTCCTTGAAATTGTCTTAAAACCCCTAAAAACATGCAGGTGTTCAAGCCTCTCTTCTAAAGCTACAGCAAATTGTCAAATGATTTGATATGTTGCAATGAAACCAAAAGCTCAAGGACTCTTAAAGCATGTGTATGTGTATGTTATGTTGGAACCGGTCTTTGATGCTATAAAATCTGAGCCAAATTTGGTGGTTGCGGTAACTCTTTCAGCTGGGGTTTGGTCAGACAGCTCAGCTCGAGGCAAACCGCTGTGAGCTGTTGAAATCAGTTCAGGGTTCACCTTGAGTGGATCTGGCTCTGCTCGGAGACGAAAGACATTCATTGGTTTCCTCTTTTCGTCTACTATAAACACACTTTCACACACACACACACGCACACACATGAACACCTTTCTGCTAGTTTCTGTATTCCCTCAAGTAGGCTCATCAGGTCCGAGTCTCTTATTATCTGACAGAGCAACACTCCCTAAACAGTTAGATAGATGCAATATTGATATTGAGTTGATAAGGTTTTGTTCTCAGTGCTGCATTCAGGGCCACAATCTGTTTTACTTGGCTCAGTTTCTCTGCATTGAGCCTGACTCAGGTAGTTACAAGTGCTGAGTTTGTTTTTACTCTAATGAGACTGATAGGAGAAAGACCACCCTAGTCAACTGTCCTTCACTGGTTCTTAAGGTCACTTACTGCTGTGAGCTATAATCACTGACACATATTAGCCAATAATCCACACGACAGCCTTACAGTGGTTAGCTATTGTTGGTAGCCAGCAGAAATTTGCTGAAACTTCAACAAACAAGCTATATTTGGACAATTAGCATGGTAAAATGAGAACATAATAAAAAAAAAATGTACCAGTAATTACATTGGAACAGTATCACAAAAATATGTCAGTCCCAGAATTTTTTCCTATCGTGCATCTACTCGTCAGCAAAGCCCAAATCTTACACGTTATTCAGTGATGGCATCAGTAACTACCACAAATGTTTTTGATTAGCTGCGAAACCCCAGTCTTCCTAATTTTGTCCGAGCAGTTTTATTATAAATACTCACCTTGGGTACATTTAAAATAGTTGGAAACCCAAGTTCTCCCATGCACACAACTTTGTTACCCAACAGCTCCCTGTTTCCCCGTCCCCGCAGAACTATGTGGAAAATATTCCTAGCATGCTTCCCTTCCTCTCACACTGAGCTGGCTGGAGGAGTCATTTTATACACTCCCTCAATCTCACAGCGCAGTGGGACAGGACCTGCTGCCAGAGGCCTTGGGGTTGGGAGTTGGGCTAGGAAATGTGCATCAGGGGGATCAGTTAACAGAATACACCAGGGATAAAGCCCACTGTCTCTGACAGATTTAGGTTTTAAGCCAGGCTGTATCACTCTGCGTGAGAAAAGGGAGTCGGCTAAGACCATACATATACAGATGCATATCATATACATACATTAGAGTCTGTATTTACTGTATCTGTATATTGCCTCCATGTTTTTAGGCATGATAGTGGAGTGGTTCTATGGACAGCAGTGTCAGTCGGTGGCACCACATCTTTGATTCAGACTGAAATTTCTCAACAACTAGTAGAAGGAACAGATATTTATGGTCCCCAGAGGATGAACTTTGGGGACCTCCTAACCTTTCCTCTAGTGCTATGATGTGGTTGAAATTTTTGTTTCTTTATTTTTATGAAATTTAGTACAGACTGTTCCCAAATTTGGGTTGCTATTTTGTGTGTTTGAGTGAGATATCATAACAAACTGGATAGATTGCCATGACATTTACAGACAGGATGATTTGTATTAACTCTGGTAATCCCTTATCTTTTTGTCTAGAAATTTACATAAAGCTAACTTGAAAAAACATCTCATCCTCAGCTGTACTTTGTGTGAAGTACTGATCAGCATGCTAACACATCTAACTAAAATGCTTAACACGATAAGCAATATACATTTAGCTAACCAGTGTGCCTAATTACGTGGGACGGTAGCATGGCTGTAGACTTGTCTTGTCTTGATGTATATGATCTTGAGGGATCAGCTTGTGTCTCTAATCTCTGCTGGGTGTGTCTGAAGTGTAAAGTATCGCCCTGTTTCTATCTAGAAACGGCATTTTACTCACCTCTAGAAATGCCTGTAATGTATTACTGATGCCACTGTGCATGTGTGTGTGCGTGCATGCGTGTCATCCAGTCGGGCCACCATAGCAGCAGATTAGGTCTCTAATCACTGGCTCTAAGGTATAAAGACTTTCTGTGTGGAAGCAGCAGCCTTTCCTTGTCTTGCCTGACTCTACTCGCTAATCTGCCTCAGGGAGACTAAACACTCCGACACCAGCCTCTGCACCAGAGGCCAAAGGTCAAGCGCCATTAAGCGCCAAAACATGGCTGATTCACTGATCTTTAGATGGGGCAGAGGCAGGATGGAGAGCTGGAAAAAGGAACACATTCACATCATCAGAAGATTAGTGGACATGCTTACTTTTATTGGTTTGTAAGCTCATGAGCGGACACAGTGTTTTCGCAGAGAAAGTTAGTCTGGTTTCATTACACAAGGTTTGTTTCTGTTTTCACCATAAATGTGGGTTGTGTACTTTGTTTGACAGCTGAATGTACTCAGTTGTGATAAATGATAATGTTTTGTATCAGAAAAATGATCCCAAGTATTGCATGCAAGTAATTAGATTTACTTCAATCACTGCTAGTGTCACTGTGCCCTCTGTGGTGCACTGCTATGGAGTGTCTAAATAAACTTGTAATAGGCCCTTTTAAAGTCAGAGTCTGACACTTCAAGGGGCTCTCGAGGTAAGTGACATGAACCAATCCATCTTGCTGATGGAGATAGATGATCATTGGTAGCCCATTACTGGATTCCTGGTTACCGGTCAAGGGTCAGACCTGACTACTACAGCTGTCTGTCAGGAGCTGGAAAGTAAGATATGTGCATTCCTAATCTCCCCAGAGATTGGGCAGGGTAAAGACCAGATGCTCTCTTTTTCTTCTGCCATTTCTACTTTACAGTATATAGCCCATGGATCGTATTGCTTATGTAACTGAAGATAAAATAGTCAGGGTCAGTTTGTGTCAGTTTGATAGAGACTGCTAATTTGATGTTGTTAAGTGTATGTAACTGACATTTACATACTTACTTTACAGCCAATCAGAATTTCAAAAGCTCAGTTTTCAGCGATTAGTCTAGAAGGCGTCAACCGAAAGCGACTAACGATGAAGCTACTAGAGAGAATAGTTCAGATGAGCATAATAAGAGGAAGAATTGCATGTTGAGTTTGAACTACCGTCTCAGTTTTTCCGAAATCCTCAACACTGTAAACATACTTAAAGGATAAGGTTGGTGATATTTTGTATTTTGGTTGCTGTCAACAAATACCATGAAAGCCTAAAATCAACAATGCGTCAGTTCGTCTCTTGGTACTTTCCAACTTCTGTTTGTACATCCTGTTTATACTCACACCTACACACAGTTTGGGGTTAAGTGCCTTGCTCAAGAGCATCTCAGTGGTGGGAATGACATAGCGGCAAGCCCCAGTCTTTGGCTTTTCCCACCCACATTTATCCTGCCAATCACTGAGTATTTATAGCAGCAAGATGGTGTATATTGAAAAGACTCAAAATAAACTGCTGCCCAAGTTAATTGTAACAAAGTATCATTCACCATTACAACAGTGTGGCTCCTTTATGGAGCTGTATGCCATAAAGGAATACAAAAAATCAGGCTTTGGCTCCACAGGTAGGGTCTATTCAAGGTTAGAATGAAATCCAACTGCCTTTTCAGAATAGTTGTTTTCAGTCTGAAGATAGCTGGTTTGTCTGGTCAGATGTCAGAAGGCTTTGAGATGTTCATCAAAGGGTCATATTCCGCAAAGAATGAACCCTGTATGTAGATGAGAGTAATAGAGTATGAAATCATACAAAGGTAATGTG
The DNA here is from genome assembly GCA_946959425.1 of Argyrosomus regius. NCBI lineage: Eukaryota > Metazoa > Chordata > Actinopteri > Sciaenidae > Argyrosomus > Argyrosomus regius. Next base: position 7,225,904 of record OX336884.1, on the reverse strand, counting down.
TTATTTATCATTACCAACTACATACAAGATGTACTGTAGTATAATCAGAATACTGCCATGATTAGGTCTTGTAAGTCTGGTCTTTGACTAGACCAGAGGGTGTGCTGTAGGAGGTTATAAAGGCCTAATGAAAGGCATCATCTGAAGCTGCCTCAGCCACCTCTGGAGTGGCACATGCTGGATGATGAAGTGTTCCAACCTTGCAGATTAGTGGCTTCTGAGCTGTGATCTCACCCGCATTCAGGCCCACACACAGTGTTACACTGCAGCTATTTCGTTCGGATTGATGGGCATCCAGGGTAAATAAAAAATCGCCTTGTTTTCTGGATCATTAATCCACACGTGATCATTGAACCATGATGACCTGCTTAAAACCATGACTAAGAAAAAGCCATTTACCCCACATAACTTGAGTCCAGAGAGATTTTGTTTCCTGATCCTGACTGATTGCATGACTTTGCTGATTTGTTTACCACATTTTTACTCTTTGGTAGACCATGAGAGAAGCCCAGAATATGCCTGTGTTGAAGGGGAGAAGCTTTGGAGAAGTAGGGAGGAGAGCAATGGTTTGGAATTACACTGACCTCATGAGGAACGTGGCAAACATTTGGGATCAATTCCACCGTGGACTTTGAGGACCTTGTATTACAATGTAGAGCCCATGTCCGAGGACATTTTAGAGCCAGTGTAAGCAAAGAAACTTTAGGGCACAGTAGACTGTAACTCCTGCAGTATCCCTTAACATAATAAACTAATGTATCAGCAAATACCCAATATAAATCCACAGCAGTGTTACAGTTTACTGTGTAAACATGGACAGTAATCAAACTAAATATATGTTTTGAATAACTGTCTACTTACCTAAGACTACCTGGCTGAATTGCCTGTGACCCATAGTACCAGGGACCATTGCTAATTCAAACTGCAACTTTCCATGACTTAGTGGTGTAGCATGGCAGGAGAGCAAGGTGGTTGGATTTGGCTCTTTAGGAGAAAATCTAGTTTGTTCCATTGTGTCTCTAAGAAACAACCATGAAATAATTGCAAACATATTCATTTAGGCTTTTGGTTGAGCTAATGGCTGTCAGCCTAAAAGCCTGCTTGGCAGCCTCTATCACTATTTCACCTCATGTTGGAGATGTTTGGCTTCAGTCAGACGCTTGTTGGTCAGTATCCAATTAGGGTCCCTGAGCACTGTAGTTGCCTGGATCAGACTTCATCAAATCACCTGCTCTAAACAGTAAAATGGACTATTATATAGTGCTTTTCTTGTCTTCTGACCACATGTCACATTCAGGCATTCACACGCACATTCATACGCTGATGGCAGAGGCTGCCATGCAAGGTGCCAGCTGCTCATCAGAAAGTAACTCAAGTTCAAATTTGGGCAACTGCTATAAACAACATTACACAAAACCTGAGAATGTCAAACATGGCACATGCCTGTGTATGAATGGGGAGCAGCATAAAGCAAATTGGCATTGTCATCATGATCATTTTTATGTCCCTGTTTCCCTTTATATGCATTGTGGGGTAGTGTTAAAGTCCTACTGAAATTAAACTGCCAAACTGTATGCCTTAGCATTTTCCATTTTAAATCATGTTTGCCTGAAACAATATAATATACAGTAATTGTTCTATCACAGAGAGAGATTTCACAGCAGAAAAATGGGCTTCTGATTCTTTGAGTATTATCATAAGCCTTCACAGGCAGCTGAGTATCAGTGGAAATGTATTCTTTAACTGCATATAACTTGGCCAAGGGAATAGGAGAGGACCAAGAAGACCAGAGCCCTGAGGTACTCCACATTTTATGTCATAAAATATTGATGTAATATAATTATGGCAAACACAATGTGTTCTTTCAGAAGGGTAATTTAACCAGTGCAATAGCCAGGCCATAGACGCCAAATGGTTTTCAAGTGTGTCAAGGAGTATAATGTGATCAGTGGTATCAAACGCTGCACTGAGATCCAGTAGTAGAAGCACAGACTTGGAATTTGAATCCGAAGTAAGAAAAACCACCTTAGCAAGTGCAGTTTCATTTAATATCATCATTTACTATGTGAATTTTCTTCTGCCAGACATAGCATGATGGGAAAAATTCTATGACAGAGAAATTAGAAAGTAACTTATAAAGAGGTTAGCTTCAGGTCTTTAGTTTGGTTCTTATGTTTGCATTGGAAATGTTTGCATTGTTCCAATCATAGTTTTTCAAAACTAAAGAGAGATGAGAAAAACAATTTTCAAGGTGCTTCTCCGCTGTTTATCATCTTCTACAGTTAAAAAGCTAGCAAGGCTACTGGTGCCTTTGAGTGTCTATGTCAGCTATGCTACCCATGCCTTGCAAGTCATAGCGGTCTGTCAAGAGTCTTTTGCCAGGACTCAGCCTGCCAGCCCACAGCCAATCAAACACACTGACACACCCCTCCAAATGATGAGATGAAAGGAACATTGCTAATATTTCCCCAAGAGACATTTTTTTCTACCTTTTTTAATAGTATCATTTCAGTTTGACTCTACTGGAGTTGCCGAATGATGCATTAATACAAGACTCTCCGTCCCCACAAAGAACTAAATTATAGAGCACAGTTCTGTTTGGCAGCTATCCCCACACCATCTCCACTGGTCAAATTTTGGTGTGCAGTAGTAATATTTCACCAGCCCACAGTGGAAAATACGACTGCTGATCATCCCATGAAGCTTATCTGATACTCTGTGTGACTCACACTCAGCCTGGTTTGTAGTTTTAAAGTAAACCCAAAGGTGTCCCAGCAGCACATAGCAGAAAATTCATTTAGCATGTGTCACACAAGAGGCAACATCCTCTGGAGTGGCTTTAATGTCAGTTTCGACAGTGCATTGGAAATATGAAGAAAAATTATAGACCGACAAAAGAGTTGGATATTCAGTCTAAAGCTTCCTCTACAGTAAGAACATGAACTGGTATGGATGTAGCACTGAGAAACTGAAGTAGAACTATAAAACCTAGAAGTGGGTGAGGTTGGTGAGTTACATACGATGCCTTATGGAATAACCCTGTTTGCATATGTTGGCCACTTCCACTACTTTGTACTTACGCGCTCTGTATGTTTTAACAATGTTATCTTTTCTGCACAAATATTGCTGCAGGGGCACTATAAATCGACAAGGAAACTACAAATTGAAATAAAACTATATCATTTCTTTATTACACCTATCCAAGTTGAAATGTGTGCTGAATGCTTGGGTGCCAAAGCACATCTTGGAGGCTTTTCAATAGCTAGTCTTTCCAGCACCTCAGCGGAGTCGTTTCATGCTGCTGGCTTCATTCCTGTGTGACTTGTAGCAGCCAGATGGGTATGTGCGATGTGATACAGTGTATGTATGTAGTGAATGTACTGTGTAAGTATGTATGCAGGGCTAAATGGGGAGTCACATGATATTGATCATGTGTGGACAGATTTATGGCCAGAAGCTGGCAATTGCCAACAATATCATTATCATTCCCCTGATTGATTTCCCATTATCCTCTGCTGCAGAAAAAGACACAGTACGAAGTGAAGAAATATGTGAAAAAAATTGAGGGATTCACTCCATAAAAGATACAGATTAAGACTGAGTTAAAGGATATAGAATCTACTTCCAAGTGTCAAATGTGGAAATATCAGCGCTACATCTCAGATGAATTGTACACATACAAACCACTACCATCATGCATGGAAAAATGCCTCAGTAATTTGTCAAATCTGGCTTTGTTTCCCCCCGGATTGAATGGAAACTCCAAACCAGAATTTCCCCAAATCATAGTCCAACCTTTTTGGCACGTTGAAATCTACAAACCCTGGCATTTTCTTTCCCTTTCATTGCAGTGTAGCGTAAAACTCACATTACGGTCTAATGGAATGATGCAAAAATGACAAAAAACCCAAACCCAATCAGATCCAAACAGCTGCCACCACTACTTGGTACTCTGATGAAGCTCTGTAATGGCCTCCTTGAAGATGTTTTGACTGTGTGGATTAGTCAAGATGATGGAGCTTGACCGTTTGTGGTCACTGAGCCCAAGTGATCATCTGATTTACTGTAGCACTTGTTTTTCCAGGTGCGGCACTTCATGCTTCAGTTCCAGATGCAATTTTGTTGTTTTTTTTCTCTGTAACCAAAAAATTACTATGGGAGTGAATGGACGGTACAGGGAGACTTCACACATTACATCAACTTAAGGAGTATATCATGTCTTCTAATGCAGTGGTTCATTGAAATATGGTTGACCTTCTAAGAGAGTGCTATCAATCTTCTTATCTACTTTATATCCTGGCAAGAAAATGAACAAGGGTCTCTACTGTAGTAGTTTGTCTTTTAACCAAGCAGCAAATCTTTCCTAACTTTTCACAAATAATATTTTGCTAACCAAGCAGCTAAATCTGATCCAACCTTATTCACAATCAAAGTGGCTGTTGAAAATGGTGTTTTGAAAGGGAATTCTCAAATGTAATAAATGTATTTTGTTATTTAGTTTGGAAGACTCATTTTAGGGCGAGATTCAACTGAGATTTTTTAGAAATCCATTAGCTCTGAACATATTTTTTACAGATGCACAATGGCTTAAAATCTTAGCTAGCAGATTAGCAAAAAACATGACTGAAACTGGATCAGCCTCATGTTGACATGGGACACTCCTCACTGACAATAAGAGCTAAGTCAGCACATCATATCAGTCATCATCCAACTGCATCATTTTCATATCTGCACTTAGATAAGACCTTTGTAAATGGTATGAGGTCTACAGTATCTGACACTACTATGTCTTAACAGCACTGCTTCTTATTTGTCAGTTCAAAATTTCCCTCTGTTTAGTTAATGGATGTAGTAAGAAAGCACCAAAAGCTAATTTCTTTTTGTTTTGACAGCTCCATCAGCTTTCTACTTAGCTTTGGCTGTGAACACTTGAAGTTCTGTCATGCATTTGGCCCAGAGGTTTGAAACTGTAAACTTGAAGATATCCATCTGCACTCACAGCCTATGTGAGTTGTGGAGTCATTCAAAAAGCTTCCAAACTGTAAACACTTTCCCAAATATCATCTCATTCAGTTTCAACACAGTATTAAATGTTACTGGTGGTAAATCAGTTAAGGGTCATTTTAGTTTGCATGTGCAGGGGGTCTAATGCATGTAATGCAAATAATCTAATGCATGGTTACAAACCATTACTATGCACAGTATATCAATGACAATATGTATAGTTCATACAAGTTATTTGTGATATAATAAGTCTTGGTCTGTGAACATTAAAATAATACTTATTGTCTGACATGCATAATAGCACAGTACGCAAAAAGCATTTAAACATTTTTAGTTTGAGTTATTGTTTTTTTAACACAGCATAAAAAACCTGATAAACCCTTTTGAGTTTGAACAGTTATGGTTGCAAAATATGAATTTATATGAAAAAAAATTCTATAGGCTTTGTAATTATGAAAATGATTAAAAATAGCTAATAGTGAGTAATCAAATCCCCTAAACACATAATAGGCTCAAAAGTACACTTAAGTCACTTTAAAGGACCAGTGTGTACCATCTACAATGTAGTTGTCAATTGCTACCCCCTCGTCTCACCTTTTTTTTTCTAGTTCATCATTTTAAGGTAATTAAAAAAAAAGGGAAAAAAAAGATTCTTATTTTCAGGTGATTACACACATATTAATGATAATTACATTTCTGCCATATTATATAAATGGAGCCCTGTAAATCTGACACACTGGATCTTTAAGACGTGCTTGTTTCCCAGGGTCAGTTACATTTAGGCGCCCCAGCAAATCTGCTGCATAGTTTGCTCCTTCTGCTGATAAGAATTGTACATATTTGAACAATGAAATAATAACATCAGTGGTCTTGCAAGAAAAAACAAAACAATTTGATCCCAGCATATATATATATATTATATAAATATACATGACAAATCTGTTTTATGTAGAGTGTATTTTGGCAGAGCACACTGCATTTTAAAGCAGATCTCTGAAACTATCCTGCTGTTTCACAAGAGTCATATTTCTCCTTGTGCGAGGTCAGATGTTGCACTTTATGTTATATAAAATGTTTATATTATGTAGGATGGGACTGAGGTTGTTGATGATTCTGGATTTAGCTCTCAATTCCACAGAGAGTATGCAGGGTTTCAGTGTCACTTTCCAGGAGAAATTACTATTAATAAACACAATAGTTCTTTGGGTAAATTGACCTTCTGGTTATTATGTCACTACGAGTTAAGTGGTTTTGGTGGTGATGTAAACCAACTCTCCAGCACTCTGTCTGACCTCTGACGACTCTACAGGAATGAGATTTGACCCCAGTTGACTTTCCTTTTTGACTCTTTTTGATGTGTTTTCATTACACGTGACTTGACCTCTCCCCTGGCACCCTGAACATCCACTTTGATTTAAGTTTCAGCATTACATCATGGAAAGCTCCAGATCCAGTTTCCTTGTCAGAGAGAGCTGAGAAATGTCACCTACGGGGCAGTAACGTGTTAACAAGGCACACATTCTTCTGGTATGACGGAGGGTAGAATTGCTGAAAAGTAAATTATAGATACAAAATAAATGAGGAATGGATTTGTTGGGTCTGTGACCAAAACCTACTCTTGGGTGCTACAGCCATTTATTCCATGTATGTGAATGAGACTGTCCTCCTAAGTAGATCAGTTGTTATAGCCTCAAAGCGACATGTTTATGTTGAAGTGACAAAGCCCTCTAGTGGCTGTAGGAATTATGTCAGGAGCAAGGGATTAAATTAGGTGACGTTAGGCAACATTTTTTTAACCCATGACCATGATCATCCATTCCATAGCCGCCGAAGTATCCTAAAGTAGTAGTCATTTTCACCCAAGCCACAATGTTTCCGATGTTCCTAGCCTTAACAAAGTTCTCATTGTAACCTAAAACCTGATCTTTTCCTAAATCTAACCAAGCCTTGACCATAGCTAACTGAATAAACCTCATTCTTCATGGGTGAGTTGGTACAGAATACCACAGGTATCTTCTTCATGCTCTCCAAAACAAGACCTTTATCCAGGTAATAGAATACCTGAGTATTCCAGATAACTACAAAATATCAGTACAAATGTGAAGGCTTGTTGGATCATCATGAAATCTACCTAAATGGTCTTTAGAGCATATAATGGACCATAGATTACACTCTGTTTTCACTGACTGCCTGTATTGTAAAATACGATGGTCTTAGCTCCCACTTATTGTCATATATTACGTGAATTAGCTCCTCCGCTATAAGCCATGAAGAACTGGAAACTCTTAAAGCATTTCTCCATCTGTTTAATAGTGGACACTAGCAGCCGCCTGCCACCACACCATGCCTAAAATTGAATACACATTTTTCTGTGAATGTCAAAGAGAATACAATAGGCCATAAATCATTGTCACTCATACAGTGCTCCCTTCCCTTAACCTGTCTCCGATGATCTCTGTGTCTGGTTTTCATGAAAGGATGACCTATTTGTATTTCAGGGGATATAAAGTTTTCTTGTATGTATTATGTGTTCCGGTCCTGACCACTGTTGCTAACACAAAGCAGCATCTGCCAATAAACACGCTAAAACTGCTTCTCGCGCAGTTGATGGCCGAAGCGAAACCAGTTGCTTTTGGATGTGACTTTACAGCCCACGCGAAACGTCATTGGCATGTCCCAAATGTCAGGACGTGTTTGAAAAGGCGAATGAATGGAAAACCTGGTTGCAGAGGGCTGAAACTTCTCTAATAGCCAGTTGGGTTCATCAGGTCTGTGCCTCTGATTCCTTTAGCAGGGCCTTCAGGAATTGGCCTTTTCCTGCTGTTTCGTGCACTATGAGTTATGTAAGGCTGGCTGAGAGAGAAGCTGGACATCCATTTGTCTGGACACTCAACTGCCTCTCATTCAGTCAGACAGCTACAGTAGAAGACAGGCTTTGAAACCCCAGGAACTCACACTGTCTGGTTGCTATTTTCATCACCTGCAGGTTGGCCTGTGTGAAAGATTCCGTGCCTTCTTATGTTTTGCCTCAGCGTGTTACTCTAAGCGATGAAAGGCTGATCAGATTGGCTAAAGTGTGTTCATTTTGGCCTCAAATTCTCAAGAGTTTCCCTTCTTGTCCAAGTCTGGAAAAGCTTCACGAAGGAAGATTAGTTGTTTTGTGGAGGCCCGGGCTGATTTCAGTGGGCTGCAGTGGAATGAGATGGGGGTGGGTTATGGTTTTCCGAGGCCAAGGACTGGAACTGGTTCGTGCTTGTGTAAAAAGAGAGGGTGATTCAGGCAACGTGCAGAATACTTGTAATGTGATGGAATTCTGTCAAAGTCTGAGCGTGCCATGGAGGGTGGGAGGCTGGAGAAGAAGAAGAGTACATTGTCTTCAGAGAGTCATACTGTATAAAGAAAGGAGGGTGTGAAGGGAAAGGAAAGAGAAGGGACTGGAAAGAGAATTCCTGCCCGTCACGTTTCATTTCCAAGTGATGAGAGCTGTGTGTTGAACAAAAATTACCGGGTACGGTTGCTTCTTGCTGCTAAGATAAATTCCTAGAAGAAATACACAAAAAATACACGGCACAGACATCCTACAACAGCGTCTTTTTCTTATGGAACAAACACAGGGAAGTGAAGGCTTACATGTGCTTAAACAAAGACGGAGAGGTGGATTATGGCTTGGATGATTGTGTTTGTTGAACTGATGCTAAATTATTCTCCCACTTTCCGGATCCCTTTGTCGTTTCTATTTATTTTTTTCTCTTTTAGTGTTTACAGAGCACTTTTTTCCTTTTCCCAGAGGTCTGTTGCATATTTAGTTTCTTTGACGATCATCTTTTCCATTGCAATTAGTTATTTTTAAAATGGGCAGAGTTTGCGACAGCTCAGGCTGCAGCATGAACATGGTTATTGATTGGCACTGCCAGACCCCCCGTTCTCACAAAGTTTTCTTCTTCTCCTCTATTGGTTTAGTCAGTTGCTTGGCTGCTTCTTGTGTTGCAGCATGAGTGTGTTATTTGGAATGCCAACAGCTTCGCTCCTTTGGCTTTGGCTTACTTAATTGCCTTGGAAATGATCAGTATGAGCAAAACCAAGGCTACAACCTAAGTAATAAAACTGACTTGCTGTCCCGTAATGTGGATACTTATAGGTAATATACAGTTTATGCATAAACTGAAAGGATATTCTTCTCTTTCCATGGAAAGCCATTAACATATTAAATACCACTCAGGGTAGGAAGCAAGAAAGTTGAAACCAGCGGTCTCATTGCTTAAATATTGTGCTGTCAGTCCTTTTCTACAGCTTGTGGTCAGATACCACATCCAGTCATAGAAATGACTCTGTCTCCTTATGAGTGCACTGTATTTTGGTGTTGGTGTGCTGTGGTGTCTCACTTGATGCAGCACTGGTGCCGCGAGGACACTCTATTCACCTGATATGATGACAGACAGATGTGTGTGGCCCAGACCTTTCCAGTGCTATTAGCATTCAATACAAATGAAAAATACTGGTTATCCTCACATGTGGTTTAAGATGAAATGTTTGTTTTAGACTGCACTGTTGCTAGTAACAAGCCCACGTCGTAGTTCCCGTCATGTTTCTGTTTGTCCCTGCCTTAGCTGCTGGGAAACCGAGGTGTAATGAAAGCGGTGATGATTGTTCTAAATGGTATTAAGTATGTGCACTCAGTGTTGGGGAAGCTGAAGTACTTTGAAACTGTTGGTGGTCAAGCTACAAATGACCCCTCATTGGAAGCAGTTAGCAACAATACAGTTTTGTAGAAAGTAACAAGCTACATTACGACACTGCAGCGTTTTCACAAGAAACATCTGTTCTGTAATGAACAAAGTAATTTAATATTTTGTGGTGTAATTTATTACTTTTCATACCAGAGGCTCTCGTCTGCAGAGCAACTTGATACGCTTCACAAATGAACACAATACATTTATACAATTACCAAATAAAGTTAAGTTTAAGTTGAAAATATAGTGTTGTTGCACCGGCATCAGAAACCTGAAGGAGAAAACACAAGCAGCCAAGCCGAGTTCTTGTGGTCCCACCATGGTGTCTTTGTGGCTGCCGCAGCTTCAACGTATAGTTTCATATTTGGATGGAGCATATAAGTGCTGCTGTTTTGTTATTTTCTAAATGTTTTGGGTTTCTGCTAACATAGTTTAGTCAGCCAACTCACATTATTCAAACAAAAATATGCAGAATAATATGGATCACACTAGCCACAAGGAAACACCAAGGACAGCACAGTAGGGAGTGAGGAGTGATGATAATAACTTTTTAAGTCATTAAATCCTTAAATTTTCTACTAAAAGCAGATGTTGCTTGTTTAACTTGTAGTCTTCAACTGATTATGATTGAAACAAGACTACGCTTTATCCAGACTGAGACACATTTCACATTTCTGGTAAAAAATAAATAGCAGTACATCAAAATCTGGTTTATTTGAGTGATTTTACCTCTCTGTCTTGTTTGTGACTGTTTGAACCCTGAACAAGTGGCGAGAAGATTAATATAGTCTAATAAAATTCTAAATATTAATGTCTTGTTATTGGCAACTTGATGTTTTTGTTTCTGTGAAGGTCTGTTGAACTTCCCAGCTTTAATAAAAACCATATCTCAAATATCCCAGCAGCTGGTCTGACAGGAGGATCCAGTGTGTTAATTTTGGAGTGATGCTCCTGTTTGAACCTGTTTTGAAAAGCCATGGATCTCTACGAGGGACTTCTCCCACCTAATGCATGTGTTTCTTTTTCTACTAAAGGCTGACTGTATCTTGGAGACATCCATACGTCTCATACAGTGTTAAAAGTTTACAGTTTATTGATTGCTTCAGTTTATGTACAGACGGACACACACGTAGGAGCTCAGTGTACTACATGTCATTGCTAATTGGGTGTGTGTGGGCATGAGAGTGAGAGTGACATGAGATTACATTACTTAGATCGCCCTATCTCACCATCTCTCTGTCTTCGAGTGACTGTTGGTGTACAGTTACTGTCATACCTCCATCTGAGAGGCATGCTGCTTCACACATGGCTTGCATGACCTTTCTTGTTGCATAACGGTGAGATATGGTGTGTCAAACAGCTCTGGCTAAATGAGAAAGTAATTAGTCTAACAGTAACAGTTTTCTGGGGCCAATGACATCGCCAGCTGGCTGATGGCTGGAACAGGTACAGAGATGGATAAACTATATGTTTCAGTACTCTCTGTTCAGTACAGATAACAGCACCGAACAGTTCATTTTAATGTCAATTCTTTAAGATTGCAAACAGTGGCATTGTTCTGCGTTCATTGTGAACTAAATACGAGTAAAACTTTAAGTAATTTGACTTCCAAGGTTTTTGTCCAAACTGTCCAAGGGGTTGAAGTGGTTTTTACTCTCTTATTGTAATAATTCCATGTAGTCTGACAAACACTGCATGTTTTGCACTCCCACTCTTGAATATTACCAGAACTACAAGTTATAGTACTCTTAATCTTATAAGAGTGTTGAAAGTTGTAGTGGTTGCCAATCTGGGGGTCAGGACCCCACAAGGGGCCTTATGATAAATCTTTTTAGGTTTTTCTTTTTATCTTGTGAAATACACCGCTCCACAAACACTCAACAAATATATCAAATGTGATTGGGCAATATCAAGCTTCAATTATATACAAAAACTGTGGTTACATTCTTTAACTGACCAGGTGGAACCCAATATTTGGAGCTACATTTGCTGTTTGTTTCTCAGAAGCTTGTTGAAGTTGTTTTCACAAGTGAAAAAGTTCAACTTACACACTGTAACAAAACCAGAATTGTCTTCTTCACTTAGCTGACATTTACCTCTTCCCTCTGGGGAAGAGTCACACCTCAAGATGCTGGCTCCAATTAGGCCTTCGAACAAATTTATAAAATCAAGTGGAAAATCCTCTTTCATACTTTTTCTTAGGTGACACAGACCGACCATAAAAACCTGTCTGTTGTGGCAGATTTGAAGCTTAATTAGTTGGAGAAATCTCATAGTGCGTGACTGTGACCTTTAACACTATTTTCACAGTCTTTTCTCATTGATTTGTGTCCACTGTGTCAGTTGAACCTTATGTGGCTCACTAACTGAGGGCGTCCACCACAGTGAAGATTAAGGTTATGCAGTGGGGGTGAAGAATGGTGTTTTGTGTGGACACGGGTCAACGACTGGTGGCCGGCTTCCACATGGGACTCGGGAGTGTTTTGGGGTCATGGTGTGGAAAGCAGCTTTTCCTCTTGCCAGTCCCTGCAGCCTTCCACAGTCCCCTGGGTGTGTTTTGTGTCAGGCTGAAGGTCAGCAGTGGTGCTGTGTCAGGCCATCAGGTTGTTTTCTTTACCCTCTCTGTCCTCACCACACTCTCTTACAGGAGGAGCCAGGCAGGGCAGCTCGATGCTTTGTGGCCCTCCTCTCAGCTAGAAAATGAGGAGTCTGCGATTCATTGTGGTTATTTCAACAACAAACACGCAGTCATTTCAATCAGAGGTACTTGTACCCCATTACTTGGGGGTATAATTAAAAGATTATGGATTAGCTCAACTAATTTGAAATACAAAATTATCCACATATTGAGCTGAACACCACAAATTGAGAATGACTACATATTAAATTCAAATAGCTAAGAGTAATGGCAAAAAAAAAGTAAAGTAAAAAAAAAGTAAATAAATTGTTGAAAGTTGATAAAAGGTTCAAATAGACCTGAAAAATATGCATAAACAGCTCAGTTTGTTAGCTAAAAGTAAAAGGATACATGGCAAATAATAACATCTATAAAACTATGACAGGATGAGTTTTTCACCTTCAATACAAAGCATAACCCTGAACTATCAGTAAACCCTTGAAAATGTTTAAACAGTCCAAAATGACTTCATTTCCCAACAATGTTCTCACACCAAATGTGTAAAACACATCTTTCTCGCTGTTTTCTTTCTTATTTGTCTCCCTCTTTGTATAACACACACTCTTGGTGATCTCTGTGGATTGTAAACACAAAACTTTCATATCACACACATCCCCATGACAGCTGCTGTACACTGTCAACGATCCATTAAGCTGTTTTTATTCATCATGTCCATAAAATGATCTTCACAGACAGTGATGATAGATTTAAAACAGCACGACCCCTGACATCATGAGATACTGTAGAATATCTCTTTGCAGCTCTGGGTGCTGTAGATGATATGATTCCTTTGAGGAGTTGAGGAGTATTTGTGTGTATGTGTGTGTGTCTCTTTGACTGTTAAAGTATGTCACAGGCGTTCCTGCAGTTCTACTTCATTGTACTTGTCAAGGTCAGAGGTCATGAGGTCGACAGCTCCTCTGAAAGTGAGTGGCAGAGGAATAATGGCAAGTGGAACCTGAAGTTTTCAGTAACCATGAGGTTGACAGAGGTTAGGCGTTACTGCCTGTCTGCTTTGATCCATCTCAAAAAGTTGTTTTCCAACTATCATAATGTGAGGTCAATCTTTCAGCCCCGTTGCTGCTCTTTCCCAAAAAAAATCCTTCGTGTTGTTGTTGCTGCTGGCAGTGGCTCATGTCCTCCTGGCTTTAGGTAAACAAACACAGCAGGTTGCACGTTCTCGTCTCTCACACACATCCACTGTATAAAGACAAAAGTAGTCCAGCTCCCTACAGGTCTCTTACATCTGTGCAGACGTTCTTTAAAATGATCTACCCTTGGTGCACTTAAAGCAGCACTTACAGAGATTTTCATGCACAGATGTTTAAATGTGCAGATGTATGCAGATGTTCGCCGTTATATTGCCAGAAAAGTTGGAAGGTGTTTTAAAGGACAGATGCCAGATGTCTGCGGCCTGGTGACCTTCATGTGACCTGCGGAGCTCTTTGCACAGGAAGAAATACGTGTCTCCTGAAAGCTTCACAACAGTCGATCTCTTTAAATCAGTCAAACTCTCTTTTTGTCTCTTCTAAGCCTTCTTCTCCTTTATCCTTCTCTCTTATTCATCTAATGTAGAGCTGCAACTAGCAATTATTTTCTACCAAAGCATCCATCACAGTTTGTGATGATTTCAGATGTCCTGTTTTGGTGGAGCGACAGTCCAAAACCCAAAGATATTCACCTTCAAATATCAGATATGCACATAGATAACAGAGAAAAGCAGCAAATCCCAACATTGAAGAAGCTGAAATCAAAAGATGTAAGATGCAGACAGAATGCATGTGTATGTATATAATTCTGACTTGGGCAGTGCTTGATTTTGAATAATCTTTTTTCAACATGACGGCATCGACATCAACATCAGCGTGGCAAACACACGGAAATAAGTTTCTGAAAGCATTTGAGGCGAGAAATCCGCAATGCAGTAAAAGAATCTTAATTCGTCTTTGATCAGCTCTGCCTACTTTGAACAGGATCAGTTGACTTGACATCTGTCAATGAAACTAGTGTGCCTGCATCATAACACAGAGCTCTCCCCCACTCATTTTATACCAGCAATAGAACCACTTGTAGCAAGAATTAGATCCAGAGATCAATATAAACTTAAATTATTTGCAGATGATCATTTGGTATGCTTAACTTATTTGGAAAATACATGCCACCTTTGCCCAGTTTTCTTTTTCACAACATTTGGTGGTTTCAAGTCATAAAATTAATGTGGGAAAAATTTTCTGGCTGTAGAAAACACAGAACACATGAATTACATCAAACATGTAAGCAACCGATATTAAAGATCGAGGGTGTAAGATTGAAGGAGGCTTTATTTACAGATTAACACATAATGTATAATCACCTGAAAATAAGATCCATAATGTTTTTAATATCTTTTCACAGAGTCCGCTATGTTGAACCGCTGTGTTTCTACAGGAACCCTCTGAAGGGAGGCAGTTGCACATGTATTTGTTGTGATCACAGTAATTATGATTGCTGTGTCGACAACTTTGCTAACAGCCAAACATCAACAGTATGCAACAACATAAGACACAGCAACCAGCTAATATTACTGACTAGTCCAACAGCAAGAAGCACAAAGTTCCATAGTGCAGAAACAGACGTACGTGGAATGACAGACACCAGTCAATGCAGACATGCATCTGCTCCATAGACGGTGAATAATTTAACAAAAGTTGGGATACAATGACAGCACCGGCTGTATGGGAATATTTTTTGATTCACAGATGTAACTTTAAAGTAAACTTTAAAAACTCATCTGATGCCAATTCAGCCCCATGACACACATATTATAGCTGCAATACTAATCAATATTTTTTTATTTCAACATTGGATCAAGTGACTCTGTCGACTTGTTTTTTTTAAGTGGAAACCCATTCTGTTCCACTGTTCCATATCACAGTCTTATCAAAGCATTTTTATGTGAAACCTTTATTTCTTTCTCCTTCATCTCACTATATCTTATTCTTCCTTTTAACAATGTGTCATACTGTTTTTATTTGACATTTCTCCACACTTTTCTTCCACAAGCATCGACCTGGGATGGTTTTTTACTTTATGAGCGGATTCTTACAAATAATGATGTTTTTACTGTCACTGGCACATGGAGGAGGTGTTGCCCCCCCATACTTGAACCAGATGGGTGTGTTGGGCAGGAAAGACGCCGCAGCTGGACCCCACGCATAGAGATGATCTCTTTATCCCAGGATTGTCCCGGAGGGAAGGACGTTGATGCCAGGGAGCAAGGAAAGGAAAGAGGGAGGGTTGTTAGGAGGGGGTGATACTGAGATGAATGAATATTTGGGGAGCCTCAAGGGTCCAAAGCAAACTCCCCGCAGAGGCCCTGGGCTCTGGGCTCAACATTAAAATCTCAGGGGATGTCAGTGTTCAATAAAGTCTTGGTCAGAAGAAAGAAAAAAAGAAATAGCAGCTCAACTTCAAACAGTCTCAGAGTTTGAGCTTAAAGCTGCTTTTTCTTCAAATCTTAGATAAGATTTTTTAAGTACAAAGTGTTCATGAGTTATTTGAGTTCTTGTGTTGTCATTGTTATTGCCAGGAAAATTTTGCTTCACTGACATAAAACTTGAGTTACAAAGAGGAAGACAATTGACCGCAGTGTCTTGCTGTGCCTTTCAAACATGTAAAGATTGTGGTCTCTTTCTGTCTTTCTTCTGCTAACTTAACTTCTTCTGTTTGTTTTTCTATGTTCCAGGGGCCTGTTCATCACTATTCATGACCGTGGCCACATTTCTACATTGCTCCAGAACTGGCCCGAAAAGGACATCAGGGTAAATTCAATCACTCAAACAGTGGCATGAGCTCTCACATGAGTATACATGTTGTTCTAGCACTGATCGCAAAACCAGCACCAGTAAAGCTCAACATAATGGAAGCTACAAAGTATCAGGATACCTGAAGTTTTGGTCAATTTGGCCTGTTAGTTAACACTAATGATGAAGATAGTGGTGCAAAAATCCTTTTGTATCTTTTTCACCGTAAAAGACCAAAACTAACAATGAATTATTGATCCTATTAATGAGTGTTGTGTGTGTATCCAAAGCCTCATATATCTTATTCTTCATTACCAAAAAGAAGGTGTAAATACATGCTAGTGCGCCTGAAAATACTCCACCAAAAAGCAGTATTTAATCCTGTTTCAGTACCATTGGCTAAAAAGTAGAACGCTGTTTAATAATGAATACATAAATACCTCCCATTTATGTCTGTAATAGGAATGAATGTGCCTGGCGCTGAGAGGATGTAGAGACAGACCATTGGTTTTGGTCTTTTTGTGGGATTTGCTGACACTTAAAAAATCTAGAATATGAGCAGGCTTGTCTTTTAATGTGCATGCATTTAGCATGCTATATATTTTAATTGCAAGGATTGGTAAAATAGGGACAAACTACAAAACACAAGTTGCACAAAAACCTCAAAGTAATTCTTTGTACATAACACATCCAGCAACAACACTAGTTGCTATGATGTGGAAAATACATAGATTATCTCTGTGGAGATACACTCCCAGGAGATTTTATCATATCTAGTTTCACAACTTTAGAATAAACTATCTTGAGCTAAAGCAGTACACGATACTTACATGAGAGTGAAAAATGAAAGAGAGTATGAGTATTATGAAGTGGGTTTGTATGAAGTACTTATGCGTAGGCAGTAGGTAGACAGTGGACAGCACACCACTAGTTTGGAGAAGCAGGCAGGGATCCTGTCACAGAAGTAAGGCAAAGCACTGCTGTGGACAGCAGTTTTTACCTTGCCATCAGACAGCCTTTTTCTTTGGCTCTTAAAGTCTCAGTTCAATACAAATTTTTCTATATGACCTACATAACAGTCCACGGGGGCTGTCAGAATCAACACAAACTGAAAGTTCCTTGAAGCTGCATTAATGACATGCAATGTGTTGTGGAATTACTGAAGTCAAAGGTCAATGGTGAGGTCAGGAGTTCAGAAAGTGTTCAGGAGCCTCTGATGTCTTATGCTGTAATATTTATTGACACTTGGCCAAGGAGAATTAGAGACACTCTCAAAGTTCATCAGAAGTGTCTGAGTCGGTCTCACATTCTGCCCAACTCGTGCTGGTGGATAGACTTTAAACCCAAAGATAACACCACAAATACTATACGCCCAGAATTAGTCAAAGAGAATGTCTTTACCCATGGAGGTGTTATTGTGAGCATATTCTAGTCTGAAGACACAGATGTCTGTTTACGCAGATTGGAACATCAACGGCCAGCTATCTATTATGTCTAGGAAAGCAGCAATAGTCTCTTCGACTCTGGACACCAAATTGTTGAGATAGCCTGGCACCTTCTGTTCCCAACCAAAGCCAAAAATAGAAAATTCCATAAGACAATGATTTAAAAACTTAAGTGCCACATGTTAATTGACACATTTTATGTAAAATATTATTACAAAAAGATACTGAAATGACTGTAAGGTTATTCAAGATGTGCTTCTAAGTGTTCAAATTATGTTAGTCTACTTTACCTTCTTAAACTGAAGATCATGGACTGACTGTCTACATCACTGAGCACAAATACATGGTTTCCAGTGTGAAATTAACTTGCTACCTACATTAGGATGAAGTTTAATTATGATGAAAAACAATTTTAGTAACTAGTAATCAATACTTTTAGTAATAAAAAGTGAGTCATATAACACCAGGCTGAAATATAGAGAGTGCATAAATCCAGGGATCTATTTGGGAGGTAGAAGAGTTCTCTATTGGCTCTCTTGACCTGCTGTATTGGCCAATTTCCCAAAAGTCTGAAATATTTCTTTAATCCTCTGCATGAGCAACTATGTGCTAAGTCATAATCCAGTCATACTTAGAATGACGAAACCAGTAGACATTCCTGGCATGTCAAATATACCTGCAGCCTCAGCCACCTGTTCACAGCTGTCAACAGCAGGGTATTTACCTCAGCGCTGACATGCCGCCTCTTATTGTCAAGGGTGGTCTTATCATAAACTCAACTAATATGGCCTACTTTTAACATTTACATAGAGACGGGGCAAGAGGGACCCAAGTTTAGTCATCCACTGATAAGAACTGACAGCTTTTCTTTCTTTCACTCACTTATTAACAAGTGATGTCTGGGTACAATCACTCGACGAGTTAGGGGGGAAAGAAAGCTGTTAATAGTATTAAGTACAGTCATTACAGAAACCTAATGACACTCTTTAAACCTGTCAGATTGTGGGAGGAACAAGGCTGTAAAAACATTGTGCCAGAGTTAACTGCGTCACAACGATGGTGGAAAAAGAAGAAACACTCAAATATTTCAAATTAAACACTTCTGCTGCTGATATTAAGTGTTACACAATTGATTTGTTTCATGGTGTGGAATCAGCCCAGAGGAACGCATTTATGGCTTAATAAGTAAAGTGACTAGTGAGTGGAAAGCCAGGAGGGTGTAGGAGGATCTGGCTAAGACTGAGGGAAAAAAACATGTTTTTGGGTAACAGGGTGGACTTGTTTTGGTAAAAAAGGTTTGAGCTCATGAGAGATGGAGGCAGAACTGCTGCTCAGTTTATTTTCTCATTAAATTGTGTATAAATGTGATATAAAATCTAATTTAAGAATACCCTACATGTAGGAGCATTATGCACAGATTTCAAACTGATGAGGTGGTCGGTGTGGTGGCTACTGAAGTTTACGGCTGACAATTATGTTGATTAACAGGCTGTTTGTGTGACGGACGGAGAGAGGATCTTGGGGTTGGGAGACCTTGGCTGCTATGGTATGGGCATCCCAGTGGGCAAGCTGGCCCTCTACACGGCCTGTGGAGGCATGCCGCCACAACAGTGCCTGCCTGTCATGCTGGATGTGGGCACAGACAATGAGGTAAGAGCTGAGGGCTAAATATAAGTGACAGACTGTTTACAGAATTATAAGCAACAGAATTATGAGTAACATTTTCTCATGAACTTTACATTTTTCAAAGGCCACTGATATTACGACACATTGATAATGAATAAATAAATAAATACAAATGACATGCTCATTTTAAATGTCACAGAAAAAAAAGCCTAACAAAAGTCAGTAAAATCAGCTTCTGTGAACCAACTACGAGATAACATTACCTAAAGTCAACCATCTACCATATTAGTTTAGCATGTTTAGCATTTAACATTTGCCAATTTGCACCAGCACAAAGTACAGTTTAAACAAACAAGAAATTAAGTGTTAATTAATGAGTTTGTGTTAATGTTTGTTACCTTTGTACAGAGTCAGGCTAGGTGTTTTGCCCTGTTTTAAGTCATTATGCTAAGCTAAGCTAATTAGCTCCTGGCTGTAGCTTCATATTTACCGTACAGACTTGAGAGTGCCATCAATCTTTTCAGCTAACTTTTGGCAAGAACAAGCATATCTCCTAAAAACTAAAGGATGATTTGTGTGTATGCATGACATACTTTCATAGTGTGGTCAATCTGAAATTTGAGAACATTTACAGATTAGCACATCAGAAGTACTAATCTTTAAAACATTAAAAAATACAGATGATGAAAAGCTCATGAAAAATAGTTTGCTTTACTTTTGTCCTGCTCACCTTCCACACAGAGACCAGAGATAAAGCTTCAGACCAGCTGGGGCTGGTAGAGTCTTGCTCAACTCAAGGCAGATTACATTAAATTAGATCACCTCTGTGGGGAAATTAGGTCATTATCGCCCCAAGTAGTAATGATCGAGTATGTTTGGTCTTCCTGCTCACCTTTCAACTCTACTTTCCCAGACCCTTAAACCCTTAAAATGTTGCTCTAACACAATAAAATGACATGAGTACATGATACAGCATGCCAGTAGGAAATGCACCTTATCCACCATAGCCAGGTAGGCTTTGCCACAGAAATCAGCCAAGTGAAAGAAAACAAATCTTACTATAGGAAACACCCTTTACATAAGTGAGGTACGCAGCTCCACTGATGGATGCCAGCTGGGAAAGCACCTCTCCCCTCTGCCAGCCTGTACGTGTAGCAGCCAGCAGAGCTGGAGTTGCACACCTATGGCTCTGTTCGCTATGGCAGCATTTCTAAAAGATGATTCAAACTCTGGGCAGGGCAACACGTGTGTGTGTGTGTGTGTGTGTGTGTGTGTGTGTGTGTGTGTGTGTGTGTGTGTGTGTGTGTGTGTGTGTGTCTGTAGCCTTACACAGACCAAGAATAGTCTGTGTTGTGTGTATATACACACAATTCTCATTCTTGGCCAAGGGCGTGGCAGCCTCAGATGCCCAACACAGCTGAGAAGCTGTCCTTCATTTTCCGAGACAGTCTTCACATGACTCAGTTCCTGGAGTTCAGTTTCAACCCAAGCAAATGTCTCAAATGGATCAAGGTTGCGAGATGCTGCTGAGGGTAGATTAGTTTACACATTAAAATAAAGCAAGAAATGTAAGTAGAAGAAACAATATAGAAGAGTTAGACTGGACAGAGACCAAGAATAAGAGAAACCCACTGATATCATGCAGACGATAGCATCACTGATGGCCTGAGGTCCCTCTGTGACACCACTTAACCAATACACACTTCATCAAAGTTCTCTGGGCCACAGCAGAAAAGCACAGCAGTCCTCCCAGAAAGCCAATAAAAGATATTTCATTGCTGCATTAGTCCTCTTTGTGCCATTGGAACTGGATTAAGAGAGCAAAATGCTACCTCATTCTGCCAAGTCCTCCTCCTCAGCTATTTATCTTTATAGGCCTGCAGTATGTACTGTACCTCTACCTTTTGGCCTCTTCCTGCATTGGCATCTCTGTGCATTTTACACAAGTTTCCATATTGA
Organism: Argyrosomus regius; assembly: GCA_946959425.1. Taxonomy (NCBI): domain Eukaryota; kingdom Metazoa; phylum Chordata; class Actinopteri; family Sciaenidae; genus Argyrosomus; species Argyrosomus regius. Next base: position 7,204,681 of record OX336884.1, on the reverse strand, counting down.
GTCTACAACTCTTGTGTGAGTGATTTTGGTTCAGGGTGATAATGCCATCTGCAGATTAGATTCTTGCTCTATAGCCGTTTTGGACATTTATGGGCATTACAACACAACTTTAACAAGCTGTCCCGTACACTTTGATCCATATGCTTACTTCAATCTGCCTCGTTTCTGATGCCAAAGCAGGAAGATGAGAAAAACTTTTTGTGTCTCGGCTATAGGTATGTGTGTGTCAGTGAGCATGGATGCAGAGCTCATGGATGCTCAGTCTGTCGCAGTTGAGTTAGTGCTGCTGGAATGTACTTCATTTTCTTTCCAAAAAGTTGATACTGTTCTCATGTCTGTGTGTTAAATGTGGAACCTGGTTCTGTCTGAAGTTCATAATTACAGTTCCCAGCACGTTTAAAGCTCGCTAACTCACATTGTAAATTGTTTGTTTAATCCGTACACAAACAGAAATGTGAAAATCACAATTTGTGGTTTCAGAGGAAGTCGTATGCTTCTGTTCTCACCAGATAAACTATAGCTAGAGACGCTTATGTAATACACAGTAATATAATGAGTACTGTTTTCATTTATTAGACCGGACATGAGAATTTCTATATATCAATCTTCTTCATTCTTGGAAAGGAAGTCAAAATGTTCTACTTCTTTAATGTTATATTAGATACAGGCACAAACTATTGGTCTATCAACACCTAACAGAAATCATGTATACACTACGCACAGAGACAAAGTTGCATGCAAGCACAAACACACATGTAGTATTGCTGCTCATGCAACTTTAAAATAAATAGCCATAAAGAGATTTCACTGTCGTCTGCCAGGCCGTGGTAACTTTTCCAGTCTTCTATTATTCTAAAGAGATGACAGGCTAAATGACTTGTAATGGGATAAATGGGCCGTCCGTGTATGTGTGTGTGTGTGTGTGTTTGTGTAGTTCTTCTGGACTGGTTTCATATACAAGGCTGGCTTGCCTCCTGCCCCTCAGTACCCTGCCTCACTCTGCAGCCCTGACTGTGAAGGCATGATAGGAGCAGCTGGAGGCGGGGGGCTATGAGGTAGTGGTAGCTCTAGCTAATTATTGAAATGACTGTCATTATGGGATTATATTTGTCCTTGAGTGGATACGGGGGTAGAGAGAAGCAAGCGGGCAGATATCCAAAATAGTGAAGCAGGCAGACCCCCTGACCCCCTTTCTTTAAACAAATAGGTTGACATTTTTGGAATTACACTTGCTGGTTTTCTTGCCAAGAGTTGGATGAGAAGATTGATACCATTCTCGTGTCTGTACACTAAATATGAAGCTAAAGCTTCGATGGTTAGCTGTCCTAGCAAAAGACTGGAAACCAGCTAGCCTGGCAATGTCCAAAGGTAACCTAATAAGGCCAAGTGGCACATCTAAAGTTCACTAATTAACACCTCGTGTCTAATTTGTTCAATCCGTACCAAAATCCCTAAATAAATCTAAACGATGTTGTTTCTCCCTGTTTCCAGTCTTTGTGCCATTCCTGTACTCCTCTTTTATCAGATCGTGAGGAGGCTCCGTGCCTGTAAAAAGTCTGTTTGACGACTGCCTGGTTATTTTTTTCTGCACAGGAATGTGGTAGCTCTGTAAAATTGTGTGAGAACCAGCAATAAACTCTCACTACCTGAGCAGCCTTTATCTCTTTCTCAATATCGACATACAGACACACATCTGCAGGGAGTATTCATCATCTTCTTATCTCCCTGGACTCTATCTGTGTTTGTGTGTGTGTGTGTGTTCATGGGCCTGATGTCACCTGGAATAACCTCAACACACACACACACACACATACACACACTGAAAGGAGAGTCGATGATGTCATCCCGGACAATATGCTGTTTGTGAGTCTGTACTGGGTGGGCTTTCACGCGTCCAATGCCTGGTGTCCTTTACCTTGAACAGCTCGGGGATATTCTTGATCTCTGGCCTTGTTCCACCATTAAAATTCTTTTTTTTTTTTGCATTTTTAACACTCAAAGTTGCATGTTAAACTACTTAAAGTCCCTCATCAAAAGTCCAGCACAACAAAGCAGTCAAATATAACTTTTATATTACTAGTCAAACAGTCATCAGCCTGGAAACAGTTGCGACAGTGAAAATGGAGCTTCTGTGCCTCCAACAGCCACGAACTGTGAAGCCATACACGAGGACTAATCCCCTCAGAGAGAAAAAGAGCTGTACAACACAAAGGACAGCTTAGCCAATCAACAGTAGATAATCTGGGACAGAAAGACAACTCATGTCAACAGTTCAGCACCGCGTCAACGAGGTCAGCCCACTTGAAACTCACTCAGGACTATCCCACTCGCTTAAAATGAAGCTCCTTCCGTTTCACCTTTAAAGACAGCTTTATCACGGTGTGTATGGACTTATAAACAAAGCAAAAACTCACCAGAAGTCACATTAGCTGCATGTGGTGAACAACTCTAAAATAGCTATTTCTATTTTTCTCCTTGCATGCTCTTGCATCATCTTGTGAAATTACTCTCTGATATCAGTCCACTTCTCCATGGGATGGCATGAGAATGTTTTGCTTGTTTTGGTTACAGTTGAACTTGGCCACTTCTATCCTATTACTGCCCATTAAAAGCTTGCCAGGAAATGACTTGTCAACTTCAAATAAATATCGCCTTAAATAAACCTCTTGAGCTGTTCTTGGACATGGTGACTCTTGACCCTGCCATGGAAAGGTGGCCGCTGCCTCCTCCAAGCCGCGCTCATCTTAGTGCCACCCTCTAATTATCCTTCTCCAGAAGCAAAGGTCACTTGTCCCAGTGAGCCATGACACTCCAGATACAGTTCCCCACCCTTTTGAGCATTCCCCGGAAGTTTACAGAGTGCAGCACATTTTATTATTAAAATATGAGCCGATCTTCCAAGATCTGTCTAGAAATCTACAGCTCGCTGTGTGTTGAAACCCAGCCATGTTATGTCAGGCAGGTGCAGCATGTCAAAGATGTGATGAAATATGTGCCAATAACACAAAGCAAAGTCTGTAAGCAATCTATCACAGCTAGGTGGCATTTACTTCCACCTAATTCATCACAGCCTCACTCTGTCTTCCATTCTCTGTCTGTCTCACATGGCTGCTCTTAATTACCTCACTTCCCTGCTGTATCCCTCTCATTCTTCAAAATACTGAGGAGCAAAGGTTCACTCGTGCACACACACCTTCATCTCTTTCACACTGTTTGCTTTTGTAGAGCTGTGTTTATGATGTGAATTTAAAAAAACAATGACCCAGCCTATGGCCCCTATAGTTCCATATTGACATTCATCAGTTTGTCTCCTCCAGGAACTCATTGAACTTCAATCTGTTCTTTCTTCTATACTCACTTATAGCTGTTTAACATCAACATGTCATTGTGAACACGTTAGCATACTGACCATGGCTGTGGACTATTATATAGGGCTCTATTTAAACTATCTAGTGTATGGCCCAGTGCTTTTATGGCATGTCCAATTATATTTTTGCTTCAATGGCATATAATCTGGGTGGAAAAGAGATGAATGCGGTCTCTTAATTAATCATAGGTGTGTTTTGGGCGTAAACCAATCAGAGTGTCATCTACAATGTACCGGCACCTTGTGCTTTACTATTTAAATGGAACGACGCTGCTGAACATCGTCCCTGTGTGTAACAACGGTGCATTGTGAACCCACCTATGTAGGCGCATCTAACTATCTGAATAATGCGTCCTTCAAATAACAGGGAAACATTGCACTCGACTTAATTTTTGTCTGTCAATGGCACAATCGCTTTCTGCTGTCTCAAGTTAGCAATGTGCCAACAATGTGCCTGGCGCCTCATTTTATGACAGATTGACGCAAGAACATTTGCTACCTACACAACGTGGGCACTGGGCATGAAAATGACAACTTGTACAGTGTGCTGCTTTGTGCCGAGTTAGGACCATTTCTCTTTTTAATTCTATTCTCTGTTACTGATATAATTCTCTCTAGACTTAACAATATCCTTAAAATACTAAGTCATGATACAACCAGAGGGTCAGGATTTTCTGTACATGGAGATGTAGATACAGATTGTGAGTGAAGTTCCGTGACTGGAGGTGTTTCTAAGCGCTGTGGGATCACACACATGGTTGACATTATAGCAGAGGTCTAAGGTCTGCAGAGACACAGGTGTGTGCATGTGTGAGGACGTGTTCACATACTGTATATATCTCTCCTCTCTCTTTAATTTTCACATCCAGCAAATGTCAAGACTGGACAGAAATCACACACACACACACACACACACACACACACACACACACACTTGTCAGTCTCATACATTCCCTGAGTTCCTCTCTGCTCCTGGTACAGAGTGGTTTATAATCTATATGAGCATTCTGGAAATGTGCAGCACACACATACACCCACATTTTTATTTTTTATTTAAGTGTTGAAATATAAAATACTACCTTCCATCCATCCATCCATATGTTGTAACTGCTTGTCCTTATCAGGGTTGTGGGGGGCTGGAGCTGATCCATCCTGGCACTGGGTGAGAAGCAGGGGTACAATACTACCTTTCCCATTAAACAGTTTTTTACCCGAAACAAATAAGTCCAGTTTCCAGGCTAGGAACTCCACCAATTTTTACACATCATGAAAAGTTTATTCATCCTGAGAAAAGACTCTTGTCTTCTTTGGCTGTGGAGGGTGCTTACTGAATAAGTAACCATGATGATATCATCAACCCTGATGATCCAGTGTGTTTGGAGCTTGACACAAACCTGTCTAGCCCTCAGTCACATTTTGACTTCCTCATAGGTATAGTGAATATGAATTCATCATTTATTTATAACTGGAAAGTGTATTCTTGTCTGTAGACAGATTTGACACTTTCCATATTCAGACTAATGAGGTTATGCTTGCAATCACTTTAATTGGTATACTTCCAATTAATGAACTTCCAATTCATTTTTCATTTCCTTTAGAATTAGTTTCTGCCAAACATTTTCTGAAGATTGTTAAGAATTTACTAGTAATACCTGGTAAAATAAAGTAATGCCATCATGCTCTCTACTTATTCGTTTGATCTCCAATACCTGACTTGACCTTATTTTGTAGGGTGGCACATATAAGTCAGATAAAGTCATAAACATATGTATGTGAGTGCTCAGATTTTGGTAAATAAATGGTTGTAATTTACTTGCATCACATCACATACTTTCTGGAAATTAAGGTCTAAATCTGCGGAGTACTCTTTCAAACAGTTTCTCTTGCTGATAACCGTTGTGCAGTGCAGCATTAAAAACAAAAATAAGTCTTCTGTCTCTCTGCATCTACTTCAGTCTTCATATTCTGTCCTCTGCCTCCGTGTGTCTTTGCAGGCGCTGCTGAAGGACCCTTTCTACATCGGGCTGAGACACAAGAGAATACGAGGCCAGGCCTATGATGACCTGCTGGATGAATTTATGAAGGCTGTGTCGGACAGGTATGATCATATTGGCCTTCAACTTGTCATATATCCATTCCTTTATGTTGTCTGCTATTGTCATTTCAATACAGACAGCACATGGTGCTGGTAAAAGAAATATGTTAAGCAGTTTAGCATAGTGCATACAGTGTGATGTAGTCAGATCCTGTGGGATTCGAGGGTCTGGAACTTTAGTCACTGATGATTCGATTTTACCTTCTTTGAACTAAATTGTGGTTGCTAAGCAGTGTCAATCAAAACTCTGCCTCCTGGCTGAAAGGCAGCGTGAGCTTACTGAAAAGTGATCAGACAGCCTTGGTAACCATCAGCAGCTAAACCCAACACTTGTATGTGTTTTTCACTCTTGGCAACATAATATGATTTATTTGCGGTACGCTAGGAGAGCTTCTTTGTTTGTCATAAGCAGAATATATAGAAATGTAATACTTGCTTATTCTGCATGCTTAAGAAACATGATTGAGCTTGTATTGATTGATTGAACAGAGATGCCTACAGGAATAATGGCAGACCTCTGTATTGACTCCTGTAGTTCGACTCCAGGTAACACATCTTCTCGGATCTCAGAGGATGCACCATTCAGACTGTTGACATGTCACGCTGACATGCTAAACCCTGTTTTATTCAGCAGTGGATCACAGTGAGGGGTTAGCTTTGGCTTGTTCGAGCGAGGCAGTGAAGTGTTCTATTCTTTTCATAAACCGATCTTATCTTTCTGATGAAATTAGGTGAGTCATCCTGCCTCCCTTTGGGGCTTCTACCACGTGTGTTTATAGCAGTCCTGTCTTTAATGGGACCTTTGTATGCCTTTGATTTGCATGCGTGCTGACACGTCTGTGCATCTCTGTGTCCCTGTGTGTCACAGAGACATCACAGCCACACACACATGGGCCTGGTTAAGACACGTCCTATCCCAGAGAGACCAGTCCAGAGGGAGAGTCCTGGGTCTGGGGCCCCTCCAGCTGGCAGCAGGAAGCCATGACTCTAATAACTGGGTGGCTTCTCAACTACAGGGAACAGTGAAGCTTTTTCCCCAAAGGAGCCAGATTGGCGGAAAATGAGTAATTATGGGCTCAGAGATTGAATGAATGATTACAGCTCTGCAGTCTTTCAAGTAATATTCATGTTTAGTTTTCTAAGAAACTAAACATAAATACTTCATATTGACTCATCATCAATAAGCAGCAAAGGTCTGAGGGTGTATTTTTTAATCCACCATTTAAAAATACTCGAATGGAGTGGTTAGTGATGCAACCGAGTGTTTGATTTTACTCCACTGCTCGCTCTGAATAATCAGCAGGTGTTGTCTGCTGCCTTTGTCTTCAGCCAGAAATGAATTATCCTTTAATCTCGTCACTCCTGCACACGCCCACAACGCTTCAAAAAGGTTGAACCGTGGCTCAGCAAAGGGTTTAAAACGTTGAACTCAGCATTTTCTGTCAGTGATGTACTCCCCTTTTTGTCACGTTCCATCATACTTAATCCCTGATGTTTTTTTTTTTTGTTGGTTTCTTTGTAAAAGATCCTACTGCGTAAAGGTTGATTGCAGGGTTTAAAAAATTGATATGTTGGCCGATATTCATTTTTTTAACAGAAATGCATGCCATTGAAGTTATTGAGGAGTTTTGACCAATAACTTTATTATAAGTTCATGCAGTTGTGAAAAATATAAATCTAACAACCACAACAGTAAACTTCACTTACCACAACTCCAGTAGTTGTTATTATTAGCAGTAGTAGTTGTTTTTTGAGCTTTAATAGTTGCAATACTCTGTTACCAATTAGTATTTGAGTGCCCAAAAAAGAGTCTAGACACATATGCAAAACCACTACTTATAATGTGTTAATGAGCGAGATGATTAGCTTTAGAGGTGCTGGAAGGCAGATTTTCTGTTCCCTTTGGACAGAGCCAGGTCTGCTGTTCCCAACAATTTCCAGTATTTGTGCTAAGTGAATGAAATATACTGTTATATTTCCCAAAATGTCTAACTTGAAAGTACTTAAAGTACTTGGAGACCTTCGGTAGATAGATTTCATTACATCATTACGTTTTGGGTAGCCAAAATATACTTGATATTTCATCATGATGTCAGAAGCATTCATGTCAGAAATGACTGCACAGTATTTGACAGAACAGGCTCAAGGCTGAGCTCTCAACTCTGAGTAGCATGCAAAGACTACAGGAATGCCATCAACTCTTTTAAAGTCTTGGCAGTGAGAGAGTAAGGAACAGAGAGACCAATGGGTGGATGGGTGGATGGACGGATGAAAGCAGCAACAGAGGAGAGGAGAAAGAATGCAGAATGCGTCTTTGTCTTTAATGACGGCTCGGGGATTTGAGAAATAATGTGTGCTGAGAGATGCTGGCTCTCTGGAGAGAGCGAGAGGGGGCTGGGGATTTATTAAGGCTTCAGCCGCGAAGCCACGAAGGCCCGTGGGGACGGTGCTAACAGACAGTCTGTGTGTGTGTACACAAACACACATATATGCACACAGGTTCGACAGCTGTGTTTGGACAGAGCACCCTTGTCTGTGACCTTCTTTGCAGAGGTCCTCCCTGGCTCTGTGCGCACTCATACCTTCTCCTCTACTTTTATCCTCCCCATGAGTGTTGGAACTATATATGACACCCACCTACTTCCTATTAGCCGGAGATTCAGATTTCACCAAGTCTGAGATGAAGGCAGATTGTGTTCCCTGAAGGAGCTGGACCACTCGTTAACTCCCTCATCCTACAGACATAACACCAAACGTCTGAGTGATTCTCCACATGGGAAAGGGTCTGTTGTCTCATACTTTCGAACATTAATAACAGCGTCACAAGCATTTATTCTCAATATATTGGAGTGGTTTGTCTCTAAGCCCCAAGGAACTCGGATAGTACCACTCCAGAAAATATGAGTCTAGGTATTTTTATTTCATTCTACTACCGTATTGTTGTGGCACGTCATGAATCACAGCAAAATCAAAGTTTTAAGCACAAAGGTGCTCTGTGTTGCCTCAGATAGCTTAACCAGAGCCAGGGGAGGAAAGGTTAGTGTCTCGTCTGCAGGTGTCATGTCTGCCTGGTTTTTCCAAAAGTCTCCAATGGGACAATCAAAATAATAAAAACACCTGCCTGCATATTTTGTCACATTTAATCATACTGGTGCGGTCACAGTGAAAGCACTGATTTTAGTCAGTTCATGACAATAAGCGACTTAGTCTTTTCTGTCAGTTCTGACAGTTTCTGCTGTTTCATATTTGAGATTCCAGTCTTCTTGGAAATAGGTGATGTCATTTACTTCTGACTACCAATCAGGATTTGGCAAATCAGAATGTGGTAACAGCTGTATGGTTGTTTGCATATGTTGCAAAGCAACTGTTAATCCACAGTCTTGATGAAGCAGATAAGATTTTTCAGAGATTGATTGCTGCATGTCTGTTCATGGGTATTTAAGAAGATTTTCAGGGTTTAAACCTGCAGAAAGTGATAGATTGTCTACTTGGGGGCAGCAGAAACAAGATAGAAACACAACACTGACATATTATCACCTTTATATTTTGAACTTGTTAGAAAGCAATTTCTGTTTTTAGACACATCATTAATTCTCCTGTTTTTTGTCCCCACCAACTCCAAAGACAAGTATCTGTCTCTCTAGCTCCTAAATGCTCTACTATGTTCAACAGCTTCTTTGTCCCGCTGCTCTTTGGTACTGAGCAGGTAGCGTACAATGGGTCTTAAGAGATTTTTTGTCGAAAATGACTGTCTGCTGCAGTCTTAAGCAGTGAGAGTGAACCAAAACTGTAGAGTTAAAAACCAAACCAAAACAATAAGCTGAAAGACCCTAAAATGCCCCATAAAGCTTCTCTGTGGGTTTGTCACTATGACCAGCCCCTTTCATGGACAATTATTCATGTGATCTATTGTGACAATGGATATTTTAGATCTCTACACGAGGTGGTAGCTGCATTAGGCAGCGTTTTGTTCCATTCATTGTTAAGAAAACAGTACAAAAGCTGTATTACAACAAACACTGGGAGTCACTTGAGCAGCCACATCAGTTTTCACTGTCACTGTTTTACATCCTTAAGCAGGTGTAGGCTGGGTTTTTCTTACCCGTTTTCACATCGTAGTGACAGATTTGAGTGCTTTCCCATGAGGCCCTTTTCGCTCTCAGAACTCACTGAACAGACACTACTGTTGACAAAGCACTGGACAAAGAGACTGAAAGCGATCTGACTGCCAAATCTCAACAGCAGGGATACAACGTCTCTTTCTTTTTTTCATAACAGTCAAGAGAGGTGGAACAGAGTCACTGTTTTGGCAGTGGAGTTCGCAACAAGTGCTGAACTTTGTTTTGAATTCAAAGTCATTCAGGCACTCATCACCAAATTTAGTAGTATTTTAAACAAGTAAATTAATCTAGGACATAACAGGTTCTTCTCTAATGACGAGTTTTGAACATCGAATGGATCTACTGGACCCAAAATCTACATTCTTGTTCCCCTATAACATTTCAGGAACCTTACACATACATATTTTATAGCCATAAAGGTACATCCTCCAGCAAGAATAATCATGTACGCCATAAGAAGTTATTCATATTCAAAATATAACAATATTATAATTGCTCTCTCTATATATACATGCTATATGCTATATTCTATAATTAATTATGCCATAACTTTTTTTTACATTAGTGGTACTTTTACCTTTTCTTTGTTGTTAAAAGAGACTGTAGTTTGCAGGCTGTAATTTCAAATGTTACCTAATAAACTTGGATGAATAATTTGTTTACCCTCTGCCAATCCAAAACAACCCAAGGCACCGGATCCATAATAGAAGTTCCCAAACATCTGTTTATAGTAATTATGGTACTTTTTTGTGTGAGAACAGTCTTTCTTCCAATCTGTCCGTCTTTCTTTCTACCTCTCACAGATTAATGGATTTCTCTCAGCACAGTCAGCAATATGGTCCGTGTTTTTCATCTTTTGGGTGTGCCCTGTCTTGCTTAGGTTACTGCCCTTGATACTTCAGCTTAGATACAAAAGAAAATCCTGCTTTCTTTGTCCAGGGTATTTTTTTATTCAGCTGGCAAAGAGGTGCATTGTCAGATTTTGGCGTTCCATTCAAAGACTCGTCAAGGAAAGACAACAGACTTTCAGGCAGAATAGGGACAACAAACACAAATGGCCTTCAAGAGGAGCTTTGTTCTAGGCAAAGTACACACACATTGTCAAAAACACTCCCTCTATCTCTACTGTCTCAGGCCAAGGACCAAAGAGCTTTCTGCATTGGGAAGATGTTACTTTCTTTCTGGAATACCACAACCACAGATAGTCGGTCTGTAGCTTATGGTCAGTGGATGCCCTTAAATAAGCATGTGTTCACAGCTCAGTTATTCCCAGAACTGTGTCAGGAGTCTCTGATCTTTCTGGGCTGAAAATAAAACAATGCATTAAATATTTGCCATTGTTTTTAACTCTCATTTAAAGCCTTCAAAGCTAATCCTCTGTTTTTACTGAGAATATTTGCAGGATGTGAGTATGTCTATCAATTTCTGCAGAGGACTACACTCCCAAATCCACCTCTTTGGACTTCTGTGCATGAGCAGCTTGGTTGAACTGGTGTGACCTCTCCAGTAGCGAGCTGCACCAAACCATACCAGAGGGTGCTGCACTGGCAATGGGGCAAGGCCACATCTATCCTCGCCTGTCGCCTGTCTGCGTCTACTAAAGCCCCAACACAATGAAAAGTTTATAGCTCCCTTCTTGGCCTCATTATTCATCCTCTTTGCACAGTCTCTCAGTGCTTTAGTACCGCTCTCTGCTTGATAGAAAACACATTTCTCTCCTCAGCGCTACTGCCGTGTTGGCAGTAAGTCAGTCAGCCTGTCAGTCTCTGTATTAGGAATCCGTGTCTCGCGGTGTGGCAGAAGGAAGGATAAACAGTGACCCAGCAATGGCACTCTCTCATCAGGACATTAAGTTTTATTGCAGTTGAACTCAGGTCGTTTCTCATCCTGCATTTCTTTCTTGTCTAGCTTCCGCTCAGCTTCATCCTCCTCCTGCTCAAAGTTTAAGCAGTTTAGCAGCCACTGTAACAAGTGGGAAACAGCTTTAGTGAACTGTACAATAACAGTGCAAACGAGGATCCTTTTCCGCATTAGGTTTGAGGTGGGGTTTTATGAAAAGACTGAAAGTAACAGAACGAAAGAGAAGGTTTTATGGCAGAAATGAGAAAACAGGAATGTGAAAAACAAATGTGATAAGGAAGGATTTCAGCTCCCCTCTTTTCCCTTTTGTACAGTTAACTGACAGGACTGCATGCAGGTGTTTGGGGGGGCTCGGTATGTTTGCTTGGCCCGTCCCCAATTTCCTCCGTCACTCACTGAAACATGATCCCTCATCTTTTTAATGCAGGTTTCAGACAACCTCACCCTTTCCGTCCATTGTTTCTAGCTGATAGTTCTAATAAAAAACTTTCAGAGAGTCACATCACTCAAAGGGCATTAGGGTAATTACCCCAGCTATCTCCTGTTTTTGTCATTTGTACTTAATGCAAGACTATTGGTTAAACCCATCCACCAAACAACGATTGCAACAGTAATAAGACACAGTAGGTCTGTCTGTCTGTGTTTTAATCTTTACAAAACAAAAAAACTGAGCAAAATTGTAAGGAATGGATAAAAACGTGTGTTTAGCTGCTCTGATGTGAAGTGCAGATCATTAACTTGTCCTAGCTTGCTGCAGTAAGCTAACCCAGCATTATTTCCAAGGTCAAGGAGCATCATCAGCTAACTGCATTTTGTAAAGTTCATGTTGAACAAAATGGTGACAATATCACTGTGTAGTCTTCCTCCAGTCCTTCTATCAGAGTTTAGAGGAATGTTAGCAGCTTCATCTGTGTCATTTATGGATTCATGCAACTTCCAGCAACACTCCAGCAACCCAGTGAAACTCCTTATTCAAAGTAGCGTTATGATCACTTAAACACTGGTTATTCTCACTCCTTAAAGTCTTGTCTTGTAACCACTATAAAACTATCGGAAAATAACTTTATTTTGTTGATTTGCAGACTTTCTTAATACCAACACTTCCTCACTCTCATTCACTGTCTGTGTTGCATCACCAGTGCTTGCTCTCTCTCCTTCAAACCAAAGGAAACTTCCTTGTGTCACTATTTTGCAGCAGATATACACAAATGATAATGTAGTTCATGAACTCCACCTGTATCGCGCTTAGTCCCACTGACATTCCAGGCTGACTGTGGTGTGGAGGGGTTTGCCGCAGTGTGACGTTGGGCTGCGTTTCTCCAAAAATTGAAGTTGATCTGGCTCAGCTTCTCAGGTCACTGTGTTTTTTTCAGGCACCCCCTGCAGCCCACTCTAATGCAGCCAAAACACTCTACTAGAAAAGCCATTAAACAATAAATGATTCATTGGGGTTTAGTTGCAAATTGGATTTTAATACTAAATATCACAAAATGACTAAGAAATCTCCATGAACATACAGCATTTTTCTCAGCATCTATCTGACAATAGCTTTTCAGACATCCTATCCTGCACACCTTCACCAGGTCGTTCATTCCCTTTCCTTCGGCTGAAAACCAGAAAGTCTTTCATCTAGTAGATAGCGCAGCAGCAGTCGCCCTGCTAACAACCAGTAAATTCCTGAACAAAAGTTCCATCTGTTAAAAAGCATGAGAACTTTGTCGCTGTTGCTGCTAAATCTAATTTAAAGGCTCATGATGCTGGTTTATTTTTGTTGTATGATCTTTTTGTAGGAGCTCTTTGTCACGGGCTTCTGTGGTGTTGTATTGACTGTATGTGTTAGGTGGTCTGAGCAACATCTTGTAAAATTGAGCACTGCTGCTTTACTGGGAGACTGGGTGGCCTCTGTTCTTTTTCTTTAAACTTGGTGTTTTTGTGATTCTTTGCCTTTGTGGAGGCTTGACCTCCCTCACTGACACTCATTGTGAGGCGCTGTCGTGAAAGTTGGGGAAAACAGGTGTCAGCTTGTCAAATGTCCATTAAACAAAGCAGTGTACAAAGTTCTGTGGCTTTCATTTTCCCTTTAGACATGACGCTTAACAAAAGAGAGTATTACTGAGTATTTATACTTGTACAGTTAACAAGTCTATCTATCTATCTATCTATCTATCTATCTATCTATCTATCTATCTATCTATCTATCTATCTATCTATCTATCTATCTATCTATCTATCTATCTATCTATCTATCTATCTATCTATCTATCTATCTATCTATCTATCTATCTATCTATACATATTCAGAAAACTGAATTGCACATTGTTACAGCTTTGTGCCCTGAGAAGCATAACCCTCTTTATTTCTCACTTTGTGCTGTGTAGTGTAGAGGCAGAGCGCCCCCCTCAGGACTGAAATGAAGTCTTTGAAAGCAGAGGGTGCTCCCCTATGTGTGTTAAAAACTATTAAATGACTCGTCACCTTTAACATATCAATTAGCTTCATCATCTGCTTTATTTCTTTGTTTCTGTCTTTTCCAGCTGTTGGTTCAGCCAGATTAAGTGCAGCTCTTGTGTTTACAGGTATGGAATGGACTGTCTGATTCAGTTTGAAGACTTTGCAAATGTTAATGCTTTCCGTCTGCTGAGCAAGTACCGCAACAAGTACTGCACATTCAACGATGACATCCAAGGTAACTCTCTGTCCATTCATTCATTTTGTCTTTTTCATTGCTAGAGAGCTAAAGGTCCTGCTCCACACGCAGGAAGTTACCTGGAGGTGGGCTGGGACTTTAGCTCTTTATTGCATTCACAGGCGTTCATCTGGAGAAAAACAGTCCTCTGGTGACTCTTTTAGGTTTTCCTCCACATGGATGCCTGAATGCGATGGAGAGCTGAACTCCCACCTTCAGCCAGCTTACCTTCCGTTCTGGAGCACTTACCTGGATGTGGGACAGGACTTAATATCTTAAGGCCAAACTTTGCTAAACACTGTGGTGCTGTGGGTTTACTTGGTGATCTTCACACATATTTCTCTTAATATGAAGCACTAATGAATTATAAAATTATGTTAATACACATAATGACTGCTTTTACTTCAGAACCTAAACTATTGATATGATCGGTTGATGGTATGGTTGAACATCTCAGGTAGCTCTAACCTTCAAAAACAGACTTTGCACTCATTCAAAGCAGGATTTTAAGTCAGTGTTGTGACACTGGAAAGGTAACAAAAATGGTATAGTCAAAGCAGTTCAAAATGTTCAGATTTCCACTGTGGTGTTGATGCACAGTATTCTTCACTGACTGTATTGGCCCTTTACTTCCATCAATGATCAGTGGAATAGCTTAAAACCAACAGCAGGATTTGAATCACTCCACCCACATGCTTGCGTGTGCATTCTTGCGTATTAAAGTATTATAATGGACTTTTTTTGTTATCGTCAAGTTAACTTGAATGCGATCCAGTTACATGTTGTGTCATGAATCAAGATGTGAGTTTGCTGTCTAACATTCATTAGGTACTGCTGCAGTGGCAGTAGCTGGACTCCTGGCCGCCCTCCGCATCACCAAGAGCAAAATGTGCGACCACACTATTGTGTTCCAAGGTGCAGGAGAGGTGTGTATGTGCAGAGACTGAGCAAGACTGACCGAGTTTGGCTGAACAGCAGCATTGGCAAATTGAATTTCCCCAAATATCCGAAATATTTTCTTGTCGGGTTCAGACTACACAATATCAACATGACCTCGATAATATCCATGACAACTAATTGTTTTATCCTGTGTAGTGTATCATAGTGGATGACAGCCAACGCCATATCTTTCTATTTTCAAACCGAAAGAAAATATTATGATTTCAGATGAGATTTTTGATGAGATTGATCCGTCCTGTTCGTCTTTCTTCCAGGCAGCGATGGGGATTGCTGAGCTGATCACCATGGCGATGGAGAAAGAGGGACTCGTGAAGGAAAAGTGTTTGAAAAAGATCTGGATGGTTGACTCCAAAGGTCTCATTGTCAAGGTAATTCATTACTGCCTACAAATACACTAATTCAATGTAATCTGACCACTATAAGTGATCAGGATGAACGGTCCAGTAAGTTTTTCTATGATTCTTCATATTGTCTTCAACAACAAACGGTAGGAAGTAAAGAAGATAAGTCAAAAATCATCAAAAAAAAAAGCTGAAATGCACAAAACAGGTGGATTTTCCTAAGCTCTTTGACAGTTACCCCACAATCAAGAAAAAAACATTCCCATGGTTCATTAATTTATATGACAGAGGTCTTTCCTTGGATTTACTGCAAAAGACTCTCCAGGAGATGAACATCTGTTTTACATCTGTTTTGTCCACAATATCTATGTTATTCATCCCTCATTCCTCCACCTCTTCACTGTCTTCATCTCCTAGCTTTCTCACCGCTTCTTCCTCTCCACCAGCAATTTTCTCTCTTCCATCCCACCTGTCCTCTTCATCTTACTCTTTTCATCTCCTCTTCTCTCTCTCATTTCCAAGCTGGATTGAAATCCATCGTTCTTTCAGCACTAGCTCAGCACAAGCTGGGAGTGGTAGCAATCACTCCAAGCATTAAGCAGTTTTTTGTTTTTGCAGTGTCTGGTGTTTCCACAGATGGTTTCATGTCTTTAATGTCCTCTGCCTCATCCGTCCTCTCCACAACTGTAGGGTAGAGACCATCTGACTCATGAAAAGGAGAGGTTTGCTCATGAGCACCCACACATGAAGAACCTGGAGGATGTGGTTCGGGAACTAAAACCAACAGCCATCATTGGTAAAACAACAAGCATTTGATATTTTCATAAGGCTCCCAGCTTGCTATTTTGATTCTCTGGCTTCAAGATGTCAGATAAAGAACATTGATGGATGAAAGGGATCGCTGAATAGTACATTTTTTGACTTGAGCGAGAATTTATGGTCATATGGGGACAGAATTTTCATCCTGTCTTTAAAGTTGAAAGGCTGCAAAGGTTGAGAAAGCTAAAGAAACAGACAGAAATGGGATATATTCCACACTGATGTCTTTCTGTTTCAGGTGTGGCGGCTGTTGCTGGAGCCTTCACTGAGCGGATAATCAGGGACATGGCTTCCTTCAATGAACGCCCAATCATTTTTGCCCTCAGCAACCCAACCAGCAAAGCCGAATGCACTGCTGAGCAGTGTTACACACTCACAGAGGTACTCACTCTGAACTCACTCTTCATTTATTGCTCATCTCAAATGAAAAGGCTTGACTTATACTTTCTGTATCTTACGATACCGCTTTATGCTGCAGGGGCGGGGCATCTTTGCCAGTGGCAGCCCGTTTGACCCCGTCACCCTGCCTGATGGGAGGAAGTTCTACCCTGGTCAGGGAAACAATGCCTACATCTTCCCTGGTGTGGGCCTCGGTGTCACAGCATGCGCTGTCCGACACATTAATGAAGAAATCTTCCTCACTGCAGCAGAGGTAACACTCAACTCACACAAACAGAATATCTCTCTCTGTACATGTTAGGAACTTAGTGAGAGTAATCCGACTCATGCAACATCTGCAGGCATGTTATGTCATTTCTCTATCGTAACTCAAGCTGTGTTTACTGTTGAACAGACTCTTGCTCACCTGGTGACGGAGAAGGACCTCTCAGAGGGACGATTGTATCCTCCTCTCAGCTCTATCGGTGACGTCTCGCGCAAACTGGCTGTCAAGGTGAGAGCTCAGTTAAAGAGCAGATATTCCTGACCATGTCTGTCTGAAACTGGTCATATGAGGGAAACTCCAAACACTTTAATTTCCCCAAACCTGTGCATTACAGATCACAGAGTATGCCTATGAGCACAAGATAGCGACACTTCGCCCGGAGCCGTCCGACAAAGAAGCATACGTGCAATCGCTCACCTACAGCACCGATTACGATGAGTTTGTTGTGGACTCGTACCGCTGGCCAGAAGACAGTATGACCGTGCAGTCATGCAAACTTTAACGCACTGGACAAGATGTGATGTTGGGAAACGAAAGAAGCTGTGTGTAGAATTTTCTCATTTATATATTACTGTGAAATTCAAGGTGACAGCAAACGTAAGTTATTGTGCTTTACATCTTTGATGTTTCCTTCTCCAGTAGTGAAACATGGTAGCTAAAATACTGTTAAAGAGATGCAAGTTATAAGAGTAAGAGTATAAAGTATAAAGTATAGAGTGCAATTATAAACCACTAAAAGGAGGGAAACTAATTAGTTTGCAGGACTTATGAAATGTTGCACTAATTGTTATCACATTACATTTACGATAATATATTTGGGGAAAGTCCTTCACAGTTCACTTTTAGTTGCCCTGTAATAGGCTATAATGAAATAAAATGTTTTTGATTTATGTTTTTCCCGTCTCATCACTACATTTGTACTGTCAAAGGACAAGAATACACTACTAGACTACTACTAGACTTTGATATAAAAGGGACTTCTACTAAAGATATTAGAATTTTTATAGTAGCCATAGATTTTTTCACAGAAATCATCTACAAAGGTTTAAAGTAAGGGACACAAACCGGTATCCTTCTCAAAGACAATATTTGAATGATGACAACTGCCTCTTTTCTTTGCTTGACTGTGACTGACCAAATTGAAAAACACTCAGCAAGGTGTTTCTTTTCTCAAGGTGCTCTGGCTCCCACTAGAGTCCAACCTCTGTTATTGCAATACAGTCGCCCACTGATCTTAGTATGACTTCATTATAAACTTTGTGTGCAAATCAATGTTTTTTTTTTTTTTTACTGTTTCAACAGAAAACGTACTATAAACTGTGGTATGTGTAGCCCATAAAACATAAAATATGTGGTGTGTGAAGCCACAATAAAGGCAGCAGGTGAATCAAACAGCTTTATGGTCCATTTATGTATTTTGTGTCTGCCCTCGTGTTGTCTGATTTACTTACTTACTTTACTACATTTACTAATTTTATTTAATTAAAAAACAACAACAATTGATTCAGAGTTTGTCTCTCCATGTGTGTTTGTTATTGTCTGTTGGTGTGTTTATCTCTCCTGGCTCCCAGGGTACGGTCGAATATTTAAAAGAATTACCTCCTTTGTCCTTTCCTAAACAATATTTCTTGACCTCAATGCAAAACATCATGAGGTCAAGGAAACGTGTCAAGGAGAATTCATAAGGACTTAGGAAAAGACGTCCATGGTGCTCATAGAATCCGACTGCATCTGTCACACTAGGCCGGAGGATGTTATTGATGTATCTGTGATGAAACTACAATGTTGGAAGCATCTGTGATGCTTTTTCAATGGAGGAAATATACAAGTGAACAACCCTGTGAAAAATATAGCCTAGTCATATTTTTATGAAAAAATATTTTTACAAAAAATATGACTATAGGCTGTAGTCCAGTAGTAAGAAGCAAATGATATGGAAATATACTGAGAAAAAGGAGAGAAAAACAGTGTAGATGACTCTGTACCGCTTCATCAGTCCTCAATCTGGACCATCGTGAGATCATTTTCAATCCAAGCTGAAACTTTTCTTTTGCTGTGATTTAATTCCATGCCCTCCACCACATGGTTCGCTCAGAGTATTTCCTCATTCCATTTTGTATTTTTTAAAATTATATCTGGGAACAGCTATTTCATACTGGCACAGGTCATATTTACTTTTAGGTGTGGTATTATGTGTATTTCCCTTGACTGTATAAATAATAAATTAAACTTGATTGATAGAACAGCAGTATACTCAAACAGTGGTTCAATTGTGTTCTGAAAGTTTCTCAGTCCTAACATTTTTTTGTGGAATACAATTATACAAGTCTGAATAATAATTACTACATAATAATACCTAAAATAAAAATTAATTTAGACACCTTTCTTTTCTTTTTTTTTTTGTTAGTTCTAACAACAAACTTATGCCGTTTTTTGGCACGCTACTCCTCCCGCAGTTTTGGTCGCACATACACAAAAGGTATCAAAACATGCGGCTCCGCCGGGCGATGCAGGCTATGACATTTCTAAGCGTTTCGCCAAATGGTTTGCTGAAAAATCGCCAAAAACCACGCCAAAAAATGAATGGGTGTGTATTGGTAGAATGTTCAGGAGTTACAGTTGGTGACATCATCGCTAGAGTGAAGAGGGAAAGAAAAAACTGTCCCGAGGCCATATATACATAGAAATGTAGGAAAATTTGAGGGGGTCGCAGTGATAACACTGCTGAAGCTGTCACACTTATAGTTTTGGCGGGAAATGAACTGATGCGCCAGCAACACCGACCCACGGCCCCATCTACTCCCATGTTAAATAGAGAGGACATTTCTGGAGGAAAGCAGAGGTACCAGTATCTTTCCATCGCTCTAAAAGTGTCCATGTCTTAACTTTAGCCACATAAAATATATATGTAGACGTTCAGGAAGAGCTCAGGATGCTCACAGTGAAGCTGGTTCAATGATAGGAACTACGGTTTGGTCAGAAATCCTTTTTGTTCGAGGGGTACTTTCAGCTGTTCTTCTCTCTCTCTCTCAGCGGTGTCAAATGTCACAGGAGCCGCTGCGGTTGACTGCTCTGCTCTGATTGGTGGGCTCCCTGGTTGCTTGGCAACCAAAGCTTGCCCCTCCCAAGCCTGATTGTGATTAACTTTATTGATCTCTCTGTATAATAACAATGACTGTCAATAATACAGTTTGAATGTCGCCCATTTTATCCTGCTCTCTCACAGACACAAACACAGACAGATAGAGAGACAGACAGACACACACACACACACAGACAAGACAAAAGTCTTTCAAAATAGTCCCTTCAAAATAAAAGACTTTGGAAAACTCTCTCCTTAACAGACACAAGAACACACAAGCACGCACACACACGCTGACAGCTATTTAATGTATGGGGGCAACGGGGCCAGAGTCAGGCACACTCAAAATTTCTTTAGGAATTTTCTAGTTTAGTCTTCTGACTTGTAAATAAATAAAAGCTGTGAGTACATTTCTGTGTTGCGACATAAAAATATTTTCTACAGATAAATGTCAAAAGCTGTAAATTGAGACAAAATACAAACATGTATAATCCTATCTATAAGGATTCCAAGGTCATTTAATTTGAAACTATTCTCACTTGCATGAATACGGGTCGATGTCGCATCCTCATGGACACGGACACAGCAGCACTGCTGGTAAAACAAATTCTAGGGGAAACACTGAAATGAGCTAATCATGAGATATTAAAGGCTACCTGACAACAGTCAAGGAATGGCAAACACAAAATATGTTCTTTCAGAGGAAAAAAACAACTTTGGCTGTTTTTTAGGTCATACAAATCATTAGATGTTATTTACAAATCCATCTCCTTTTCCTTCAATCTGAACCTTCAAGGATGGGAAAGTGTTGATGATACTCTTTGCGAGAGCAAGCTTTTCATCATTTGGTGGGTAACTGGGGGGACAGACTCCAATCAGGCCTGAAATTTTGCCATTTTAGCTTGAGTATCAAAACTGCCATCTGTCAGGGCAAAGACCATTAAGTACAATTCAAAGTCGTTCAATCATTTTTTGAGCTTATATACTTACAATCCATGCTTCTCCACCAAGTGACTGATGCATACTTTGACAAGGAGCCTCCTTGACTCTATTTTATGTGTTCCTCTTTTCTTGTGTTCTTCAAGTATCTCTGGTGCTTTGCTTTGAAGTAGAGACTGCAGGCCTCCCCGTTCACTTGGCACTGGAACATGCTACAATGATGGAGATATAGGGAGACATGATGGAGGTGAATTTAACCTTTAAAATACTATTATGTATAGTATAGAGCGTGGGTGATACACGCAAGATTGCCTGATGCCGACATTATGATTCTCTTACCGACCCAAATTTTTCCATACTGATGTTAGATAAACGCATTCCTCCAGTACTAGGGATGTGTACATGTGACTATAAACAGCCCAGCCCTAATAGAGACCTGGAATATACTCACATGAACAATGCATATACAGTACAAAAACAAAATACCTGAATTTGATGGGCCTCTCCAGCATTTGTTTGGGATAGTGCTTCTGTGCTTGACATGAAGACCTGAAATCTATCAAAGTTCTTGATTGCTGTGTTTCTGTCAACATCAACTAATTCTTGGAAATCAGTATGATATTTCAGAACTCTGTCAAATGCAAAACCTAGCTGCTCTGATGTGGTTTGAGTTATAAGCTGTTCAAGAGTGTGAACAGTATAAATCTTCCTTGAGCACTCTTTTGCATTTTTAAAGACAGTAGCAAGAACTTTGACAGATCCAGGTTCAAGGTCTGGGTCCTGGGGAAGAAGAGAAGAGGGGGAAATGCTATTTACACTCATTGTATAGTGTGATGAGTTTGTAAATAAATCTCAATCCAAAAATAATCTGACTACATGGACTGTGCAGCCTTCCTTGACTTTACAAAAATTGTTAGCCAAGTAAAAGTTGATTGATTGTCAGAAAAGTGATTGTCTGCCAGAATCTGATTTCTGGCCGCGGGAGTGCGCACAGCAGCCTGTTGAGCAGTAGCGCAAAAACGTCTGCTTTTCTCTGGATTAAACGGTCATAATATGCAGATACACACAACTGTATTATAATGTAATTATAGCAAAGGCATGTGTCTTCGAAAGTTTAACGTTTGTTGTTACATAATTATTACAACTGTGGCCAAAAGAAGTGTATTTTGTAGCGAAATCAGACATGGCAATTACATGATAGACATGTCTCTGTGTGCTTGGTATGTCTGATGACTTTGTTTAGCCCTGTCTTTGGAAATTAGACTGTAATGAATATGATTTGTTGGTGGGTTTTCAATAAAGATATGATAACTTTTGCAATGATCCTCGTGACTCTGCATTGTTTTTTATCTGATCTGGGCCCTACATAGCATTTACTTCCCATGTTTGGATGTGTTTTGCAGTTTTCAATCAGTTCACCTGTCAAAAACTGATTGAAGGCATAGTATAGTTACTGAGAGGTTATTTCTGCCTAAATATGACTTGATCTCATTCTTGAGCTTCATAATATAAAGATCTAAGCTCACAGGACAGCTTGAAATTCTTTTAAAGGACCATTATAACACAAAATGGGCTTTTTCACCTGCCAAAAATTGATTGAAGGCCAAATACAGTTACTCAAAGGTTATTTCTGCCTAAATATGACTTGATCTCATTCATAAGCTTCATAATATAAAGATCTGAGCTCACAGGACAGCTTGGAATTCTTTCAAAGGACCATTACAACCGAAAATAGGCATTTTCACCTGCCAAAAATTGATTGAAGGCCAAATACAGTTAATAAAAAGGTGATTTCTGCCTAAATATGACTTGATCTCATTCTTGAGCTTCATAATATAAACACTAGAGCTCACAGGACAGCTTCCTTTAAAGGACCATTACAACACAAAATGGGTCTTTTCACCTGCCAAAAAATGATTGCAGCTCCTTCCTTGTAACTTAAAGATGTATTCTGCCTCAGAATGACTGGTCTTTATCCTGAATCATCATATGTGACAGATTACCTCACATTACACCTCACACTCAAGGCTGGATTAGTACCCTGCGGGGCCCCTGCACTGAAGCTCATGTGCCCTTCTCAACTTTTTACTGTCCAATTTCTACTAGTTCATTATTTTTCCTGCACACTCATTGATACAACCTAATCACAGTGCCGTCCTGCCATCAAATTGAAAAATAAAACGGTCAATCATGAGACTTTTTTGACAATAACTTTTTTTCTTAATCCAACTGGATAATTGCATTGCTGTTTGGGTGGAAACCTTGTAACTCCATATTTTGTTTTGGACACACTAGGTTTCCAACAGTGACTATCTAGAGGATGGGTCAAGCCTTGTGTCTTTTTTCTGTGAAGACTGACAAAAAAGTATTTTCATGGAGGGATTGCCCGTATGGTCGATCCGGCCATGCTCACACTGGTCCTTTACACAGTTTACAAGTAGTGAAAAGTAGTGGTTAAGATATATTCTTCAAAATATAACTGATGAGTGATATGAAGTGACTTTGAGACAGAGCACCCCTTTCAGTCCAACATCAGGAGCTGGAAACAATATTTGGCAAGTGTAAAAATGCTATTTATGCATTGCATTGGCCCTTTAAGGCATGCAGGCTGCACATGTATCTACTATGTGCCCATGCACACTTGATTAATTAACAGGCCTGCTTAATTGACATGTGCATGCATAGGCTGCTAGATACACTTGAGTGACTTGACTTTATTTCATTATTCATCATGGATCCCTGTCTATTTGACCAGA
This sequence comes from Argyrosomus regius, assembly GCA_946959425.1. Lineage (NCBI taxonomy): Eukaryota > Metazoa > Chordata > Actinopteri > Sciaenidae > Argyrosomus > Argyrosomus regius. The sequence continues at coordinate 7,180,990 of OX336884.1, read as the reverse complement.
TAAAGTGTTTCTTGTTTGATGGAACCCTACCCCCAGGATTATCTACAGTCCAGCAAAGTAATTTTCGCCGGAAGACAAAGGCTTTTGAAGTCCAAGGTGAGATGGGTCCTCAAGCTGAATTCTTAGACCTAACCTGAGTATACATGAGGGGCGTCCGAGGGGCCTATAAATTATATTAATCTTTATTATTGTAAGAAAAGCCTGAATTTGTGTCTTTGGTTATACAGATAGATTGTTTTGTTGTATATGAGTTTTCTATCCAGACAGAGGTGGCATACATTAAATATATCATGTATAGTAAGTATAGTAAGTATAAGTAAATTATATTAAGTAAGTATACTAATAAATATAAATGTATATATGTATAAATATTACATGAAACTAACCATGGCACTGGCATTATTACCTCACATGGCAAGCTAACACAAAAGTATAATTAGCCTATCTTAGCCTATTCCATCTCATTAGGCTGTCAATTTAATTTACTTTATTTCATTTATTTAGTTTAAGGTAAAACATTTTGGATGCTGCAGCTCTTTGGGCTCTATTTTGACGCAGGTGTATTTTCTAGTTTGACACCGAGGCAGTTGTCATTTTCTCGCTCTGCGCCACTATGAACTTGTGCATCTATGAGCGCAACTGGGCGTGTTGGCCTAAGCCTAAGCTTAATTAGTATCAGTATCATGACTCATTAATGACACAAGACCCCTATATAAGACTGTGTTAAACCTCATATTTCAGGTTATTGGTAGAATTGTACCCATGTCTACAGGCTCAAGTTCAGGTTTTTCTCCATCATTTAGTTTCCACAACTGATATTACACTTATACTTAATAGTGCATATTCTTAAGTAAATCTATGTGTGTAGAAATGGTTTGTTTTCCCTGGTTGTTTTGTCACCAAAATAAGAAGTATTGATTTTTAAATGCACCTCCAGATTCACTTTTCTTGACTCAACCAATATACTAAACAATATATAGTGCACTACACAGAGCTCCTGTATCATGTTTTTCTGAATGCAATTTTTTTTTATTTACAACAAGTGAAATGAACAATAACAAAAACACACACACCACATCTCTACACAAAGTTTTCCCAGAGGGAAATTTCAGTTCAGTGTGTTGTCTCCAGGCAGGAAACAGCAGCAGCTTTTTTTCAGCCAATTCACGAAACGTCTGAATCGACTCTTCTTTGTCTTTTTGACTGCTGTAAAAGTGGAAACCACAGCTGAGTCTGGTTCTGGACTGGCAGTGTGGGCAGGAGGTTCATCGGAGGTGGTCAGAAGACATGGTGGAGTGGAAACCATAGCAGAGTCTGGTTCTGGACTGGCAGTGTGGGCAGAAGTTTCATTGGAGGAGGTCAGAGGACATGATGGAGTAAAAACCACAGCCGAGTCTGGTTCTGGACTGGCAGTGTGGGCAGAAGTTTCATTGGAGGAGGTCAGAGGACATGGTGGAGTAGAAACCACATCAGTGTCTGGTTCTGGACTGGCAGTGTGGGCAGGAGGTTCATCAGAGGTGGTCAGAGGACATGGTGGAGTGGAAACCACAGCCGAGTCTGGTTCTGGACTGGCAGTGTGGGCAGGAGGTTCATCAGAGGTGGTCATAGGACATGGTGGAGTGGAAACCACAGCCGAGTCTGGTTCTGGACTGGCAGTGTGGGCAGGAGGTTCATCAGAGTTGGTCAGAGGACATGGTGGAGTGGAAACCACAGCAGAGTCTGGTTCTGGAATAGCGGTGTGGGCAGGAGGTTCATCAGAGTTGGTCAGAGGACATGGTGGAGTAGAAACCACAGCAGAGTCTGGTTCTGGACTAGCGGTGTGGGCAGGAGGTTCATCAGAGTTGGTCAGAGGACATGGTGGAGTGGAAACCACAGCCGAGTCTGGTTCTGGACTGGCAGTGTGGGCATGAGGTTCATCAGAGGTGGTCAGAGGACATGGTGGAGTGGAAACCATAGCCGAGTCTGGTTCTGGACTGGCAGTGTGGGCAGGAGGTTCATCAGAGGTGGTCAGAGGACATGATGGAGTAGAAACCACAGCCAAGTCTGGTTCTGGACTGGCAGTGTGGGCAGGAGGTTCATCAGTGGTGGTCAGAGGACATGGTGGAGTGGAAACCACAGCAGAGTCTGGTTCTGGACTGGCAGTGTGGGCAGGCAGTTCATCAGAGGTGGTCAGAGGACATGATGGAGTAGAAACCACAGCAGAGTCTGGTTCGGGTTCAGTTTCATCCAGCCTTCTGTCGAAGACATTCTGGACGGCAGTTTGTGTAGGAGGTTCATCAGAGGGGGTCTGAACAGCTTGTGAAGTCTGAGGCTGAAACAGTGCACATATCTCTCTCACTGCAACATTAGTGATGGTGTTCAGCACCTCTGCTGCAAAGCTGTTGAGCCCCTTCACCAGGACATCTTGAGGGTAACCCTGTCTAACCTTTTCCTGGATAGACAGGACCATGTTGTCTCTGATGGAGGAGGAGAAAGTGGCCTGAAGGAGCACGGAGGACAGAGCCTTGGATACCCGGTCCTGAACTGCTTTTGTGACCCCAACAGCCATTTTACTCAGCTGCTGGGAGGGCATGTTGAAGGAGGTGTTTGGAGGAGGCAACCAGAAGCCCTGCAGGACTTTTGGAAGCACTTTTAACACCACCTCCATTGGGCAGAGCAGTTTGGACTTGGGGCCTTTTTGCTGCTGCTCGGTCAGGATCCCGGCATACTTCAGGGCCTGGCTGATGATCTTGGGGTGTCTGCAGGTTACAGTCATTCAAAGTTAGCTTCAAAAACACTTCAAAGCAACACAGAGACATCACAACCACTGAACTTCAACTAATCATGAATGTGTGTCAAATATGACTCACTGAAAATGAGGAGGGACGGCCTCTGGAGAGCTGAGCAGCCTTCTTGCTTCAAACTCAATGTCCCTCATCTTCATGCTGTTGTTCACCTCCCACACCTCAAACAAGGAATGACATATGATGAGCAGATTTGACATATTTACACAATAAATCAGCTAACAGGTGACTCCAAACTACTGTAGAGTCTTTTCAGGATTGTGGTCTTACCAGCTGAAGAAGAGGCCTGACGTCAGCATCATAACCGTCCAGTTCAAACTCCCAGAGCCTTCAAACAGAAAGAAAACACAAGCTTCATCTTCACTGTTCCCCTCTTCCTCATTACAGACAGATTGGTGTGACATGAGCAGAGATGAGGTCGGCTGTAGGTAGGTAACTTACTGTACTCTCAGTGTCGCTTTGCTCTGCTCAACCAGCAGCTCACTCATATTTTCAGCAGTCACCTCAGATGGGAGCTGGTTTTTCTGCTGAAGCCTCAACAATTGAGACATCAGTGCAATCTAAACAACAAGGGATCACATGTCTTTATGTTAAAGTACAAGACACAATGTGTGAGACTTTACCTGCTATTTTAATTTAGTGGAGACGTGAAAACTATAGTGGGTCTTACCATAGACTTATAAGAGGGTAAGTGCCAGCAGATCTGCAGAGCCCGCTCATATATGGGTGTGTCAAACAACACCTGTGAAGGAAAGAAGATCATGTTGTTCAGTTGTTTGTTATTCAGAGGTTTAACTCCACCAGAACAAGTTTACAGTCTAAGTCCAGTTAAAAACACTCTCACTTACCCTGATGGGTCTGTAGATGCTCCTGCTTCCTTCAACAAAGGACATTTTGTTGCTGTATATCAAAATGGCAGTGTGGGCAGGCAGTTCATCAGAGGTGGTCAGAGGACATGGTGGAGTAGAAACCACAGCCGAGTCTGGTTCTGGACTGGCAGTGTGGGCAGGAGGTTCATCAGTGGTGGTCAGAGGACATAGTGGAGTGGAAACCACAGCCGAGTCTGGTTCTGGACTGGGAGTGTGGGCAGGAGTTTCATCAGAGTTGGTCAGAGGACATGGTGGAGTAGAAACCACAGCAGAGTCTGGTTCTGGACTGAGAGTGTGGGCAGGAGGTTCATCAGAGGTGGTCAGAGGACATGGTGGAGTAGAAACCAAAGCAGAGTCTGGTTCTGGACTGAGAGTGTGGGCAGGAGGTTCATCAGAGGTGGTCAGAGGACATGATGGAGTAGAAACCACAGCAGAGTCTGGTTCGGGTTCAGTTTCATCCAGCCTTCTGTCAAAGACATTCTGGACGGCAGTTTGTGTAGGAGGTTCATCGGAGGAGGTCAGAGGACATGGTGGAGTGGAAACCACAGCCGAGTCTGGTTCTGGACTGGCAGTGTGGGCAGGAGGTTCATCGGAGGAGGTCAGAGGACATGGTGGAGTAGAAACCACAGCCGAGTCTGGTTCTGGACTGGCAGTATGGGCAGGAGGTTCATCGGAGGTGGTCAGGGGACATGGTGGAGTGGAAACCACAGCCGAGTCTGGTTCTGGACTGGCAGTGTGGGCAGGAGGTTCATCGGAGGAGGTCAGAGGACATGGTGGAGTGGAAACCACAGCCGAGTCTGGTTCTGGATGGGCAGTCTGGGCAGGAGGTTCATCAGAGGTGGTCAGAGGACATGGTGGAGTGGAAATCACAGCCGAGTCTGGTTCTGGACTGGCAGTGTGGGCAGGAGGTTCATCAGAGTTGCTCAGAGGACATGGTGGAGTGGAAACCACAGCAGAGTCTGGTTCTGGTTCAGTTTCATCCAGGCTTCTGTCAAAGACATTCTGGACGGCAGTTTGTGTAGGAGGTTCATCAGAGGGGGTCTGAACAGCTTGTGAAGTCTGAGGCTGAAACAGTGCACATATCTCTCTCACTGCAACATTAGTGATGGTGTTCAGCACCTCTGCTGCAAAGCTGTTGAGCCCCTTCACCAGGACATCTTGAGGGTAACCCTGTCTAACCTTTTCCTGGATAGACAGGACCATGTTGTCTCTGATGGAGGAGGAGAAAGTGGCCTGAAGGAGCACGGAGGACAGAGCCTTGGATACCCGGTCCTGAACTGCTTTTGTGACCCCAACAGCCATTTTACTCAGCTGCTGGGAGGGCATGTTGAAGGAGGTGTTTGGAGGAGGCAACCAGAAGCCCTGCAGGACTTTTGGAAGCACTTTTAACACCACCTCCATTGGGCAGAGCAGTTTGGACTTGGGGCCTTTTTGCTGTTGCTCGGTCAGGATCCCGGCATACTTCAGGGCCTGGCTGATGATCTTGGGATGTCTGCAGGTTACAGTCATTCAAAGTTAGTTTTAAAAACACTTCAAAGCAACACAGAGACATCACAACCACTGAACTTCAACTAATCATGAATGTGTGTCAAATATGACTCACTGAAAATGAGGAGGGACGGCCTCTGGAGAGCTGAGCAGCCTTCTTGCTTCAAACTCAATGTCCCTCATCTTCATGCTGTTGTTCACCTCCCACACCTCAAACAAGGAATGGCATATAGATTTGACATATTTACACAATAAATCAGCTAACAGGTGACTCCAAACTACTGTAGAGTCTTTTCAGGATTGTGGTCTTACCAGCTGAAGAAGAGGCCTGACATCAGCATCATAACCGTCCAGTTCAAACTCCCAGAGCCTTCAAACAGAAAGAAAACACAAGCTTCATCTTCACTGTTCCCCTCTTCCTCATTACAGACAGATTGGTGTGACATGAGCAGAGATGAGGTCGGCTGTAGGTAGGTAACTTACTGTACTCTCAGTGTCGCTTTGCTCTGCTCAACCAGCAGCTCACTCATATTTTCAGCAGTCACCTCAGATGGGAGCTGGTTTTTCTGCTGAAGCCTCAACAAATGAGACATCAGTGCAATCTAAACAACAAGGGATCACATGTCTTTATGTTAAAGTACAAGACAGAATGCGTGAGACTTTACCTGCTATTTTAATTTAGTGGAGACGTGAAAACTATAGTGGGTCTTACCATAGACTTATAAGAGGGCAAGTGCCAGCAGATCTGTAGAGCCCGCTCATATATGGGTGTGTCAAACAACACCTGTGAAGGAAAGAAGATCATGTTGCTCATGTTCAGATAGATAGATAGATAGATAGATAGATAGATAGATAGATAGATAGATAGATAGATAGATAGATAGATAGATAGATAGATAGATAGATAGATAGATAGATCATGCTAAACATCTATACAAAAACTATATAAAAAGTAGAAAGTGACTGTAGAAATAAAAATGTTTTATACAAATAGAAAACTATATAACTATATTTAACTCCATCAGAACAAGTTTACAGTCTAAGTCCAGTTAAAAACACTCTCACTTACCCTGATGGGTCTGTAGATGCTCCTGTTTCCTTCAGCAAAGGACATTTTGTTGCTGTATATCAAAATACAGAACAGGTTCAACGAACAGGTTTGAAGGGCAAAGCCACGACGAAATTCTCACAATTTTTCAGTCCAACCAACGACTCGAGAGTATTCAAACAGAGCAGATCTTCCAGACACAAGTGAACAGTGTGTGTTCAGGTTGAAGAGTGAGTGAAGTCTGAAGAGAAAATCTCACCTCACTGTTGTGTTATGGTAGGAATACATTCTAGAATGCTTCTTCTAGAATGGCTCCAAAATTCTGTTCATGGCACAGATTTGGGTCAAAGGTCATCTGATTGACCAGGGAGGTCCAGGGGGCATTATGGAGAATATAAATACTGTTTTTCAGATGTAAATGTCTGGATATGTGTGATAATGACCAGACAGATCAAAAATCATCATATTAACTCCACAACCTTCTTATTTATGCAATCAAAAGCAGTGAGAATGAGCACCAGATCTGTCCAGGACCATGGTGCATGTGTGCTTATTAAGTCTGTGGCTGATTTTCAGTTTAATAAACAACAGCACAATGACAAAGCTGACTAATATGAATAAAAAAATATCATTATTACCATTACAAGTTTTTTCCATTGAGAGCAGTACTTCACATTAAAACTCCTGTAATAAATAAACGTTGCATTAAAACTCCTGTAATAAATAAATGTAATAATTTTGAATTTATTACTAAATTAATTTCAGCAACACTTGTTTTTCAACAACAGTTTTTAAATCATGCCATAGACTGTATGGGATTTAAATACACATTTAGAGTTAAAATCATCTAATCATCAGCTAAGTGGCTGGATAACACTGCAAACTACTGAAAATCACTGTAAAAAGTGACCAAGACTAAAATAATGAATTCTGTTTGTCAGTAATCAGACGATGAACATGTCGATGACCCTGGTGTCAATTTCTTGTTTCCACTGAATTGTGTAGAATCTGGTATATCGGGGTGTGATGAAATCAGATCACAAGATCATGGCTCGTATATGTTAAGTGTATATTTATTTAGACATGAGGAAAAAAAGTAAACTATCACTCTGTCAGTCTTATTATTTGTCTATTGTTTCAGTCGTTTCTCTTCCATTCCTGGTTGATTTTTGTCGTCAAAATAAAAATTACGACTAGTTTGTTTTTTTACCTGATCTCATTAAAGATCTCAGACAGTCGTGCAATCTTTTATTGGACACATCTTTTACAGTAATTGAAGTGATTACTGTAATTAAAATTTAATAATGATCGGAAATAACTTTACTTTTTTATGACATGGTTTGTGTGTCAGAGATGAAATTTTAATAATGTCAGAGGTTTATAACACTCAAAGCTGTAAAAAAAAAAAAAAAAAAAAAAACTTAAAAACTTAAATGGACACTAGATGTCCAATAATACTTTGATCAGGCAAAAAGACATGGCCCCAGCTAAAAAAAAAAAAAAGAGACCACATGGTGGGACATATTTTACTCAGAGGTATTCTATATACAGTAAGTAAGAGTATATGAGTAAGAGACTAGGTGGAGAACATCAGGGCCGGTTTTTGCTATGGGCAATGTGGGCGACCGCCCAGGGCGCACTCAAAACGAAACTCCAGTTTTCTAGACTACCGCTAATTTCCATGTCAAGTTAGTGGAGTGGGCGCTGGGGCGCCCTCATTGTCACGTCAACTTGCTGCTGAGAGTCATACAGGTTGTGTGTGTCAGAAGAGGCAAGGGGGGGGCGAGGGATAGACTGATCCCAGGCCACACAACACAATGCCTCCAAATAAATTGTATTTTATTCCCAAAATTAACATAGACCCATATACCTACATGTAATTAATTGGGTTATGTGAAAAATGAAAAAAAAAAAAAAAAAAGCTGCAGTCGTCTACGTGACTCACGTGACTCCGGTTGATTGACGGGCGAACGGACGGTGTTGGTAAAAGGTAATGCAAAAGTTAATGATGTGGAGTCTTCATCTTCATCATGGATCAAAGTAAAAGACCAAAGAAGCCATCAGGTGCCCAGTTCAGAAAAAGAAGAAAAGAAGAAGAGGAGAAACGGGCAAAAGATAAAGGTATGCAGATTTCTATGAGTGACTGAGTGACAGTAGGCTCTAGGCTAATATGTTGCTATTAGCCACAGAAGAGTAGACGACTGTATTTGGTTTTTAGTTTTGCTGAACTAGCAACTATTAGAACTGAGATCATGTCATGCAACTAATTTCACCCATAGGCAACCTAGTCTAGTTTGCAAATTCACACAGACGTCCTGAGTGTGCTATATGCTAACTTAAATAACTTCTAATATACATTGACATGGCATTTTGTAAGCTACATGTGATATAGCTTTTTAAATAATTTGTAGTGTGTCATGCTTAGTTTATAGGATGTTAACAAATGTTAATAAAATGTGCATTATGGTCATTTTAATTGGGTAACTGATGCATGTGTGATGTAAGTGTGATCTAACTTACATATTGTATCTTAATTGTAAATTCAGGAGCACTTCTGAAATATTTTGGAGCTAGAGCACCCACTGGCCAAAATGCACAATGCACAGCAGCCACAGACATGGTCGTGGAGTCTGATGAGGAGCCATCTACCTCCTCAGCCACATGTTCCTTGCAGGATTTCTCAGGTGTGTGTGTGTGTGTGTGTGGGGGGGGGGGGGGGGTGTATGTGTGCGTTTTTGCATAATTTTTTACTTTTGTAAACGCTATAAATGCTGTGAATAACATGTATACTAATGACAATACCATTTTCTCTTTATTAGAAATGCCTCAACCCAAAATCATGGTTATTAGATCCTGTGATGAAGGATTTGTGCAATTTACATTGGTGTTTATATACTCTGTGTCATTTATTTATCTTGTTTTTTCTCTGTTCTTGTTACCTTTTCATCATCAAATCCTCAAATTAGATAATGCTCGCTATTACCAACATCGCGGCCAAACCTCACAAAAAAAAGGAACAAAACCTGCTATGACATTGATGCAGTGGACATTTTAAATGTTTACTTTATCAGAGGACTGGAAAAGTAATGCTGGACCAATTCCTACTGCACATGTAGATAATATGTATTTGTGTTTTTAGATCATTCATGAGACACATGGGGCTCAATTCTTCCCGATGGGCATGTGACACGATGACTCACCCAATTCAACAGGATGCAACATCCTGTGGGGCCTATGAATTGAAGGTACATAGCATGATTAAGATTAGTGCTTAATCTGTATTGTATGATTATCTTGTCCTTTCAATTGACAGGTTCATTGTCAGATTATAGGTGATTTAAGCTTGTGTAATATAATCTGAGTAACAAATAAATCATTATTTAATGTTTTGTTGTATAGTTTCAAGTAATTAAGCTGGAGCGTTGCGACCGGTAGCAAGTGAGCAGAAACCCTACAGGTTTAGCAGACTATCAAGGTGTTTCTTATGCATCTTGTAGTGCTCTGGCTCCCTCCAGTGACCAACTTCTGTAATTGCAATACAATCAGCCACTGATCTTAAAATGACTTCATCATCAACTCTATGTGCAGATGTGTTTTTTAGTTTTATTTTAGTTGATATTGGCCATCAGGAAAGCTACAAACTATTTTGAGACTTAATCAGTATGTACCTTAATACACCATCAATTATAAAAGTGAACGAATGCATTAATTGTGGTATGTGTAACTCATAACACAGAGCCATACACAGATCAAATATGTGATGTATGTATACACAAGCCACAATGAAAGCAGCAGGTGAATCAGACTGGTTTGTAGTCCAAGTCCATTAGTGTATTTTGTGTCTGTTCTGTGTTGTCTGATTTAAATTGAGGATGATTTTACATTAATTAATCAATCACGGGCCAGACAGTCAGTACCAGAGGCCTTGGCTGGCCCGCCGCCCATCCCAGTCCCAAATCAATAAAAAAAGCAACCAGACCAGTCAGCATTCAGCGTTGAGCGTCTCGCCCCAGGCAAGATCTGGAGAGACAAGTGTGTGTTTCACTCTTGCTTCATCCTCCTTTTTATTTCAGCCTTGGGCAACAGCCGCTCTGACATGATGATCAATATGTCTCAATGTCAACACCATTCTGTTGTCAGCCAGTAAATGTGTAGCAGTATTCCAACAACTTTTTGATTGATTGATTGATTGAAGTGTTTATTTCGAATATGCAAACCAAAATAAAAAAAGAAAAGTAAGGCAAAACATTTAAACATAAGACATAGAAATACATATTCGAAAAGGAGTGAGAAGAAGAATCACTTATAAACTCCCACCCCTTCTCTTTAAATAATAAATGACAATACCAAGCTTCCTTGCAACTTGTTTAGATATACCTGATAGTTATAGATAAATAAAATATATTCCTGACTTTGTATTACAAAATCTACATATACACTTAATACAATACACACATACACACATGCATACACACATGCACGAAGAGAAACAATAAAAAAAACCCTAACCCTAAAAACAAAACAAAACAAAACAACAAAACAAAGAGACAATACCCTCATAACACTTAGTGCTACCCAACACCTCCCTCATCCCTGTACCTCTTAAAAATAGTGTCTTTGTACCTCATTTTAAACTGTTTCATGTTTGGACATTGCTTTAACTCCATGGTAAACCTGTTCCATAGTCTCTTTCACTTGGTTGTGCATCATGCATATATCATGATGAATAGATATCTGCTTTACAGAATGGTTTAAGAGAGACAGGACAGATTTAATGTGTTGATTTGAGTTGATTTTAAATTTGATATTATTCAACAATACTACTACATCACATACTCTAATACACAATATGTGCCATTCAGGTGTTGTAGCTGACTAAATATGTGGATATATATGTTTAATCTCTTTCCATGTACCCACATGGCAACTCACTAGCAGCACAGTTAAACTTGCCCTACACCGTTCTATGCTACTCTCCTTAAACTTTACAGTAAACACCCTGTGGAGGACGGTCTTATCTCCTCTGTCTGTCTGCCTCAGCCTGCAGTCCTCTGTAGCACCTTGCTGGTCACAGACAGGCCGGGTGAGTGGCAGCTGTAACCCGACATCATTTTGACCTTGTTTACAGTCTCACGTGAAATAGCACATTGCTGAGACCTTGTGATCAGTGCCAATCAGTAAAGCCCCTGAGGGAATGTCGCCTGTGTGAGTCTGTCTACCATCCTCCCCGTCGCCTGCCTGCCGTTAAACCCTCTCCAATCTGTCCGACCACCACTACACACTCAACTTGTCCCGCTTGCATGCTTGTGCATCGTTCAGACAGCATTTATTCCTTTCAGGGCACATTATTTGGACATTTGTTACAATTTATCACAGTTTATTCTACTTTGTTTGAAGAAATGTTGCACATTTGCTTATTTATGTACTATTGTGACGATCATTTTTATTCCCTACCTTCATCCTCTTCACTTGTAGTGAAAATGCTGATTTTTTTCAGATGTGTCAAGAAGAGCAACTGCCCGTACAGACCAACAGAGGGCGCTCTAACATATTGTTTGAGCAGAGATCAGTCAAAGGCCTGAAAAGTGACTATAATGAAACATCAGTGACAATAATTTGAATGCACACATTTGTCCATTATCAGCAGCACATTTTCTTCTGTCATTACGCTTTCCTATAAGTCTATTGAAACTTTTGTTGCTAATGAATTAATATAATGGCACAAAATGATGACTATTATAAATGCAATAATATGCCATTCACTCTGGGGTTTTTTACCAGCTACATCTTTATATACATATAATAGTCTCCTGACTATTAAGTCTATAAAGACTCCTGAATTGTTCCTGGTCTTTGTATGGCCAGTGGATGGGCATTATAGCTTGCATTATAGCCTGAGATGATGATGGGTAAATTGGAAGAAACCTATGGACATTATAATTGTCTATAATCATCTGAATGGACTAAATTGCATCATGGTAACATGTTACTTACTATGAGCTGTTGTCTCAGAAAAGAAAAAAAAAAATCATACTTCGGGTTAAGAAATAAAGAAAAAATCTTGGAAATGATCTGATCAAATAAAGAATAAACTCTGGGAGCTTTTTAATAACATTTCATATTTGATTATTTGTATTAGTTATAAATGTATATCTTGTTGTTGCATTATTCTTGAATATAGGTTTCAAATCTAATCTATTTTGTACACACAACACACACACTCTATATGTGACTTATTTGAATGAAATCTTAAAGGTTAGAGAGGTCCTACCTGAACTATGCTTTGAATTTGATTTTCTATTCAAGAAACCTTGAAGTATCTGTAAGAAGAACTGCAAAAACTACAAATGGCAAAAATATGAAAATGTACTGTAACAAGCAAGGAGATACAAAACTTTTTGGTGGAAGCGCTTTGAAACTCTGTTTGTTTCAGCAGTCTAACATCTGCTCCTTGAGTTGTAAAGGAGCACTGTAGTCTGCTGGACAGAACAGTTCACACTTCAAGGATTTTATTTTCACTTTAACTTTGCTTTTGTCTGCTGAATAGATACAATCAAATCAAAGATTCACAGCAGCTACCACGTCAGAAGAGCAGGGTGCTGGGTGATCACTGAAGCCTGCAGAAGTCTGTTTGACATGTATTACACCTTCTTTATATGAGAATCAGAATATCTGCTATAGCATTTAGAGGAGAATGGTGTTGGTGCACTGTTTCACTGCTACAGTGATCAGCATATTATCAGCTGCAACCCTGACGTCTGACCTCTCTATGGAGCTTAGTGATCAGGTGACCAAAAGGCATTAGACCTCACAGGATCGATAACATTGACATAAATAGAATTTAATTAAATCACTTTTCTTTATTTTCCACAACACGCTTGTCTTTATCAGACAAATGTAAGTATTGGTACTGTTGCACCAAGTGACCTGTATTTTCTCAGCAAAGTCAGTGCCCGTCCTGGTTGGTGGTGGACTGAATGAGGACAGTTATAAAAACCACCTCTGTTCAGCAGCTTTATAGCGTTCTGCTGTTTCCCATGAATGATTCTGCGAGTAATTTAAAGAGACGTCTGTGTTTCGCAGACAGTTCGTGAGGCCTGCACGTCGCACAGGTTTTAGCCTGAAAGGCAGTGGTGGGCGCAGGTTTCCGACAGCCTGTTGTTTCTCGGACGGGTACCACGCGCAGATACCAAGCAGGAGCGCCAACGCCTTGACAACTTTTCCATAATTAGACGAAGCCTTGCACTCAGCGTGGAGATTCTTGCGCTGAAATCTAACATGACGTGTGATCACGACCCAAAGTCGTGTTTGATTAATTTCTGTTGCAACACAGGGCGCACAGACATCATTCCCTGCAGCTGTCATCACTGAAAAAAACATCATCTACTAAAATAGGCCATTTTGTAGCATTTGTGAGAAATTCTATGCAGGTTTGTTGAGTCGAGCCTTTATTCTGGGTAAAATTCAACGTGACAAAAAGTGACAAAAGTGACAGGTCCAGTTCTTTAGGACACCTACCTAAAAATTCAAGAGTAGATTTAACATGTTTTAGCCTAGTTTAGTTTAGCACGTCGCCTTTAGCTGTTGAGCATGTCTTTGCCGCCTTTTGAATGTCGGCACAAGCTAGCCAGGCTTGTGCTGATTATTCTGCTGCAAGCTCCAGATGGATCAACACATGCTGAAAATATTACAAGCAAGACATTTGCATGTGACCTAAATCCCTCACTTCTGCTCCACCATGCAAACAAGTCAGTCCAAAGACATTTATTCACTGACTATAGATCAAACATTTGCACTACACAAAGTATTCCATATTAACATGAGCACATATTGGTTTATAGGTCAAAAGGCATATTTGCACATATGTATGCACTGTTACATTGTTGCTTGTTCTTCTAAGATATCTTGAACCCTATTTGGAAATGAAAGCCACCTGTGATGCTGGTGTAGCTGAAAGATCAGCGTATCACGCTACATTTTGTTTAAAGGTTGTATGCTCTTACTCATATGTTTATCAGCCTAGAGAATAATAGGCCTGTAATTAATGCATTGTTTAATTTGTTGTGTGTATGTCTCATTTCATGTAACTCCTATTTTATGTCATGAATGGATGTTTTTATATTTTTAAATCTATCCGCAACCAGTATGGACCATGGTCCAAAATAAATTGAATTGACTGACTGACAAAGAGCGGTAAGCCCACCATCACACTTGAGGCACTCAAGACCAGTAAGAGAGCACTGATAATAAGCCTCAATACAATCTGAGGCACACTATTGTCTGAGATCACATTTAGCATGCATGCGTTTTAAGATATTAACATGCATGTGTTCGCAACAATAGCCGTGGTCATTGTTTTCCGGATCTTCATTAATTCTGTAATTGTTCGCTGCCGGTGATTGACTGCCAAGTTTTGTAAACATCAAAGCATTTTCTCCTTTTTCTGAAACCAGACATAACCTATTACATGCATATTGCATCTTGAGCTAAATAAGTTGACTAATTAAGTGTGAGAGGCAACAACAGCCTCTGGTTGTTATGGGTATAGAAAGTAGTTTGTCCCTCTCAGCTTGTGTGGTCACGGTTCGTGTCCGTCCTGCCGTACCTATGTTCAGTGTGTGTGTTGCTGATTATGAATGAGGACAGCGAGGTGTATGTGATGGTAATGCAGCCTCCAGTGCTCTCCTTGCCCATTAATAACCAGGTTCTCTTTGATGTGGCCACGATGAGCGAGGTGGCCCCTTTATTTTTGCATCAGTTGCGGCATGTAAATCCGCCTGCTGTGTTATCTCTTTAACTGCTCAAGGGTCCACCTGAGTTTGCCCACCTGACAGATAAATTAAAGAACCTACAAAGGCTGTATTTTTTCTTTTTGATCAATATGTCACAGTGGCCTGTGGCCCATGCAAACATCACACACACTGTTCTGACAGTCAGGTGCAAAGGTGGCACAGAATGAATGCTGAAAACAGTGTGTCCATTTCAAACGATGTTAAGTGCACACTCGAGTGTTTTAGCATGCACTGCCATAAAGTTGTCAGACCTACAAGTGCTTGATTTAAAAAAAGAATAATATAAACTGAAGCAGAGATATCCTAACTTTGTCGTCAAACCCACAGAAGTATCACTGACTCAGCTCTATGGAGTGCTTTAGCATCTTTCAGCCAATTGTTTTGGTTTTTATGGCCCATGACTTCACTGTTTTGCTTCACTTGCTTATCTTTGTTTTCAGATACAACAAAACCTGAAACCCCACTCTGAGCTACCTGGCCAGTACCAAATGGCATAGAGACATAGAGTTAGTGGAATGTTTTTTTTTTTTTACATTTTTATACTCTGAAGGTTGTTTAAAATAGCTATTGTTCTGGTCACTGAATGTCTCACAGGCCTGTAAAGAGCACCTGATCAGGCTCTTGACCTCGTGTTGAATGCTCTCTATGCTTTACTCCAACCCAAACCTAAATCCCCACGCAAATGACCAGGAAAGATAATTCAGGTCACATTATTTCATGATAAAAATAAATGCAAGTAACATAGATCAGTCACTGACAGCGCTAGCTGTGAGTGTTTGTGTCCCTGTCTTAGTCATCATACTGTACCGCGTGTTTGTGCGTGTGTGTATAAGTGTGTGTCTTCTGTTGGCTGCATATGGGTGGATAGCTCATTATCTATTGTCCGCAGGCACAATGGCCTGGAGGCCAGGCTACGCTACCCAAACAGCCCAGAGCACAATACCTGTAAACAGCGAGCAACCTAATTGAAAATACAGTCTAGCATCACCATGCTGTCTCACTATGACAAAGCTGATGAATAGAGAGGTGGGCTTTTAAAAAGGAAAGCTTTATGTGTTGAAAGGTGGGAGTGTGTTCCAAATGAAAGGTTGCAGCAGTGAAAGTATCGAGTGTAACCTCTAACAACTTGTCTGATTTATTTATTCATTTATTTATTTATTTGACTGGTTCTCAAAGTGCAGGTGCTCTTATCAATACTCTTTTCCAAAGTGGGTGTTGTTCGGGTGCAGGAAAATGAAAAAATATCGACACCACTAACTATGCAGTCATAGTCCCTGTGAAACACAGAATCAGATGACACACAGCATTGATTTGCTAGCTTTTAAAATGTTATGCATCGGCTCACTAATGCATTTAACCCTAATGTTGATTGGTACCAATGCGCCCCTTATATGAGCCTCTAGGCACTGAAATCAGAGATATAATCGCCTGTATGGCCCATACGTCCTTTAAATGACATCCACGAGTGTGGAAATGTCCTTCATGTAGGTCAGTGAGTCTACATCCATCCATCACCTCCACCCACCAGGATCTTAAACAAAACGAGAGAGAGAGGGAGTGAATCTAAAAAAAGAGCTTTGCGTTACTCACGCTCGACTTCATGTGGTAACAGTAATCCAATCAGATAAAAGACTAGTCAACATACAAGTTTTGCCGGATATCTCAGCCGTTGCGTGCCCACCACAGATTCACTAGTTCCCTGTCAACTTGTTGGCTTCCATTACACTGAGCTCGGATGTTGTGGACCTAATTCTTTTGACGCTGTTCTTTAAGTGGGTTTTACGATTAGGCTCAGATTTCTGCCTCTGTTTCCTCTCATGCGCAATAAAGAGCCTGAGCTGCTTCTCCCTCTCTGTCTTCATATATCTTTTTTTTTCTCTCTCAGCAAGCGGCTCTTATGCTTGTTCTGGTTTGTCCTTGTTTGTACAGTGAACCTGTATTCAAAGGCATAGGCTGGTTATCGTAGAGTCTCATGGTTGCTGTTGCTCAGCTGCAGAGCTTCACTGACAGGTTGTCTTGAAGGTCAGTAACACGGAAACAGACGTACAGACAAAATGCTGGTGAAACAAAGGTGAAAATAAACAGGTTCGAATGCCTGAATGCCTACACATATATGTGCTGTATTGTTTAGAAGAACTGCAGCTCAGCAGCACGTACTGCGCAAGCTGCTTTTTAAAATTGGAAACGCTGGTTGCGTTTTCTCATTAAAGAGGCACTCACACAATGATTGCTTTACTTGTCACAGTGGCTGCTGCTCAGCCTGAAAATATTGTATAATGTCTCCAGTGATACTCGGAGAGTTTGTATTTATTGAGTCTGTCTTCTGAAGTTGTGTTATGGCGATGTGGGTGTTTACCTGTCTAATGAGGAGACACTAGTTTAATTCTGGGAATTGCAGGAGCTAATGTTTGTGAAGACTGACCCATACTAAAAGACAGGATATCTCGGCATTTGCTGCACACAATTCTTTTTTAATCTCTCTCTTGGATATTTATGTAAATCTTTGAAATACCCCTTTAGTGACAATACTTCCACTGTATTCTGTTTTTTTTTCGATTTGTCTTTTCCTTTTCTGTAACGAGGTAAAAATGTCACTGAGATTCTCTTTTTCAAGAGAGACCTTGGTAAGAGAACAGCCTTAAGTTCAAAAAATACAAATTCAGACAAAGAGAAAATGCTTTGGGGTATAATAAAAAATTGAACAAAAGTGTAAGGAGTGTGTTTGTCTGCTCTATATATATTATATTATATCAGATCTGTTTGGATGCAAGTATAAAAACCTTTTTTTCCTGAACAGGTCAGCTGATGATATGTTGTGTGACTTTGAAAGTAACACCGCATTAGCATTACGGATGGAGGCCGTAAGCTAGTTAGCTGGACATGCTAAGGATTGCCGCTTAAAGCATGTGAAACAAACAGAAATCTTCTATTTCATATTTTTTCGCCAACCGAGGTTCGACTGGCGTTTTTTTTTACCTACATCATCTTGTTGCGCCCTCTTCTGGTTTACTGATTGGAGAATTGGCACCACCTACTGCTCGTGAACTAAATTTTAATATTTGTATAATGCTAGTGGATAGAATGCGATGCATTTGGATGGTTGTGTTGTATTTATCCAAAGGGGGAGCTGGTTCTGGATGCTACTAAATCAGACTTCAGTGGTTCAGTAGTTAGCAGTTCAGCCTTGATTTGGTGAAGTTTATGTTCCCCCTATACATCAGTTGACATTAGTCTTCACCCGACATCCTTTTCTCCTGTAATATTAAAAGGCTCTTTCATCACCACTTCCTAAAGTGACCAGCCCCACTTCAGACAAAGACACTCTTGCTGCTTGCAGCGAAGTCCTCCAGATGTTTCTTTAGTCCGGATCTTTGTCCACAGAAAACAAGTAGGGGTCATCAAGTGCCTGACCATGCTGGTCTTTCTGGGTCGGTCAGCCTCTCTCTCCCTCTCTGCTGCTTCTCTTTCAGTTCCCTGAGGGCACTGAGTCTGGTCAGTGAGGTCACATGACCTGAGGCTATGGGTAAACTCAGGCAGGTCTTGGGTCCAGAGGTGCCGCCTCAGATTTGCAGTTAGTTGGTCTGAAGGGCCTCTGTGACGGGCCTGGATGTGATCAGATATGAGTAGCACTAATCCACTGGGCTGGTTGGGGCGGGTTGGGACTCTGGTGTCCCATTAAGTTTGGCCTGGAGGATCATAAGGTTACAATTTCAAGAGTCTGGACTAGCCCTGGGTAATGTGATTTGAAGGTCCGCAGCGCAGAGATACTTATAAGACTACCAAGAAAGAGAAGAGCTATTAGACTATTAGAGTGACAGAAAGAGAGAGAGAGAGAAAGAGGGGTGGGAAGGTTAGAAAACAAGAGGATTCTTCAGGCCTGTAAGTACTGCTGAAAAGCATTCCTACAAACCTCACACTTCTGGGCTGGTCATTCACTGGAACATTTAAAAGAAAGACCTTTCAGCATGTATGGTATTGCAGGTGCAAGTTTTTGGTATGGTATTATGTTAACATGCACAATAGCAAGATCCTAGTTTGTCCATTGTGTGTGGAGTCTGCATGTCCTCCCCTGTCAAGTCAGTTGTCAATGACTAAAAGTAGTTAAATGTAGTCAAGGTGATAATGTTTTACTATATAAACTTTTTTGTCGAGTAGCTACAACAATGTATTTTTTCAGCTTATCATGTGTTTTTTCTGTAAAATCAAAATTTTTAAGTAAGTAGGAGGAATGCGCTAAATAGTAGAATATTTCCCTGAGTTGTTGTAGTGCGGTCGAAGTATAAAGTGTAGTGTATAATGTAGAAAATGGAAAAAAGTCAGTATGCCCCTACATTGTGCCTTTGTCAGTGTGTTTGCCATGTGATAGAGATCTGTTGATGGTGTTTGCCAGCTTTCAATCAAATGCATGATGGGATAAGCTCCAACCGTCCCTATGACGCTCAATAAGAACCAGCATGTATGGAAAATAAATAAATGAAAGTATATCATCAAACATTCAAGTAACAACTGTTGTTTTATTGTATATCTGACTTTATATTGCTTTTAAATTTGAATTAGCAAATGTCCAATTTGCAAATTATGTATGATTATTTTAGAAGCAACAGTACTTTGGTGAGTATAGGTTACCCTTGGTGGTGACCAGCCATATATTTTAATTTTATCTGCCCACTGGTATATAAAAGCAGAGATATCTGTGTGTCTACATACAGAGGGTGGTGAGTGGGAAAATATTAATATTTCTTTTTGTAATTTTTAATAAACTGCCCCTTTATTTGTTATATTAATATTTGCAGTATTTCAATGTTCTACTGTTCTAAGAATGTTAAGATCTGGTCATAAACGGTCAAATTAACGGAAAGAAAAACAATCATAACTCTGCTGACACGAGGACATTTACAGGTGAACAGAGAATGTTTAGTGATTTAAGATTTTTTAAAGATCTTTAACGTGCGCACCTTCATGACAAACTCATACCCTGCAGACAGCGTTGCTCAAATTAAAGCTGATGTAATCAGATTCAATTATGCCCTGAGGATATGTCCCTGTTAGGTTCCCATTTTTCTTTCTTGTTTGAGGGTTCAGCTCATGATATTAATTGGGTCCTACGCCAACCCACTTTATTGAATATGACACTCCAAACAGGCCTTGTCTTTGTATCTAACAATATGGAGGCAAGTGGAGGAATGAGAAAAATCTGAATAATTAATATTATATTACTGACCAGTTAATTTGGCAATTATGGCCAATTAGCCAGCACGTGGGGAAGTGTGAAAATTCAAGCAGGCCGTGATCCTCAAATAAGCATTCTGACACTGTGACCTGTTTTAGCCTTCAGGGGGCAAATGGATATTTAGGAGCAGTGCATGGCGGGACGGACTTCTCCCGTCTTACACACACATACATAATTTATAATTTGAACCGTTAACTCACCATTTTATTTGAGCACAAATCTTTATAATGGCATTTTAACTTTATAGGAGAGTGTCAACCTGTTTTCAAATCAGTGTTATACATAACATAAATAAATAGTTACCTTTTTACAGAAATAACAAGGTTACATGATAAATACAACTGTTGACTGTTGAGAAGGCAGCCAGGAGGAGAAACATCACAATGTGTTTCCAGATGTTAGGAAGTACTGTTGTATAAAATGTTTTGATAAAGCTGTTGTTCTTTATGGCTCCAGACTAAGACAATTGTCTCAAGCGATCTCACTTGAGTGTCTGAATACTACAAATCCGACACTTTAGCATGAAGTGACCTCTTTGTAGTCCATCTCTGCTCAAGGCTAGCAGCTCAAGGCTACATTTGCCACTGCTAGCCTTGCACACATAGGTGTCAGGTTTTGACAAAGAAGAAGAATATGTGGAATAAGCAAGACAGAATCTGACAATTGTGAGATAGCAAGGTTCTTGGGAAAAGATTAGCCTAGCTTGTAGCTCCCATTAATCACAGATGACCTTTTTTTGAAAAATATGTTTAGAGATTCAGAAGGTCTGGCCTTGTCCCTCATGAAGGGGTTTACTAATGTCACTGCTTGTCCTGGAAATAAATTGTGCACTACTGGTCTTGGCATTTACTCAAATCATCCATTTTGAAGTGGCTATAATGTAGTTATTGGACATATGACTGAATATATACCATGTCCCACACTCAAAATGAATCTATGCTTTTAAAACAGTAATCCATATTTGAATTTATTTTATTTAAAGGTACAGCCAATGTGCAAAGTTATGCGGATATCTTTTTACAGGTCAGTTTCACACCACACATAGAAAAGCTAACTGATCATATAACATACTGTAACTCAGTATTTTTGAGCCTTAAACTACAGGTCTAATAAAATCTTTATGTTATGTATTTCTGCTGCAGAGGCAGAGTGAAACAACCTGCCGTGAGAGAGCATAGTGGCACTCGTGCTGTGCTCTGTACCAAGCATAACAGCTTTCGTATGGCTTAGAGGTTATTGAAAGGATGAACGTTAAACGCTTCAGTTCCCTGCAGTAATAAGCAACGTTAAAATACTTAAAGACAAGCCAATGATCCAAATGAAAGTCTGTGTCAAAAAAGGCAGCGTGTTAATTCCTGCTGGTGATTTTGAGTTTCCTTTGCCTGCACGTTCATTTCTCACATGTCAAATGAGCAAGCAACAGATAAAGTGTTTCCTTATCACATCTAAAGTGAATAAATTCTGTTTTCTTCTTCCGCCTTCACGAGAAGACCTGAGAGGAATGAAGTCAACCATAACTGTACGTCTTGTTAGGGCACAGCCAGCGTTATCTCTGCAGCAGAGATCTGAGGGAGCGGGGACGCTCAGTGTGACACCAGCAATGCAGAGAAGAAGATAAATCCTTCACTCTCTGCTGTTTCCTTTTGTTCTCCTATTTACACCAGTTTACCAGTTTCCTCCTTCCTTCAGATTCAAAGGTTTGGGGATGCACGGTATATCAATCAATCAGAGCTTGTTCTGTCCCCTGAGGGAATGTTAGGAGTTCAGGTCTAAATATTTGGAAAGAAGGGCAATTTGATGTGGCAGAGACGACAACAGACAGAGGTGTAGCACAAAATTCTGAGCCCTATCTCTGTGGACCCCCTTTCCTCTCTTGGTCCACGTCTTTCATGCATCTTTTGAAATTTTATTTCTAAATAATTGAGCCAACAACTATACACATGAATATATAGTGGTTATTAAGGTAGTCAATATTAGAGTAGTCAATTGTCAAGTTTGTGACATTTCAATCCTCTTTTCTCAGAATACTGTAGCCTACAAACACTGTGTGCTACTTTTACTATGGTGAAATGAGGTTTGCCTGGAGTATTACGCTTGAGATTTTTTTTTTTATAAGCACTAGCAATTTATCATTTATCATTTAGACAAGGCAAAGCAAAAAAAACCTTCTTTTTTTTTTTTACCCATGTAGTGGTTGGAAAAAATAGAACCAGGAATGAGTTTATTCAGCCTACTTTTAAACCTCTGAAAATGATGCTGGATCGTCTGGCGTTAACATTACTTTTAAAGAGTGTTGCAGGCTCAGCTTTTGAACTAGCTCATAGTGGTTTGCTATCAAATGAGTTGAAGTTTGACTGTCTTCATGTGAGGACTGCGAAACCTCAATGTCAAATGATTGCTTGTAATCATTTTTAGTCGCCACTCCAGGAGCTCACCTCCGGAGGGCCAAGTGTATCATGACGTTCAGCTTTTCTAGACGTCATATGACATTGTAGGTATGATGCGGATCAATTTATAATATCAATTTAATATAGATGTTGTTTTGTTATTATTGCTATTTCTGTTGTTATTACACTAGTATTATTATTACTTATTATATGTGCATTTTCTGTAACAGCTTATTAGAGGGTCTGGAGCTGCTTCCAGCTGACATTGGGCGAGAGGCGAGGTACACCCTGGACAAATCGCCTGTTCATCACAGAGCTGACACATAGAGACTAACAACCATTCACACTCACACTGACACCTACTGACAATTTAGAGTCACCAATTAACCTATATAAGTAATAAAAATAACCTATAGTTAATTTATATTACTTATTAATTATTATCAATAAAATTGCTTATTTAGTCTCATCAATAATCAGTATAGTTGGAGCTCATAGAAATACATTTCACTATAATTGTTCTTTTATGATCATACAAATAAATTGAAATGAATTGTATTATTCAGTCCAAATATGTTCCAATCTGGATTCCTGGCTGCCAACAACTACTGATTTTAGCTTCAACCATGTTTAAACTCTGTTAGTTGTGCTTACCTTTATTTTTGAAATAATTTAGTCACAAGCTGTTTCCCCTCAGTTTGCTGTCTTTCTCTTTCCTTTATTTGGAAACGGTGCTCCAGCATGTTGTGCCTTTTAGAAGGTTCAGTAGATTTACTACTCCTTTATTAATTTAGTTATGAAACAATTTTTTTTAGAAATAAAAAATTGCAAACAAAAATAGACAGGCTTATTCCAGGCTCCCCCTGTTGACCCTGCAACAACCCCACTTTCCCTCCTGACAACATCCAAACACCTCACAACCACCATATACTACATGTTTACACAGTGCTACAATCCAATACTGCCAGGTTAACTGCTAAAATCTTTGCCTGTGGTCAAAAGCATCTGAATGTGCCATTGTTATAGTTTTCTCGTGTGGAAATTTTGTTGTGGCACAAACCTTGAAGCAGTGGTGAGCTTTATTTGCAGTTAGATAAAGGAATACTTGTATCCCAAGACCACAGTGTGACCTCCTTCATAGCTCATGAATTGATTTTATTCAGAAGTGGAGAATTAGCAAGGCCAGTGTCAATTGTTGGAAAAGTTCTTTGAGAGAGCAGAAAAATAATCAAAATAGCCCATTTGCCTTGCAATTTCTTAATTCTTAAGGCAATTTGTCCATACCACTATACAACGCCCTCAGCTTTATGGCACGCTTCAATAGGGATGAATGTGTTTACATGATTCTGACTGCTCCTGAGGTCATTTGCATTACTTGGTACCAATCCTTTCAGTTTCCAGTTCAGTAAGATTCGATATTTCTTTTGACAAGTCATTTGATATCCCTACAGTCGAGTCATTTCTAACGGGGAGCCGTCAGGTTCTTCCTTATATGAGGTGTGAATGAGAGGGTCGACACAGTGACGGACTGTCCTCACGGGGTCCTCGTTAGAGTAAGCAACTCTGTGAGGCCTCTGTGTCCTGACCTTCATGACCTCCAGCTGCATGCGACAGCCGTGACTCTCAAAGCCCCAGGGGCGCAAAGTACACTAAAACTTGAGGGGTTGACACAGTACACAAAAACACCATTTATGACCAGATGGTGTAAATTATTCAAATATTATTTGATTTTTAGGTGCTATTCACAGAGTGTATGAATGATAATGCATTTGTAAGATAATGGTAATCTTTAACAATGAAATAAAACAAATACAACTGTAAATTATTCTCTTATTTTGAAGGCAATTGTGTGTATAAATATGGCAAATATTTGCAAAAACTATGCCTTATTAAAAAAAAAAAAATTGGGATTTTTTCAGATTTTCAGAATTTTCTTACAGTTATGTAAATCAGAGTTAATAAAAATAGTTTCAATAACATGCACTAAAATACAATTTCTTTTGAAAAAATAAATACATTTTAATATTTTTCAATCAACATAGACGTATGAATCGTTCTGTAAAGTTTATTAAAAATGATAGAAAAATGTCAAACTCCTTGGCTTGGCTTCTTGAACTCTGTGAGAAGTAGAAATTAGTTCAATTAATTTTGAATCTGTGCCGATAGTATGGACAGTCTGCCATAGTTTATCATCAGGGCATCACTGTCGTCCAGTCACATCAACTGAAGAGCCAATTAGAGCGACGAGACACAGGTTCCAAAGCTGGTTAAAGTTAGTTTGAATCATGAAGCATTGTCATGTTTTAAAAATCCCTGCAAGGGAAAAAGGGAACCAATTATGATAACAAGAATACTTCCTCACAATGGCAATGGAAATAATGAAAGAGAGGCTTTCCGTAGTTTTATTCTGCTTGATTTGGTTGGTTTGCCAAGATATTCAAAAACAGCACTTATAGCCTTAAGCAGCATTATTAATTCACAATAAAAAGAGACAGAAGAGAGAGAGAGAGAGAGAGAGAGAGAGAGAGAGAGAACACGAGATGCATTGCAATAGGAAGATGTTTCCTTGAACACGCACTTGAATCCAGTCCGATGCGCTTTTGCACAGCGCGGTATGCCTGTCTGAGTTCACAAACCAATCCTCCCTCCAGGTTTGAACACAGCACTGGCCTCTCACAGACCCCAGGGCAACGCATTCATATGGCGGGGCGAGCCGCATATTAGACACATATGGTGCCGAAACAGATTTAAGAAATAAGCTGTCATCAAATAATCAAATCATTCATGTTTCAGAGAGCAATAATGGAGGTATGTGAGCAGATATGTCCGGGACCTTTCCTAGTGGGATGCCTTTGTGTTGTGCTTGGTGTGCCTGTGGATAAAGGCTTGTTACTGTCTCCTTCGCTCTCCTCTTCATGGTCATGAACCAGGACATGCAAAGCAGAGGAAATTACAGCAAACAAGCTTGATTCTGATAAGGATGCCAGATGGCCAGTTGATAGAAATTGGATCAATTTTATAGCCAGATTAGATCATTAGATACATTTCTACATACAGCTGATCAGAGGGCACTTTCTTTTTCTCCAGCTGTGGAGGAGAGTTTAAAGGTCAAAAGTAAGTTGAGTAAAGTAAGAGTTGCATTTATGAACAGAAAAAGTGTTATTTTTATTCACTTTTATCTGTGTTGTATTCATGTCTCCATTTTATGTCCCTGTTGTTGCCTTCTATTGTGAAGCACTTTGTGATGCCTACAAAAGAATGAAATTAAATCATTTATCTTAAATTTTAAATAAATCTTAAATACCCAGCAAGTGTTCAACAATCGTGAAATTCTGGCCCGTGTTTCCAAATTATTCAAGAAAGCTGTACAGCTCTGTTTTTGCTCTTTCAAATACATCTACAATAACCATATTTGCTCATAAATATGACTTAAATCTGTTTTCAACCCAAAAAAAACAGCATGGGATAGGTATCAAGCAAGTCTTATATCATGCAAGACTACAAGTGCTGGATGAATAAATGTTTTTCTTCCAGTCAAAAGCAGTTGCTAACACTTTTCTCTCTGATAAGACGACTGCTGATCAATTCCCACTGGTCCAGATAGGCACTTAAATTAATTAATTAGAGCCTCAGCCAAGCAGTGGCTGGATAAGATGCACACTATGCAAGCACTAGAAAAGACAAGCCAATGCTTCCTGTGCCCTGTCTGCACTCATCGCATCAACGTCAGCAGATCGCAGTGTCCTCGCTGAGAAAACAAGCCAACACAGAGGGAAAAAAAAGACGGGGGGGGGGGACATGCACCACTCCGCCCACCAAACCCCAGGCTCTGCTTTTTTAAACCCGCGCCTACGCTTCAGCTCATGCCCCGCCCGCTCGCCCGCTACCCCTCCGACTCATCCACCCTCCACTTGCAACCCTAGGCCATGAGTCCAGGCTGTGCATGACAGCTCGCAACATCCCCTGCCACAAATGTTTTCCCAAAGCATCCACTTCCGTGACCCTATCAGCAGATAAAACCTCCCCACAACCTCTGATGGAGTGTGCCTCTCACTTTTCTGAATGTGTCAACAATTTCTGGCTGGCTGGCCAGACACGGCGTCCTGGCGATGTCTGCTGTGTGTGTGTGTGTGTGCGTGTGTGTGTGTATCCATGTATAGTGTGTGTTTGCTTATGTATGTTTGAATATATTTACGTCTTTGTGTTTTTTTCTGTCTTTTTCTACATGAAGCAGGAAAAAAAGGGCCATGTCATTCTTCCACAACTTAATCAGGAGCTACACACAGGAGAGGGTTGCTGCAGCATGGACCTCCCTGATCATGTTAATGAGGTCCCCTGGCTATGCAGTCATTGAAGTATAATTGACTTGTTCGTCTCTTATCTTCCTAATAGACACTCTGACCCAGAGCACGTTTATTTTGCTATGAGAAATGTCAAGAAGGATTGGAAGTTTCCTCAGTGTGCCCATTAAAACTGAAGGCATGCCACCCTGTCTCCAGCCAGCCAGGGCAGCCATTGGCTCCCTGCCTCATTATGCAGATGCCAAACGTAAATAAATGATTTGCAGATCACTGCTGCCCCCACTATTCTCACCCCCCTCCACCCTTGCCCTCTTCCCAAACTGTGGTCTCTCCTCTCTCGGGATGGGAAAGGAGGACAGGAAGAAGGGAGGAAGGGAGGGAGGAGAAGAAAACACAAAACCGTCCAAAGAGCACCATGACGATTTGTCTCTCCGGAGCACAATAAACAATACATAGGTAGTAATTATAATAAGACATGTCCCTGACTCGAAAACCTGGCGAAGCGCATTGATGTTGTTACAGCCACGTATGTCTCCTGGCTTTCAGGAACCATCAGACTCAAACAGGACCGTGTGTAATGTGGAGGGACCAACAGGCAAGCTGCGTAAGCAGGCGCCAGGCCAGGGTGAACCAGTGACTGCGGTCACACGCTTGTGGATATGAGAGGGAACATCTGTGCACATCAGCAGCCTATAGCCTCCCTGCATGTCCACCATGTCTTCTCGGGCCTGTCGCAGACTTACAGAGAAATTGTTTTTGGTCTTTGCTGAATACTGTCTTCCTTAGAGACTTTATACTGAACTGTGTGGGTTATTTGAAGGTTCTTTTATATCACAAAGTTTAAGAGGAAGAAGAAAAACACAGATACAGCAAATAGATTAAAAGCTAATCAATTAAATGCAAATTAATATTCAAAAATCACTCCTTCCAGTTTGAAGAAGTTTGAACATTTGCTGCTTTTGTCACAGCTTCTTCACTGTCCTGCTGTGAGAGATGGTTGTTGCTGTATGGTTGATGGGCTCCTCTACACAGGAGTTAAATATACAGTACAGGAAATGTTTGGGAAATTGTTTATATATAAAAGGTTAAATTCCTCTGCAGACTGAAGAAACGTGTGCACTAAATAAACTGAGTCACGTTGATGAAAAGTTAGTTTTTTCCACCTCTGACTAATAGACACCTGGTCTTTATTTATATATAATTCATACACAGTTTATACGTGTATATAATTTCATAGGTTGTACCTAAAAGCATTAGATAAATACACCTAATTTTAATAAGATAACATATTAAATCATCTAAGTGACATTATACATGTAAAATAACCAACGTAGCATGCAGCTCCAATTATAGCTAATTTTAGCTAGCATCATTAGCAACATTAGCCATGCTACATTCTTGAAATAAAATACCTTTTCTGTACATATTGTACATGCTGTTTGGTGCTGTGTGGTGTTTATTTAAAGTGAATTAATGTTGCAGTGCAGGCCTACTTGAAATGTTCAGTTGACAGTTACAACATTATTGAAGCTAACTGACACATTAGTGTATATTCAATTCAAATCGAGAGTTAAGGTGCAAGAGAAAGGATGATTTGAAAGAAGTGATACAGACATGAGTTTGCCGCAAACGAAATATAATATAAATGTCAGATTCCACTTGAAAAAAAAAAAACAACAACATGTGGAATATGTGTCGAATGAAAACTACACTTACTCAAATTCCCCCAAAAATACAGAAAACAGGACCGGACTGTCCTCCGTAGAAGTGCTGCAGTGTACAAATATAGTAATTGTGTGTTATCAGTCACACAAGTGGTTTTGTTTGTAGAAGGCCTAAAAATATTTTTATTTTCAACATGTAGCAACTTCATATCATTTACAAGAACATAGCTGACTACTTCACTTCATATTTGTGAAAGGCCGGTACGGATCCTCCTGTCATTTCTCCTTGTTTAGCATGCATTAATGAGATGACTGTAGCTGCCTTGTGTGCCCCCTGAAATTTTTATTTTCTGATCAGCTTCTGTGTGATCGCGGCACTGGCTGTGCCTTGACTGGGAGACATCATTATAGTAATTACCACAAGCTCTAGTGGTTGCAGGCAAATAATTCTGCCGGGTTTTTTTTTTTTTTTTTTTTCTTCCCCTTTGCTGCAGCTCCACAGAGGAGGGGAAATTACATTTTTCACCAAGCCTTTCTGTTGTCTGTATTGTGACAGCGGTCATACTCCATCACATAGCCCCCCTCTCAGCTACGAGTATCCCACAATCGGAGTAATGGTGAAAAAAGAAAAAAAAAAAACATTAGAGCAGAGGAAACAGCCTATTTACCACACAGTCCCATGGCACCTTTAGCTTGTGAATAGAAGAATAGGTTTAGTGACTACCTTTCATTTGCATTCATCTCAGTGGTGGTTCAAAGATCATTTCTAATTAAATGAATCAAAATTGAGGGATTCATTAATTAATTCATCTTTTGCTGCATTGTCCTCTTTCCTGATTCATCTTATCAAGACAAATTCCAGATCTTTTATCGGATGGTTCATATTAAATGCTGCAAGAAAAGCAGCCAGACGTGTGCCTTGGTTGACCGGTATCCATTTGTTCTGTGACATGTGAGCCCATTTTTAATTCAGAGAAGGGTGATTGTATGAGAAGAAGCCTCCAGAATCCTTTACAATTTCTTTTTAATTATGTATATGGAAACAAAGCAGAAAAAAAATCACTTTTCTGTGATGTACTCTGACCTGCACTGAAAACATGGGGGAAGCGTCTCCTCAGCTGCAGACCCCTTTGACCTTCGGAGATGTTGTGCTGGAGGGATGCATGAACAGTTTGAAGCACTGCAGGTTCGGGGGAGTTTGGAAAAGCTTGATACAAAACAGCGGCTCACCCACATCTATCCCGCCCAACAAAGATCGACAGAGTTTTCTGAAAAATGGAACCTGGGAGAACAAAAAAGACCCCAGCTTCCATCAATGTAGCATCTATGGAGACTTTAAATCTCTTTACTTCCTTTTCTGCTGCTTTCAGATGCTTTCAGATATCATGCTAAGTGGATGAGAGCAGGATGGTAAAAAATATCTGGCAGAGAATACTGTCAGCAGTAATAGTAGATGGCATTGGCATTCAAAGTTACAATATTTTAACCTTTTGCATCTGGATGTTACGTAGCTCCCTCACACAAGGAGCAAACATGAGTTTGCTCTCCCTCACTTGTTCTATCTTCCGTTTTCCAGTGACCAGCACGTCTAAACCAATTGTTTAGCGTGTAATAACAAACATAATTAGCATATCTTTTATCTTTAAAATGATTTTTGATTAAGCACTAAAAACTGCACTCGGTCACTGCGCTGAAGTGTACTCGAGCGTTAGCTTGTGTGCAACATTTCTGAAGTGCCATTGTTGTTCCTCACTTGTTGTGCAGTATACTAACTCTCTGTTTAACAGACGAACAATTAAGAGAGATGCAATTAATGCAAAACAGATAAAGGAGAACTGGTGAAAAGAAAGGCATAAAGAAAACCTAGACAATAGTGGGATAATATTGGTGGAAAAACACATTATATGGACCTGAATATCAGCAACCACTTCACACACACACACATAGTTACACAAGCTCAGGAGGGACTGAAGTGTATGCTTTAAATCAGCAGCATAAAATATACAAATTGAGTCTGTCTGCTCACATGGTCAGGGTGAGAGTCTGTTTGTTAAACCTGACTGTAATTTTGGACAGCGAGCTGAATAATTTTTCCACTCTGTAATTAGATATTCAAGCCGAGGCCGAGCTGGTCACTGTCTACATCTTCTGTTCTAATTAGCCCAAATTGAACAATTTGTGTCTCCTTACAAACCCCAAATCATCCCCTAATCTAACAGTCATTTTCATTCAGAGGAGTGACAGCAAGTGACACTGATAGACCTCACACTGCAGCTCCTCGTGGCACAAGCACATCACAATTGTGCTGCTGATAATCACCACTGGCACATGAGAGTTAAAGGTGCTCTGGGCAGCACTTTGATTTTTATGGACAACTACCAGACTGTTGTCTTACTCTCTGCCTTCACTGTAACTTTTCCCCAGTTCAACGCTTCATTCTCTATAAAATACACTATGTATAATGGACAAAATCTAATCCGTCAACCTCAGTTGATTTAAAGTGCACATCATCCAAAAGTTCACTGTACAATAAAAAAAAAAAACAAGACATGCTCACTATACATACACAGGTAATGATGTAAAAGTGACAACATGGTTAAAAAAAAACAAAAAAAAAACAGGATCATACAACCATAATCAGACTGGAGTAACAGTTGGTGAAAAAGATTTCAGCCTGGATTTAATGGATTAAATGTGTAATGATAAATTATTCTAACATGCACACATGCAGGTCAACACTCAAAAAGTATTGTTACTCACATCTCATTAGTATGTATTTGGGGCAATGTGTACCTTTTACAGAGGTGTTTTAAACTTGAAAATAACATAAAATACATGAAAATAATATTTGATTTATTTTTTATTAGAAACTAAAATAATTCTCAAGCTCTGACAAGAAAATTATAAAAACTTCCAAAAAGGTGTTTGTTATATAGATTTGTTATATCTCTTCACTTGTCCCTTGGTGAACTGCCTCCTACATAAACATGTTACAAATGTTACAAACTTCCTGTTTTGCGATGAAAAAACACCATGAGAGGATTGACCTGCAGACTCTGATCCATTGTTAAGAAATGTAGGGCCACAAAAGCTTAATTTGGTCCAGTCAGATGGAGAAGAGTTCTGTATATTTGAATGGTTTTTCATGCCCTCTGAAAAAAAGATGTTATTTTGTATGAAGGGTTTGCAAAAAAAAAAAAAAGTACTGTCCATGGAGAACAAAACACAGTGACCACAGCAGTCACTGGTAAAATAATTTGGACAGTTAATATGAACATTTGTGTAAATTGAGAAAGGAACAGGTTCCAGTTTGAGGGTCGAGTGCACAATAATGCCTATAACAAGCTGGAATTAGTAGACATGTTTCTTTAGCAAGGATATTCTTAAACTTCAGAAAAGAAATAGAAGGTTGGTCTCTGGTTAGCACTATTATAACGGTATCACAGAATATCAGCTGAACATACAATGGACTGAAAAATCACAGTTTAAACCTGTTTGATCCAGGGTCCCGAAGAAAAATGGTTTCCCAGAATATTTAGACCTCAGTTCTGGTTGTGATCAATAATTCGAAGGGTATTCATTCTGTCATTTGTCATCGAGTGCATCCAGTAAAAGCACTGGCACTGTGCTGGAAGGAATTGAAATGGGTTGGCTACCGTTTTGCTCAAATTCATTGTTAAGATGTGAAGGATGCATTGTTTGTGTGCAGGGATGAGAGATGGTGCCAGTGGTTATGCATATTATATTCCATTTCTTCCATATTCTGTAAATATTGCCCCCTAAATCTTACACCCTTCATTATTCTTTTGGGGTCAAAAAGATTTCTAATGTAAATAGCATATTTGGGGACTATGTATGTTAAAATAGCCATTGTAGAAGAAAACTACATCAATGTAATACACGAAATAACTGTGGTTATGTTTACTGTGGTGGTGATATCAGACTGACTGATTCATTTAGGTGTCAATAATCGGATTCCTTCTTCATAATAAACCTTAATATGTTAATATGATGCCATAAATACATATTGATACCATTCAATCTGACTTACACTTTCCTATACACAAATAAACATATGTAAATCTACAGTAGCCCAGAACGGACAAACTAAACACTTGCCCTCGAGAGTGCCTTTTTGTGATTTCTAAACAGAAATCACAAAAAGAACATACAAAGAACACATTTCAAATATCAAAATAATCCAGTGATATTTGTCTGTAGCTTACTCCCATGGGTGCATTACAGAATATGTAGGAACAGGAAATGTTAATAGCATATTTGGCATACTTTAGTACCAATCTGGCTCAATGTAAATCAATAGGCTAAAACAAAACATCAGTATCTGCCTGTAGCTGACATTACAACAGCACATTTGATGAGTTTGTGTGGTCTTGCTCCCCTGATGGCTTTGACTGTTTCTATCACCTTGTTGGTTAAATATAAACATGTACGGGGTGTCGTTTAGCTCAGTCGGTAGAGCATCCTCCCCATGTACAAAGGCTCAGTCCTTGCCGCGGCGGCCCAGGGTTTGAATCCGACCTGTGGCTCTTTCCCACATGTCATTCCCCATCTCTCTCTCTCTCTCTCTCTCTCCACACATTCCTGTCACTCTTCAAGCTGTCTCTGTCAAATAAAGCTCAAAAAGGCCAAAAAATATCTTTAAAGAAAAAAAAAAAAATATATATATATATATATATATATATATATATAGTCAAACTGTCACACTGAGCTGATAAAAAAGGAGAAAAAGTAGAAACACAAGCAGCTTCCTGTGGAACAAACTCAAAAATCCAATATATAACAACAACGTTGTGTATTCTGTAACAGTGCCATATTCTATTCTGTACAGGTTATTCTCATCTAAACCTGTATTACCTGACCAGACTCTAAACAATATCCATTGTATTGCACTGGATCTATCTACAAACAACAACAACGAAACACTGTCATATGTGTCAGACAGTGACCTCTGCCCTTTCATTGATAACCACAGTATTACCACTGGTGTTTTCTAATCACTGCTCGAACCCTCTGCAAGTGCCTCTATGTAAAGAGTGTGTTTGTTTCTTTTGTGCATCTGTGTTAGTGTGTTTTCATTTGTGTATGAATAGATTATGACTGTGGGGGTGCACGTGTCCTTGAGTGTGTGTGTGTGCCCGTGTGTGAGCGGCAGCGTGTGTTGAACATGTGCTGGCGTTCTCAGAGGAACAGCAGGGCTCTAATAAGGACTAGTCCTGGATGGCAGCTGGTAAACTCTGTCCTCAGAATAGGTGTCCTTTATTCATACACAAAGGAATGCAAATTAGTCCCAGTGCCGAGTGGACACTGAGAACGGATCCACATGGCACACACACTCACTCTCAAACGTGCATTGAGAGTTGCACCGCAATGCAACTTCCCTCAATCACAAAAAAGAAACAAGCAGGACTAATGACAAGGCCCACCCGCACAGCTGTTTTGTTTGTTTGTGTGAGAGTGTGTGCGTCTGGGCAGTGTGTGTGTGTGAGTCTAAGCACGTGTGGTCACCAAGGGTCATTTTCCGCTATGACACCAAAAGAGGTCTCAAGAACTCAAGCCACACACCATACACACACAGCCAGACATACAATCAAAGCACGTCATTTTAAAACCCAACCAGAGAGCTAAATATGGAGTAAGTATTGGTGACCTCATCATTGTTCTTGTGTTTTTATTCAAATGCTTCACATGCTGTTCCACAGCAGCAGCACGGCGATGGCAGATAAATATCTTTTATTAAGTCAAACAATGCAGCCTTAGCCCTTCAGCTTCATTTTCAAGTTCATATAACTATCAAGTGTGTGACTTTTAGAGAGATCAGATTATGCCTTTGTTCATTCTTCATACAGCATTCACAATATTCCAATTTATCTTATTAGAGTTTTTCACTGAACTCATTTAATAATGTTTTTCATGGTTAATGGTATGTTAAGAACTGGAGGCCTTGAAAAGCAAGTCGATGGGTTGAGGGAGTGTGTTCAAATGAGCGGAAATGAGCTCTTGAAAACATATAAAGTATGTTTTTGTGTGTGTAAACTTGTGTGTGTGTACTTTAGGGCTCATTATGAAATTATCATGTCATTACATTCTGATATTCATTCAATGAATATTTAATTTGCAATCTTGAAATCTAATACCCAGCCATAACTGTATGTAATTGAGATGTTCTTTATAATACTTTAAGCTGCACTAGTGCTTTTTTATATTAATACTGAATTAAACTACGACGTGAAAAGGCTCACTTACAGTGACAAACCCACAGAAGTGCAATCGAAGAATGCAGGCCTCCACCAATAATCCAGTCTTCTATGAAATCTGCAGGCGCAACCACTGTATCTGTATTACAACTGACCCATCATGCAATGTTAATGAAAGTGAAAAAAAAAAAAATTGCGTATCCATGATCCCATTATTCGAATCCCCTCCAAACCTGTGTTCTTCAGTGGCCCATGATGGACCCTTCACACCAAGTTTCCACTGGTAGTTTTCCCATAATCCTGCTGACAGCACTGAAAACAGAACCACCTTGGTTCATCAAACAATAAAGTCCCCAATTTCCCGCTCACTGTTTTAGATTTATGGCCAGCAACTGCACTGAGTTAGTTCATTCTCATCACTTTCATCAACCTTGCTTCCGAAAACAGCATGAAGCTGTTTTCAGGAGAAAAAAAAACAAACTCCATAACCCATTGTACACAACCTGTCAATTGCCAAAAGACTGACAAACAAAGTTAGCAACTAGCTGGCAAACATAGAGGAGCATTTGTTGGCTAAAGAGACAGATATTTCCCCCAGCAGTTGGTGGAGACCAAACCAGAGCCAAAAGGACAGTGAATTGGACTTAATTTCATCAAGTGGTTGAACATGACTTTGAATGAATGCTAACGTTGATCCATGTCATAACAACTGCAGCCTGGTGTACTGCCCCCAAGTTGCCAAAAAGTAAATAAATAAATAATTTCTGCTTTAAATGTTAATTATGATTTTGCCATCTGGAAACATAGCGACATTGCAGAAATAAGTCTAAGAAGATCAGACCTAAATATACTTCCATGTTAGCCAAACTTATCTGGAAGAAAGGACAATTATTTGTTTCACCTCCAAATAAAATAGTTTAGAAAAGAGGTCCATTACCTTTTTTACATCGCTGACATTTAGATTGCAATCTGAAGTTTTTGTACACCATAAAGTCTTAGTGATCAGAAAAACACCACTGACCGTTGAAATATTGAGAGGGATTGAATGTTTGGAAATTATATTTATGGGAATTAAAACTCATGCAACTTGTTTTTGTTCTAATTTTAGTTATCTAGTTGCAACAGTAACATGGGCATGCACACATGGATCAAATAGCTAAGAAGGGGATGAGGACGAATGTAGCACAAACAGACTGCTCCAAGTTAATAACCACACAAGCAGCCAACAACATTTTATAATTAATATTCAGCTTTTTAAAAAATATATTACCATTTACTTGTGGCATGTTAACCGTGGATGGCTAAGTACCAGTTATTGAATTGGGAACAACTGGCTTAGTTAATCTGGCTAAACTGGTGGCTCATTGTAATCTAATAAATTTTTTTGCCACATCGGCAACTACAAAAATCAAAGTCATGTTGTAATGAACCATCATTAATCTACAACAAATGGAGAAGAAATGGAGATTTTACCTGGCAACACATATATGACATTGGTGGATTCTAAAAATAACATGTGGATCATTCAGGCAGATATAGAAAAAGATTCAATAGCCCAAACAGTTAAAGCATTTCTGTAATTTTGGTCTCTGGGTGAGAGCTATCCATTTTTAGGTGTCAGCAAGCCCGAGATAGGTATTTGCAGCATGGTGCCATATAGAAAATGATTTCAACGTCCTGAGAATAGCATGAATAGATATCCCGTCAGATGCAGCAGTGAAGGTGACCCAGTGCGAGGCCAGTCACACATCAAAGGGTGCCAGCTGTTTTCTCAAACTGAGGGGGGTTGGAGGAGAAGAACGAGTAGGGCTGAAGAGGAAGATTGAGATGCCACGTCGGATCTCCAGGAGTGTCACTTTGTGTAATAGGTGAGTGGCGGGTATTCATCTGCCTCGAGAGAGAGGGGGGTGGGGGGGGGAGAGAATACTCTACATGGACTTCAATGAGACTTCAGTAATTACTTATTACTGCACATATGGATGAGATGGGCGATGAGAGGACTTGAGACGTGTGCGGCTCTTCCTCCATCTGAAAACCACCTCCAGGGTGACTTCAAGAACATCCCTGTAATGCTCCAAGACAAAAGTCTCATTACAGGTAATTATGGACTGCCTATATTGACCCCCCCACCCACCCCCCCACCCTCTTTCTCCAAAAGCCCCCTGCCTCACCCTCACTACTTTTATCCTCTCATTCAACAGGCGAGGCAGCCTGGGAGAGCGAAGCAGGGATGGAGCCAGAGGGGGGGGATGGGGCTATTACCTGGGAGCAGACAGTGATCATGGCCGCTGACGCTTTACTGCACTTCCATTCATGTGGAGTGGCTCACTTGTGGGCAGCAATTACGGACCAAATGATCCAAACTGGGCCTTGTGATGAAGTAGCTGGACTGACTGAGTGACTAGCTGCACTATTCTTCTTTGCTTGTGTGCATGGTATTGTCCTATATGCTTTTAAAGAGAGTAGAGCTGCTGGGTGAGTGTGTGTGTATGCACTGTGTATGTGTGTGTGCATACTTTGCATGGACTGGGATCAGACCGACAAGTAAAAGTTCTACACTACCTGTCTTTTTGTATGCTTGACAATAATTTCATGTAACATGAGGGACGGGATTAATTTGTGAGCAGGTTCAGGAAGGCAGCAAGAGAACCCAAATGAAGAACAGAAAAACATATTTCATGAAAATGAATGATCCAACCTATTTTCTTAAATAGAAAAGGAGCATAAAAAGGAAACAATTTTGTATTTTAAAAAATGTGGCCATTTAACCCTGAGAGAGTTCTCAATAATGTGAATTTAGCAGGAGAGACGTGTTGAGGTCAACGCAAATCCTATAACCGGACGAGAACGTCAAAATTGGACAATAATGTAAAACCCTCGATAATGTTAAAGTCCAGAGAGAATCATGTAGCTAAAACTCTTTGTAAAGTTAGAGAGCAAACATTAACTGAAGATCAGTGAGGAACCAAACTCCCATCGTCACACACACACACTCCTTTATTACAATGAATGTTGGAGGTGAATATTGTTGTAAGTATACCGAGTAAACAACCCACGCATATAACATACACTTACATCCAAACAAGTCTGGCTTTGACAAATGAGGTAGAATAAGCTGAGAATTTGCAATAATATCTTTTTTTTAAATGTTTAAACCTCTTGTCAAATTTCCACTTTTTCGAGCACTTTAAGGACATCTTGACATCAAATGATGAAGATCACGTGATAGATCGAAAGCTCCAGAAGAGCTGAAATTCAGTCTGTCCATTTGATTGAACAGAATGAAATAAATTGAAAATGGTCAAACCCCGTCATGTCCTGTACACGTCCACGCACGCACGCCCTGCTCCCCTCTCACCATGAGCTCGCCAGTGTGGAGCTGGTGCAACAGGCAGGGCTGTCATCCACAGATCAGAGGCAACAATGGTGCTTTCCTCAGCCGCCTTTGAATATGTCACTGTGGGAACAGCATAATCAACCCCATGTCACCACCAGCTGCTCCATCCGGACCACATTAGAATAAACAACAGGCAACGAAAAAGCAGAGGTATAAAGAGAGGAGACAAGTGGGTAGGAAAGAAAGCAATACACTTGTCTTGTCTGCCATCATTGGAAAGATGATATTGTTCTGGGTTATTTGGCCCAGTGTCAACACTGTGCTCCATCTGTGGCCTCTGGTGAATGAGTAGGCATGAAGCACAATTTGAGCCAGTAACTGAAGGGAGGAGAACCATGAAGATGCTCGTCTGCTCATCTGGGTGGCGCACTACGGCTTTTTACAGAAGAGACTGGTCATGCTATGTTCAGGGACAACACTATTTCTGATTCCCTTTAGTAAGCTGCAGGTTTTAACTCGCACAGCTGCCCTCGCTTGTGGATGATTTTTTTTTTTTTTATGCACATAAATGTGTGCAAACAGTTTGGTTAATACAGCTGCAAAGATTCACCAGTATCTCCTTGGATTGAAAATAATGTAGAAGGCAAGAGAAAGAGGGATGAAAACAGTAGTCCAAGCACCATGACCACAAGAGCCGCCATTGTTCTTTATTATGAAAGATTTCAGGTACAGTGTGTTTGACAACAATGGGGCGTCCTTGGAAAACTCATACAGAATATGAATGGACGTTTTGTCATCATCTTCAACAAAGGACCGGTTCTACCTGTACAGAGGAGGTTATAGCTTCCAATTTCTCAAAGTTCAAACACAGGCTACCCTCAAACAGGCCAAAATGTAGCGTTTTGAGGCGAGCATGGCTCCAAAAAGCACCTCCGAAACTCCAAAAGTCATAATGTGTTGAAGCTGCCTTGAATAAACACTGAAGGAGTA
Source organism: Argyrosomus regius (assembly GCA_946959425.1). Taxonomy (NCBI): domain Eukaryota; kingdom Metazoa; phylum Chordata; class Actinopteri; family Sciaenidae; genus Argyrosomus; species Argyrosomus regius. The sequence goes on along the minus strand of OX336884.1, from coordinate 7,141,886 downwards.
AAATTTCCCAACACAATTTCCCATATGTAGTAAATTACATTAAATATAGGTTGTGTGATGCATATAACACTTACTATTCATCCTGTCTGAAGTGCCCTCTCACTAGCCAAGATCTCTTCTCATCTCCAGTACCTGTGAATTATACAAAATGATGCGTTCGCCATTGATTTTATCAGTCCACTGTAGTCGCTAGTAATCCCATTATAACATGTCTGTTAGTACAATAGCCAGATATGGCCTGAATAAAGGAAGCCTTTCTTTGGCTTGTCAAAGGTAGGCTGTCTTCCAAATTACTTCTTCAGAAGTTAAAAGGCCCAGTGCCTAATCAGTCTATTATACCAGACTAATAGATGACCAGTAATTGCAACTAATAACTTATTACTCATCTACACAAATATTCTAATAGCTTGTATTTAGAAGCCAATTTTTTTCAATGGACATAGTAAGAAAGAGAGGGGGGTCCTATTCACAAGGCAGACAGACAGCAACACAAAGAAATACTCCCACAAAGGAAGCTGAGAAAGCAACCTGTAGCATGTTTTTTCTTCTCTTAGCTGGATTAATATCTAACCTTATTCATGGGGATGTGAAACCTCAGCTTCATCCTCATCTCCAGAGCTGTCTAGCAGCAGGGCTTTGTTTGGTGCTCGGGCCCCTTTTGAGAGAGAGACGGCGGAGGGAATTATAGATAATGTCCTCTATCCTCTCCTCCTGCTAGCCTGCTAGGCCTCAGACACAGAGCTCAGTGGGAACCAGAGAGGTGGACACACTGTACATGATTTTGAGCTACAGCAGCCATTGTAGTCTCGACAGGGCTCGCAGGTGGAAATACATTCAGTCACAGCCTGCCAGTGAGGAATTACCTATGTGACAAAATAATAAAGGCTAGTGTGAAGTACATGGCGTTCACATTTGTCTTGTTACGGTATCTGGTGTTATGAGACAATCTTCATTTTTCAGGATCTATAAAAAGTCACAATTTGGCATGTCATGCAATGTTCAAATAATGATACGTTTAGTGCACATGCTCTGATTACTAATTGAAAAAGTAATTGCATTACAATTAGTTAAACATCACGATCATTAGTTACATTTGCTTTTGGTATTCAGCCCAGCTGAACAATTCCAAGACCTGCACACCCACACGTCACACGGTCTATTTTAACGTGAGTAGAAATAAAAAAAATTGTTTGACAAGCAGTCAGCCTGAGCCAACAATGTGAAGGCATTTACTGACCAACAACAACAGCATTGCCTTATGAAGTGACTGCACACAGCGCTCTACACATCTCTAACCCTAACCCTCTGTCACAGCTCTAAACACTAAACAAAACCAGTACAGTGCAGCTTATTAGTGGCTAACATCAGCAATTTAGCTATAAACTTGAAGCACACAAATACAACAACCTAGGGAGTTGCATTGCTTCTCTTGTGATAGAGGCTATTGAGAAGAAGACAGTCTTGATGGACTGATATGACCTGCAAGGCGAGGGTCATGTGACCAATGCCATGCTACTGCTAGTAAGCTAATCTGCTAGCATGTTCACTACAGTGACTAGATGCCCAGATGTCCCTTTTTCAAGCTGAGTATCATGAGTCCTAATATATAAAACCCTAAAATGTCCCAGGTTTCATCACAATAAAAATAATAATTATAAAATACATCATACATACATATTTATAATGTTCTGTCCATTGACAGTGATTCTGCCCTACTCATTATTACCTAACCCAATATAAAACATAAACAATGCACCACGCATATGTTGCAACAATGCAATATTGGTGAGAAAGTCTGTCTTTTCTAAAGAGCTCCAGGTTCATGCCTTCCATGGTGTTGAAAGGGGAACTCAGTTGGTGAACTGAGCACTGAAATAAGTGTCCCCACGTCCTGATGGTATGGTACACTTAAGGGTCCAGTGTGGGGTTTAAAAAATGTGGTTGTTCTAAAAATTACTGACCACTATTAGCTGTGATAGATTGTATATTTGTGTTTCACTAGCTTCTTATACCATAGAAGTAAGCTAACATGTAGCAGATCATTAAGTCAACTGAATATAGAGAGACCAAAGTCCCAATCAAACTCCAACTCTAGCAAACAAGCTGATCCCCAAACTACTGAAGTAATGGGACATTACTGGGATTGGTATAGTAAATGGTAATCCTTTGCACTTATACTCAAATCGAAATCATATTACTGTGACAGTGCTACACTGAGCATCCTTATTGATAAAAAAATTGCATTTTTAACAAACACATCATGGCTCATATAGTATGTAAACATACTTTGGTCTGAATCTACACTTGGGAGGAAGCATCATTAACAAATATGTTTATTGACCGCAGTGCATTTAGAACTGAATGGGAAGAGGACAATAGTGGTAGTTAAAGGGGCAGGACACACAAAAACCCACTGGGAGTATACTGCCCCCGCTGATCAATGACCTCATCCAGAGTCAGTTTCTCTTTCAAAGGCGGCGAGACCAAAGAGCAGTGAGGCCTTTTCAGCCCTGCAGATAACAAACCAACACCAGACACCCAATAAAGAGACTTCCACTTCATTTAAAAGCAATTAATATTCTTGGCCGGCTGGCGTGATCCCTTTGGTGTGGCAGGTCTGTACACGCCCCCTGCACTGTAATGGAGTTGACTGGTTAACTTTGAGTCTGTGGCCACAGTGTTGGCTGCCTGGGTGAGAGCACTGATGCACAGTGGGACACAGTGTTTAGATCAGAGTGAATGGACCTGTCTCACACCCCACTGCACTCTAAAAGAGCCTCCTCTTCTCCATCTCTTTCTCTATACGTGTCTTGCTCTTTCCGTCTCTCCCTCTCCCTGTCTTTCCCGTCCTCTCTCTCTCCTCCACGTTCTCTCAGAATCTATCTTGGCTTTTGTTTCTTTCTTTTTTTTCTCCCTTTCTTCCTTTTTTAAGTTCTCTTCTTCAGTTGGTATGAATTGGCTTTCAATAGGAGCAAGGGTTTAAATAGTTAGCCTTTGTAGTGTTTGGTAATGATTGTCCCCTGAGGATGTGAAAGACAGTCCCTCAAGAGAAAAAAATATTTTGTTCCTTTAAGGACACACACACACACACATACACACACACAAGGTTATTATAGACAAATAGGTGATAGAGTTCAGATGTTTTATATTAAATAGATGCTCTTGGTCTATACATTTAAATCTGTTCTCATTTGATTATAGGGCAGAAATACAAGAATACACTTCAGTACAGCCTTGTGGAGCCTTTGATTGTTTACATCAAAAATATGGACTTACTTGTCTGCCAAATGCCTTCATTTTGACTCTTTGCTCCCAGCTGCTGCTTGTATGTGAAAACCTGGACCTTTCCCAGTTGAGCAGCTGAGAAAAACACAATTTAGATTGACACGACAATGACACTGCAAGTGACAGACACAAAACAGGGAAAAACATACACTTGAAAGGAAATAAAAATAAGCTGAAGACAGTTCACTGTGACTGAAAAGAAATAAGCCTTGGCAGTTTTAATGCCCTCTGTCAAAGAAGACCATGAGTCTTAGTCTATCTCTAATTTTTCTCTAATGCTTAACTTATTCATAATCACACAGCCTGGAGTCAATCCCAGCATGCATTTCTTTAATACTGGGCAGACACTCATTTATACTTAAAAAGGCAATTTGAAGTTTTCAATTCACTTAATCTGCACGCCTCCGGATCTTGGAAAATGTCAACTTCATGGTGATGATAGAGGAAGAATTAAGGGATCATCGAAGTCATAGGGATTCATAATGTGGGCACCATGGATATATGTACATTTTAATGGCAATCCTCCAATAGTTAGAAACAGAAAAATGTCAACCTCATGGTGGTGCTAGAAGAAGAGTCAGGGGATCAGTGTCAGTCAGATTCGTCCTCTGGGAACCATGAACATTTGTACAAAATTTTATGTCATAGAACACTTTGTCATATATCTAAAGTGGTGGACCAACCGACCATCAGTGCCGTCTGTGCATTAAGCTCATTCCTCAGTTCCTTTCAGTTTGAGTTTTCTAAGTAGTGATCAGGCTGCATCATTAAAACTGAATAAGGAGAGCGAAAGCTCTTCTTTGATTCTCGTTTTGTAATGTAAACAGCACAAATGGTATACAGCAACACAACAGTGAATGTCCTTGGGCGTTGTGGAGAAAGGTTTGCCTTCAGAGACTTTGCCCACTAAGTTGCATGGCAATGACTAGTGCATTAGCAGTCGCCTGGTTGTTTAGTAGACTGAGGGTAATGAGGAAATCAATGGACCACATTCAACACATCTTTATTCACAGATTAAAACCAATGAATGACAAAGATCTTTTGGAGCAGTAGAGTTCATCCTCAGTGCTGATAACGTCTTTCTAACCTTCACAGACACATGACAGAATAACTCAGGTATGAATGCTGGAGTCACAGCGATGATAAGTTGACCAGTTAATTGTTACTCCCCTATAGACTAGCGTAAGCAGCCTGTCAATAGTAGCTTGTAGCAGCCTGCAGGCTTCAATTAAATCCAACTTTTAACCCGCCAGTGAGTCAATGAGAGCTGGACCTGCTACTTTTACTGCCTCAGACTCGGTCTCCCACTCTGCTCCACATCGATACAGTACACCCTGCAGTACTGCCTGACAAATTAACACATTTTCAAATCATCTGTGTGAGTGAGAGGTTCTGTAGACTTTGACAATACAAGGATGCAACACATTTTTCCTTTTATAAGAGAATATAAATGAGATGATCAATCTATATCTGTACAAAAGCTACAGCCAAGAGGCAGTTAGCTTAGCTTAACACTTAGCTTAGCTTTGCTTGTAAGAGCATGAAGACTAGAAACAAAGGGAGACAGCTTGACAAGTTCAGTCCAAAGGTAAAAGAAAAAAAAAAACCTACCTACTAACCAGCACCTCTGAAGTTCATTATTTAGACCAGGTAACCAGATATAGAAGAAATATAATGTGACTCTTACAGTGACATTTTGCTTTCTGTACAGATTAAACAAACTAGATATAACATAATAATTAGTGAATTTAAGATGTGGCTTTGGACAGGAACTAGCTGTTCCCAGTCTTTATGCCAAGTTATGTTAACCATTACCTGGTTCCATTTTAAAGCAACATTATGGAATTGGCATTTTGGGGGGATTTAGTGCTATACCACTGTCATAAATATGGACAGCTGTACATGTGCATTTGTTATGATTAGGTTATTTATGATCAAAAAGTAGTGCCTAAAGACCTCTGCTTAGCAGTGCTGAAAAAACACCTGTGGTACAAACACTAACACTCCCCTGGTGCTCTGATTACCTAACAGCAGCTGTAGTTTGCAGCCGTTTATTGCTCATCAGGAAACTCTGAAAAAACAGAATGTTGAGGCAGAACAGCCAGAGAATGGAAGGAAGGAAAACTGGCGTACTTCTGAGATCAAACCCAGAGTTAAAGTATAAGTTACATAGTGCAAGAACAGGCGTACAGAGCAACAGTGTAGCATTAAAATTATGTTCTGGTTAAAAAAGTTAGATAATGTTGCTATATATATTTAGCAGACAGCAAGAAAGTGAAGTATATTTCCTTAAATGTCAAACTATTACTTAATATCTTTGTCATACACGTGCTCTTCTAAAATCTTGAAATCTAGTTGGGTTGGGGATATCATGTTTATTGTGTACCCTGTTTAAAACCAGGTTTGTTGTCTAAATTGGGTCGAAGGAAACAGATTTCTGCAGCGCCAGATCGATGTAGTCACTTACAGTAAATGCATGAAGATGTCCGATATAACCAGAAACTATTTTTTCTCATTGCACCAGAAATTATGTTTTGCACTGTTTGTGGTTTCCACCATCTGTGTGTTTTAGTGAGCTGCATGTTTTTCTGTTATGTGCTTTTTCTGGTTTGTCTGCCAGCAGGAGAGGCACCACTTCACATCCACTTTGTCAGATGTCCATCATTGCCAGGAGGTCCACATGTCTACCTAGGTGGATGCTTCACATGATAAGACACTGGATGTACCAATCCTCAGAAAGCCTCAGTAGCAGGGCGCTTTCTGATACATTTATTCATTCTAACAAATCTGTCTGTTAATGTGTGGATTTGAACTGTATGGGTTGGTATGTAACTTGGACATGAATAGACTCTCAAGCTCGCAGGCCTGACTGCTTGATGTGAGGAACCTAAACAATAGGCGTTACAGTTTTCAGAAACCTGCGCAAATGAAAATCCATCCTCATTATTCATGACATCAAACAGGGCTGGGGCCCAAAGCAGGCTCATTTGCAGCTGAATGTGGGAGGCAGTGGAGACAGTGGCCTGTTTAGCATGTGTTTGTGTTGTAGAGGTGGTGGAGGGATGGAGGAGGAGAGGGTACCAGTGGGCCACAGCTGGTGTGCCACAGTCTCAACCTTTTACCTGCTGCTATCTCATCTGACAGGCTGGGCCACAACCACGGACTAATAGTCTCTTGGACTTAAGTTGACATTGTGGACTTTCTGAGCCAAAGTTGCCAGCTTGTTGCTCCCGCTGCTATCTTTCTGCTCACCTGTCTGCTTCAATTCAAAGGACAAGGACTAAAAATTCCAGAACATCCTGCTCCAGCATAATGCAGGGAGGTGTCTTCCTTAATTTCCACCTTAAATGAAACTAGTTACTCTTACTTTTATATATCAACATGAATCAACATGAGTGTCTTCGTCCCTCAGAGCTTTTTATTTCTTTGTATGTGTGTTTCATTCTTCTCTGCAGCTCTGTGAAACCAGCTGTGTGTGTTTACTCTACCTGGTTTACCTGCTCCAGGAGCGCAGGCTGCCAGCAGCAGCCCCATCACTTCCATCCTTACAGATCCCCATCATTGCCAGGAGGACTGCATGTCCTGCAAAATTTGCAGACACTGTGTGTACAGCCAGGTCACTTTAAGTTGAAGTTAGTGTGTATGGGTTTGTGTGCATGTTGTGTGCATGTGGAGCCATTTGTTCCATCGCTTTCATGCTCTGTCTGACCAGTCGTGCATGTTGACTCTACCTGCATTCATCTCCTGGTCTACCTGCTCCAGGAGAGCAGGCTGCCAGCAGAAGAGCAGTCACACCACATCAGCTCTGTCAGGCCTAAAACAGGTTGAGAAACTGAGACAAGCAGTCGCTGCTGCTCTGTCAGACTGTACAGACTGTCTGTAAATTTTTGCTTTACCAACCACACTCTATCACATAAAAATACATCCTGCATTTTGTTTACTGTACAGGTTTGTGAAAACAGAATCCCAGAGTGGATACATGAGTAACATTGTGAGAAATTGTAATGCAGACATACAGTATATTGGTTGCACTTGTAGATTTGCATATCAAAAAAGACCTAACTATTGGCTTTGACCAACACATCCTCATCCAAGGTCATCAAATACCGATTCTACTTTGTCATGTACCTCAGCGTTACGCCCCCAGGAACAGCGCCAGGAATTTGACATAGTGGCCACACTGCATAATGACAGCAATGGTGTCCATCACATGATGAACTCTGGCTTAAAAATACTTTTTCCCATGAGCTTACATTGTGAAAGAAGCGGCTGTATGTCACAATTGTCACAATTCCTGCAAAATGATTTGCCTCCCTATCAAAATTTTATGCATTCAGTCCAATAACATTTGGAAATCTGCACAATTATTTCATTCATCATTTTATCCCTAATTAAGTTAGCAGAGGGCTAAACAGGAAGTTAGCAGTTCTTGGTTAGGTACCGTTAAACTAATTGGTTAGATTTTTGAAAAGGTTGTGATCTTAAGGATCTTACATGACACAGCAGAGCTTCTGACAGATAAGTGTGGCCTCTTCACTCGCGTCGCTGGAGCTGACCCTGCCAACCTGATCATGGTAGCCTCGTCTGGTCTTTCCATTTCTCCATACCACTTGGTGAAGTTCTGCAGAATGCAGGTGGCATTTACTGCTTTCATTTTCTTCCCTGACTTGGCCTCTGCAACCGACAGCATATTTTGCCAATTGTTTCAATGCACTTTGTCACTTTTGAGATAGTAAAACTACTTCTGTAATGCATTATAAGCGCCATCGGTCAACCTCCAGTTTATAACTAGTCAAGAGCATCCACTTGAGGTTTTAATTAATTATAAGTCACATCTATAAGGCTCATGGTCATAAAGCATTATGAATCCATTATAATTCACTCGACCTGCCCCCGTAATGCACTATAGATGTAGTTTTAATAGAAAGTGTTCCCTCTATATATTAATATCCATTGTCAGTGGCAAGGTCCACCATTTCTGCACTGAATGGCATGCACATGCTCAAGTGATTCACAGGAAAAATCACAGAATTTTTTGGAAGGTCATAAATAAAGAGAAAATTAAATTATATCCGTGAGTGTTGTGTGTGTGGAGAGACAGAAATTAACTGCACCCATCAAATGATGAGGTGCCAGTTTGCCAAATTTGAGGAGAAAATCCAGACGCCCTCCCAACTCTACAAGAAAAAAGAACATTTTAAAGTAACTTGTCAACAAGATTTTAGATTTGTTGCAATGCGATACCACTGTTATAAATATGGACAGCTGTACATGTGTATTTGTTATGATTACATTACTAATGATCAAAAACTAGCAAGTCGACCACTTGGCTAACAGCCAAACATCAAGCAAAGCTCTCACCAACGACTAAAAGTCATCCATAGATTGAGACTCCATCCAAGATATCAGATTTTATTTAATGCAGAACATTTTGAATACGATTGCATCTGCACACACAATAGTGATCAGGTGATTAGAACCTGATGTTTCTAGTTAATTTTTTCTTTGGCATCTATCTAATTTTTTTTTTTTTTTTTTTTTTGCTGTCATCAAAACCATTTAAATGTGATTTTAATTTTGAGAATGCAAACACTACTAGGACACAGGATGTCATCTGGGTACTAACAGTACATGAAAAATGGATCTGTTTCTGAACATTTAAGAGTCTCATATACAATCAGACTGATTTTAAAAGAAATCCTTCACGATCAGAACTATACCGAATGTCCTCTTTTCTTCCCATGTTTCGAACGGTATTTGTTGAACAATGCAACGAGAGATTTGATTCAGAAGTTCACCTCCACAAGACTCTTCTAAACTCTTTGTTAAGTTAATTCTTCCATTAAACATCCCCATTCCCTTTTGAGCTACACAGCATACAGCCTTTAGATTGAATGCAGTGAAGAGCGTACATTTAGTTCAAAACCCTAACATGAGTCTGAAATATCCACTATCTTTATCATGTCTCATCGATTGCTTGGTCAGTTGAGGCAAGCAGCTGAAAAGGGTTCCTGTGATCAAGGGTACCCACATCAGGCTTTAGAAGAGACTGAATCGTAGCCTGGAAACAACTCAGTGTCGTGGTTGGCCTGCTGGTGAAGTCTGGTTTTGGATCAAATTCTAGGCTGGGAGTCAAACTCTCTCAATCAAACTCTTTTTTCCAGTGTTCCCACTAATGAACGGCACTAATTGATTGAAAACGCTGGTGGGAGGGGATGAGCGAGCAGGGTGTTATAGTGTGAGAGACTGAAGGGGGTTTGAACACAAATAGCGACTGGATTGGGTCCAAACTGATGTTGGGGCCCACAGTGGAGAGTCCTGAGTATTGTACACAGAGGGGAGGATATAATACAGGGTACAGTGAACACGGGAGACCAGACACATAAAAGGACAGACATCTCCGACCCTCTCAAGCCGCTCCCATGCTGAGAGTGAAAACACATTTGAGTTAATTACAATAATTCCCGTGAGTTGAATCATGGTGTGCATTTGTGCTCAATTATAATGAGAATACATGTTCCTTATACATTGTATGTGCATCACACTGGCCTTTTCTTCCTTTTGTCTTAAACTGACTATATGCAGGGGAATAAATCTAAGCCACCAGGAAGTAAATGCATCATGATACATTCAGCTACAAAGAACCATGTGTTGTTTGTCCAGATGATTCCTTGTTACCAAGCTATGTTGGGTGTGCACTGAACTCGTCTACTGGAAAGAGTGAGGTCGCCATGCCCGTGGGAAAATCTGATTTGATTGCTTGTATCTGCAACGTCCAATCTTCAACACCGTCCAAAGCTTTTGACCAGCAGGTGAACAAAGATTTGCAAAATATTTGCTTTGTTGTTCACTTCTACCTTTACCATCACAGGCACCTGACTCACACTCAACCCCACCAACCATTTCACCCTCACTAATGGAAAAACATATCAAGATACCTGCACTGCTCCACTTTTTGTTGTTGTCTGGAAGGAAAAGGCCACATTTGTCAGAGCCAGAGCCTCATTCAAATCTTTTGAGACCAAACAGACAGTGCCTAACTTCGGGTAGAAATCACCAGAGGACCAGCACATTAGGTTTCTGTCCAACTTGTTACTCAGCGCTCGCCACTTTCTAATGAATGTAGTGTACATTACATGTCATTTATTTTTATTTTTATTATTGTAAGTGTCAGCCAAAATAAGGCATTTTCTTGCTCAAACAAGCCAAGAGACAAAGCAAGGCACAAAAATGGGTCTAAAGAAATGGAATATATTGTGGAGCCACCATGTTTCTACAGTAGCCCAGAATGGACAAACTAAACACGGGCTGTAGATCAGTTGTGTCTTTTGCACGTTTCACAGCCACTGTAGTTTCTCCTTTGTGCTATAGGAGAGGATGGCATGAGGGGGTTGCAATCCACAACCACACCACTAGATGCCTCTAAATCCTACAGTTTTTTTAGTTATGAAAAGTAGGGCTGGATTTTGAAAGTCAGTAATTACAGTACATTACAGTTACTAATTCCAGTAATGTTTCATTACATTTTGTGGGGTCTCTGTGATCAGTGGACAAACAGATCTGATATATGTTCCTTTTGATTTTTGATGTATGCCAAAATGTACAGATCGAGCAGGCTGGAGGTCAGACACACAAATGGCATAAAGAATCAGGTCGATTTTCCAAATAAAACAACCTGTGCAAACTTTGATCTTAAAAAAAAACAGAAACTATTTAACCGGGTATCCTGTTTACTCAAGGTAGAAGCACAAAAACCGAGAAAAAAAGGACCAAATCTGAGCAAATTAACAGTTAAGTCTGGGGACAAAACACTTTGCTTCTGAAACACTCCTGGTGTTGTGGCCGTGACATACCAGAACCGTCCCCAGTGGGTTCCAGGTGTTAGCTTGGCACAGCAACAGGTATACAGTTAGCCTCTACCAAGACAGGAGACTCTCACTACTTCCAAAGGTGTTAAATTGTGTTAAATGTTGTGTCTTCTCAGCTGGCTTGCTAACATCCTACATTTAGGACTTATTCAGTGGCAGGATCTTTGGAATGCTGCATGTTAACATTTGGTTTCATAATAAACTCATTTCAAACACGTTGCAAGTACTGACACCTTCTTTATTTTAATTCAAGCAGTGCTAACAGATTATTAAGACATTATTAGACAGATTTGTTCCTGACTATTAGAAAGTAAACGGGGTCAGAGCGCATCTTCATCAGACTCTGTTTATTTTACATCAAGGCTGAGCAAGTTTTGGGCATGGAGGACAGACTTTCTGAGCTCAGATAGAATGTATTTCTATGTCTGTGTAAAATGGACATAGATCAGTTATTCTATCGTAAGCAACAAAACAACAAATATGTGCGTGTGGCTCCTGCTATAAGTATTTTGGAGTTGAAGTACCCTTTTCTAGTGTCACCACCATGTCAGCATATTAAACAGAAGAGATTGGATGTAGGGGCACACGACAGGCAGATTCGATCAAATATTCACAAATAGATGCAGTGTGCCACGTCAAGGTTGCACCTATCTTGACTGCCTAAGCATGCAGAAAGGAGATGCTCATTCACAAGCAGCCAGTTGAAAGTCTTAAATTACCAGCGACCATCAGAGTGGGATGTCTCTGCTCTTTATTTGCCTGTTGCATTTATTCTACATTGTCACACCACAGCCAATCCAATTGTGTACAAAACAAAGCACAGAGGAACTTCCATTTCCAGACAGAAAATGTCAAATATGAGACAAAAAGGATAAAATGAAGTGAAGTCTGACATCCTGAGGCCTGCACTGCTTTAGATTTAAGATTTGGTCAGATTTGAGATTAGAATGGTGAGTCCCACATCACTGAGATGTCTCAAAAATGGCTGTAGTTCTTTTCTCGGCTGTTCTGTGTGAAGTGAAAGGTGTCTGACTGGTGAGCGCAGTAGAAGTGTGTGGAAGGCAGCCGCTGAAATGACGGCATAGCAACCCTGCTGGAGTCCACCACATCCAAATAGGAGGTGGCAGCTTTTATTCTCCTACTTTGAAACTCAAGTCTTGTACTTAAAAAAAACTGCAGAGGCTTGTGAGAATGCACATGATGATATATATATATTATATGATATAAAAAGACACAAAGTCTTTGGAGCACATGAATATGAATATTTACATTTTAAATTGGCAATTTAAATGAATTAAATTGGGATTTTCTTTTAGATATGAGTTCTTTGCAAACCTCTAGATCTTGTTTTCTGACCTCTTGACTCATCACTTTTAATGGACCTATTTGAAAACGTTGCAGGAAATCTGCACAAAATATTTCATCTTTCTCATTTATCAAAGCAAAAAGCTGATTCTGCAGGTTTGGACACGTTTGCTAAAGTGTTTTATTTATGTACAAATTTGAGTCACTTGTACTAAAATGTTTCCAAATGATGCTACTTTTTTCATCTACATTCATCTGACAGCTTACACTCTTTACTTCATACAAATCCATTTTTACTCTATAAAAATCTGGTTTGTGTAAAGCTAATAAAATATGACGCATTGTTAAAGATAAAACAACCCAACAGCGTAAAAATCATTTAAATTAGCTCCACCTGACAACAAAAAACGAAAAATGAACAAAATAATGCATGAAGTGATAATATAAAAGCATTTTGCATGCGAGTACTTTTACTTTTGATATATATTGTAACTACAATTTGCTAATAATATTTAGTAAATAATAATATTTACTAAACATTTGAACACATATGTCTACATTTTATTTAAGTAAATAATCTGAATACTTTTGGATTCCTACTTGTCCACTTGGTGTGATGGCTTTCGAGTGAATTACTTTAATGATTCAATTCAAACAACAAAGTCATATATTATTATTATTATTATTATTATTATTAGAAAGAGAAGAGGAAGAAAAAACCTTGTAACGCCTCTTCAGGTGCCCATTCAGGTTTTTGTTGATGCCAACAGGCCCGACTGACTGACTGACTGACTGATGCGGATTTATATGAAAAACTGATGAAATGTATTCGCCAGTCTGCATGTTGTCTGTCTGTTCAACTGCATTCTGAAGACGGACACAAATCAAAACACTAAACTTGATGAATATTTGACGGAGTAACTTTAATCTGGATTTACATGGAATATATATATATTCATTTAGAAATGTAATTTAAAAAAAGAAAACTTCGAACAACTTTTTTGATATTTTAAATTAAATTTATTCAAAGAAAAAAAAACAACGACTTGATGGACAGGAGTAAAATATTGTGCTCATAGACAATATCACTTATAAACAAACGTATACAACACTTCTCCACTGAAATATGAAATATCATACTTTACACTTCTTTACATAGGCTATAACTGCAATCAATACAATTTTCTTTCCTTAAATTAAATGAGCGCTGATTCTGCCGCCTCGACAAGAAAGTGCAAATTTAAATACGGCGTGTTATTCAGAGAGGCGCAGAGAATCCAGAGATCTGTGATGAATCATGGGAAAACGTTGGATCATAGTTAAGATTCTGCATCTGTTTGATGAAATGAAATGCCCATTGCTGTTTTTTTAAAGTGCGACTGACAGTTTAGGAAGGAATGTGGGGACATTTTTATTCACAAGAAAACAAAATGAAAAAAAATCAGATTCTGTGTCCATGTCTGATGGAATGTAGTGCTCTTTTTTTGGATTGGGCCTTTACGCAAACACACGGATCCTTTCTCAGAGTGAGACACATTACAAGAGACCGCAAAATAAATCTAGACTAACTCAAGAAGTCATTTAGTCTCATATTCAGCCTTGGCAGTTTTTTCTTCTTAAATTAAAGACACTGAAAATGTGTGTAAGAGATGTTGGATCATTGTTTTGTGCGCAGTTGTTTTGCTTTGCTTAAGTGTCAGCAGTTTGAAATGCAGCAGATAAAGACATTTTTCTCCATTTGCATAAAAAATAAAAATATAGGAACAATGATGGTGATTTGAAACAAAACGAAAATGTCTCCAACACCTCTGGCACACTCTGTTTTAGCACGGTTAAGAAAGTGTGCCAAAAACCAACCAAAGGCCACAGGTTCGTTTTTTCTTCCTGCAGAGAAACATTGTTGAAGTGTCCTTGAGGAAGACACTGAACATTTTACCTGCCCGATTACTGTGACTGGATTTTTGAATGGATGATTTTTGTTTCCTCTCCTGAGTGTGTCAGCAAACAAAAAAGCAACATTTCAACTGCGAATCATCATCAGGTCTGGAGATGTTGGTGTCGTGTGGTTCAGGCGCCCTGGGGTCAATGTCTAAAATGTAAAAATTCAAGATTCAGTACAAGACTAAAGGACATGTTTTGTTGTGTACATGATTGGAGGTCAGTGAACAGTCTCTCTCTGTGGACATGAACACATCTCAGTCATTATTTTTGCTCGACTCTTGGTCGCTCTGGTCGTCGGTGAAGCACACGTCCACATCACTGTCATTGTCGCTCTTGTGCTCTGCGTCCTCGAACAGGCCTCCCGGTTTGTCGTCCAGTTTTTTGACGGTCTGCCCGGGATGCCTGGACTTAACGTGCCTCTCCAGGTCCCGCCTCCGCACCAGCACCTTCCCGCAGAAGTCGCACCTGTAGGGCGTGTTTCCCTCCGCGTGGAGCCGGATGTGTTTGTTCAGGTTGCTGGGGTCTCCAAACGGCCTGAAGCACACTTTGCATTTGAGCGGCTTGTAACCTGTGTGAGTCCTCATGTGGATTTTCAGGCCGTATTTCCTCGAGTACAGCTTACCGCAGTACAGACACAGGTGTCCCTTTTTCGGTTTGCCAGACACGGCGTTGCTGGCACTCCCGGTGGGCATCGAATCCAGCCTCGTCCGGTTCTTCTCCGCGGCGATTTCAGACAGCTGTTGCGTGTGCATGGCGATCTCCCGGTCGATGTTGGTGATTGAGCCCAGGTCTTGGTTTAGGGAGGGCGCACCAAAGTAGGACATGGACTCTGGGTACTTGAGGAGGTTGCTGAAGTGGAATTTGAGCGGATAGTAAGGTGAGCTGTACAGAAGCTCCCCGTTATAGACCGTGAAGGGCATGAGTGGGATGTTACAGTCTCCACCATAAGTCTTGACACCGTCGAAGTGAGGGAGAGAGAACCTCTCAAAATGGAGTCCAGGGGGCATCTGGGGGTAACGGGACGGGGACAGGCCGGAGTGCATCCGACTGTCCACGTGCTTAAAAGCTGAGGTCTCCTCCACGTGAGGCAGCAACGGGAAACCCCTGATACCGTTTGTGCATGGCACCATTGGAGATGCGGAGTCCATAATTGCAGGTGCGCATTTTGGGGGGTGGTTCCCTCCTCCATTAAGAGTCTCGCCTACATTGCGGATTGGTTTCATGTTCCCCATGAGTTTGCTGAACCCCAGGCCGCTCAGTTTCCCATTTGCGTCCTCTCTGGAGGCGTCCGAGCCCGAGACTTTGGAGACGCCGGTCGGTTTGAAGGCAGAGCGCACACCCGGGTGGAAGCCCATGCTGCTCAGCATTGAAGAGGTGGCGCCGAGGCCGAGGATGTGTCCCTGGTTTCTGGCTGAGGTAACACTCATGTCGAGGGCCCTGTCCTGCTCCTCCGAGCTGCTTTTCTTTGACAGTCCCGCTTTGTTTAAAAACGGCGAGGAGGACACAGCCCGTCTACCAGAGTCTGAGTTACTGTGACCGCTCCTCGGAGAGGTGGAGGTGTTTGGGATGTCTCCAGACTTTGGTGACCTGCTGAAGGTCTCAGTGCCTCTGGCCTGCTCGCTGCTCACAAACCCCCGTCCGTTGCTCAGGGCGCAGTGGAAGTGGACGTGGGCCTTGAGTGTGTTCGGGTATTTAAATATTCTCCAGCAGTACCAGCAGATGTAACGCTCCTCACCTGTAGAGAGAACAGCAAACATGGCATTAATAATCAGATGGATGCGGATTATTAAGTCACACAACACAGCATGAAAGCAGAAAACACTGATGAGATGCCAGTCTACGAAATATTCCCGTGCGTAAAAGTCCAGGTCCGTGCGTAAAATGGAAATAACAGGTTTGGCAACCTGTGGAGAAAAGACCTGTGAGCGCCCACACAGACAACTTCTCCTATTATCACCACAGCCACACACACATTAAATTGAGGGTGTGATGTAACAGGAAATACACACATTTTGGCATCAAAATCGATCTGCCATATTAAAACAGACGCTTTGAAAATGTCCCTTTAAAGAGCATCATTTTCTCAGTCACTTCAGCACAAATTTAAATTTAGGCCTAATGGATGTGATCCGGTTTCTAAGATCTAGTGCCAAATGGTAATAGACTCAGGAGGCCATCTCAATGACCCCCAGACGAGCACTCAGAGGTTAATATAGATGTAATGATTTTGTAATCCTCATACGGGTCATTGTTTATGATCGCCATCAAAAGAGCAAACGCCCTGCCCAATCTGGCGCTCACAAACCGATGCATTGAATGCGGGACTTTCTCCCTCTCTCTGTGCTCTTTCCCGTGGAAGTGACAGCAGCTGTTGCTTGAAATCGCAAGTCTCCAGAAACAATGGCTCCGGCCCATCTGTTGACGCCTAATAATGGGAGCGAGCGTATGTCCAGGAGTGCACACGGTGTGTTGGGCCGGAGAATCAGGGCAATATACACCCCACATAAAAGTTAGCATTCATTAGGCCACAATACCTTGACGCACCCACCTAATTTACCGTGAAGCACTTGTTTTTGAATTTATTTGCTTTTGAATACATGAATATTAATGACGCGATGACATTTGTTAACCTCCGTCTCGCAACTGAATCAGCAGCCTCTTCTTCTTCCAGGGTCGCAGAGACACATCAGCTTCTGCGTTTATTGTTTTTTTTGGGGGGGGGGGGGTTCTATTCCGCCTTTCAAGCACCTCATTACTTTGTCGTGATTATTTTTTTCTCTCGACAAAAAATTGATATCATTTCAAGTTATTTCACATTTATTTAATCAGTTAAGAGGCCAATCCAGGTTCAAATGAAATGTACAATTCAAAATAATCACATGATGGAATTCCCTGCAAAGTGGTAATAATCCTTTTTTTTTTTAACGGATCAGTTCCTGCTGAGCTGGTGTTTTGCCAAGATTAAGGAATAATCCCCAAGCGCTAACGCCAAATGATCACTGCCAGCCCAAACAAACAGATTAAAAATCCGACCACACATCGGATCTCCAGAAAGGAGAGGAAAAGAATATCTGTGCTGCTTTTCAGATGAGCTGTTCTCTCTTATATTTTTGCAATCGGATTTATATTTGCTGTTTTTAGTTCAGTTAATTATTTGTGTTCTTCGTATAATAATTAAAAGCTGCACCTTCACCTCTCTGAAGGAAAGTCATTGTTAAATTTCTTTTTTATTCAATGAATAAATTGAGTCTTTTTCTTTGATTCCGCGTTAAATAAATTCATAGATGACAAAATAAATAAATAAATCGTCTGCCTGGGGAAAAAGCAACATGCAATCGATTTCCATCTCTGAGCGATAAAGGAGACATCACCGGTATTGGCAGTCATTTAACTGCGTAGTGATGGAGCCCTCAACATGTCGATGTCTGTCAGTGTCAGCGCCAGAATTAATCATAATAATTCAACATCTCCACGAGCAATTATGAAATATGAAAGCAGAAATTTAAACTGCTAAAAGCTCAAAGGTTGTGCACCATTTTGGAATGTTTTATTATTATCATCAGTGCTCAGTGCTCCACATCTGTCCATTTCAGATCTACTGTGCTGATCATAATTTACCTTTCTCGTCGTGCGTGGGAGTGGCCGTGGTGGGGATGTCGTACCACTGGGCCAGAGCGTTGGAGTACCAAACACTGAGCTCCTCTCCTGCAGGGATTTCTCTCAGCACGCGGTAGAAAATCTTTTTAAAAAATATGAAAGCAAAGAGGAGCAGAGAGGCTGAAGTTAATTCAAGTGTCCAACAGGGGGAGAAAAAAAAATATGACACTGGCCTGAAAGTGTGACGTGATAAAAAAAAATTTAAAAAATCACCTGTCCACCAGGTAAGTCCGACACAGCCTCCAGGTTTTGTTCTTGGCTGTTTCTGGCTGCGCGAATGAGTCCGATCCAGTCTGGCACGGGACAGCCCGACTCGTCCACGAACTCTCCCCGAACCAAGCGGATCTAAAGCGGAAAGCAAACTGTCAGTGATGAGCACGAGCTGGACAGATGATTATAGAGTATGATGGGAAATATGAACACAAAGGCCCTTTAACGCCTCACAGACGAACACAAACGTTGGCACGAATATTCAAAAGTTTTGAAGCACGTGGGCCTATTTTTAATCTTTTTACTCTACAAATGTTATTTAAAATTAATTATGGATTATTTTCATTATTTCAGTTTGTTTATTTATATCTCATTGAACGAATTTTCTCACCGACATTGTCTCCCATGACTGTCTGGCTCCTGACCAGGACGCGCTTAATGCGTCTTTATCCGCTCTGCTGATAATTTACTAAAGAGAATGACACACGGGCCTAATTGACTTGATATGGGAAACGAATTTGAGGAGTGTCAGAGCGTTTCTAAACTGTTCAAGGACATTAAAGATCCAAGCGCGACATTTGACACAGAGATTGCACCTGATGATCGCCGGCAGCCCGGGGCCACGCATTTAGACGCATCAATCACAGCCGCTGACAGCTGCAACAATAACAGGGTGCGGTTATAGATGCGTGCAGAGCCGCAAACTGTTTATTTCTGTGAGTGTAAAAATCTGCAAGTTTGATTTTTTTTTTAATTAAGTTTCTTATATTTTAATATTTTATGTGAATGAAGACTTTTATTTTGTAATTACCTGCTCCTCTGAACTGCCACCACACTGCTGTTAAACTGAATAATCCGACAACAGTTTGTTTTATTTTATCATTATGAATATTTTTAATCATTGTTATTATTCTTAATATCATTTTTTTTTCATGGCTGTGCGCTATGGCCTCGGTGGCATCTTTCTGTGGCCGGATTACATTAACATTAAACGGCTCATCGGGATAACAGGCCCGCCAGGCAGTGAAATGTGAGGCGGCTGAGGGCATGAAATCCCACACAGCAGAGCCGGGTCGCCCATTAGGCCGGTTAAGTAGAAGCACAGACTGACAAGTCGGCCACTAATGGAGCTCAATTATTTCCAACATGACAGGCCAAAGCAATTAATAAACGAAGGCCCGATGGAGTGTGACAGTGCAGCTTTAAAATCCAAATCCAGCCTGTTTATTTTTAATATTAAATAATTCAAAAGAAGATAAAATATTGTGTTTAAATATTTTATATAGATATGTAATTTTATTTTGAAATTGATGGTGTACAATTAGCTCACAGACACTAGAAACAGAACAGTTTAAAATAGTTTTTTTTTTAGTTTTTGATACAATAAAGTGGAAATAAATAAATACAGTTGATCTAACATTTATTTAAAGCAGCTGATATTTCAAAATAAGACGCATTTTTCTGCATTCAAAAAACATAAAATCATAACTTTAGATGATTTACTTCCTTTTAAAAGTGTTTAAACTAACCTTCTTCTTGGGTCCAACTTCTTTACGGTCCGAAACGTACTTCCCGAGTTTGAAGATACCCGGTACCGGTCCTATCCGGAGCCCGGCCTGGATGCTGCAGTCCGCAAACACACTGACGGTGGTGGACGCCCGGGTGCCTTGCATGGCGTGGGGTGAGATCAGAACCATGAAGACTGATGGACACCGAGTTGTGGAGAGAGTGCAGGGAAGGAGGAAGAGGAAGAGGAGGAGGAGGAAGAGAGGATGAGGACCGGCCGATATCCGCCCTCAAAGTGACGCGGTGGCGTTATGCTCTCCGGCTTTTCTAGTGATGGTGCAGACAAGGTAGCCCCCCCACTCCACCCCTCCGCTGCACAACCTCCATCCCTCCCGACCTCTCCAAGCTCAGGATGCAAGTGTGTGTGTGTGTGTGTGCGTGCGTGTGTGTGTGTGTGTGTGGGAAGAGGAGGAGGAGGGGTTGTGCAGAGAGGTGATATTGTGCTATAAGGTAGTTTAAAGAGGGGGGAGGAGGGGGGAGCGGTCCTTGAGTTTGCAGCAGCAGCTAGTAGGAGTGTGTGTGTGTGTGTGTGTGTGTGTGTGTGTGTGTGTGTGTGTGTGTGTGTGTGTGTGTGTGTGTGAGTGTGAGAGAGTTGGGCTCTCTCAGCAGCTGTGATGAGAGGGAAAACGGGCCGGCCTGGTCACATGGAGACTTTCCCTCACCCCGCCGCATAATGAATTGCTCCAAAACGGTCAAGAGACACAAAGGGCCAGGCGACCTTCCCATCCCCAAAATCCAATTTGTCAAGGGCAGAGAAAAGAGGGTGCAGAATCAAAGGTCCAGAGCGACCATTAATCCTCAGCATGTGGCTTTGTCCTCCAGACAGTTCCGATATTTTAACTGACAAATCCACTGTATAATTTATCCATAAATCCTCACCCTTTTCCATTCTTCCCTTTCAAGCCAAGTTTTGGAAATCAGTGGCTACTTTAAATCTACTTGGCTGGCATTCTTTGGGTTTTATACACTTCAAAGCGCTTTATTGTCCCTCCTCCTTTGTGTCCTTAGTGTAACAAAAGGAGCAGGAAAGTTTAGAGGACTTGTTAACTTCTATTGACTCTCGGCGTGTGCCGGGTTGAGATCAGGCAGGTACTGAAAGGAAGGGAGAACCACCAGCAGCAGGAAGAGAGAGAGAGAGAGAGAGAGAGAGAGAGAGAGAGAGAGAGAGAGAATAACCATCACCATCTTACCAACCGCACACACACACACACACACACACACACACACACACACACACACACTTGTGGTTTTCTTGTCTTCCTCATTCAGCTCAGGTGTATTCTGCTGCATTCATGTGCAAGGGCGAGAAAAATAAATATAATTCTACAAATATTTTTTAGGATATTTTTGGTAATAATTGCATTCTTTTTATTTTGTATGGTAGCTCAGTTCAGGTAAGAAATATTAACTTGTAATTATTTTTTAGAGATGCTCTCCTAAAAAAAAAAAAAAAAGGACAGTTCACAATATCACCACAGCAAAATAATTTACAGGAGTATTATGTAAATACATTATGAAGACATTAGAGGAAGAATACTAGTAGAATTTTTAAAAATGATTTAAGATTTGTCATTTTAAATCCATGATCTAATGCCAAAGTCCATATAGGAATACAATAGAAATTATTGGGATTAAATGATCGATTCAAAGTGTTGACTTTAATGTCTTGACCGATTGATTGATTTTGCAAAAATCAAACTGCATAATGTTGCCGTCTTGAGACATTTCCAGAAGTTTTCTCGAGCTGTTTTTAGCTTTTTGACGGTGTGTTTTTCACTGTGCTGTTAGGATCCATCTAATCCGATTCACTTGTTGTGTTGATGGAGACTGTGTCTGTGCGTGCAGAAGCTTGTTCAAAGTGTTTACCTTTTGTTGCTGTGGTGACGTGTCTGACCAGAGAAGAAGAACCTGTGGGCTATATCAGACCGTGAACATGCTGACCTCTGACCTGTCCACCGTGTCCTCCATCTCTGACTCTGAGTCATAAGTAGCCTCTACATGTGACGGCGAAAGTCTCCAGGACTATTTATAATTTAAAATAATAAACATATGACCACTATTCGATATTTCCAAAGAGTAAATCAAAGACAGAATAAATAAAACATCAGTCTCCACATGAGTTTAAATGCATTAATTCATTTTAATAGTGTTTTTTTTTTTTATCAGTTTATGTTTTAATGTCCAAAAACATTTAAACACTTCATATAATAATAAAATCACACATCAATCTCTCTCTCTGCAGGCATCCCATGTTGCTCCTCTCCCTCTCTCTCTCTCTCTCTCTCTCTCTCTCTCTCTCTCTCTCTCTCTCCTCCCCGCGCTCCTCCGCAGTCAAAGAGCCTGAACGACACGCGAACAATCTCATCAATAGGCGCAATGTTTGCGCCTGGCTGTGCGGAGGGGTTATTTATTAACGCCTCGCCATTTGCGGCTGGTTCCCATCCACCCCTGCGCTCCTTTAAAGGCCCGCACTTCTCCACAGTGAAATTAATTATTCTACGAGAAGAAGGAGGAGGAGGAGGAGGGTTGTGGAGAAGTGGTGAATCCGCGCTGCACAGTGCGCGCTGAAGCCTTGAAGAGCAGTCAAAAGGCTCGGTGTCAGAGTGAAAACAGTGTTGGAAGCAAATGGGATGGAAAATTAAATGAAATTAAATGGCTTGACCGCCGGCATTGTCCCTCCTGCTTTTTAAAAAAGAATAAGACACATTAATTACCTGGTCGGACCTTTATTCTGGGACAATATTGCGGAGTCAATCAACAGCATTCCGCAAGTGCGCTTCTCTTAAATGAACTCCGCATGTCTTTAATAAACTTAAATAACGACCTGAGAAGAATCAGGGCTGGGTGAGGAGGAGGAGGCGTTTTTATGGGCGGCTCTGGCCGGCTCTTGCCAACCTTTTTTGGATTTTAACTGTCTAAACGGTGGGGCTCTGATTTAACTGGTTGGCCATTAATGAGCCATGAATATAGAGGAACAACCTGTCTGCAAAGCAACGCGGTAAATACAGAGAGCAATGCCCCACCAGGGATCTCCATTCATGCTCCCTGACTATACTTCAGGGGTGCCAAGGGTTCACCACCACCTCTCCTGGACTGGTTTCAATGGCCTACCATTTAAGACCCCTCCGAGCTCAGAAGAAAACACATTTTTTATGTCGACCCATAAACTTTGTTTGGGTCTATTCACAAGGAGCCCAATCATTGTCCCACTTAGCAATGTGGCCTATTTCTCACAGATTCCCACGTCTTAGAAATGACTTTGTGTTTGTCTAAATCCATTTATTTCTCCACATGTAAGCCCGCACCTTCAGCACCTCTCACACCGATTTGGTCACACATCTTTTAGTGATCTAAAAAGAGAGAAAAGTTGAATCTTTGCGCTTTTGGTTCTCTGGACAGGCTGAACTCTGTTCAGCTCACAACTTCTTATTATTCCTTTCAGATCTGTCAAACAAAGAGAAAAGCTTTGGACAGGCCTGTTTATCTTATTCCTCGCCTTTCTTTTCTTTATTTTAGTCGCTCATCTTTAAGGTGTTTTACTTGCTGAGGGGGAACCTGAGGGAAAGATGCAAGCTGCACCGAGGGCAGACCAGCTGCCTTGATGCGGGTGGGACATTAGCGCCGCGTTTGAATAGTAATTATGCTTGTATGGGACTCCCACCAGATGACATGATTGGGTTTTAACCCAGACTAATATTCAAAATCGCATTAGAGAAGAGCCGAATAAACGGCACCTGATTCAACGTTGGTCATGCGTGATTTCATTCAGAATGCCTTCTCTCTCTTTCCCCTCGATGTGGGCTGCACCGTTTCGGTATTCAAAAGTCTCTACAAAGTTTTTTTTTTCTTCCTTCAAGCCACATTTCCCTGACTTAAACTCACTTTGTCTCGCATGAGGAGGCGCGGATAAAAGCGTGTGAAGTTGCGTGAATTGATATGTTTCGGTGTACCTTATAAATTCATACCTTTTCTCACTCGAGCGCCTCAGAAAGAACGTGTCAGTCAGGCCGATTCTCTCTGCTGTCCAACGCATTTAGCAGGAGATCTATTTGAGAAGTTCATTCCTAGGCAAATGTATGCAGGCCGGGCTCTGCATGAATAGAGCAGCGTGTCAGCCGACCCTAATTGGGATTTAGCCACCCAAAGCATGTGCACAAAGTGACAGAAAATCACAGGTTTCAAAGAAAGTCACAACTTTTGCCCTTCTTGGTGAATATAAGGAGCTCTTTCCCTCAGCTCACAGGAAAACAGCGTTTTTCTCATAGGATGAAGGTTAGTGACCCAATTGGCTATGCGGTGTGTATCTGTGTATCTGCAAACTAAAAGCGTGAGCAAAACAACTCGGATGGCAAAGAGCATGTTTAAAGACATGCAACCTTGACTGGCCTGTATGTTTGAGTATAGACCAGATATATCAGCCGAAGTCATGCTTATTATCGGAACAAACATGTGAATAATCTCTTAGTTATTTTTTCCTTTTTTCTTTTTTAGGCGAAAAATGTAAAAATGGAGAATTTCTAAACGGAGTTTTATAGTTTGTCCCGGACATTTTGCAGTAATCTATAAAATAAGAACATTAATAATAATAACAACAACAATATTAATAATAATATTTATTGTTATAATATAATAATAATAACAATATTATTAATAATTATTATTGTTATTATTATTATTATTATTATTATTATTATTATTATTATTATTATAGTGTTTAAATAAAAACTGAGTAAGAATTGCTATTCTGAATATGTATTCGTTATAGAGAAAGCTTTTTAAAAGAATTCGGAAACATAAATGAAAAACATTTGCGTCTGTGAAGGCAGGTTCATGTCTGGAAAATGTATGTTATGTTATATTTATTTTTTAATGAAAACATTCGTCTCTTCTAGTGCGTCAGTTTTTCCTCTTTTAGACGGAGCACCATGGAGAGCTCCGCAAACCTCTCTCTCTCTCTCTCTCTCTCTCTCTCTCTCTCTCTCTCTCTCTGTCTCTCGCTGTTAATTATATAGATATTACATTTGAACTTAAGCCTAAATATATACATACATGTTTCGGCTCCGATGCACATTAATAATTCTCTGTAACAAAATGTAATCTAATGATATGACCCACAGTCTCGCATCTCCTCATTATATCTCCGATTGACAGTTCTAGGTTCAAACTAATTGTCTCCTGCATGTTCGGGTGGGATGAGCATGTGGAAATGATGTCCGAGAGGAATATTGATTATTTCAACATGAAGTCTGTGCATAATCATCATAAAAATTACTCATCAAGAAATGATAGGGCTTTATGGAGATGCTGGGAGGTGCATTGTCTCTAGAACAAGTTGGGTTTAAGGTTTGTGTGTGTTTTCTTTTTCGTTATGTTATCCTCTGATTGTATAAAAATGTGAGCAAATCTTATTTTATTTTAATTGCAAATGTAGTTTTGCCACATATTTTGCATTTTTCTTGATCGTATGTGCTATCCCAAGGAAAAGTCACATTTAAAGCAATAAACATCAGGCAATAAATATCCAAATTCTTGCATTTTTCCATTATTTCCATCTTCAACATTCCATTGAATGAATTAATATATATATATATTCTTTAGTTGATTTTAGGCAGATGTGTCCTATTATAATAATAATGGTTTAATAATGCTACTGCCATTTCTATCTTTTGTTGCAGTTTGTCAAAGGTTCGGTGTGTTGCATGTCTCTGCTCTCAGCCCCTGAGCAGGACACTGAGTGTGTTTGGCATCTGCTGGCCAGATCCAATCGTTCCCAATCAACAGCAGGAGGGAAAGGTGTGGATGTGGATGGAATGAGGACAGAAAACGGCTGTGTTTTGTCATTCCTCTGCAGGACAAAATTTGACTGATGGATACTTTAGCCCTCCAGAAAGTGTCAGGAGGACTGCCTCAACCCTCAGGTGATTCTTTCTTGCTCTCTGTTTTGTTGTACCCTCAATACTTCCTCTCCCTTTTTTCACTTTTTATCCTTGACACCAAAGCAACATCTCTCTTAGTTGTGCAAAAATGTACTTTTACCAGCCTTATAAGGCACCTCAAACACTGAAAAAGACATCAAATAAAAAACAGACAAGGTAATTGAATGCTGATAGCTTTATTTGTGGCAAGTAGAAAAGGGTAGGGGGGTTGTAAGGCACACAAAAGTTTAGAGACCATGTTAAGTGTTCCTGGTGAGGCATATTTAAACCCTATGAAGTTAAGGTTTCACTCTGTAGCAAAGGGTCAGTCATGGTCTTCTTGTCCGGGGCAAAGGCCAAAGGTCAGTGTCCAGACATGGGGTTTGGTCAGTGCAAAGCTCAGAGGGGCGTGGAGGTTTAAGGGCGAAAGGAGGTCACTTGGGAATTCGTGCTGGTCAGTTGTCATCGTCAGTCTCATCGGCTGCCCCGGTGATGGTGTAGGTTTGTTCCTGGTGGTCTGTCTCCAGCACGTCATCCTCGTTTTTGACCGTTCTGTAGGGAAGGACAAAAAACAGAGAGGCCTGAAGTAAGCTTGTTACAACAGTTGAACAGGGTGGACTTCTAAACATCATGAAGCACATTAAGAATACTTTACGTTGTTCTTTCTTAATAACAGAAACTATGTTTAAAATAATTAGAAAGAATACCTGATGGTACCTTTACCTAATGAGCACTGTCCTTCTCTCTGTCAGCTCCACAGCCTGCCCTGCGTAGGCATCATCGCTGGCATCATATCCATTGGATCCATATCCCATCCCAGCAACAGTGGTGTCACCTGTTCCTCCACCAATCTTCCCCATTCCACCAACGCCTGACAGCCCACCTTCATTACCTCCACCCACACCCTCAGTTCCTCCACTGCCTCCAATTCCGCCCCCCAATCCAGCAGGACCCATTCCACGATCTTTTCCTCCATCTAAGCCTCCGCTAATTTCATTACCTGTGCCTGCACCAGACCCGCTGTGTCCCCCACTCAAACCAATGCCAGTGCCACCCATGCCACCTGAACCTGCAGTGCCACCACCTACTCCACCCACACTGCTGTCAGCCTTGCCTCCAGCACCAGTGCCCAGACCTCCAGCACCAGTGCCCACACCTCCAGCACCCACTCCTCCAGTCCCAGTGCCCAAACCTGCAGCACCCACTCCTCCAGTCCCAGTGCCCAAACCTGCAGCACCCACACCTCCAGCACCCAGGTCTGCCCCACCTGCCCTACCAGCAGGACCCATCTTATCATCTGGACCTCCAGCACCCATTCTTCCACCCATTCCTCCAGCACCACTGCCTAGACCAGTGCCCATGCCTCCTGCACCCATTCCTACTCCACTCCCCATGCCTCCAATACCTCCAGCACTACCACCAATTGATCCACCACCCATTCCACCAACACCACCCGCACCTCCTCCACCAAAGCTCATTCCCCCCTCAATGGCACTCAAATTGCAGCCGGTCAGAGACAGCGTTTGCATCATGCCAGAGAGCCGCAGGTCCTCTCCTTCAATAAGTTTTCTGTAATAAAAATGAATATTTAAATGAATAAAAAAATGTTGTTTACACTGATTCAAATACATTTCGTCCATATTAAGTTATTTTTCTTCACCTGTATGTTGTAATCTCAATCTCCAGAGACATCTTGAGATTCAGGAGGTCCTGGTACTCACGAAGGAGCAGTGCAATTCTCTCCTTGGTGGATTTCAACTCAAGCTGCAGGGCCTCAATCCGGGCCTGTTAGAATAACCGAACCATGTAATTACTGTATGAATGAGTTATTGCTGTGGCTTTTCTGTTTGCATGCATTAAAGTAAGTGCATGCGTTCATAGTTGACTCTGGTGTGCACCCTGGGACTATATGAGCTGATCTTTACCTGCAGGTCTTCCAGCTCCTTCTTGTACTTTTCTTGCATCTCTCGGATCTGGGCTTCAAGAGCTTCATTCCTGGTCCTCAGATTATCCAAGTCACGTTCTTTGCTTTGGATCTGGTGATATTTTTGAAATGATTATAGTCATTAATGTCATTTAATTAATTTAATTCTCATTTATTCCTTTTAAATTTTGATACTCACATCCTTTTTGGCGCCTGCTATTTCTTCTCTAATGTTTCGAACTCTGTCCACGTGTCTTGACGTCTTATTGGTTAGATCTTCAAATTTATTTTTATACCATGAATCCATCTCCTAAAAATAAAGGATGAAATTGTTTACCAAGAGAATCATGTGAAACACAAACAATCTAACGTTAGACAGTGCTGGTGTGTGTTTATTTTACCTGGAGGTTTTTGGCTGCGATGTCGTCGTACTGGTTTTGGATTTGTTTCAAAGCAGCTGCAAGGTCAGGTATGGTGAAGGCACTGTGAGCTGTGGCGTGAGCTGCATAGATCTGTTTCATGAGCTCCTCAATTTCCTGTTAAAAAAAGGAATTGCTCGTAAACATTAAATCAAAAGGCAACTTAATATATCTTTTGTACATGAAGAGGTTATCCACCTGTTGATGGACCCGTTTTAGGAATTCAATTTCAACTTCCAGCTGCTCCAGCTTCTTTTCCAAGATAATGCGTGAGGAGGTGGCTTTGTCAACATCCTGAAGAACACCATTGTTATTATGCAGGTTTAGGATTGTAACTTAATTTGATGATGGTGGAGATATTGAATAATTAAATGTAACCTACTGGACGGAAGGCTTCAATTTCTAACTCAGCTTTCCTCCTCAGCTCCACTGCCTCTTCATATTTGATTTTGATTGCCTCTAGTTGAGCAGCTGTGGAATCCTTAGCGGCCAAGGCGATGTCCTGAAAACCAAGATGCCAGAAGTAATGTGGCTGACTATTAGATTTGGAGGTGTGTGCAAGATGCAGATCAGCCTCTTTTGCATTTCAGATTTTAACTTCATTTATTCATGTGTGTGTGTGTGTGTGTGTGTGTGTGTGTGTGTGTGTGTGTGTGTGTCTGCAAATGCATAATCAAGCCATCTCATCTGTGCATAAAACATAGCTGAAGACAGCTGTACTCTATGACACCATAACACGCTCAGGCACCTCTCCATTTGCCTGCCAGAAATAAGCCTGTTACCAGGTAAGGAACCTTGAAAACACCAAGTTGACGTCTTGTATCTTTGCTTGGACGGATCCTCTACAGCTCAGTGAGGTGTAAACCTCGCCCGAAACAAATAAATCAGTCTTTACGCTCTATTGAGTGCCTGACATGTAAAAAAAAAAAAAGAAAGAAAGAAAGAAAGAAAGAAAGAAACAGGCAATGTGTGTTGCTTGGAGGATTCTGTCTCACCCGCTGAACTCTCATCTGGTCGGCGATCTTGTTCAGCTCCCTCAGCTGTTCCTCATATAAGAGGCGCAGACCTGTTGGCTTCTCAAAGCGGTTCTGGTAGGCCTCAATCTCTGCTTCCAATAGCTTGTTCTGCTGCTCAAGTGATCGGACCTGTAAGCACAAGAAAACCCTTCTCTGTGATCTCAAGTCAACCACAATGAGTCCTCTACACAGAGGTGAGAGTAACATGCTCCCATTTTTCAACAAAAGACATTTTTAGCCAGACCTGACAAATCTATTTGTCAGCACTGATGGAAGAAGCTAAATGTGGTTAGTTTGAAGGATATTTCACCTTGTCAATGTAAACAGCCAGTCTGTCATTGAGGACGATCATTTCCTGCCTCTCACTTGTGCGGGTGCTGAGGAATTCTTGGTTCTCAGCTGCAGCAACATCCAGATCTATAGCAGGTTCTCCACTTGGCCCGACACAGACCATAGCTCCAGCACTCACACTGAAAATTCAACCATGAGCCACAGCTATCAGAATTGAAGGAGGGTAGATGGCATGTCATGAGAAATGAATGTTTCATTTAATAAAAGGACTAAAATAGCTTGAAAGAGATCTTGAGGAAGACAAATAAGGTAAAAAAAATTATAATCTAACTGTATAGCCCTCTGTCTATATAGGTACTGTAGCTTACCCGGCTCCAACCATGCGAGTCTTGCGTGCAGCTGAGACGGTCCTTCGTCCAACAGACTCCACACGCATGCTGCCGGCCCCGGGTCTGCAAGGGTAGCCAGCGGATGCATGACGGGCATCTCTCCTGGTGGGGGATGGGCTGGACACCCTGACCTGGTAGGACAAGCTGCTGCTGTCCTCAAAGTGACGGCGGTAGGATGAGATCCTCTCTGGGCTGCGGCTCATGGTGGCAGCAGCGATTGGGTTTCCACTGAAGGGAGATGGAAGAAACACTCAGGGTCAAGCAGGGTCCTGTCTGTGGTTTACTGCTCTTCACAGCTGTTCCACCTTGTATGGACTGCCGGACTGTCAACCCAGTCTCCGGTTTTATACTTCTCATTGCAGGCCCCAGCTCTGTCACACACAGCTCAGTTCATGAACCAATACTTGTGGAATCTTGAACCTTTGCACCAACTCAGGCTTGACCTGCTGCTCAGATATCTGTCAGCAGCCTGTTAGGAGCAGAGCTGGGCTGGGATGGTGGTTGACAGCATTAGCGGACAGTTCACCCATTAGTCTCTCTGCAAAATACAGAGCGTGATCATGTTTCAGTCTCCCTTTTATCAGTAGCGTAATGGGTTTTGCCAGGATGATGGTACATCCACCACCACAGTGTCCAGTACAGCACTGGGCAGCAGACAGACAAGCAGACTGGGTCCGGTTAGTCAGAGTGAGAGCAGCCAGTAGGTGCACCACTGATGTGATCTGCTCTGATGGGACGAGGGACTTTAATTGAATGCTGAGCAGAAGCTGGAGGGTGAGCTGATGAGGCTGCAGAGGAACAAAGAGCCCTGGCAAGATTTGACATAAATTAGTACTTATTAGTCTGGTCTGTTTTCAACATATTAAAACCAGAGTGTGCAGAAAAAGGAAAATAGAATTAACTGCTTCTGAGGGAAAATAAGGAGGCAGAAGGAAAATGGGGAGGGGGGTTGCAGTCTGGAGTTTACGGTTGACATGGCACGGTGATATGAGGGCAGAAAACAGTGGTCAGGTCTTTTCAGGGCAATTCTCCATTGGCACCTACAGGGTCACTTGATCAGGGGTCAGTAAACTCTTCACTGACTGCAAGATTTACTGTAAACATTAACTGCCAACATTAACCCTCATCAAAAACACACAAAGAGAAACCACAGAACAACCAAAACATAGAAGATAACCTGTCAAAAATCTGATTTTGCACATTTATGAGCGAACTGGCAGAGTGCTTTTTTAAAATGTATAGTTCTTGTTAAACCCTGTCTTGAGGGATTGGGAAAGCATCTATTCTTTTCCATTGACCTCAGATCTTGCAGCTGTGTGGGACTTTTGGGGAGAGGTGGAATCAGTTACGTGAACGATCTATCTCCACTAACCGGCTCTTTTCATGTTGCAACCAAATGACTCATCGTTGCGATATTTTCTATTACAAGATTTGTCAACACACACCTCCCACGTTTAATTCCTGGCTGAATCGAACACAAGACACACCAGGCTGCTTCCTCACAGTCATCTGTTGCATTTTATGTTTTTCTAATTTAACAGGCCAAGTGATAGGGCGTAGGTAGATGTGACTCACTGACCTGTTTTAACAGTTAAATATAGAGCGGAACAATTTAAATTTTTCTTGACTGCTTGGAGAATAAAGTATTCATTAAAACAGTAACTGTAGTATCAACATTTCTGAGCCAGATTATTTACTCATGTATCCAGAAAGTCTCAGAGGTCACATCCTATTCAGTGACAGTGATTCAGTATCAACAAGCTGCTTCTAGTTTTTGTGAGTCACGTATGATTTAGAAGTCTAAAACTGAGCTAATCACAAGAATATCATTTGTGGTCTATTTGGACTTTCAGCTTCAGCTGTAAAAGGGGAAGTTAACAGGGAACAAGGTCCATGGCCATAGTTGACATGCTTTAGTAGGGGCATACTTGTCAGTTGAAAACAAACACATTCATTATCATAGATGATGAAGGAACCTGTTAATGTTCCCTGGAGGGTGAGTGGCAAATTCATACTGAGACACAGCAGATATTAGACACGGCCCTTCGACACTGTAGATCATCCGAGTCCAAGTGGATGTCACCTCAGCAAGCCACTCTGTGCCTATTTATATCCCAAATTATCCAAATAAATGTCTTCTCATGTCCTTTTTAATAAACCTGTTGGACATGCGTTTTGAATAAAAACTCAAACAATATTACTGTTAATCAAAACTATAATTTTATTTATTGAATGATGTTGGCAACAACTGCACTCACAGGACCATCCATGAGAAACGAGCTATTTAATATTTACAATACATCAACTTGAAATGTTGAACAGTTCATATTTTGCAATGAGAGATTTCATTTTAACTCATCGTACACAGTTAAGGAGTCATTTGCATAGATAGTCTGGAAACAAAAAACTTTGTCACTTCATTGACTGTTAATATTAGTGGTAAGGTTTAGAATAGTCACCGGTTATGTATTCGTTTGTTTAGAAGTTGTAAAGGGTTTATAAATAGTTCTATGATTAAAGAGATTTACAGGTAAATTCAAGTAATATTGCAGTCGTTTTTTTATTATTTTAGCAGCTGATGTGTGTGCTGAGGCCTCTGGTTTCAGTCTTTGGGATTCACAGATAAGGGGAACAACTTAAATCACTGGCTCTCAAAATAACAAAAAAGTGGACGAACTTTTTAAAAAACCCTTTACAAAACTCCTGGTTTTGTATTTTAACTTTCCACACTGATCTCGGCTTTAAAAAGAGCTTTAAATAATGTTTTTTTTCCCCCTGTTGCATTCTTCCTCAATTAGTTATGTTGCTCATGTTTCACCCAGTCTTGCCATCCACCAGGGTAATGCTGAACACTGCAATAGAGAGAAAAAAAGGAAGAAAATTAATGAAATATTTCATCAACAAAGGTGCAGCAAAAAGGGAAACTGCGCTTGGGTTTGATTTAACTGGTATTAACACATAGTGACACACTACATTTAATGATTTCATTGCTAGCCTCTTAAGCTAAGTGAGCTTTTTCTCAATTTCTTTATTCAGATACAGGATATGTGCTACAGCTCTCAAAAAAACACTGCATGAAAGGCTGGCATTATGCAACAAGAGGTCAATAACCTCAAGCTGGAGAAACTTAACACTGTCTCGTGGTGAAATAAAACAGTCGTATGTAACAAATTCAGCCATAAAAATGTGCCAGAACTCTAGCCTTTGTCCAGACTAGAAAAAACAACAAGAACTACAACAGTTCACTAATTTGTGGATTTTAAAGATGAGACACAATTTATTTGACTTATGCCAGAATACATGTCTCACTCTTTGTATCCAAGTGAGGCGGCTGTGTTG
Source organism: Argyrosomus regius (assembly GCA_946959425.1). Lineage (NCBI taxonomy): Eukaryota > Metazoa > Chordata > Actinopteri > Sciaenidae > Argyrosomus > Argyrosomus regius. The sequence continues at coordinate 7,108,761 of OX336884.1, read as the reverse complement.
AGTGCGTTCTTGCTCCTGACCCCTGCCAGACAGCTAAACACAACGTTATCTGTCTGCTGAGGCATTTCACCGCCATACTTCTCTTTGAACTCTTCCGGACCCAGCTGGAGGGCAGTGTTCACCTGTCCCACTGCAAAGTCAAATAAGGACAGACAGGTCACATAGCAGTATTTTAAATATGTGCTATTAGGTCAAAACAAAGCTTTGGTGAGTCTGGGGTTAAGTAGTGTCAAAGCATTACACAGATACACTTGAACCAGGATTATCAAAGGAATGTTGGCCATAAATAAAGATGGGAGGCATGTCCTTGCATATACAGTTTGTCAAGTTGTCTGCAGGTGTCATCCAGGTCAATTCAAGATCATTTTAATTAGGCTGAGAATGAAATATTGAATCCATTTTACTTTATTTAATTAAATAAATTTAGAACAATAAAAGCCTGTAATTACAAGCAGAGACAGAGCAACAAAAGACAGACCCCCTCAAGGTTATTTGGTGTTCATATGCTTTGTGACAGACTTTATTTGATTTAGGACATTCCCAAATGTGTTCATGACCTACAGACAACACAAACGAATGGATACTACATGAGTGTATTAATCTAACAAGCAGATCTGACGTCACATCCCAGTCAACCATATGTCATTTTCTGTGAATACTCACGAGGAACGTTAATGGACCCGGGGATGAAGCCGTACTCCCGGAGCTCCCAGGGCTCTCTGACGTCTATAACTACAGATTTCCGCCCAGCCAGGAGCTGCTTCAGCTGGTCATAAGTCACATCTGTGCTCGGTGGTCCTGAACTGAACCTGCGCAGCAGCAACTCTGTAGCTGCAAAAGCAAAACACACAACTTGTGATACGTGTGAACAACATCCAAAGATGTCACTGAGTCACGAGCCAACTCGTTGATCCATACACTGGCAGTAGATAAGCTATCGAATCAAACAGTCATTGTAAAACTCACTTTTGTAACCGTGGTCAGTGCTGTCAAAGCTGGACACAGAGCTTCGTCCTCTCAGGACGGAAGCTCCAGGCAGGACGGTAACCTTACTGTTCCATAACAGCTTCGGGACTAAACCCGTGAACCTCCAGCACCTCCTGAGTGCCATGTGTGCTTAGTTTCACCCTGTGTCAACACTTCGTCAACAAAAACCTCTAATAACGCAGCAATGTTGCATGAGACGACCATGAAACTCACTCACAACGCTCACGCTCGCCCTACCAACAATGACCTGCGCGTGCGCAGAAGTACGGATCACGTAAAGGACAAAATGCGCTATGTTTTGATATCTTATCAAACTCAAACTCATTAACCTTAAAATATTTGATAAGTCAAAACATGATGACACAAATGTATAGCATGGGCTCTAAGAAGCCCTAGTTATTGCACCAACAGCTCTTTAAATACATAAATATGATGCATTCGCTGTCGTGGGACCGACCACTCGTCTGTCCACATCTGACCATTGAGTTTTCAAAATACATCCATGCCACCATGACCACCATCGCATCCCATATTATCTCTATAAATAAACTATAATAACAATAGCATCACTCTCTTGTTCCATGTGTATTGTAAAAATGTTGAAAAAGTTACTGAATTATCAAAACTCGTGACGTTCTGATACTCGAAGTGAGATTTTCTATTGTACGTGAACGCAGCGTTGGGCCACACTGAGCCGCCGTAGTGCGTCACATGTTGACCAGGGTCTGCTAGTGGATGCTATCGAAAGCTTGATAAAATTTATAAATTCAAAGGCAAAGACGAAGAATTATTGCGAAAACTGTGCTGTTGCTGTCGGTACGCTGTACTTGAAATGTCGTAACACCTGCGTGTATTGTTGGATAAAACGCGCCTGTTAATGTTTTATTTATTCTGACATGCTAACGTAGCTAGCTTGTCTGCTAGCCAGGAAGAGTTGACATCTCACCGTTGGCTTCAGGTTAGCTAACACTGTCAACATAGGAGCTAAAATAAAGAGGTGAGTTCATACTGCCTTTTAGCTGAATCTAACGGGAAAAGTTCTTCATTTATTGTTTTTTTTTCCTTCAAAACGACACAGAGGCCTTTCGTGCTCACCTAAATCAGAGAACGGTGCTATGTAAGTGTTAACCGTGTCATTAGCCATTACCAGACCAGGTAGTTACCCTTAATATAATATCACCTTTTATCTGACCTGTATTTATTCTCAGTGACATACTAATGTTATACAGCCCGTGAGTATTGTGACAGTTTTGGCTCAGTACTCCTGGATAATGGTTTAGAAATTGTAATCTTAATGGACATACCTGACTTTTAGCTTTAAATATGCTTGAGTTTGATATATTGTTTGAACAGTGTAGGACTAGTTTAAAAGATGACAATCCCAGGTTTAGGACATTGTACTGAATGCAGCAGAATAATCATCTTAAACCTTTGAGCTATCATGGGGATGTTTAGAGCCAAACTGTGGGATTTTCTTTACGGGACAAGTCATCTCCATGACCTCAATCCACCCGAGCAGCTGCGTAACCTGCTAAAGACTGAAGACTGAAGGTGTAAGCCCCCTTCATGAAGTGAACAAGGCAGCAGTACACGCCAGATATCACCAGGGAAGATATCAAGTATCTGCTGCTGATGTCTGCAGGATGTAGACCTCAGGCAGTCATTGCTTTACACAGGATTTGCAAGTAGATTTGCAAAGTATGACTTAATTTAAATGTAGGTTCATTTGTCCTTCTGTCACTTCTTAAAAGTGAGGACTATATATAAAAAGAGCCACAGTTTCTACACTGATCATCTGATGCAAATACCCTCAAAATGAATCTTAAATAAGCCACTAACTCAGTCATTTCAGTTATAGACCAATGCAAGCTTTGCTACATTTAAGTATTATTGTTAAAACACAGTTATGTTGAGGTAGATTAATCTTGCATAATAACACCACTTATGTTGTTCCCATCCAGAGCTCCAGATGCGGCTAAAGGACCCCTTCTCTTTGAAAGCCGCTGAAATGACTAAGCGGACCAATAAACCGAGAAAACCTCGAGATGAGGAGTCATCAGATGAAGTTAGTGGTGAGTCACTAAAGCACTTCAGGACACCAGACAGACTGAAGTTAGTGCTGTGAGGTTTGATTTGGGACCTATCACCATGGATAGTGAATGGGATAATCTCTTTGGTTATTAAATTTATCTTGCAATGAATAGTACATATGCTATCTCTTTTGTAAATCAGGAGTTGTGCACATTGTTTCCAAAAAGGAAAATCAACCAGAATCCCAAAGTCATCTCTAAAAGTTGTTGGAAACTTCAAACATTTTGTTTTTAAACAGGGCTGACTTGCCAGCATGTGAGTAAGGCAGTGGACCTGAGCTCAGTGAAGAAGTCAGTGCTGTCCAGTGTGTGGTTGGTGTGTTCTGAGTGCCTAAAGGAGAGGACCATGATCGATGGAGAGCCAGCAGCATCCCATGACATCGTGGTGTGCTTAAAGTGTGGTTTCCAGGTAAAGATTGGTTTTTCAATATTAAAAAGTGCAAGCACAGTACATAGCGTGCTCTGGGGCCTAGCAATATGCAGATTAACAATATATTTGGGATATTGTTTTGATTTTACAAAATGCCAGTACACAATACAGAATAACAACATTATCATTATAGTTTTAACAGCACCCACAGTACAAAAACTGTTGACTAGTGATTGTTTGGCCCAGAAATACAAAGAGGCAAGTGCAAATGTTTCATTAATTAGGAGAATTCAATTTAAATTAGAATTAAAGTTACTTTACATTGAAATGATGACATACATTTTGATGTCCATTTTCACAACAGCACATAAAATCATGAATTTGATGCATGCTCATGTGTTGTGGTGATTGTTGTGTGTCTGTCTGTGTCTTTGTGTTAGTGTGTAAGAGAGACACAGAAACAAAGAGCAGGGGAGATAGAGGAGTAGATAATCATTGGAAAATGGAACAAATGCATTTTGAATAAAAACCCCTGACTTAATTTTACTTTGTCTAATCATTAGTTCAAATACTTGGTAATTTAATGAAAGAATGTTGTATATACCCGTCTGTTCAAACATAATGACATTTATTCAAGGTTGGATAATCTAAATGTGGATGATAAAACAATAAAAACTAAATTATTGTTCCAATTATCCAAATAATCCTTTAAGAATCAATTCAAGAGAAAAGATGTCTCCATAAACAGTTTACAGAATATGTGTATTGTCTTAGAAACATTTGGCTTCATTGAGGTGGGAATGAGCCACAGTCTTTAAACAATGGCATATGTGCTGTGGGCCTGAATACATTTTGTGCTTGTTCACTAAAATGTTTTAATTCACTATTTTACAGGGCTGTAACCAGTCAGGGATCCAGCACGCTGTCAAGCACCACCAAGCTTTCCATCCAGAGTCTCACTGCATCACTATCAGCCTGAGCACGTGGAAGGCCTGGTGAGAAACCTCAGAACTGCATTCATCATAAACTCATGAAAAAGCCAAGACTGCACACGCTGCCAGTGTGTGTCAACTTGAGATGATGCTCCCAGTGTTTGGGGCTTACATAGACAGTGGGGTGTTTAGACACATCATGCACCATGGGTGTGTGTTGTCTACAAACTTATACATTATTTAATATCATTTTATTTTAGATGTAAATAAGTCCTATCATTACTGTAATCTAAAATGCTTTTCATGTCATTAATACATGATTGTGCTTCTAAATGATTTCCATTTCAGCCATGTAATTCTGTCCTCAAGTAATGATTCATTACATTAGTTAGTTGAGGGTTTTTTAAATTCCACATTGACTTAAAGCCTTTGTATGTTTGTCTATGACTCCCTTCTCATTGTAACAGGTGTTTTGAATGTAATGAGGAGCTCTCCACTCACTGCAACAAAAAGGCTTTGGCTCAGACCCTGGACTTTTTACAAAAGCACTCTGTCAAGGCAACGTCAGGTAAGGTGTTTACACTTCTGGAGCTCTGCCCCCCTACTGATGTTATAAAAGCCTTTATTAGACAAGTACATCCTCACTACAATTTCAGCAAGGCTGAAGTCAGTTCAGCTGAGGTTTCATACAAGCATTCTTTAGTTTAGAAACCATGTCTTCTGTTAAAGTAGGAAGTGACTGGCCTTGAACACAGACAGTTTGTAAAGATCACATCAGTAGTACATAATTCTGTACTGGTGTACCTCAGACAGTGTTTCATGTGTTTATTGCCTGCTGCACCCCGCTGCACTAGACTCTGAGAGCACAATAACACCACAACTGCATGCCAGACTCTTACTGGCTGTCTTGTTATTAGTTTTTCTGTTGAACAAAGTACCTGTAATAAAAGTGAACTGATTTACTTGATCACATTGGTTCAAATATTTAATATTGTCAAGTGATCCACCTACTTACCAGGAATTGGCAGCAGTACACCTGCTCCCCCTGGTGGCGGTGGTCATCTGAATCCCTTGATTTGATCCTCAGTGTATCAGCCCACCTGTGTGTGCATGTGATGGGTGTTACAGGTATCATTTCTTATGGATGCAGTTACTTCTCTTTTGACTTACAAGGCTGCTTCAGGCTTGCAAAGCCCTTTATTCATGCCTCATAAGAATACTATATCTTTGAGACTGCAGAGCTGTGTAGCTGTTACTAAAAAGTGAAACATATTACTTACTAACAGTGAAATTCTGTGAAGACTTTGAAGAGTTGTGTTGCAGCAGGTTGTGTTTACACTGACAGCCTGACTCAGTCCTACTTTCAGTCTTATGTCCTCACAACTTATTCAGGCCACCTGAGCCCCCCACACCCAGTCAGTCAACCATATAGATATTACCCCACACCCCCTCTCCGTACTCTTACGTACCTTCTGTTCAGTACCGCTCTTATTTTTTGCTGGCATGCTGAGAGGTCTCTTAGCAGGGTCGGGGTGGTGGGCATCAGCACTGTCGGTCTCACAGGCTGCTTCAGCTAAAGCCCAGTGGCCAGAGGCCAGTCGCCGAGGCCCGGTCAGACTGGTCCACCTCTCAGCCACAGCTTATGAGTTGCAGGATTGATGCTACAGCTCTCCACTCCCCCCCTTCACCCCCATCCTGCCCATTGCATGACTGCACACATTAGAGGAATTAGGCGCTCGAGTGATGCTTCCCGGCTGGGTTCCCTGAAGAACAAGAGCAGCTGCGCGGGGTTCAGCCACTGCTCTCTGTCGCTCTTTGTCTTTTCCATCACTATCTGTTTCTGTCCCTTGCTCCCTCCGTCGGGCCGCTGTATGTCTCACCACCTCTGGGCCTGTGTGCTGCACTAGTGGGAGCCAGGGTCCTCAACAAGTCAGAGCGACTGGATCCTAACAGCTGGAGCGCACTAACTCTCAGCGGACTCACTCACAGATACACATGCACAGAATATAGGAAATACAGATTAACTCCAGCAAATACCATATTTTCTTTCAATCTGTACATTTTTGCTGGACATTACACATGATTTTATGTTTCATAGCACAATGTATTCTTGGCAAAAAGAGCACAAGCTCTTCCTGGAGCTGAATAGAAATATATTTTTATTTGCCGAGTGAATCACATAGCCGTGGAATTTGCAGATTCTTTGAGTGAAATTTGAATAGGCCATATAGAGTTTGTTTACTCATCTACACTGAGGCACACGGGGTTTCAGGGACAAACAGGACCTCACAGAATACAAGAAATATCATATCATATTAAGTATTTAGAAATGAGACAAACAATTCCAGTTTCCAATTTCCATCTACGTCACTACTACTGACAACAAATATCTTCCTCAAATTTCACTATTAATATTCAGTGTTTCTTCATCTCAACATGTAATCTTTGAAGGTAAACTCATCCATAGTAGTTCTTTGAGCCAGATAAGAAAAGAAGACTATGGATGACTAATTTGTGTATGTTTTCATGTCCGCATCGTGGTCATGGTGCCAACCAGAGGTCCACATTGGTGGGAAACGATTTGCTGAGCTGGGCGGTCGATACCTACAGCTTTCCCCTTTGCCTCTTTAAATTACCTGTCACCTTTCCTGCCACCCAATTGTTCCACACCGGTCGGCCAAATGGGTATAGAGGTGGGCAGCCATTGTTGCTGCAAAATAGGCGGTTGTTGTCTGTTGAGGAGCTTGTGAAATTGCATTTCAGTATGAAGGCCATGTTTTCAGAAGAAGCTGCTGTTGTACTGTTTTTCCTATAGACCCCACCACAAAAGATCCCCAGCAGGGATTTTTTTTTTCCAGAATCTATAATAATTTTGTACAACAACAGCTCAGGGTAGAAAGAAAGTCGATTAACTGTGCTCTCTCACCATCAAGGCCTTCAGCTCAAGTACCAGAGTCCCAGTAAAAAGCGAATTGACCTCAGGGAGCTAGACTCCAGCTTGTAACACAGCTGGGGAGTCTTTGTGGAGCAAATTAAAATGTTGGTTCTGAATAGGCATCAGAGCTTGTTCCTCATTCCTCAATCTGTCAGTTCGGTCTTGTTTTATGGTAGTAATTGTTATGAGTCACCATATTACCATATCATTATATTAGCATACAGTGTACGTTCAATTTTTAATTTTGCAGCTCAACGAATCAGTTATAAGAGTCTTTCACTGGATGCTATAGGTCTATTTTATTCCATTTTAAATGTATTATTTTCTTTAAATTTGTTCTCTGTCGACAGTGAATTCAACCATACTGAGTAGATTATAATAAATATCATTTAATGGATTCCTAACATTGTGCTGGATATACAAGGCTATACCCAGTTTTCAAAGATTCTGTCCAATCTTTTGTACAAATTTGAGAGATATAGTTAAAGCTAAATGTGTGTGCTAGAGCTCTACATGTTTACATTTGACATTTTCTCCAAAATAGTTTTACATATGAATTATAAATAATTTAGATGAGACCAGACCTGTACACCTTTCATGAAACATTATCCAACATTTTTTAACATTATATTTTCGTCTACTTGAGGCAGGAACTTAGAATAAGAATAAAATCAGCTCAATCTGCATATAACCAACACTTGAAATCATCAGAGTAAGCTGTCAGTTGTTTTTCAGCTTCTTCTCAAACTTGTACAATTGTTCTTTTTTTTCAGTGAATCATTGACAACAATGAAGTGCACAGTCAAGTTGCAAAAAAAAAACAAAAAAAAAAACGACAAGGGTGCATTATTCCTACCATCTAGTGTCACAACATGTGTGACAGTTGGCTGATTTTGCATGTTGTTGGAAAATTAAATAAAAAGTAAATGATCAACAATATCAGTTTTGTTTTTTGGCTGAAATAATCATGAGAGTTTCTGATTTTAAACATGAAATTTACATTTTGAAGGCTGTCATGTTAAGAAGTTATCATATGCTTATATGTTTATCTGCACTGGCTGTTTGACTCTGGGGACACACACTACATCTACATGTTGTTGTTGCATCTGACAGAGTAATCTGTCCTCTTCTGAGAGACCTTGGCGAAAGGCTGAAGTGGACTATATAGTGTTGTATGGTTATCGCTCTCTTATTCACCTGGTTTCCTGCCTCTGGTTGTTTATTTTGGAAACCGTAGTCTTTAGTTAACTGTCACTTTAGCTCAGCCGAATCAGTAGCCAGTAAGATGCTTGTCCCCTGGTGGTGCTTTCATGGAGGTAATCAAGGGTGATTCTGTCTTTATTCCCACCACCGCACATGAATGTAGGCCAGATAGTGGGTAGAAAAAGCTGTGTGTGTTTGTGTGTCTCTAAGTAACATGGCACTGGATTCTCTTGGCCTCAGATGGCAAGGAAACAGGCTTTTCATGCCCTGCAGTCACAACAAATTAGCGAATTAATAAGACATTTGGTGTTGCCTGGCCTTCCTCTTGACTGCCTGCTCTGCATGAAGGGAGCTGGCCTTGGCCCTCCACGCTGCTGCACTGTAAGTGAACATGGAGCCATGAAGCCCACTGGCCATACGATTTGACGGGCTCTGAGCCCGACTGAACCAGATTAGGAAGGCTATGAAAAAGCAACTTGAAATATTGAAAATATACTTTTACATCCTCTACTCCTCCTCTGTGAGACTAAAAATGCAAATATTGTGTCAAACTTGAAAAGAATTTTTTTGTTTACGGCATTGTTTCTTGAGCTTGACTAGACACTAGAGATTATTATACTTATTTGAATATTTCAGTGAAGCTTTGAGTTTTTTTTTTCTTTTGCAAAAACTCTACTACTGCTATCTGCAAAAGTAAACAAGTTTCTTTGTGTATCTCTTGTGTGAAAAAGAGCAGGGAGTGCAGGAGGTGTTGGTGTACATGCATGCGTGTGGACGATCCCGAGCACCGTGATGCTTTCCTCTACCCTGGGGAAAGGCTCTACAGTGTCACTGCTGCCCATACTCGGTGGCTGAGCAAGGAGGGCCAGGTGGTGGTGCCGAGTGCAGCACAGTCAAGCGTGGACGCAGCGCATGCTGACATTTGCCTTCGCTGACTGCTGCAGGGAGAGGAAAAATCTGCTTTTCCATATGCTTGTGCTCGTTGCAACCCTTCCCTCCACCCACTGCCCCTCCTGCCCTCTTCTGCGCCCCCCCCCTACTCCCCAGTCTCAACCAGATGGCTCCCTGAACATTGTTTACCTTGGGTGACGGTCCCAGATGCAGAGTAAGTCCATTGGCATCCCCATTCCGCCCAGTTAGTTCCCTCATTCCTCTGCTCCCTCTTAGCTCAAGTGCCAGTCGCAGCTCTTACACTCAAGTTGCGTTGCTGATTTTGTGTCTGCGCTCACAAACACCACAAGAAGTAGACACACTCTTTCTCTCTCTCTGTTAGTTGCTCTTTTGCTCAGTTGTTCACACTTGCATAAACTCGTTACCTCACACCGAATCCAAAAATACCCTGTCTGCCCTCCTGATTGGGGCTGCAGTCTTTCCCCATCTCCACTTGTTTTACATGCATTGTGTGTGTCGACATATGGGATCTCCCTTATGGCTGCATATCGAAGATGGAAATAGGCCTCCAGATGTTGCCAGCACAGAGGGCCAGATGCATTTAGCACCACTGGGTGGAGCGCCACGAAAGCATGTTGTCCCGACAAGCTGAACCTCACCCCTTCTTAGTCCCCAAACTACAAGACAAGCCTAAACACGCTCTTTGTCATTTGACATTTTTCAGTTAAAGCAACTTAAATTTAAAGCTACACAGTTGGCGCAGGCGGGAAACATATAATAATGCAGCAGACCTGAATGTGCCGTATGTGTGTTCAAATAATTGTGTTTTTTCTTGTCAAATCTGTTCAACAGAAAAGTTGCCCTTTTACCCCCATTCCTTTGAGTACAATTTGATTGAGAGTATAAAATGTAAATTGCTAAGCTTTTTTTTGTTGTGCCCAAGGAGTGGGTCTATGAATTGAATACGTGCCAAGGCAAGGCCATTTGTGTGTTGAGGAGAAGAACGGAGAGAGTAAAGATGCATGTCGTTATGATGATTATGACGGTTTACGGCTCAATTGAATTTCCTTAGTTTGGATATAAGCGGGTTCAGACCAATGACCTTGCTGCTAGCCTGCTCTCTTGACTGGCTTATATGGGTGAAGTGCTCATGGACCAAACTCTTTTTGTGTTTACCAGCGATTGTTGATTTGTCTACAGGCTGTAGGCCTTAAAGTACTGCCATCAGTGCCTGTTAAAATGAGTCATTTAGAACCGGTATGTCTCATTATCTGCTTATTACAAAGGAGCTTGTAGTCTCATGTAAAAAAATGGGCCATTTGAATATGTTTTTCATCATCTGGTTATCCAGTTACAACAAACCAAAGAGTTTTAAAACCTCAGTGAGTTGATTTCCATCATTCTCAAAAGAAGAAAATCAATTTAAACTTAACATACTGGCATTAATCTGGTTAGTGATTGGACATGTATGTACAAAAAGTAAATGTACAAAAAGTATGAACATTTACCATAATCATTAGAGACAAATTTATATTTTTACTGCTCAATATGTTAACCATCCATGTGTCATCAGTCAGTATTTAGCTCATGGCACAGCGACCACATGTACGTTAGAGGTGTAAAATATGATTGTGTTCACTTGAGCAGCTTCAGGCTTCTTGGAGCATGAAGGCAACACGAAGAGTGTAAAATATGTAATTAATGCAGGAAAGGCAGAGAATCATCTCTTGTCTACTCTGTAGATTTTAAAGACTTGCTTTCTCATTAATGCCTAATGTGATAGAACACTCCTGTTTTTCCACTCACTAACCAGATTAATGCCAGTTAAATTAAAAGTGCTCATCATAAGTTCAATTGTTCATTATTTGTGCACATCTTGTTTCCTCATATATTCTAGAAATTATGCAGTACTTGTGGCTGGCTAGTTAAAGTTTGTGATGCGTTCAATGTTTGATCACTTGACTTGAAAAATAAGGAAGTGAAATTTGCATGAGCATGATATGCAGACACCACTGTTTGAACTGAAACTGTGGGCCTCTTTCTATGTTTGTCCTTTTTTAAATCAGATGTCTAAATATCCGTAAAGTACTTTCTGTTTTGCCATTATACTGAGCTTGTCATTCATGAAGTTCATGTTATCCTGTATGAAACTAGAAGCCGGGGATTTTTCTGGAACTGTCAAACTCCTCCAACACCTCATTGAGTGAACACATGACTTATGTATTATTCATTTTGTTTGCTTCACTCATCTCCCTCAAATTTAAATCCATTAGCACCAATGCCATTTTTCTCCATTCTCAACATAGCGTGTATTCATCAGCATATTTTCACAACTGCAAATAACAATTTTACATAGAAAGCAGTGAGACGTTTATGAATTGATAATAATATTTAGATTGGGAGTCTTTAAAAGTACAACAGTCTTTAAATAAATATTACCCGTATGAAACCTTTTTGTCTTTCAGTCAGTTTGTCGTTCCATTATTACACTGTATATTATCAGTGGTTATTTTCCAAATGTATGGAAAAATATGCTAGGCAGTGGGGATATGACTCTACTCAGAGGCTCAGAGGCAAAAATCTTTATCACTACATACATGCAAGTGTTGCACAAATACCACTGCTCAGAGAGAACGTAACTTTTTGTCCCTCGTGGCCATTATGACACTTTTAATTCTGCTGATCGATAATGATTTTGGCTGAACTCCTTTTAACTCAGCAAATTCTGTGCATTGGGGCTTGACCCTCTTCCTTAATAGTAAGTGAATAAGTAGCAGCCGTGTCAGCAACATGTTATTAGTATTAAGACATCATGGTGCTGGCTTTGTCATTAGCTGCTGGCCCATCATCAGCTCACACAGCTATACTAGCTACTGTAGTCAGTCCCCAGCAGCCTGTCTGTATGTCACTGTTAGATTCTGACCATCTGTGTCTGACTTTCTGTTGAGGGTTAGTTTTCATTGGTGATCAGGAGTAACAGCTGGCTCTGGAGAGTCATCTCTGTAACCCCAGCCCCCACCCTTCCCTTACTAACCAGCGGAAACTTCTACAGCTGTCATCTGCTTTCCCAAATGACCCAGCTTTCCTTCCAGCTGCCATCCCAGCACCCTGCTCCCAGCCCCAGTCTCACTTCAAGGCCAAGCCCAATTTTTTTCTGCATCCTGCCGCAATCCCAATTTAATGGAGGCCGAAATTTTCAAGCTGCAAGGCTGACTTCAACCCTTGGTCACGAGCAAGTTTCAACCCAGCCACCATCTCAGCTGCGTCTTTAAGCTCGGCTGCCAAGTCTTGGTACCAAACATAACCTCAAAGTAAAAGCCAAATCAGGTTTAGAAACTGAATCTTTTGTCAAAGGCCATCCACACACAGTATTCCCATCATGTGTCTAATTTCCAAGGCTTGTGCTAAATCTTTTCAGTGAGTCATTTTACCAATAGACATCATTTTGAGTTTCTTCTATGCATCACTTACAGATTTTAGTTTTTCTGTGTTCCAGGAGCATCACCCAAGATCATCAAGTTGCAAGAGGAACCATCAGATTATACTGACCTGCCTAAAGGCAAGAGTCCAGCCATCAACAGCACCTTGGTCCCTGTCAAAGGCATAAATAACCTCGGTAACACCTGCTTCTTCAACGCTGTCATGCAGGTTGGTATCATTATGAGTCAGTTCAAAACTAAATATTGTCTGTGTGTTTGTGTCTGTACTGTTTGAAAAGAAACCAGGCATTCATAAAGTATATTTACGAAATATACTTTATGAAATAACAAAAGTAGGTGTCTTAAAATATGAATATTTATGCTTACAGTGTGTAAGCACTGCTTACAGCAGCGCCGGCTTGGACACATTCACCTACCCATATACAAGTGGCACTCAGTTGGTGCAGAGCGTGTTCACCATACAACACAGCTATAGAGCCTCCCCGGTCTTTCTCTTGTCGTGTCATGGTGACTGCAAACTGACATGCCTCTTCAACAATGAAGCTGTTTTTTTCCGCCATTTTGTTAATCACCCTCAGGGCCTTCCTCGTAGATTGAAATTTGAGTGAGCGCGCTTTACATGCTTTTTCCCTCCCTCTCTCTGTCTGTTTGTATTGTCTCCTTGAAAATTGCAATCTTTCTGGTGAAAACACATAATTGTCAGAGGATGAGCTGTGTCTGTGCGCACAATGCCATCTCCATTGTGTGTTTTCCATAGCAACTGTCTTCATTGCCAGGATGTGACAAAACAAATATCTGTTGAAAGGGAAGGAAAAGATGTTTTCCCTGACATGAAAGGACAATGACTGCTTCAGGCTATCTCTTTACCAAGGATCTTCTCCACATTTCAAAATCACAGATCATAGATCGATTTGAAAGCCTCTTTCAGAATAATGAACTCGCCACAAGTTTCCGAAATTCTGCTTAAATGGATATAATATTTCACAAGGGTATTTTAATTGACCACATTGAAATGCCACAAGCTAAATGTGGATACAGTTTCATATCTTTGAAGGATTCCAATTTTTATTGTTGTTGTTTTTTCATTTGATGAATAGTAAAATTAGTGCATATTACCAGTTAGATGAGGTACTGCTTCAGTGAATAATATTCAGCTGCGTAACATTTGCTGATCATACCTGCACCATATCTTTACCTGATGCCTTTTGATCCATGGATGAATTAAAATGGTCAATGAAGCAATCTTAAAATGATTCTGTTGTCTTCACAGAACCTGTCTCAGACACACATGCTCATCGACCTCATCCAGGAAGTGAAGGAGAAAGGATACAAGCTGAGGATCTGCCCCCCTGTCGAGACCAATCTGGTACAGTTTGCTGCCCATCTCTTTTTTTATACCTTTAGTCCTCTCCAAACAAACAGCTTTACTTTTGAAATGATCACCCTGATGCCTTATCTGTTGCATTGTTAACATTTCTTGAAACTTGGATTTCTCATTTTTATTTGGTCTCTTCATAATCCAGAGTCCACTGACAGTAACGCTGCCCAGTCCAGAGCCCCTGACTTCGGCCATGTTTCTCTTCCTCCAGAGCATGAAAGAACCAGGGAAAGGCCCGCTCAATCCCAAGATCCTCTTCAACCAGCTCTGCCAGAAGTAAGGCGCTATTCTTCACATCAACCTCTATAAAAGCACCCGTGATGGTACACTAGCTCTGACAAATATTTGACCTCAAGTCTGTCGGTGAAATCATCAAACTGTACCATAATTGTCAGTATTGCAGTTCTCCATCATCACAGCAGCCGGATCCACAACTTTCACCTGCTTTCATTCCCTCACTGTTGTAATGACCATTTTAACCAGCCAGACCCAGGTAGCACCTGGTCCCAGCTGAACACCTTTCTGAGGTCACCACACAAAATGCACTAAAGCCACTGTACCTTAATAAATGTGAGCAGCAGTTAGCTATGTGTAACCCTTTCTGCTACTTGCCACACTGCCGTGCCACCTGTGTCATATTTCATCCAGAGTTATGTCTGAGAGGCACAAACAGCCCCACATTTGTGAACTGAACTGTTGTTTTGTTCTCTTTAATGAACAGTGTGAATGTTTGGTCGGCTGGGTTCTTGTTTGAGCATGGTGCACTGCTGGTTGGGTCCACCCTGTGTGTGTGTGTGTGTGTGTGTGTCTGTCTGTGTGTGTGTGGTGGTGGTGCAGGGTTTGTAGTGTAGGATAGTAGTGCAGGTGGGTGACCAGGGCATTTGACATCGGATGACTGGGTACGTCTCTGGTGCGGCTTTGACAATTATTCTGGTACCTAGCTTTCATCAGAAATGCCTGTGTGCGTGTACGTGGGCTGCCACCTCACCTGGTACCACCTCAGCCTGCAACACACATGCAGGCAATTGTGCATTCAGACAGCAAGCACTGCACACACCTTTGCCTTTCTGCATTCAGACGTGTCTAATTTAGTAGTAAGTAGAACTAATCTATTCCACTCACATGCATTTGAATAGAGAGATATGACTTTAAGCCTCAGCACCCATTACCCATATGGTCCACTTATACCACAAGTGAGGTTTTATTAAGGCCAATATGTAATTGTTTTGTACACCCAAACAGTAAATGCAAATATGCATATGAAGTTATATGGTACAGTCCTCAGCATTTTCTTCTTTAACTAGTTGTATAGGGTGTAGAGCTTGTCAGTCGACTGACAAAAAGATCAACAGTTTTGATCAGGAGAAATCAGGGCTGCACGATATGGAAAGAACAATTCTATAGTGATTATTTTAAAAGATATTTTATATGATAAACAAATAGTGGGAATAATCATTTTTGCATCACTCGTCAATTTTCATTTTCACTGAAAATTAAATCATGATGATGTTTGTTGGGTCTGTATCAAACATGTCATCTTACATCTGGAGAACACGATTTGCAGGCCAGGCCATCTTTGCAGCATTACAATTTATTTTAATATTAAAATTATTATTATGCTCTTTTATCTCACATTTCATCTTTATCAAAAAATGGCAGTTTTCTGGATAGTGTGCTTGGTCATATGTCATATTGCAACTTCGATATTATATTAATTGATTGTGCAGCCCTATAAAAAAAAATACAGTGACAGACGCCAAGAAATTCCACACACTGTTCTCAACCTATTTTCCGTGCTGTGATTTTTACATCTTCACAGGAGCTTCAAGATTTCAGGTATACCGTATACGTGGGTGGTTTTTGCCAAGAATTCAAAAGTGGTGGCAGAGTAGTGTTATCGAGGGAGCCAGTCGGAGAGATGAAAAGTTGTTGCACCAAACAGTCTGTGTCAGATCAAAAGCTTCCACTGTGAAAGTGTGTGTGGGATTTCTTGTTCTCCAGCAGACTTTGTGGTATGCCTGAACTTTTTCAAGAAATACCAGTCATTCTCTGTTTTGAGCTTCTCTAACGTGAGGATTTGCTGTTTTTCTCTGTTCTGTATCATTTCAAATTGAATGTCTTTGGGATTGGACTTTTTGTCTGACAAAACAAGCAATCCTGAAGATGTCACCTTGGGCTCTACAAACTTGTAATCTGCAGTTTTTATAGACTTAGTCAGAAAAAAAAAAAATCATCATCCAAAATATAAATTTTCTCGCTGTTTGCAGCACCATATACATGATATTTATAAACACACACAAAGAAACAAGCATCTATACTTGACTGTTAACCTGTAGAGAATCTATTCATCTCCACCTGCCTATAAAGCAGAAATACAGTAGTAGAGATTGTTGAAGATAAAAACATTCCACAAAATTGTGGCTCTCATGATACATTGTAATTTTTCTTTCTTTAATAATTTGAAGAAATCTGATTTATGAATGTGCCCATCATGATTTCACAATCCTTTTCATAAAAGCAGGCTTTAATATTCAGGTTTGATTGACATGAGAGAACTGGAGATTTATTGCACTTTCAAGGCCCTGTTCACTTAATATCCCCTCCAACATCCACAAGGCATACATGATTGCAGTATTATTCTGAACTAGCCTGAGCTCTCACATGCTTCTTCACACAGCAACTCATCTACACTAATTCAGGTCTGAAGCTTTGTGCTGAGAGGGCAGGGTCAAGAACTGCTCCTATTTATTGGAACATTTTTTTTCCATTTTACTGACCTTTATGGCTACACCATGTGAATCTAGCCTGTCTTCCTCACCTGTCACTGCAAGCTCTTGTCACTCAAAGAGGTATGGGTTTGCCCTTGGCCTGTGGGGACTGAGAGCGCTTTTCCATTTCTCTTTCACTGTCTTTCATAGTGTGTTTGTGTTGACAGGCAGGTTAATAAGGCTTTGAGTGTTTATGTGCAACACTGCATAAAGCCCAGTTTTTTGTAAGTGTATGTGTGTTTCCATGCAAGTGTGCGTATGCATTTAACCCCAACCAGCTGAGTATCCCACTCCTTCCAGCAGAAGGGGTCTGGTCTCGGCTCGGACCAGCGCCAAGCTATGTGGGTTGGGTGGTCAGCACCACACACTCTATCTGGTCCCAGCTTGTACCCAGACCTTGTTTTACTACAAAGCTAGTCAGCGGTGGCAAGACAGGGAAAATGTAATTCAATTAAAGATATTTATCTGCTTCCTCTAGGGCACCTTGACTCTGAGGTTGTTCAGTGACAGTGGTTCACATACAGCCTGTGCACTGCTTTTGTCAATTTTAAGCATCATAGAGTACTATTTGTTGAGAATGTTACTAGTTATTATCACTATCAATCCATTGATATCCACCTAGTTTTCATTGTTGGAAAATATAAATGGTACAATCAGTTAAATCAATGCAAGAAAAGTAGAATGGATGACACCAAACAAAAGTGAGAAGTGTTTGCTGTTTCATCAGATGTGTGTATAGCTTTTGTTTGAACAGTCCATGATATTTGTATGATAAACACTTCTTTTTAAATTATTGAGTCATTTGTC
Source organism: Argyrosomus regius (assembly GCA_946959425.1). Lineage (NCBI taxonomy): Eukaryota > Metazoa > Chordata > Actinopteri > Sciaenidae > Argyrosomus > Argyrosomus regius. The sequence goes on along the minus strand of OX336884.1, from coordinate 7,090,960 downwards.
TTTTAAGCTTATGTGTGAGAAAACACTGGATGAATTGAATATGTGAACTGTGTGTCAATGCATTGTGTTGCTTGTGTGTGTGTGTGTGTGTGTGTATGTGTGTGTATGTGTGTGTGTGTGTATGTGTGTGTATGTGTGTGTGTGTGTGTGTGTGTGTGTGTGTGTTTGTAGAGGGGGGGCTTGTGTGGCCTTGTGTCTGGTACTAACTCATCCGGCTATTAATTGTGTTAGCACCGCAGCTGTTTGCGTTGGCCAGATTGAGAGCAGCGCTACAGGGCCCTTCTGCTTCTCTCCATTGGGATGAGCTTCCAGACCTCTTCATTCCCACTGATCCCAACCAAGCTTTTCATTTTTTTTCTCTATACTGCTCTGCCTCGGCCTCTCACTCTTTTTCTGCCTCGCTCATTTTCTTCTCCGGTTCGCTTTATATTTCTTTCTGTGTGTGCGTGTCTTTTTCTCGTGGGAGATCGACAGAACAAGCGGAACAAGAGATGGACATTCCTTCACATGCTGTTCATTTTTAGGCCTGGCAGATAATTGACATATGCGCTCTCTGCCATCCTCACCCTTCCACCCACCCTTCCCCATGTGTCTGCACGAAAAGGACATAAGACACAGATCTTGTCTGTATGTAAGGGTGGGTGGTGGGGTGACTTTAGGCTCCTCCAGACCTCCTGCTTATGACCTGTGTTGAAGGCAGGTGGTTGGCCATCTCTCCCCCGACCACAGACATCCATTCTTGGGCCACATGTCAGCACGTTTTAAAAAGAGGACTCATTTTAAGTGAATTCTGCCAATAAGTAGGATTATGAATGTCATGAATGATTAAAAATGCCTTGTCAAACAAACTAGGATACCACTGGTATACACCTTGAAGTACTAGTAAAGGACCTCCACAGTGCTATTAAAGGAGTTAACCCATCACCCAAACCCCTGCCCTCTGAACACCCTCAAAATTTGACCGATGGCTTCTCAAACCAGTAATGTGCCCTCTCGGTGTGTGTTGTGCCTGTCGGACCAACCTGTCCTGTGGTTATGTGGCTGGCTCGGCCCAACAGGTTGCAGTGGCCCTGGCCTTGGCTGCCCATCTGCCCCTGGCATCTGTCCTCACATCTGCTTCAATGTGGACGGCCAGGGGACGGACCCAAGGAGAGTCTCTCCTCTAACCGCTTAAGCATTAATGTCCAGGATGGATATCCACCAACAAAAAATGCTCAGCAAAATGTAAGGCTGATAATTTGACTGCCAGGATGGTAGAGCTGTGGTTTGACTGCCGACTGTTATGCGTCTTTGTTCTATAATGGGCACTTGGCCTTGTAATGGACCTCTATATTCTCCAGGGATAATACAGAGGAACAAGGATTGTGTAAATTGGCTATTCATTTTATTGAATTGTCTCCCTTTTTCAGCATAAATTATGATTGAGATTCTGTGGGAATCATTTGAAATTATAGAAAAGACTACATCAGGACAGAATCGAATATATCATAAAATAATTTATTAAAATAAATAAAAGCTTTGTTGGGAATGGGACGCATGGTGTGTTTAATTACCCGTCTCATATTTTTCAGTTTTAAAACCACTTTCTAAACTTACTTTCAACCTTCCAGAAAATCTACAATTTTTTTTGACCGTTTCAAAGTTTCAATCTGTTTTTCCTCCTCATGACTTGATCATTTGTGGGTTTGATTTTGAGTTGGGCAATACCAGCATACTTGGACAAATCCTGGTGGGCCAGTGATCCACCAGTATGTCCACTGGCTATCTGGCCCTGTCTAGCTCTTAACCAGCCCTTTCTGTATGCCTGTGGTGGCCATGAAAGTACGCTGTGTCACTGTTAACACAAAGATGCATAGCCTTCTCCATCGCTGCCCAGTTCTTTGGGTCATTGTCCTATTGTAGTAGGAAATGGGCTTCAATCAAACACCGTTCACAGGGTATGGCATTCCTTTTACCCTGTACAAATCTCCCACTTTACCAGCACCATAGCACTCCCAGACCATCACATTTCCTCCATCATACTCCAGCATTTTTTCATCTGCTCTGCATGTCACAAATGTTTTTCTTTGTGATCCAAAAACCTTAAATTTAGCTATAATACTCTTTTCAGTCTTCCTCTGTCCAATTTTCATTTGATTGTCTTAAACATTTTCTTTAATTGGCCAGTCTCTTCCTCTGCTTCTCTGCCTCAAAGCTCAACATCCTGGAGTCGCCTCTTCTCTGTTGATGTTGAGACTGGTGTTTTACGGGTACCATTTAAACAGGTGCTAGTTGAGGACCTGTTTCTCAAACTAGAGATTCTGATGTACTTGTCCTCTTGCTCAGTTGTGCACCAGGGCCTCTCACTTCTCTTTCTGTTCTGGTTAGAGCCAGTTTGTGCTGCTCTCTGAAGGGAATAGTACAAATTTGGCATTTTCTCACATGGAATAGCCTTCATTTCTCAGAGCAAGAATAGACTGACGAGTTTCAGAAGAAAGTTCTTTTTTGAAGTACTATAATCGTACTCACAAATGCTGATGCTCCAGATCCTCATCAAGCCCAAGGAAGGCCAATTTTATCAGCACAACAGTTTTCAGCTGTGCTAACATAATTGCACAAAGGTTTTCTAATGATCAATTAGCCTTCTAACACATACTTGAATAAGTCAACACAATGTGCCACTGGAACACAGTAGTGATGGCTGCTGAAAATGGGCCCCTCTATGCTGGTGTATATCCATTTTAATTTAGCCGTTTCCAGCTGTAATAGTCATTTACCACATTAACATCTAGACTGCACAGAAGTGTATATTGTACAAATGTATAACTTTGTTAAATAACTGTAGTCCTTTCTCAACTACATGCTGCTTCCTTTCACCTTCTTTTCATCTTGTTCTTGACTTCAGTGTTTTTATTTTGTTATTTTTTTTTCCAGGGCTCCACGCTTCAAGGGCTACCAACAACAAGACAGCCAGGAGCTACTGCACTACCTAATGGACTCCATACGAGTAGAGGAAACTAAAGTGAGCGTATAAACCCGCGTGCTTTTTCCAAGTCAAAAATATATTTGTTAGGGACACAGTATGTACATGCGTAGTCAGGCTACAACAAAGCAGAATTAATACTAAAATCTGAAATGAATCGCTAAGTTGGTAATAGCACAGACAACAGAATTATCATACATGCATGGTTACAATTTTGCTTTTGTTTTTAGATTTTCTTTAGTCACATTTGTACATATATTTGATGCTGTACTTCAGTGAAGATCTTCCTCTTGTCCATTAAAATCCGTCCTAGACGACTGTCGTGATGATATAAGACATTCAGCTGTGTGTTTGTGGGTGGCTTTGTGCGCTCACATAACCCGATATCTTCTTTTTGCTTGGCTAGCCAGTTTTCGTGTTTTAACCTTATGGTGCCATGTTTTTTGGCAAGTACAGAGAACCCACCCTCCCCCCAACCCTTTGCAGGGCAATTAGGAGACCCCACAGCAGCCCTTTGCAGGGCTGAGCTGCCCCCCGTGGCCCCACCAGTGGCTACGTGAACCAAGGAGGAGAAGTTAGCGGGTGTGTTTAGTGGTCAGCCTCAGACCCAAGAGGGGCCACGGGCTGGGCTCCCCTGCTCCCATTCAAACTTGTGAACACTAACAGTTGTGCCACTTAGGGGACTTGCAAGTGGCACGACCGGCATCATTGTGTGATCTTGGGAAACCCACAGCTGCTGAATGAGCTCCAGGGCCGTCCCATTGTGCTTGAGGGTCACCCACGGCCCCTCCTATACACACACACACACACACACACACACACACACACACACACACACACACACACACACGCACACACACACACACACACTCTCATCAGCCCTTCTCCCAATCCAATCAAGGAGGTAAAGAGGGAGGGGGCACAGCCTCCTCTATTCATTCACTCAGAAACTCATTTATCCTGCCAAGCACATTCAGAGATACAGTGGCATTTTAGCCTACATGATTGAATACATTTTGAATTTTGAATGAATGCAAATATTAATCCAAATAAATAATTTTGCTAAAGATGAAATGTGTTGTATAAGTTTTATTAGTTAGTTTAGCTTCTTTATATGAGGAGCAAACCTTTTCTTTTCCTTTAAAATATAGTGAGTCTGAATAAAGCCATTCATTTTGAATAGGCACATATGAGTAACTCATAAATACCGAACAAATAATACACACACTGTCCTGTGTGTGCATGTGTGTATGTGTGTTAATGTCACCGAGGGAAAGTGGTATTTTTGCAGTGGGTGTCACCAGCCTTTTAGAGGCCCTAAGTGTTTGTGTTGATTGGCCATTAGTATCAGAGATCTAAATATGCTAATTTCTCCCCAGTCAATTATCACCAATTAGCTGAGACAGTAGGTATTACTCTCTCAGGGCATGGACTGTCCTTCTTCGCCCCGTCTTCATTTTAGTTTCCACCCCTGCACCCTTGTACCAGCTCTCCACCCCCCTAACACCCCTCACACACACACACACACAGGCCATCCTGTGTGGGACAGTGCACGCTGTTACACTGGGGTGGAAGAGGGTGGGGGTTACTGGTAATTAATTAGTAGGAGAGCCGCAGCCTGGTTTGTGCTGGCTGAGTGGGGTGCAGGCTGACCGGGCTGGGATTAACAGGACTTTTTGACCTAAATAGCCAGTCCAGTGCGTGGGTCCCGGGACAATGGGGGGCTGACTGGTCTCGACCGCAGACATAGACCATGGCCAATTATCTATTGATTGGTGCTTTACCGTGGCTGTGCCTCTTCACAGCTCTCTCACCAACACACTCACTGACCATGTCACCTTGAATAAGACGGCCCTGTGAAGAACATATACACACACACAAACATGCGCAGCTAATTAAGAGATTTACATGTTAACGTTTTTAGACAAGCACAATAATTATTTTACACTAATGATGCTTATAATAGGCATACCTGTCACACCGAGCTGGAGGCTAGATTTTGATATTTCCCTAATGGATGTGATGGAGAGAATTCAAGAAAAAAAATCAGAATTTATGTATTTATTTTGCACCTAAGAGCTGACTTTAAGTTTGCATTGTTTTGTCATTTAAATTTGTGTTTTCAGAGAGTAAAAGCGGGAATTCTGAAGGCTTTCAACAATCCCACAGAGAAGACAGCAGACGAGGACACCAAACGCCAAGTCAAAGGTTCGTATACTCGCTGCAGCACATAGAAGGCCAAGATCAATAGTCCCATCTTGTGGCAGTTCATGGAAATACAGCTCAGCTACTTGTCAGGCAGCGTAGTAAGATAGAAGACAGATCAGTGTGTTAGATTTGATTCATATTAGTGACACAATTAGTGATATACCTGCTAACTAAATGATGACTCTATCATATATTCATCTTAAACATTAAATATTTAGACTACCCTTATAACCAAAAGTAATTCTGCATCTGCACTTTTTAGTCCAAGAGGCTTGATTGATACACTTAGTTCTCAGCATTTATTGGAGATATAATAGTGTGTAGAATTGAACTGACTATTCGTTATATAATTCATATATGTATGAAAACTATGCGTCTCTTTCCCACTAGCATACGGGAAGGAAGGTGTGAGGATGAATTTTGTCGACCGCATCTTTGTAGGCGAGCTGACCAACACAATCATGTGCGAGGAGTGTGAGCATGTAAGTGTATGTTGGTGAACAATAGTTCAGGATCTGAACTGCTGGTGTGAATCAGGGATAGCTCCATGTGTTTCCCTCAATAGAACATGTATGTTGCACAACGGGGTAGACACTTTATTCAGCCAACCTTATATTTAGACAGCAGTTGCTTCTGAATACATGTGTAACCCAGTGCTACAGGAAGCACAATATATTGCAGGACAATTTCCAGCAACACTGGCATTCTCCATACGTTAGAAATTGTGTGATATTTGTCACTGACCTCAAGCAAAGCTAACCAACATTAATTTGCCATTTCTTTTCAAGCCGTAACATCCAGGGGTAAACGATGTACTAAAGTCGGAGGAAACAGGAAAGAAAAGACCCCAAAAGCACTCCAAGGACCAGCTCAAACACCAACTGTTTGCAGCAGGCATTTACAATAAAAATGTGGGAGCCCAGAGTTGTTAACAAAGCAACAGCCACTATGAAAACTAAAGAATATCCTTGAAGGCAGAGAGCACCAGGTGTAGAGCTGCAGAGAAAAAAGCAAAGAAACAGCCGCTTCCCATATCTTCTCTCCACTTGTTGGAAATGAAAGTTTATTGTTAGCAGCTGGCTTGATTATGATTGATTGTGACTATTAATGAAGCTGATGAATATATATGCTCACGCTGACTTCAATGTAATTTCTCTTTCAGATCTCTACAGTGAAGGAGGCGTTCATAGACATCTCTTTACCCATCATAGAGGAACGGGTGAGCTGCTACAATTGTTCATAGAAATACAGTATGCATGAGTAAGCGTTTTTGCAGGTTTATTTGTTTTCAGCAGACAAAGTTGATCATTGCCACGCCGTATTGTTTATGGTTCCACTTAGAACTGATCATGCTTTATTTGTGGCGCTCAGATATCGAAACCATCCAACCCTGGTCGGCTGGGGAAGGGCAGCCGGGAGCAGGACGCCCACGTGACTCACAGTGACCAGATTCTTTCTGCAGCACACTCTGTCAACAGAAACACTAGGAAGCTGAGCGGACAGGTACGGGTGTGTATGTGATGGTAAATACATATCTATGTCCAAATTTAGATATTTTATTCATTTCATTTCAGTTTCTATTGTTTCTCCTCATGTGTGATATTTAAGAAAAAAAAGAAGCCTGGCTTTAATATTAGTAACTTTATGTAAAGTAAGTGACAAAGCAGAAAAACAAGATTAAAGTACAACATAAATAATGATTAAAAGTAGAATTAATTCAGTAATAATAATAAGCAAGGCATGTTAGTTAAAAACAGAAAAAGGGAACCAGTGATGAAAATGTGTATTTTTAAGAGAGATTTGAAAGAAACAAAGGAGCTAGTCTGCCTTATCTCCTATGGTACAACGTTCCAGAGTCATGGGCCCTGACTTGGACTTGGTTACCTCTGGTTTTAGTTACATTTAGGTTTAGTTTTGTGGTCTAGATCCCACAAAGTGCCATTCTCTTTTTTAACCAAAGCAATTACAGGATGTCAAACATGATGTAATGGTGGGTAAGCTATCTTTTTCAGATGTGCACATATCACAAAATATTTATTAGATTTGATTCTTACCTTCAAAAGTATTTCACATCCATGTCATACCCTATTTCCACGTTGACTCTGTCCATCAGTGTGCATCAGGCACACCAGACAAGGCAACACGGGATATTTTAGAAGGTGGAACGTGTCACCGAGCTGTCTTGCTATATCTTTGTGTAATATTGCCCCACAAAGAGAAGTCATGAAAATGTCAGACATAAAAATGTCTGAAACTTCTCCACACCTATACTGGCAGCGCCAACGCTTTTATTCATATTTGAGCTCTGCAGAAAATACTTCTGGCAGTTAAACTTTTATGGAAAAAATGAATCAAGAGTCTCTTCAAAATGAGTTAATGTATCTGTTCTTCTTTCCCCAGAAGCAGCAGACCAGGAGGTCTTCAAGCTCTGTGGAGGAAAAGGGAGCCGGCTGCAGTGCGGAGCGGCCAGAGGAGGACGGGGTAGCTGCTGGATCAGCCCGCGGTGTCTCAGTTTGCAAGATGGCCGCTGCCGGCAGTCTATCAGATGGCAGTGAAAGAGACTCAGGTGCTCAGGACAGCAGCAATGACGCTGACAGCGAGGCCTCAGAGAGCGAGTGGGCCCCACGGCCCGCCTCCTCCAGTCACAGCCACGGTCACATGTCCACCCCGTCGTCCACTTCCACCCTCACTCCATCTCCTACGCCCCTCTCTGCCTCCTCTCCTTCGTCGTCATCCTCTACAAGGCAAGGTGGCGCCGTAGAGCAGCTAGTTACAGCAGTGTCTAAAGTCAACCTCGGGTTCTCTTCTGGGGACTGCTCTCCTGCCGCGCACTGTTCTCCAGAGGAGCAGGGGGAAACGCAGTCACGAGATAACCTCCACCATCAACACCACCAGGGGGCCTTCCAGGCGCTGTCACATAGTTACACACCCAGCTCCAAGGAGTGCTCCATCCAGTCGTGCCTCCACCAGTTCACCTCTGTGGAACTGCTGATGGGCAACAACAAGCTGCTGTGCGAGAGCTGCACTGAACGCAGACAGAAACAGCTGCGCAAGAGCAGCTCAGCCGGTAAGACAAAACATCTGGAAGGACAGCTTTGAAGATGAGCAACCAGTTGATGTAGTTTCATTACAAAATGATTCTGTGATTATTGCCCAATTACTGTACATCTAGTCATGACATCACAGGTTGCTAACAGCAGTGTTTCTCAAACTTTTAACACCACGTACCACCTTCAAGTACTAACCAAGGAAGGTTTTGTACTCCCAGTTGTACCATAACTTAAGAACTTAAGTAGTCGACAGGAAACCCTTAAAGTGATACACAACCAAAATCTTTAACCTTGAACTCAACTCAACCCCCCGTAGGCTTCATAATAGACTGTAAAAAAAACATTTTGTAGTTTCATCCTTTACAGAGCATGGCGGTCATAAGCAGATTGAATTGTTGTCAGTGAACTAGATTCCAACAATGACCGGTTTTTGCTCTGGAAAAAAAAGCATAAAAACATCCATAGAAACTTGTCCCTGCAGGATAATTCACTTCTTTGCTGTGCGGAAAGTGTCGCAAACAGATACACAGCAACCGTTGCAACACCTGGACCTATTGAGTTCATCAGTTGCAGTGTGTGTTTGCATGTCAGAGCAAGTGCACATTCTTACTGATGTCAAACTGAAGGACTACAATCTCTCAGACAATTTTTTGCACTTGTTGTTACAGTTTCACTGTAATGAATGTCTGCGGGGTATTAAAAAGTATTAAAAGGTAGTAAATCAACTTGGTGAAAATGAAGGCCCTTAAAAAGTATTAAAAGGTATTAAATGTCTGATTGCGAGGTATTTTTAAGAATAGCACGTGATTTGTTGTAAGTTTGTTTGTGAAAGGTTTGCCAGAATTTATTACATAGACTGTACAGTAGACTTATTTTCCATAGCGCACAGCGGTAGACTCAGGATTGTTCTGTGTAAGTTCATGCATTAGAGCTCTCCGTCGCTATTTCATTGATTTCATTCAGTGTCGCTCCCTCTCCTCCAGCACCGTGAGTTACCATGGTTACGGGAACGTCCTGAAACTTTGTAATGATAATCAATAAGAAGTTTGTGGTTAGTATGACGCTACAAAATCATGAATATAGCCTCATCCTGAGCCTAAAAACATGTATTTTAAAGTTATGTACATGGTTGATTGCTGGAGTAAACCTTGAAACAAGCTTTGCACAAAAAAGTTTGATTTCATTGACTGAAAATTACATTGAAAAGACAAAAAAGAAAAGTGTCAATAGAACAGGTGTTCCAAGCTTTTACAGTGTCCTGTAAAACACTGTTGGTCACTGTTGGTACTTGATGTCTTCATTAGAGAACATGGTTATGTGTGGAGTGGTGCTGAAATCTTATGCATTGTGTCATTTCTTTAGCAGATGTCAAATAGGAGTGCATGCACGCTATTGCATGGCAATAACTAAGAGATTAACAGTAACAGTGCAGGTGCCCTCCCATTTATTGATCCTGTTTTTGCTATATGACTAGTTGCGTTGAGGTTTTGAAAAATATTTAGAAAGTATTAAAAAAAAAAAAAAGGTATTAAATGGTATGAAATTTAACCTCAGGATTCCTGCATAAACCCTGTCTGGTATTTTCCAAATTTGTCTGAATCACTCAACCCTTTTTATTTTTTAAATAGACTTTATGACTTTGCTTTATCAGTTGGTGTTGATGGTGTTTCTTGTTGTTCTTATAGACAAGAAGGCGGAAAAGATTTACACCAGCGCTAGAAAGCAAATGCTGATATCCTCGCTTCCTCCTGTCATCACATTACATCTTAAACGCTTCCATCAGGTGAGCACAAGCTGCCTTCTCCTGCCCTCCATTATCATACACATAGTGAAATGTTGTGTTTGATGCAGTAGGGTGTGTTTATATCCTAAGCTGTGATGTGTGTGGTCTACAGAACTAAATGTTAAAAGCACCACCCTTCTCTTTTTGTATTTTAAGGCAGGGATGAACTTACGAAAAGTGAACCGCCATGTTGACTTTCCCCTCATCTTGGATCTGGCTCCATTCTGTTCAGCATCCTGCAAGGTACTAAACCAGTAATGCAGTGTCTGAAAATATCCAGTGTACTTGAAATTGAATTACTCTCTTGCATGTAAAACTTGTGATAAAGAGGTTTTTAAACTCTCTCGCTTACATTTACCACTACTTTTCTGTTACTGTACCAAAGGTTTCTGTTAGTCCTCGCTGCAGTGGTTCAGTTTGTAATGAATGTCCTTGGTTGGTACTGTTGCTGGAGACCTCTACCTCTGTATCTTTCCGTTTCCCTTTTTGCTAATCTTTTTTTTTTTTTTTTCTTTTTGCTAGAATCTGGCAGCTGGTGAGCGTGTCCTCTACAGCCTGTATGGGATTGTCGAACATAGTGGCTCAATGCGGGGGGGCCACTACACCGCGTATGTAAAAGTGCGTGCTCCCCAGAGGAAGACAGAGCAGCACCATAGGAACCTGTCAGGTCAGGGTTCAGCTCTCTTGAGCCTATTTAAGAAATATTTATCTGTTCTGTGTGTTCTGTGTGTGCTGTTCATGAAAGCGGAAAGTATTTTGCAGCAAAGGCCTCGCTCTTGTAACACTGAGGATGTCCTCTGCAAAGCAGGATGAATAGAGGTCTTTGTGTTCTATAGATCCATGTTGTTTTCTTTTTCTCTTCGTCTCAAGGACAGTATCCACATTTACAGTACAGACCATTTGCACAACTTCTAACTAGCGCCATTGGTTGGTAATGACACAAGGGTTTGTTAGAATGACTGTTGACAGAGTCGTGTCCAGTGTGCGTTCTTGTTTTTTAAATGACAAATGCAACCCCAGATAGCTACTTCTTTCTCAAATGAGTCTCTGTGTTCCGCGATATTAACACTGCGTGTGTGTGTGTGTATGTGTGTTTTAGGTGCGAGGGATGCCGGCAGCAGCTCCCAGGGTCAGTGGGTGTACATCAGCGATACCACCGTTCAGACGGTACCAGAGTCAAGGGTTCTCAACTCTCAGGCATATCTGCTCTTCTACGAGGAGATGCTCTAATGTGACCAGAGAAAGTGTTTTTTCCCTAGACCTCTGTCGTGCTTTATATTGTTTTTGGTACATGCCTGTACTACTCCTCTTACTGTATCTGTGAACAGGTGGAGAGAAGAAAAGGGAAAGACTTCACTGTACATTCAGTTGTCTTACATGAGAGGAATGACCGTTGTGTCTTTTGCATATAAGATCTCAGTTCAAATTGAGAGTTCTAAATATCTTAGATATATAAAAGATAAATATCAGATGTTCATAGTTATTATTATCTGCTTTGATATAGCCCAGATTTTCATTCATGTTTTCTGTTTTAAAAATCCTACCCTTTAAAAAGAGAAAAGGGAGAAAAGAGTGACTAAAACCTGAGCTGTCCTCAGTCTATCATCCTGATGTCTGAGGCAGCTGCATGAGGGAGTCTCGCTACAGTAACTAACAGGAAACAAGCAGAATTACCGCATGCTAAACTGCTCTCAGCACTGACTAGTTGATGTCAAATGTGTGTGTGTGTGTGTGTGTGTGTGTGCGTGTGTGTGCGTGTGCGTGTGTGCGTGTGTGTGTGCGCACATACACACATGTATGAGTGAATGAGCGAGTGAGAGACGGGAGAATGTAGATTTAAGGTGCTATGTGTATCATTGGAACATCAGTAAAGCAATGCCACATTAAATTTGAGTTTGTATCACAGTCAGTGTAAATAACAAACACTCACAAGCGCCGTGAAGAAGAGTTAGCCTCTCTGCCTGCATTCTACTCGAAAGATTTTCATTCTGTGACACTGGCTCAGGTTTGTTAAGAAATATGCTCGATTGTTTCTGACAGTAGCAGACAATAGATGATAAAAAAACACCAAGAGGAAAAATGAATTCAGACGTTTGTCCTTTTCAGTAAAGAGACTGACGCACGAGGACGAGAAGCAATATGATTGGGGACTGGGAAACATGGTTGTACATTTGAGCAACTTAAGCACTAATGATACAGCACCAGTGCTGTTAAATAGTGACGATCAATCATCCCAGCCTTTGCGCCATTTATTTATGATAATAATAAACAAACCCTTACAGCTACAGTAGTTTACATGGACGTACTGGTTTATATTGCTACACATAGCACCTTTTTAAGGAGTAGCACAACAGTTATTTTACCACCTACTTTAATGGATTGTTCTTTTTGTACATCAGAATGTAGACTATCAGTGAATTACATTTGCCAAAGACGAGTTTTTTGCAGCTGCAAATCAGAGCAGGAAATCAGAACCAAACACACACACACACAGAGTTTACTTCATACAGAGTTTCTTTGGTCATAGTTTTTCTTAAGGCCATCAGTATGGTTTTCGAGTAGTGTTGCACAAACACACGTACTCGGACACGTATCAGATCAACAAACACCTTGTCTGCCTTCATTGTATTTTCAGCTCTTCTGTAACCGTATAGGCGCACACACAAACCCATCAAGATGTTCGACAGACAGTCAGCGCTGACTTTTAATTTAGTATTATGAGTGAGAAAAATTACATATATATTTAAAAAAAACAAAAAAACTTTAAAGCTTCAAGTCTGACTAGAAAAACCATCTTTGCTGTAATGTGCATGGGTTAATGTTCTAATGAATGTATTGCCTATTCTTGAAATGTCTATGTCAAAATGAGCTGTTCATCTTTTTCTATGAAAATATTTTAGATGAAAACATTTTTCCTGCTTGTTGGACATTTGCCAAAAAAACAGCAGAAGGGAAAGGGTTGAACACGTGCATCAGAAACTAGAGGTCTATTATTATTTTCTTTTGAAACAAGGACAATTTCAGTGCCTATGCTTCAGGTTTAATAAAAACTTGTGCATGGTGAAAAGAAAAACATATGCATAGTAAAATGCAAAGAGGGATATGTGTGGCATATTTATGTACAGTATAACTTACTGTAAGCAGAAATAATGAGTATATGTAATTGTACATACTAGAAACAAAATCATGGTGCTTCTGGCGTGCAGGGTTTTTCCTCAAGACAATTGTTTCCAGAAAATCATTTAATTTCTGTTATGAAATGCTAAAGATTTGGAATGAGTATAACTACATACTGTATCAAAATAAATCTAATTTATGAACAGAATGTTCACCAAGGCTCATTTTTCTCTTTTCGTCTTCGCCTCTCTTGTGCAGCATCAGCACTAGCAGAAGAGGAAGGAAGAAGATTTTGTTGTTTCTCCTTTAGACTCGATGTCATCCTGTTTTTTTTACTCTGAGCGAGACGTTGTCCACCATTGCTCTGGGCTGTCGCAGCGCATCCCACAGTGCCACATTCAGCCCATCTTCACCGGTGATCAGCCCTGACGGGTTCAAAGCAGCACTGCTTCAGAACATGTCGCGAGCTGGTGAAGAGGAGGTGGGTGTGGAATCGGGGAAAAGGGCAACGTCCAAAAACATCGCCTTGCACGTCTCCTCGTTCCCACATGCTGTGACATCCCAGTCATGCTGCTGGAAACATTAAAACAGGTTGTCAAGCCGCCACCAACAAAAAGAGCAAATCTTCTCTGAAATGTATTTGTCTATTTTTAAAGCAGGAGGTGGGGTGGGGGAGCGTTTGGCTCGGGGACATGCTGCTGAAACATTAGATTTGATTTAATCTCACTTAATGAACAGCACCCCTCCCCCTGTGTGAGACAGATGTAACAAACTAATGCTGCAATGCTCATTAATGTCTACCTATCTACCAGCAGTGGAGGTTAAATTTTACTGCTCTCACCATGCACGCCGTTGTCACTGTCAGTCTCACCTCGGCTGACACCATACATGCACATATCCTGCACTGATACACAGCAAGCTCAACACATTTCTTCATGCAAACATGGACACACTTAGACTGCACATGCCTTAGGCCATGCCCCTCATGGTGCATGTACATCACCACTGCTTATTAACACCAACATAACTCATGACAGAGCACTGAACAACACCTGCATACGAGCCTTTCCTAAAACAGAGCATGTGTTAAATATGTTTGAGACGTGTTTTAGGAAAATTGTGACACCCTGTAAGAGCTACAGAGCAACAGTACAGGCCCTTCACCTCACACTGTAGGTACAGACACATTACAATACAGATTCATCTGTAATACTGGACTATCACAGACTCTAGTTTCATTTTCTTTGACTGTAACACACTGTTTGGTATGTTAAATATTGCCAATTAAATGTATCCAGAAAAGACAGCAACACATGGGACATGAATATGCTGCCCGCTATCGAGATAGACATTTGCTTTTAGAAGTACCAGCACATTGGAGGTGAAATGTCAAAGGGCAAAGACTGACTCAGGACCCCACACTGTCATGTGTCTAAAGTTCACCATGTGACAGCTACTATGTGGTAATTTGATTAAATGCAATTTTCTTTAGTTTTATCTATCATATGAACTATATAAACTGAAATGGCAGGAGCCTCAAAATATAGTGTAGTTTGAACATTTCAGTTGATATATGCATTCTTTTATTTGAAAGTAGCCTGTCTTCATAGTTGAGGTAAGATATAATGCTTAACATCATTTTAATGTTGTCACTGGTCTAAGTGAAGGTAATGTTACCACTTCATACTGCTGGGTAGTTAAATCTATGCCAAAGTGTCATTTTTTTATGATAACCTGATAATTGTTTTGTATTTAAAATCTGAATTCACAAAATAACTAAAGCTGTCAAAACATACACTGGAGTAAAATTATGAAGTTACTGTTGGAGAATTTGGTTGGATATAACTGAATTTGAAATATTTATGTATGACATATTGTTAACCTTGGTATTCCTTCAAAATGTATGTTTTATGATGCCAGCCTGTCTGCTAATGCAGATAAAATGGTGCTTGGAGATCTTCCAGACTCCCTCCTTAATTATGAACACAAAGACACTTTTGACATTGACTTACAGTTATCCAGAATTCTCCTATATAAGACTGTGTTAAACCTCATATTTCAGGTTATTGGTAGAATTGTACCCATGTGTACAGGCTCAAGTTCAGGTTTTTCTCCATCATTTAGTTTCCACAACTGATATTACACTTATACTTAATAGTGCATATTCTTAAGTAAATCTATGTGTGTAGAAATGGTTTGTTTTCCCTGGTTGTTTTGTCACCAAAATAAGAAGTATTGATTTTTAAATGCACCTCCAGATTCACTTTTCTTGACTCAACCGATAAACTAAACAATATATAGTGCACTACACAGAGCTCCTGTATCATGTTTTTCTGAATGCAATTTTTTTTTATTTACAACAAGTGAAATGAACAATAAACAAAACACACACACCACATCTCTACACAAAGTTTTCCCAGAGGGAAATTTCAGTTCAGTGTGTTGTCTCCAGGCAGGAAACAGCAGCAGCTTTTTTTCAGCCAATTCACGAAACATCTGAATCGACTCTTCTTTGTCTTTTTGACTGCTGTAAAAGTGGAAACCACAGCCGAGTCTGGTTCTGGACTGGCAGTCTGGGCAGGAGGTTCATCAGTGGTGGTCAGAAGACATGGTGGAGTAGAAACCACAGCCGAGTCTGGTTCTGGACTGGGAGTGTGGGCAGGAGGTTCATCAGTGGTGGTCAGGGGACATGGTGGAGTGGAAACCACAGCCGAGTCTGGTTCTGGACTAGCGGTGTGGGCAGGAGGTTCATCAGAGTTGGTCAGAGGACATGGTGGAGTAGAAGCCACAGCCGTGTCTGGTTCTGGACTGGCAGTATGGGCAGGAGGTTCGTCGGAGGAGGTCAGAGGACATGGTGGAGTAGAAACCACAGCCGAGTCTGGTTCTGGACTGGCAGTGTGGGCAGGAGGTTCATCGGAGGAGGTCAGAGGACATGGTGGAGTGGAAACCACAGCCAAGTCTGGTTCTGGACTGGCAGTCTGGGCAGGAGGTTCATCAGAGGTCGTCAGAGGACATGATAGAGTAGAAACCACAGCCGTGTCTGGTTCTGGACTGGCAGTGTGGGCAGGAGGTTCATCAGTGGTGGTCAGGGGACATGGTGGAGTGGAAACCACAGCCGAGTCTGGTTCTGGACTGGGAGTGCGGGCAGGAGGTTCATCAGAGTTGCTCAGAGGACATGGTGGAGTAGAAACCACAGCAGAGTCTGGTTCTGGTTCAGTTTCGTCCAGGCTTCTGTCAAAGACATTCTGGACGGCAGTTTGTGTAGGAGGTTCATCGGAGGAGGTCAGAGGACATGGTGGAGTAGAAACCACAGCCGAGTCTGGTTCTGGACTGGCAGTATGGGCAGGAGGTTCATCGGAGGTGGTCAGGGGACATGGTGGAGTGGAAACCACAGCCGAGTCTGGTTCTGGACTGGCAGTGTGGGCAGGAGGTTCATCGGAGGAGGTCAGAGGACATGGTGGAGTAGAAACCACAGCCGAGTCTGGTTCTGGACTGGCAGTATGGGCAGGAGGTTCATCGGAGGTGGTCAGGGGACATGGTGGAGTGGAAACCACAGCCGAGTCTGGTTCTGGACTGGCAGTGTGGGCAGGAGGTTCATCGGAGGAGGTCAGAGGACATGGTGGAGTGGAAACCACAGCCGAGTCTGGTTCTGGATGGGCAGTCTGGGCAGGAGGTTCATCAGAGGTGGTCAGAGGACATGGTGGAGTGGAAACCACAGCCGAGTCTGGTTCTGGACTGGCAGTGTGGGCAGGAGGTTCATCAGTGGTGGTCAGGGGACATGGTGGAGTGGAAATCACAGCCGAGTCTGGTTCTGGACTGGCAGTGTGGGCAGGAGGTTCATCAGAGTTGCTCAGAGGACATGGTGGAGTGGAAACCACAGCAGAGTCTGGTTCTGGTTCAGTTTCATCCAGGCTTCTGTCAAAGACATTCTGGACGGCAGTTTGTGTAGGAGGTTCATCAGAGGGGGTCTGAACAGCTTGTGAAGTCTGAGGCTGAAACAGTGCACATATCTCTCTCACTGCAACATTAGTGATGGTGTTCAGCACCTCTGCTGCAAAGCTGTTGAGCCCCTTCACCAGGACATCTTGAGGGTAACCCTGTCTAACCTTTTCCTGGATAGACAGGACCATGTTGTCTCTGATGGAGGAGGAGAAAGTGGCCTGAAGGAGCACGGAGGACAGAGCCTTGGATACCCGGTCCTGAACTGCTTTTGTGACCCCAACAGCCATTTTACTCAGCTGCTGGGAGGGCATGTTGAAGGAAGTGTTTGGAGGAGGCAACCAGAAGCCCTGCAGGACTTTTGGAAGCACTTTTAACACCACCTCCATTGGGCAGAGCAGTTTGGACTTGGGGCCTTTTTGCTGTTGCTCGGTCAGGATCCCGGCATACTTCAGGGCCTGGCTGATGATCTTGGGATGTCTGCAGGTTACAGTCATTCAAAGTTAGTTTTAAAAACACTTCAAAGCAACACAGAGACATCACAACCACTGAACTTCAACTAATCATGAATGTGTGTCAAATATGACTCACTGAAAATGAGGAGGGACGGCCTCTGGAGAGCTGAGCAGCCTTCTTGCTTCAAACTCAATGTCCCTCATCTTCATGCTGTTGTTCACCTCCCACACCTCAAACAAGGAATGACATATGATGAGCAGATTTGACATATTTACACAATAAATCAGGTAACAGGTGACTCCAAACTACTGTGGAGTCTTTTCAGGATTGTGGTCTTACCAGCTGAAGAAGAGGCCTGACGTCATCATCATAACCGTCCAGTTCAAACTCCCAGAGCCTTCAAACAGAAAGAAAACACAAGCTTCATCTTCACTGTTCCCCTCTTCCTCATTACAGACAGATTGGTGTGACATGAGCAGAGATGAGGTCGGCTGTAGGTAGGTAACTTACTGTACTCTCAGTGTCGCTTTGCTCTGCTCAACCAGCAGCTCACTCATATTTTCAGCAGTCACCTCAGATGGGAGCTGGTTTTTCTGCTGAAGCCTCAACAGTTGAGACATCAGTGCAATCTAAACAACAAGGGATCACATGACTTTATGTTAAAGTACAAGACACAATGTGTGAGACTATACCTGCTATTTTAATTTAGTGGAGACGTGAAAACTATAGTGGGTCTTACCATAGACTTATAAGAGGGTAAGTGCCAGCAGATCTGCAGAGCCCGCTCATATATGGGTGTGTCAAACAACACCTGTGAAGGAAAGAAGATCATGTTGCTCAATTGTTTGTTATTCAGAGGTTTAACTCCACCAGAACAAGTTTACAGTCTAAGTCCAGTTAAAAAACACTCTCACTTACCCTGATGGGTCTGTAGATGCTCCTGCTTCCTTCAGTAAAGGACATTTTGTTGCTGTATATCAAAGTGGCAGTGTGGGCAGGCAGTTCATCAGAGGTGGTCAGAGGACATGATGGAGTAGAAACCACAGCCGTGTCTGGTTCTGGACTGGCAGTGTGGGCAGGCAGTTCATCAGAGGAGGTCAGAGGACATGGTGGAGTAGAAACCACAGCCGTGTCTGGTTCTGGACTGGCAGTATGGCCAAGAGTTTCATCAGTGGTGGTCAGAGGACATGGTGGAGTGGAAACCACAGCCGAATCTGGTTCTGGACTGGCAGTGTGGGCAGGAGGTTCATCAGAGGTGGTCAGAGGACATGGTGGAGTAGAAACCACAGCAGAGTCTGGTTCTGGTTCAGTTTCATCCAGGCTTCTGTCAAAGACATTCTGGACGGCAGTTTGTGTAGGAGGTTCATCAGAGGGGGTCTGAACAGCTTGTGAAGTCTGAGGCTGAAACAGTGCACATATCTCTCTCACTGCAACATTAGTGATGGTGTTCAGCACCTCTGCTGCAAAGCTGTTGAGCCCCTTCACCAGGACATCTTGAGGGTAACCCTGTCTAACCTTTTCCTGGATAGACAGGACCATGTTGTCTCTGATGGAGGAGGAGAAAGTGGCCTGAAGGAGCACGGAGGACAGAGCCTTGGATACCCGGTCCTGAACTGCTTTTGTGACCCCAACAGCCATTTTACTCAGCTGCTGGGAGGGCATGTTGAAGGAGGTGTTTGGAGGAGGCAACCAGAAGCCCTGCAGGACTTTTGGAAGCACTTTTAACACCACCTCCATTGGGCAGAGCAGTTTGGACTTGGGGCCTTTTTGCTGTTGCTCGGTCAGGATCCCGGCATACTTCAGGGCCTGGCTGATGATCTTGGGATGTCTGCAGGTTACAGTCATTCAAAGTTAGTTTTAAAAACACTTCAAAGCAACACAGAGACATCACAACCACTGAACTTCAACTAATCATGAATGTGTG
The DNA here is from genome assembly GCA_946959425.1 of Argyrosomus regius. Taxonomy (NCBI): domain Eukaryota; kingdom Metazoa; phylum Chordata; class Actinopteri; family Sciaenidae; genus Argyrosomus; species Argyrosomus regius. Next base: position 7,071,521 of record OX336884.1, on the reverse strand, counting down.
TCAAATATGACTCACTGAAAATGAGGAGGGACGGCCTCTGGAGAGCTGAGCAGCCTTCTTGCTTCAAACTCAATGTCCCTCATCTTCATGCTGTTGTTCACCTCCCACACCTCAAACAAGGAATGACATATGATGAGCAGATTTGACATATTTACACAATAAATCAGCTAACAGGTGACTCCAAACTACTGTAGAGTCTTTTCAGGATTGTGGTCTTACCAGCTGAAGAAGAGGCCTGACGTCAGCATCATAACCGTCCAGTTCAAACTCCCAGAGCCTTCAAACAGAACGAAAACACAAGCTTCATCTTCACTGTTCCCCTCTTCCTCATTACAGACAGATTGGTGTGACATGAGCAGAGATGAGGTCGGCTGTAGGTAGGTAACTTACTGTACTCTCAGTGTCGCTTTGCTCTGCTCAACCAGCAGCTCGCTCATATTTTCAGCAGTCACCTCAGATGGGAGCTGGTTTTTCTGCTGAAGCCTCAACAATTGAGACATCAGTGCAATCTAAACAACAAGGGATCACATGACTTTATGTTAAAGTACAAGGCAAAATGTGTGAGACTTTACCTGCTATTTTAATTTAGTGGAGACGTGAAAACTATAGTGGGTCTTACCATAGACTTATAAGAGGGTAAGTGCCAGCAGATCTGCAGAGCCCGCTCATATATGGGTGTGTCAAACAACACCTGTGAAGGAAAGAGGATCATGTTGTTCAGTTGTTTGTCATACAGAGGTTTAGATAGATAGATAGATAGATAGATAGATAGATAGATAGATAGATAGATAGATAGATAGATAGATAGATAGATAGATAGATAGATAGATAGATAGATAGATAGATCATGCTAAACATCTATACAAAAACTATATAAAAAGTAGAAAGTGACTGTAGAAATAAAAATGTTTTATACAAATAGAAAACTATATAACTATATTTAACTCCATCAGAACAAGTTTACAGTCTAAGTTAAAAGCACTCTCACTTACCCTGATGGGTCTGTAGATGCTCCTGTTTCCTTCAGCAAAGGACATTTTGTTGCTGTATATCAAAATACAGAACAGGTTCAACGAACAGGTTTGAAGGGCAAAGCCACAACGAAATTCTCACAATGAATTTTCAGTCCAACCAACGACTCGAGAGTATTCAAACAGAGCAGATCTTCCAGACACAAGTGAACAGTGTGTGTTCAGGTTGAAGAGTGAGTGAAGTCTGAAGAGAAAATCTCACCTCACTCTTGTGTTATGGTAGGAATACATTCTAGAATGCTTCTTCTAGAATGGCTCCAAAATTCTGTTCATGGCACAGATTTGGGTCAAAGGTCATCTGATTGACCAGGGAGGTCCAGGGGGCATTATGGAGAATATAAATACTGTTTTTCAGATGTAAATGTCTGGATATGTGTGATAATGACCAGACAGATCAAAAATCATCATATTAACTCCACAACCTTCTTATTTATGCAATCAAAAGCAGTGAGAATGAGCACCAGATCTGTCCAGGACCATGGTGCATGTGTGCTTATTAAGTCTGTGGCTGATTTTCAGTTTAATAAACAACAGCACAATGACAAAGCTGACTAATATGAACAAAAAAATATCATTATTACCATTACAGGTTTTTTCCATTGAGAGCAGTACTTCACATTAAAACTCCTGTAATAAATAAATAAATGTTGCATTAAAACTCCTGTAATAAATAAATGTAATAATTTTGAATTTATTACTAAATTAATTTCAGCAACACTATTAAGTTTTTAAATCATGCCATAGACTGTATGGGATTAAAATACACATTTAGAGTTAAAATCATCTAATCATCAGCTAAGTGGCTGGATAACACTGCAAACTACTGAAAATCACTGTAAAAAGTGACCAAGACTAAAATAATGAATTCTGTTTGTCAGTAATCAGACGATGAACATGTCGATGACCCTGGTGTCAATTTCTTGTTTCCACTGAATTGTGTAGAATCTGGTATATCGGGGTGTGATGAAACCAGATCACAAGATCATGGCTCGTATATGTTAAGTGTATATTTATTTAGACATGAGGAAAAAAAAGTAAACTATCACTCCGTCAGTCTTATTATTTGTCTATTGTTTCAGTCGTTTCTCTTCCATTCCTGGTTGATTTTTGTCGTCAAAATAAAAATTACGATTTTTTTTTTTTCAGTGCACTTTTCTTAACTAAGACTATAGTATTATATATACAACCTGTGTGTGTGTGTGTGTGGTGGAGAAAAGGCCCAAATCTACAACCATAGAGTTTGTTTTTTTACCTGATCACATTAAAGATCTCAGACAGTCATGCAATCTTTTATTGGACGCATCTTTTTTTCAGTGATTTCAGTGATTACTGTAATTAAAATTTAATAATGATCGGAAATACTTTACTTTTTTATGACATGGTTTGTGTGTCAGAGATGAAATTTTAATAATGTCAGAGGTTTATAACACACAAAGCTGTAAAAAAAAAAAAAAACAACTTAAAAACTTAAATGGACACTAGATGTCCAATAAAACTTTGATCAGGTAAAAAGACATGGCCCCAGCTAAAAAAAAAAAAAAAAGACCACATGGTGGGACATATTTTACTCAAAGGTATTCTATATACAGTAAGTAAGAGTATATGAGTAAGAGACTAGGTGGAGAACATCAACCTCTCCCATTGTTGGATGTAAAACTATCCTGTCGTGTATTTTAAAAGTCAGGCAGGGTCACAGCACTGAGTTGTAATATTCCGGGCAGCCTGTGAAGGCAGCAGCAGACCCTCGGTTGGTTGGTTCACACTTCCTCCGAGCAGGAGCTCACTGGTGCAGCCATTTTGATTTGGAAGCGCATCGCTGGAGAGAAACTGCCTGGAAAAGGTGGGGGTTATGTTACTCAAAGCACGGCGCTGATATTATTTACCGTCACACTTTCCCACAAGCACGGAAGTTAATTTATCTGCAAGGACACGTTTGTACACCCGGTAAGATGACGTTGCTGCTATGTGTTAGCTTTCATTTCTAGCTTAGCTCACGTTAGCTCGGCTAACCTTCCTTAGCTCACAAACGCATGACCAGAGGCGGCTAGAGGTTTGAATTTCACCGGCCCCGAATTTATTTCAGTATCATGACTCATTAATGACACAAGACCCCGTTCTTGCATAGCGTTTGCTTCCGCCATTAAGACAGGAGACGGCTCACAGCTAAGTGGAGTCACTAACGCGGCTAGTCGGTCAGTTGAGGTAACGTTAGCACTTTTCTGGAAGCTAACGCTCGCTCTTTTTTGGCCATTTGACGAAACGCGAGTGCACATAAACTGCTGCAGCTTTTGTCGTGTCAGCAAAAGCGATGCTGAGGGTGCAAATCAAAGACTAAATCTAGCTGCTCCGGATATTTTAGGTGTGAATCCAGAGGAGCGTGATGTGGGACCAGGGAGGACAGCCCTGGCCGCAGTGGCCTTTGAGCCAGCAGCAGTGGATGCAGTCTTTCCAGCACCAGCAAGATCCAGGTCAGTGAGCGATGCACATGCACAGTGGAAACCTTTTTTTTCCTCAGAAGAATGTATATCTGCTGGATGTCTTTGCATATCTACCTACTGCTCTAAAAGCCTTGATCATCATCATTTCGAGTTCACTCGACTTGTCATAGGTTCTTCAAGGTGTGATTTCAAATTTTTGTGGTATTTTGTTCTGGTTTCGTGAAGGTCAAGTGGATTGGGCTGCCCTGGCACAGGCATGGATAGCTCAAAAGGAGTCGACAGGAGCGGAGCAGCAGAGCATTCAGCCAAATGGCCAGGACATCCCAGGCCTCGAACCTGTCGGACAGAGCAACCACGGAGCCTTCCAGGGTGACCCAGCATTTGGCAGAATGTGGCAGCCAGGTACAAGTGTAATCCTTTGAGCAATAGCAAGTTCCTTAATTTATCCATTGATTCTCTTTTTGTACTGCAATAAGTGTGTATGATCAGTACTGACTTAATGTGATTCGTTAGATCAGGTGAGGGTAAAGAAAATGTGTGATCTCGCATGTGTACACCCCTGGATAAACTTTAACAGCTGGACATGTTGAGAAACAAAGAGCAGAAGTTCGTATTGTGTTGGTTTTTGTTTATTAATTATGTTGCCATTAACAGAATGGGGAATGCATGGCCAGCCCCCTCCTCCTCCACCCCCTGATCAGCCCTGGATCCCTCCAGGGTCCGGACCGATGGATGTGGTGAACCCCAGCGAGGACAGCAACAGCCAGGACAGCGTGGAGTTCAACTCTGAAGCCCACCACGGGGTTTACCCCCAGAACAGCCATGGGTATGGGGCACAGCCCGACAGCTACGCCATGGCCCCCATGGCCATGAACCAGTTTGATTATCAGGTATGCAGATGCTACAGTAGAAACTGTTGAAGCGTTTGGGTTTTAGTGTGACAACCAAGTAACACAAGAAGGATCAATCCATAGAAACTGTGCCGGGTCCCAGCATCTAGGTGTATCAGTCATTGCTTTCTTGATGCGGTGCAGAGGAAAGTGTTGGCTTGTTGAGGATCCAGCATGGTTTGGTTTTATTATTTATTTTATTAGCTGACTTCTTTTCTTTTTTAAGACCAAGCAGGCTTTCTATCTAGCCCAGTCAGGAGTGATGGATGAATGTCAGCTAACTTAATCTGGGGAAAGACAACAACGACCCCACGCTCAGTGCATGCCACTTGGTGGCTGTTAAGAGAGGACCTTCTGTACTTTGAACCACCTTTTTAATTTTCAGTTTGTGCTGTCTCTCCACAGCATGGAGCCGCCTCATCCTTCGCCCCCGCACCCACGGGCTTCCACTCCCCATACTGGCAGGGCCCCCCTCAGAACAGACGAGATACCAGACCACCCGGGTTCAGAGACCGGCCCAGATCACCTATCCAGCTTCCTGTCAAACAGGAGGCCCCAGCACCGCTAGGTGAGGGTCTTCAGTCAACTAATAGCTGTCGGATTGCAGCTGTATGTCATAGAGAGTTCAGATCATTAACTAATTGTTGCTCAAATCCTACACAACAGATGGCTGTATGTGAACTGATGGGCTGATTAACAATTAACTTAAGAATCCATGTGGATTTGAGTGTTCACAGGAAACTGTCAGCACGTTAAGAATTCAACAGTGGTCATCTTTCAAGTTGTAAACAAGTGTGTCAAGGCTCAGAGGGGTTTATACATCTTAGCAAGACGGCAGTATGTGGATCATTCATTTTGACCTGCATTACACCTTCAGATGCTGTAAAAAGGCGCACACTACCTGCATGGATCCGCGAGGGCCTTGAAAAGATGGACAGAGAGAAGCAGAAGAAGCTGGAGCGAGAGCGAATGGAGAAGGAGCGCGCTAAAATGGCCAAAGACGACGGCAAAGAGCACGAGGCGGAGGAGGAAGGTGACGGGCCACGTGTGCCCCGCAAGAGTAAATTTGTAAGCAACCCATTTCTGGCCTTGACAGCAAAATGGTTTCTTTTGACAAAACAAGATGCAGTTGACATGTCTTATGTTGGAGATGAAAAGATCTCCAAGGTCAACTGTTTTCTGTGGCATGTGTAAGCCTGTAGCAGTGATTGCCCTCACAAAGGATGTCACTTTGCCACTTTGTTGATTTGAATACAAGTCTATCTAATTCTATCTGAATCAGGATAGTGACGATGAGGGGAACGATGACAACGAGGATGAAGAAAAGACCTCCATGAAGAAGGAATTTTCTGGCCGCAGCCCATCGCCTCCTGTAGAGGACAGCGAACCTGAAATGACCGAGGAGGAAAAAGAATTCCAGCTAGTCAGTTTGACAAATTGTTGTTGATCTATTGTTGAAGATTTATTGAAAGCATTGAATTCACTGTGTATTTGTACCTGTCTCTAGATGGTCATCACAAAAACACTTCTGACAGAGATCCTTCTTGAGGTCACTAATGAAGAGATCCTGCACGTGGCCAAAGAGGCTCACCGCAAAGCCACTCGAGGTCTGCTCTTATCTTTTCCAGTTCATGCATCATCTATGCTTGTCACCAAGACATTGTATTTAAATCAGAAGAGAATCCATAATGTTGGTAATAATCTCTTTAGATTGAACTCAATGATGCCCTGTAAACGAGGGCGATTGAGCTGCAAACATGGGGCTATGTCTGATAAGCATTTTCAACCATTCTCTGCTAATGCATCAGAAGGAGTGAGAGCAGAGCAATGTTTTTCACAAACAGTATTTGAAAACCTGGTCTTCTGGTACATGGTATTGAAGGTCCTGCTGAAAGACTGTATGATATGACTGGATAAAGTCTTAGCACTGACACTGACCAGCACCCACCTGTAGATACAAGTGACTTCCTCCATTGAAGTGCCTGTGCATTAGTACAGATTGGTTCTTTCCCTCCTGTCCGACTGTTTGACTGATTGTGTGACAGAATTTTGTTTAACCCTCTCTCTTTTCTCCATTTGTTTTTTTCTTTTCTTTTGTTTTTCTTTATTTTTTTCTCTTTGTTACCAATCACAGCTTTTGTGAATAGAGCTTTATCTGTGACCCCCCCTTCTCTAGCGACTCTCTTGCCTTTGAGAAAATGGCAGTATGTGTTTTAACATGTTGTTCCTGTTGTTGATGTGAATCAAAGCTCCTGCAAAACAGCTGGCACAGTCAAGTGCACTGGCTTCTCTGACCGGTCTCAGTGAGTATCCCTTTTTCTGTCACCGGGGGGGAGGGAAGGAAAATATTTAATATTTTTCATTTATGGTGGGGTGTTAGAAGGAACGAGGGGAAATCTGCCCAAGACATGACACCCAAAGACACAACCTATTCTTAAAGATTGATTCAAATAGCACTGAGAAATGAACTGAGTGACTGACTTGGGTTTAGCTTTGCACTTTGATGATAGAAGCATGCTCAAGTATTTTTTTAAAATCAGTTTTAGATCTAAATGTATTAGTTTGTTTTAAGGGGTTCATCACTGGGAAACATTAAGTCATACAGGATTAAGTGCCTTTCGCTGGGACCTTGGGTTGGGATTGAGGGCTTTCAACAGTGAAACCTGATTGTGAGAATGGATTTTCATCCTTTCCAACACTCAACATCTCGGGGGCTCTGTTGTGGCAGGTGGGCTTGGTGACTATGGTTCAGATGAGAGCGAGGATGAGGACGATCGGAGCGTGCGAGGGTCTGAATCCTCCGACACCGACGAGGAGGAGTTGCGCCACCGCATCCGGGAGAAGCAGGACGCCTTCCGCCGCAAAGAGCGGGAGATGCTGCAGCTGCAAGAAAAACAAGCACAAGAGGCTCTGCTTGCACGAGGTGAGTCATGATGCTGCGTCTGCATGTTCCTGGTCTTTACAGCAGCTGATGTTTGTTTATTTTAACTTGAATCTTTGTTTCTACAGAAGAGATGGTGAAGGAGAGATTGAGCAGAGAAAAGGTGGAATATGATGAGGGCCAGCCAGAGAACCCACACAAAGTTGAAGTAAAAGAGAGGGAGGCGGAGCCCTTGGTAGAGAGGCGTAGGTCCCGTAGTGAGAAGGAGGATAGTGAGAGCAAGCATTTGGGCAGAGGGAAGGAGCGATCAGGGCGAGGCAGCAGCGACTCCCCAGCCAACGGTCACAGCAGCAGCTCCCGCTCCAGCTCCAGCCACAGCAGCCGCCGTTCTTCCTCCTCCTCCTCCTCTTCCTCGGCATCTTCCCGCAGTTCATCTCGATCCTCCTCTCCACGAAGGAAGAGGAGGCGTAGCCGCTCCTCTTCCCACAAGGCTCGGCGGCGAAGCCGCAGTCGCAGCTCTCACAGGCATCGCAGTGATCGTAGCGAGAAGGTCAGGGACAGAAGGAGGAGCAGCGCTGAGAGATCAGGCCGCCACAAGAAAGACCGCAGTGATTCCAGGGAGCGCAGGAGCCGCAGGAGTAGATCAAGATCCAGAGAGAGAGACAGGGGAAGAGCCAGGGCCAGAGACAGCCGCAGTCGCAGCAGAGAGAGAGAAAAGGAGAAAGAAAGGGAGAAGGAGAGGAAAAGGAGCCGGGATGGCAGAGACAGCAGCCATAGTCGTAGCAGCAAACACAAACAGAAGGCCTCCAGCAAAGACCGAGAGAGGAGGAGGGAGAGGAGTCATAGCCATGAGAAAGAGAGGAAAAAGAAGGATAGGGAGAGAGAGTCGGATAAAAAGAAAGAAAAGCCAAAGACCAAAGAGAGGGAAAAGGAGAAAGGAAGCTCTGTGGTTACGGAGGAGAATGGCAAATCAAAGAAGAGGAAAGAGAGTGACTCATGCACGGACTCACAGAGTGACAAGCACTCCCGGCAGGATAGCAAAGCCAGCAAGAAGGGCTCCGCCAAAGCTAGCAAGAGGCGCTCAGACTCTGACTCGAGTAGATCCCCTACCCCTGAAGTTAGCAAAGAAAAGAAATCCAAAAAATCCAAACGTAGTCGCTCAAGGTCCACGGAAAAATCTCACAAGTCTGGTAAGAAGGCAAGCCGCAAACACAAGTCTAAGTCGCGATCAAGGTAGTATTCGTTTTTTTCTCTTTTTTTCCTACTCTATGTTTTCATTGTATGTCTCATTGTGATTTCTCTGGAGTTCTTTCAATGAATATATTTTAATAACTTTGAAGGGAAATTATGAAACTTGTTGCCTGAATGTAGTCAAATGCAGTCACATCTGCTTAACTGTGTAAAGTCAAGCCTGATGCAATAAAAAGTTTTAATGTTTCATGACGGTTTTAACTATCAAATGCAAATTTCTGACAGGAGTCACATGAAGTCTCTAACCTTTGTTAACATGTGTAAACTTTAATGAAGCTCTATTATTGCCAAAGTGACAGTGCACAGATTTGTTTCTCTAGAGTCTGCAGAACATTAGTTTCTATGGAGATTATGTCCATTTTTGGGAGGGGTGTTTGTGCATGTTTTGTATTTTGTAGTGTGCGTGGGTGAGTGTGATTGGTGCAGTATTAATGTTCTGTCCACGCCTCTCTTTCAGGTCAACATCCCCCTCCCGTCGTAGCAGACGCTGAGGAGCACAGTTAACCTCCTGACCTGTGCACTTTGCCATTTTAAATTCCATGAGTTGAACAGGCTTGTCTCATTATAGAGGCAGTTGTGTAGGTGAACCCCCCTCATACATTTCTCTCATCCTTGTAAATATGTTGTTGTTTTTAAAGTGTGACTGAAGAACAAGACTTTTTGAATGGTAGGAGTTTTCACTTGTATCATTATGCAAAGCTTAATAAGACTGTGGACACTAAAAACTCAAGTTGTAACATTTTAAAACGTAACAGGATTAACTTTTTTTCCTCAAACATTATTGTAAGATGTCCAATAAAACTGTTTGTTCCTTGTCTCGCCTCACATTTATTTTGATCACACATTAATCAGGAAACATCATTTCTTAACACACGATGAGGATTTATAATCGGTTTGTCAGCATAGAAATAGAATTCTCCATAGTGATTCATACTTCATGGTTAAGAACAAAGCACTTGAAGATCAGAGGGGCTACATGCCAGAAAATGTCTTTCCATTCACATCAGTGCAGCTGTAGGTTGTTTTGGTCGAAGGATGTAATGCTGTAGTGCAGATTTGGCCTTTAAGCTGCTTGTAACAGCAGTGAAATTAGTTGGTTTCTCATTAGAAGTTGGGCGTGAAGAGACCATTTTCACAGAAGCCTGATACGAACCTTGGAGAAGGTTACCATACAACGAATGCTTTAAGCCAGGGATGTCCAAAGTATGGCCCGGGGGCCAATTTCATGCGGCCCAAAGCTTTATTTTTATAATATGTGATTTATGGCCTGCTAGTATTGTCAGATACTGTATGGCTGGAAGATTTGTTTTTTTTTTGGTTGACATAACAAAACATTTGAATGCGCTAAACCATAAGGACATAACTGCTGGTGTTATGTACCTGTAGATGTGACACAAAATATTACTTTCTGAATGATTTTGTTAAAGACAAGAGCAAGAGTGATACATTTTAAACTTAAATGTTAACAGGCGTTGCATTACTCATAATAAGTCATGTTTAAAATGAACATGATCTTAAGATTTGTATCAACTTCATGCAAGTTTAACGTATTCCATACAATTTATTCTCTCTCTGACTGCAGATGTGAAAGAAAGGAAGAACTGGTTTTTAGATTTGTTCACGCCTGATTGGCTTACATTTGGTTACATTGCCATTAAAAAAATGATAATTGAGACAATGAAAATATAATTGTTACAGAACAGTGCTTTTGTTTGTAACTTTTATTGGTGATTTTTTCATTTTTTAAATGTTAGTATTGGCCCCCGGGCATCTTCACATTGTCAAATCTGGCCCTCTTTAAAAGAAGTTTGGACACCCCTGCTTTAAGCTTTAAATGTGGTTAGTGGTGCAAAAATGACTATATGGAGATATTAAGTATATATAAATAAAAAATGACATTAAACTAATCTTTATTAGTTATTTATCACTATTACATCGTTCTATCCAATAGTTCCTCCAGTGTTAAGCCATCTGTTTCACGTCGGTACCAGCAAGACCAAGGGCATTACCCGTCGGAACGAAAAGTGTGTGTTGTTTCTACACGAGCATTACAGATTAGAGCACCGTCGGTCAAACAGAGGTGCTGGTGGAGTAAACAAAGTGACAGCAGCTAGCAGCTCAGCTGTGTTATGACAGCATGTACTCCAATAAGTTTGGCCGCTTCTTGTTCGGGCTGTACAGCCGTAAAGCGGCCGCTGTCTGCGGCGTGACCCGGAGCGGCTTCAGCTGGACTGCGGTGTGTAAACAGCGGACACTGTGGCTGCAGAGAAGCGCCTGCGTGGAGACCCAGCGGAGCACCGTGCCCTGTCACATCAGGTACCGGAGCACAGAGCCTGTACTGGGTGAAGGGGCCAACGTGATTAGAGGACAGCGTTAGGAAAGTCACAATGTGCTGAAGCGAATAAACGTCGAATAAAACCCACATAAACTGAGCTTCTAGCATACAACGTCACTGTGAAGTTACTAATATCATATTGGCCTTAACACTAAACACTTATGATAGGAATACAACCAACACTTGTTTTCTTAATCTGTCTGTCAGTTAATGTTTGTTTATTAATAATTGTTTATTAATTAAGTTGTGAGAAATGTCATCATCATTATCAGCTTCCCAAAAATCTGAGGTTCCTCACACCTCAAAATATTTAATATTCAGTGATACAAAAAAGAGAAAATTCTCATATTTGTGAAGCTAAAACCAGCAAATGTTCCAAAAAAATTACATTTTATTGTGTTTGTTGGAATTTTATAGTTCATACTTCACAAAATGCATTTTTTTTGTTTGATATGTTATATGAAATAAATACATTTTAATGTTAGTAGCTTCTTTTGAATCCCATGGTTGCGTGCATCTTTGGCTATAGTTGGTGTTGAGGCATGTGCACTGCTGATGTGGTCCCATCTTCTTTTTTTTTTCCATGCACAGTGTTCGATCAGCCTCCCAGACCACAGTGGACCCCGATGAGGTGAGGAGGTTCCAGACACTGGCCAGCAAGTGGTGGGATGAACAGGGGGAATTTGCAGCTCTTCACGCCATGAATGACCTGAGGGTGCCTTTTATACGGTGTGTACACAATATGCACTTCAGTATTCATCATGCTTTTGAAATGCCAAGATTACACACCCGAGTCAGTGACAGCTCAGGGGACTGATTGGCAGAGGCGTCAAGCCGCCGTGTCAAAACATGACCTGGAGGAGATCCAGCGTCGTGGTGTTTGAACACAGAGAACACATGAAGGATGCGCTGCAGTAACATACACTGAAAGTGACAGGATTCCTCCACACGTCAGCCAATAGTGTTTCAACGCCCCCCCTTCTACGCCACATACGTGCATATTTTCTGGCTGTTTTGATTGATAAGATCTGCTGTAGGGGCCCCACAAGATAATCATTACATTACCCATCCAGCCAAGAGGCCATTGCTGATCTCCCCTCCCCCCTCCGTGGTCCTGCTGTTGTTGTTGGTGGTGGTGGTGATGATGATGATGTGTGTTTATGGTGACAGTCTGACAGATCCAGCGTTAGTGTATGTCTGCTGATTTGCCTAGTATGGGTCTGCCCTCAGGGTGTGTCTAAATGAGATGCAGCAGCACCACTGCTGCTGTTGCTGCTGTACATTTTAAACTCTGACTTACTCTTACAATGATACGGTCAGTTTTATTTATTGAATATGCTGCTTCACTGTAAATATAGGTAATAAAGTCGAGAGTCAGGCTTAAGACTACATTTGTAAAAGAAAAAATATGTTATCTTCATTAATCTTCAATGTTTACGTTTTCTGATGTGTATCGACCACAAAGTTTGTGTTTATATTCACCACACCACAAACTGAACCTGAAATATTTCATCACCTCTCAAACTATGGTATGTGTACCTCTGGTGGTACGTGACCTCCCTCTGGTGGTATGTAGAGGAAACTCTGAAACTATGAAGATAACTGGAATGTAATTTCATTTTTCATTTTGCATTTCCTATAAAACTTTGTTTCAACATCAGCCTGCTACATAGTAAAGTTCATGCACGTAGTTTGTGCATATGTGCAAATATTGTGCAAATGTGACGGCAAGATAATAAGCGGAGGTAGAGAAGAGTGGATCAGGAGTACCGCCTTTTTCACCAAGTCAATAATTTTGAGTTTTGACATTTTTCTTTAAAAAGTGACCCAAAACAATTAAATCAATCATCAAAATAATTGACAATTATTGCAACTCTAAGTCCAAATAGAAGAAAATGACATCTAGAATAAGTCTACTTAGTTTTTTAGTTTTTTAGTTCACCATGTGCAGATAAAAGATCTCACTCACACTGTGGCAAAGTAGCTTTTGTCCACGTCTCTCTGTGTCATGGTGGGTTTGGAGCTAGTTAGGTGGATGCCTGCCAACGCCTAATCTTCTTTGCTTCACTGTTTGCACGAACGTCCTTCTTGCACCCCAGCAGAGCTTTAATAAGGATGATGCATTCCTAGATCTTGGCCCGTTCTGCATGTTTAATGCCCGAGGCAGACAGTCATCAGACAGTGTGTGAGGGAAGCAAGGAAGGTATGGAGGAGGGGACACAGGGATGAATTTGTAGCCAGAGGACATTTGTGGTTGTTAACTGGCTGATGCTGAAGCTCACGGTGAAAGGAGGGGTGGTTGTGCAGAGTTCTCGTGTTCTGTAACCTCCCCTGACCTCTCCTTATGCTGAGCAGCATTACATACTGTAGCCTGTGGATGGTTAAGAGTGCACACATCTTCCCCCTTTTCACTTCAAATGAGTATGTGACATGACGGGTGTGTTCAATAGTAAGAGTACTGCTCATTCACTCATTCCTCTGTTCAGGGATAATCTGCTGAACGTGCACACCACGCGTCATCCCGGCAAACCACTCGCAGGACTCAGAATACTGGATGTCGGCTGTGGAGGAGGCCTGCTCACAGAGGTAAGTGTGTGAGTGTAGCTGAGAAAGATGCAGATCGGTGCAAACAAGGACATGCAGACGAAAATATCCTCCCTGCTGTACATGCCCAATAGCTTCAATTGCTACCTTTCACATCACATTGAGTCTTTTCTTTCCGCATAGTGCTGCTTTCAGTGCCAGTCCTTTCACATAAATACCAGTGGCCAAAAAAACATTCAAACGTCAGCCGAATTCTCGTTCTCTTTTTAATCGGACTGGTCTCAGTTTGGTGGATCGGACAGTCGGTCGTTTACAGTTGTTTATCTGTTTGTTAGTGGTGGTAGCCGGTCAGCCAGGACAGGCCTTCTGTCTCTGCCTTCATTTGAACTGAGGACATACCAGCTGTGTTGTGTGATTTGAGAAGACAAAATCAGGTCCTGTATTTATATGACTCTGACACTGACACACATACACGACAGAAAACCCCAAAAAGTGTCTGTTAAGATTGCAGCTGTGGTTGTGTCTCCCCATCAGAAGGGATCAGCTGTGGGAGGACAGAGAACAGCCCCTGGGCAGCTCACCATACAGACCTGTGTGTTTGGCTTTTGTCCAGAAGAGGGCACTGTAGTTCACATGCAACCACTTTTCATGCTTATTAGCAGCTAAAATGCTCTATGACTCTAAAATGTGATACAGAACTTAACACAAAACATAACACACACTAGATCCAGTTGTGACTTGTCTCTATCTCCTCTTGTCCTTCACAAGCCCCTGGGTCGCCTGGGAGCCAATGTGTTGGGTATAGATCCGGTAGAACAAAGCGTCGGCACAGCCCAGCTGCATTCTTCCTATGACCCAGACCTTCGTGACCGGGTCTGCTACCGGGCCTGCACTCTGGAGGAGCTCTCCGCAGAGGAGGAGGAGGAGGAGGGCCAGTTTGATGCCGTTGTAGCGTCCGAGGTGGTGGAACATCTGGCCGACCTGGAAACATTCGCCTTCTGCTGCAGCACTGTGCTGAAGGTGTGATAGTGTGTGTGTGTGTGTGTTTCCCCCAGCTGTTGATGTTAACACAGTTTGTGTCTGTGTGCTCATCTGAGCATATGCTAATGTGCATATAGTGATTTTGTTGTTTGTTGTTTTTGCATGTGCTGTGTGTCTCTGGGAATATGTTCACATGTGTCTTTATGTGTGAGTTGCACTGAAGCTTGACAAGCTCTAGTGAAAGCTGTACATCAGTACTGAGAGCAGATGATCTCCTAGGTCTAGGTCTCTAAAAGAGCTTCACTTCATGTCTCTGCATTTAGTTCAGGCACAACTGGACTTCTCTCTCTCTCTGGCCCAGATCTCTCACTTCTGCTTTTCTACTAAAAAAAAAAAACTGTATCTTGCTTCAGGCACATATTCAGTGATGCCTTAGCATGAATTCTTGTATTGTTTGGATTCATTTCAAAGAAGAACACTCTTCCTCTCTCTTTCTCTGTCCTCTCTCCTCCTCTTAAATTTGTTAATCTCGATTAAGGTTGAACCTTGAGGCTTGGCACTCTTACTCTTTCTGCTCTCATGCTCTGAAAGCTCTAAATCCATTCTATAAATAACAGTGATGACCCAGGCTGCACCTCGCTCGTGTACACAGTACCTGCAGGGATGTGTTTTCATTGTGAAATATCAAAAAATGTTTTTCTGAACATACATCACCAGTAATAACTGAAACTGTTCCTCTTCCCTGTGTGCAGCCGGGCGGCTCACTCTTCATCACTACCATTAATAAAACCAACCTGTCATACGCGCTGGGTATTGTTGTAGCCGAGCAGCTGCTGCGCATCGTCCCCAGCGGGACGCACGACTGGGAGAAGTTCATCAGCCCAGTAGAGCTGGAGCGCCTCCTGGAGTCCAGTAAGTCCCTTTTAATTTTCATCTAGGGACAAAAGCACACAGGATAAAGTGGTTTTCACCATAAACAATACACAAGAGTTAATAATAAGCACAAAAAGCATTAAAATGAATCATATAAATACAACAATCAGTAACTGTCTCACTCTGTTTACAAGACCAGGTTTAAACATCACAGTATGTTTCATCAGACACAAATTAAGCATGTAAATAATTAAAGCCTCTGGAGATGTGACATGAAATAGTAAAAATGCATATATGATATCAAAGTTAAGTGTCTGATAAAGCATCCACAAAAATCTGAGTGCAAATAAACGACCCAGTCCAACAACAGGACTATGGAGGTGTGACAGATCATGTTTTGACTGACAGCTTGCTCTCGAGTACCGACTCGGAAGCTAAACATTTTACTCCTGTGGGCAGCAACAGCAAAATATATTTTAGCCTCCTAAAAACTTCAACATCAGTTTCAGTGTTCACTGTATTTGGAATATTTTCATCGCCTTAATTTGCTGTCAGAGCTGTCATTTTACCAGAATATTTTTCACATGTCACTCTGTGAATTGAGGCTTTATATCAACCAAACGAGAGTCGGTGATTATTGGAACAGTGGTTTACCAACCCAAGACATTTTTGGTGGGGTTTTTTTGAATGAAATGTGTTTTATGATGAGTTGTATCTAATTTTAGTTTGGTAAAAGAGAGAAACAACTGGGACAACTGCCATAGTATAACCACACCTAATTCAAACTCAATATTAGGTATGTGTACAAAGACTTCAATTAAAATATTTTGAATCTGTATTTAAACTAATTCCTAATACTTATAGATGCTCACTATTATGTATGCAAGACCCTAAATTATATAGTTAGAAGGCTGTCGTGTATTTGGGTTTCCAGTGGTAACTTGATTGTTTCTGAAGTTAGTAGTTTGGGGACATTCTAAAATCCTTTTGGTAATGCTATGATTGATAAAACTGTTCAAACATCTTTTTCTCTTTTAATAAGAAAATTAATTTCTGGTCACTGATTGGTTCACTCTGCTCTGATTAAATAAAAAATCAGTACATCTGATGGGGATTTCATCATTCTTAGTCTGAGGCTGATATCATCTCCTGTCCCCTCTAAATGTGGGTTAAATATTTCACTGTGCTCTTACCTAAAGAGGATATATTAACGGTTATTATCTTTCCATATGGACAGTTAAATCCATGTAATTTTTTCTTGTTCATCTCCTCTCAGATGGTTTCTCAGTGCAGTCTGTCCAAGGAATGCTGTACAACCCACTATCAGGAGCCTGGAGCTGGACTGACAGCACCGCCATCAACTACGCCCTCCACGCCGTCAAACTGAGAGACGACCCCCAGCCAGACCAGGCTGAGGAGAGCGGCTCACACCCAGAGGAGCACACTGCAGCCACACACAGCTGAGCCGAACAACTGGAGAACAAGTCGGAAAATAGAAAACAGTCAGAGCAGATGAGTGGAGTCCCTCCCACCTCCAGCCTGAGGTTACTGAAGGAAAGGGATGAACTACCCTGAGATAGAATTAGAGATGTGCTGTACCAAGAATACAGCTGTTTGTGGTGTTGTTACAGACTGTCAGTGTTTGATCAGCCATACACAGCAACTGTACATCCTCTGATCACTCAGTGCTACAGAACCACAAAGTTTCCAATCATCATTTACAGTATTCATTTCACTGAATCAGCTTCATATTTTTGTTATTTTGTGATTTGCCGTATCGTCTATTAAACCTGTCCTTTGACGAGTTGCTGAAGAGTGAAAACAGCAGTGAAAAGTCTGATTTATTTCGATTCGGACACTAACAATAAATATGACTTCATGTTGGTTTGAGCTGCACACACACATATTGGACAGTCACGTTCTCTGGGATTATAGTGGGACTCGTGTGGAAGTGTTATATAATACAAATCAAGCCTGTGGCACAGAAGAAGTCATGCTTGCATGATGTTCTTAAAGAGACTAATAACCGGGCTGTAAGTGCTCACAAAGATGCCTGAAGCAGGAGCTAGAATCTGAGACTCAAGAAGGGTTGAAGGGGTTTCAGGGGATCATGGAAAACAAGGAATGTTACTTTATCATATAGATGTTATTAAACTGAATAAAAGGGACTGATTATGATAGGATTATCATATATGTATTGTATATAACCCTGAGAACTCCCACATATTCCACACAGTCCCTGCAGTATTATTCCCACAGTTCAGCTCAGTTCAGCTGTCTACAATAACAAACAGTCCTGCTCCTAATGCGCGCTCCCCAAACCCGCGGGAGTGGGCACCTAACTTGCAGTAGCCATGGCTGCAGTGAGGACTTTAAACACATCACCGTGTGATAGATTAAATGTAGATCAACACTTCCTCCTGCTCTGCTTTTAAACACACCAGCTCTCATCCAGCCGTCACATGTCGGCGGACAGCAGACGGGATTTGAGTGGCATCAAGGTGGTGATTTAAACTGGAGGACCTCCTACCAGACCTGCTTTTCACCAAGTTGTTCACACGTCCTGCTCTCGGCATGCGAGACACACATACTCCAAACACAGCCGGTGGATCCCCCAGTCAGGATGAACGTCTTCCTGCACTTCCGAAGTTTTTCCAGAGTGAGTACACTTTATTTTCCGTGCGTGCGCTACCTGTTCATAGACTATGAACTCAGTTTAGACCTGTAACAGCTGATCTGTGACCTGCTTTGAACGAGCAGTGGCACATGGATAGAATCAGATTAGAAGTTTTATTTTCTGCATAGTTTTTTTTTGTACATAGCCTATAGTTATTTTTAGTAACAAAGGTGCTGCAACGTGCAGCAGATATCCTGCAGGTGAAGCAGCATATGGTAACACACACACACACACATAAAGTTTATTTTCTTATGAGAGCATCATACAGACTTCATGTCGTCATGTGCTGGTGTTGGCCAATAGGCGGTGTGTTCCTCGCGGTGAGCCACTGCTGTCACTGGGATGCAGGAGGCTCGTCAGGGCGGGGTGACTCCTTCACTGGAGCAGACAATAGGCCCGCTGCGTCAAGCTGCCACTGTTTGACTTCATCAGCACCGGATGTTCACCCGAGCTCCCTTTGAAAATAAAAGTGTTAAGATATTACACTATTGCATATTGGCTGGGTGTAATGTAACCTTATAAAAAAATTAAAAAAAAACAAAAAACATCAGGTAGAGACGAGCTGTCTTCCATTTCTGTCAAACCTTCACATCTGAGAATGATCTTTAATGCTCAAATATAATGTTTATAAAGTCTGAGAATATTTGATCAAAGATGTGCGAAAGGTCTGCAGAAATATAAAACAATATAATAAGTTAGCATGCATAACCAAAAACATGACAGCTATTTGGAAAAAGCATAATAATATAACTTGAACATGAACCCGTTTCTTGGAGCCTGTTAGAATAAATTAACTGCATTTCTCGGGCATTAGCTTGGACACTAGTACTGAGCCTCGAGCACAGACAACAACTAGTGGGAATATTTTAGAATTTAGAGCTGAGTCACTGAGTTAATCAACAGAAAATTCATCAGCAACAACGTCTGATAATCAATTGAGACATTTTCCAGGCAAAACTGCCAATCACTTCCAGCTTCTTAAATGTGGTGATCTGCTGCTTTTCTTTCATTTATTTGATCTTTTTGTTTTAGATCTCTGGTCAGACAACACTAATAATTTAAATGCACCACTTATGACTCTGAGAGATTATGATGTTTGCACCATAAGATAAAATAAGATAAGATAGACTTTAATGATCCCACAATGGGGAAATTCACAATGTCATAGCAGCCCGTATACACAGGGTGGATAAGAAATTACTCAGAAATAAGAAATATATATAACAAAGTCATGAAGTCATGCTGGTGTTAAAGAGTCTGACAGCTGTTGGAATGAATGACCTGTGGTAGAGCTCCTTCTTACATGGTAGGAGTAGCAGTCTGTTGCTGAAGGAGCTGTTTAGCATCTGATCACATCTGATATCTTAATGTGGACAATAAGTGTGTGATTAATTGATCATTGAAAATATGAATGAGTTGCTGTTCTAATTACATAAAAAAGATTAAGTACCATGTTTTCCCCCCCTTTTGTAAGTCGCTTTGGATAAAAGAGTCAGCTAAATGACTAACTGTAAATGTAAGAAGTTAATGCTCAGCAAGCTGTATATGCTGTAAACTTAGGAGTGTCAAGGACCATTCGGCCTCGGCTTCAGAGTCACTACTTCAGCTGATTTTACTTATATAAAATATCATTAAATCCGTGTGAAATGTCATCAAAACAACATTTAAACACAACCCCAGCTGTGACATTTATTTTGTTAACCTGTGCCCGGAAGTCCAGCTGCTGTTTTCCTCAGCATCTTGACTAAATGTTCCCTAAAACCTGCAAAGGAGTGCGAGCTGTGCGCCGCTGAGCATCGTCCAGGGGAGGAGGGAGTTGGAGATGTTTACTCCTTCACATTTTCTGGACAGATATTAGCCACCTCGTCGTCATGCCGTAGACAACCCGCCGGGCGTTTAGATGAAGCCTAACGGGAACTACAGCAGGGAGGACGCGGGGTGGCTTTAACCGAGGTAGGGGAGGATGTACTGGGCTGCTGGCTTCGCCTCTTCCCGGCCGTGTGTGGTTGAACTCGGGCGGAACCACAGCCTGCCCCTCGGGCTGTGCGGCACCGAGCAGCAGCAGTCCTTGTATGGCTATATCATCACGTTCCCTTTACAGGACTACGGAGGCATCATGTCGGCTCTGGGCTCGGACTCCTGGTGGAAGAAGACCCTGTACATCACCGGGGGGGCCCTGCTGGCTGCTGCAGCCTACCTACTGCATGAGCTGCTCGCCATCAGGTAGGAACCTGATCTGCTTCTCATCACTTCATTCATTTATTCATGTGTGAACCCATCAGAGCAGAGGGTCTTATTGTTGGCAGTGACTGATGGGTGTCATTGGATTGGGGCTGTTAAAAAACAATGAATGGATGATGGGAGTCTCTTCATAGGATGTGATTTCTGTGCAGATCTCGCGGTGGTTGCTGAGGTTTCAGTCCTTGTTTTCCTCCTCCCAAGGACACGACACTAGATGGAGAGAGAGAGACACACACCCACCCACACACACACACACACACACAGAGGGGGGGAAAATGAAATAAATAAAAACTGAGTCACGCGTCCGCTCGTGTGCCAGCTCCCGTTCCAGCACCGTCGGCACCTGAGCGTGTCTAAACGAAGCGCTCCTCGGGCGCTGCGGAGTTCGAGCGACCTTTAATGAACCCTGTGTTTGTGTGTAGATACACAGCTGATGCACACACACACACACACACACACACACACACACACACACAGTCTCCTATATTTACAGCTGTATCCTGTAATAGACGCGGATGAATGTGATCATCCTCTGCGACGTAATCGTGATTAACTCAGGGCTGTGTGCGGGGCAGAGAATGCGTGTCTGTCAATAGGGGGATTATTTTGGGCCAGGCCGGTGCCAGGGAGTAAGTACATCCTGTAACAGTGGCCTGGTAGTCTCTACTTTCACTCCCCTCCCCTCCCCCCTTCTCTCTCCCCCCCTCTGGTGGTAAGCTGTGTAACGCGTTTCGTGCAGAAGCGCCGCTGCCGAATCACGTGCAGGGTACTGAGGCTGGACCCCGCAGCCTGCCGGCATCATCTGTTCATGCCATGTGATGTGATGTGTGTGTGTGTGTGTGTGTGTGTGTGTGTGTGTGTGTGTGTGTTGGCACTGGCAGCAGCGACTCTTTAAGTGGCTCTGCAGAGAGATTCCAGCAGCACATTTCAGTTGACAGAAACATAAAAATGAATGATGGGATGGACAGGACAGGACAGATCAGACATGATGGTGGTAAAGGACACTTAGTGCAGACTGCACAGAAACCTGGATCAGTTTCAGAACCATACAACTGTGGACAGCGACGCATAAGACTTGGAACAGTTTCAGCACCTCAAGACTTTGGACAGAGACACAACTCGAGGGTGCACATTCAGATTTATTGCAGGGCTGTGCATGCATTGAGTTCAACTTTGATGATCTTTGAACAGGGGAGCCTCAACCTATAGCAAAGACCATTTCACATACATGTGAAATGTATCTTTATACACACATTTGAGAGGTCAGGACAACTGATATACTGTTTATTCATACAGTATATAAAGAATATCCGTTGGTCTATCGATATTGCCCAATAATACTCCCAAATATCAGCATCAGCCTCCAAAAACCAGTATCAGTTGACCTAGACCTGAGTAAAACTAAAACAGTCATGTGTTAAAGCCTGTCTTCATCATGAAGGTTATGATGTTCAGTTTTTTGTTGAAACTGTTTTAGTGAGCTGTTGAGTGAACTTTGTGATGTCGAGTGTGGTTTGTGGTGCTGTTGAACAGTTTTGTGTCATACAGGTTCTGTTATTTATCTTACATTCAGTGATATAAATTAGTGATCGTCATGACAAAGACAGACACCGCTGTAAACAAACAAACATGTACTTCAGCATGTGTTTTGTTGACACTGGCTTTAGCTCCCTGTCTTACTGCTGCTACTGACACCACTGCTGTATGTGTTAAACTAATATTAGTAACTGCAAATTCAAAGTAGACTTTTTTAATCTGATTATATTAATGCCCAGCATGCTAGATATGTAAAAGTATTGAAGAGTTTTCTCTTTGACACAAACTTGCACATTTGATGAAGATGACAAAATATGTCAAAACAGAGAAAAAGAACTGTTGTTGGGTTTTCTGAGCTGTTAAACAGGTCACGGGGTCTCTAGAACAAACACAACATCACGTTTAAAGGAGCAGACAAAGTGTGTTTTCTGATCTTCATCTTTAAACTGAGGCCTTTTGCACAGTTCAACAGAGAATCAAATCATATTTGACCCAATCATGTTACAGCTCAAAGAGTTGTTTTAGAGACGTGCTGATTCAACCTTTGGGTCATCTAGGAAGCTGCAGTTTGAGGTGTTGCTGAATTGGATTGTGTTATACCAAAGAGGCGTTTCTTATATTTTTCCAACCCGTTTGTATCTCTGGTAGACTAAATATTAGAAATCCGTCAAACCCTCTAAAACAGTTTTAATAAAACTACATCTTCAGGCAAGTCAGGTTTATTGCAGGTCTGTGGTATTACAATGCGTAATTTTTAGCTAGCTGTAATTAATAATTGCATTATCCATGAAATAATATTAGAAAAAACAGTAGAGTACATAAAGCCACTCCTGTACAGTTCTATTAAATTATACAGACTTGGAGAAGCAGTGATAAAATAGATGCTAAACTGATCAGACAGGGTCTGTCTGTCTGCAAAATTATGCCAGTTTATTTCACCACTTCCTGTGTGCTGCATAAATAACATCTGAAACATGAATCTTAAGGTTATAGATCAAAACTTAGCTGCTTTAAGTAGCATACAACATTTCAGCAGGACATGTTTAGGTGTTGCGGTAATGTTTCATGTTGCGATCAGGAAAGCAGTTTAGTGTATTTGACTTTTAGATTAATTTTGTTTGTTTTGTAAAATCCTTATTTTACGTCCCTCTTGGTGGTAATTCTAGGAAACAATGCAAAATACAACAAACAGGAAATGTTTGAAAATAATTGAATCTTTTCTCTTTTTTGTTTCAAACGAGAGCTTAAATGATCAACATCTTCTTAGATATACAATAGATCTAAATCAATCATTTTTGGCCTGGTGATAATACAGCAGGACCTCACATCCAAACACTGTAACTGTGACTCTCAGCTACTGTGACTGTAGCTGAGGGATGGTGGAATGTCTAGTAATGTGTTTGCATAAACCTGGAGATTTGTGATGACTCATTTAGTCAATAATTTCAGTTCTAACAGAAGCTCTTAGTGAAACTCGGTGACACAGAAATCCAGTATCAGCAGTGTTTTCCACATATAAACTCAGCTTGACTTATGTCAAAAGACAACACCAAAATCAGTATTGTTAGTACAATACTTTGGTTTGCTTACCTAAACTAAACATTAGTACATAGGAAATCTTTTGCATATAACAAAATAGACAAACACGCAACCTGTAACTCACCGAGCACTGCAGATTAATGGAGTTCAACCGGGACAACAGAATGTAGGTCTGCTGCACAAAGCCGTTGTTTGAAAGTTAATGACGTGAAGCCTCCGCAGTTGCTGAAAATAAAAGAGTGCATGTTGGCGGGTGGTTGAGTGTGTTTAAAAAAGCAGAGCTCAGGGACGCAGGGACTCACTGCTGTGTCACCGTGCTATAATAAACTATAGGTGCGACCTTTTCCTCCCAGGAAGGTTTGTCAGAGCTTTAAACTGAACAGCAAGTCCTGCTTCCTGTTGAGAAGCTGAGTTGTATTTCTTATGTCACACCTCCAGCTGATCTAGAATTGAGTAGTAAACAGCGGCCGCTCTGCAGCCACACTTTTACATTTGAATCAAACAATACCACTGCTGTGTTTTAAGTTTGTAACTTAAGCTGACTAGACCAAACAGCACTGTTTGTTAAATTTTTTTGTTTTATCTGTGCAGGAAGGAGCAGGAGTTGGACTCTAAAGACGCCATCATCCTCCATCAGTTCTCCAGGCCAAAGAACGGCGTGCCCAGCCTCTCACCCTTCTGCCTCAAAATAGAGACGTACCTGCGAATGGTGGATCTGCCCTACCAGGTGAAACTCAGCATTCTGTCTCAGGGTTGATACAGGAGAGGACTCTGAAGGACTCTTTGCTTCCACCGCATGCTCAAACAGCCTTCTGTGTCCTTTTCCTGTTGAAGTTTCTGTAGCTGGTATAGTCTGTAATGTCCTCTTCAGGCATGGCTGCTCTTGCTTATTACCAAATTCTTCCAACATGTAGACAGTTATCATGCTTTTTATTAATGACAAATAGGCTAATGCAGAGTTTGCTTCACTTGTAGACTGGCCTTGTTCTTTAAAGACTGTATATTGAAACACTTTTATGGTGTTGAGTGGATTGATGGTTCCCAAACTTTTTGTCTTTTGAGATTAGACCATTTCTACATAGACCTTTCATCATTGGATGCACATGTTTGCAGTTCAATTAAAGAGCTAGTTTTTCACATGTGAGGTTTTATTTGAATAAAAGATATGCATTATATTATACAATAATTCACTAGAGTAAAGAAATTACATAATTTTTTGTAGCAAAATTGAGTTTTGCATCCCTATCCTGTTATAGAGACTCTGGTGATCACTTCCACTAACTTGTGACTGTAACTAGCGACGTGAAAGAGACAGTTTAAAAAAAGAATGGTCCAAATCTGAGCAGCAGAGGCCAAGCTATTCTAATTTTAAGTCTCTAGTTTTAATTCAGCTCCAATAAAAATGGATTCTACAACTGCCATAATGCAAACCACATCTTTCAAAGTGACTTCTCCACAGCCAGAGAGAATGAGTTGTATGCCTCATAACGAGCAAATATCAGTGTAAAATGTAAAATCAGTGGAGTGACCCTTGATTGATCCAGAACCACAGATTAGAGACCGAACAAATACACCACAGTAAAAGTCATAAAGTCATAAAATGCCTTATCTGTTTAGAATAACTTGTTAACATGTTCTCATAAGAAGCTGTTTGTCTCTGCAGAACTACTTCGATGGGAAGCTGTCGCCGCAGGGTAAGATGCCCTGGATGGAGTACAACCACGAGCAAGTTTCAGGGTCCGAGTTCATCGTGGACTTCCTGGAGGAGAAGCTGGGCGTCAACCTCAACAAGAACCTCACGCCGCAGGAGAGAGCCGTGTCCCGAGCTGTCACCAAAATGGTCGAGGAACACCTCTACTGGTAAGTTCCAGCTGTGTCTCTGGAAACCTGTTAGAAAGTACAAGTCCTGTTGCTCCACTCTGCAGTGATTTCAGTGGAAACATCCAATTATTAAGCAACTTTAAGCTGATTTTAAAGGCAGGACACGTCTTGAATATGTACATTCATATTTACATGTTCATAGCTACATATTTTAACAACTAAGCTCAATTTTAATCTGAATCAGCAAATAAACTCACATATTTAATATAAAAACAACAATGTTGCATTGATTTTAGCAGCCAAAAAGAAGACATGTTGATCGACTTAGATCTTTATTTTGTAGTTTTCTTATTTGAGCAGTATTTATGTGGCCTTGCAGCCCAGGCTGACTGTGTCCTCTCACCATGAGCACTGTGTTATCAGCCCTCCTTCGCTGTGGTGAGTCACTCCAGTATCTCAGGGTGAGAAACACACTGCTGCTAGGAAATCGTTTACCAGTCCTCCCACGCCCATAGAGGCTCAGAGTGTTTTCCATTACCTAAAAGCTCCATCCATCTTCCACTATCCACCACACACACACACACACACTCACACACTGATCTGACACTGTTTGATCAAGTGTGATGTGCCTTTTCCCCTCTATTTTATAATGTCAGGGAACATTTTGAACTAAACTTGTGGTAGTGCTCACATTCAGACCTTTTGAGGCTTTTCATCCACTAAGAAAGAATGTGACACTGTGACACGTGTAACCTCACAGTTTTATGTGTGTAGACATCTTCTAATAGTGTAAAATATAGATATGAGATTCTATAACATTTCTCCAAAGCTTTAGAGGTCATTTATGTAACCGACCCTCCGCCCTTCCTTTCTCTCCTTTCTCTGCTCCTCCACCCGTGCCATGTTTAGACCCACATATAGACCTATTGATTGAATTATTTATGTCAGGGAAGGGCAGTGTGACAGCTTGTTGCTCTTTGAAGGGCTACAGAGCTACAGGCCAGAAGCAGCAACCTATGGTGAGGTCATACATACAATTTCCCACCAGCCCTTTTGATTGGTGCTGCTATAAGAATAATATAACAGGAAACTTTATGCTTCATCCACTATTACCATTTCAGCATTCACTTCTATTATGACTGTGTTAGATAACAGACAAACTAGCCTTTGAAAAATGTTTTCAGTAATTCTCTTAAAGCTGCGCTAATCAATATTTTTATGCTAACAATGGATCAAATGTCTCTGTGGAATGGGAATGGATGGCTTGTAGACAATTATCATTTTGAACATTTTAGCCTCTTTTAGCGTCCTGTTTTTCGTGGTTTTCTGATTTTCCGTCCCTCAAATTGCACTTTCTCATCACTCCATTTCTACTGGCTTCAGTGAAAAATCTTTCATAAATCCACCGTACACAAGCACCAAACAGCAAACATTCGCTGGTGAACATATTGGAGCATTTAGCAGCTAAAGAGTCAGATTTTGTTGGGGTTTTTTTTAGGAGTTTGTGGAGACCAAAACAGAGTTAAAAGTCAGAGGCACATTCATCAGTTGGACACAAACAGGACCCTAAATGACTGTAATGCTGCTCTGTGTCTACTGGATTGTAAACTGGCGACTGTTGAATGTTAGCACATTCGCAGTTTATATGGATGTTTTTACATCTGGGTCTATCTGAATCTGAATAATGCCACTTTTACACACATTTTCACACCATGAACTTCATAAAACATAACTGGATGGTCTAATTCTTTTTTTATACCTCTGTATATTTTAACACTAAAAACTCAAGCTGTCATCCTCCGTTGATGATTTTACGAGTTTTACAAAGGAATTATCTGACCATCAAAATGGCCCTTTATGACTTACCAAAATGATTGTTATACTACTAACCAACAATATTACTCATTATTGTCATCATTGCATCAAGTTGAAAAGTTGAGGTTTAAAATGAGTGTTATTTTTACAGAAAGGACAAATTAGCTGGCTAAATCTTCATTTTTTAATCCGAGTTTTTGTATCCAAACATTTTTTTTTTTTTCTCCAGATCTGGAAACAAAGGACTGTGTACCCTCTCTGCGTATTAGTCACCACTCCCAGATGTATTGTAGGCCAGATGCTTTAATTCAATTTATATTGAGCAACCAGTCATCTAGAGTGATCCAGAAGACAGCAGACTGGAGACAGAGGCTGCTTTACAGTTGTACCATGGCTCACAGGTTAGCCACTACCAGCAGAAATATGACACGAAGCTTCCAGGCCTTCAGACGAGCTGAGGGAGAGGCTCAGTCTGTGTTTTCAACAAGGTGGTGTGAAAAAGGGCCAGTGTGTAAGGATAGAGCAGCCTAATCTTGTTAGTGACTACACGCAGCTTGCATGGAAAAACATCAGCAGAGCAGAGTCGATAGTGAGTAAACCAAACATCAGAGACAGTTACTCCTGTGTTTTCTCATGAGATAAAATCGGGTGAAACATTGTCTCTTATTGGTTTCCTTTATTCAATCTGTAATGGTCACAAAGGAGGAGATGCAGATCAATAGAAGCAGTGGTAGGGAGGGATTTTGGTCTTCGAGTGAGGCTTGTTTGCACACAGACACAGCGGATCTGTCTGTTGACTGCTGTGAGATAAATCTCTGCTTGACGTCAGAATGGCTCATGAAGCTGCCCAGGTTTCCTTTTTTAATTTTGAGGCAAGCGAGTGGGAATCTGAGTGACTCAACAAAGAGGCCGTGCGGTGCAGCAATAAGCGTGTGCTTTTGTTCAAAAGCTTAATCTAAATCTGTGATGGAATTTCTTGGATGTTTGCACAGTCACCTTTTCTCCTTTAACCTATTTCTGTATGAGAGGCGGCGAGAGACTCCGAGCATTTTTCTCATGTTCATAACAGCAGCCTGACAGTTTGAAGGGCTGAATATATGATGTTGTCTCTTGGCAGCTCGTTGAGAGCGGTGCAGCTGATAAATGGGCAGTGGGACGGATGTGGCCGTGGAGCTGTTATTGATTGGGACGGGGTTTATTGTCAATGGACACAAAGCTTTGTTGGTAACAGGACACAGGGGCTACTGTGCAGCCTGCATGTTTGATTCATGACCAGCTCAAGTCGCTTTCTTTTTTTCAGAACCGCAATTGCTTATAAGGAATTGTGCCCCTGTGTAAGAAATTGCTTTTAGTATCCTGAGATTATAGCTTCTCATCATATGTTGC
Organism: Argyrosomus regius; assembly: GCA_946959425.1. Classification (NCBI taxonomy): domain Eukaryota; kingdom Metazoa; phylum Chordata; class Actinopteri; family Sciaenidae; genus Argyrosomus; species Argyrosomus regius. Next base: position 7,043,282 of record OX336884.1, on the reverse strand, counting down.
TAAAAATAGCCTCATAATAGTGCTATAGTGAAACAGTGCTGTGGACTAATGTACTTTTTTTTTGTACTGTCAGTGGGGGGACAACCTGGAGGAAACTCAAAAGTCAACAGTCAACAAGAGTCAACATAAAACAAGAAAAGTTCTACCAGAATGAGAACTGAACTGGCTGCAGACTGCTGTAGATATAAAATGTGCTTTTTTTGTGACGATAATACACTAATAAATACATAATTATGCATTTTATATTCCATTTCTGACATATATTCTGTAAATAGAGCCCCCTAAAATCTGACACACTGGACCTTTAAATGAGGCAGAACTCACTAGAGTGACTTGGTGGATCTGGAACATTAAGATGAATCAGCAGTGCGCTTTCAGTCTTGTTTTCTGCTATTATTCCCCGAGCAGGTTCACATCTGTGCAGAGTAGATGCTGCTTCTGATAATGCAGTAAGATGCAGAGGTGACGCTGTTAGAAGGAGTGGCATGCTTGGTAGCAGTCACTTCCTTCAGCAGATCTCCTGTGTATGCTGCATGTGGTAACCTTTTCTGTTTAGAAATATACTGAGCTGTTACTATCCCTTTGCTGTGTAAATGTTGCTTTATTTGCTTATAGTCGCATTTTATTGCAGTTACAACTAAAAAGCTGGGTCTTTAAACTGCAACTGATACAGTTCATTTGTGTTTTTAATCTTTATAGTGGAACAAGAAGCAACCTTTTGTAGTTTGGTTTAGCATCAGCTGAGTTCAGTCATTTCATTATCCCAGATGAAAACCTTCACTTGCTTTGAGGGACACAAGTTCAGACAAAAACAAAAAATACAAAACAGTTTCCTGTACATACAATATACAGACTGGAATAATATAACAACAATCTATAAGATGATAAATTACATGTGCAGATTAAGCAGGGTTATTTTTACTTCTGTTGCACTTGAATTGGGGTAGAGAACAGTTTTAAACAAAAGGGAGTTATTTGTGCAGTCTAATATAGACCTGGCCTTGCAGAGAACCTGTAGGGCACCTCTCACCAGCCACCTTTTTGGCTCAGGTAGAGACATGAAGACACTCCTGACAGACTGCGAGAACATAAATGATTTAAGTAGTTTGGTGCCAGACCCATTCCTGCTCCAGCACAGTTACTGTAGGTAACAACGCTAACATGCTGTCATCTGCTGTGTGTGTTCTCTCAGGACGATAGCCTACTGTCAGTGGGTGGACAACCTGGAGGAAACTCAGAAACTTCTGGCGATGAGCGGCCCGCTGAGCGACACTCTGAAGTGGCTGCTGAGCCACCTGAACGGCAGCATGGTACGCAGGGAGATGTACGGTCACGGCATCGGACGCTTCTCTAAGGAGGAGGTCTACGCACTGATGGAGAAGGACATGAGGACACTGGCTACACTGCTGGGTAGGAAGAGGACTGTGCATGTGTGCATGTGTGTGTAGATAGGCATTCTTAATGCCTCTTATCCAAACCTTTGCCATTGGACAGTCTGATGTATTCAGAAACTCAGTTTGGTGGAGAAAGTAAACACCAGTGACAGCCTAAAGAACAGTTAGTTTGTCCAGTCAGACACAGGAAGTATTCATGCTGATATGAGTGATTTGAAGTGACATCTGTATCAAGATAATTTGTTACAGCATTGCCAGGCCTTAATGACCAAAGTGAAAATTGTTGGATGGTTCTGGCAGGCTAATGTGGCCTAATGAAGCATTAGTGCTAATGACTAATAGACCCTGACAAATGATTTCAGAATACACACAGTCTGCTCAGTGATTTATCGTGACATGATTTAAAATATCATCAGATAATGAACGTATGTGTACTGGAATTAAGCAGCATGTAAATGTGTGTAATTTCCTTCCAGACAACATGCTAAAGATTCATTTCTGTAGTTTCTATATATGTCAATACAGAATTGTCGCTGTGTTTGTACTGAGAGAGGTATAGAAGAGATGAATGAAAACGGGGGAAGTTCTGGATGTCAGCCACGGCGATACAATATCAGAGTGTTCAGATGGAAACAAAGAGTCAGATGCTGCAAAGGAAAGCGATTTGCATCGATCTGTTTGTGCCATTTCTACGTACAACCACTTGTTGTAAAATGGAAAGTTATTCCCGGAGTGAAAGCATGAGTACGCCATGCAGACATCCAGCTTCCCTCTTTAATCCTTTGCTTTTCCACATGCGAGTGCCGGGAGAGTGAATCTAAAATCTGTTGTTGCTGCCAAAATTGCTGTTCCAGCTTTAAGAAGAAGTGAGCTTATGATGAAGTGTATTCTCTGAAGGGACAGGGAAGGAGAGGATTGTTTGATTTAGCATAAGACCACAGATATTTAATTTGTTACAAGTTTATAACAGATGATAGATTTCTGCACAGTGCAGAGAACTAGTTAGCAAGCTAGCAGAGTAGTTGAGATAGTTGACTAAACATTGTGGATATGTTAAGTTATTTAATAGTTAGCTATGAGAGGATTCACATTTGAAAAAAGTTCAAAATTCATGGATGCACAGGTGAAGCGACTGTGCTAAAAGAAATGGATACATGGTAAAAATAGTTAACTAAAGGCTAATTGGCTAAAAGCATACAGTAAATGATTTAAAGAGTTAGCTATGGGAGTATAAACATTTGAAATAATTAGTATAAAATAAATGATATGAAATATGAAATAGATTAATAAACAAACTGTTTAAATAATTACCTAAAATGAATGAATAAACAGGCAAAAGTAGTAGATACATGTTCAGAATAGTTAGCAATGTTGCAAATTGTTGAAATGATAAGTAATAGTAACAGATAATACCTAAAAGTTATGAATAAATTGTTGAAAGATCCAGCTTCTGCCACTACAAGAGGTAGTGATTATTAACTTTAAAAAACTTCACTCCACTTTTTGTGGTGATAATTCCACTTTTAAATCAATTGACTGACAGGTGCTGTTGATGAAACAGTACTTGACTTGGGATACACCCGGCAAAAAAAGGTTGGGAAGTACTGCATTAGAGTAGTTAGATTACTTTTGTTTGTCACTAATTGTAAAGGGTTTGGGTTAGTCGTCATTAGCTTTCCATATTTGTTTCATTAATTTAGGACAATATATTTCTCTGCATCCAAACTTTAAATTGCTGTGTATTCTCTGTCCTGCAGGAGACAAGAAGTACTTCATGGGCTCTAAGATGTCAACATTAGATGCCACAGTGTTTGGGCATCTAGCTCAGGCTATGTGGACTCTACCTGGGACACGACCAGAGCAGCTCATCAAAGGTCAGTGGACATGTAAAGTACTGAGACACGAGTGAAACAGAATATTCTAAAAAATAAACTAAACAAATTAAACAAATGATTTCATGTTTAATGTAGATACTGCTTTAGTTTGAGTTTTGTTATTACCCTGTGTTTGCAGAATACTGTATACTGTGTAAGTAAATAGTTTTCCCTGCTGGTTTGTAATGGATGTATTTGTCTGTTCTGGCCACTAGATGGCAGCGCTGTCCTACTGCAATGCAGTGTTGCTAACACAGGCTTTGATTGCTACTTTCACATCTTGCACAGAGTAAATACACTTGAGTCTCTAATCGTTTCAGAGAGCAGTATCAGAGCTTCTCTGGTTGTTCTCTGTTGTTGTTTTGATAAATAATTTATCATTGAAGTGCTCATAATGGAGGGACAACACAAAATATGTCTCACTCCCAGATATATTGTCTTCATCTGTATCTGACTCAAAATGTCAGTAAGCACCAGTGATCCTGCTGGTTTTCACTCTACCTGCTCTGTCTGATGTCTTCACAGGAGAGCTTATCAACCTGGCTATGTTCTGCGAGCGGATGCGGAGGAGGTTTTGGCCTGAGTGGTTCGTAGAGGTGGAGGATCTTTATTACGATGGAGACAGTGAGAGCAGCGGCGGCGGATCACCTACAGGCCTGCTGGACTTTGGCCTCTTCTCCAGGACTGACACTCTGGACGACAGCGACGGCAGCAGCCACTCAGCCGGACACACGCACACAAATTCCCCCGACTCCGACCACTCGCTCTTTGACTCGGACGTGGGCACGGGATCTGACAATGACATTCAGCTCAAGGAGGAAATAATGCCTGACCTCGAGGTTTGACCTGAGAATGGCCGTGATTGGCTGACAGATTGAGACTGACAGGAGGTGGGAAAAGTTGTGTCGGTTAGCTTGATAAATCTGTCTGGACAGGTTGCCAGACAACAGCTCTCACAGCTGACGAAACTATCCCAGCTCCTCCACCCCCAATACTCCAAATGATATACCTTCCTGATGGACAGATTGGGTATTAATATGCAGAGCATACAAACTGAACCTCCTAACACACATGCTACTGTATGGTTTGTCCCCCTCCTGTAACGTCAGAGCTGCCCCTGTGGCAGTTTCTCTTTGCCTTATTTGTCTCTTCCCAAGATGCAGAAGCTGGCGTTGTGAAAGGTGAACACATAGGAAACATCTCATCTCATGAAAAGTGCGGAGATTACAGAAGAGTGTTGTAGACAAGACAGGTGGCACTTCACTTGCTATGAAACGATGCAACTAATCACCACTCTGCCATGTGTCTTAACGCACAAACCCACTCGCACAGGTGGAGATTGATCATGTGGCTAAAAGGAACAGCTGCTGTGTCTCGGCTGTTAACCATCCGTGTGCTGGAGAGGAAACACAGATGACATCGAGTGCCAGTCCATGCTCTTGACTGATCCACACGTCATTTCCTCTACGCTACTCTGTGCGGGAAGAATCGGTATCAGAACACGGTGTACTGTATGTCTCCATCAGACCACAACCCTAGATGTACTTGTAGTCCTATGGAATAGAAGTCAGAAGGAGAGACAAGCAGATTTGTGCCTGCTTCATTTATCGGTTATCATCCGCATTTCTCTCCATTTAGTACTTATTTGTTTGCACTTTGTTATCGGTGAAGTTGGAGCTTCCAATCATTGATTTGAACATCTTTTTGGTATAAGTAAAAGAACTGTAATTTGTATATTTGACCGCTAGATGGAGTCAGCAAGTCAGCCTGATGCCTCTTTTATTCTGTAACATCAAGGTCATTCCACCCTGATGACCTCCATTTAACACAGCAAACGATTTCTCCTTCAGTCCTAAACTTTAATATTGTGGTTCCCATTCATAGGTAACCTGTCAGTGTGTGTAGGTGTGATGTGCGCATGCATGCATACTTGCATACTTCAACAAATCAGCCTTAGATCTCTCAGACTAACGTGGGTGGAAATAGTCTGAAACCGTTTTTTGTCGTGATATAATTTATTATCAGTGCCACTTTATTATTCTTTCTATATGATCTCGTCAAATATATATATTTTTTTGTTAATATTTGTTTTCTTATTGCTCTCAAAGAGAGATGTTATTTTGCACTAGTGGAAATTTATTTTCACCTTATTTCGATGGGAGCAGTCTGCTATGGAGAACAGTACAGGCCAAATGAATGGGAAACATAGATGTGTGGTACAGGACGCTGACCGTGCTGCTTATGTTGGCTGTGTGTATGTGAATATTACCGGATGTGAATGTCATCAATGAAGCAGTTGATGAATAAACCTTTGCAGAGACACTCAGAATACCAAATCAACAGAACTAAACATTGCTAGTTTCAAATGGACCAAAATGTCTCGGGAAATGTTTTGTCTGTCACGTTAAGCATGGTGGAAGTGCTCGTAATGGCAATATCATTGCTGTAAAAAGATTGTGGTGCATATAGATTAGATGTGACTTGTTAAAGGGTCAGTTCACCAAAATGACAACAGAAAACATTATTTCACTTACTTCTAGTGGTATTATGTGCCACTAGGGTTTTATGTCTGCAGGTTTTGGGATATGTGTATGTAGAATTTCTGCCTCAGTACAATAAAGGTGGATGGTTTTTGGTTGTGGCTAGTATTGAAAACAAATCAACAGCAACATCTCGTTCAGAAGGGCTATTTCTTTGGTAAAAATGAGTTCCAGTGAAAACTTTGATAACTAACACATAAACTATTTAAACTGCAACGTAACACAAATATCCTAAACTGCCTTGTAAAAATTCTGTATGTTCGTGCCACCTCCACTCGCTTAAACAACAAGCTATCAGGGAGCTTCAGAATTGTTGTTGTGGTAGTATTACTGTAAGCTAGTTTTACAAATGTAACAAACAGCTTCACTTTATCCACGATTTTTCCATCTGCAGTGTCAAATCTAAAATGCTTTTCCCCCCACGTCAAATGGTTGTTTGGCTTTGGAATAAAAAAGGGACAGCTCAAGTTCCCAGACAGGTCTTGTGAACTTCTTTGAATGATTTTAAAGCAGCTATTATCAGTAATTTCATATTTACAAAAGATCAAATGACAATGTTAAATGTGAGAGTGATCACTTGTAGCGGCACCCCACTGAGGATTACCACTTGATTCTGCAGATTCCTTCAGCTCAAGGGAGCGTTTAAGTGTCTTCTGTGTTTTGGTGTCACGACCCACAGCTTAACTCTTTTCGTTCACTCTCACCGCTATCATCTGTGTCATTTATAAACTCAGCAGGCAGCTGTTTTAATCCAAAAAGGTCCAAAAACCCACTGTATGCTATCAGCTCAACACCAAATGGCAACAGACAAAGTTAGGCATTATCTAGCGAACCCTCAGAGTTGGTGGCGGTACATTTATCAGGCGGCCAGAGACGCGTAACCTTACTGTACCAGATGGTCTGTTACACAGAACCACCTGGGAAGTCGTTGGAAACTGGAAAAGGGCAGGCATTTTCAAAAATTCCAGGTCAGGTGATTGGATGAACTGTCTACCAACGTCTATCACAGGCAAACATCGACCAATCAGATCAACAAACTGTATAACTATTAAAGCCTTAATGGTGCTGAGGTTTGCTCTTCTTTCAATGAAGAAATACTCCCCACTTCTGATGTGACTGATGCTAGCAGCATCTACACTATTGTTGAGTGATTTTTGAGCAGTCGCTTCTCACACACATCGTCAAACACACACACCTAGCGTTACACCACTGACATAGGTCATGCCGTAACTGCCAGTGCTTCCTTATAGGATGCCAATTGGTCCAAACCACAATGGTTCAGACACAGGTACATAGCTTGAAGCTTGGCAAGATGAAGTCCAGCAGCCTCACAAGGTTGAGAAACAAGACTCCATGTGAATATTATTGTTGCCAGCATCTGCTAAACAACTGTTTTCCATATCAGCTTCAAGGTACTAATATGTCGGTGTTAACATCTTGTTTTTGCAGCAACGCCCCCAAAAAATCAGTAAATGCAGCTTTAAATATAATTTTTTAAATGCTGGCACCACAAACAAAATGCTATCCACCTTCATAGTATTGTCGTGGAGACTGATATGGATACCACATACCACTTTGGGTAATTGTGAAGAAATGTTTTCTTTTTTTTTTTTGCTGTTTTTTGGTGAAGTGACCCTTTAAAACGAGAATCGTGGTCAGATTTGTGAGCTAGTGACAGAAGAAGTTTGATTTAAATGAGGGACTCAAGAGACAACTTTCTTCCATCATGTCGTCCTGTGGTTCGCATCCCGACCCTCCCTGGCCTCGGATGGATGCTTTTCAGTCGCCTCATCCAGGATGGGCATCGTATACAGTTGGACTGCTTTAATCAAGCCATATTAAAACTAAATGTCTTGTTATTGGAACCATGTCATAGCATTACTGCTGGGGTAATGTAAATATTGTATGTGTGACAACGTGTACCATGCTGTATGTAGAGCTGACTGACTAATCAAACTACCTATGGATGGGCAGTCATAAACTGGAGCGACTGGATGATTTCAATAAAGAATAGCTGTGACAATTTTAAACAGGCCGTCGTTATGAGTTTAATTTGCATCCTTATCATGTGTCTCGGGTTAATAAAAAGGTGTTGATGATGACACTGCTTTATTAAGTTCTGCACTGTAGTTTAGTAATCATAATAGCCCCAGATTGTGTTATACTGTCATACCTCTAACTGTATTTTACGTATGTGGTTGTGTGTGTTCAATCAGACTAACAAGTCGTAATCATTCAGGTGTGGAGGAGGGCTGATTAAGACTCTGCCAGCTGCTGGAGGCGAGACAGGAGGAGAGAGGAGCAGGAACTGGAAGAGGAGAAGTTACAATTGGGGAGTGAGAATAAAATTTGGGGCATAGGAGGATGTTGAGCCAGGGCAAAGAGGCAAAACAAAAGGTGAAAGTAACCAGGAGCAAGAGGAGAAGGAGGGATAAAGAGGAGGAGAGGAGCAGGTGGTGGAGAGGAGAGAAGGGGTGAATAGGCCAGGGCTGAGGAGTGAAGGGATGGAGGGAAGTCACTGGGGAGGAAGAAAGAGGGATGGAGCATCAGGAGTTTTTTGGAGGGGAGAGATGGATAGTTAGTTTAAGAGGAGGAGGATGGAGGCTGCAGAAGGGGAGGAAAATGAGGGGAGACGATTGGGAGGAGGAAAAGAGGAGAGGAGAGGAAAGGAGAGAAGAGGAGAGGAGACGGCTGGGCTAGGGGCCCGGGGAGGAGAAGCGAGGGCCACGGATCAGGAACCAGGCTCCCGGGGGAAGGAGCAGGTGCAGGCTGTGAGCGAGGCCTTTGGGCCTGAAGGGGCTGCCAGAGCTTAAAACAATCTGCACTGCTCCTTTTTTAATTTGGCTCTCTGAACAGCCCACCCTCCACACTGACTGTCTCTCCCTCTCTCTCTGCTTAACAGATCAGCGATCCACAAAGAGGGGTAAACACACACAGAGCAAAATTAAAATCGGAACTCCCCTGGCACGGCAAAACAAATTAGAGCAAACAAATTACAGAGAGTCAACACACAAACAGTGGAGCATCTGTGGCTCTCTGGACTACTGCAGCCGGTGGCTACCTCCCACACCACCACCACCATCACCACCACCTATAGTACATGTTCACAATAAACTCTGTGTCAATCCTACACACTCTTAACATATTCTCTGCAAATCACTGTGTTCAAAACTGTCCACATGGTGTTGTTTTTGGCATCGTTTTCAAGAAACATCTTTCCTCTTTTGTATGTTTAAAGTCAGCTTCAGAGGGTTTAAAAAGAGACGTGATGATTGGTGGATGTATGTTTATGAGCATCTGCGTGACATATATAGTAGGCCAGTGTTGAATACCAATTACCTTTCAATGTAAGACTTCTGCTCTTTCTGTAGTGGTGTCATTCATCCATGCTTAAGCCGTTGTCCAGCGGCGCTTTGAACTAATTGCTAACATCAGTGTTCAGAGCGAGAATGCTAACAAGCTAATGTTTAGCAGGTTTACCATCTTAGTTTAGCATATTAGCATGCTAACATTCACCAATCAGCACTAAACAACTACAGCTGAGGCTGATTTGGTCAGAAAGTATTGACAAACTGAAATTTCAACCTGGTGATGGCGCTAGATGAATTGTCAAGGAGATCAACAAAGTTATTACAATTTATCATGCTAAGGGACATGAGAAGTCAAAATCCATGGTGATCCACCCAAATGGTGTTGAGATATTTCACTCATAACCAGAAATGTTAACCTCATGGTGACCCAAGATGAAAAGGCAGAAGTTGACCAAAGTTCATCCTCTGGGAACCATGAAGGTCTGTGCAAACTTCAATGGCATCCAAAAGTTGTCAAGATAGTTCAGTCTGAGACAAACATTAAAAAGCAAGGGCCTCCTTTCAGAGCTTATACAGATGGGGGGGGGGGGTAGACATGTCTAATGCTCTGATGAAGAGTTATGTGGCAGCGAGCTTGTACAATACACTGGGTGTTTGCATTGGAGAAATGTGTGCAGATGTTTTGATCTTTTTTCATTTGCCATTTTTGGCATCCAGCAACTTCTTCTCTTGTTTTCTTGCTCATACAGGGAAAATCAGTTGTTGAGGAGGCTCTGATACCGATTGTTTCACAAAGTTTAGGTTGCAGTTGACAAATAACTTGCAGCTTGTATGCCATATGCTCCCAGTTATTCTTGGGACATTTTCAGAAGGCTTTGTGGGAAATATTGGGACTTGCTAACTCAAATAGGCAAGTTAAGGAATAATTCCACTTTGTTAGAACTTGGATCTTAATTTTGTAAATTTTGGCATCATTTCTATAATTTTCTATCATCAAGTTTGCACTCATCACTCTCATCAGAGTGCTACGGTTTGATTTACATCACAACAATGTAAATCAAACCGAGAAGCCGACAAGCACAGATTGATCATACTTTATTTGGAGGTGAAACCAAAAGTGAAAGTGTCCAGACACACTGTGTAGACACAATTACAGTAAATGGGTCAAATTTAAAAACTGTGAAGGCTGTTTGCAGCCAACAGTTTGGGTCACAATTGAATTCTCTCTATCGAATAAGATAACCCAGGGCTTCATCTGACTTGTGTGTGCAAACTTTTCTTTGGATCCGGATCTCAGCTTCACTTTGGCGAACAAAAAGGTGTCATAACCAATATAAATGATGGCCAAACTTATGAAAGTGCCAGCTTGTAGTAAAACTTATTTATCCTTTAAGGGTGAGTGGAAAAATGGAAATTACAACAGACCTTATGCAATGGTCTGTACACCACAGATCACGTCTGTTGTCATGGCTTGCAAATTAACATGAACAGCTCTCTGTGTCTAGGAAAAGAATGATAATGATAATGATAATTAATACCCAAGGATCAGTGAAAATTCACAGATTTTTGTATTTCACATGTATTTCATCTGCTACTGTGTTTTGTGTGTGTGTTTTCTTTCTTTGTGTGAGCTCAGTTGGTCTTGGCTGGCCCTCTCCCTCGGCCCTGTGGCCCCTCTGGCCCTCTGGCAGTAGTGGTGGCCTGTCCATCTGCCTCCTACTGTCTGGGTCTGGTGGGACAGGGGCAATGGAAGACCTCCCCCCCCCCAACACCCCTCTCAAACCTACCCCCACCTCCACTGAACACCCTCACCAGCCCCCAGGCCAGCTGCTCAGGCCCCAGAATCTGCACAGCGCTGCCAGGTGGGCCCCAGGACACACAGTTGGACCCCTTCACATACACACACGTACATGGAGGAGCACACAAACACACACACGCGCACACACTCTCACTCTCACAATACCAACACATATGCTCAGTAAGCCTCTTTACAAATGGAAGCCATGCAACACACATGGTTACACGGGTGGCCCACATGAAAAAACTTCCTCTCTTTCTCTCACACATACACACACAAACACACACACACTCATATCATGCATCCGTGCCAACCCTTTAACACACAGCCCTTGCATGCTCAGGTGTTTCCCACAGCACCATATAATGGTGTGAGTTCACAGGGGTGGGACACCAACAGGTGGCGCTGTTTTCTTTACTAATTACAGCTTTATTTATTCATTGGCATGTGAAAGCCTCCAGATGACTTTGGCTGGCCTCCTCATTTATAGGATAAAAGCCAGTGTGTTTGTGTGTGTGTGAGTGTGTGTGTTTTCCAGGATGCTTTCTTCTCTCCTGTGGGACACAAACCATTACCTGACTTTTAGAACTCATAATATATCTTGCAGTATTTTTAATATGTTTGTCTTTGCCGGAACAAAATTAATTATGTCCGATGAGATATTGTGTCCTCTATAACGCCATCCACCAATGCCAACAGCCCCAACACGATGCTTATGTGGCTCCTGAGCTAATGATAAATGAATGAACTTGCAAGTAAACGGGTAGCATCATATCTGAGTGACAGAACCACAGCACGTTCTGTACAACAATACAGTATACTTCTGCAGGGATCAGTTCTTGGACTGCTTTTGTTCTGTGTGCACATGTTGCCACTTCACACTCAAAAAACTATAAATTTCATTGCTATGCTGACGACACACCAATCAGCCTTCCGAGCCTGAGAAAGCAGAGAAATGCTTGTCAGATGTTCATCACTGGATGTGTAACAGCTCCCCACATTTGATTGTCCACAAGACTGAAACGTGGCTTTGTTGCTCAGGCAGACATTAATCAGTTTTTAATTGATGTTTTCATGAATTTTGATGGCAGCATAATACATCTGAGCCGTACAGTCAAGAATTAGTGAATGGTTTTCAATCTCTCTCTTCAACATATCAACGATGTCACAAAAATAACATAACATAGCCAAGATCTATTACATTTTAGCCAATTCAGACACTAAAATATGTTGACATACTTTAATAACATCCAGATTCAATTACTGCAATGAGCTTTTCCCACTCAAATAAATCAATCAAATGACACCCATCTTTTTTCTCCATATGCTATGGTCCCTTCTAGAGGCTGTGGCTGAAAAAGACCCTATGAAAACCTTTAGACAAACCAAAACAGTGAAGTCATGGGCTGGAAAACCAAAACAATCAGTTAAATGTTGCTGTAAATGTTCCAAGAAATTTGTAGAGCTTAAAACCTGCAGAATCTGGTAATAATTCTCTGTGGGTTCATGGCTTTGAGTGATCTCTGTCAGTTGAAGTCATGTGTTAGGGTTAGGGTTGGGGTTAGTCATCTTATGATGTTGAATATTTCAACTTGTAAAGTATGAAGAGAAGTTGAAGTATTCTATCATGGATGTGGTAACTTTCTTCACTTTCTGTGATTACTGTCGATCCATAAAATGTCCAACATTCAAAACTTTCCCTTGTCAAGTTTCTTTCACTTTTCAAGATCCTTGGAGACAGAGTGTGTCAGCGAGTCTCCTGATACTGTGCTGTGGGTATAGCAGAGAGTCAGAGACACCGCCACGGACCAGACCCTATCATAGCTCCCCTTCTGTCAACCCATTATCTTTCTCCCACATGCTCCTCTTCCCTTTTCTCTCCTTTCCCTCCCCTCGCCTTCCTCTGGATGTTATCTCCAGCCGCTTATGCCCTAATACCCCAATTGTTGTACTCTAAAAACAATAATTAGCAATCCCAAACGAGACTGAGGGGCGAATTTAACAGCTTTCTTCTGATGTGTTTTCCCCCCCCTTTTTTCCTCTTTATCTCCCCCTCCTTTTTTCATAAGAGCAAAGAGAGGTGGAGGGGGGGTCGGGGAAGTATTGGCAAAGCCTCTTTAAACTCTCTGGTATTATGGAGGATTATTTTGTGCCGAGATCCTGGCTTGTGTGTCTGTTTTTTTCCCCTCCTTTTCTCTTCCTGGTTGTGGCAGACACGCTAGGTAAACAGTTTGTGTCACACTTGATTGCGTTTGAGAAATTAAAAAACAGGAATGACAATAGGCCAGGGCTGGGGATGAGGACTGGGGGGACATTGACACCATAAGACCCTGGCTCTTTGGGGACCCCTGGTACGCCGTGTGACAGAGCGGCCCTTGCAGCCATAACAATACAAGACCTCGTCCTTCAGAGAACACTCCTCGCTCCCAGTCTCCGAGTCTATCTGCACTGGGCCATCTGCTCTCCTTCTCTCTCCTCTTCCTCCTCCTCCTCCTCCTCCTCCTCCTCCTCCATGACTCCTTTTGGAAAGACGGTGTGTTTGAATCTGGCTCAATTATTCAAGTGTTTACAAGCAGGGTTAGAAGTGTGTATGTGTGTGTGTGAATGTGTGAGTGTGTGAGTGTGTTTTCTAGACATATCCCCCTTGTGATTCACATACAGTCTGTGTATATACACATAGACAGTGCAACATCTGTGCCTGTCACTGAAATCCATTCAAAAGTTAGAATAAAGCAAGCCATTTACAGTTTACACTGAATAAAGCTCGGCTGAGGAAAATGTTGCTAAAAATCTTCTCAGAAAAAATGTAATTCTCTCTGTGTTGAAATGTAGATCAGTGGAGTGCTGTGAAAACAGCTTGAGAGGGTATATCGCTGAAATACACATCTCCGTGATGAGGATTAATGCTGCGCAGTTTGGATCCATCCCTATAGAGGGCAGTGTGATACTACAAAAGAAAACTGGTTGACACATGACGTTTTCAAAGACAACATCGAGCACTGGAACTACAGAGAGGTGTAAATAAGAGTGCTCAATATTGACAGGCTACAAATATTTTTACAGTGTTTGCTGCTCATGACTTCAGCTTTAAACTGGACCAATCACAAGCAGTGAATTAAGTGTGGTTAAATATTAAAGAGGTTTCAGATTCAAGTTTAAGTCTGAGGTCTGATGCTCATTTATGATTAGTTGCGTTTAATTCTCCTCTTTTGTACATTTAAGTTGCATTCTCTTTTTGTAAAATGTTGAGTGTTTTACCTAAACTAAAGCTGAATCAAGTGATGATTCAAGAAAATCATGAAAAGTATTGCAGCGTCAAAACTAAAACGACAGCTAAAGTGTAAAATAAATGTGTGAATACCCAGCTTAACCTATACCAAAGCTCCAGCTAAAGGTAAAGATGAAATTTAGCTACATCTAAACTGTCAATCCCCTTAAAAACCTCAATTGAATTTAAAATTCAAGCTAAATGTAAAATCAGCTCTAATTTTAAACCTGCAACACAAAATAAAATTTCAAACTTCGAGTCAAATCTTCATAAACATCCAAATCTAAAACTAAATCAGAAACTAAATGTTAAAGCTTAAAATAAAGTTAAAGGTATACAAAAGTTAAAGTTAACGTCAGACAGAAGGTTAAAACCTGGTCACCTGGAGTTATGTGAAATGACCACTCAGTGCTTCGCATGTGGAAACTGTGAGAGAAATACTGACTGTCTCCGCCACACAAAAGGACTGCGTGAGGCAAGACTCTCTACGAAGAGGCAGCCATGTGACACTGAAATGCTGCTATGGAAAGCAGAAGTGTCAGGGTGGAGGAGAGGTGAATACAGGTAAACTCCAAGGACACACAGTCATGTTACACTGCGGCAAACATTTCCTCATTTTCATTATTACAGCGAATTATTTCAGTTCCCTAAACTAACCACTGGACTGAAACTATTAGCCTGTTTCAGTGTAAAACATGTTACAATATAATGTTACGTCATGAAGTTGAAATAATTTCTGTTGTGTGAATCATTTCAGAGTTCCTCCACATTGAAAGACTGTTGCAGGAGGCTGAAGTCTCCAACTGTTTCACATGAGTTTGTGTCAGCCTCAAAGACCCATGCCCTGTTTCATTTCCTTTAGTCTTTATGTTGTGTAGAAGCTTTTACTTGTGGCTGGCCAGAGCCACAGAGACTAGCTTAAAGCCAAACACGGGCGCTAACCCATTTATCACCCTGGGCTTTCTTGCCTCTGTTTGTGTTCTCCCTGTGTTACAATCAATCATGTTTAATTCAATAGGCCTCACTTTGCTAAATCAAATCTGGAGTTTTGGATACGAGTTTGTGTTTACTCGTGCAGCATATTTGCTTATGATTATTTGCATTTGACAATTTAGCAGGAGTAAACCTGGGACAGGTTCCACCCAAACTGTCACACGTCGCGCCTCCGTCGAGGGACTAGCCTGCACCAGCCTGCCTGCAGCTTGTAGGCCTCCCCTAATATATAATCTGTTGTTATACTGTCACCGCAAGGAGCACAACCAACCCCACAGAGACGCCACCGAAATTCATTAATCTAATTAAATATGTCGTATTGCCCAAATGAGACACTGGTATGGCTTTGCTGCAGGATAAGAGCAAAGTAAGGCTGGGTCCCACAAGAGTAGCATACAGCCGACGTGCGCTAACACTACTGCGCTTCATTACACTCTTAATTACCTATTGTTTCTAACTAGTTGGTGGCGTTTTAATGAGAATCTACAGGCAGTTAAATGTAATCTAAATTTTCTAATCTACTGGTCCATTACCAAGGAGTCAAAATGTTATTGGTTTTGTGAGTAATCAGACTTTTAAATGGTGCTGATATCACTCCCGGAGGGCAAGGAGTGGGTTTCGACTGTGTAATTGAATTCTGTTTTTTTTTTCCACCCTCCTCCTTCTTCTTCTTCCTCTTCTTTTTCGGGGAGCTGAGAGGAAGATTTCTGTGTTGCGGCTGGTCGCTCAGGTCGAGGAGCATGTCTTCGGTTCCGGTTGGATCACAAGGTTTTTCCGCTCATGGGTCACCATGGCGACCCCTTCAAGAAAATGTGCGTGCGTCTCTGCAGAATGTTCATGTGGAATGTGAATATGTGTGTGTGCATGCATTTTTGTGTGTGTGTGTGTGTGTTTCTGTGTTTGTGCCCCAGTCAGCCTCAGTGCTCTGCTGTGCTGTCACCTGCAGCCAGATAAGCCAAAGGATTTATCACCCAGTGAATTGCCTTTGAGTGGTGGATAAAATGGCTCCAATACATTCTCATATGAAAACGCTGCGAGGTTAATGAGAGCCAAATTCACAGAGGGCTAAATCTATTAGGTTTTCATGGATGGAATCAATCAACATGCACCACACCGGCTGATTTGTCATATTGAAGCATTGCCCGTTTGAATTCCAAAACACAATCCTCCTCACGGAATGATTCACTTTGATTTTGATTGCCTCTTCATCAAGAAGATGACAGCTATGAACTAATTTTCTTTTCTATCATGTTACACACTTATTAGCTCCGGCTGTCCTTGGCAGATGACTGATTCTCTCCTTTTATAGAGCTACAGTTGGATTTTCCTCAGGTCTGTTCAAACAGACCTCACAATGTTCCTGTATTCTTTTTAAATCAAATTATTTAGTTTACAGGATTTTCAGTTGCATAAAGAATTAACTCTTGACTGATTAAATTCTTTTACAGATGTGCTTATGCACATTCTTCATTATTTGTCTGATAGTTACGTTTACATCCCTAATGCTACAATGTTTAATTGGCCAAGTTGAAGGACTAGTGTTTAGGATTTAGAGGCAACAGTGTAGTTGCTGAATGCAACCCCTTCGCCTCACCGTCTTCTTCCTAGCCTGAAGGAGAAACTACGGTGGCCACAAAAGACATGAAAAAGCCTTTTTGGGAGCCAGTGTTTAGTTTGTTTCTGGGCTCCATGGCAGTTCAACATGGCCAGCTCTGTGGAAGAGGCATCTGTAGATATGAAAGGCTCATTCTAAGATATCAAAAACATAACAATTTGTGCTTTCACTGATAAAAACATAGTTTTATTGTATTATTATATCCATGCTATATTCTATAAATAGAGTGACACACAGGACTTTTAAAGTAATAATTGGACATTTTGTGAAATTTGCCTGATTACTTTGTTCAAGTATAGTTAGATCAATACCACTCCCATGTCTGCATGGTGAATATTAAGCTAAAACCAGTGGCTATTGTGGTGGTGTGTGTGGTTAGCTTAGCTTAGACTGGTAGGAGGGGGAAACAGCTAGCATGGCTTTATCCAAAAGTAAATAAATCTACCACCTCTAAAGCTCGCTAATTAATAGGTGTTGCTTGTATCTGTTGTTTGTTTAATCCCTTAAAAAAAGCCAAAAGTGTGTAAGTGACACATTGTGGTTTGCAAGGTTTATGTGCCAGACTGTTTCTTGGCCGAATGAAGTCTCTGCTAGTTGTCTCACCGTGACAACAAAACTGCAGGAACGTGTTGTTTTTACACTATGGTCCTCGTACGGATTAAACAAACGAGATATAACATGTTTATTAGTGAGAGGTGCTGGTGATGATTTTGTTACCCTCGCACAGAGCCAGGTTGCTGTTTTCAATGCTTTCTTTATGCTAAGCTAGGCTAACTGGATGCTGGCGGTAGCCAAAAACACAAAAAGTGAATTTCCCAAAATGTTTTTTTTTTTTTTAAAGATTTTTTTTTTTTGGCCTTTTTGTGCTTTTATTGGCTAGAGACAGTGACAGGAATGTGGGGAGAGAGAGAGATGGGGAATGACATGTGGGAAAGAGCCAAAGGTCGGATTCGAACCCTGGGCCGCCGCGGCAAGGACTGAGCCTTTGTACATGGGGCGGATTCTACTCACTGAGCTAAACGACACCCTGAATTTCCCAAAATGTTGAACAGAATATAGAAAGCCTCACAGACAAAGTATCTGACTGAGACTCAAGGGGAACATCCTATTTGGATGCCAAATTGTTCTGATGAGTGTTTTTTGTGTCTGGCGAGTGGGAATGTTCATTATTGTTTAGTGTGTTGATACTGGAGTTCATAAAGGATTTCCAGCCGCTCGAGTCTCCACTGGATTTTCAGATCTTTCTTCAATACCTTTTCAGATGGCACTACGTACAGTACGAGAGAGCTGGCATTACTTTCTTCTCTGTGTGTGGATGCTGTGATGCTCCGCGGTAAGGAAACGTCTAATCATTGCGGAGGAAATAAAAAACAGAAAGACGCATTTGTCTTGGGCAGCTCGTACCTTTCTCTCAGTGCAGTGATGGATGACAACCTTGGTGTTGAGTGTGTGTGTGTTTGTCTATCGCAGCGGTGCAAAGTGACCAGGGACAGGCGCCAACAGAAAAAGGCCCTGTCCTCCAACTAATGAGCAGCATTATTCAAATGGAGTCTTTGTTGTCAGTGCACTGTGCTGTAGTCCG
Organism: Argyrosomus regius; assembly: GCA_946959425.1. Lineage (NCBI taxonomy): Eukaryota > Metazoa > Chordata > Actinopteri > Sciaenidae > Argyrosomus > Argyrosomus regius. The sequence goes on along the minus strand of OX336884.1, from coordinate 7,024,907 downwards.
CACGCTGCTGTCACAGGCAGCATCGCCTGATGCACCGTTTCCTCATTTTGATGCTCCATCAATTTATCGCCTATTGAAATGCATGTGGGAAAATAAGACACCTTGAAACTGTTGGTAGTTCAGATTTCACTTACTGTACTGTATGTACATAATCCTGCAGGTGATCGTGCTGTGCAAAAGTGATCATATAATCAATATCCCCATCTAAAAACAATAAAAGGAGTCATTTTGTTGCACTGTAGCCTCAGTGGGCTCAGATGAAAGCTGTAGGAGGATTACCCTCTGTGCTGCCATACATGGTGTCAGTACAGGATCAAGCAGTAGGTGGGCACTGAGCAAAAGGCTCAAAAAAAGACAGCAAACACCAAATGTCAACAAATAGAGGAATATCACCCAGTTTGTCTATCACACTGTGGAGTCACATGGAAAAAATAAAACGAGAGGAGCTTTCAAGGCCTTCGCCAGCTGACAGGAGGAGCAGCGGTGAATAAAGGAGGAGGGGAAAAAAAAGAGAGATGGGAGTCGAAAGAGAAAAATCGGCCTTTCTACAAAGAAGGACGGGTGGAGGGGGGGGGGGAGAAGGCATGGTGTTGGAGGAAGCTCCTCCGACCGAGCCCATCTCCAGCTGTCACAAATCATTTCTGCTCGGGAAGTGAGGGGAGGCGAAATGTCAAAATATTTGAATAAATTCCACAGAAGCCTGTTGAGAGTGGGGCGGTGCGGTGAGAGGGGTATTGTTGGCGCAAATGGGGTGGAGAGGGGATGAGAGGGTTGGGGAATGAAAAGGTGGGGTTGGGGTAGGAGGGGGGCAGTAGCAGAGGGGGTTTGCATGTGAAATAGCCTTCAGAGGCCGGAGGAGGAACATGAGCTATAAATGGAAATCAAAGGTTTGGCCAGTGCAGTGATATTTTGGCTCATTTTAAACAATTTCCTCCCCTGGCTTAGATTACTGATAATGACGCTGACAACACACAACAATGCACATACACTTTGCACTCTCACAGCTTCTGTGTACACTGTATACAGTTGTCGCCTCGCCTCTACATCACAGTCTGTATGTTATCTGCTTCTGTGAAATGAATATGTTGATAAGATGTTTCTATGTTTCTGCAGCACGTCTAGGTTTTTCATACCTACTTCATGTATGTGCATCTGTAGGCTGCAATCTGTTGTTTTCACAGTGAGGTGAAAAACAATGTTTTTGCTTAAATGTGTTTCCCATTTCGACTATATACATTCTATATGCTCTTGTTTCTTTGTACACCCTTGTACCGCAGTATAGCTTTTTTGTCTCTACACATCTACACATATTTCTAATTAAACCTCTTTATGTTACATTGCTACATTGACATATTGTTAGTTTATTCAGTCATATATTTGTGTGCTGTATCTCCGTTTAAATCAGCAGAGGTACCCTCGGGTGTGATTTGTATATCATCCTCTTTACAAGTTAGTGAAGGCTTTTTTAAAATATTGTATTACTTCTCTTATGACAAAAAACAATTATGTGTCTGCTGTTTTCTGTCTTTTCAGGCGACTTACTGCATTTGCCATTGAGACTGTCATCGTCCCACAGTGTGTCAAATCTGAAAGGGTTAGCAGCATTACAGAGACATTTAAAGTTGAAAAAGTTCTCCTGTCTCAGGACTGAAGTGTCTCAACTGTCCATCTGTCTGTCTCTTTATGAGTAACTGTGAACCGCTGGAGAAGGTAAAAGCACCTTGGACTGAGGTAGCTTCAGGTCAACAGTTCTACTCTACGTACCTGACTCTGACCTTTGTTGTTTGACTAGATGTCACTCATTTCAGCACTGCTGTCCACTGGACATGACGTGACTGTTGTGGTGATTTTCATCTTTTTAAAGATTAGAAAATTATTAAAGAGGACATTTGGACATTTAGACAATTAAGTGACTGCAATAAGGATTGCCTGCTCCTCTTGAGTTTAGATACATTTTTCAGAACAATAAACACACTCAAATAATACATGTTACCAAGCTACAGACTGTCTCTGCTCCTCCCCATCTGAGGTCACTACAAGCATCTGGGTTGAAATGTCACTCTGTTGTTATCTAGAGGCTCCAGCTGCATGTACTGTAATAATGCATTGGTCTGCTGCTTTTGGTGTCACATTTCATACCATTTCAATACATCATTATGTCATTAGATGAAAGGGGCATTCCACCAATTTGACACATGAAGTTCAATTTATTATATTTATATAAACGGAACTTCACCTGTGAAGAAGAGGTTTCATTCTTCTCTGGCTTCTCTATTCTCTGTCTGAGAGATGATGTCGTCATCATCTCTGCATTTTAGGAGCAAGGATATGTTACAAACTGGGGTTGGAGTTTGAAAGACGTGGAAATATACCACAGACGGGGACATAACACAGGATATTAAGATCTCTGCTGCAACATTTTTGACCTTCATTGTTTGTTTTATTGTCTTTTGCAAGTGTCCCATCTTTGTGGAAATACAATAACGAATGTCTGGAGTATTCCTTTTAACCTATTGTAACTTCCAATGAAAAACATTAAAAGCAGTAATAAAGTTTTACCATCAATAAATGCAATTCTATTTTTTTGATCATACACTTTTCACTTTGTTTCCAGGCAGGAAACTTGTAGAATGACAATGACAAGAACAGACTCCACACTGTGAGATGTGTTTTGCATTTAGCACAGAGTAAGCAGGATTATTATAGCCCAAACATGAACTTCTTGTAAAAGAACCCTCTCACATTAACTATTTCATACAATATCACTGTGAAATGAACATCTGTTACCTCAACACAACAGAAGGACGTACGTTAATAATGTGATTGGCTGTTGATAGCTACTGACAGCAGAAAGCTCAGCTCAACCTAAATTGTTTGGACACATGTTTCTGCAGAGTTTTAGAGGGAATGAGCGGACGTCCAGTGACTTTCAGACTGTAGCTTGTGCGGTTAATCTCGAGCATATGGCAAGATTGTGACATTTTTACTAGTGCTTATATATTGAGTGTTTGTGTCGTTGTGCTTTTTACCCTGCAGGCCTGAACGGAAGCCAACATCATCATGAGTTAATGTTTAGTTTTGCTTAATTTCCCCCTGCCCTCCTATTAATATTTATAATGCAAGGTGAAGAGTGAATTAAAGGCTGGTGATAAAGGTCTGATGATGCTTGTTTGTTCAAAGTCTCTGAATGCATGTACTCTATCAGCCTGTGTGCATCGACTCTCTTTGTTCAGATGATCCCCGGGGTGCATTAGAAGTCGCAGGGTCAGTGTCTCCTCTGTTTGCCTCTGAACTTACTAACACTGTATTTAATTAGGCCTCTAATCAGCCACTAAACACACAATAAAATGAGACAATCTGTATCTGTTTACCTCCCTCTCAACTCTCTAACACACACACACACACACACATTCTGCATATTTGCATGTATAGTTGGTTAAAAAAAAAAAAATCACTTATCAGGGAGAAAGATCAAGGTCATGACTCCTTTTCACACCCGATTCCCTGAAACCAATTAAACTGTCGGTCGGTGAAGTTCAGTTGGAGGACACGGACTGGAAAACAATAGCAGATGACAGCTTCTCTCCGCTATCTCTGGCTGGGTTTTCTTGCTGCAGTAATTATATTTGCAGATTCTGTCATTAAGACTAAAAAGCCGGAGAAGTTTCGCAATCAGGCGGATATATTCAAAACGTCCTGTTAATAGGCATTATCAGCATGTGGAAACAGAGTCAGATGTCAGAGATTGTGACGGGAGGTCAGACCTGAGTGAAGACTCAAATGATGAAGAGCTGTGATCTGCAATGGTAAATCAATCATGCGGGCTTATTGAACTGAAAAAGTTAGCAAAGTAACATGAAGCATCCATAACTCTATAAACACATAATGAATGATTGATAGCACACTATAACATAGTGTGCACATAATGTTTAATAGTATATAATTCAACACATATAATTTAACATACGCTTACAGTGTTTATTCATATTTATCATTCACAGGCAGTTTTAAAACTGTTAGTACTGTGTCAGAACTCAAATTCAAATTGCTTCAGTTATTAAAACTCAGTTACTCATCTACTGTAAACCACTTACATATGCATCCCAGGGAGAGTTATAACTTTTAACTTGGCAAATGCATTACTAAATGCTTTAAAATGTTATTTTATCTGCTTACAGCTACATTATGTAAGGGATAACATACAGCGAGCTGGTCATTATTGTTAAATAAACCCATACGGGGTGATGCAGGACCCTCACATGAAGTATTGCACGGTTACTTACGAGAGAAATTACTATTTTGTGTTAAATTATTGATTTTGTTGATTTAAAATGTGTTTTATTATGTCTGAACGTATGATCAGAACTGCATCCATAGCAACATTCTGTTATTCATGGCAGTGGTCTGTTATACGAAAATAACAGACCATAGAATGATGTAATTGACCAATTAGATTGTTCTTATATACATTATATATATATAGAGGATGACATGTCAGTCTGTTGGTCCACCAGACTGACATCTCTCTCTCTTGCTATGTAATTTGGTTCAGATATTCTTCAGATGATGTGCTGTCTGATGTCTTCTGCTAATCTATTCTGACTTTCCCCTGAACACCACCATGAGGTTCACAGTTTTGGATGTGAGTTTTAATTAGCAAAGGTTAGAATCCTAACATGTTAAACTAAGCTGCTGAACATGGTAAACATTATACCTGCTGAAAACCAGCATGTTAGAATTGTCATTGTGAGCATGTTTGCATTTAGCTCAAAGCACTGAAGTACAACCTCACAGAGCAGGTAGTGTGGCTGTAAACTACTCTGTCAGAATAAATATTTAAGTGTGGTGCATTTTCCTTATTGACTTTGACACGCAGTAAACCTTTACAACAAAAGTGAAACAAACAATATATCATTACTTCCATACTTACTTACAGTTTTAAATTTGCTCTCTCTACTGACTGATTAACAGCAAAATAAATCTTCACCAGAGAACAAATGCACTGCCAACTCCACTCTCTGTTGTCAATCATGTGCAACCCTCTCAGCACCAGGTACTTCACACTTCATCTGCCTGTACAGGTTTTGCACTGCTGACGTGCCTAAATGCATAAAACATGTCAGACTCTCAGATATATTCAAATGTGTGTGAATAATAAATGGCGTGCCACCTGGAAGTCATGTTTAAAATGGCACTGACCACAGATCTGTCTGAGGTAAATTATGCTGTACAATAACCATCCATTTACAAATCACAGGCTTCTACAACTCCTTAGGGTAGTCAAGGTCTTACAGTGCATAAACTAGGACAATACATGTGACGCACTACTACATAACAAACTTTTTTTTATTTTTCCTGGAAGTGCATTAAAATAGGAGGTTAGCTACTGTGCAAGGCTGCCTATCACTGCCTCAATCTAAACCGAGATGGGCAGGCATGCCTGGATATTCTCAGAGCCTCATGAGACGTTTCCCCATGTGGGATGACCGTGCTGCAGCTGGGAGAGAGGCACACTCACACACACACATACACACACACACGCACACACACACACACACACACACACACGCACGCACGCATGCACATACACACACACACACACACACACACATATACTGTTCTATACAAGCAATAACCAGCTCCTCAGCCTCTATGCAAAAAGGAAGGAGAGCAGCAGACTCGTTATTTAACTGGCTTTTGACAGCTGGGGCATAGCAGAGGGACAGAAAGTGTGTGAGTGCACGCCTGTGTGTGTGAGTGACACAGAAAGAAAGAGAAAGAGTGTGAGAGTCCGTGCGTGTGCGTACACATGTATCTGTGCATACGCTTTTGTGTGTCTGTGTGTGTGTGTGTCCATCCCCATTTGCATTTGTGTGTGTGCTCGGCCATGTGCATATGTATGTGTGGCACAGTGGACCAGAACAGAGCTCTGACAGTAGCAGGACTGCTGCTCGCTGATGCCTGCCTGGAGGAGCTGACAGCGGCCCGGCCTGTCAATCACCGAGCATGCCCACTAGCCCTCTATTCACATCATCCTATCTTGTTAACTCTAAATCTGGCTGGGTACTGTTTATATACTCTGTGTGTCTGTGTGTGTGTGTGACAGTGTGGTGATGCATCCTTTACTCTGATGTGTTTGTGTGTCATGGTCTTAGCTTCACGGGTCTGTTTCAGACAGAGATCAATTAAGACAAAGTGATGAAAAACTGGTACAAGAAAAGAAACATTCTGTGAAAAATCCAAGCACTTGATTTAATGCATTGATGTCAATATGATTATTCAACATATTCAGCTATAAAGCATCACAATCAAAGCACCTATCAAGAAAAGAGACAGGTTTAGTCACACTGGGTCTATATTTACCTCTAAAGTGGTCCACAGTCTCTATGATGCGCCAAGCATCTTTCTATTGGGAGAAAGAGAGCAAGAACTCTTGTAGTCAAAGGTAATTATCTCCTCTTGTCAACCACAATGGAGGCCTGCTAATGAGAGCTGGACCCGTGATTGGTTGCCCGCGGGTCTGTGGAGACGCTCAGCTCTTTTGGTTTTGACAATAGAGCCTCGGTGCACTGCAGAGACAGAGTGACTGGACAAGTCATTCATCTATGCAAATGCCAGCCAAAATGTGACCACCACCGTACACAAGATCCATTAGGCTCTTAATTATCAGCCCTACAGGGTGGTGTGTATGTGTGTGACACAGTCTGTGAATATGAGAGTGTGTGCATGTGCCTATTGTCTGCATGTACTCTGGAATACTTCGACTAGAGGTGGAGAAAAAGGCACTACAGGGGCTGAACTCAGAATCTACAAAGTTAAAGTACAGAATAACTTTATATTCTGAATGTTATTGATTTAAGCTGTATCACACCAGCAGCATTAATGTAAATATGCACACTTCTTCAATATTAAACTCATCAGAACTGCATACTCACTGTCAGATTTTGTCTATTGGTTACTGCCTCAAGGCCTGGAATGAAACCTAATTAAATCTTGTTCTCACTTTATTTTGAATTCAGTAATCAGAGAACAGTAAAAGAACTTCTCACTTCTGGTATGTTTTGACACAAGCAGTGATGCTACTGTTAAGCTACCTGACTAGAAAATGTACAATGGCATAAATGTCCATTTGAAGCTCACTAAGTTTTGCTGGATTTAATTTCTAATTACTACAGAGGATCAGCCAAATATTCATCCTGTTATTAAAAAATTTAATTTTGAATTATTTTACATGTAAATTTGACCAGTTCTTCATAAATGTGGCAGAATTATTTTCTACAGTAGCCCAGAATGGACAAACTAAACATTGACTTTAGATAGAGTTTTTCACATGTTTCATGGTGTAGTGACTCCTTCACACTAGGATTGACAGAGTAAAAGGAGGGTGATGCAATCAGCAACTACAAGTACACCACTAGATACCACTAAATCCTACACTCTGGTCCCTTAATGGATCATATCTGTTTTTTTATTGTTGTTTTTTTTTTTTTGCCTGATTCAACCCCATCTATACCTAATCCTGTAGTGTTTTACTACCTGTGGCTGCCTGTTTACCTGTCAGGTGCTTTCTGGAACTACTGTCTGGAAAACTGTCTCAGACATTTTGTTTCATTGTTGAGTTTGGTTCGCATCGTTTTCTAGGTGTCCCTCTCACGGTGTGTCTGCCTTGTGCAGTCAGTAAGGATACAGGCAAACACACCATCACAGATCACAACAACTAACCTCACATTTACACACACAAACACATGGTGAAGCTGCAGTACCAGCAACTCATAGCAACTACAACAATCATCTGAATTCAAAAGTAAACTGAGGCTTATCGTGGAGCTAAAGGGACCAAAATCACGATAATACTTGTTGTTGATGGCAGACAGTCCAGAATGACATGTGATATTGTGTCACAAATTAAGAACTAGAAAGATGGGACTAATAACAAAATATATGTCAGTATTCTATTTTGTATCTGTAATGCATTTGAATAAAGAAATTATTATTAATATTATTCATCTTTGTCTTAAACTAGCACCCACATCATCTTTAGGCTCATGGCTTCTTCATGGTGTTCAAACAAAGAACCTTTTTTGGGGGACTTCTTTGAACGTCTTACCCTCCAGAAACATAAGTTTCCACCATCTCGTTTTCTTAAAAATACTAAAAAGTTGTTGCTCTTTTGTGCATTCCTAATGAATCTCAGGAAGAGAAAACATAGCGAGGTGCTCTAATGATCCCTACTACACAACTTCAAAAGAAACACCAGTCTCCAGTGGTGTCTCCAAATCCAGCAAATGATCCACAGCAAAATGACTTTATGGGTCCAACGAGCTGGCTGGGTTTAAGATATATGAAAGCCAAGATCTGTGTGCTTTGTAACAAAGGGTGTTACCTTTGTAATACAGTACGAGCTCGGGAAAACAAAATACTTCTCAAACCACCAATAACTCACCACAAATTGCTTTAACCTTTGCGCAGCTGCGACTTTGGCTCTTTGTATTTATGGGCATTGGAGTGTTTCCCAGAAAGTGAAGACATCACCATCTCCTCTCTGGAGAACACACACTATTTCTGTGTGGTTTCTTTCTTGGGAAATGATGATATGTTTTCTTTTATGATCACTCCTTTTGCTAGCCCCACCTGAAACACACAAACATACCAAAGTTACCACCAAGAAAAAGATCCAGGAGATGCACTGAGAGAGTGTCTTCATGAACACGGGATGAATTTTTAAGCTCTGTTTGAAACTATTGTTTGAAAGACAGCTGGAGTTTGTATACTTGCATCATACCATGGCATCTATGTCTGCTGTGGGTGGAGGATTTGGGTGGGATGGAGTCAAAGTGGAGGTTAAAGGCTTCTCCTCTGCAGAGAAGGGGCTTTTAGCATGTGGAAACCCTTCACTCCAAAAATAAACACACTTTTCTTAATATCTGTGAAAACGTTAATGTCTACAGCTATTAAAGTTAATGCGCCACTAGAAATGACATTACAGCATGCACATTCAGATTACATTAGCATTATTTATTGATTTAACTACACTCAGTCTGCATTTTGAGCTATCTGTTAAAAATTAAAGTGGCATCACAAAAGCAAGCAGAGTCCCGAGAAAAATATTTAATGGTTTATTTGGCAAGTAAGAAATGTTCTCCAATACTTTGTTAATAAATTCAGTTGTTCTATAATGATGTTATTAGAGCTTCTGAAATGTGAGGATTTGCTTCACCCAGTAATTATACTGTATTTTAAGTTTTATAACTGATGGTCAGACAAAATAAGCCATTTATAATTATTAAAATTTGACATTTTATATTGTCATCAAAACAACTACATATGCCTAAGCATGCTTCTTAACTCGAAAAACACATACACTTGATGACAAGTCCAACAAAGCCCTTTTACAGTTGTGCTATGTTGTAGTAATGTGGAATTTTGTTGTTGTCTTCAGCCCTGTCACCCTGCGGTTTGCTGATTCGGTTTTGGTTTTGTCCTCCACGGCAACTTTACTCTCTATAGCCTGGAAACAAACAGTATTAAAAGCACCCGCTGTCAAATAAGAGTTCTGGATGAAGCACAAAAACAGATCAAAAATGTATGTTCATTAATATTTATGCTTGAATGGACACATATTTTGTCTGAGGACTCCTGATCTCACTTACAAAATATTCACAGAGACGCAAAGGTGCTGGAAACATGCTGAGAGATACCAGACATCACCAATTATCTTCTCAAAGTTTTGTTTTTAATCATAAATTTCACTCATATTTTGATATTGCCTTTGTTCTTTTGATATTTATATTATACCACATGATTACCCGAAACGTTTGAAAGTCTTTTGTGATTATCCAGGTTGTGGTCAATTACACACAGCGTTATAATCGAGACAACCTAAACTGAGACCAAGTCAAGACCAAGACCAGAGTGTATCGAAACCAAGAAAAAAACAAGACTTTGAGGCGTCAAGACCAAGTCAATACCAACATCAGACAGGCTACTTAGGTAGCAAATATGTATTTAATATTCCCTATATCTGGGACAAATCTGGGCGTTGTCCCATCTATCTCAGTAAGCCTGTTGCAGGATTTACAGACTGATGTGTGTTTTCTTTTGGATGATGTTTTGCAGATGGCCTCTTTGTGGTTTAGGTCAAATTTTATGACAAAAGGTTTGGCTGACATCTCATCCCAGAGAGACACACTCACTTTCCTGGAGTGCTTGTAAAGAAGGCAGAGAGGGCTGACAGTAACAGCCGTTAACAATAACAAACATTTAAAAATGAGTCAAGTTATTGGTTTCATTTGGAAGTTTTACCTCCCGTCAAGGTTATGATGTTAACAAATAAATCATTTAGTGATTTGTGTTTCCGACATGATTTTGTGAGACTGTGGTGGGTGGACCTCAGACCTTCAAGGGGAGTCTAGGGGCTTGTTGCCCCCAAAGAAAATGTTGTACATTTTAAAGTTAATTGCATCAGTCTGTTGCACTTTGAGAACAAAATTGAGTGACTGGATGTATGAAAAATTGCTCTTGTAAACAAACAATTTAAACATACACACATTTGTCCCTCAGATTTCCATTTGTATATTTTCAAATATAAAATACTATGTATACTATGGTTTGACTAAATACTTGATGGAAATTATTAAGGGTGCTCCGATCAGGATTTCTTGGGCCTTTCACCGAACACTGTACTGACCAACACAGACGTCTAATCGTCCAGTCATTTGAAGCCCACTATTTATTGCGTAGCATTATTGATTTCTAACATTATTATTGTTGTAAGTATGACACTGTTGTGATTACTCCTCCACTAGCTGTGTGTGTTAATACATCATTTACAGTAGAGAAATTGTTTACTTTTTTTTACTCATGTCTAAATAACTATAAACTTGAAATTGACACCAGGGACATCGACATGTTCAGCAGAATTCATTATTTTAGTCTTGGTCACTTGTTACAGTGGTTTTCAGTAGTTTGCAGTGTTATCCAGCCACTTAGCTGGAACATGATTTTAACTCTAAATGTGTATTTTAATCCCATACAGTCTATGACATGATTAAAAAACGTAATAATGTTGCTGAAATTAATTTAGTAATAAATTCAGTTTTAATGTAAAGTACTGCTCTGAGCAAACTTGTACACGGTAATAATGATATTTTTTTATTCATATTAGTCAGCGATGTCATTGTGCTGTTGTTTATTAAACTGAAAATCAGCCACAGACTTTGTTAGAAAAATCTTTACCAAAGGATGACAGAGTCATTGGCGTGTTCACAATAGGTTTTACTTGCAGCAAGGAGCCAATACATGCACACAGCAAGGGTACAGGCTGACTGCTGAGTTTTCTCAGCACTAAGTTTTTAAACAATTGGTTACACCCAAATATTTGGGTGGCATGACCTTAGTTGGCGATTTCATGTATCTATTTCACAGCATCTGTTACTTTCTCTTGTCCTTGCATTCCAGTAGTCACGTGAGTGATTGTGGTTTGATTAGAGGCAGAACAGCATGTTCTGTCTCTGAGCCACGAGAGCTATAACATGTGAAAACAATGCTTAGCTTCATGTTTAGTTACATCTATGAACATAATGGCTACAACAGTTTAGCATATTACATTAATACATTTTTCTAACAGACTTGATAAGCACACATACACCATGGTCCTGGACAGATCTGGTGCTCATTCTCACTGCATTTGATTGCATAAATAAGAAGGTTGTGGACTTAATATGATGATTTTTGATCTGTCTGGTCATTATCACACATATCCAGACATTTACATCTGAAAAACAGTATTTATATTCTCCATAATGCCCCCTGGACCTCCCTGGTCAATCAGATGATCTTTGACCCAACTCTGTGCCATGAACAGAATTTTGGAGCCATTCTAGAAGAAGCATTCTAGAATATATTCCTACTATGACACAACAGTGAGGTGAAATTTTCTCTTCAGACTTCACTCACTCTTCAACCTGAACACACACTGTTCACTTGTGTCTTGAAGATCTGCTCTGTTTGAATACTCTCGAGTCGTTGGTTGGACTGAAAAATTGTGAGAATTTCGTTGTGGCTTTGCCCTTCAAACCTGTTCGTTGAACCTGTTCTGTATTTTGATATACAGCAACAAAATGTCCTTTGCTGAAGGAAACAGGAGCATCTACAGACCCATCAGGGTAAGTGAGAGTGTTTTTAACTGGACTTAGACTGTAAACTTGTTCTGATGGAGTTAAATATAGTTATATAGTTTTCTATTTGTACAAAACATTTTTATTTCTACAGTCACTTTCTACTTTTTATATAGTTTTTGTATAGATGTTTAGCATGATCTATCTATCTATCTATCTATCTATCTATCTATCTATCTATCTATCTATCTATCTATCTATCTATCTATCTATCTATCTATCTATCTATCTATCTATCTATCTATCTATCTATCTATCTATCTAAACCTCTGAATAACAAACAATTGAGCAACATGATCTTCTTTCCTTCACAGGTGTTGTTTGACACACCCATATATGAGCGGGCTCTACAGATCTGCTGGCACTTGCCCTCTTATAAGTCTATGGTAAGACCCACTATAGTTTTCACGTCTCCACTAAATTAAAATAGCAGGTAAAGTCTCACACATTGTGTCTTGTACTTTAACATAAAGACATGTGATCCCTTGTTGTTTAGATTGCACTGATGTCTCAATTGTTGAGGCTTCAGCAGAAAAACCAGCTCCCATCTGAGGTGACTGCTGAAAATATGAGTGAGCTGCTGGTTGAGCAGAGCAAAGCGACACTGAGAGTACAGTAAGTTACCTACCTACAGCCGACCTCATCTCTGCTCATGTCACACCAATCTGTCTGTAATGAGGAAGAGGGGAACAGTGAAGATGAAGCTTGTGTTTTCTTTCTGTTTGAAGGCTCTGGGAGTTTGAACTGGACGGTTATGATGCTGACGTCAGGCCTCTTCTTCAGCTGGTAAGACCACAATCCTGAAAAGACTCTACAGTAGTTTGGAGTCACCTGTTACCTGATTTATTGTGTAAATATGTCAAATCTGCTATCATATGTCATTCCTTGTTTGAGGTGTGGGAGGTGAACAACAGCATGAAGATGAGGGACATTGAGTTTGAAGCAAGAAGGCTGCTCAGCTCTCCAGAGGCCGTCCCTCCTCATTTTCAGTGAGTCATATTTGACACACATTCATGATTAGTTGAAGTTCAGTGGTTGTGATGTCTCTGTGTTGCTTTGAAGTGTTTTTAAAACTAACTTTGAATGACTGTAACCTGCAGACACCCCAAGATCATCAGCCAGGCCCTGAAGTATGCCGGGATCCTGACCGAGCAACAGCAAAAAGGCCCCAAGTCCAAACTGCTCTGCCCAATGGAGGTGGTGTTAAAAGTGCTTCCAAAAGTCCTGCAGGGCTTCTGGTTGCCTCCTCCAAACACCTCCTTCAACATGCCCTCCCAGCAGCTGAGTAAAATGGCTGTTGGTGTCACAAAAGCAGTTCAGGACCGGGTATCCAAGGCTCTGTCCTCTGTGCTCCTTCAGGCCACTTTCTCCTCCTCCATCAGAGACAACATGGTCCTGTCTATCCAGGAAAAGGTTAGACAGGGTTACCCTCAAGATGTCCTGGTGAAGGGGCTCAACAGCTTTGCAGCAGAGGTGCTGAACACCATCACTAATGTTGCAGTGAGAGAGATATGTGCACTGTTTCAGCCTCAGACTTCACAAGCTGTTCAGACCCCCTCTGATGAACCTCCTACACAAACTGCCGTCCAGAATGTCTTTGACAGAAGCCTGGATGAAACTGAACCAGAACCAGACTCTGCTGTGGTTTCTACTCCACCATGTCCTCTGACCACCTTTGATGAACCTCCTGCCCACACTGCCAGTCCAGAACCAGACTCGGCTGTGGTTTCTACTCCACCGTGTCCTCTGACCACCTCTGATGAACCTCCTGCCCACACAGCCAGTCCAGAACCAGACTCGGCTGTGGTTTCTACTCCACCGTGTCCTCTGACCACCTCTGATGAACCTCCTGCCCACACAGCCAGTCCAGAACCAGACTCGGCTGTGGTTTCTACTCCACCGTGTCCTCTGACCACCTCTGATGAACCTCCTGCCCACACAGCCAGTCCAGAACCAGACTCGGCTGTGGTTTCTACTCCACCGTGTCCTCTGACCACCTCTGATGAACCTCCTGCCCACACAGCCAGTCCAGAACCAGACTCGGCTGTGGTTTCTACTCCATCATGTCCTCTGACCACCTCTGATGAACCTCCTGCCCACACTGTCAGTCAAAAACCAGACTCGGCTGTGGTTTCTACTCCATCGTGTCCTCTGAACCCCACCTCTGATGAACCTCCTGCCCACACTGCCAGTCCAGAACCAGACTCGGCTGTGGTTTCTACTCCATCGTGTCCTCTGAACCCCACCTCTGATGAACCTCCTGCCCACACTGCCAGTCCAGAACCAGACTCGGCTGTGGTTTCTACTCCACCGTGTCCTCTGACCACCTCTGATGAACCTCCTGCCCACACTGCCAGTCCAGAACCAGACTTGGCTGTGGTTTCTACTCCACCGTGTCCTCTGACCACCTCTGATGAACCTCCTGCCCACACAGCCAGTCCAGAACCAGACTCGGCTGTGGTTTCTACTCCACCGTGTCCTCTGACCACCTCTGATGAACCTCCTGCCCACACAGCCAGTCCAGAACCAGACTCGGCTGTGGTTTCTACTCCACCGTGTCCTCTGACCACCTCTGATGAACCTCCTGCCCACACTGCCAATCCAGAACCAGACTCTGCTGTGGTTTCTACTCCATCGTGTCATCTGACCACCTCTGATGAACCTCCTGCCCGCACTGCCAGTCCAGAACCAGACTCGGCTGTGGTTTCTACTCCATCATGTCCTCTGACCACCTCTGATGAACCTCCTGCCCGCACTGCCAGTCCAGAACCAGACTCAGCTGTGGTTTCTACTCCATCATGTCCTCTGACCACCTCTGATGAACCTCCTGCCCACACTGTCAGTCAAAAACCAGACTCAGCTGTGGTTTCTACTCCATCGTGTCCTCTGAACCCCACCTCTGATGAACCTCCTGCCCACACTGCCAGTCCAGAACCAGACTCGGCTGTGGTTTCTACTCCACCGTGTCCTCTGACCACCTCTGATGAACCTCCTGCCCACACAGCCAGTCCAGAACCAGACTCGGCTGTGGTTTCTACTACACCGTGTCCTCTGACCACCACTGATGAACCTCCTGCCCACACTGCCAGTCCAGAACCAGACTCGGCTGTGGTTTCTACTCCACCGTGTCCTCTGACCACCTCTGATGAACCTCCTGCCCACACAGCCAGTCCAGAACCAGACTCGGCTGTGGTTTCTACTCCACCGTGTCCTCTGACCACCACTGATGAACCTCCTGCCCACACTGCCAGTCCAGAATCAGACTCGGCTGTGGTTTCTACTCCACCATGTCCTCTGACCACCACTGATGAACCTCCTGCCCGCACTGCCAGTCCAGAACCAGACTCGGCTGTGGTTTCTACTCCACCATGTCCTCTGACCTCCTCTGATGAACCTCCTGCCCACACTGTCAGTCAAAAACCAGACTCGGCTGTCGTTTCTACTCCACCATGTCCTCTGAACCCCACCTGTGAACCTCATGCCCACACTGCCATCCAGAATGTCTTCAAGAGAAGCCTGGATGAAACCAAGAAACAACCAATACCTTATCTAGAACCTGACTCTGCTGCTGTGGCATCAGCTCCACCAGCCGTTCAGACCCCCTCTGTAGAACCTCCTGCCAATATTGCCCTGGAGGAAACTGAGGAACAGCAAGCACAGACCTCAGAACTAGACCCTGTCATGATTTCTACTCCACCACATCCTCCGACTCCCGCTGATAAACCTACTGCAATCGCATCAGCGCAGGACGAGTTGATCATCACGGTGCAGCCAGCGAAGGTCGATGAATCCTTCAACACCACGACAGGTAGGAATCATTATTCATGTTGACTTGTGCCTGAGCCATCAGGTCCATTTACTCTGTGGTTAAATGTTACTTTTGCTGTGATGAGTTCAGACTGACCTCTTTTGCTTTTTCAGTAGTCAACAAGACAAAGAAAAGTCGATTTTTGAATTGGCTTAAAAAAAGCATCTGCTGCTGTTTCGTGGATGGAGACGACACAGAGACGGGGCGAAACTCCTCTCAATGAAAATTTTGTGTAGTGCTCGTTGTTGTAATTGTTCAATTCACTTGCTGTAAATAAAAAAAATTAAAAAAGCATTCAGAAAAACATGATTAGTCGCTCTGTGTTCATAATACTGCCCATACAGTATGGCTTGGTTCTTCACAAGTGCATCTAGGGGTGTGTTTGAAAATGACTAATGAGCACTTCTAATTTGGGTGAAAGTCAAATATTCCCCAAAACACATTGATATTAGCTATTATAAGTGACATTAAGACATTTTAGCAAGGTGAAATATCTGAGACAGAGGTTTATCTAAAATAAACCGGAAGAAAATGTGCTGATACTGTGAAATGGTAATCTAGGGACAAACATATTTGGGAAAAGTTCTGTAGTCTGATTTAAGACTGGTCACATGCATTAAATACTTTCATAGAATATTCATAGCAATAATACAAATTCTTATGGTTGGGGTTTAACAAATTAAAATCTATGTGGTCTGTGACATGGTTAAAATTTCTATCTATCTATCTATCTATCTATCTATCTATCTATCTATCTATCTATCTATCTATCTATCTATGCTTGCTTTAAATAATGCTGACCGGATGTTGATAATATGTTATCCGGAAATGACTGCTGCTTTTAATGTTCCAACGTAACTCCGTTAATTATCAGCTTTTTATAATCCACATACTCAATAAGGCAATATGAACCAAACTGTCAAAATGAACATGATACAGTTTCTTTTCTTCCGTAATCTTTTGAACATTAAGCGACATTTGGGGTTTTCTTGAACAAGCAGTTCAACAAAAAGAAATAAAATAGCTGTTCTTCAGAATATTTCGCTTTTATTCTCAACTAATGACACGACATTTGCAGAAATTAACTTTGTCTTTTAAACATACCGTCCATAACCTCGAAACCATACAAAGCTTGGGTATTCCCTGCATTGTTTACAGATTACATAGTTGGCAACAACGTGCCCTCAATGAGTAAGTGAAATGTCCGACTGTACGGGAAGGCACCACAAGGTAAAAGCAGGAATGGTGTTTGGTGTTGAAATATCCTGAAAGGAAGAAGAGGACTGTTGCCATTGCTCTTCATGAATGGATATATCGATCTACGCATACCGTAAATTTAAACTGTGTCCTGTTTTGTTTGACTGCTTCATTATTCAAAGCTAGCTACGGAAGCTAACAGCTCTGCTTTGACAGCTCAGCTTGTCTCTGGGCTAGCTAGCTTACGTTGGCTATGTAACGTTAACACCAACAACATAAGCTCGCCTCTTCCGGCTAATGTTAGACAACTACCTCACTAATAGTCATTTTAATAGTCTTACTAAACTGAGGTTTTCATGAAGCGTCGGTTACTTGGCTTAACGTTAACTACATGGACGTGAGTGTGACGTAAAACTGGAAATACCTTTAGAGTTAGCCATGTTTTGGTCAGTGTAGCTACATTAGCACAGCGTCCTCGGCACACAGAGGAAGATGACAAACTTGGCTAACGTTAATTCTTAACTGTAACGTTATTATCATTTATCATTAGCACTTATAAAGCGAACCTATTACCGACTAACATGTACGGCTACATGTCTTTTGTGTGTGTGTGACATTAGAACTTGTTTTATGTCAGTGATTGTGAAATCATTCATACTAAAGCTTTACCAGCATTTGTATACATTAACAGCTTTGATGTAATTTATCTAGTATGTGAAAGATGTGTCAATCAGTCCTGTTTTGAAGGGACTGATCCTTGGATCCCAGGTTGCTCCTGTCAGGCTTGGTGTGTAACTTAAAGCTCCACGGCTGAAACTAAACTTCAGTTAAATGAAGTCATGCTAGAAACCTACATAACAGGGTTGCTGTCAGATCGCAGACCATGATCCAGGTCCAGGTCCTGCAGGTTTTTGTTCCTGTCAGTCCTGAGTGTCCACATCAGCCACTCTTTGTGTGTGTGTTCCAGACACCAGGTGTGAAGTAGCTGTCAGGGTGTTTTAAAAACAAAAACAAAAAAACAAACCCTGCAGGATACCTGCCTTTTGAGAAAGTACACACTCCAGCTTTTTGACGATTTGGGGTGTTTACGTGCATTTTAGCTTTTCCAATTTCTCCTGATAAGTGTGCTCTCGTATTCTGCTAAGTATACTTCACTGCCTGCATGCTGTTATCATGAGGACTGCTTGTTAATAAAATGGGTATTTTTCCGTCATGCGCAAGCAGTGGTACTGGTCTACCTTTTTATGATAAGGTAGCTGTGGCAACTTGGAGATAGGCAGTGTCTACTGCTAGGTGTTTGCTAAGTAAGACCATCTATTGCAGGATGTCATGTCCTTGTCAATAAGCTTTAAAAGCACCTCCACCCACACTTCCCGTCAGTAAACTTTGCCTTGTCCTCTGAAAGTAGGATCTGTTGATTTTCATGCAAAAATCAAGGTTGACACACCTTCCTTCCCTTAAACCTTGTGAAATAGACAGGTATTTGCATTCATAATTTTATATGAGGACCAAGCAGGAGTTGTACTCTGTGGTGCTTCAGACTTGCTGTTCTCACTTGTGTATGTGTTTGTCTCTGCCTAACCTACAGGTCATGCATGCAGCTGGGCCTCTAGCCTGCACGTTGTACACCCCCAGCCCCTGAGGCAGTGTGCTTCCAGTAGGTGGAGGCTCTTCCTCCCGCTAGCCTCCGTTTCTCCCCACTGCCCCCATGTTAACCCTCTTGAGCATGTTTTACTATATCTGTCTGCGGCGACGCTCCAGGAGTGGGACTCGAGGTGAGGCTCTGACCAGTCGGCGAGCCGTGGAGTCCGGCCAGCGGGCTGTGTTGCCAGTCAGTGTGGAAGTGGAGCAGTATGCCAAAGAGGTTTTGGACTTCAGCTCCCACTATGGCAGTGAGAATAGCATGTCCTACACCATGTGGAACCTGGCCGGTGTACCTAACGTTTACCCCAGCTCAGGAGACTTCACTCAGACTGCTGTATTCAGAGCTTATGGGACGTGGTGGGAACAATGTGCCAGTGCTCCACCGCCTTTCCGCCGCACCCCTAAAGGTTTCCACAGCCAGGATTATATTGAACTGGGCTTTGAGGAACCGGTCTACCCTACAGCAGTGGAAGTGCTTGAGACTTATTACCCTGGAGCCATCGTCCAGATTCTGGCCTGCTCTCACAACCCTTTCTCCCAGAACCCACCTACTGATGTCAGGTAAAGACAATCATCTGTCATTGAAACCCAGCACTGGTCGTTCTCACTGCTCTACACTGCTCTCACAATTTTGAAGTAGAAGCCAGTTTTTGGAATGAGCCCAGGAGACAGTACAGGCATTATTTGAATTACTCCATGTTTATTACTTGCATTATGCTCTTACAAATTGATGCCTGGCATTTGTATTCTTTATCAAAT
The DNA here is from genome assembly GCA_946959425.1 of Argyrosomus regius. NCBI lineage: Eukaryota > Metazoa > Chordata > Actinopteri > Sciaenidae > Argyrosomus > Argyrosomus regius. Next base: position 7,005,323 of record OX336884.1, on the reverse strand, counting down.
TGGCTCCGTCCTTTATTCTTTTCCTTTGTTTGTAAAACATGTCATTAAAAAATGCTCTATGAATAATGTTTATGACTACTTTAGGAAATTGTTTCAACTTCCATTGTGTCCAAGCAGAGCACCGCTCAAGTTTCTGTAATCTAACAATGAAACCAAGTTTTAATGGTAATAGTCTCAATAGAAAACGACAAGCAGTGTAGTTGTTGGGCAGTAACTGGGTGTTGGAAACTTTTTGTACTAGTGAAGTAAAATTATGTGGACAAAACTAACAGAAAATTAAAGGTAGTAAAATACAGGGCAGAGTGAGCAATCATCATTCAATATAAGGAGATGAAGGAGCACCGTTTCATTACCATCATCTTTATCAATGGTCTCTTGAAACATCACAGCTTCACCGGTTCACTTGAGTTGGTAAAAGGTTTTTCTTCTCTTTAATCAAACAAAGGAGAGCCACACAGATGAAAAGCTATTAATACTTGGATGGTGAACATCATTCAGTGCGAGAGTAGTGTTTGATTAATAAATGGACTGATATGAATTTGCCTTCTGATGACCCTGTAAGGTGCTGAGGAAAAAGTACGGGGAATGTGTTCAGAAGGTAGCTACTTTGATGGAACTAACCTGAACAAATCAGAAGTAAGCAGGGCCAACTTTTATTACTTTGGCAGAGCCGCTCTCTGTAACAAGCCTAGAGCTACATATTCATGAAGAGCGCAGGCCTGCACAACACTGAAATGACACTGTGAGCCAAATCCCAGTTTGTCCCAATTTGTAATTTGTGCAATTATGCCACATATATGTATTCCACAGAGGATAAAGGGTTCAATCAGTGACTGAAATATTGGATTTTTTGGGGAAAAGATTTATATTTTAATACATTTTTGGATATGTACTAAATTAATTGTCAGTAAACTCATATAGCAGTTATATAATTATAATGAACTTCAGTTTCTTGTGGTTTTACTACCCCAATTCCAAAAAAGCTTTTTGACCTATATTCAGTTGAATGCAGTACAAAGACACAATGTTTAATGTTCAAAGGATCATGTTTACCACTGTGTTACAGTTTGAAAGTGAATTTCTTTCCCTTTCTTGCTTGATATACTGAACGAAGACAGTCCCTCAACTGTCTGGGGTCTGCATTCTCGTATTTTTCGCTTTATAATGTGCCACAGATTCTCAGTGGGGAACAAGTCTGCACTGATGACAGACCCGTCTAATACCTGCACACATTTATTACAAAGCCTTTTGCTATAACACATGCAGAATGTGGCTTGGCATTTTCCTGCCAAAATAAGCACAACGTCCCTGAAAAAGACGTCATCTGGATGGAAGCATGTACCTTTCAGCATTAACGGTGGCTCAAGTTAGCAATGCCATGGACACTAATTGTGTGTTGAGAGAAATGTCGTTCTTAAACTGTTGGACTATTTGCCCCCGCAGTGCTTGTGAACAACTGAACGAGGATGCTCCTTTTATACCCAATCATGACACTTTCTGACATCTGTTACCGTTTAACCTGTTTACCTCTTTACTTTGCAATGATCCAAACAGATGTTTTTTGTGAACATTTCACAGGCTTTTGTTGCCCCATCACAACTTTTTTGGAATGTGTTGCAGCCATCAAATTCAGAATTGCCTGTATATTTACAAAAAAACATGAAGTCTATCAGTTTGAACATTAAATATCTGCGTACTTAATTAAATGTAGGTCAAGAACTTGAACGGGGCACTGAATAGAAGGTCATCATGCTACAAAGAAATCAATTTTCAAATGTGATTGGCTGATCTGGTGTAGGATTAGTAACTACAATAAAAGCTGTTGAAACATATCTCTTTTCCTCCTTAACAGTACCAGAACACTATAGATTTGCAGCTAGTGTCAAAATGGGACCTTTATCTGTTGGAAAAAATATAAAAACCACACAGTCCAATAAAAACCCTACTTAATAATCACACTTTAATCAGAGTATAACTCATATAATCTGTAAATCAGCAGTGTGGACAGCAGGGAGGGGCTATCCCTGCCCACCAATTGTCCTTCATAAGTCTTTGCTGTTTTTTTTGTCAAACCAGCAGTCTGTGAAGTTGTGAATGAGGCATGGTCTCCAACACCAAGGCTTTTTTTCACAGAGGTCATTGTGCATTGGATTCAGTGCATGAAGCGCACAAAACAAGCTTAGAAACACTGAGCCAGCAGCTGAAGATGTGAGACAAAAGTCAGAGTACTCAATCCTGATAATGAATGTGGTCAGGTGTTATAAAGCCATAAAATCAGAGCTTCAAATGAACCTTTTTCCTCAGTGTTCCATAACTTTTCTACTTTAAACTGTCCTAGACTTTAAAACATTGTCCAAAATTTAAGTTCTGAGTGCTAAATTGTTGTCTGATGATAGCTGATGAGTTCTGATACTTGGAACTTGGCTGACCTCTGGTCTGCTGCTGCAAGCTCGATGGAAACATGTTAAAAATAAAAATAGCACAAAGATGCAACAAAAAGTAACTGGTTTTTTTTTTTATTTCAAAAAGTTACTATGAATGTAAACATACACGTCCATCGTGAATGACTTACTAACATTACATTTCTGCATTGTTGAGTTGAGTCCTATGCTTAGTTATACAGGTTCTTGAGTGAGCGTCAAAAAATTAAAAAGACACATACAGAGTTATTGGTTGAATGAGCTAGCAGCCATTTACATTCACAGTAGGACTGTTAATAAAACATAAATTAATATTTTTTGAGGCAAGAAAGTTACTTTTTAGATTCCCAGTATGCGCTCAGTTTATCCAAATAATGCCTCTTTGACAATTTACTCCAACGTTTTTTATGATAAGTTTCTCTATTGTCCGTGACACGGTATCTTTGAGTCCCAGCTGGTATTTTTATTCTCCCCAGGACAACAGGACATCCTTAATTTTGAGGGCTGCATATAAAAGCTCTGTAGTGCCACTGTTGAGTTATATAAATGAGTGTACAGGTTCAGTGGATAATGTTCACAATAGTACAGGTAGACTGGAGCCCACAAATCAACAGTGCGTGCTTTCAGGAAAATAAAAAGTGTGATCTAAGTTGTGGCTTTCACAGTGGAACTCTCCCATACATTTTCTTCTGTCCAGGTGGGAGGTGCTGTGGTCAGGGGAGCCCACCAAGGTGCTGACACCCCAGGCACGCCAGTTTTCCCCAACCATCAAGCATATCAACTTCCCCACCAACCTGCTGCGTCTGGAGGTCAACAGCTCTCTGCTGGACTACTACACCGAGCTGGACGCCGTCATCCTGCGCGGGGTAAAAGAGAGGCCCATGCTGGCCCTCTATAAGATGCCTGTCATCGACATTAGTGACCTGAGTGACAGCGAGGAGGAGCTGTCTGATGTGGGAGGTCCATTCAGAGACAGCAAGCATCAGAGGACAGGCAATGGCTACTTTGACAAACTGCCATATGAGGTGATTACAGACCTTAATGATGTGTACCCTGAGTCACTCAGGCCTGGGTCAAAGAGTAGATACACACCAGGACAACAAGAGTCATTTTTTGCTGTTCAGAAGTGATAGTGTGACTCTTTTTAGGGTCAGGGTTTTTCTAAACATTACCATTCTATCGGCACCCACATTAGTACTGCTGGATGCCATTAAAGGAGCCCTCTGGAGTTTCCTTGTAAGCAAATCAAAGTTATGTTTACATTCAGTGTTGCTCACCAAAACTCTCTGAGCTCTAACAGACATGCGTTTGCTTTTTCTCCATAAAACATTTGTGTGTGTTTTGAATCTCAGATTATTTACTAATTTGCAGTCCTCTTCTTCACTGCCTTTGTTGGTGCATTGCAGCATTTCTCAGCTCATTACTGCCACCTGTAGATCAGTGCCAGCGCTGCTGGAGGACAAAAACTCCACGGGGTACCTTTAAGTCATTGCCAGTAAATCTCAAAGCAGGTGTGTGTTTTTTGGATTTAAGCAGGAAAAGAAGCAACTTGAATTTAACAAAGTGTTACTTTAGAAGCATTACAGATTAAATTATACAACATCCATTTACAGATGTTGGTTCTTAAATCTGACTGTCAGAAAGCTCACAGAAAGTTTTCAGTTTGCATGTTAACATACTATTATTTTGCTGCACTGTAGGCCTAAATTAACAATTATTTCCAATTATCTATGAATCTGTTGATTGCTTTCGCCATCTTTTAATCTATATAATGTTATGTAGTGAAAAATCCCTACAACAAATTGGATATTTGGCTTTAAATATCCAAAAATCCAAACACATCTAGAGGAAAGCAGCAATTACTCCTATTTAAGAAGCAGGAACCAGAGAGTGTTTGTCATTTTTGCCTGATAAATAACTTTTAATCGATTGTAAACACTGTTGTCACATATTTTTTTATCAGTCAACTAATGGATTCCTTTGTTTCAGGACTAGCCTGCCATAGAAAAATCGAACAAAACAATTTACCTCAATTTGTCTCCTAAAAATAATGTATATTATTTACATTCTCAGAATCACTTGTATAAATCGACTGCTGATGATGATCATAACTTACCCCTAAGGTCAATAGCACCAGTTAACCCTAAAATCATCATGTTTGCCCCTGGGGTGTGCTCTGTATTTCCCAATATTCCACACAAACACATGAACATTGTAGCTTGGACCCATTGTGACACTTGATCTCGTATTCACTCGCGGACATAGTCATTTTCATGCCACGCAGACGTATCAAGTTGTCTGAGGCGAGCTTCAAAACACCGCCAGTACTCTTGATTTTCCTTCTCTTATCTGCTCTCCAAACCGCTGCCATTAACAGCAGTCTTCACAACCGCCGTGTGTTTGTTTCAGAAACACAATATAGCTATTATCTGTCAGCTGATACCCGCCTGAACACCGTGTATTGTTAATTCACTGCAATACACACTCACACGAGCACAGTCATTCTTTCTCTTTGAGAGGCACACGAACGCCGTGCAAAACAAGCCGGCTCACCTCGCCACTGATCCTGCTATCAGTGCTTTGTGTCCCAGATAACCACTATTTAGATCTGCCTGACAGAGGGGACGCAATTAACATTCTCTACTCTACTCTGTTATTCTCTGTTGTCTTCTAGTTTCTACTACTCTTTAAGGTTCCATACGCTTTGCTTTCTGCTACATTCCCCTACCAGATCTAACAGTTTTATGTTTTGTCTTTCTTCTTCTTGCTGCCTTTCCCCCTCTCCTTCTCTCTTCTTTTCTCCTCTCCTCTCTTAACCCCGCTCCCCATCTTCCATCCACAGCTCATCCAGCTGATACTGAGCCACCTGACCCTGCCAGACCTCAGCCGTCTGGCCCAGAGCTGTAAGCTGCTGCACCAGCACTGCTGCGACCCGCTGCAGTACACCCAGCTGAGTCTGCAGCCCTACTGGGGCCGGCTGAGTGACGCCTCTCTCGGACACCTGCAGAGCCGCTGCACCCTCCTCCAGAGGCTCAACCTGTCCTGGACCGGCAACCGCGGGGCTCTCACCCTGACCGGCTTCAGCAGGTCAGACTGTCAGCCAGTCTTGAGTGCTGGAAAACAAGGAGATGACCTTGGGGAACTAGCAAACACTCACAAGCACATTTGTTTGTTTTGAGGGAGGGAAACTTTTACTTTCAGTAATTCACAACACAAAGGAAATTGGAGATCATGTTAAAGGATGATCTACTTCCACTCATGTGTTCCCCTCTCTCTCGTCTATTCCTCCTCAGCTTCATGAAGGCCTGTGGTCTCAGCCTTGTCTGCCTGGAGCTGTCGTGCTGCCACTTCCTGAATGAGGCCTGCGTGGAGGTCGTCTCTCAGACTTGTCCGGGGCTGCAGGAGCTCAACCTGTCCTCCTGCGACCGCCTCAACCCGCAGGCCTTCACACACATCTCCAAACTAACACGCCTCCGCAGGCTGGTGCTCTACCGGACCAAGATAGAGGTACGCACGGTCAACAGTGTATCTGGGAAACCACATATAAAATGACATTTTCACCTGCACAGTTACATCTGTCCTGTCCAAACACAGGAGATAGACTGTTGCTTGATGATATGTTTGTATCCTAAATGGTTGGCCTTGAGGTTTGTAATATTGGAATATGCAGGTTGCTTAGTTACCTTGTAGACCTGCAAGGTCAATTGGTCAATTGCCAGTGTTAATAAATCTAGAGAGAGATCACATTGGGAATTAATTTTCGAGGTCTGTAAGATTTAAAAAACTTAACCTTACTTTATTGAAAGATTTCCTCTAGCCTTGTTAAAATATAATGGCAGGTATCATTTAGAGGGAAAAGTTCAGGGAATTTTATACAGGGAAGTTTGTGATTTTGGGAACAGGTCAGTTGACTGTGATGTAGCAAACACTTCAAATTCTGCATTTTCTGAGCATTTGTAGGATGTTTGCTCATAAATGCAGCTTCACAGTTCATTCTTTATGTTGGAAACAGTAGCTGACATACGTTTTCATGAGTAAACTAGTCATTAAAACTGTGTCAGATGGTTAAGAGACATGATTGTTTTGCAAGGGTCAGTTAAAATATTTTAAATCTTGAATTTAACTCAATGTATGTGTTAATTTGTAACTTTGTTGCTGCTTTCATTCAGTTCTTTACTCTATTTCTATCTTCTGACACAACTATGATGTGAGCTGGTCAAGAGCACAAGCAACCGAAACCATCACAAGTCACTACTAAAGATCAGATGCTGGGCTAATTAGCATACAGATGGATAAATCACATCTGTATGCTAATTACAAGGCAGAAAAAAAAAGACTTTGGTGAATCTTCACATTACGAGCAGTGAAATGACTCCACATGCTTTGACGTCTGAGCGTTTTAGCTTTGCAGCAGAAACAAAGCCATTTTATGGTCAGTCCTCCTTCCCTGCTGGCTGCTTCATTTTTTTGCCATCACGGTTCAATTTTATTTTTCCGCAGTGAAATCATTTCCTCTCTCAAATGCATATGTTTTGCAGAGCAAATTTATCTAGTGTTGGTAGAAGAGATGATTGAGTCTTTATCAGTGACTGTTTGGAACAAAACAAATATACTTTGGCTGTGTCTGCTAGGTAGCTAGGTATGTGTACAGTAAAATACAATACACCCTCCAGACGATGTGAGACTTGGTGAACCAAAGAGTGGTGTCCCTGTTTTTGGAGCTGTGTCTCCAACATTTCACAGGAAAAACAAAGATTGAATCAAAGTCTTTACATGCTGAATATCTTCATTAATAAGACAAATGAATGTAAAGCAAAGGTTTAACTTCAGTCTAATAAAACTTTCAGAAGCCCGGCCATGAGATAAGACTTTCATGTAGGGTGTATCACACTCTGTCTCTTTTAAGATGAACCGAGTCAACTCAGATCCCAGGGGGCCTAAAAGACACGCACTGCTTCAGGTTCAGGCCTGTCTGTCGTGTAAAACCGCTGTCTTGTGTTTTGGTGTTGCTCCTCAGTGTTTGTCATGTTTCAGAGCGGCGTTGTGGGCAGGAGGCAGTGTAGAGTTTCTGCGGTGGAGCCAGGCAGCATGCTGCAGGTTGTTTATACCCAGGCAGACAGAGCGAGCTGTGTGTCTGTTTGAGGCCCTGACATCTCAGCTGTCATTACCCTGTCACTGCTCTAATTAAATGGCTAGCTTGCCGGAGAGAGGCGTTTATAAAGATGCCAGCGACAGACTCGAGCGCGCACGCACGCACACTTACACACTCGCACAAAAGGCTTTCACTTTCATGTCTCACACTTTTCTCCTGCCACTGAGGTACATGTGTTGGCAGTTGCAGTGTTGAATTCCCATATCTCTATCCAAGCTGCAGTGCCACTGGAGAGGCGTCTGTCCTCACTGCGCTCGACTCTGTGAGGAGACGTAAAAACTATCTGTTGTGCCATATTAAATTCTCTTAAATACAATAAGTGTTACATGAGTGTGCCAGGCAGCAGACAGGAAATCACTTAGGAGGAACTTTGGGTGACGTGACTGAACGTGTTGCTGTTATTTAAACGTATATCGTTATTTTAATGTATACCTTTTAGATTTACAGATAAGATGCCTGGGGTTTAGTTTGTTGTTGAACATGTGGCTCACACGCAGCAGTTATTTAAGTGAAGTTTTCCTTTTTTTTTCTGTCTTATCTCCGTGTTTCCCTCATTGTTTTTTTTCTTTTTGTGATGTCCTGATTCAAAGCCGTGTTGCCATCATAACAAACTGGAATGGTTAAGAAATATATAATGAGGCAACTCTGCATCTTTCTCTCTTTGTCTTCCTGTTGTTGTCTCTGCAGCAAACAGCTATTCTGAGCATCCTGACTTTCTGCATAGAGCTGAGACACCTCAACCTCGGGAGCTGTGTGAGGGTGAGAATGTACACACACACACACACAGACACACACACACACACACACAGAAGGAGAAGTCCAAATAAAGCACAGTCTGTTAAACACACAACCTTCCATGTGTCCTTGTTGAATAGCAGCTTGTCCAAAAGATGGCAGAGACATCAGTAGCAGTAATTGAGCTGCTAACTATAAACTGTTTGGGTGTAAAGCAGACGAAGCCAGTGATAATGAACTGAACAACATTTAAGTGAATGCTTTATTGTTCATCCCTGGCTGGAAATTTTATCTTGAGCCTCATTTCACAACACTGTTAAAACACTAGTGGATGATACACACATGTAAAAAATACTGCATTTTTTATGTCATACATTCATTAGCAACATTTAGCAAATGTTTAACATCTCATTGTGATAGTGGCGTGGTAGATTCGATGCCTTTCTTTCTAAAAAATCATTCCAAAAGTCCAAACGAAAGGACAACTCACCATAAACATATTTTCCTCATTTGCCGAGTGATTTTCGCTCACCTGTCCTCTGTCTGACTGAGTGACTCACTAACTCACCCACCCACCTTGTCACCAGCCGAGTTTCCATCCAGTTGATGGATAGTTGATGCAAATTACGAGGCAGCAAGTCAGAAAACGTGAAAGGAACCTCAACATTTCAGTGCAGTTTCCTCTTGTGCTCTTTCTTAAAGCATAAGTGTCATCATCGATAACGAAGATATGCAACACCCGGCAATGGAAATACATAATGACAGCTCTTTCAGCCAAAAGTTTTAATATCCGTCCACTGCTAACTCAGAGAAATGTTCTGCTTGCTGTCATTTCTATGGCTGAAGTTCCTGCACCGGCTGTGTGGCTGTTAAATTGCATTTCTTTGCTTTCATCTTGGGATGAAAGGATGAAATATGGGCAACATTACCTGACACCAAAGAACAATAACAGCTTCGCAAACACAAATCAGTTCTTGAAAGACTATTTCATTTATTCTGGTGAAGGTGTTCTCTGTTAGTGCTTTGTTCTCTCTTGAGGAAGTCAGGTTATGTCCCTCAAACCAGCCGATACAGCTAATCAGCTTTTTATTATCGCTACTTTTCAGATTTTTGCTCAAAATGCACAAGATAATTTGAGGGAAATGGCTACCGACTCACTCATTACTTCTCCCAGCATCATATTCTCAGTCCTGTATGACCTCCTAAAGGCAAATTATTGAATTCTGTGGCTGCTTGCCACAGAGGAAGAGCATTTAATGGTATCTACACAAGCTGAAGCAAAGACCACAGAATCACTGCCTCTTGGTAACGTTTCTTATGACAGTCACACAGCCATAGTAACTATTTAAAATCACATCCTCTGAATCAACTGGACTATTTAAGGAGGCTGCTGTAGAGTTGCATATTCTGAAGATCCATTTGTTAGATGTTAACTGCTGCCCGTGTCTCCTGCAGATTGAGGACTATGACGTTGTGGCTAGCATGCTGGCCGCTCGCTGCCGCTCACTCTGCTCACTGGACCTGTGGCGCTGCAGAAACCTGACTGATCGAGGCCTGGCCGAGCTCGTCTCTGGCTGCAGGTTGGTAACACCAGTGTGTTCAGCGCTGTAAAAAATGTCTTCTACTTGTCCTCACTGAGGAGAATGAACAGGATTGATTTTTCCATCTAATTCTCTTTGTCTGACAGCAATGTCCTCTTTCTTTGTGCTTTAAAGCAATCTAGCAGATGAAATGTCTCACTACACAATGGAAATATAGTGTAGACACCCGTAAAGGCTTGCCTCGTGTTTGTTAAACCTCTATCACATGAGAGTTATCAGTTTTTAAAAGGCAACACATAATAATTAAGCCTTGTTTATTTAGAATGCAGTCAGCACGTCCTGGACATAAACTCCTCAGTCCTGTAGCTGTCGCCCACAGTGACAAATCAGATGTGTTTTTCATTGAATGTGAAATAAATTTATGGACTGAGTCACCCCATTACTCTCCTGCGTGGTCTGTGGTTGCTCAGGATGCTGGAGGAGTTGGACCTGGGCTGGTGTCCCACACTGCAGAGCAGCACCGGGTGTTTCCAGCACCTCGCCCGCAGCCTGCCCCGCTTGCGCAAACTGTTCCTCACCGCCAACCGCACCGTCTGCGACTCAGACATCGAGGAGCTGGCGGCCGGCTGCCCGTCGCTGCAGCACCTCGACATACTGGGTAAGCTGTTACCTCACACATGTGGACGTCCCTTCACAAACATTTGTCATTTATTAGTCATTTATGGTCATGAGCTATTTTATTTCTATGTTTTTCACATACACATACATTATTCAGTGTGGGACGTGGTCTGACGAATCAAAGCCACACAAATATGAAAACATTGTTCTCTTGTTCCATCATCATAGAGCATGGAAATATTTTTTGTATAGTCCATTTAATTTGTACGTGTTCCTGAAAAAAGCATTGATTTATTTCTATGGAAGTTTCAGACAGTACGACGGTTTTCTTTTCCATTATGATGACCTGTGATGCTGTTGGTACATGTTGATCATCACTCATTCATATCGCTCGCTGATTATTCGGCCATGAAATGTGGCAGTTGTGTATATATTTCTCTGTATTTCTTCTTTTTTTTTGCATGGTCATAGTTGAATCATCACTTTGCATTAAACATGTATGTGGCGAGCCAAATCCCGAGTTTGCATTTGAGAATTTTCTGAAAAACACCCACGTTAACTGCAAACCCGAATAATCTGCTTAATATTTATATGAATAAAATCTTGCTCACTTGGCAAAGTTGCAACAGCACCGCACAGCAGAGACTTTTGTGCACAAACACCTCTAGTTGAAGTTGCATAAGGTGATGGGCTCAGCAGCACAGTGGCATGACAAGTGTTAGTCAGGCTGGCTATGCTGATGTGTCAGTTTTGTGGCTATTACTGTAGCTGGGCTGGTCTGTATGCTGGAAGTTAAAGCATGTGGTGAAAGTGCATGTTATTTGGGTCTGGACTCTATTGTATGTATTTATTGTAAATCTACAGTAGTGACACATTGGAATTAATATTGAATTCACTCAGAAATGTGCAGATGCAGTTTATTTTTTCAGATTTGGTCATATCTGTAATAAATTGCTCTATTTCTCTGTTCATGTTGTGTATTTTGTGCAGCACATCTTTTACATTGTCTTCTCATCCCTGCTGACTTGTCTAATTGACAGGTACACGGCTGGTGAGTGCTGCCTCGCTGAAGAAACTCCTCCAGTCTTGTCCGCAACTTCTCCTCCTGGACGTCTCTTTCTGCTCGCAGATAGACATGCGGGTCGTCCAGGAGCTCTCAGGCTCCTTCCCCAACGTGGCCATCAAGAAGAGCTTCACTCAGTGACCCCAGGGTCGTCTCATTTCATCATCCACAGTCCAGAGGACGGGAAGTGCTTGCCAGCAGACACTGCCCCAAAGTGAATAAGAGTCAGGTCAGATGCTGTAGGAGCTTTCTGACCTGCCCGCATCTGTATCAGACAAGACCTTCTTTTCAGCGGTCAGTAAATAAAGCATTTGCACTGGATGACGAGGTTCTTTGGATTAACTGACCGAACACAAACAACTACAGACTCCTTGTCACAGGATTATAGAACGTGAGACTTCAGTTGTTATTTTGTTTTTTTTTTGACACTTGAAATCAGGGTTGTTGCAGTAAAGCTGCTACATCCTCCCCGAATATGAATCACCACTTATGTATTGCCAAGCAACACAAGGCTAGGAAATATGCCTTGGTACTGCATAAAACACAAAACAAAGCAACATTTGTGAGCAGTCCTCCCTTGAACATCTTGTTGGGACAACATGGAAGGACAAAACAAGTGTGAAACACACCCGTTTTGGAAACTGTTGAGAAAAACGACAGTAAGATTCGTTAGGCAGAGACTCGTGGTGGCTCTTGGTCAGTGCCTTTTCAGAATGTGCAGCAATCATGGACGGTTTTAGTGCCGGAGGGTCATTCTGAAGGCATCTGTCAACATGAAGCCAGCTTGATTTAACTCTAATAAATCATTCTCGATCCTGTTGGGTTGGAAGGTAATAGGAGCTCTAAAGGTGAAAACAAAGAGTGAGCGCAGCCTTATATCTTAGTGTCAAGTCAAACCTTAATGCAAGTATGCACAAGCTAATTTGTGTTGCTGAATCATACAAGAGGGATCTCATGTTGAAAAGAAGCGCATCATCAACTGCCCCACACCTGAGATTCACTGACAACATGTTTTCATCCAAAAACAAATGTGAGAACTTGTGAAAAAAACAGACGGGGACAACATTTGTTTTAATTTACACGTGGGGGAAAAAAACACCCAAAGTATCAAATCAACACACAGACAGACAGACAGACAGCCCAAAACCCAAAGATATACAATTAATGATGATATAAATCCAAGAAAAACTGCAAATCCTCACAGCGGAGAACCTGAAACCAGTGACTTTTTTTTGGCATTTTGCTCAGAAGAAAATGACTGAAACAGTTTGCAAAGTTTGCGATTCATGTTCTGCCAGGTGACTAATCATTTCAGGTCCAACCAGACAGATGTGATGCAACAAATCGAGCATAACACGGAGAAGTCTCCAACATGGTGAAATATGTTCCTGTTAATGTTTCACCACATTCAAATGGATATGATGATATGTTAATTAAAAAAAATCTGTAATAGAGGTTGTGGCATGGTAGGTGCCTTCTTAATTCAACATACGATACAAGACCTACGTTAAGCTGAACTTGAGACTTTAGTTGGATTAGATCTGTAGAGGAAAACACCAGATCTAAAGTGCCTGATGCAGGTCAATTTCTGTTTAAAGCTGCCCTCTAAATTAAACAAGGTGTCATAGTTCATGATAATTATTTTGTGTTTTCATCAGTCTGTGTCCTTTTACAGGAATAGTGGGTAACTTTTGACTCCAAAGCTAAATTGTGAAGTTGAGGATCGTTTGTTAAAATGACATCGTGTAAATACTCTCTGTGACCTCAGTATTTGTGCTGTAACTCAGGGGTTTTTAATATTTCATCTGGTTTTATTTTTTTTATTTTGCTCTAGAAACCAGCACATCTTTACAGACACCTTTGAGGTTACCTGCCGTCAGTGACAAAACACGTGACACAAATGATCAGTCAGCACTGATGCAACTGAAACAAAGACAAAATTATTAATATTATTGGCTGTGGAATGTTGCAGCAATTGTATTGTGAAAAATATATTGCTGTTCCTGATTATTTAAATTTTGTAATATATGAAGCCACAGTTGCAGTGTGGCAGAAGTGCTAGAAAAGCATTTCTTTTTGTTTTTTGAAAAAACTTGAAGTTTTCGTTCAAGCACATGCTACTAGTCAATATTTGTGCCTTATACTCCTGTTTGAATGTGGTGTGACGTCCATGTGGTATAGATTGTAGTGAAGTGCTTTGCTTTTTCGCCCAACCAAAGTAATACGCAGAAACCTGGTCTGTAACCCCACACCTGTATTTGACCAGTTTATATGCCATTTATTGTATATCAGCCATGGAAATTAATATGCAAAATAATAATTTATATTTATTTGTTATGTTAATAATAATTACAATTAGTTCCCCCGTGTGATAAAAATGTTATTTAAATTCATCCATGTATACATAAACAATAACTACAGCGTTTTGTTTTCTTTCCCAGAATCAAATGAGAGGAATGATGATGATTTGATCTCACTGCATTAAATAGCCTAGCTTAGCATAAAGATTGAAAGTATATCGTTAGCCTAGCTTAGCACAAAGACTGAAAGTATATCGTTAGCCTAGCTTAGCACAAAGACTGAAAGTATATCGTTAGCTTAGCTTAGCACAAAGACTAAAAGTATATCATTAGCTTAGCTTAGCACAAAGACTGAAAGTATATCGTTAGCTTAGCACAAAGACTGAAAGTATATCGTTAGCCTAGCTTAGCACAAAGACTTAAAGTATTGCTTTGTCTCAATTCGGATATTTCCGTTAGTACACTTTGCATGTATTACACTGTGTATACTATGTACTTCCTGGCGTAGTGTGCTAACTTCGGCAGGTTGTGTGGTCTCAATTCAAGTATGGCCTTGTGCACATTGGAAATGATGATTGCAACATTTTACCACTTCTTATTCGCCGAATAGGAACCGGGTGGAACGTTAGCGGCAACATATAAAACATATTTAGTTGTATATTGTTGTATTCATTCAATGTATTCATTGAGGAGAGAAACTTTTTGCGTACCATATGGGTAGTCACAGTACATGTGCATTTTGCCATAATTGACACTTATGTAAAAAGCAGAAGTATGCGAATAGAGACGCAGCATAATTGAGCCTAGCTTAGCACAGACTGAAAGTATATCTTTAGCCTAGCTTAGCACAAATAGAGTTCATGAACTTGTGTTTTTCTAAAATCCTGGCTACGGTCTTAATGCTGCTGCTCCCTGTCTTTGTGCTAAGCTAGGTTAAATCGATCTTTGTACCTGATGCCCTGAATTCAAATAGATATCATCCCTCTTATCAAATTCTGGGTTTGATGTTAAACACCCAAATGCTGGACTGTCTTTGTATTCACTGTTTTTTTACTGTATGTTGAAATAGATATATTTTGAGTTTATTTTCAGTCTGAGTTGTGTTTTAAACAGAATGGGTGTGGAAAACAGCAGCCCTCCCATTCAGATGATGCAAATATTACTTCAGTGAGTGGAAATCAGATGGCTGAGGCTGACAGCAGCCTTATTCTAGCTGGTTGACTGGAAGCCAAGAAGTGCATACATCACATTCGCCTGGCCCACCCCCAATCCAGGCTGTAATTCTATCTATATTTTGAGATAATTACTTCTACGATGAAAACAGTGACAATGTATAGTGTGTACAGCATCTATCAGTGATAGCATTTATTTGTTAAGGCAGACTATTTAAGAATGAACACCATGGTGAAGCAGTTTGGTTCCAATATTTGTGTTGTCTTAGCTCCCTGCCATGAGTGAGTGAGCTGGCCCTGCTTTTTCTGTAATGAATATGCATTCTCTCTTCTCCCAGTCTGGATGTGTGATCAACCTTTGTGCCATTGGTAGGACATGCAGAGATGCTCCCTGCGTTGCAGTGTGAACGCCACTGTTGTGTGAAAAGACTGTGCCTCTGTCATGATGAAACTGGGTGCTTCACTTTCACCAGATTTTAAATAAACGGAAGGCTGACAACGACGGGCTCTGTGTCTGTGTGGCTCCGTTTAATTCTTACAGCTCCTGGAAACATGGAAACTGTAGGAAACGTGATTGTACAACAAAGTGTGAGAATTAAGTTGCTAATATTCCATTTGCCCCTTAATCTTCAGTGAACATCACACCATCACTGACATAACAAATGAAAACTGTGTTACTGTATCATGCTGAGGCTTCATAAGTAGAGTCGTGTGAGGGTGATTGGTGGAAAAGTAGGGTCGTCTACTGAATCCACAACAACTAGCGAAGCCATTAGTCAGGATGACTGACTGGATAGTTGTGGCGGAATGATCCTTTTTGCCTTAACCCTCTGCCATTTTACAGTCTATTAATACCACAGAGAGAAGTGACATTAGCTTGTCTTCTTAACGGCCTTTTAATGAATTGTTTATGCCTGGTTTAATGATGTATATTGTGGCCCTGTAATGTGCCCTAATGACGGAGAACGAGGCGGCCTCGGCTGAAGTATTAATTTGGACTGCCTCCCCAATGATTATTCCTCAGCCAACAACACCACTGCTGCCGCCTCTGCTGCTCTGCGTGTGAGTGCGGATACAAGCGTGATTCATGGAGGCTTTCCGCTCTGTGCTACGGCTTGATTTCTCGCTGTCACGCTCCTCTATGAGGCTGATATATCCAGGGGGGATCCACAGCAATTAGTTCAGCTTTTTATTTGTCTTTCAAGAGCTTACAGACATTGCTTGATGAATCTGCAAGGGGGATATATGGATGGTGATGTTGTTCCTGAATAATAAATCCGCCATTTAAAATGTAAACACGGGAAGGGTTAGGAGGCTGGCACAAGGTTGCCCCGTGCCGCTTCTCTTTTTCCTTTCTTTTCCCCTCTTATCTACAAACCACATGAGTGACACCAGAACATACCTTGACAAATATGGCAGCACACCACCGGTGCAGTAATAGTCTTCTCTTCAGTGAGACACATGTCTGCAGAGTGCTGTGGTCGGCCTCCTCTGAGCCCCTCCTCAGGCTGGGACTCGACAGGCCTCAGACCTGCCTGAGGGAGGCCTCACCGTGATACCCATCATTATGTGGCTTGGTGTTCCTTCTCTAGTTTCTCGGCTTAGACTCTAATAATGAAGACATCCCTGTCAGTCGTCGCACTGCTGTGTCTAAAGCTTATTATTTTTGTTTTGTTTTTAAGGATGTTGAGAATGTCAGCGCTGAGTCCTTCAGATCTATCTAAATACTTTAATCCATGGGTAGCTTTTTTGGAAGCAGCGGCGATGCGATGTTTCTTTTAGCCAAGTCTAAATCCACGAGGATAACAGTTTTCATTTGTACACTTTGTCTTGAACAAATACAAATAAGTGACACCACAGTTGAGACAATTCATAACCCTGATTTGATGCTAGTGCTGCAGGAATAGAGCTTGTGTGTTTCTCAAAATTAAGACTGGATGTCTAAAACCTGTTGTTTTCTGTCACGGTGAGTCGTTGCGTCTCCTTTTGCTTCGAGGTTCTTGTCTTTCTTGAAAACAAAGACTAGGTACTGCAGACAGTTTGCTCTAGTCTTGAGGTTCCCAACCTTTTGGACTTGTGACCCTTGAAAATGTAGCAACATCTACTTGTGATCCCTCATTAGAGGTTATGGCCTTGTGTGGATGTGAGTTATGGGGAGTTCATTGTTTCATTTGAAGGATTTTTTAGGAGCCTGAAGAGGTGAAAGTATCCCAGCAATAAAAAAAGAAAAAAAGATAGGCTTCTCTTTTTTATCCATTTAATCATTTTGTGACCCTACAGCTTTATCTAGAGGTGACTCGACCTCCAGGTTGGGAACACCATTCTTTTCTTGTTATGTGCCATAAAGCAGTGCAGCAGATTTCTCACCTCCGTCTCTGCACCACAGACCATTTAAAGGGACTTTAGAGATACAAGTCTGCCCATCTGAATTATTGAAGAGTGTACAGAACAGAACACAACACAACAAAAATGGAGTAAAGACAGGATATGTAAGAGGGTCTGAGCATGTTGAAGCTAAACCGAAGAGTCTTGAAAGTTTAATCTTTAAGTCAGTTATTTGTTTTCTACTTTAAGCTCCCACATGTATATACTGTATGTGTGTGTGTTGTTTTAGTAAGGTTAATAAGATGACGAATGTTTCATGTTTCCTAAAATGGATAATCTGCTGTGAATTTTTCTATTTTTTATTTTTAAGTTTGGAAAAAAAAAATCCTTAGCAGGTCTCATTTCAACTGTAGGATCAGTGCCGATGTTAGAATAATCTTAACTCAAGGTCCACTTACTGGCTTTTTCTGAGCTTTTAAACGCGTCTCACTGTTTTGTCTTGAACTGCCTCAACGGTTTTTGTCACTGGCTCAAATTGAGTCAATCCCTTGAATTAGGGTTACTTTTTTATGCGTTAACGTAACATGAAACCATCATGTTTTGAGTTCCATATACATTTATACTAGTCCAGGAAAACTTGACATATTGATTTGACTTGATTATTTTTGATACTTGTAAACTTCAATGCCTGTTGTCTGTCCAAAGCTTCCTGTCCTGTCAGCAGCCTTCGACGGAAACCATTTAGAGGCTCATGGGCATTCTCAAAGAGGATCTGGCACAGAAGCCGTACACGATGGCCTCGCTGAGAGATGAGCATGTTTCACAAACAGGCCGAGCAATTATAGCCTGAATAATTATGCGCTGAAGGGGAGACACGATTCGCCCCACTGATCAGCAAAGTTCATGTGAAGTTATAATTAAACAATAACTCGTTTACAAATGAACGCACACACGCATTTGTGTACTTAAGTGTGCAAAGTGTAATTAGCTGCGATGCATCTGAGTGAGATTGAAGAACAACAATGTCAAATGGTGGAATTATGTTCAGCTCGTGAGCTTGTATCACTGTTATCTGTGTGCTGGGGGGGAGGAGGAGGAGGAGGAGGTGGTGGAGGTGGTGGAGGGCAAAGAGAGAGAGACAGATTGAATGAGTGATTGATACAGAAGGCTGATTCATCTTCACACGATTCAGAGATGGACATGATGTCTGACGGGGAAACTTTTTACAGACTTTAGATTGAGATCTCTGGGGGGTAAATAAAGTTGGTCATAAAAACATTCATTTTCAAAATTAATTAGACACCAGGAAATCATATTGAAACATGATTTTACACACAATGTCAAATCACATTGTGTGATCTGAGTAGGATTACGTATTAATGTTGTTCCTTCAAACAGACTGAGATATATCTGCCTGCTTTTATTCGTCACTTTTTCCAACTAGTTTCGTGAATCTGCTCGTTACAGATAAAATGTGTTTTACTGTGCTGAGTCAGCATTGCTCACTTGACACCAGTATGTCCCACTTCATTACCTATTGCTGGGGGCTCTGGCCACTTCTGTGTGCTGGAAAAATCAGCAGCGTTTAAAAAGAAACACACAGGTTGACTCACAGCGAGGCCTTTTTTTTTTTAATGCAGACTAGATAGAGAGAGGAGAAGGAAAGAGCATCCCGATCACCTGATAAAAATGTGTGTAAAAGACACTTCAGACAGTTTGAGCTGATACCCTGCAGGATGTTGCCAGCTTGCCTGAACAGGCTTTACACGCTGAGATGTCCTTTCACATTCAGCATTTGATTTTCACAGGAGCACCAAATCTGCAAGGCTGAGATGTGGAGTTTGGTGAAAGGTCGGGTGGGTTAGTGTGATTATCTTGCTGCAGGACTCTTGCCACAGCTCTCTTTTTTAAGAGTCTATGGCTGTTTTTGTCACTGATTAATCTGAAAATTGTTTTTTGCAATGAACTGTTGAAACGATGGTTTCTTTTTTATTCAAGTGTTCCAGTAAGCCCCGTTTGTGAGATACTGAGCCGGCGATCACAACACCAGGACGCTGAAACTGAAGCAGTTGAATTCAATTCAGCCTTCATTCTTTTTATTATTTATGCAGTGACATGTCAAATGTCTTCCATGAAAAGGCCTGTCGCTTGTTTGCCTGACCAATGGTCCAAAACCACGAAGATATTTAGTTTACAGACATGTCAAACTGACAAAACTTACACGACTTGGAAAACTTGAGCTAGAAATGTTCTTAATAGATGACTTAACCCTTTAATGGTCTTCAAGTCTGACTTGTGTAACCTTGTTGAGAAATTAATTGTCATTAATGAAATCTTGTCGAGCCATCACTTACATACCCAGGTCCACGTGTTGTTGTCAGAACCTTTCACGTGGCTTCCCTTCAGGAAATTAGCAGCATGTTCATAGGTCATTAATTTTAGAGGGTTTACTGAACAGACTGATAAAAACAAATACCTCCCAGAAATTCTGTAGTAATTCTGTAACAAACATCGTCAGCTGAAATGTTAATATTGTTTACCAAAACTAAATATTGCAATGGAAGAGTTTTCTAATAATGAGCTGTTGTCAATATGATCAAATCTAATCTTATATGATATGATTATGATTATATGATTGTACCAGCCTGATTTTTCTCAATTTAATTTTTTTCTAATAAAGTAATGATTGGGTAACCGTAAGGTAACACTGGTAACAATGAGTCAACAAAGTCAAGTTTAAGCACATGAAAAACTAACGGATGAGCAACTTCTTATTGACTTTTTCTTGTTTCTGCGTCCATTTGCTCTTTCTTATGTCATGTCATAAACACTCTCATTATTATATTCAACGTAAAATGTATCATTTCTCAGATTTTACACTTTGCTCTCATCCATAAAAAGAGATATGTATCACTAAAACTCTGTTATTCTTTTACTTAAACAAAGAAAAATGTAGTTTTATGGTAAACAGAGGAACTCAGAAATGAAATGCAATATATTATTTCATTATGTCAGAACCTGACATCTGTCTGTCTGTCAACTAATGGATTTGTTGATTCATTGTCTCGGCACAAGTTGAGTCAAGAAAAACATGAACATAATTGTTTTTTCTCTATAATATTTCCACATAAATCCTATGAGGACTGACATTGGTGTGAGCCTGTTTTAAGTACGAGCAGAGTGTACGTGATGTCTATTGACCTTTTTGTATGTTTATTTTTTTTAGGATATTTCTTAGAAACTGACTAATTTTGTCATTAAAGCCTCGTCTATATTTCTCACACCTATTATATAATTACTAAATCTCCACCTAATTATCATTAATATAAATTCGGACTTCTTTTAGACCGTCACAGACAATAATAGACTGAACAGCTTGGACTCACCCTCCGCTCATGCTGATGGCGCTAGATGGCGCTAGAGCACCGACAATCCTCTCCTCTGTGTTTCTCCACATCACAGCACCACAACACAGGAGTTTTTTTTTCTTCCTGGGAGCCTAATGGGAAATTTCAAGTCACCTAAATAAAAAGGAAGGTGTAATTAACGCGACGCGCTATTAATTGCATCTGCTAGAGAGCGGATGAAGGGCACGAGGGCGCACTTTTGTGATTACTGGGCTTCACAAAAGTCTCAGAGAGAGAGAGAGAGAGAGAGAGAGGGCTTTATTTCAGGGTGTCAGCTCGTGCCAGGCATCCAAACGGCAGGTCAAACGGCGAGTGACGGTGACGATGATGAAGACGCAGAGAGGTCTTTTATTTCCCGCCTTTAGCAAAAAGAAGAAAGAAAAAAAAAACAGCGCGTGGAAAAAAAAAAAAAGACAGTCAGTAACACCTACGGCGTCTCAGAGGGATCATATCGACTGCGCTTATTATCCCATATAGAAGTAAATGAAGCAAACTGCCTGTGATGAAAAATACAATCAAGCCCAATGACTAATGACTGAAACTCACTTTTCAATAAGAAACCACAAGCTGGGAATTATGGGAATATTATGGTACAATTTTAACAAGGGGAAGACGTCACTGTGTCATTATTTTATCCAATAATCAACAAATAACAGATGTAAGTGCAGACATGTTTGAATAATCACATGCAAAGCTGCTCTGTTTATTCTCTTAATTCAGTGGATGAATCAAATTAAAGCTCTACTTTTCTATTGTTTATGATCAATGCATCGGCGTCATCAATTAACCAATCATCTATTGATTCCCAATCGATCCCACCCCTATGCTGAGGCGTGTAAATCTCATTGTCAGGCTCATCTTTTCACACTGCTGCAGACATCAGAGCAGACTGGTAGCTTGTCGGCTGAAATTGGAGGAAGAATCTTGTTGTAATTAATATTTTTAATTAATATTTTTTTTCCTTTTTTATGTAGCTAAGCAGGAAGTGGCGGGGAAATAGCAGCTTTGTCTGTCAGCTCCAAAATAAAATGATTTTTTTAGAGAGATGCTCATCCAAATATCACACCACAGCTTCCTGTGGGAATATTATGGAGGAATGACACACCAGGGAAGAGGGAAATAGCATCAGGGTCACCACTGTCAATATCACTGTCACTATACAGGAAGTCCCTATAGAAATTATTGTTATTATTATTTTTATGCGTTGAATAAACCTTTAAGTTTTGTTTAAAAACAGGAATCCCAGTTTATGATGCGTTTAAGAGCCGGGTAAAGGCTTCAACCTACAATGCAAGTCGAAACAAAATATAAATTAGAGTTTTTTTTAACCTTGGGCAAAGCTACAGATAATGTTGGTGAATATAAGATATATTTTAAAATGTTAATAATCTTTGTGAGATTTGATCTAAATTGTTTTGTTTTAGTTTCAAACATTGTGAGGGTGCAACAGAGACAGGGAAACCTCTCGCTCGCTGAAATCAAAATATCAACACGTCAGACCCATTTCAATCCTCCTAAGGACCACTGCTGGTCCTCGGACTCCATTTTGGGAACCTCTAATTTAACCCTAGATGGAAGCTACGGTTTTTTCAGCCAAAGCCAAGTCCATTAAAAAAAAAAAAAAAGCAGCCTGGGGCAGAAACAACACATCACCGGCTCACAATCTTCCATTCATCAAGCCTGATTTTCTCTCAGCCATTAATTCCACCCAAACGAATGGACTCAAAGCAAGAAGCAGATTTTTTTTTTTTTTTTAGCAGCACAGATGTCAGGCAGACAGTGAACTCACCGCAGCAGCAGCAGCAGCATTCTGGATTCAAATAAAAAACATTTAGCCTCGACGTTGGAAAAAAGCTGTTTAATATCAACCCCATTATTTAAAAATGTGCAAGTCCGTTGTTCATGTGTCAAGTGATGTAACACCTATAGGCGTTTATCACCTCTGCTTTATCTACCCCAAGTTCATCCAGTGAATATGACAGAGCCTATATCCCCCCAAATAACCCCAAACCACTGGTTTAACAAGCAATGAAACAAAAACAACAAGAAAACAGCGTCGGATTGCTACAGGTCTACATCCCACAACTTGAATTTCCAGTGAATTATGAGTTGGATCGATTCATTAAAGCTACTGAGGAAAGATTTCAATGCCATGATCGTTTCTGCTTATTGTTTTCTGCACGAGGAACACAAATTCAGGAGGGAGGAGAAAAAGAAGCTGTTTCCACGAGAGGAAAAATAAAATGAAAAAAAAAAAAAAACAAGTCCCTGGATATCTGTTTTTGCATAAAACCAAAATCAAGCTACTGTACGGAGAAAAGATGTATATACATTTAGCTGTGACGGTCCAGGCTGTGGCAATCCCGCTGAAAACAAACCAAAGAAATTAAAAATTAAAAATATGTCTCTGTTCTTCTCTACAAAACAAAAGCCTCCTCGGTGTCATCTCATATATATCTCGCACTTTGTGTCATCTATAAAAGCGGTCGTATAATAAATTACAATCTCATTAACATTACTAAAAAATAAAATCAAATGTCTACGAGCAAGTTCCCCCGTGTGATAAAGCAACATAGACGATAGAAGATGAACAAAATGGCTGAAATGAAATGCATGGCAACGACCTGACAAACAAATGAAAAGAACAGCTTGTGAATAATAATAATAATAATAATAATAATAATAATAATAATAATAATAATAATAATTTTGATCATATGCTGCAGTTTTTGGAATGTCACTAAAATGTGTTTTGGGAAGGCCTGATTATTATTTTTCTATTTTTCCAACACATTCACATGATCTCCGTTTTGATCCTCTCTGGTCTGATTCATCGTGGATAATCCTCTACAATAGTTTTATCGATTCTGATCTGAGTTCAGTCCTTAAAGCACTATATTCTGATTGGAAACACAGTCTAATGTCATTTCAGAGCGGATATCAAATGGCAAAATAAAACAGAACTCCTTTAACAATTTAAAGATATTAAAATGATTTCACGTTAATAATAATAATTAAAAAAAAATCTTTAGACTTAAAATAAAAGGTGCCACAAAAATATATGAAACCGTAAACGAGCATCATTTCGGCAACAAAATGAACGTTAAATAACACACAAATACAAGGCAGTAGGTAGGCTATGAATGAGACTGGATTTTTTTAAAAACCTGTTCGTTTTTGAAAACAACAATCCAACAAAAAAAGTGCCCCAGTGAAGAAGAAAAGAAAAAAAAAGAGGATGAAGCCATGACTTTTAAAGTTATACAATATTTACAAAAGTGGATCCAAATGTTCTGTGAGAGTTGGTGACATATATTTGTGTAGATATCTATATATCTATAGCCCATCCTGTTGTGGAAAAGTGCCAGATAATCCAATCAATCGCCACGGAGCCCTTCCTGGAAGCTGGGAGCCTCTCTGAGGGGGGGGAGAGATATTATTTAACGCCTGTTTCTGTGTTTACACTGCTGTTTGACTTGTGAGAGAGGTCAAGACACTTTTTATTTAGCACATCACTGAACTCAGGTCAGTTATTGGAGAGTTTAGTGAGCTCCACAAATGTAATAATAATAATAATAATAATAATAATAATAATGATAATTATAATAATACTTTGTGTTCATATGAATCCTGACCCTCTCCTCACAGAATAAATAAGCTGAATGGCCTGCAGTTTCCCAGCAGTGTTCTGAATGCAGAGCGGCTCTGTGCTGTCTGGCTGACAGATGGGACTCAGGCGATGCTCACCCTCAGCTGGACTCCACTGGACTGGGGCTGCAGCCTTTACTGGCCTCCAGTTTACTCCATTAACGCAGTTCCTTTGACCCCCCACCCACCCCCCTATCCCCAACCCTCCTCCTTCCCTCCCCCCCTTGCACCACCAACCCACCCATCACTGCTGGACGCACAATTTAAGAGCTACAAAACTAAACGCCTTTGCATTTTGTTTTCCCTTTTTTTACGCGCAGGAACAAAAACAGAAATGTGTTTTGTGATTTGATATAAAAGTGGCGAATGGAAAGCATTCAGCTTTTCGACTAAAAACCAGGTATCCCTCCTCCCCCTCCCTCTCTTTTTTTTCTCGTCAAGTATAATTTCAATACACAATAGGGGCTACACCTTGAAACTGCGTCGACTGGAGTCACAGTGCTGGGCATGTATCCTCGGAGAACACAACACAGGCTTATGTTCCTTTTAGCTCTGGAGAGGAAAAAAAATAAAATGTCCTGTCCTCCCCTCACTCATTTTCCATTTCTCAGATATTCACTGCAGATATTGTGTGAGTACTCACTGCAATCTATTATACATAAAACACCCACTATAGCGTCTCATAGTCCAGTGATTTATATATAACCTTGGGGATAAATAAAAAGGATAAACATGTCCTGGAGAAGCGGTCCAAAAGTGTTCATTGGACCGGGGTCTGGACCCCGTGGTGCGGCGGCGTGTCCCCGTACACATCCTCGCTCCCCGGCAGAGCTCCTGGAGGGGTCATGCGTTTCTCCTTCTGTCTCCTGTTACAAAACCAAACCCTCACCACTTCTTTCTCCAGGTGCAGACTGTCCGCCAGGCTGATTATTTCCGACGCTGCCGGTTTAGGGCACTTCAAAAAATGGCTCTCCAAAGCTCCCTTTACGCTTACCTCGATTGAAGTCCGTTTTTTCCTTTTCCTCCCCTGCGCCGCGATTTTGTCCAGGCTGGTCGGGCTGCCCGAGGTGGAGTCCGCCTCCTCCAACCACTTGTTCAACAGAGGCTTCAGCTTGCACATGTTTTTGAAGCTGAGCTGCAGGGCCTCAAACCTGCATATGGTGGTTTGGGAAAACACATTTCCGTACAGGGTCCCCAGGGCGAGTCCCACGTCCGCCTGCGTGAAGCCCAGCTTGATCCTCCGCTGTTTGAACTGCTTGGCGAACTGCTCCAAGTCGTCCGAGGTCGGCGTATCCTCGTCCGAGTGGTCGTGGTGGCTCTGCGGCCGGTGCTGGTGCTGATGCTGGGACGGAGGGTGGCCGTGTTCGCTGAGGTGCGGGCTGTGGTGGTCGTCATGACTGTCTCTTAGGTTGTGGTGGTGCATCCCCTGCCCGCTGCCCGGGATCAGCCCGTTGACGCTGAAGCCCGGCTGGGAGTAAATAAGGCTTTGGCCGTTCGTCGTAGCCATGCTCGGTATGTGCGCCGCGGTGGTGGTTCTCCACGCCCGGCCGTCGTGGTGGTTCCCGTGCGTCTGGTGCACCAGGTGGGGTGGCCGTGACTGGTGCTGCAGGTTGCTGCTGGAGTTGTGCATCTCGTCCCGGGCGCCCTGCACCGCGGGTTTGATGTCCTGCTCCGCGCCAAGCGGGCTGGAGGACCACGGGGCTCCCTCTCCGTGGGACAGCGCCGTGATCCACTGGTGTGCGTGGCTGAGCGTGTGGCTGTTGCTCTGCAGCGGGTAGTCGCTCTGCAACAGGCTCTGCGCGTCCCGGTACGCCGTGGCTTGCTGCATGCTGCCGGGCTCCGAGTGCACGATGGATGCGCTGGAGGTGAGGATGTTGTAGTGGTTAGACGCTGCGGTCGCCATGACTCTCGGAGCCGGACTGGTCGCTCTTATTAAAGGAACCTCGCATTTGACAGATCCTCTCCTGCCCACAGGCGGCTCCCAGGCGCTCTGCCAAGTGGACGCCGAGGCGCACCTGGACTCAGCCCCGCCCCTGGTGCTCATTGGACGTCAAAGGATGATGGACGTGGTTACCAATGGCAACGGCGCGATGATTGGCTGCGGGGAACTCTCCACAAACACTACTCTCTTTGTTGGAGAGGTGCGAGTTGAGGCTCCCGTGGAAGCGGAGAGCCGGAGTGCAGCATGGGGAGACGGAGCGCCGGGATCAGCAGTGCAACTGTAAGATACAGTTGATTTACTTTGATACTCGTGTTCTATCAAGAGTCAGGCTGCAGGTAGAGAGCAGGATGATTAATACTCAGCTCTGTTGTGCAGGATACACACTTATTTACTGAGCTAAACTGTTTGTTATTAATTGTTTAAATTCTGCGCATATTTATAATATTAAATGTTGTTATGGAAACGTGTGTGTAACATCCTAATTTTGATGAGGTGATGTGGACTTTTTAATTGCAGCAAAGTTTGTTAGATTTCAGATGACATGCAGATCTTTTAATCTGCATATTCATAAAGAGACGAGGCCTGTTTGAAGGAAAGGTGAATGTTTTTAGGAGAGCTGACGTTGTTTGTGTGTGCATATGAATATGTCTGTTATTTGTGCAGCTTTGTGTGTGTGTGTGTGTGTGTGTGTGACAGAATATGCATGTAGCATTTGTCTTAAGGTTTTCAGAGTCTTCAGAGATCAACCATTCATTTTAATTAAAAGATAAAATAAATTCACTGACATTTTAAACTCATAAAACAAGCAAAATATTTGTAAATCTATTAAATAAAAAATCAACAGGCACACTTACATGACTGTTAAAGTTAGGCAGGCATTGTGCAATAAATCTATAATTAAATTTATAACTAGTTTGTTTTCTAAATCAAGATATCTGCTGAAGTAAAAAGCTCAGACACGTTTCCATCAAATCAGTTTTATTGGAGAAAAATCATCCTAAATAACAGGAATGTAATAAAATGTAAATAAACTGGATTCAAATAAATGAAACTGACAGTGTTGGACCTCATTAGCGAACCTAGTCTTCTCTTATTTGTCAGGTAAAGCTTTTATAGCACTTTAAATGGAGATATCTGTCATTTAAACACAACTCTGACTGCATCAGTGCAAAGTCAATGATGTTCCTGCTGCCTAAAGTTTTTTCAAACATTGCTTATTAAATCTATTAATGTCAGAATCCTGCAATTTGACTAACATTCATGAGTGTGTGTGTAAAAGTGTAGTTAGTGAAGTCTCGTAAATGTAGACGTCTTTCATATGTCATGACTTGAAAACTTTTTAACAGCCCATAAAGTAAACAAATCCACTTTTGTGTCCTACTAGGCTGTAAAGTGAATTAACAAGCCTGCCTCTGGAGGAGTGGCTACACACACAAACAGGCTCTCTGGATTGAAGTTGAGCTTCAATCTAAAGCTTGAAGATTTTTTAAAAACATATGAAATATACCATTTATGTGGTTTCCAAAAGGTTCCTTTAATAAATGTAGTTTGGAGCATTTCATGTGCTCCTAAATGGTTGTTTACAGCACTGTAAAGGATCTATATGGGGTCTTTAGAGCGTGGTGCAACAGTGCAGAAAGGCTTTTAGGATTCTTTACATCACCCAAAGAGATTTAGAAATTATTTTAAGGTCTTATATACAACTCTTTTAGAGTTAATAGTGTGTGAAAAGCTTCTCGGGCTGCTCATCATCCAGTAAAGTGAGGATAGACACAAGTGAAGAGGAGGATTAAGTCCAGAATCAGGCCTCCAGTCCAGGGCAAGGAGGGCAGGTTTCCATCCCGTCCCAGCTGTCCAACCCCCGGTGTCAGCTTCGGGGACCAGGACTTTGTCCAGAGAGGGGACATTCCTGGCCGACCGCTGCTGGTTGCCATAGGGAGAGGTAAATGAAACAACAGCAGTCGCGTCGCTGCTGCTCACCCCCTCCTCCTCCCCTGTTCCTGGACTATCTAAAGGCCTCTATTTAGAGAGGCTCTCTGCTGCGGGGACAAAGCCTTCGCAGGGATAAAGGAGGGAGGAGTAAAGAGCACAGGGCCCTGAGAGGGAGAAAGAGCTAGAAAAACTGAAAAAGATGAGAGAGATTATGTCTGTCCTCAAAGCAGCTCCTCACACTGCAGTGACATAAAGCAAACTGTGGGAGAAAAAAATAAAGATTTTGCTTGGCAGAAGTATGTTTCAACTTGCTAACTTCTGAAACAGTCTCTTCATTTGGAATATTAGAGGACATTAATAATTCCTACTGTATATAGGCAATTAAAACGCACATTTTGGTTGGTCTATGGCCTATAACAATTCAATCCACCAGAAATAAAGTAATACATACTGGCCAAAAATTAAGCCTATAAATCAACGGAGGCACTTCTTCAATATCCACAATTTATAACTTCTAAACTATGCAAATGACTGAAAGTGTAATTAAACATTTTATTTAATAACTTGGACCTAAGCAGTAAAATTAAACGGCAATAAAAAAGCAATTATCAAAGAAATATTTTCAGGAAAAATATTCAAACTGTGCAGTAAAAACAGAAAAGTCCACATAGTGAATATACGCGCGCACAAATCATTCTCAGCGATGTTAATTTATTCAAAAAGTTCACACAAGGACACATGTCATGTGTTTAGACTGAGGTCTGTGAACAATACAGGGGCACGTAACAAAGGCCAAGTGCTAATTACAAAATGTTCTCTAATCCCTGCTTCAGATGACCTGGATTGAATTTTGATTTCATACACTGGTTTAAGTTGTTCTTCAGCTTTGCTTTGTTTGGATTCTTGCTTTTGAGGAAAAATAGAAATTCTTACTCTCTGATGTTACAAACAGAGAGGAATAAAATGTAAAATGTAATCATCTCAGAATAAATTTAGAGAGATAAATTGTATATAAACACATGGTTTGTTCAATTCATCCCAAGTATATTAAGACATTAAACATAAGATTGGAAATGAACTCATAATTAACAGTCTTTTTTATAGGGATAAATGATAAACAGTAATTATAAACCTGTGATGTTTTCTCATGCTGTCAGGCTGTTGACATTAATATAATGATATAAAACAGGCCTATGATGATCAGTTGAGAAGCACAAAATGCTCATATTCCATGTACAACTCAAGCTCTTCAATTAAGTATTACTGATTGGGCCTTTAATGGATCTCATTTCATAGGCTAATAATCCTTTATGGATGTGAATCCAGCTGCACTGATAGCACATGAAGCCGCCAGGATTTAAGTCATACGAGGAAAAGTTTCCAGGCACGGCTCAGTAATTCATTCTGGTAATATTGAACATTATTGTGGCGTAACATTGAAATCGGCCAAATCAAAAGAACATTGTGGTAATTAGGCTGTAATTCAAGGAATTACCACATCGCCACACAGGCTTAAATAGTCGTGTTGGGAGAAACGCAAAGCACATTATTTTAATGGTGTAATATGCAAACTATGGCTCGTTTCAATTACATGGCTTAACAATGCATAAATGATGCGAGCCTTGTTATTTGGACTGCAGGGTCCTCAGTTATTCAATCACTCAGAGGGGCCAATGTTAGGGGCCATGCTGCTTCCTCTCATACAGTAAAAACACAGTGCTGAGCACCGAGGGCCACTGCCAAACTACATTTAAGGGAATAAAAATGAACAGCAGAGAATGTAAGCGTTAAATTAACAGTAGGATAATTATATGACCCGTGTGCTGTAAAGATTCAATTTCTAACGCTCTAATTAGGCGACTGTCTCCCCATACATCAGCTCACATCCCTCTGCCAATTTCTCAGCAGAAAGCGTCCTGCGAGCGGAAATAATTAGATTTTATTAAGACACGGCTCGTGTAATAAAGAAAATCAGAGGAGGGGCTGGTTTAATATGATATGTTTTTAAAATTATTGATTGTTCCACACGCACAGTTCACTGAGTCTGGTTTAAAGGCAAGGACAGTTGAGTTCAACCTGGAGGGGAAGAGGCTGGGATCTGTCTGTATGTGTGACAGACCAGAGAGAGAGGAATATACAGTTATAGTCTGTGAAATATAGTCCATGTGTAACAACTTTTAGAAGGATGCTATACAAATAACCACAAAATGACAGTGAATGTTTGTAAGGCTGCAGCTATTTTCATCATCTAACTAGTGAAAACTGCCAGTGACAATTTCCCAGAATCCAACATGACATTTTTAAAGTCCCCCTCTGGTTGAAAATGTGTTTTGTTTCATGTGACGTCACTTGGATGTTTGAGCTTCACTGTGCAGAAGGATGCACGTGCAGAGTTTGACACTAGTCAGCTGAAGTAGCAAAGTTTCTCTGAGTCCTCCTTAAATCTCTTAACACCTGGATGTGGCAGCACAGCCAATCGTGGTCCAGTGTACAACCTTACATTAGTGTGATGTGGCTTTTTTAGTGATATTCAGAGATTCTGTATTTTTTCAATGATGGAAGGAGTAGATATCATTTTAAGATTTACAAGGTAATTGAATGTTTTTGGTGGATTCAAATGGGACACATATTTATTCCCAGCACAGTATCTTTATGTCTTAAAACATGTCCGGAGGGAATCTTTACATTTCTTCTTTCGTCCTAAAATCTAAACAGGTTCAAGTTCTAATCATAAAAATTTAAGAAACTATCAAATTTGAACATTCAAGAAGCTCGAGTCACAGAATGTTTGATATTTTTGCTGAAAAAATAAAACAGTTCATCTCCGTTCATCATCTCTAACTATGGATAGTTATATGACTCTATTGGATGCTGTTATTATATCCGGACTATAATGATAGGAGATATAATCCAATGAGGTACAATAAGATTAACAACTTAGTATTTAGTGCCACAAAGACACAAAACAGTCCCTGTTGGAGCATTATTGGTTTATTACAGTCTCATCTTTAGGGAACAATCACATCTAAATTGATATTTCTTTGCTTTGCTTCTAACAGCTGCCACAACTTGGCCTTGTTTGGCTCGCACCAGACCAGACAAACTCAAAAATTAGAGGAACTGAGACAATCTCCTTGAATTTATAAGATTGTATCCTCGAAATAAAATATATCCTGAGTCATAACAATGTAACTTTGCTGTTAGACTGTGGAATATATACAGTAAAAGACAAAACATTCAATACTTTTTAATCAAGCGCAGATCAATTGTTGCAAAAGTAATAACAGAGATGTCATGTTGTTGAGGTTTTATTTCAGATTAGCTGTTCAGATATCAATAATTCTCGTGAAGGCTTGTTTCAAGTCTTACATAACGAGAGCCGACCCACGCCTTTCATCCTTACTGTAATTGTTGTGTGCATCAAAGGGAGGGAGATTGACAGGCTGTATGGGAGGATTAATACAGTGGGTGAGTGAGTGAGCGAGGGAGGGAGGGAGGGAGGGAGGGAGGATGGGGGACAAGCGAGGGAGAGGAGAGAGAGTAAGATATGGGGTGAGAAGGAGGAGAATGAGAGGAAAGTAGGAGAGGACAAAAAGTGGGGAGAGAGTTAACGAGAGGGAGAGCATTAATTGTGTGCATTGTGCCGGGGCTCTTTTGCTGAGTGTGGCTGTCGAGGTGCGGGCGCTAACCCCTCCAGCAGCCCGCCGTGATCTGAGCCAGCTCTCAGACTGCTGTATTCCAATGCAATTAGGCCACTCAAAGGCCTGCTTAAAGCTGCACCCCCACCACACACACACACACACACACACACACACACATAGACACACACTCAGATAGCAACAGCCCCTGTGGGTCCCCTCCATTGTAGCAGGGAGGTGTATTCTGTCCCTCTTTGAGGCCCTGGATGAAGAGACCACCCTGGGGAGCAGAAAAAAGGGAGGATTACCTCTCTTTCTGTCCCCTTGCCTCTGTCTTTCTCTCTGTCTGTCTCTTTATCTCTCTCTCTCTCTCTCTTTCTGGTTTAGGAGTTCACCTCTAAATCAGCTCAGGCAGGCACAGAGCTGAGCTTTGGTTAGCTTCTCCAAAGAGACACAACTTGGGAGTTTTCGCAGGAGGAAACAGAAGAAGAAGAGCAATGAGGCATTTCTGTGATGGATGTCATTGTGGGACTGCTTTAGCAATATCACTTTCCCCTTCCTCTTTCATTATTCATACAGTCATATATTTCAACAAGTGGCGTGGGGCGTGTAGCTCACTAGCTTGTCCCCGTTGGCATCAGCGCCGCAGCCCCAGTCTGTCAGTCCCCTCTGTGTGCTGTATTAAGAGAAAGCTCTTCATGATAGCAGAGTTCTTTTGGCTGGGTTTCAGCGTGTCTCATTCCCCAGAAAGCATTTAAAGCAGATTACCAACCTAACGCTACACCTCCCCAATAAGAGAAGAGAGAGAGAGAGAGACAGAGAGAGAGAGAGAGAAAGAGAGAAAAAACCTGGCACATTAACACCTGCAATACTACTCAATGGCATCAACAGATTAACGAGGTAATCCACACAATGAGGTCTTTGATTCGTGTGGTTTGGCAGCCAATAACGCCAGGCATAATGCACACTGTTATTTCAGACCGTCCCAGCACGAGAAAACCTGGCAGAAGCCGTTCCCTTTTTTTGTCTTTCTGTCAGATGAGCTTTTGAAGAATTTTAACTCGTGCATCTGGTGCGTTTTGCCTGTTTCCTTGTCAGAGAAATAACCTGCTGGCTGCTCCTGTGGCACATGTGAAGGGAGGAAGGGGAGGAATCACAGGGTTTTCTGAAGGCTGTTTAAACAGCAGGGCTGAGGAGCTCTCCCTCATCTTTCCCCCCATTTTTCTGCATAAGGACGTGCGTATAGGATACGCATGTGTGTGTGTGTGTGTGTGTGTGAGTGTGATAGCTCTCGCGGTCCCATCGCTCATGTGCGGCTCGATTAGCCCCACGTGCCTCGTTCGTCAGACGTGGAGGCAGAGCAGATGGCAGGAGACGCACCATGTTACCATGCTGCGGCACTATGTAACGCTGCTCTAATTGAAACATCAATACTGTCCTGTCAATACACTACTGCTACTTTACAAAACACCACAACCTACAGACCTGCACTTGACTGGGACGGAGCTGACGTTACTCTGACATCTTTGTTTCATATCGAGATGAACTGATTAAAAAGTTTACGGCTTATTCCAAAATGGCAACGAAGTAACTTTCTCCAGCACTTTCTGAGAGTTTTTAATATCTTAATTTTAATTAAACACTTGAGTTGATCTCTGTTTGTATACAGTGTTGTGCTGGTAAAGGAAGCATGCAGAAAGAAGAGAGAGAATTTCCTCTGTAGCATCTCCGCTGTGGCACATTTTTTAATGAATTGATAAAAAGTTGGGGGAGTTCACATGGCTGTGATCAGTAATTCGACGTTATCGGAAATTCAGTGGAGAACAGAGAGAAATTAGGCGGCTAGAAATTAATTTGCTATTTGTCCAACTCAATGAGGAGTGACACAGCCCGTTTAATGAATGGGTAATCCATTTCTTATTGCACTGAGCTGAGTTCACCCTTCAATGAAGTGGAAAAAGACAAACATATCTTTCACTAACCTTTGCAACTTCTGAGAGCGAACGAAAAGGGGGAGATGAGTGCAGAGACCTGCTCCAGAAACTATTTGTTTTTTGGGGAAAGGATTTATATGTTTGTGTGTTCCTGTGGCCGGGAGAGTGATTGAGTTTTAAAATCAAGCTAGGAATCCACAATAAATAATCTGTGCCAACACTGAGGCCACACAGTCAAAGTACTGGACATGGAATTGATTCATCATCAATCAACCACTCGCTGCACTGTGGAAATAACAGTCTTTATTTAACCATACTTCATATTTGTTATTTCAGTTTCCTGTCCACTGCCCTGAACTGTGCCTTACTGCTCACAGTTTCTCTTCCTCCTGGATCTGAAGACTGTTGCACCTCCTTCACATCCGTAATGACACCCTGGAGAGTCTGTGATGGTAAGGACCCCGTCTCACTGTCCACATTATTCCTGATGGTCTCATGAAGTTTCTTCACAGCTGAAGGTCTTGACCCGGTTAAGGACTTCTGTTTAACATCTGTGTGGCGTAGCTGTTGGATATAATATTAATATAACATGAGAAAACATCTACATGCATCGTCATCATTTTCTCAATTAACTGATTAATCGTTCTGTCTATAAAATGTCAGAAAAAAAAAAAAAAATGTCATAATTTCCCAAAGCCAAACTCAATGTCTGTGTCAAATTCCTTGTTTTGTTCAGCCAACAAACAAAAACAGAAACCTGAGTGGCTGGAACAAAGGAATTGATAGGATGAAAGGATTCATTCATTATCCCAAAAAATCTGCCAATCAGCTAGTCAATTAATTGATTAATTGTTTCAGATGTAAGAACAGCCACATATCCAGCAAGAAAAACAGACAGTTGGTCGCCAAATGGGCTAAATGCCATGTGCCTCGAATGAAAACACACAAAATCACATTGTTTCCCTTTCATCTCTTCCAAATTGTAACCTTCAGTGTCAAGTGTTTCATCATGCAAATAATTCTTTAAACAGTCACTGAATTCCTGAAAATACAAAGAGACAGTACAGAGACAATCCGAAAGTGTTCCATCTGCCTGTTTTTATGATTATATGTACATAGAAAAACTCAAAGAGTCAAAATATTATAAAAGAGTTTTACACTTGGCTGAGGTGGAAAAGTTCAAGTGCAACTGAAACTTAAAAAAAGCAATTAAATCAAGAAGCATGTAACTTCAACGTCACTCAAACTTCAGCTCTACTGGAGAGACGAAAACATCAGATCTGTGTGGAATGATGAGGAGAATGTAATGCTCCTTAAACGAATACATGAAACACCCATAAATGTCATATTTCCATCATGTTTTCTACATTGTTTTCCACCGTTTAAGGTTTTTAATGATGTTATCTCATTGTGTCCTGTGGTTTAATGGAACCTGATTGAAGAATTAGCGCCACTGACTCATTATTTCGATGAACCCAGTAGCTGATGGATATGCATCTTGATATACATTTTCTTTTACCGATTTTCTGGATGGAAACTTGACTACAGTATCTAGGCTTGTGCTCCTGCAGCTTACCTGCAAAGTCATTCTGGACGTCAGGGTGTGGTTATCCAACAGCAAGCTTCCAGGAATCAGCATCTGGGTGATGGAACAGATATTTAATAGTTTTAGTGACAAAATTAGAGGTTGGGCCATGGATTCCATCCTGCATCTGAGGATGTCAGGAGTCATTGCAGAAATGAAATCAAAAGTTGATTTTAAATTAGAGGACTCAAGAGACAGATTTTAAAAGAATAAAGCAACAGAAGTCGAGATATGCTGACCTTTAGTCCATAGTATGGTTCAAGCTCCAGAAATGCTAGGTACTACAATTCCCATAATGCAACCAGTAGAATCTTTTCATTAAATCTCCCTTCACACCTCTAGTTCCCCAATTTGTAATGTAGCCTTTTTGTTAAAACTGGAAATCTCCACTCACAGACCTCATGACATCATCAGGGGTTGACAGAAATAAACTTACCTTTAACTATAAAATCTGTGGTCATTTAATCTGATTTTAATACGCCATGATTTATTTATAGTTGTTGTGGTGAATTATTTGCTCTTGTTAGGACTCCTTGAGGTCCTCCGTCTGTTACTCTTCACACCAGCACCACTTGCAGCAGGGGTTGTGACTCCTTTGACATCCCTTTCCTCCTCCTTATGGATGTCATGAGTGGAAATAAGACAGGGAAAACACCAGAGGAAATCTGATTCAACTCTGTTTTCTCGAGCAAAAAGACAAGGACAAACAGCTGAATTTGATATCAATCAAAAACTGTCTCTGTCCACAGGAGCGATGTTCAGACTCTGGTTACGATTTGATCTTGGCTCAAGTTTTCAGTGAGTGTTGACATCTCAGAGTTGTGAGGAATCCCGAGCCGGCAGCTTACAGCGGGGGTTTCAGTGATACAGTATTTACAAGGCACGAGGAAGTGGGAGCGCTGCAACAGACGGCACCGTACACGGCGCTTTCAATTATTTCTCACAGCATTCATGAAAATAGAAGCACAGCGGGGAGTACAGTATGAACAGCAAAACTATAAAAAGACATGGAGCGAAAAGAGAACTCCCAAGCTAAAATAAATGGCGTCGTATGCTGTTACTGGTTAAGAGCTGAGAATAGTGCGTCTCTCAAATAGGAGAAATAGAAACCTTGTGGTGGAGTGTAGAAAGGGTGTGTGGTGATGGAGCAAAAACCTGAGCTTAAATAATTGGAGTTGGGTTGAAGGTTTGATTTGAGAGTATCTTAACTGAAATTGGTCTGATAAACTTCATGAAAGAAACATGTATGTATCTATGAGCAGTGGCCCTGGCCTGGATAGCCCGCCTTTATCCACAATATAAAAGACTTTTTGACTTTGGCTCAAAGGTCCAATGTGTCAAACGTAGGGTGCGCTATACGGAATATGGCAGAAAACTATGGTTAAATTAGGGTAGAATCATCTCAAAAGATTAATTGTTATGCTTTTGTTGCCTTAAATATAGCATTTTATATATCTACAGACACCACAGGTCCTCTTCTACAGGGTCCACCATGTTGGACCGTCATGTTTCTACAGTGACCCAAAAAGGACAAACTAAACACGGGCTTTAGTTAGGTAGTTAGGATGTTTTACAGCCACCATAGTTTTTTCTTCATGCTAAGAAGGAGAGGGTGAGGCAAGGCGGTTGCAATTAGCAAGATGCTAAGCTACGGCTAGATGCCACTAAATCCTACACACTGGACCTTTAAGACTTATACAGTTCTAGCCGAAATAAAATTAAGAGTTTAAAAGTGTTTATGAAACCAACTTGAATAAAAATAAACACGACAAATGGCTAAATGCTAACGTCAGCATGCTAACATGCCAGTGTTTGTTAGGTATAATGTTGGTGACCATGGGTTAAGCATGTTAACATTACTAGTTAGCAGTAAACACAAAGTACAGCTTAGGCAGATGGGTTTTTGATGAGGTTTTGAAGGTGTTTAATATTTGACAAGTTAGCATTTTGATAGTGCTAGGTGGAGAGTGAAGAGTCCACCAAAGCTGTTACAATTCATCCTGAGTAGCTCACTACTGTTTTGATTTTAGTGGCATGTGACTCGTTCGTAACATCACGTGTAAAATATTATATTCTCATTCTTCACTGTCACATTGCCCTGACCGTCTCCCATTTGAGTCACAGAACAATTTGCTTAAACAAGGCATTTTTTGCCGTCTAACTTCACGTCAGACAGCTCTTTCTTTATTTCCGTCCTTCTGTTACTGCTCTGCGATGACACAGTGTTGACAGCCTCATATTTTCCGATCCTCTAAAACCACCACTGACATTACTTAATTTGTTTTTTTTTTTATCCTGCTGATTTTCAACAAGAAAACAACAGGGCTTCAAGTTCTCTAAAACCAAGTCATTTTACTCTTTGTATGACATTTGTGTGAACTAAACAGAGAGGAAAGGAGAGCCGTGTGTAGCAATTTGTGGGCATTGAATATAATGATAAAATCTCGTGAGCAGGTGGCGTTTATTAAGTCTGTGAAGATTTGTGAATCTGACTTGGATTTATAGAAAAAGAAAGAGAAATTTAGGATAAGAATACAGAATGTTCCTACTCAAATTACTTGTGAAGGCTAACTCTGAGTCTTATGTTTGTACTTTTGGCTGGCATGTTTTGGTTATAACTTAACGAATCTGTCTGTTTGTTCTTTTTTCATGATGTCAACGTGTTTCCACATCTCAGCGATTAACTTAGCAAGCACAGTCTTATTTATTAGCCACGAAGATTATCATCACAACTACAAAAATCATCACACCTAAATTTCAATAAACCAGAAACATCCTTCAGATTGGTAGATTTAGCATGTTGGAGCACTGGAATGTACACACACACACACACACACACACACACACACACCTACAGCATATCCTGTCTGCCCTCTAAGTCATCAACAGAAACAGATGACAACCAGCTTTTCCTGGAGCTGATCTCTCTCTCCTCCCTGAGATGAGAAGCTGTTAGTGAGGGAGAGAGAGGGAGAGAGAGGCTCACAGACAGAGATGTTTGTTTCCCAGCCCTTCCACCGTCTCTGTGGGACGACCCTCCCCATCCACCCACCCGCCACCCCCCCCCCCCAACCTAGTGGATCAAACAAAGGACATCATTTGTAGGCCAAGTCTTTTTCTGAGCGTCTCTCTCCTCGGCTCTGCATACCAATCCAATACAGCCCAAGGAAAAAAAGCCACGCTGTGGTACATGTGTGTATGTGTGTGTGTCTGGGCCCGGGGTTGGAAGGTCTGTTTGCCTCTCCGCCAAGCATCGATTTATCCTTTTCTCC
Organism: Argyrosomus regius; assembly: GCA_946959425.1. Taxonomy (NCBI): domain Eukaryota; kingdom Metazoa; phylum Chordata; class Actinopteri; family Sciaenidae; genus Argyrosomus; species Argyrosomus regius. The sequence continues at coordinate 6,966,639 of OX336884.1, read as the reverse complement.
AATTTATTTCTCCTCCTTGCCTCTACGATCCATTCAGATCTGCCTCTAGGGGAAGAACTCGGGGTAAAGACGTTGTCGGGTCTCGTCGTTGCCTCCTAACAACGGCTCAAAACTCATCTACAGGCCCGGGGACCGTGTACCCCTACAAGGACATGTCGGGCAGCAACATGCGCATAAACCGAGCTACCTGTCGTGTGGCGGCACACTTTTGTCAGAGCTGTAATTGGCCTCGTAATGCAGCATAAAGGACACAGACAGAAGGCTTCAATGATTGCGAGAGGATAATGCAGTAATAGTCTGAAAGAGAATTCTATTTGTTTCAGTTCAAACATTGTGCTGAAAGACCACAATGTGTCCTCTGATTTCAAAGGGGAGTTATATCCTGCTCTCGTTCTGCGGTAACAACTGTTGGAGAAGCCAGAATGATATTTAATTGTTCCTCATAATCAGGCCTAGACTCAGTGTACGAGCAGATATGATCAGAATAACAATATCTCAAGTCCCCATTCAACTGTCTCTGTCTGTATGATTCTGACATTTTCAGATGTTATTACTCAGACTCAAGGATTTGTATCCTAAAGCCGCGTTGAACAGAAATGCTGCATATGCACAAATCTCACCACTGTACCCCTACACACACACACACACACACAGAAAAAAAGACACACACACACACACGTATGGCAGAGATCTGAGAGCCATTCTTCAGTGTCACAGTGAGCGACGCCTGGCACATCCTTACACCTGAAGTTGATCAATGCAGATATGTCCAGGGGGAAATTGAAATCCATAGGAAATTAGGCGGCGCCAGTGATTTATTGGAATAGTAAATCACGGTGTGTGTGACGTGTGAAACGTGTGTTCCCGCTCTGTGTACTGTACTGTACCTGGTGTCTGGCTGGGACGGTGATATCATCAGCTCGTACTTTCCTGTCTCTCTCCATTTGGTACACCAACTGAATCAGGTCCAGAGGGGGGATACGGTCTCTCTGGTACACCTCCTGCTGAGGGACGGGGTGACGCGACCCCATGGACACAATGCTCTCCAGGGGTCCCTCTGAATCAAGAGAAAGCATAGAAGTACTGTTAAAGAGGTGCATGGCACTGTTTGCCTCAGCAGCTACGTTTCTACCCAAATGTCAAGTCCATTTTTCACAAATATATGAAATGTTGCCAAAGACAATGTGGAAATTAAGTCTATTTTTTAGACATTTACTGAGCTGAGGTACTAATGAAATAAAGTAAAAGAACAGAGACCATAAACAAGTCTTTTAAGGTCACTTTGCTGATTGAATTCTTGAATTTGTCAGAGTTAGTTTTTACTATTTTAAACAGTAGTTTAAGTAACAATCATAAAGATTTTCATGAAATTAAACCCTCTTTTTGATTGTGTTTAATTGTTTTTTTTTTTATCAGCAGTAGCCATTTCCTCTCTCTTTTTCCTCTCATTGTTAGTGGCAGAGCCATTCAAAACGACATTCAAACTGTCTACCAACATATGAAGGATTCACAAGTAAACCCTAACCCTTACATTCAGCATAATGTTTTATCTCACTGCTATCGTCCTCACTGCTCACTCTACTACAGCTCCTATCAGAGCTGTGCTAAATTATATTAAATATTGTGACTTCATATTTTGTTACTTCTGATGCAGACCAAACATTTCCTCCTCCTGCTTGTTCACAAAGCGTTCGACTGGCAAAGCAGTAACAATAAAATAAAGCCAAAATAAAGAAGTGAACTTGTTAGTTTCATGCCAACCAACTGTGGTAATTCAATCACGATGACAGCTTGCACACATGAATAACAGGCAGGTCAAATACTCCTGTGTGGTTTTTCAACAAATAAAATCCAACAAAAATTCTGCCACTTTTGCTTTCCAATTCAATTGGTTGCATAATTTCTTTAGCACAATTAAGGAAAAAAGTGTTTTGCTGTGTGATTTCATTCAGCCTTTCTAATTTGTTACATTTAGAAATGAAAATATTACTACTTGTATTCACATATTGTGAAGTGTGATGCTGCAGGTGTTCAAAAAGAAAAAAAACACTCACACAACAAACCTTACCCTTTACCTTGACCATAAATCAAAGTTTTAAAACTAAACTAGCCCCTTCAAGAACATCAGCACCAAAATGTCCTCACTTTAGAGGGTTTTCCTCAACTTTCTATGCTGGGCGTCTGACCCTTTTAAGAATGAAACTATAAGCACTTACAGTGCAACAGGAAAATCAAAAATATATATCTGACAGTGAGTAGTTGTGTGAGTCTCTCAGAGGAGATTGCATTCATGCGTGAATGTTCAAATAGAGAAAGTGTGTAGTGTGGACCCTAACAGAAGAATCACTGCCCCGCACACACACTCCCAAACCCCTTCCTCTTTTTTTTTTCTTTTTCCAGGTACACCACTTGTGTTCTAGCTTGTTTTTGTCCTGCTTTAATTGCTTTTTTTTTTTTTTTTGCAGAGAAGAAGAAAAGACAACAACAAGTCGGCGACGGCTGCAGCTAATGGAGAGGCTGTAATTGTGAATGGAGGCATTCATCTGGAGACGTCGTCCGTGAATTGCGTCGCACAATACGCAGCGCCGGGCTGCTCAGATCACCAACCAGTCACCAAACACACACACATGGATACACGCATGCAGACGCACACACTGAACCCCTTAGATCACTGGTGCTCAGAGGAGGAAACGTAATCACACCTCCGCAGAGAGCAAGGCACCGAGGAGGGGAGGAGAGAAGAAGGAGGAGAGGAGCTGTGGGGGGAAGGGAGGAGAGCATGAAGAGAGGAGAAATGATACAAGGAGAGAGGAGGAGAGGGGGGAGGAGGAGGAGACGGGATGGTGAAATTGATGTTTCCTACCATTTGATTTGGGCCATAGAACCCAGGAGGCAGATCAGATAGAGCCATACATACACACACACACACACACACACACACACACACACTCTCATAACACTCATACACACACACATTGTTATATAGACTACTTGCAAGTAAACACACACACATACATTCTGTGTACAGATTCACAAATGTGTAAGAAAAGTCTCTTTATCAAACATATGTCAAACAAACACACACACATTAATACATGTGTGTAAGTCTGCATGCACATACACACTCAGACAGCTAAACACACACACACTTTTTTTTTTTTTACCATACATCGTTATATAAATTATGTATATAACTTGTCAGAGCTCCGAGAACCATCTCACAAACCCCACACTTCCCTCTACCTGCTGAAACAGTAAAAACCCACACACATCCTTCAGCCAAACAAACACCATTAGACCAAAACACACAGAAAGCCGGCTAAAAAAGACACAACAAAGCCTACGTGAGGGTATACATGAAAAAAAAAGAAACTATCATCTCGGCGAGGCGAGACGAGGCACCTGTCAGTGCGGCGGCTCCTGCTACTACAGAGAAACATCAGGAAACAACAACTCAATTAAACACACCATCCCTGTTCAATTACTGCCACATAATCACAGCAATTTACCTTCACTTGCTGCACAGCCACCAAATAAACACACACGGGGGCCAGCATGCGTACAGAGGCGGAGAAACACGCACAAACGGACGAAGCTGGCTCACAAAAGACACCCGTAGCTTCATCCTACACATCGTGATTGTAAAGCTCACCGCGTGGTATCTGCTGGCTACTTGGCATGAAAGAGACATGCAGGTTATTGGAGGTTTGGCAGACAACAATATAAGTGGAGTGCTTATTTACATTTACATGTCCACTACAGTAGGAATGGCATCACAAGTGTCACAGTTCCTGTCCCGTAAATGTAGCTGGCTATACTTTAGAGTACATTTAGTGTTACAAATGTTTAAAATTGTCTGAAAGTTAGAGCCACAAGTAGGTCAACTGTGACGTAAATTAAAGGAATGCATCAGGGTTTAGGTAAATTCTACACCTGTAATAAGATCATCAATCAAAATCATCAATTATCAGCCCTTTCTATAACAGGCCCAGGGGGTTTTAGTATGTATTATGACAAGTGTTAAAAGTACTACAAGGAGTAACATCATTATTTTTACGTGATAGTCTCCAGATGTCCTATTTTCGACATGAAGATTTGTAAGTCGATCCTGTTGAGAATTCTGTTTAAATTCAGATAGCATATACACTGAGGTGCCAGTTTATTCGATAAACTAATGTAGTCTAATACAACAGGCCTGTAATAAATGAATGAAGGTAATAATGTTCAGTTGTTTTTTTTTTTTTTGAGAGGTGTTGATTCAACTTCATGTTCATTTCAGAGGCTGCAGTTTTCCGTGCTGTTAATCTGCATTGCATTATACTAAAAGGTGTTTCGAACATTTGGTCTACCCTCATTAACATAAGCTATGATTCACTGCAGTGCTGTTGTAGACTGCATTAGTTTTAGCTAGGTATACCTAACATATTGTCAGCTGCATTAATTTTTTACTCCAATGAACTCCAGACATGTGGAGGTTTTAGCAAAGGACACAGAGGTCACAGAAAATCAGTAATCATTATTTACTTAGTAATTTCTACTCCCACTGGGATGTGTGTGTTCTACAATAATCACAAAGTTGACTGTGAACCGGATAGAAATCATTAAATCAGTCAGTAAAAATCAGTGATTCTTTAGTAATACTACTAAAACTGTCTGGACAGCTGCTGTGAGGTAAAAATTCACAGGCTCCATGCTAAAACGCTAACAGACACTGTGTTCATGTCAACAGAACATCAGCATCACAGCTTGTATAAATACGAGAGCTGAATGATAAATTATCTTTGTGCACTGTATGGCCTTAATTAGAAAAATCATTTTGCAACAACATAAAATTATATTTTAAACAGCAGTGTCCTTCCAACTTTGTAGCGACAGTTTTTTCCTGTTTCAACATGCTGATTGCCGACATTGCACTTACAGACTTGCTCAGGTGTCCACATAGTTTTGGCCGGGTAGTGTATGTGTCTAAATGTCTGTGACACTTGGATGGATACGGGTCACACACACACACAGCATCCGAGGCTGACAGGAGCTAGTTTGACGACAGGGAATACAGTACTGAGGTGGTTTTCTTGCTCGGTTTGGCTCCTTGCACCCTGGAGCGGTGTTCACTGAGAGGCTGCTAAGCCCAGTTGCATTGCACACTAATGGCAGCTACAGCAGCAGTTGAGGCCAAAAAATATTTTGTACATGAAATATGATCCAGTTTCTCTCCAAATCAATGATAAAGTTGTGTTGGTCAGTAAGACCTGACCCCCAGAAATACTAATGAATCCTAGGTGTGTGTAGCGAAAAGTTGAGTGATTGACAGGTGGATGTTATGATATTATTGGTTGAAATTCAAGCTTATGTAAGCACACTCCACATTTTGTTTTGTTTTTATTTCATCTCGACTTTAACATGTTCACTTGCCAAGAGTTAAATTAGTTTTATATTACTCTCATGTATCACATCGCATATGGTAAATATGAAGCTAGAGATAGGAGACAGTTAGCTTAGCATAACAGCTGGTCTCGTTCTAATCCAACGGTCAAAAGTCAGCCTTGTAGCACCTTTAAATCTTACTAAATTTCACTAATTAATGCATTTTATCTTGTCTGTTTAATCCATGCAACAACTGTTTCCTCCTACTCGAGATTTATGCTAAGCTAAGCTAATTGCCTCCTGGCTCTAGCTTCATATTTAGCATACAGACCTGACATTTGTATTGATCTACACATCTAATTCTTGGTGTAAAAGTAAAGAAGTGTATTTCCCAACTTCAAGCATTTCTTTAACGTATATATTAATAACATGAAAATCTCAAAATAACATTCAAATATACTCTGCACGCAGCACATCACTGGGTGAAGTTCAGAGCCAGCAAACTACTACAGAATGATGTCAGTGGGGAAAAGACTGAGGAATAGCAACACTGCACGAACCTGTGAATGAGTAGTGTGTGTGTGTGTGTGTGTGTGTGTGTGTGTGTGTGTGTGTGTGTGTGAAGAGCAGATTGACTAACAGCTTGAACTTGGGTTAGATCCAGGAGCACAGAGAGGGATACATGGATGGATGGAGAGAGAGGGAGAGGAGGAGGGGGAAGAGCCATTGATTTCTCAACAGAGAGATCAGCATCTTGACAGAAAGAGACGAGGGAGCAACAGAGCAAGACACACACTCCACACACACACTCACACAGATAGAGAGGGTTCCCACTGTGGCCCTCAGGTAAATTGGGCGACATTTCCATCTTTTTCCAGGTACTTTTATGGCCTTAAACATTTAGTTGGGATAAAATTGAGGTTTTAATGCAGATAAGGTGAAAAAGTTGTGAAATTCCCTAAGTTCAAGAGTAAATGTATTAAGGTCCTTGACTTTTCCTGACTATCTTTCAAAAGTCCATGATATTCCAGGACCTTTATCACCGATGGGAACCCCCGTTGACAAAGATCAACAGGAAAGTCTGGTACAGTGTCTCTCTCCCAGCATGCCTCGGTGATTCTAACAACCCTAAAACCCCCGACAGGGACATGGAGGACGGTGCTGTGGCTTCGTGCCGGTGTGGCTAACGAGGTGCGCGTGTGTGTGGAGGTCGTGGGCACTAGGGGAGCTGACACACACCATGGAGGAGGGGGTGGGATTGGGGAGGGGCAGCCAGGGGTCACACGGTAATTACACATCACAGTCCCTGTGGTCAGTGGCCCGACTGACTTCTTCTGACTACACTGCCTCAGCCAAAGAAGCAGAGATGGCAGGTGGGAGGCAGGTGGTGGTGGGAAGGGAAGATTAGGACATTTTTGTGCTGCACTTGTGGTAAACTTGGAGTGATCAGGGCAGAGAATTTTAGATTTCTCTTTGAAATTGTATATTTTCTGCTTTTAAATGAACTGATGCATCGATTAATCTGACTTTCAGTGGGTGGCATTTTTTCAGAAGTAGACTGAAAGAGCATGTGTCAAACCTCTACAGTAACCCTGCCTCCATTCTCACCTCAGTTTGCATGTGTTCAAAGTAGTGCAAGTGGTTGACACTCTCACATACCGTGCGTGGTCCTGTGTGGGTGGTAGGTGCCGTAGAGGATGAGTGTAGCGCTGAGCAAGGCTCCGGATGCCTCCTCGTCATTCGGCCTCATACAGCTCCTCACTGTGCCTTTGTGGTCAGTCACCTGGAAACAAACACATCAACAAGGGCATCACTTCACCTGATTCATGTGGAAAACTTTCTTCCTGCATTTGATATTCATAAGGCCTCTAAATCCACTTGTTTATACTGACTTCATGGGGACAAAGTGGGAAAATAACAAAAATTACATGGTTATTATTTAGATAATGTAGTAAATGATTACAAGAGCTGTCCTAACCTGTAAGAGTTCTTAGGTCTGGTTGTGAAGTGTTTCAGCAGTGGTTTTATAAAAACCCCTGAACACTTACAGATTATAATACATAATATCTATCTATATATATATATCTATATATCTATAGATATATATATATGTACTGTAGACTCACTAGAGTCAGCAAAAAACAAAAAAACAAACAAAAAAACAATTATAGCTTGCCGTCTTTTACAACCTGTATGAGCTACACCTATGATTAGAGAGGAGGTTCCAGAGACCAACTTCTCTGTTCACCTGACAGCTATTGGTCAGCCCACTATCACACATGACAAGATAAAACAGGCTTCGTCATGCCTGATGCTCATTTTCATTCCATTTGATCCTGGCATTAGGTTATTGCAGAAGTTTTGTGACTCAAGGCACGTGACTTAGACTTCTGTTAGGTTCAAGCTATGAATCTGACGACTTCACTTCAGACTAGACAGAAAAAAGAGACTTTTTATTCATATTTCAACCCAAATGATTTGAGACTTCACTTTGAATTTAGCTGATTTGGAACTTTCAAATGATTTCAAAACCCAAAAGTGTGTTTGGCAGACCAGCAGATAGATTACTACATTTGAAAACAATTAATTAGAATATTCAGGTCTAACAGTTATTGTTGTCTGAATCTCCAAGTTTAACTTTGATTTATAAAAGCAATATTTTAAGCTGATCATGTGAACAGTTCTGGATCCCTTGTATTTGGATCAACTAGCTTGTAGAATAATTGGATGTAAACGTAAATATATTAATTATCTGCTGCTCTACAACTACATCATATCATTCCCAAAAATACTTTAGTAATGAGCAGGTCAAAGACAGATTTCACTGCATATAAACTCCCTACATCTGCTCAGCCTGCTTGTGTGTGTGTATGTGTGTGTGTGTGTATGAGTGTGTGTGCATGAGTGTATTCTATATATGAGTGTATGAGTGAGTGCTCCCAGCAGACCATAGGCCAGGCATGGCGGCCCCCAGCCGAGCACTTCATCGATTTGTTGTTGGTAAACAAACAGCTGGATGCTACAGGTGGATCGATACGCCTCGCATGCCTGCCAGCCTCCCAGCATGCCTTTCTACTGGGTCGACACGGCTCTCCGAGGAGCAGCGACCCTGCTGTCGCTTGGAAATTTCATGAGTCAAGTTTCTAATTGAGCTGAAGTTAATTTCTTACACAAATTCACCCTCCTGACACACGGGGCTCTGTTATCTATAAATACTTGTTTTGGATGCCATAACTGTACAAACAGTATAATTTTATGTAGCAGTAAAATATGTTGTCATGTTTGGGGATGATGTCAGCCATAAGTGCATTAATTAACTGTGCACCAGTGGCCAATCAATGACCAGACATTAGGCAGAAATAAACGACTACTGGCAGGATAAAGATGATGTTTAACTACAGTGAAATAAAAAGTGTGAGAGCTACAAGCAGAGACAAAACCAGGGCACGAAGGAAGGAGAAATGAAACTGACTTTTACACAAAAGAGAGACAAAGAAAATGAAAGGATTAGCAGAAGCAGAGGAACAGAGAGGAGAGGGGAAGGATTTCAAAGCCAGAGAGGGAAACTACAGAGGGAAAAAAAGAGAGGTGGTGGTGGGGGATTAGTGATGGGCGAGAGATGGCAGGATATCTACACGGGTGAGTGTCACGGAGGGGAAAGTGAGAACCAACGATAGAGGGTGATCCCGAGAAGAAAAAGGAGTTCAGAAAGAGTTAGTGATACAGAGGGAGGCAAAAAGAAAGGAAAAATACAGGACACAGACACATGTAGCCAATAAAAGGCAGAGAACAACGCTGAAAAAGACAGATGTACAGGAGACAAAGATACAAAACAAGAATTTAAATAAGGTAAACTTCACTACCTGGTTGGAGGTGAGATGGAGGTTTGAAATTGAATGGAACAAAGCCAATAAAGCTCTCTTGAATCTCAAAAATGTCTCTCATGTGTTCAAAGTGTCACAAAGTTCACAATGATGTACTGGAACACTGGGAGGCTGCCCTGTACCACCACAGTCCTGTACTGCTGGACTGTGAGCAGCGCTAGAGAGGCAGTTTGGAGAACAGTAACACAGAATGAGCCTGAGACTTTCTAACAACAAGCTGCCTGAACTTTAGGCAACATTAAAATAATGTTCCGTTTTCCATACATTTCAATACATTATGCATATTTAATAATGAGTTACCCTGAGTCTGAAGTGGATCATAAACAGCTAGGAGGGGAAGGCAACTCTCACTGTGAATGAAAATGACTGGAGATACAAGGTTTTAGCAGAACGGTTGGTGGATTAGAGGAAATAATGAGCACATGTGACTGTGTGGTTGTGAATGAATACACTGTTTTAAATGTGCAGCTCTGTCTCTGCGCCGATTGTTTTGTAGGTGACATCTGTTCAGCCGTGGTGACTTGTCGTGTAGTATGAGAAGCACAGGTGTTACTAATAACATTAACGATGGCTCTGTTCTAGTAAACCGTGACAGTGAGCCAGCGAGCACAATAGCAGGACCCTGAAAATGAAGCAGCTAAATGGAATTCAACCAACTATTCAATTATATTTATTATTCACACTAGAGCCTGACTGATTCTTTTTACAGGACACAATGCAGAAAAAGACGCTCAGGATCTTTTAATTATGTTCCATTTGTGGTTTTTTTTATGTGTAGTTATTTATAATTATTAAATTCCAAGAGAAGTGATGACACATGGCCAACAAACAGCACTGATGTCATTTTGATGTTTATTGTTGAAATGTAAAATATATCCTGCTTCCAGTAGAGATGTGTGTCTTTTGACTTACTTATGGTTCAACAGCATTTTATTGAATATGAAACCAGTATTGAATTTGCTTATTAAATCTGATCTAATCAAATCTCTTTAGGTTGGGGCAGCCTGGTGGCTCGTGCTCCCCATGTATGAAAGGCTTAGTCCTGCAGCGACCCGGGTTGGACTCTAGCCTGTGGTCCTTTGCTGCTTGTCTCCCTGCCTTCCTGTCTGTCGTCAACTGTCCTGTCAAATAAAGGCTAAATAATACCCCCCCACAAACATCTATTTAGCTTTCCACTGTTTACATACATAACATTGTATGTACATACATACATACTTACATACATACATACTGACTTGAATTTGATAACATGATAATGATACTGATATCTTTGCACTGCAGCAGTCACTAACTGATGTTTGATATCTTTATGTTTGACACTTTTTTCTTTTTTTTCTTTTTTTTAAAACTTTTTTCTTATTTCAAAAAACAAGACTTTTGTGTTTTCTCTACAATGTCATTTTTGTGGGAGTGGAAGCACATATAGACCATGTCAATCTTTAGTGAATCAACAATCATACTGTGTGAATTCATATGTAAATCATTAGAGCACAACCTGCCTGACTCAGATCAACTAAAATTACAATTGCATGAACTTGGTTATGAAACATAACAAAATGTACTAATGTTGAAATCTAAATAAATTAGTATTGTTACTTTAACCAGTAGCTCCTCAGACTGTGATTGTACTGGCCGACTATCATGGATAAAATGTGAAACAGGAAGTTGCTTGAAAAGCACACAGGACTCCGTTTATTTTCGTGGAATAAACAGAAGCTTGAAAATAAAGCCCTAAAAAGGAACCTGTGAGTGTTGGCTGTGCTGGAGCGGAGTCAGATGGGAGGGGAGGAGGAGTCTTGCTGCGTCTACATATGTAAAGCAGCAGGGAAGCAGCAGTGTGTCAGACTGAGGCTCTGGCCCAACCTGAGCTCCTCGCTGCTCCCTCCAACACATCAATCATCCAAAACAGGGCCATCATGGCCACACTGCATGCTGGGAGACACACACACGCGCCCAGGCACTCACACACTGCAGCAGGCTTAAACACAAACAAATGAACAAACACACACGGGAGTGCACGAACACAAACGTTTTAAGTGTATATACACACGCTGCACAAATATGTAGTGAACTGCAAAAACATGCATATAGACTCAGAGGTAACACTTGAGGATGCATACACTATCACAATGCATTCACACATATGCAATTACACAAACAAAGATTCTGCAACACACACACAGACAAACACATATGCAAGAACACACTTCAAAAGTTGCACGTACTAAATGACACATACAAACACCTACAGTGCAAACTACATGCACACACATACACACACACACACACAGGAGTCACACACTCTGTGCCTCACAAAGCATGCAGACAAACAGAAATAGGTATCCTGTGCCCACAGGGTGCCCTCGCCCCCGACCATCTGTGACGGGTGCC